>CM060907.1:528039220-529391720 GCA_030737815.1 Allium fistulosum
CAATTAAGATACTCTTGGTTTCTCTATGGTGCACGAGGATGCCCATTAGACATTCTAATAAACCGTACCTTTGGGTTTGGTTAAATTAGTACTGCCCACATAATTAAATTTTATGTTAGAATCTTGAATCTTTTCGAAGTCCCTCACACTGCCATTAAGTTCTTTACAAAGAAATTCCTTTCTAGGAAGGTGGCGTGTCCCGAAACAACAATTTTACTTCCCAATGTGATAAACTAAGCATCCATAGGATTTTAAGGATCGCTTACATTCTTACATAAAACAAACCTAGGCTCAAATTTATGGGAGCTTACATTCTTTACGTAGGTCGGACAACCTTATATTTTAAACTATATAAGCTGAGTTTTTTTTTCTTTCCATTTCATATATTATATGAACCCAACTCAGTCTCGGTCACTATCGATTGAACTATGTTTAACAAAATTTGACTTGTCCTTGTCAAACCATCATTATGTCTAATGTTTGCATGATTTATTTTCAACTTTCGTTATGTACTCTACGAACTTATCATAGATCAGTAACTTATGAATTATAATCCTTAATTCTTTTTTTTCGTTGTTAATTTTTTTCTTTTTTTCGTTGTATTGTTACATATAATAATACTTTTTCAGCATAATTCTGCCATCTATGTCATTGACTTCATCAATCGTTCAATAAGTTATAAGTAAACAAACCTGTTCTCGTTTTTTTTGTTAATAACGAACTAATTTGCACTTTCCATATATTATATTTTTTATATAATACAAACTAATTTGCTTTTTTAAACATACGTTTTTTTCTACTAAATTCAATCTTGTCGTATCCTTTTGTCCATTTTTAATAAGTTCAAATGAAATTATTTGACGTAACATATATGTTTAAAAAAGTGCAATCCGAACCAAATTCCGAATTACCTCTTTAGGCGCTGAAACATTAGCAAAATAAGGAAAAAGAAAGAAAGAAAGAAATGATAGAAAATGAAAAAAAAAGAAATAAACATGTAAAAAAAAGACAAACCAAACAGGATTAAAAAAAAGATGAACAAATGAAAAAATAGTTTTAAAAAAATCACAATATTATTTGTCAATTCCGACACAATTTGGTAGAAATAACATGAGAAAATAATTATTCTTCTTTTTCATGTATAATATATATTTAATCTTCATAGATGCAAGTATGTATTATCTATTAGTGTATTTCAATTGAAATTTTTTTTACCAAGTTTTGAAATGAAATCATAACCGAAATTTATCGGAATTTTAAAAATCTTGGATGAAGGAAACAAAAATGAAAATCAGAGTTTCAAACTTTGGTTAAAATGCAATCTGATTCGCGCTTTTTGTAAGTATGTATAGTTGTTCTATACATTTTTATTATTATTATAATTTCTCCAATCCTATTCAAAACTTTCAAAAAACACAAGTTAGCTTGGAAATTTTTTTCCGTTTGTTCAAAATGGAGACTTGATATACATATTCATTGGGCCAAGGACTTTTCATTCACCTATATCAAAACTAAGGACTTAATACTTAAAGCCTCTTAAAACAAAACAATGAGGTAGGAAAAAATATGATAAACAGAAGGAATCAATCTTGGGTCATTCTGCCAACAATTAGACGGTCTACCAATTATGCTATCGACTATTTGTATCATAGCAACTTCGGAGCTATGTACGTTGCTTTCTATCAAGGTGTTGTTATTCCAGGAGGTTTCCTAAGCATTTGGGCTTGATCGACTACCCCATACGACTCTATATATCATTTTGTGCACATGGTTATTATGACCTTGATGTTGTCAGATCCTTGCCACAGCCTAGAAATAACCTATGAACAAATGGCCAAATTTGATTTATGTAGATCTAAACTAGTGTTAGGCTACAAAAAGCACATTTTTTTATCATCAAAATTAAATTAGAGAAACGAATGCCAGTACTCTGTACCAAAAATGAAAACAAATAAATGGAAGCTGTTTTTCCTGTAGAATAAATATTTCAAGAGGCCATGCCAATTTCCAATACAATCTGTATTGACACTTTGATTCAACCATCAATTTCCTCAGGCTCATAACTGCTTGCAAAATTTACGATGTTGAGTATAATAAATTGTGCCAAGTGAAAATCATGCAACCTTTATTTCTTTCTATCGTAAACTTATGACTAATGTCCCCTGATATATGCACTCATGAATTGATTTCTTTACTCCATAAGTGTATGACTACATGGCCGCTCCGCTGATATACACTCATGACCATTTTCCTTTCTCATAGTCGATATATTTTAAAACAACACGAACATTTTATTAAGACTGAATCGGGATGTTTTGGGTTCAAAACCATTAGCCACCAATTGCCATTTTTTAGTAAATAATATTTCATTCGGTATCTAGATGAGTCATGTTGTTTATGAATTCAATCAGGACATATCTCTTATTACTTTTGCAGAATAGCTATGAAACTGCTACCCCTGTTAGAGTAATTCGTGGTCATGAACTAAAAAGCAGCTATACAGGGAAAGTGTATACCTATGATGGGCTGTACATGGTATGGATTCTAAATTTATAGCAATTCTTTTATTTACTTGATTTCGTTTTCTGTTAGTTGGTTCTAGTCGTCTACACACAACATTGATGCTAACTGCTACATGTTTCTCTTACATATCTACTTTATTAGTCTTTTACCAATCTGAGTTGTCATTTTGAATTTTTTGATTGCAAAATAGTTCAATATAATACTGTTACTAACATCTTTTAAAACCATTTGTCGAAAGTGAATTACTTTAAAACCTATCAACTTATGAATATAAATTAGTATGTTTTGAAGGAAAATGACAGCACTTTAAAGTACCAATTTTTAAAAATAAATAAATAAAAGAACTTTAAGAAGCTATATACACCTCCAAGCAAAGATCGACATCCCACCCATGTAAAATTTAAAATTACAAATAAATGTTGAAAGTAACTGGCAACCGGTACAATCCAGTTTTAGTCAAAGGTGCTATTAATGGCATTGGTAGATGTTGAACTAGGTGGGTAAATCAATGAAAATGTGTTGTAGTATGCTATGTTCAATGGATTTAAACAACTGGGAAATGCTTTTATAATCATAAGGTTTATTGGTTTGATATCTTAAGTCATGAATATCTGTAATTTTTAACCCACACATTACTCGAACGGTATATTACCTGTAAGTGGCCGCAAATAAGATAGCTATTTTATCTAACTCAATCTCTTTTGTCCAATATATCAAAGAGCTTTTGTTCCCTAAAAGGTGTTGTCATTGTTTATGGGGACTTATCAATGATGGCTCTATTTTGGGCACACCTTTAACATCCCTATCTTTTTTTAGTAACTTCACTTCAAATGCCATAAAATCTTTTAGATGTGTTCACATTTTACCTAAGATCATTTCCACAAAATAAGTTTTGTTTGACTATATGTCTAATTTGAAAATTTTAATATTTTAAATTAATGATTAAAATGAATGTTAAGAGTTAATATTAATCGATAACTTTGAAGAAGATAGAAATTTGAAATTGCTTCATTTTTTATATAGATAATATGCATAATATGGATTAATCATCTATAAAATTTTATAGCATTTGGATATTATAACTCAAAATATGATAGATGTGTTAAAGTGATACTACAACAAAAGGGTGTGACGAATCCTTCGTATACATATGCATGTGTGCGTTTATATGGAGGAAATCTTTACACTCAAATTCCATGCTAAAATTAATTAATAACCATTATGTCAAAACAATTGCACGGTCAAAATAACTAAACGAAAGTAAATATGAGGAGAATTTAGGGGGAGGGGAGGTGGTTGGTCAGTCTTAACCTCAACCTTTGGATCAAATTTGAGTAGACGTGTACATATGTTCTTACATGATTCAATGTTATTTTTGTAATTTTGGGCATCCTAACATACTAAAATAATATTTCAATTCAACGGTTAAAATAAATGTTTTTATCATTTCAACATTTTGAATAAGCTAAAAGTTTAGAAATGATCTCTCAATTTTTAGAGATATGATGTTTCTTGGATAGATTGAACATCCTTATGGTTTCCTTTGATTTTGAATTGTATAGCTCTAAAACTATAGAGATGTAGAATGTGGTGCAGTGAAAAAGAGGTATAGCAGACTTATTTGTATATCCACATGGATATACACAAACATATCGAACTAGGATCCATACACACACAGATAAATAAATGAATACATACATAAATACATATAAGGGTAAGTATCTCATACACCTCTATTTCACAACACCTAAGTTTATGTCCCTACGGATTTTAGTGCTATGCACCTCTATTTCACAACACCTAAGTTTATGTCCCTACGAATTTTAGTGCTATGCTATTTATAATTAAATAAAACTTTGGAGATATTCAATCTACACTTTGAACATTATATTCACAAAAATTGAGATCATCATGCTCAAAATGTTAAGTCAATATTAAGCATTAAAACATTCACTTCAACCGTCGACTTCAATTATTATTTTGAATATGATAGAAGTTAGAATTATTGAAATTAACCAAAATTTTGTGGAGATGATCTTGATACATATCTACAAATCTTTCGTTTGATTTCAGATTGTGTAGCTCAAAAAATCAAATAGATGTAGATGGGATGCAGCGAAGGTAGAAGTGTATACGTATATATATACATGTATATGTGTGTGTACACACACACACACATGCATGTGTACATACATATACACATGCGCGCACACACATGCATACGCACGCGCACGACGCACACACACATCTGTGTGTGTATAAGCCCGCACCGATGGCACGGGTGCAAACTTTATGTTGTATAACTTATTGCACAATATGTTACAATGATGCAAATTTTGATAATTGTTAAACTATATTGTATTAAAAAAATGTAAAATAAAATATAGTTTTGTTTGTACAATGTATTCAGACAATATAAATAATCACTCGATATATGAAAAAAATATGATCTTGTTTTTGTAATGAAAGACTTGCACCATCACACAGTGGCCCAAAGTGCCGTCCTCCTCTTTTACTAAGCATAAGGGTTTTTTCCTGCAATTTGGTTAGTCAAAGATTAGTAATCCTCTAGAGTCTAGACATAGGATGTACACCTTCATTGTTATTTTCTTAGCATCGTCCATCCAAATTTTCCAGTCACATCAACTTCATCGAACCCATGCCTATCCTCTTATTTTTCTTCTCGTACTCAAGAAGACGCATACATTTGTAAAATTTCATAAAAATATGTTTTGATAATTTTAAAGCAAAAAATAGATCCATTCATTTTCAAATTGGTTTTTTGTAGTTGGATGAAAAAATGCATATGTGCATACTTCTAGTTTTTTTTAACCTTTTTAAATGCATGTGAATTTAAATCTTAAATCATTGTCAAATATTATAATCCATTACCTATCAAAGTATACAATGTGCAAACATGTCAAACAATGGCATGTTGTAATAATAATAAGTGGAAAAGGTTAAGAAGCTATTATTCTATGGTGAGGCAAAGAATTAATTTGTATGGACTGCCGGTTAAAAGATGTTGATCACAGTTGATATACATTGGACATTATATCAACGGTATGTGCTTCACACTATCATTAGCAAAAAAAATTCAATACCACATAGTATTGGTTGAGTAGATAGTTCTGGCTTTATATATTCCTATAATGATATATAAACACCAAGGGTAATTCATATTACTACAAATAACTACATATATTTATTATACTATAGCAATTCTCATTTAAATATAGTGATTTTTCTTTAGAATATTTCTAAAAATGCAGCTCCTTCTATAAAGGCATGCAACATATGAAATGGAAATCAACTTGAGGTAAGGTTTAATGACTTCCAATTGCACATAGTAAGCTAACTACTGCATTTTGTGATTTTTATTCCTCTTCTCGTTCACTATATTTTGTGCTTATGCAATAGAATATGAGATGCTAAAGTGCACAAATAAATTAGTTTAATAAATATCAAAGTGAATCAAAGTGCAATTTATCTTAAATTAATTCAAGGAACAAAACTTTCTCAATAAAGTATTTCAGAATGAAAAAACAACAAAAAGTTCAAGATATATACGAAGTCAAAACGAATCATCTCAAACAAACATCGGATAAGCATTAGCTCTAGCAGAGAGAAGACAAATAGTAAAAGAAAAAAGAAAAAAAAAGAACTTAACTCGTCCTTCTGATGAGCTCATTGATGTAGTTCTCCCTATTGGCAGCATCTCCGTCTTCAACGTAGTGATCCTCTTCTTTTTGAGACCTCCCAATGGAGCCTTCAACTTGAATGCCCACAAATAATTGTTTGCCTCCTTAAAGTGTTTGCCTACTGTCATTATCTAGCTGCAGATTATTTCATATTTCTCTAAACCATGTTCGATAACTGAGTTAACAATTAAAGCAATTCTCTGGTTGTTGAGTTTTCCATAGCCTTTTTTGTAGATGCTCGCACATTGTTCACATTGGGATAACCATAAGTAACATGTAGTTCAACACCTTGCAGAATGTTCATGGTAGCCTTTGTTCCATATCCATAAGCGACCCCATTGTCATCTTTTATATTATCCGGGAAATCTTTCGCCTTAAAATCTTGAACAAACTAAGAGAATAAAGAAACTACATACATTTTGATAAGCAAGTTTTGGTTTTATACAGTTACAAATTACATGCTGCTATATTTTTTAATTTCTTTAACAAACTATTTATTTCAAAAAAATTGTTATACAAATTAAAATTTCCTTAAGAAATTATTGTTTCAGGTGCAACAATAAACTGTTCATCAAGCTTTGTGTCTAATCAACAAAAAATGATTCAATTAATATGCAAACATGTAAAGAATAAATGATAGGCATATAATTAATTTATTGAAAAGAATGCTAAAAATAGTATGCAACATGAGTGACAATAAACTTGCTGACAACTACATTAATGAATTAAATTAAATGATTAAGATATATGATATACTAAACAACGTTTAAAAACCGAGTTGGCAAAACTTGAACCGCAAAATAAAGGGCATACGAATACAACTATTATAATAACTTAGAAACATATAAAGAACATAATGCCAATACCATTTGGACTCGGTATGTTATCTGTTGTCTCATTTTTACAAATATTTCATGTGGTGTATCTACAATACATTCCTAGAAACAATGAAGTAGCATGAAAAATTGATCCTTTTAGACCTGCTAAGTTTGAAGTAACTCTTATAGTCTTTTCTCCACTATTCAAAACTTAGAATCCGGCAATATATAGAAAATAAACGATAACATATAAAACTTGATGCCTCCATAGATCTTGAAGCACTGACCATCGTCTAAACTTTGCAAGAAAAATAACATAAATTGTTCACTTAGACAAATAACAACAACAACATAAATATAGAAAATAAACAGAAAAGACAAAAGTTTAGGCTATAATAAAAGAAAATTTGCAAAGGTAGACTTACTTAGGCACATGATTTGTTCACTTAGTGTAAATATGTGTTCGTGCCTACCACAATTGCCAAAGTTAACTTCATTTTCAAATAAAAATTTGTCAGTTTAGATGCCAGGTCAAAAACCATCCTATTGAAGAAAAAATGATGATTGCAAAATACTGTAGACATAGATGAAGTGCAAAGGTTTTCTTTGAAAACTTGCTAATTTTTTACTTTTAGCTCAAACCTACATTAATACGGGAAAAAAGCTAGTTAAATCTTCATTTCCAACAATTTATAGGCACAAAAAGAAGAAACATGAATATTCAAACTCATTAGAAGTTATCATTATTTCGAACACTTTATGTGCAATCAAACATGAATGAGGAGATGAACCCAAACCAAACCATGAACATCAACATATACAAATTCATCACCATTTGAACTCAAGGATATGATCTGACCAATACAAAACCAACAGAACCATGGAAATCATCCAATACAAACCAATCAGCATTGGGAACTCACTGTTCTCAAGTTATACGCAGTCATTATCAACATCTCGCGTAGCATGTGATTAAAATATAGCGATTTGCGGAATCACAAAACATTTAGTTTTATGTTCCAAACTGTTTGTACCAAAATTAGGCACAAGACTCTTCGGAAGGGTTTGAAGAGATAAAATGAAGAATAGAAATGAGAAAAGAGGATTATCTAACAAACACTTCAAAAACAGATAAGGAATATACGTAGAAACACAGAAATTTAGAGTGGTTCGGCGTGTTGCCTACGTCCACTATGAAATTGATGATTTTATTGATGTTCTCTTGCTGATTACAACTGATTACAGCGGATTACATGATGAAATTCGAGTACAACAACAGCCTTGTAGTGCAAAAATGTTTTTGGCAGAGTCTGGACGTTGAATAGCTCAAAAGATCCCTTTTCTGTAAGCTCTGGGGTGCTATTTATAGGCGTAGGATGCAAATATCTTGTTCAGATCTCGGGAGATCTCTTCTGGCACATGGTTGGGCCCACGCGATCGATCCCATGCGATTTTGACTCGATCCGTGATCGATACGAACGAATTTCGTATCGATCAAGATTTGATCCAATCGAGTCGAAATTTGGCATGAACATTCCTTAGGTCGTACGTAGGCTCCTGTGAAAATTTCATAGCGTTTGGACTTGTGGAATGCAAGTTATGATCGATGCAAATTAGAGCTTTTCGGTCTCCGTTCCCTTCGTATCGATACAGTTCGTATCGATCATTTTGACTCGATGCTGAGCACGTGTCGCGAGTTGACGTGGCGCTTGATTTTTGGATCGCTCCACTTTCGATGCCGAGTTGACCAAGTCATCCCAAGGTTTTCGCCTTGTTCGTATCGAAGACCGTTGCCTTGTTCGTATCGATGGAAGCAGCTCAATTCGTATTGAGGGAAGTGACTCAGTTCGTATCGATGGAAGTGGCTCAGTTCGTATCGAGCACCGTGACTCTGTTCGTATCGATTGTGTGGTCTTGTTCGTATCGATCGAAGTTGTTCCAACTTGATGGATACGAACAACTGATAATGTGATGGATACGAACAGATGGATGCGAGATGATATCGATGGATGGATACGAAGAGTCAATGCTGTATGGATACGAAGAAAGCCTTTCGGTTGATGGATACGAAAAGTGCAGTTCTCCTGATCGATACGAAATCGCGCGCTTCTGATCGATTCGAATAAGATCGATACGAAGTCAGCTGTTCCCTGGTTGCTTGGATCGCCACGATTGTGATGGATACGAATAAGACCACCTTGGATCGATTCGAACATGACGGATACGAAATGAAGTCACTTGGACCGATACGAACATGAGGGATACGAAGAAGGCCACCTTGGATCGATTCGAACATGATGGATACGAAGTGGAGTTGACTCTTTTGTTTTGCATCGATCATATCTCGAGCATACGAACTCCGATTGACTTGAAATTTGGAACGTTGACTTTCACAGTTTTGCTTGTCATGCTTTGTCAATTGTAGCTTGATCCGGACCCGGACAAAATTTATCGATATCCATAGCAATCCTGCGTATAACTGATCTTCGGGATAGACTGTCCTTGGTTTCCAGTTGAGTTCCCGGTATCACGGCCTTGCCAAAAGGCGGGATAACACAAACAAAAATCGGAAATAGTAGAAAATGATAAGTCTTGAAATGACATATTATTAGTTTGTATAAAGAGTTGAAGATAAAAATGATACATGTATCGGAAGTAGAATTAAAGAAGAGTGAAATAGATGTAGGGTTAAAAACAGTTGAATTTGATTTCTTTCCTAGAATATGCAGCAACCCTTCCTTTTTTTCTATAAATCAAAACAAAGAAACTACCAATATAAATAAAAAGCAAAAAATAAGAAAGAAAAATATGTGTAATCAATAAACTGATAGAGCGGATCTGAAACCTTTTTTTCTTTCTTTTCCCTTATCTCTCTTTTGTGTGTGGTTGTATTTTGTGTGAGGGAAAAAAATAATGCATACAATGAGATGCGCAAGCAAGGGAATTAACGTTGAGAAGCAGACCACAAATTGTTCAAGCAGAAAAATCACGCATGTGATAAAATCAAAAACATGCAAGTCCAAGCTACAGAAATTAATGCAAAGAAAGAAAGGAAACAAAATGCTAATAAACTGGAAATTCACACTGCCTCACTTTACCTTTTTCGTTCCAACTTAAAATCCTAACAAACTGGGAGTTGAACCTAGATTCATAGAAAATCGACTTCTCACCCATCTACAGATATATTAATAAAATGCAAAAAAAAAAATTCCTAGATTTCATGGATCCTAATATAAACTTTTTATTGCCTTTAACAGTGAAGAATTCAGTAGACCAAATTAATAATAAATGTTATATGACATGAATACAGAACATTTATATTGTTTATTGCTTAGATTCATAAAAACTAATTAAACAAATATTCTATGTACTATAATGATGTCTTTGATAAAATAATTTCCAAATGTAGACAAACAAAACAAACTTGAATTGAAAATTTAGTCATTTATAGTAATGCAACAAACTTCCACCTTTGTGTCCATGAGATTTCATCAAATAAAATTAACGTGTACCAGACATATTCAACACACATCTGCTATCACAACTTATTTTTTTGTGCTCTCAAACCAACAGATGACTGTTTTCATAATTATCATAACATTCTTTACTTCTTGAAAAGCTAAATTTAGCAACTGGTAGACTAATATTTGATGGTTATAATTTTAGAATTACGATGTTTTAGAGATTTGACTAAAATGTTGAGTGTAGCATAGCCGAAGGTACCAAATACTAAGTCTATTGGTAACATGTGTTTTCTCCATTTTTTGCTATATACTTACACGTTAATCTAAGTGTTATGTGTTATGTCGTTAATTATAATATTTCACTTTTCTGAAGTCAAAAATACTAAAAAAACACATGCATTTATTTGAAAAATCCGTTGTTAGTCAAATACTCAAGGAACGTGTAGTTTTTAGTAGTAAATACTCATAGTATTAAGCAAGACTCAAAGTGTTGGATTTCCAAAGTAACAGTAGATGATTATCGGTCTTTCAGAATGACAATGGAATACCCTTTTGCAACACCTACAGTTATTTTCATGTAAATAAAGTAGGTGAAATGAATAAAGGCATAAGAAATGATAGTTGTTCTAATGATAGATTAGATCAGGTAAAATTTATAAGTTTAGGGCCAAAGCAATGCATCAATATTATTCTAAAAAGAAAACTTTTACTAATCATGAACTTCAATATATAAGCGAGAAAGAAAGCACATTTTCTTTTTGGGTCTATTGGAATAAATTATGATAACATTTAGTACTTATAGATGATTTTTCTATATGTGCCGATATAATTCAGATAAGTGGTACGTACAACTAAGTGGTAAAACGTTAATACAAACACGGGATGAAGATTAAACAATTTGCTGAAAACAAAAATTACTTTCGTTCATTAAACATTATCTTAAATGGTACCGTTTATTGGATCAAGATTATGCTTATTCAAATATACATATAGAATCACGAAAAAGTTAGAGGTAAAATACCTTCAGTCTGTCAAAGAGGAAAAATAAGGCAACCTCCAGTTCCACACACGATTAAATCACCTCGAGTTTGGCAAAAATTTAAACCTTAGGTACTTTTCCTTTTTATCCTTATCTTGAAGAAGAAACCGATCTACGATTACAAAATCCCACTCTCGATTCTTCAGATCAATTATTTCTTGAGGAAATTTTGTTTTGGATAATATACTTTAATATCAGTGGCAGCGAAGAGAATAAGGAATCACGTCAAAGTGGAGATCAGTGGAGCATAGCGGAGAACAACAGAGAGTGATGATGGCAGCAAACCGAATGTCCACGCAAGGATGGTTGTAGAAAAGGAATTATAATTTGCTGCGAAAGTAGAGAGTCTAAAAGGAAACAGATGAGAATTATAGATCTGAAATGATAACGTGAGTGGAACGATTAAGACAGTGAGTGGGGAGACTGAAACAATAACGTGACTGGAACGGTTTGACATACTAAGCGGGTAGGGTGAAAAGACAATGGGAGAATTTTTTTTTTATATATAAATATAAGTTAGTTTTGGGTGTGTGGTTTCATTTAGATAAACTTGGTCCTTTGTATCAATTTATTATTACTATTTGTTTCTTTTATAATAAGAGAGATAGTGTATATACTCTTTTTCCAACATTAACATAATATATGTCCATAGATACATGCATGCATATGTCGTACAGACACACATACATGCATATGTATACACATATTAGATAGACCCATGGTAGAGATATTCTTTTTTTAAAATCTTTTTCTTCCTCACACTTTTGTATAAAACTACTTTTCATTTCCAGATTTCAAAGATGGTTCTGGCTATCATATTTCATGAGTTTGTCAAAAGAAAATGCATGCTATATGAACTTTATCTTTATATATGAAACCAATATTAATTGAAACCATATATATATATATATACACACACACACACACACACACCATATATATACCACACACACACACACATATATATATATATATATATATGAACAAAGTTAATATATAAACACTATTTGCTGCTAAGATCTCCATTTTACCATGAGGTATTACCTTAGTCGCATTAGAATCAACTTCAACTAAAGCTGCATAGATTCATAAAAACATTTAAGCAATGATTTTAGCGGAATTTTTTTATCAAAATAGTCAAACGTCTCTCACTTAAGAGCTCACCTGCAAAACCGTTGCTTACATAAATTTTGTAAGCAAAGCAAAGATCTAATAGTTTTTCTTTACAACCACCTCTTAAAAGAATATATGTTGACAAAGAAAGTAAAAGGTGGAAGTAATTCTATGGATTATTGAAGTGATAAACAATTTAGTGCAACAGTCAATGATACGACTTTGCTTACATAATGCCTCATATACTGTAGTAATATAATATGCTCACAGATAGTAAAAGTAATGGATCCTAACTGTTGTTATGGTCTCCAATTTATTTTAGCAAGTCATACTTGTGCACTGGTGTACAAATTCAATGACATTCAAATCCTTATTATGAGTTATTTGCTGCATTTATTGACATGTTTCAAAAGTTTATAATATGTTTTTCTCTAACTAATTTGTTTCCCCAATTAATAATCCAGATCGTAATAACTAAAAGTTATATGCAATAACTCTTAAATTATTCTTGCATATTTGACAGCTTTAAATTATTATCTTAAAGCTAACTCAAACACACAAATATTAATTTTGATTTAATTCAATACAAATGAAGCAAAGGACTATTCTACCATACATATCACGAATCATAATCCTTTCATATAAACACCAAATAATTTAGAACTATTCTGAAACTATCTACTCTAACATCCATAACAAAGTATTGTCTAGCTTAGTTTTAATTTGGGTTATTTTGTCAGAACACAACATATATACATCATTACATGATCGCATCACACTCTTGTTTGTTCTGTCTTCCATGTTCGATCCAGTGCACCAAAAGGAGCAACAAAAGTTTTTCAAAGTTGTGGTTGAGGTTGTAACTATTAAAATTAAAAGTAATAACCGAAAGGATCAATGGACAATAATAAAAATTGCTTGTGCATCGTAGAATAACATAAATGTCTTAGGATTTAATATGGAAAGCTTAATTTGATAATGGAGTCGCATGATTTGAAGAAGAAATTGAGCAGCAAAACTGAAGCTTACGTTCTCTTTTATGGAATATAAGTTTGTTCGGAAGTATCACAAATACAAATGGAAATTTTGCTCTTTCAAAAAGCAACAGTTACTTAAAATTCTTTATGATAGTTTAGTCGTTTGAACAATTAAATTATATCACCTATTAACTTGGGATTTAATCTCAGAAAATCTTTATTTTAAGAACTAATTAATTATCCATCTCGAATGAATTTGAATATGGTCAGATCATTAACGATGAAGTTAGATGAAACCAAATATGATATCCATGAAAATTACGTTGAAGAAAATGGAAAAGGTGCATAACATCATTAAAGAACTTTACCAAATACAATATGGTAAAAGTTAGCATGTTTATGATAATTAATGGTGTAATTTTCACAAAACTATGGCTTTTGTTTACGAATGTATGCTATTTTGCATTATTAACATGTAAAGTAACATGCAACATGACCATAAATTATCAATCCAAAATTTCACGGGCATGATATAAAAAGGGAATACGAGGATTGATAAACATACTAAGTGGTAAAAAAATTAATTAAATTTTTTCTCTTCATGTCGTGGAAGGTATAATATCAAAATATAACTTTTGAACTATGAAAGGGGTATGAGACTAAAGCCGATTAGATGGAACTAATGGATTGAAAGTAATATAACAGGTAAGTAATACGTAGAGTACCACTTTACAAATTTAATACACATTATCTTAACTAACAGTACAAATAATAATGAAATCACCATTGAAAATCTTTGGCAAATAGTTAGCCATCAAAATGGAGTAACATGGACGTAGAGTTTCATATTATAAAGAAAGAGCTACTTTTGAAAAAAGATCAAGCCAAATAAAGGGAGAAGTAAATGAGGAAGCAGATAAAGGTTTGATAAATACTGAAAGAAAATTGATGTAAGATAATTGGTAAAAACAAACAAACAGAAAGGACACTAATGCTAATGCTTTTTTGAAAATATGGAAAGTGAAAAACCAAACATAGAGAGTACAAATTGAGAAATTTAAAATTTGGTAAGAATATGAAAATATAAATTGACTAACAAATTGGAACATGGCAACTTACATCTTCAATTAAATACAAATTGGTAAGCATCTTTTTTAGATTGTAGGTGAGAAAGTTTTAGATATAGCATATGTGGTATTGGAGTATTATCCTTGTCATATTCACTATAGATAATAAATTTTTAATGGAAGTATATAATCAAACTCAGCAATAGATACATGAGATTAAAATGTATATATATGCAGGTAACATGCTGATAATGCAACATATAAACACCGCTTCATCAAAGATGAATGCTCGATAAAAAAGATATTACACTGAATCATCTAGAAAATGTTTTCTAGCTGATGTTAAACTTGTTGTCTGATAAAAAGAATGGATAATCGGATCATGTACTTGATGCCAAATGTATTAGTGTTTGAAAAAAAAAATCAAAGAGAAATATAGTTAACCATCATTAAACTATGGTGAAACGTGCTTCGACATTTAAGGATTGTTAGTATTATGTATTTGTGGTATAAAAAAATGTAAAAGCAAAATAATCCAATTTTGTCATTCAAGATTGTCGTTTTAATTACATACAACATAGTACTAATGCTATAATGTATATGAATGAGTCAAAGTGTCATTCGAGTGGATGATATCTCCATAAGTAAAAGGTAGATAATTATTAAATAATTACTACCCTTAATAATGTATTAAAATGTTTGTTACATACATGTAAAGGAGCAATTAAAGTATTTTATCTTATTCATGTGAGTGGCTTATCTTATGCATAAAAATTTCCTTCTGATTTGCAAAAGATAAATGATTAATATATCAAAGAGAAAAGTTGAATATATCTTGCATAATATGTATACAAAATTACATTATTAACTTATATAAGAAGGCATAGATAGTTAGAGTTTTGGAAACAAATGATAATAGAGTGAAAGGAATTCAAAGGATATTACCTTTTAATGAAAGATTATTAATATTAAAACCGTAGCAACATGCGAAGTCACTGTTGTCTAACCATTATGAAGGTTGAGTGAGAAAATTAGATGAAGTTCAGTAGGCATAACAAAGCAGTGGCTGATTATACATTATCTTTGAAGAAAGATAAATCAAGCTGAAATCAAAACAAACAAGCATAATATGATAAATCATAAAAGGTAAAAAGCAATTTGAAATACAAATAATTTGACAATATATTTACATCCCAAATAATTACAACTGAGAACAATTAGTGCTAAAAACAAAGATCTGATCTTCAACATGTCTTTGGTAAGAAAAAAAGACATTTTGCTATAGATCTTCTCTCCAATCATCAAATCTGTAGTTTTTGTTCAAATCTAAAAGGACAATTAATGCAATTTGTTGAAACAAAATACTCAAATTTTGTGTTATACATCATCGTGTATTTGAGTGTAAGAATTAAATTAGGATGAGACTGAGAAATAAACGGGGGAGAGCTTTGTGGACAGGAATGTAATCGTGGGAGTAGTTTTTACTAAACAAACGGGTGTTTAACAGAGCTAACTTTAGTCATTTGTTTGATGTGGTGGATAAATTCTAGTCATCTGATGTTGTTAAGAATGAATCTTAGCCTTTCTTTATCTATTCCATTAAAACCAAAGAATTATATATATATATATGTATATGTATATGTACATATACATATATATATATATATATATATGAGATATGATCAATAGCCCCTTTATTTAGCACCGTTTGTAGCCTCCTGATATCAACCACAAGTTTATATTTAAATATTTGATCCATCCGACGTGCGAGAGAAAGAACAAATATTTAAATAGAAACTTGTGGCTGATATCAGGGGGCTACAATATAGTATTAAATAAATAGGGTTATTGGTCCTACACACATAGCGCGAGGGAGGGAGAGGTTATAGGGGAAAGGGAATGGTAAATTTTAATTTAGAAAATCAACAGTTCATGAAAATTACAAGAAAACGGATAGAGGTGCAATCATTTAGAAGTACGCCTAACGTTAAGATATTACCTAAAAAACATCCTGATTCCTGATAGAGATAGGAAGATGGAAAAAACATAGCCTATAAATATAATGTTGACCAAACCTGGTACAGCGGAGAATATACACCTACATGACTATATCCTCCACCTTTTTTGACAATTTGCCAAATTACCCTTCGTGCTAACCCGCCGATTTTGATCTAAAGGATTTAAAGAAAACCCTAGTGGGTAAATTGTATTAGCAACAAAAAGTTGAAGTTTCAAACTTTGTGATGTCGGACCATCAACGGTGTTGTATTATTAACTTTCATTCTTAAAGAGCTAAATGCCCACGATGGTCTAAACATAGTGTTAGTATTAGCCCATGAACCAATATGAACCTGACATCCGTCCACACAGTCTGCAACATGTATGAGTTTAGCTAAAAACAGGTTTTGATACCATATGTGATGATCTACATCTGCAAGGATAATAGATAGTCTGTAATTTGCTCATCTTTGCTCACTGAAGTCTAGTTGTGATCTTTTGTTCGACAAAAGGTTTGGACATTGTTTAAAGTGAAAGCATTATGGACGTCTATTCCAGTGTTAAACTTTGTGATGTTTGACTATTATTTTCCACGACTGTTATAATGGTACTAGTGATGCACAATTGTCTGTTTACCCTGATGAAAATGTGTTTGGTGTCGTACATATGCTTCTAAAATATAGCAACAGTGGGAATGAAATGGCTATAAAACTTAGAGATAATAGGTATCCTGTAGAAATCAGAACTACATTGATTTTGCTTGAAAGGTCTTTATGAGATAGAACTTATAGTACAAAGAACTAAATGGCGATGAAAGGATAAACTGATGTCAGCGGACTAATTTGCTGTATCGAGGCTAACTGGTTTCCAAAATGACTTGAATTTTGGACATTGAGGAGAAGCTCAATACTTACTGTACATGTGCAAATAAAGTGTGGGACAAAATGGATTTACTTAAACTTGCCTCCTATTTGATGTCTGTGGGGTTACAAGTACTAAATTTAAAATGTGTTACAAGTACTAAATTTAAAATTTTAAAAGCCGGAACCTTATCGGTGGCCAAAGTTTCTTAGTTAGAATTTCAATTTTTTGAGTATTTGATGAGAACTTATTTCAAAGTAGATGAAAAATGTCTCTTTTGATGAGAGTGAATCCGATGAAATAACCAAAATCAAGAGCACTTTACTGAAAGAGAGTTGGAGAATTTTTGTACGTCTTTGTAAATGTGAAAATGAATGAGATATAATCGTTCATATTGCACTTTTCTTATGAGAGATATATTTTTTTAATATTTTTTTTAATTATTGAAATTGATGCTAGTGTGATAAAAAAAGGTGAAACCCAGTGCACGAGGTCGATAATGTACGCAGTCTTTCCCTCGACTTGCGAAGAAGCTGTTTTTGAACTCGAACCTGGGCGTCCAGATCACCATGCGGATGACCTAACCGTTGCAAGCATCAACTATTGTGGAGTACTTATGTTTTAAGCCAAAGCACCAACATTACGTTCATGTGTGCACACACGCATGCAAGTGTGTGAGTGTTCGCACACGTGTATATGTATAGTAAACTACTTGTGAAATTTCATGACAATGTTGATAAGTATTTTTTATAAAAGCATCTTTCCATCTTCTAACTGTAGTCTCAGAAATCGTGTTTCTTAATTTTCATTTCCGCTCATGTTCTTACTATGAGCTGAAATGTGCTACACTTACCACAGTCGATTTTTGTGGTAAATCAATACCACAAAGACAGAATATGTTGGATATTCACATGGGTTCCGCATAATTCCTGCACAACTCACGAAAAAGTTGTGGTATGTTCAACATTTTTGCTATGAGTTTCTAAGACTCCAAACCCAAATTAGTGTTGTTCGTTGAAATTCAAATTCTAGCCACTGCCAAAGCTAGAATATAGATAGTGTGGGCAACTTTCCTACGCAAAAAGTAAAACAAGAAGGAAAAAATAGAACAAAATTGATTTGAAAACCCAAAACTTAATCCTTATCTTAAACCGAACAAATTGATTTGAAAACCCAAACCTTAACCCTAACCTTAACTGAACAAAACTGATTTGGAAACACAAACTTTAGTTGTTAATGTTTATCGGTTGTTGTCTTGTAGTTTTTCCCATCCATTATGGGTGTGAACTTCATCACTGTAGCCTTTCCGAGTATGCTTGTAGCACCGAAAATTATTGTTATACTTTCTGGGACATCAATTTTTGTTGATATAGTTTTAAACTCTTATGTTTATCCCTGGTTGTGAAAGTTGAATTAAGTGTCTATACGCATACTTGTAAATTCAAAATGGAAGTTTACATATCTGTATTTATATATAAAATATTTGAGGAAAATTCAGTGAATCTGCTCCCAACACGTGGATTCAATTTTGATTTTAGATATCAACATGAAATGAGTATTGCATGTTACAACTGAAACATGTATGTAATACTTGATTTGTAGTTAAAGATTGTAGATAAAAAGTGTTTGTCATAAATGACATATTTACATGTTAAGTTGTTATTTGCAATACATATATTATTACGATTTTTCAGCCTTAACATTTATTAGCATTTTGCATCTCAGGTTACCACTTATGATGGGTTACCTGGTACAACTGGTTGTATAGTTTTCAAATACGTATTGGAGCGCATCGAAGGGCAGCCTGTATTGACAACAAAGCAGGTTTATTTTGTTATATTTTTCCCTCTTTGTTTTGATTATGTACGCATTTCCTGATAATAGAAATACTCTACATGCCTTCTACGGAGTATGAATTATGCAACAAACATGTGGTAATGTCCTATAAAAAATTTCTACATTGATAAATGAACATTAAGCTTGTGAATATCAACCAATGGCCTGCACCAGTGCTTGGCCATCATGGTACTGTGCATGTTCTCACCAAGGGTGTGCACATGCATATACATTGATTAATTTTGATTTGAAACATGAATTCTTTTGTTATATTTACAAGCGGCATTTGTTTACTCTTGTTTCCTCTATTTCTCTCCTACATTCTTCATGTACGGATGAAAGTATGTCAATTGAATTTGCATGCCATCAGTTTCCTTTATTAGCAGTATAGATAAAAGTAGTGCGAGAATACCATTTGGTTGCGGAACATGTCAGACAGTGTAGGTGGGAGTTCAACGACGGCACCGGTGTGGGTTGTTTCGCTAGTTGGAGGGTATTTATGGAATTATGAAGAGATACTGTTATTCATCAAATTTCTTTTGTAAACAGTAAAGATGTAGGTGCAGATGTGATGCACATTATGGTAAGGAAGCTAGCATGGAACAATTAAGTGTGGCTTACATTATAATGGAATATGGGAGTAGGTTGGACTTGGGAATAAACCCATATTGCAAGAAACATGAAATAATCATGGAGTGTTTGTGTGTATCTTTTTGTGTGTGTGTGTGAGAGAGAGAGAAAGAGAGATTGATGATATCTAACATTGAAATTCTTTTCGTTATAACAAAGTGTTGTTAATACTAAGTATATGTCCAATCAAGGGAGATGATGAGATGTTCAATCAGGACACCGGCACACTAGATGTTTCGTTCAGTGGCGTTTGCCACTTTCTACACTAAATGAAGCGTGCGTAGGGCAGATGCATGCAGGGGTGCCGAAACTTAACACGATATCAAACCTCTATTGTTTGAGTGATTGATATGATGCAGCATGATCGAAGCGCGACTACAAAGATTGAGGTTTTGAGCATGGAATGCTCGTCAAGGTGAAAACTTGATTAAGTAGCATGACACCACTGTTGAAAGATGACTCATTGTGTTAGAGCCTTTTCTAACTGCAAAAAATATTGAGATGATTTGAGCAATTGTAACACCCCTTCAAAATGTGAATAATAGTCTCACATCGCGGAAAAACACTATGAAGTATGTGTTTATATACCAAAGTCTTCACTTCATAACAACGTCGAGGCCTTTTGAGGAACAAAACCCCACATCTTGGCTTGGCCCATGAGGCGGAGGTGACTAAGTTGAGGACAATATTTGCGTTAAGTGAGGTGCAGACACATTGGTATCAGAGCCGTACCTAGCCGGAATTGTGGTATGTACGTGTTAGTTGTTACAGCCACGACGTTTGGGTGGTGTTGTGTTCATGAGCCAACGAGGACGTTGAACTCTAAAGGGTGGGAGATTGTAACACCCCTTCAAAATGGGAATGATAGTCCCACATCGTGGAAAAACACTATGAAGTGGGTGCTTATATACCAAAGCCTTCACCTCATAACAACGTCGAGACATTTTGAGGAACAAAACCCCACACCTTGGCTTGGCCCATGAGGCGAAGGTGATTAAGTTGGGGACAATATCTACGTTAAATGAGGTGTGGGCTGTTACAGCAATGCTCAACAAGGTGAGGCGTGTTAAGTGTGGACCGTATTACATAGAAGTGAGTGCGTAGATTGAACTTGTGAATAGTTCCACGTTGCAAGAATTGTGGAATAATTGGGAATAATTGTGGTACGTATATGAGATTGGTGGTACGTAATATAGTGGATTTCTTTCATTGCCACAAAGGGTTGCCAAGACTATGCTCAGTTGGGGCAAATGATTAGATTGATGATGCCAACACATTGGATGCTTCATCGAGTGGCCTTAGTCGCTCTCCGCACTATGAAATTTGCGCAGGGCGGAGGAACGTATGGGTGCCGGAACTTAACAGATGCTACCCAAGAGTACACATATAATATAATGGATCCATTATGTTCATGTATCGTAGTTGAAAATAGTGTTGGGTTTTTAGGAATAGTTACTGCAACATTCTAGCCTTCTAGGACAATATTAAGCTCATCAATTGGATTAATTGACAAATTTTAAAGATAGGTAAATTCAATTTTAATTGAATCTATAATTTTTGAGTCTAAACTCAATCAAACTAATCTTCAGTATATTTGACTAATCTTTTTCCCTCTAAAGTGTACAATAGATAAAATACTTTCTTAATAAACCACTAATTATCTACAATGTGAATCTGATAATAACCTACTAACAATCACATATTTTTAATTCCTTGTAACAAATTAGAGGTCATAAGTTAAGTAGTGGTTTCTAAAGGTTTTGTTTATTTAACCTTCTGCTCCTTTTGAATTGTTTCTAAAGGTTTTTTTTTTTTTTTTGTAATTTTGCAAGAGTAAAATAACCAATTTGGATATGAAATAATAAATTGTTTCAGACTATCCTTTCAACTCTCTTTGAAGGCAATTCGTTTTGCCCTTTTGTTATAGTTTTTTATCATGTGATAGTTTTTTGTTTATTTAACTTACTGCTCCTTTTTAATTGTTTTCTAAAGGTTTTTCTTTTTTGTAAGAGTAAAATAAACAATTTGGATATGAAATAATAAATTGTTTCAAAATATTCTCTCAACTCTCTTTGAAAGCAGTTCTTTTGCCCTTCCCTTTATAGTTTTTTTTTCACTGACTATTTATCATATTTACTTTCTGACTACCATCAATCATTTCATGCTAAGCAAAATAAAATGCACTTCCTTGAGTTTGGTACTGAATTTTTATGAGGATATCCATTATGTGGAAAAATTGTTATAAACTCGGTCTCTACTGTTCAACTTTCAAAATAGGGTTGTCAATGAGTACCTAAAAAATTCGAAAGCCGTCCGCATTTGTGTCTGAAAAATGAAAGAAAAAAAAAATCCAAAATCCAAAAAACAGATAATGATATAATAGCATCCGCATTCAAAAATTATCCATTCGATTTTTTTCAAGATAACAGTTGAAATTTTGCATATTTTACTACATAAAATGATTGATATATACTGCTTTATCGTTGTAATATTTCATATTATGCATGTATAAATGATTATTTGCTATCCAAAATTGATTATTATTATTCTTGTATTTTTTATTTCTTGTATTTATGTTAGCATTATCACTGGAAAGATTTACGTTGGATCAAAAAACTTACTTTTATTTTATTACTTTATTAATTATGTGCGGAGCGGATAAACATCCGATATCCATCTGTATCCCCGGATATGGATGTTGAATATCTGAAAATGATTTCCAATGCGGTTATTACACTATCTGCATCCGAAAGTATCCGTTGACAGCCCTATTTCAAAATCATGTTTAATAAAATGGTCATTTTATGTAGGATGGTTACTAGATCAGTATTATTAACACTGTTAGGTTTTCTTAACATTTATGTGTCATCAACTACAGGTTCAGTATGCCCGAACACAAGCTCCTAAGTCTGTTTCTGAAATGACAGGGTAAGGAATGCAGTCAAGTTTTCAACTATATTTTTATCCATTGTTTCACTGACATTAAACTTATATTTGCACGCCCTTAGTGTAAATAGATTACTAAAAATTACTGTGGTCTGAAGGTAATGTAGGACTATGCTTTTGTTAGAAAAAATATATTGGTATACAATTAGTGAATATGTTATATTTATTGGGCAATATCACTTGGATGGATAATGATGTTTTTGGTTGTTGACGTATTGTAAATTGATTTCTTTATCTTCCAAAGTATAATACTTAAATACTGTATTAGCTGAAGTGGAAAAAGGAAGATTCAAAAGAACAGTATTGATTAATTATAATCATGCATAACTCATATCTTAGTAAAATGTACATAATTTTTTACCCAATGGATCACGTTGATAAAAAAAAGTCCCGATCGAGTTGGATGAATCTGAGACGCTTCCAGGGTTAGAAAGGAAGCGATGATTATAGGATCGAAAAATCAGGAGTATAATGGATAAAATACCTTGATTTCTGTTTTAGTAAAAGAATTATTTTGCTTTTAACTTTGCGAATTTTACAATTCATATAATTTGTTTGTTTATTTTGAAGTTAAATATTATGTTTATTGAATTTCTTCTTTAACACACACGCACGCACTCAAGGAACCAAAAATGGATGGATCGAATTTTGGGGGTTTTAAATGTTTCTGTAACACCCTTAGGAGTGTAGGGAACATCTAAGTCTTTGCTGGAAGTTTTCTACCATATACTAATTAATAGCCATTAACAAACAACCTCCCCCCCCCCCACCCACCACCACCCCCCCCCCCCCCCCAAAAAAAACCAACAACAACAACAACAAAAGTAGAAAATAAAAATAAGAATAAGTTAATTCGTGGATGATTTATACCAGAGTTCCAAAAAAGGCACTTGGGCTTTATATAAGATAGACCTGCTTCTGCGCGAACCTACTCAAATGCATTGGATATGATATATATGGTGATGTTTTGCCTCACAATAGATTCTAAGCCACAACAAGTGCTATATAAATAATGAAACAAACCTTCAAATAACATAAAAGCAGTTCTTCGAGGAACGGAAGCTCGCATATTGGTTTGGCCAAATTCTGTTGGTGGTTAGCAAGTGGCAAAAGACTAGTCTTTTATCGTCACTATCATCTCCTTCTAACCTAGCTACTATAGTTACATTCATTTAAATTTTATCCATAGGTTGGTGTGTGAAGACATCAGCGGGGGCCAAGAGAATTTGCCAATTCCTGCTACCAATGAAATTGATGACCAACATCCTCTTACAGGTAAGTTGAGAAATCTAATGATGTTTGGTAACCATTGAACTACTTGGCAAAGATTATTGTTTTTTTTTAAATTAGGTACTTAGATGGTGGGACATATTAATACTACAAGTCGTAAGTAGTATACAACATACCACATGTCAATATATATTCGAGTCATGCTAAACAAGTTTCGAACCTGTGACCTCTCACACTAAAGTCGTAGTGCTTAACCACTAGGACAATGGTGATGGTCAAAATTATTATTTGATGACTGCACTTGTGGATTGTGTTGTTGATGCGTAATGCATAAACGACATTTTTTGTTGTGGAACTATATTTAGGGTATAAAATTTTGAAATTGATTTATTTTTTCAAATATGAAATTACCATTGCTGCTAGGTTCTTTTTTATGGAAAATTTAGCCACCAACTTATTCACGATCGTTGAAGATAAATTATTAATTTTAATTTACTTCTGAAGATACTGTGATTTTTGAAGTGATTAAAATTTAAATGGAGATTATCTTGTTCCAAGTAAGATTATATTTACATAAAAAATTTGTTCATTTAGAATACATTAAAGGGAAGATGGGGATATTTGTTGAGTTTTGGCACCTCTAGGCGCACCCGCACCTCATTTAGTGTAGATGTGATAATGCCACTAAACGAAACATTCAATGTGTCAGTGTCCCGATTGAACATTCCAATATTATCTTTGATTGGGCATATACTTGGTCTTGACAATACTTTGTTGTAACTGAAGAAATCTATATGTTGCGAACCAACAATCTCACATACATACATACCTATATATATCACAATTGTTTCACAATCGTTGCGATGTGAGATTATTCACAAGTTCAATCTACACAATCACTCATATATAATGCGAGACACCTAACAATCTCCACCTCGTGAAGCACTACTCAAGTCACCTTAGAGATGTTGATATTTCTTCGCAGTTGGGGCATGTGTAAGAAAAACTATCCAGATTAATTATCCCCACAGTGGAAAAGTCTAACATGATCGGCTATAGATGCGATAAAACAAAGAAACTAACAACAATTAGAATCCAGTTCAGCCAACTTCAATTCGCAGACATAAGCAATATAATTATGTGGAACAAATGCCGAAAATTAACGATCCAATGATTAGTGGTTCCACTATCAACTTGATGATGTACATCCATTATAGAAGAGAATAATTTTATTAATAATTTCAAAGATGATTATAAGAGATTAATAAATCTATTTTAATGGAGGCTTATAAAAAAGAGGAATTAGGGCTCAAGATGTCCATATCTAATAAATGGCTTCATTCATATTGAGATTTGATACTTGAGATTGAAGAATCTTCCTACGAAGTAAGAAATTGATTTACGTTAATAAATCAATACTACATTAATTTACAATCGATTCATAATCAATTTAATATGGAAACACATCTATTTTCCAACCTTTAATTTCTTTCAAGGCTAATTCTATTCATATGTCAAAAAATATTTTACGTACACTCAAAATTATAGCAAAATAATATACCTCAGTTTTTACGTAACATACATCGTTCAAATTACAAAATTGTCCATCTTAATAAAATAGCAGCTGTAGTAAAACATTGTGCACGTCGAATTTACCATCGATGTCTTCATGAATTAGCACACTAAGCCCTAATATACCTCCACGCCGCTATCAAATTTCGCTATCGCAACGCAAATCTGTGTCCCTTCTTTGAAATCAAGAACTATTAATTTACTCAAGCTATTAATGCAAATTTGTTTATTATTATTTTGAAATGGGAAGCGGATTAGGGTGTGTCGATAGGTCGATAATCTAGGGGATCCTATACGAGGTACAAGTTAAGTCCTGTGGGGTACTGTACGAGGTAACAAGTAAATACCAGTGCTCTGCCTGCATGGTTCTCAAAGCTACCTAAGGATGTCGCGATGGAGTATTTGCTGAATAAAAATTTCTAGGTTCTCTCTCTTATAATGTTAAATAGCGTTGTAGGATCTTTGAGAATTGCTTTTGAAGAAATGTTACATATTGTTTTTTTATTAGTACAGAAGGGTATTTCTGTCTTAAGTTTTATAAGAAATTAATGGTGTGAATTATTTTCTGGTGTATGAATAGGATTAGTTTTCTTTCAATATGCATACACATGATAACTTGTCTCTCATTAATCAATTGATTAAAAAATTGATTAATTATCTTTCAGCTTCCAAATTCATTTCCCTCTATGTAGGCAGCTACGTTCCTTATTTTCCTTTTAATTCAGTTAATACAATCAAATCTCAACTAAATAGGAAAATGCAATTCATATTATAACGTGTATTTGGCTGCTTACAACTTCAACAACAGACTGCTTACATAATAAGTCCTATATAGCAGAGGATTTAAGTTGATAATAGGTCTGGTTTGCAACATAATGGTTGACCGAAGGGTTGTATGCTGTTCAATAGCAGAATGTGTGTTTTGGATTCAACTCCCGTCTTTTTATCATTTTTTAAAATTTATTTTTTTTAGCTTTAGCAATTTTCATTTGAACATCTCACGTCTTTACAAAATTGTGATGCTAAACTACTACCGCGGGACCAGAACAAAGTATGTATATGTATATAAGTGTATATACATATATGTACAAAATTGTATGTACATATATGTATATATATGTGTGTCTCCTTAGATTGACCAGTATGTTAGGCATGTCCGTTGGACGTGTGCGAATAAAACTATGAGCAAATTCATTTTATGTGAAATAATGGTTGCATGCATGAACAAAAATAGCACTTCATATAGTAAAAATATGGTGTTATGGGAATGTAGGGAATACAATGACAAAAATAACCACTCGGTAAAGTGTATTTTGGACAACTCAAAAGCTTCAATGAGGGTTTTCATTATATATAGATTTAAAACTAATCAAAAAGCTAATTTTTTAGAATAGTGAGATATAAAAATATATAGTATAAAGCATGGTTTAAGGTTCCGGCCGGAACCCCGAGATTCCGGCCACCTCGGTTCGGTTCCGGCCGGTGGCGGGACGGGATAAGGTTAAAATCCCGTCCCGCTAATTTACAGTTAAAAAATTAAAAAAAAGAAAAAGAAATCGGTAAATTAGGGCTGAAGGGACGAGCATCGTCGATTTGAGATGCAAATTCGGACGAGCATCGTCGTCGTCGATTTCATAACAGCAGTTGTAGTCGTCGATTTCAAAGCATGTTGTCGCGATCGATTTAGGGTTGAAGGGAAAGATGTTGATTTAGGGCTGAAGGGGAAACGTCGATTTAGGGCTGAGGGGAAGACATCGACGATGAAGGGAGGGGAAGATGTGTGAGGGCTGAAGATGGTGACGTGAATTGAGACAGTCTTGTAAGTTAGGGCTGAAGGGAATTAGAGGTTGGGAAATAGGGCCGATTGAAATTGAGGCAGGGCTTGGGCTTTGAAATGAACTAACTAAATATCACTTAATTTTATTTAGTTAGGGCTGAATTAAAACGATATATTGCATGGGGCTATTTTATTTCATTTAATTTTGTTAGAATAATTTAATTTAGTGTAATTCTAATTCTAATTATAATTTAAATTTGTTTAATCAAGTATAAGTATATTGGGCTAGACTATATTTTATACTTTATTTACATCGATTATTATTACATTTTGATTAACAAACTCTTGAAATTGAAATTGGAACCGAAACCGAAATAAAAACCCAAACCTCCGAAATTTCCGAAATTGTCCGAAACTAAGAAATTTTCAAATGAACGAAACCGAGACCGAAACCGAGTTCTTAAACCTTGGTATAAAGTAGTCAATGGCTTAGTTCCGTGTAATAATAAAATACAGAAATATATAGTTTAAACTATAAAGTAATATTATAGTTTTTCGTTGTTGATTCATTGTGTGTCCCAAAAAATATGATTTTAATGCTTTTCATTTTAAATAAATTAGAAAAATGTAAAATTAAAATACCGATGTGAAAATTTGAAAGAGTTTATTTGTTTTAAATAAATAAATAATTACCACTCTTATTCTCAAAATGAAGAGAAATTATTAAATGCTGTAGTATAGGAAATATTTCTTTATATTATGTAAATGTAGAAGATTAATTTTAACACTTAAACTATAGTTCATTAACACGTGTGGTGTGAAAAATAAATTATTCGCATTGCAGTGGAAGGTATGGTGTAAAATATATTTTACTGCATATGTAAACAGCTAATTTGATATAACACACATGTATCGTAGACAATTCAAACTACGTCTAAGTTAAAAGAGTTTACTTTGATGGGTCATGTGCTACGGTGGATATCCAATGACTTGTTTTTTTAGAATTCTACTGAGGTGATTACCTTGAATTATGAATTCAACAATTTCAATAATCACCTGATTCACCCCTAATATGTTTGTAACCTGCTCTAACATTGCTGATGTGTAGAGGTATTTGAGATTTATTTGATTTTACAAATTGATTAAAAAAAAGCAAAATCAAGCTTTTCTGTAAAATGTGAGAAAGTTCATTAGGGTTTCAGATGAGTAAAGGTATTCTGAAATAGGTGAATTCGAAGATGCAACTGCCACCAAAACATCTGCACTGTATGTGCAAATATAAAGGCGCAGGTGAACATATTCTTCTGTCCAAATAACCTGAGATTTGCCTGTGCATTTCGAAGTTGGTTTCACGCATATGTTTGATGTTTCACCTCTTTTCACATGTGCATTTCACTGATGAATTGGCAGATTTCTTTTTTCTCTTCCTTTTTTTTTGGGCTTACTGCATATTGCTGATATATGATATTTGTTTTTCCAACTACAGATTTTGAGTACAGCAAGTTGATTCGTGTGGCAGCTAATTTGAAGCTTCCTGCAAGTGTTATTGGGTGCAGCTGTAAAGGAGAATGCAAACAAAATACTTGTTCTTGTGCTAAACTTAATGGTGGTGATTTTCCATATGTTCGCAGGGACAGGGATCGTGGAAGGTACCTATTTGATCTTATCTTTAAAATAAAAAAATAAAAAAAAATGATCTCAAACTGTTTGCTTGACCACCTCCGCCAGTGTCTAAACAGTAGAAACGTACATTTAGCTTAGGTACAGTCAAGTAAATAAACCTATTCTCCCAATTGAATATCTGAAGAAATTAGACAATAAAAATTATGTTTAATTTTTAAACAAGTTTCGTGTTAAAAAAAGATATTTTATATTTCGGTGATGCATGCTAGAATTTAGTTTGTAATTGTATGTTATATATTTTGATCCATATGGTGCTAATATAACAGCTTCTATGATTTCAGATTGACACAAGCTAGATCTGTTGTATATGAGTGTGGATCTAACTGTGGATGTGATATTACATGTATCAACAGAATATCACAGCAAGGACTAAAATACCGCCTTGAGGTTTGAGTTCTTTATACGACTTGCAATTTTCACCTCGTGGAAAAAAAACTATATATCCAATTTATCTGACTTAGTCGAGTTGCAGGTTTTCCGTACGCCAAACAAAGGTTGGGCTGTACGTGCTTTAGAAACAATACCACCAGGTGCACCAGTTTGCGAGTATACTGGAATACTTTATAAAATTGATGACATCGATTTTTTGGAAAAAAATTCATATATTTTTGAGATAGATTCTTTGAAAACCATGAAAGGGCTTGATGGAAGAGAGGTACTATCCTCTGAATTATTGACTTCTTGTTGTTGTTTTCTGTTCTTGGTACTCATTTTTGGCATTGTGGTCAACATATAATTTTTACTTCCTGAAACACGATGCTGGTGTTCATTGGATGAGTACCAGAGTAGCATTTTCACATGCTTACATGCATACCACATTAAAATGTTAATTTGGTCTCTTTTGTAAAATTTCCTGCCATTGAATTCCGATACCTAAATGTAACATTTTTCCAAGATCATCATCACCATTCTATCATTCACTACCAAGTGCCCAAGTCTTCCATTTGAGTGATGTTTGGGTTGGGCAAGATGTATGTAGTCTTACGTCTATTACTGAAGGAACTGTTTATGAAACTATCATTTTATTTTTAATAGACAGGATGTATGAACCGAAAGGTCATACAGTATATATGTATGTATGTATGTATGTATGTATGAATGTATGTATGTATGTATGTATGTATGTTTGTGTAGCGGCTAACCATGCTTTACGGGTAGCCAAATGGTTTTTAAAGTGGACCAACCACGTTCACAAAACATATATATTCAAAATATCATTAACCTAAGCACCCATAGAATATGATTTCAACAATGCATTAATAAAGTTATATGTTGACCACAATGCCAGCATCCATAAAATGTGATGTTCAACTAATAAACGAACTAGCACTGAGGAAATTTGCAGAATTTTTTTCGAAGACCCTTTTAAGCACGTCACTGTAGATTACATGAACCCCACCCAAACCCAAATTGTTACTTGGCAAATATTTCGAGACCCCTTTAAGCACTTCGCTGTAGAATTCATGTCAAAAAATTGGTATCTGAATACTTGTGTTTTCTTTTCTATATCATGATTAGATTAGGCTCATTTAGTTATATTTTGAGTTTCGCGTTTTGCGTTTTCAACTTGCATTACAAAATATGAGAAGAGCGGATGAGAAGATTTAAAAATCTAACACCCCGTTTGGTTTGTTATTTTTAGTTTTGTATTTTCATCCAAACAAAAAAGTGCACGATGCATGTGTTTTTTGGAAAATAACTAATTTGGAAAATGAATTAAACATACAAAATGGAAAACAACTTTATTTTGCTTTCCTTGTTTTGGAAAATAACAAAAGCATGGAAAATGATCCATCTTTCTGCCGTCCCTCCATCCCCTTGTCGTCCTCTGTCGTTCCTCCATCGTCGTCATAATGACTTAAAATTTTAAATATTTTTCTCCGTTCTCTCCATATATTGTAATGAATTTTGAAAACACAAAACACAAAATAAAACCAAATGGACCCTAAGCCATTACAATGATGGAGGAACAACGAATATGATGGATTGTTTTTTTTTCGCTTTTGTTATTTCCTGGAATATGGAAAATAATTTTTTTCTTTCTATTTTGTATGTTAACTTCACTTTTCAAATTGGTTGTCCTTCAAAAATGCATGTGCCGTGTGCTATTTTATTTGGACGGAAACCTAAAACTAAAAAGGGCAAACCAAACAGGGTCCTAGTTTCCGTTGATGTAATAATTATGTGATTCTTTCAATAGAAACGTGCTGGTTATACTGCTTTGATTGAGGGCCTAGATGACAAGAATCCTGAGCCTGAATATGGAATAGATGCTGAAAAAGTAGGCAACGTTGCAAGATTTATCAACCATGGATGTGAACCTAATCTGTTTGTTCAGAGTGTTTTGAGCTCACATCATGACATCAAAATGACAAAAGTTATGTTATGTGCCGCAGATTACATATCACGTGGGGAGGTAAGTATATTTTTTGAGTAAATATTCATTTGGGCATCTCTAACAAATTCAACCCTGAATATTCAGGGCTGAACCGGGGAGAAAAGCCCAACAAATAGACGTTCATTTAATGGATGTCTAACTTTGGGCTTCCATTAAATGAGCGCCTAAGATTTAGATGCCCTTTAAATAGGTGCCTAAACACAGATTATTAAATGGGCGTTCAGTTCTACTTCAGTTCAGCTCGATTGAAGTTTGTCGTTGGAGACTCCGCCCTGAACATTTAGGCTGAATGCTTCGCTGTTGGAGTTGTTCTTACACACCATTTTGCTGATTTCTATCGATAATGTAAATTAAGTTGGTATAGTTCTAAACAAAGAGAAGAAATATATGAATATCATTTTTGAAACAAATCCATGGTAAAATGGATTTTTCACGAAGGTTCATCATGTCTCTTAGAGCATTCCCAACCGTGTCAAGGTTGGGAATTGACCAACCCCAAGTAGGAGGATCGGTTGTTCATATTGGGATTGCCTTGGCAACCCACAAGGTTGTCAAGGCAACCTTCAAGTTAACTGGCTTGATAAAAGCCCGCTAAGATGGGAATTTAATATTCTCACCCTACGGATTGCAATCGTGTGGACAGGAATTGCAATCCGCGTGATCCACTTTATCATGTTTTATAGAAGCGGTTAAACTGGGGTTTTTGGTTATGGATGGGGTGTATTATTATTTTTTGTTGTTGGAGGTAGGTGGGGGCCAATATGGTTTGAATTGATGTGTGGAGACCCCAACGGTTGAGAATGCTCTTAGAATTAACAAGTCCTCATGCAATTTTTTTCTTTACGAAAAAATAGTACCACTATGAAGATATATTATTGGAACCATAATTTTCAAACCCTAACTACTTGAATACTCATTTGTAGTATTTGGATCCGTCCTTATTTCAAGTTTGATACACGAAAAAAATTTCTTCTCATAATTTGTTTTGGAGAGGGCGGTGTATTTTGAAACTTAAAGAGAATGTTTTACAAAAGTTCCTTGCTCGTTTTATCTTGATTTGGCATCCTCCCCAATATTTCGTTGTACATCCAATTTTAGATTTTCATTTAGAACGTATCTTTTCTTGAAAAATAAAAGCTCAACTGGCCAAAGCATTGGGTTGCCAAATAAGAGGTGCAAGACTTGATTCCAAAGATAGCATAAATCGCTACGATTTACATGAATTATGTGTTGTGTGGTAAGTGCATATTTCTTGAAGATGTTTGCATGTTGCTGATCTTAAACCTGATTTACGTGAGTATATACAAAATTGGATGTGGTCTACCCAAGTATAAAGGAATAATTTTCCTTTTTTGGTAATGAATAGTCATGTTCATTTGATGATTTGTAGGAGTTGTGCTACGATTATGGATACGCACTGGACAGTGTAGAGAAAGATGGCAAAATCATTGAGCTTCCATGCTATTGCGGTGCATCAGGGTGTCGTAAACGGCTCCACTAGGAATATTGTAATCTGAATCCTCTAGTGTTTCATTGTTGTTATTTATCAGAGGTGCGTCCAACAAACTTTGTTGATGCCAATGTGATCGTTCATGGTTTCAAACGGTGGGCTAATTTTTAAGCAAACTATTCAGTTGTTAAACTGGGTAAAAAGAACTGTAAATTGGAATATATATCCTTGAACAATGCCTGCTGTCAACTTTTGGAACATGTTACGAGTGTTGCCCTCTATTGTTATCATTATAGATATGAATTATGAATAACTTAATTTTAGAGGTTCATAGTTGATGAATCAATTTATATCACAATATTGTCAAACAAGTTTTCCTTTGTTTAGCCCAACGTTGATAACTTTTACTACATTACTGTTCAATTTTTTACTTTAATGGGCTTTTAGTATAGATTCAATATCAGTGGATGCTTTTAAAAATTTGGATGATGCTATATTTGCATTTGAAATCCTTGTATTTGTATTCGAAATTATTTTCAGATATCTGTATCCATGAATACATAAGGATATTTATCTGCTTCATCCTTAATTAATGAACTCAAAAAAATAAAAATGAAACCTTTTGGTTTAACATAGATCCTTTTCGGTAATAATTGTAATATAAATACTAGAAAAATTGCTCTACAAAGGCAGTGTGGTTTTGTTCAGGTAACTGGTTTTCACTGGTAAGGTCGAGAGTTTTATTTTCATCGGCTACATTATACATGTGAATATACTCTAAATATGGGTTAGAGGTATAGTAAATGCTCCTGCAGAATTTATACGAAAAGCTTGGCTCTTTGGGTCCTAAAGAAAGTACAAAAAATAAAAGATGATAAAAATCAGATGGTAAATATTCATTTATATAAGCATGTACTTTTCTAAAGTTTACAAGCTTCAACTAGGTTCTCTATGTAGTTCAAAAAGGAAAATTTTAAAGGATGACTTTTAGATGTGCGTGTTATCATATTCATATCCATTTTTTTAATTTCAGACATTTTCTCATGTTTCAGATATGGTTGTGGATGAGTTTAGGATTTTTTGGGTATTTATTGGCAGTCTTAGCTGCTAATAGAGTTGAATCGTTGGTTGTTGATAGTTTGATCAAAATTTACAAGTTTGAGTTGCGAAACTAAACATATTGATACTAATCATATTATTAAAAAGTGTTTTTGCATAACTTTGTTTTTCCGTTCTAATATAATTTTGGATGCAATATACTTGGGGGAAATTTAAAGATTTGTTTTCATCACTGTTGCCCTTTCTTACAATAATCATTCAAATATACATTTGTTATATCTATGATATCAAATAAATACTGATAACTACACATATGCGTTGGCATACATTTTGTTGTAACAAAAGAAATCTCCAATGTTACGTGCCTACTAATCCATATTTATACACCACTTTTCCATGTTATTTAACGATGAGAGACTTTTCCAATGCGAACCGTCGTTCATCCATTAAACATGCAAGACAACCCTAACAATGCAGTCATAATTTTTATTTTATTTTTTGTTTTAAATATAGTTTGCTAATTATCCTAAATTACACAGGATTTACCTATTAGCAAATCTAGTCATTTCTTCCATTATTCTTTTCTTGGTTTTTACCGATGTTGGAAAACCCGATTTTTTATTTTTCAAATCTCCTTCTTACGCTAGTTTGACTTAATTAACCATAAATAAATGAGCTTACTAAGATCACATTATCCATCTCATTGAAACCTTTTTTTTTTCTTTGTTTGGTAGGTTTATTAAAAATTAATTTTGTGGAAGTTGTTATTGTAATGTTATGATGTCATGAGTTTTCAAATTAGAAATATTATAATAAATGGAGTAATATTGGATTCTACTCTTTTTTAGAATTTCGAAAAACAATATTTCAGTTCTGTACCATTATATGGTTAATTAATTGTAGATAAAGAGCAAAATGCAAAGTATATAGGGGGGATACAATAAACCACTAGTGCTCATAAAGGACGCAAGTTCGAAGAGTTGAAAGAATTTATTCTTAAATTCACAAAGCAACATAAATTAATCCACGAGATCATGATATAGATTTGGTGCGTAATTGGTCGAATGACTCTGGTTGGAATTGTGTAGGAGTGAATGATGATGAAAACAATAAAGTTATGTTTACTGTTGGAATGAAAACCAGAGAACTTTTTGTGAGGAAGACAAGAGTATTGGTCATCAAAGAACTATTACTACCTCTTGTATTTAGTAATAGGAATCCATGCATGAACATTGGGAACTTGAGTCAACAACCAACGAGTTATCTCTATTAAACGTACAAGCGTTATCCTTATCCCATACAACCTAGTACACTGAAAGCAAATTTCCAATGTTTACATTAGTTTTTATTTATTGAACAAGTCACATGTTGATGGATTTGCTACATATGTACAACTTTGTACCACATCCTTAACTCTACCATCCCATAAGATTAGTTTCTCATCTAAGTTAAAGTTAGCCAAAGGTAAAAAAAATTGAGATATTTTTTTATATGTTAATGTCATATTCCATACATGAATATTTTTGATGTATAGTTAGGTTCCACAAAAAACTTCGAATGGGGTCTATGTTGGGACTATCAACTTATGTGATGCCAACCGATATGAATGAAAATGCCAACATGATGGATATGAATGGGGATGTATACGTGAATATGGATATGAATAACATTGAGGCCTTGAATGGTGTGGACGTTGTTTGTTGACTTGAAAATGGAATATCTTGGATGGAAGTATACAGGTGAAAAATAATGTATTAGACTTTGATTTTGAAGTTGAGAATGATAATGATGACGATGAAGCGGAAATGGACATGCCACTCGATGTTGATCGATGCATTATATGATATATCGCTAGATCTATGGTCAAAGATGTTTAGTTTAATGGAGAAATATTTTCTTTATCTTATATCTTACATTGACATAGATTAAATATGGATGATTTTCAAGTCGAAGAATTTTTTTTGCAACAATTGAGTGAATTTTCTTTCAAGCACATCAAATCAAATACAACTAAATACACAATCATCCGTAGTGTGATGAAGGCTTCCTTTAGAAGATCCATTCAGTGTGTTCAGAAGAGCACATTATGGATGGTGGAATATATGAAAATATGATGGTGTTCATGAATGTATTTGTGGGTTGCGGAATTATGGATCTTAAGGCTAATTAAACACTAGAGGGGTGAATAGCGTTTTCTAATTTATATAAATCTTTTGAATTTTTTTCAAGTTAAATATTAAATCATAAATTAACGACACGGAATTATACTATCAAACAGTCACAGACGCAATCACAGATGAAAATAAAAGCAGTAAAGCAAAGTAAAAAGTTAGAGAGATGACCGCAGAGATTTTATACTGGTTCGGGTTTCTCCTACATCAAGTCCCGTACAGTTGCTTATACAGATTTATTTTCAAATGTCAATCTTTAACCGGACAGAAGGCGAACCCAATTACAATCTCGATTTCGAGGCTACGAGATGCATCCTCCTGAATTTTCGAGCTCAGGGTAGACTCACTTGATTTGACTGGTCTACAAGCACACTCACTAGATTTCTGGGCTACTAAGCACATCCACTTGATTTGAGCGGGTTACAATACACCCAAAGCAAATACAAATAAAGTTGATAGTTTTTCCAAAGATAATTTCTTGAACTTTGGATATAATTCATCCTATACCCACTTGGACAACACTTTGATTTTTAAATTGAGAGAGAGATATTTGCAAAATAGTAAGAAAGTAGTATTGAATCAATACAATGAAATATGAATTGATTCTAATTGATTTTGAAGAGAATATAGTATATTTTCAATGGAGTTTCAAGAATGTGGGAGGAGGGAAGAAAATAAGTAATTAGTTATCAAAAAATTCATTTGAACTCCCCTTTATATAGTAAATCAACAGATGTGTCAGTTCGTAAAGAGTTGCGATGAATAGACACTTCATTTCAAAATTTGAAAATTTAGTTGGCGACATGTATGTCGACATACCATCTTCCTATATGTCGACGTATGCATGTATATTTTGAAAACTTGTTTCTTTTAAAATATTTTGAAAATCATATACTTTGTAAAATAATTTGATATTTTGTAAAATAGTTTGAACTTAGTTTATAAACATTTTGACTTTAATTTTTTTTTATAAAATTTGAAATTTATTTTTGAAATTTGTTTTATTTTTAAAAATATAAAAGATAGAAAATAGGAGATAGAGATCAAAGATTGTTATCAAAGACTTTAACAATATAAGGTATGACTTATAATCTTGGGATCTTCATATCTTGGTCTTTGAACTCATGAGTCTTCATATCGTCTTTATCTTGAGTTTTTAAACTGTATAGTCTTCGATTCAGCACCTACATAATATTCTGCACTATATACTATATATTTTAGCAAAATATTAGTATCTGTATTTTATATGATTGTGTGTGGTGTGTATGGTTGTTATCATCAAAATCAATAACTGATGTATTAACAATCTTCCCCTTTTTGATGATGACAACCATTAAATATTCATGTATATAATAAAACTACCTCGAGTTACATAACCCACTTGAATATATTCATGTGTATATTTTATATTTTTCTTCCTCTTTGTCATCAACAAAAATGGATAGAAAAATAAAACTCTCCCCTAAATGATACACCTATAAACTATATTAGAATGCTAAGTAATATGGATTTTAGCTTATAAGATGATTAATAATAGATATTAAAGACATTAAATAAGGCAAACCAAATTTTATTAAATAAATATAACTTAAACTATTTATTTAATTAATGCCAAAATGCAGGATACTATAATCATCATCAATAATAATAGGAATAAACTCTTAAGTAAGATGATATATATGTCAAAATCAATACCTAATGTATTAAAATCAATATAAACTAGATGATATATATGAAATCAAAATTCAACGATAAGAGTATGAAAAATAATTCAATATGACATAAATGATATTTTATATAATCCTAAGCATCCAAATTTGACAAAGAAATTTATATATTAGATTTATTACATAAATTCATATATTTAAATAACAAACCATATTAATTAAGAATTTTAATCATAGCCTAATCACAATATTTGATAAGTGTAACTGTGTATATGATCAAATTTTTGAAGTAAATATTATTTATGCTTATACATTGTTTATTTTTAGAAAAAACATGATAATTTTTTAAAACTTTTTTTAGCCCAATAGGGAAAGTATAAATGAGATATGTAGAGTTAAAAAATATCACTAAAAGAAGCATTATATAAATTTAATAATGAAAAGAAGTTGGGAATGACAGTAAGATGATTGATCTTATGTTTCAGTGTCATTGCCATCTTGAAATTTTCTTTTCTGGAGAATATCATGATATGATTGACCATATAAAAGGTCTCCATAGTCATTTTTTTCATCTTTCTCTTCTTATTGTACGTAGTGCCTGAAAGAATAGAACATATTTGTACTGGTATCCATATTATGTTGGATCCGTATGGTTAGTCTTTTAGAAATCAAACCCAATATTTTTAAGACTTCATGATCCTGAATGTTTAAATCATGAAAAAGCGTGAATGGTTACATACAATGAAAAACATAATAAAAAATGAGATATTCTACTAAATCTTTTATTTTCAAATTTTGATTCAAAACAAGAAGAGTTCTCAAATTCGTTCGTAACACTATTATGTGTGAGATAATGTCACTACAACAAAAAGTGTCTTTTATAGCGGTATATAGCCGCTATTAATCACAACCACAGCGGTTTGATAAGCGCTGTATATCGACATGTTATAAAAAACTGTTGAATATTTATAACACAAAATATGCCGCTATGGTTGAGCTTAGTTTTATAACGTAAATTCGCCGCTATGGTACGTTAATTCAATAGCTCATTATAGCCGCTATAATACAGCTAAATCTCAACGGAACTGGAAATCTTTATAACACCATTTTGCCGCTATAAAGTATTTATTCAATAGCTCATTATAGCCGCTATAATACAGCTAAATCTCAACGGAATTGGAAATCTTTATTGACAAATCATATATCTGCTTACATTTTCAGAGGAAACATCAATTCAGATAAATGTTGCTCAAAATCACAATCTCAAATATGATGAACATGACAATACATTATCCAAAAAATTCATTAACATAATAAGGTTATAAAAGGTCGTCACAAATGTCCAACCATTAAAAGAATAAGGTCAAGAATAAACCATCTTTTTAATATTTTACAAGAGCTTATGTAACCCCCTGCAAACAAGGAATAGTGAGCATCTGCAAAATTTTATTGCTTTCATCTGAAGCACCATCTCTGAGTTGCTGAAGTAGCAGAATTCAAGAAAAGGGCATATTCGACCTATCTTGTTCCACACGCTCTGATGATAACCGGTAGTTGGTGGTACATGGTACATAAGCTTCAGCAGCTGAATAACATTTACAGGAAAGATGAATATTAGATTGTTGGTTTGAATTTGATATTTTACTCAAGTCAAATAAGAAAATACAAACTAAGTATTGATTTGTAAAAACTTGTGATAAAAACTTACTGCGATTATGTCAACTTCTCCATCTCCAATTTTAGAAATGTGATTCTCTGTGCAAATCAATTTGGAAATGCACAATTTTTTTGAGGACAACGACAGTTGGGATAAACGAGGGGGGAATCACAAATTCGGAATGTAATTTGTAAATCGATGAGACTACCCGCAATTGAGGAATCCTGTGAGCTGCAAATTTGAACCAGAAATTTAAAAAAATCAAAAAATCAATACTGCTGATAATTGAGGAATTAGGCGATATAGAATTTTGAAAGTGCCACCTGAGAAGATTTTAGTTCTTGCTTTTATACTTACGTTATAGATTACAAAATGCATCATGCTATTTTTTAGGTGCTTGGATAGCACTAGTACGTAGAAATATAAGAAGCAAAAGCTAAATTGATGCTATCCGCAATTACCTGACGACCGATCGGCTGCAACCCATGCATAGATGGCGGTATTAGCCTAGCTAAACCTCAATTTGGTATAGCCGTCTTGCTTCAAACAAGCATGTGGTGTGTGCAAGAAATAATATACAGTGTTGAATCATATGACAATCAAGTTCTTAAATGTTGGTCCACCAATGGTAATTATTATATTATTCATTTTCATACGCCTAATGGACCATGATTACAAATTGTTTATTAGATAACTTGAGTATTTGACTACAACTTATGATAAAGCTAGCAGGTCAATGATGATAAGTTTTTTTATGTTGGGAGGCATCATATGAAAACATCTGAATTTAGAAGTACATAAACATCAAAATGGAATTGTGCATTTTCTTGAATTACACAATAGTATTCAAGTCTTCTATGTTTTCATGCAATGCCTCCCAGGATAAGCCAACGTGGTTGACTCGGTTGGTTGGCATCTTAGATTAGGAGATAAAAAGTCATGAGTTCGATCTTTGAAATCGACACTTGTTGGCATTAATGAACCATGTTCAAAAAAGATAAAAAAATGTCTCCCAGGATAAACAACTTAAATGATATGCCTGTTTCATCATAAGTTGAAGACAAATTATATTTGAGTTATAATAATCAATTCTCAATGAAAAATAATGTTTAGTGGCAAGGAGAAAAATAAGCATGCTTGATGGAAAAGGCTGAAAGTAATTTAGTTATTGTCTTTAAAAAATTCAGAAAACTCTCCAGTCGTCTATTTACCTTCAACTGAACACCTCAAGATTATGCTACGTTATACATCATACAGTACTGAATCCGAAGCAGATCAAATTGAACTCTTTCCTCGGTAGTAACTATATTTCGTTGAGACAAAAGTCAAGATTATATGATGCTTTGATATCAAGTAATCTATTTATAAAGGATATGAAAAAGACCTCAAAGAATGAAAAGCAAAAAAGGAAGAAAGGAAAGAGCCTACTGTTTAAATATGAAAATTAAAAAAAAATGATAGATTGGTTATAGGTCACGATAAATGGAAGGAAAGGCTACATAAAGATAATCTTTGAATGTGTTAGCTAAATGAATTTCTCATGAATTTTAGGGTTCAAATTTCTTCAAAAAAGCCACTACTTCAGAATTTAGCAAGGAGTATGCATAGAAACATAAAAGTCGGTGGTATATGTTCACATAGAAACGGTCATCATAGATGCTTCAATAGCACGACAAGAGTTAAAAATCTGAATTCAGTGTCATAATAATCACTTTTTGTTGTCTTGGCATGCAAATTGCATATAACATGTTATGACATAAAACCAGTCAATCCACGTTCGTTCACCAAGAAATGATCAAGGCAACAATAACCGTCTTACTAACTCATATGAAAAAGATAGACTACGCTTTAGGATATCATATTTCGCTCTTGACTACTACGGAGGGACTTTTAGAAGTACCATGTTGCATGTATACACAGACCGGTACTTACAGAGAAATGAATTTCATACTAACATCTTTCTATTTGGTGAATCATAGATATCTTTTATGAAAAGAACATACGTTGAAAAGGAACTTGCATCCCGTACAAGAACTCAACTAATTCTGATTCGACCCAAAATGGGAAATTCTGCTCTCCAGTTCTCTAAAAAATAGTACATTTATTAGAACGCGACATAATGAAATACTATTAGGTTCTAAAAGAAAAAGAAGAAAAACCCACTGTACCTCTATGAGATAAGGAGGATCGGATTTGCAAACATTACATTTGATGATAATGTCAGATTCAACACACGAATGAGATCCTGGACGAAGGAACTCATCCAATGAAAATGAGAGATGGATACTTTTAGATTTTGTAATGAAAAGAGCTTTGATATCATCTATAACAATTCACATCTGTAAATAATAGTGTAAATAACTCAGAACAAATTGGATAGTGAAGGATATATGTTTAATCAATACATTGAAAATAGGAAAAAATTACCAAATGTGTGATTACTAACTCAAAGTTTATGGAAGCCTCCTTGAATTGGAATAGTGGAGATAAGGGGAATAGTTTTAAAATAGGACTAAACATCTTTTCTGCAATCTAATATTGAGCATGTAAATAACATCTTTAGGAAGAGGAAAAAAGAAGCAAATCACCCTTAATGTGGAGGGCCTATACTATTCTCCGAACACTTTCCTCCTCCAGAAAATTTATAAACTTTTCTGCTATTGCAAGCAAAAAATATCTACGAATAATAAAAACCTTAATATGGGCCAATAACAATATTATTGCCTACAATTTTCTCAAAATAAAACTGAATGCAAGTAAGCAGTCTGAATTATTACAAACCAATGTACATCTCTAGTTCAACCTCGTGTAGTAATGGGAAATGAACCGGCGATATGGATGAGTTTAATCCTGGTTGGAATATCTCAGACCCTTCTCTTTTAACAATTGATACATACCTACTCTAAAAGTAATTTTGCTTCAATAATTCCAAGAAAAATCCTCCTGGATAACCCCATGGATTCACGCATCTCTTTCAATCATTGCTGCCAAATTGCATCGGGTCTTTTATATTTAGGGTTGGAGGACGTTGACAGACTTAAGGCAAGCTAGGATCTGTAGCAAGCGACGGATAGGAGGAGTTAATGGCGGGGCGGTAGAAAGGGAGGAGATTTTATGCGAGAATTTGAGAAAATAAGAGGAAGAGGGAAGAGAAAAATAATTAAAAGAAGTGGCGGCCACGAAAATAATTTGGGGATCCCGCTTAAAAGCGTTGCATAGCCAATAAAGCAAATTAACACAAATTAAAATGAATAATAACACTACAGAAAAATGCGTTATCAATTGGTGTTATAAAAAATAACTTTTCTTGTAGTGTGTGACTCTAACATATAACATAATGTATTTAGTGTCTCATTCATTATTTAAATTACAAGTGCATTAATGAATTACATATGTAAAGACATTTGGTATCATGCATGTATACAATGATCTTTCTAAAGGACAAGTATAATGACACATGTCATTTTGCATATGTGTTACTATTTGTTTATATGACAAGTGTCATATGATGTGATGCATTCACGTTGATAGAAATAGTTATATAAATAGAGACTTATTCACACACTCTAAGTACATTTAATTAATTTCATAAAGGCATAAAGTTAATATCTCATAATAAAGTTAGTAAGAAATAGGAGTGAAAAAAGTAAAATCAGCATTAGAAACGTTGAAATCATGGAAGAAGGTATGTTTTTCTATTTAGTATAGTCATGATAAATGATTAATGGGATGTCATTAGAGAGGAAACATTTATAAAAGTCATTAGTGAAGAAGTATGATTAATCATGAAGTGGCATAACTGTTTATAATAATACTCATTAAAAGCACAACTAGGCAGTTGAAGTGTCTATTCGAATTTAATAAAATAAAATAAAACATTACATTAATTTAAAGTGCTTAGAATTTTTTATGAGTCATGTATGCTAATTATATTCTAGAAAATAATTTTTTTATGTTAAATTTTTTTGTGTAAAGGGACATAAAAATTCAAAATTGCAAAGGACCGCGTTAAAATATGGTTGTCGTAACCACCAAGTGTCCGTTTATTTGAAAATAATAAAATAGTTGTGAATTTTTTATATGAAATTTTTTACATAAGTAGGTTAGAGTCGTATGAAAAAGTTCCATGTAAAATTATGCATTTGATAATTTTTGAGATTTTCCAAAAAAGATTACTGCGTTTAACATGCCTGTTCGACAATTATAGAGAGCAGTCAATTTTGTACGAAAATCTAGAAAATGTTAAATTATTTATAATACTTATAGATTTTTTATATAGTTAAATATATTAATTGCTTTTTGGAATATATATTTATGATTGAAAAATGATTTAATTTGAAGGCCGTAAAAATTCAAATTTTGGCTCCAAAATCTTGAAATTTACTAAGTGTTTACTCATTCAAAAATAATAAAATAGATAGAATTCGAATTTGGACATGGAGTCAAGTATATCTATCTTATACTCGTGTAAAACATTTCATTTAAAAATTATTAGTTTATAATTTCTGGGATTTAAAACATACTACTGTATTCAGTATTTTCTGCCATGTTTTCAAAGTGTATAGTCAGTTTTGTAAAAGTTCTACAAAATTTAAATTTTAATATTTTTCTTTGAAATATTATTCTGGACTTTTAATACCTAATATTAATTACAATAAAAATATAATTTTTTAATAGATAAATATTTAGAATATTCTATAGATAAAATCATAAGGCATTTCAAAGATTAAAAAGTCTTTTCAATTTGAAAACTAGCCGTTATATTCAGAGGAAAAATTCGTTTTCTACTTATTTTAACCATTTTCGTTATTTGGAACAAGAAGAAAAACTAAAATGTTTTTCTACTTAAAGAAATCATTAAAAAGTAATATATAAAATTAAATAAAATTTCAAGATTACCGACATTGTTGATGTCCTTTATTCCAATATTACCGTTTCTCCATCCAAAGATTTGTCTTTAAGCATATATATGTATGTATATATATATGTATGTATATGTGTATATATATGTATATGTGTGTATATATATATGTATATATATATGTATGTATGTGTGTATGTGTGTGTATGTATATCTACATTGTTGCTCTTCCTTTCTCTTGATCTTCCATCATGTCTTTTGAACATTCGCTGTCTAAAATCCATTTGTCCTTCTTGATTTGTGATGTATGACTACCAAGTGTCTATTCACCATCAGTTACATAATATACTTGTTCATGCAATTCAACATTATACCTTTTCAAAATATCAAGTGACTTTTCAAAATAATTTGTTTCTAATCTAATTGAAAATAACATATTGGTTTCACAGAATTATTTTTTTATAAAAGTGTTAAAAAGAATACTAACAATACTACTTGCCATTTATACTTTTCAAAAATCAGATTATGAGTTTTTGAAAACCTAGTGCTCTACCAAATGTGGGTTACAGAATTATGGATCTTAAGGCTAATTAAACACTTGAGTGGGAGTGAATAGTGTTTTCTAACTTTTGTAAATCTTTTAAAAAAAAATTCAAGTTAAATATTAAATCACGGATTAACAACATAGAATTATACTATCAAACAGTCACAGATGCAATCACAGAGAAAAATAAAAGTAGCAAAGTAAAGTAAAGAGTTAGAGAGACGATGCTAGAGATTTTATACCGGTTCGGATTTCTCCTACACCAGTCCCGTACAATTCTTGTACAAATTTATTTTCAAATGACAATCTTTAACCGGGCAAAAGGTAAAACCCAAATACAATCTCGATATCAATGCTACATGACACACCTTTCTGAATTTTCGAGATCAGAGTAGATTCACTTGATAGGACCGGGCTACAAGCACATCCATTAGATTTCTGGGCTACTAAGCACACGCACTTGATTTGAACAGGCTACAAGCAAATACAAATAGAGTTGATGGTTTTTACAAAGACAATTTCTGGAACTTTGGATACGGTAGATTCTATAGCCTCTTGAACTACACTTTGATCTTTGAACTGAGAGGGAGATGTTTGCAAAACAGTAAGAAAGTAGTATTGAATCAATACGATGAAATATGAATTAATTCTAAGTGTTTTTGAAGAGAGTAGAGTATATTTTTAATGGAGTTTTCAAGAGAGTGAGAGGAGGGAAGAAAATAAGTAATTAATTATCAAAAAATTCGTTTGAACTCCCATTTATATAGTAAATTTATAGATGTGTCTGTTTGTGAAGGGTTGCGACAAATATACACTTCCTTTCAAAAACCAATTGGCGGCATATATGTCGACATACCATCTGCCTATGTCGACACATGCATGTATATTTTGAAAACCCGTTTCTTTTAAAATATTTTGAAAATCCTGTACTTTTAAAATAATTTGATACTTTGTAAAATTGTTTGAACATCTTTACTACCAATAATAAGAATTCTTTGAACTGATTTCAACCGTATCTTTTTGGATTACCAGAAATACCCTTTAAGAAAAAATTGCATGACCTCATCTATTTTCTGTGTTCAATGTTGGCACTTCTAGGTAGGCTAAGTGGAGTGCCATCTACCGGATCATGCATATTATCTATCAGTGTTGCTCTATATGTAGGAAAGGGGTACTTCTTATCTGACCATTTTACAACACTAACATTTCATAGTAACATAACATAATGGTACGCTGGCATCTACAAAGAAAATCACACTGGCACACTAAGTAAGAAAAATTGAAAGACTAGAAGACATTTCTCAAATAATAGCATATTGACATCTGCCATATGCTAGAAAATGATATTACTTAGCTACCAGAATTTTTTTTGAATTACTAAGATGCAGTCATATATGTCTTACAACTTGCTGCCATTTTTGTAGTTATTTGCTAATATGTTTTTATGAAATCTATCTGATAAACTAAGAATTTGTGCCGACAGCCAAAATAGAACGGTAAATCTCTTAGAGTAATGGTATAAATTCATCTTCTTGCATATGGAAGAAATTATAGTTCCAATCTCCAACAATATTTGAATTACAAATATTATAATAATGATCTTCTTGCAATATTCTGTTACCAAGATGTAATGACTCCATACGACAATATGTCCATCAGCTGATAAAAGGAATAAAAGCCAACTCATAAATTATTTCTGTTTTCTACTATCCTTGATAATGCAAATAGGTGCATTTATTTTCTTACTTAACTGAAACCAGGCTTTTCTTGAATATGAAATTATGTGGCAAAATCATTTTAAGGTACAAAAAAAGAAAATATAGAGTAACCAAATTCTACAGCACTGCAATAAAACTACTCAGTAATGAGGACAGGCAATGAACCTGCCTGTTGGCCGTTATAGAGACGATTCTCTTCACGACTTGAAAGTTCCATTTGAGCACTTACCATGTACAAGATATACCAAGTTTGCTAGCCTTTCACTGCATTATTCCATTGCAAATGAAAGATAGAGCTTTCTTTTATTTTTTTATAGCTAATCATTGTCTCATATAACCAAATAATAAATAATGATATAGTTAACCATTGTGTTCATTTTCGTACTTTCTAAAGTTAGGTATTCTGCTATTCTTTATTGGTCCAGTACCTACGTGCTAGAGATTGTTAAATCATTGGCAATTCATCAAGCAATTTAATAGGGTGAAATTGCAATGATTCTGAAGGAAATAATGCTGCTAGAGTTTGTTAATAACATACATTAACACGTGTATATAATTTATTAAGTATCGATGTATTCTATTAAAGGAAACTATTGTAATATGTTACTAAGAGTAAAAAATTTACTGCGCACTATTTAGATATATCATTATTGTCAAAAGCTACATCATCTATTCTAATTTTTTTGATTGAATTGGTGAAATTCTTTACAAATACAAACAACTCGATGACACCAAAATTGAACCATAACTAAATGGTTCATCGCGGTGGAATTGATTCTTTTATTTCTTTTTACTTATCTATATTTTTTTCCTTTTGGAGAAACAAAAAATTGTCCCTAAAAAGTACTGATGCAACTACATATTTTTAACCAATGTGTTACGTTATCTCCAATGTATAGGACAGTGACGATATACTCACATATTGTGCGTGCCTCTACACTAGTAGTTTATAAACATTATGAACTTTGAAAAGCATTTATAAAATATTTTGAAAATTTATTCTGTTTTTAAAAATATAAAAGATAGAAAATAAGAGATAGAGATCAAAGATTGCAATCAAGGACTTTTACAATATAAGCTATGACTCTATACACTAAAATATAATCTTGAGATCTTCATATCTTGGTCTTTGAATCATGAGTCTTCATATCATCTTAATCTTGAATCTTTAAACTGTACAGTCTTCGATTCAGAACCTGTGTAATATTCTGCACTATATATTATAAATCTTGGCAAAACATCAGTATCTATATTTTATATCACTATATATGATTGTATGTAGTTGTTGTCATCAAAATCAATAACTGAGGTATTAACAGTATTAACATGACAATTAATTCAAATCATAACAAGCAACATATAGCTTCCTTGTTACAATGATCTTGCCTTTCCTAAAAGAGAATTTAAATATTACAGCTAGTATGGTACAAGTCTTAGTGCTATAATAATTGTTAATAGAGATTAGTTTTTTGAAGACTTGGAGAGATCTGAGTAGTGTTGTAGAAGTAATTTTTATAAGCTAGCTCTAATCTTATTCAACGTTGCCACAATTCTATATGCAGTTAAAAAGAGCAAACCATATGATTGTTTATTAGTTGAAAATCGATTATTTTGATATATTTGAAAGCGACATTTGATCTTTTTTCGAACATGGTTCAATAATGCCAATAAATTTCGATCTTAGGGATCGAACTCATGACCTTTAATCTCATAATCGAAACTACCAACCAACTGAGCCAACCCTATTGGCTAGTGTCATTTGATAATATGGATCATGCGTCGAGGGATTTTCTCATCGTCGTCCATTAATCTGCATAGATGGAACACTTGTGTGTAGTAAATATAAATGTACTTTGCTTGGTACTACCATTGTAGATGTTAAATACTATTTATTACCTTTGGCATATGTAATTATAGGCCTAGAGTTTACTTTGAGATGGAAATTTTCGCCCGCGTTTTTCATTTTATTCCTACCATGTATAATCGACATATTACATTCATATCTTATCGAACGAAGGGAATTCCAATAGCATTAGGTGATAGGGAATCGAACCACATAAATATTGTTTTTATGCTAGGCATTTTTAGGCAAACATCCAACATGTGGGTTTTTTTCAAAATTACTATTGGGTTTTGTTTATGTTGCTACATATTGTGGTAGAGAAGAACATAAAAGCATAAGTTGTCCAACTCATAATTGCACTAGGAGAAGTTTGGATGGATAAGAAGAAACTTGGCACTTTGTAAAGACTGTCGTGGATAGTTTCACGTATTACTCAGATGCTTTTGAAACTTGGAATAATGCCCTCAAAGGTGCTTGATCCTTTTTGGTGAAAGCTTTAGTAGCACGTAATTTTTATCGGTCATCAATTATTGTTATTCAAGAAGGGAGATTGTGCAGACATTGAAAACAAATGAAAGACAAAGATAGCGAAAGAACCAATGGAGTGTGACATTCTTGACTTTTTAAATTTATCTATATGAAGTAGAAGGTGACACACTCATTTAGTGTAGCATATAAAGATATAATCGACGATGATCATTGCTCATGTACTTGCAATATTCCATCCATTCGGAAAATATCTTGTATTCTTTTACAATACAAGAATAATAGTATATAGAGACAACACACTTCCGACGGCCGCCGACAGAAATTTCCGACGGCTAGTGACGGCCCGTCATTTTCGTGTCATTTCTGTAATTAAAATACAATAACCATTACAAGCCGTCGAAAACCGATGCAAATATAGTCGTAAGCAGCCATGACAGCCGTCGGAAATAAACGTGTTTACAGGCCAGATTGGCCGAGAGCTGCTTCATTATCTCCCTTTCACCCAAATCAATCAAAATCCCCAACTCTCCCACCTCCTCCCCACGACAGCCAGCCCCCCACGTCTTACGGAGCATCTACAACATCATCAATCATCACTCCCAACAACTCTAGCCTCTCCATCCATCTCCAAATCAGGTTTTTTCTAAACCCTAATTGATTTTGATTTGTTAGTTTAGGGTTAAATTGTAATTCTAGTTGTTTATAATAGCTGATTGATTGGTTATTTACATTAACTAATTAGTAATTTGATTAGTTTATTTAGATAAACCCTAAACCCTAATTACTAATTTCCAAAACCCTAAGCCCTAATTAATAATTTGATTAGTTTATTTACATTAACCAATTAGTGTATATATACGTTAATTATTTAGTGTATATGCGCATTTGAGCTGGCATTTGGTTATCATTTGGTTAGTTAGGATTGATGTGAATGATTGTGTTTATAGTTTGTAAAATTCCGAAAACGATAATTAAACTATATTAATCATAGTTAAACCCTTAATCGTTTATATAAAATCAAGTTTGGTACAATATTGTGTGGCATGATATAAACTAGTGTATACTATAGTTTAATATTATTTTAAATAAAATATAATACTATATACGTAATTCGTTAAATTTGAAGACATGAATAATATATATTTTCAAAATAGTAAAAATCATATAATATAGTATATATTTAATAAAACAGTAAAATGCAAATAAACTATTGTACAAATGCTAATATATTTTATATAATTAACTAATCGTGCATAATATTGATATATAATGCTAATATTGATAATCTATAAACAAATTAGACGTGCATAATGTGGATTTTTTATAAATCCCTTAGAGAGTTTTTGGCCCCGCCTGACAAGTATTGTATATGATCGTTATATGAATATTCGTTTTTATTACAAACCAGACATTCATATTCATCTAATATAATATTTGTTGGATTTGTCCCTATATTGGACAAGTTACAAACACTATAAAGTAATTACATTTCGTAAATCATTTCATTTTAAACGGTTCACAAAATCGACAGCACTTCCTTTTTGTTCGTTGTGTATAAGCATTTGTGTACGATACAGGAAACACAGGGGAAGTGCTGTCAATATTTTGTAAAATCGTTTAAAATGAATTGATTTATAAAATATAATTACTACTGTGTTTGTAATGGGAAGCAGGATGACCGACCATCAAAGCAAAAAATAATATATAAGCCAAAAAATTAATATTATATTCATTTTAAGGCGTAAAACCAATTCAAGACGCAAGAAAGCGCAAAAAGGCGCAAAAGCAATTTCAATGCGCAAAAAAGTTGCAAGAAGACGCAAAAAGGCACAAATTAGCAAATTCAATAACATTATAAATAAATACTTTTTAATTAAAAAATATAATGTCAATCCATAAAATCAAATGATTAATACTAATTTTAGTTTCTATCATAGGTTTTAAAGTAGGAAAAATGATCAATTATTTTACTGATCGGAGCTGGATGTATGAACAACGAAGGGAAATGGGAGGCTCAATAAGTGAACATTTTTGTAATGGGGTACGTTTGTTTATTGAATTCGCTCTAAGTAATAATAGAAACGATGAAGAAATTCGTTGTCCATGTAGTAGGTGCAAACTATTGAAGCATTTGATACTAGATATGGTTAGAGTTCATTTGTGCCAATACGGTTTCGTGCCGTATTATTTGGTGTGGGATCATCATGGAGAAATTGTAGCACCTATTCAAGAACAGTCAGAGGAGGAGGTTGTGATGAAATTAGTACGACGAATCTCATAGAACATATGGTTGAAGATGCAGCACGATCAATGTTCCCTACCGTTGAAGTTAATAATGACGATGTTAACATGGAAGAGGAATCAACTATTGGAGCGAAAAAAATATATGATTTATTGGATGTTGCTAAGAAACTCTTATGGAATGGCTGTACAAGCAACACTTAATTACCAGTAACTGCATAGTACATTGCGATGAAATCAAAATACAACCTCACAGAAGCCGGATTTACAGCTATTGTACAAGCTGCTAAACGGCATATGCCATCCGATAATTTAATGTGCGAAAATCATTATGAAGTAAAAAAACTTATGTCTGCTTTCGGTTTACCGTATCAAATAATAGATACTTGTTTAAATGGTTGCTTGTTGTTTTGGATAGAAGACATCAATCTTAGGAATTGCAGAATATATAACCAGGAAAGATACAAACCAAGAAAAAAGAAGGGAAAAGAAGTTCCATACAAGCGTATGCATTACTTACCTATCACTCCTAGACTTCAAAGGTATATGCATCATCTATAACAACGCATCAGATGAGATGGCACAATGTGAGCACACAGGAAGAAGGTACGTTAACACACCCAGCTGATGGAGAAGCATGGAAGCATTTTGATAAGAAATATCTCGCTTTCGCAGCAGAGAGCCATAACGTTAGGTTTGGTTTATGTACGGATAGATTTTCACTGCTTTCCCAGTTTGGTTCTAAATATTTATCTTAGCCTATAATCGTTACACCTTACAATCTACCTCCGTGGATGTGTATGAAAACTCCATATATGTTTCTCACAATTGTCATTCCTGGCCCAGATGATTCGACACAAGGAATCGATGTTTACTTACAACTGTTAATCGAAGAGTTGAAAACATTGTGGTACGAAGGAGTTGAAACATACGACATATCAAAATTTTTTCCGGATGTTTGCTTCTTTGTTGTGGACTATTAGCGATTTCCCTGCATATGCAATGCTTTCGGGTTGGAGCATGGCCAGTCGTTTAGTGTGTCCTTATTGTATGGAAGAAACACAAGCATTTTCTTTATCAAATGGGAAGAAAATTTCATGGTTTGATTGTCATCGGTGTTTTCTCTATATTAATCATCCTTTTAGAAGAGATAAAAAACTTCATAACTAATAGACATGAGACTTTGCGACCACCAACAATTTGGTCAAGCGAAGATATATATGAAGTTGTAAAGGATTATCCAAAGATACATGAAACCGGACAACAAATTGAATTTCAAGGTAAATCAACGATTCATAATTGGTGCAAACAAAGTATATTTTGGGAGTTTCCTTATTGGAAAAATCTCCTAATCCGTCATAACATTGACGTGATGGATAACGAGAAAAACGTATTTGATAATCTGTTTAATAAGTTTTGAATGTTAAGGGTAAGACTAAGTACGATTTGAAATCAAGACATGATATAGAAGAAATTTGTTACCGTCCTGAGCTTCATATTAAGCCAAATGACACTAAAAAACCCAAAGCATGCTATGAGTTAGACAACAACCAAGTTAAAGTATTGTTAAAATGGGTGGAAGGATTACGATTTCCCGATGGAATTTCCTCTAATCTTTGTAGATGCATGTGTCGAATATAAGAACGGGAGACTAAGTGGGATGAAAAGCCATGATTATCATATAATGATTGAAAATTTGTTGCCCGTCGCTTTCAGAGAACTCTTGCCCGGAAAAGTTTGGAAGATTGTAACGGAACTTAATTTGTCCTATAAGGAGCTTTGTTCGACTACGTTAAAAGGTTATCATCTACGTAAACTTGAGAAAGAAATCCCTATACTGCTCTGCCAATTAGAGAAAATATTTCCTCTAGGTTTCTTTAATGTAATGGAACATTTACATGTTCATCTTTCATATGAATCACGTCTTCGAGGTTCTATGCAATATGAATGGATGTATCCATTCGAGAGGTAAGGTATTAATATCGAGTATGGTAAATATTATTTTAGTTACATATATGTAAGTTATTTTTGAATTGAAATATTTTCTATTAGGTACTTAAATCATTTAAAGAAAAAAGTGAGGCAAAAAGCTCGAGTTGAAGGTTCAATTTGCAAATCTTATATCGAAGAAGAAGCTTCTTTCTTTTTTTTCATTATTTTAGTGATCATGTGAACTTATCATTTGAAAGTGCTACACATAATGATGAAGCCGTTGAACAAGATTGTTCTTCTGATGCAATGTTATCTATTTTTAGACAACATGGTCGACCTGTTGGAAAATGTGTGAAAGTATGGTTAGACGATAGAGATTACCATGTAGCACACACATATATTCTTCTAAATGTGTATGCTTAAATCATTTAGAAGTCGAAAATCTATGTGATCGTCCGTTATTATCAATTAGTAGCATAGCATTAGAAATATTTTATGTACGATATATATAATAGTCTAAAGCTATGTTTCAAATTTAACACAGGAGATTTGCGCTAAAGCCATCGGGAGTGATTCTTAGTATTTCCAAGCAGGCTTATATGAGTAGGATGACTGGTTGTTGGCCCTGATGGAGTAAGATCCCTGACCCAATCAGAGAGAGCATCTGGAAGGACTTTTTGGTGAGTTTAAATTTACATATTTATAAATTATCGTTTTACAATTTGTTGACTGCTTAAAAATGTACAACTTATATTTAATTTTCTCAATATGCAAGGTTCCATAGATCTATAGGAAGCGGACATTTCCCTTGTGCAGCGCCACTGGAATTCTAAGATAGCGAAGAATTATCGGGACACGATGTCGGGCCTTAGGAGAGCTGGGAAGAAATCGAACTGGATGGGTGCCAGTGTATGTGATACTTGGGTTGCCTGGTGGAACAACGATGAGTTCAGGGTAATTAATCTATCATATATACCTCATTACTTTGTTTTACAGCTATTAAATATATTGTTCAATTATATAAATTAGGCAGAACTCTGCGAATAGAAATAAGAACTTAGTAACACATCGTGGTGGTTCTAAGTCATTCCAGCATCATCGTGAGGATTTGGTAAATTTATTAATTGCGATTATAAAGAATTATTACATTTATATAGTTTAAGTTATAAGTTATTAATAAACAGTAATATATATACATTATTTATTGCAAGAAAGAGCGCGTCGACGTCTGGTCTCATACATGGAAGTATTTGCTCATACCCATGCCATAAAGCAAACGGACGAAGCTGGCAACCTTACATATGCATGGGTAGATGAGGATAAGGAGACTGTTATTCCACTTTTTGGCAAGGCCGTGACACCAATAACTTGACTAGAAACCAAAGACAGTTCATCCTGGAGATCGGTTATACATAGGTTCACTATGAATAATGGTAAATTTTGGCCGAGTCCGGATCGAGCTACAATTGATATGACATGATAAGCAAAGCTATGAAAGCCAACGTTCCAAATTTCAAGTCAATCGGAGTTCGTATGCTCAAAATATTGATCGATCAAAGTTGAGAAAACCAATTCTATTCGTATCCATCCAATTTTGTATCCATTCCCCAAGAGAGATTCAGTCGTATCCATCGCCCACTAACTTCCTTCGTATCCATCAAAATGAAGCTACTTCGTATCCATCATGTTAACAACACTTCGTATCCATCAACAACAAATGTCCATTTCGTATCGGTCTCCCTCCATCCATCTCGTATCGATCTCCCACCATCGATACGAAGAAAGCAACATGAAGCATCGATATGAAAGCGGCCTCTAACCTTCGATAAGAAGTAGCATGCAAGCATCGATACGTACATAGCCACGCATGACCGATACGAAATAGTATCGATACGAAGACAACAATGTCATACAAATCCAAACTTGGATCGATCGTAACTGAAAATCTACAAGTCCAAATGCTACCAAATTTTCACATGAGCTTGCGTACCACTTCTACTTTGTCTATGATCGATCTCAGCCCAAAAAGAGTCATTTTTGATCGATATGAATTGTGTACGTATCGATCATGGATTGATCCCAAATGTCAAGGGATCGATCTGGTGGGCCCATCCACGTGTGAGAAGGAGTATTCCGAGTTCCCAGTCAGATTTTTCCAGCCTACACATATAAATAGTAGCCCGGTGCCTCCAGAAAATGGACTTTTTGGCTTTTCTACACTGACGCTCTGCCGAAATCACTACTATACTTCAGTTGTACTGTTACAATCTCTTGTAATCAGCATGTCAAATTCAGTAAACATCAATCATTTCATAGTGGACGTAGGCAATACGTCGAACCACTCTAAATTTGCGTGTTTCTGCATTTTTTCTTATCTGTTGATTTGTATGTGTGTTAGATCTGCCTCATTTTACATTTATTTTCTTCATTTTATCTCTTCAAACACATCCGAAGAGTGTTGTGCCCAATTTTGGTACAAACAGAGACGGTTGCATATGTACGCAAATTTTGAATTTTAAGTTATTAATATTGATTAGTTTAAGTAATTAGCTTTGAATAATTAAAATAATGTTGTGTTAATTTCAACTGTAATTTTTTCTGGTATTGTAGGAAAAGTTTCAAGAGGCACGGGCACAGATGTTAGAGGGATCGGATCACGATGAGTTGACCCACGAGGAGGAAGACGCTATTTTTGACTCCATCATTAATCTGACGCAGCGAAATCGGTGTTTTGGTTATGGAAACCAAGCGGTAATTTATAAAAATAGACTATCTTATAAAAGTTACACAATTTTTATAAAAGTCATCGAAAAGTTCTATAACAGTTTTTTCTATTCGCAGGCTAGGGCACCTCAACAAGCGTACCAAAAAGGGCAGGACAAAGCCGAGATAAAAGAGCTGAGAGCCATGATCAAGCAGTTGCAGGAGCAGAACCGTCTTTGTGCTATACAGATGGAGTAGTTGAATCAGCGCTTGGCGGAGTACGTGCAGCAACATGGGTTCATTTCCTTTATCGTCTGGTGCTTCTGGAGGCGAGGACGACTCTTGGTAGGTATGCTTTTCTGTGTTTGTGCTTGGATGTTGTATATGTTGACTTGGAGTTGGTGAGGATGATTTGTTTTGGTATGTTTGATACACTTTGATGAGAGATTGGATGTGTTGTATTGATTTAGTACATTTTGTGGAGTTGTTTGATGTTTGACGTTGATTGGCTAGTGTTTTGTTAGATGTTTGAGGATGTTGGATGGTTGATTTTGTATATATTGGAGTTTATGATCTTGATTTTGTATATATTGGAGTTTATGATTTTGTATATATTGAAGATTATAGTTAATATTATTGTTGGTATAATATGTGATGTTGGTTGTTATATACACACACACACACACACATATATATATATATATATATATATATATGTCTGGGATGCTCTGAAATCCATACATATTGACTCCAGCCCAGGGCCAGATGGTATGGGGGCCAAATTCTTCCTCGTACACTGGGAAGACCTGAAAGAAGACATTTTATCAGCTATGCAAGATATATTCAAGAATGGTAAATTTGTGAGAGAAATCAACCACACATTTATATGCTTAATTCCTAAGAAGGAAAATCCAAGAAAAATTGAAGACTATCGGCCAATTGCATGCTGTAATGTGGTGTACAAAATTCTAAGTAAGATTCTTTGCAACAGAATGAAACTTATATTACCTGATCTAATTTCAGAATGTCAAAGTGTGTTCATCAAAAGCAGAGGCATTTCCGAAAACTCATTGATGGCACACGAATTGATAAGAAACTTCAACAAACCAGGTGCGGACAAATTCTGTCTAAAGGTGGATCTCCATAAAGCATACGATAAAATAAACAGGAATTTTATTATACATATGCTAAAAGCTATGGGATTTCCATCAAAATTTGTGAACATAGTTAAGGAATGCATTTCCACGCCGACATTCTCGATTCTGATTAATAGCATACCAAAGGGTTTTATTGGGTCCAATAGAGGTATTAGACAGGGGGATTCTCTATCTCCTTATCTGTTTACGATTGCTATGGAATTTTTTTCACTACAGATGGAGCTGGCAGCATTTAACAGACTTATACATCCCATTTATAATTTCCAACCTATTGTGACACATCTACTCTATGCTGATGATCTTCTCATTTGCATTAAATCTGACCAGTCAGCAGCTAGAGCTGTAAAGGAAATTTTTAGCAATCTAGAGAGTTTTTCTGGACTCAGACTGAATGAACAAAAAACCAAATGTTACTTCAATAAAACTTGCATTAGAAGAAATGAAATTTTGGAGTGCTTAAATGTGAAAGAAGGAAATCTCCCTGTCAAGTACCTAGGGGTACCTTTATCTTCCAATAAAATAACTGACAGAGAATGTGCAGTTTTAATTTCTTCCATCAGAGAAAGACTTCAGGGGTGGAGTTCAAGACTCCTATCGCTAGCAGGCAGAATTGAACTGGTACACACTGTTATACACTCTAAAGTTAATTTCTGGCTTCAAACATTCCAAATGCCTGATGCCTCTTTACAAAAGATCGAAAAAGTCTGTGCGGATTTTATTTGGAAAGGGGGGCTACACAAGATTAGATATGAGAACTTATGTAGACCTAAGGAGGAAGGAGGAGTTGGTCTCAGAAAATTAACTGACATGAGATTGGCTTATACTTTGAAGCAAGCTTGGAGAATTATCAAGGGCAAGGGTCTGTGGGGGAATTGGATGAGGAAAAGATATATCAGAGGCAATTTCTGGTGCATGCATTTGGACAACAATGCTTCATCGACATGGAAAGCTATTATGAGAATAAGGGGAGTACTTGCCTCATGTTGTACAAGGGAAATTGCTTCTGGGAAGGAAACTGACTTATGGAGGGATCCCTGGGTCCAAGGAAATTCATTAATAGATATTCTGGGACTTAACACATTTTCAGACTATGGTTGCCCAGATAAAAAAGTAACAGAAATTATTAATAACAATGAGTGGAATTGCTCAATGTTACCAGTAAGTCAGGAAATAAAAAGGAAAATTCAATACATGCCGATATTTAGTGGACGAGAGAATGATATTTGGGCTTGGAAACATACTGGAAATGATTTTAGTACGAAAACAGCATGGAATGAAGTCAAACTCACATATAACAAGGTCGATTGGAGCAAGATTATCTGGAATCATGAGAATTGCCCTAAAATGGCTTTCACAGCTTATAAAGCAATACTCAAGAGACTTCCTACTAAGGATAGACTCTTAAAATGGGGTATAATAACAGAAAAGATGTGTGTTCTATGTAATCAAGCTGAGGAAACGCATGAACATCTATTTTTTTCCTGCAATTTTTCGGAAAAAGTGTGGAATTCATGTACAAAAGCTATCAATTCAACAATACAGACTCACCTGCTAACCGATGCGGTTAATTACCTGGTTCATAATAGGAGAGGCGAAAACTTGGAAGCCAAATTGGACGGAATTGCTATCACTGTCACGATTTGGAGTTTGTGGAAGGAGAGGAACCGTAGAGTATTTCAAAACAAACAAAGGAAACAGGAAGAGGTCAGTAAACTCGCGATTATTGACATGCGAATGGTTTAGAGAAGATATAAAAGTTGGGGTCTTACCTTACAGGGAAGAGACGAAGAGTAAACTGGAGCAGGGGATCTGAGCTATTCATCGGCAGAAATCCCAAGTACGAGTTACCTTGTTCATGATCGGCCGCCATGATTTGAGGAGGAAGAAGTGTTTCGCTTTTTTTTTACTTTTTTACTTTCTGTTTCCTTTTGGAAAGTATGTGAGTTATGTCGGTCTGTCGTATAACTCTTGCTTTGTAGATATTCTCTGGGCCTGCTTTTGGGTCTTGATTTGGGCTTCCATGCCTTAATAAATTTCTTACCCATTTTCAAAAAAAAAAAATATATTTATATATGAATTATCTGTGTGGAATGGAGTTGAGAAGTATATTGATATATATGTAGATTTGGTGGAAGTCGAATAGGCGCAAAAATAAAAAAATAAATCCAGATTTTCGACGGTTACCGACGGCTTACGGGTCATAATTTTTCAACGGCTACCGATTGATTATTGGTTACGAGGGGATCCACGTGTACCTCATTGATCGTCGAAGACCGTCGCTATTTTCGTTAGAAGCCGTCGAAAAGAAGTCGAAAGGTTGTCGTCGCCGCTGTCGAAAGTTGACAAAAACCGTGTACGCTATTCCGACGGCTATACCGTCGTCTTCCGACGGCCGCCGACGGCTATTTGCCGTCAGAATAGCCCTATCTTCTTGTAGTGTCATTGACAACCTATTCAAATTGTCTTGGTGGTGCAAATAGAGTGCACCATGATTTTGCATCATTATGGTATTTCGATGAAAAGTAATTTGCAGCTTACACACTTCGGTTTCGTGGGTGCATGATAGAGGATATTGAAACAATTATAATGGTCCGAGAACTGTTCCTTTACTAACCAAAAGACAACTAGGACGGCCAATATCAATAAGAATCAAGGGCGTAACATATGAAACGCAAGATCATCAAAGGAATAAATGTAACAAACGTGGAAACTAAGGCCATAAACAATGTACACGCAATTTTATGATGTAGGCTATATTTGTTCTATGTATTGCATGGTTTATTATGTATCTTTTGTTATGCTTACTTGAGACGCTTGTTTGATAATGTATCTGCTTGACTTGCTTAAATTAGATACTACGTATATTTGGTTATTTGGTTATGTATCTGAAAAATATATCCAAGTTATATTGATTATGTGTTGTTTTGCCATTTTTAGAGACGAACCACTCTATTATTGTAGACTGTATATGTATTAGAATGATCCTTGATAATGCCTGTTTATGCCAGCGTTGGATATATAATGCTTATGACTGCAGCAGCAGACCATTTCAGTCCAATACATAATCAACTCATTTCAAACATAGTCTGTAAACACAATTCTCACACAACCAACGCATATTCAGTACAAGTAACACATAACCTGCAATTCAAACACAACCAACATGCAATCAATTCAAACCATGACATAACAAACATGACAACATATTCAAACACAGTTACATCAAACATAACTAAGTGGATAATCAACGTAAATTTTAAAGCTCCTTAGGCATTGTCTTACTCTTTATTTGTAATGATAATACACTAAACTAGAGAATAAAAATATACACATCATTTTTCTCAGATGTATCCCAAAGGAGTGTAAAAGATAACTCTCCAGCATGTGTTGGGCTTGTCTTAATTTCTACGTTACCTAATTGGGTAAGTCATAACCTACATGAAGCATACAAATAAGCTACATAAAGCCCGAAGCAATACAAATAAGGACTTAGGAGTTGTGCTCGATGCTTCAAAGTAGGAAAAATATGAGGCATGATTTCATATACTGCTAACTTTTGGAATAATTCAAAAAAGCACAATCTAGAGTAGCGCCAGTTGACTTCTTATTGCTTTTCAGTTTCGTTTTTTATACTCATATACTCCTCGTTCGATAATACACGAAATAAATACATAATTGGATTGAACAAAAAGAACAAGAAGATATAATAAAATGCTAACTTTTCAATTTACAAACGGTAGCCAAGTACCATTACCATTTTATGTTTGACAATATTACACATCCAATACATACAAATTAATAGAGTTAAGAGTGTGTCCTAGAGGAAATTATGTAATTCATTATATAACTTGACTCTTGTATAAGAAACTTATTTGAAATAAATTATTCTTTTGGTTTTATTTTATGTTATACGTGTTGTCATATTGTGATACAAGTAATAACATGAATACATTAAACATACATAGTAGAAAATACATAGGAAAAGTATTTTATTGATTGTAGTTGCAAATATGTTCGTAACTATGAGTTTTGAATCGAACACTCAAAAAAATTATACTTAAATTGTTCTTAGTCAAGATGTACTGAGAAAATGATATTAATACTTCCGTTGAGACTAATGTATGTAATTCTCTCCATACGATGGATAATGTATAACTTATGACCGTTGGAAACACTAAGGAATTACGTACTTGTAATTGTTTGGAACAATCACAGAACACTAAACAGGAGTCTTTTATAGGTTAATACAACTCAGTCAAAATAGAAGATCTCATTTAATGACGTACAGTAGTCTTCGGACCTTAGAGTGTTGCTGATCTTAAGTAGTTATAGTGTACTTTATTATAGTTAATCACATAACATCACGATCATATTACAATCATAGTTGGGTATAAGGTGGACTATTTGAAGTGAAATACTATTCAAGAGAGGATTCGTCTCCTTCGCTGTAGAAGATTAATATCACCATAATTGGTACTCAACGTATAGTCAAAATCTATGGCTAGAGTAAATTGATTAACGAGTAAATGTTATAGAATTGAACTAAGGGATGTAAAGTGGCACACGCAATTAACTATGGCTATTGTTGGAGTTTTTGACCATTGATTAAACCCTAAATATCTCAGTGATATAGTGGCGATAAAAAGAAAACATACACAATATATCGTTACAAAGGTGTAGCTTAATAAAGTTGAAAATTTGGATTTTGCCTAAATAATCTATCAACAACTGAAACAAGCTATTTTATGAGTTCAACTAGTATGTATTAATTTATACATATTATAAATTGATGATAAAAAATGAATATGTTGTGTTAAATTTTTATGACATCTATTTATTTATTTAGGACCTTAAAATTAAATAAAATAATATATATAATTGTTAAATATTAATTTAATTAAATATATGGAATTAATTGATTAATATATAATATATCTATTATGCCCAACATCATGGAGTACTCATGATAGAGCGGCGGCCAAACACGAAGGGAGGGAGAGATTTTGAATGAGTCTCTTGATCTACAAGAGAGGAAAATGAGGAGATGTTTTATGTTTCTAGTGGTTAAAAATAACACCATCTTCCCTCATTCATAAACACACAAAAAAAAACAAATATAACCCTAGCCTCCGTTAAAAAACAAGTTAATTGGAGACTTAAAGCTGGGATTTGCATAGCAAGCTTGAAGGGGAAAGGAACTACGGTTCGAGAAGGAAGAGTAACACACAACGTGTCAACAACAGGCAGATATAAGGTATTTTATATTTCAAATATTTTGTATTTTTCCTCGATTTTATATTCGGCCACAAAAATAATAATATACAAACATACATGCATATATATATATATATATATATATATCTTGAAATAAAAAGAATTATAAATGTGTGTGTATATATATAGTATAGTAATAGGTGAGCACAAAAAGTTTGGCATAGATTTAATCAACTTAGATTTATGCCATTTGTTATTAGATTCTTGTGAGCTGAAAGAACCTACAAGGAGAGAGCTCTCAGCCATGGCTACCATGACCATAAAAAATAACCCAATTTTTGATGACAACCCTGATCAAATCTCTACGGGATCTTCACCTCCTCTTCTCAACTCTCCCTCCTTATTCCTCAATAACAAATCTTAAAGACAAACCTCCTGATCAAGAAAATGATGGCTTTCAATTAGTTAAGAATCGGCGCAAGAATTTTCCAGAAAGATCTCAGAGGTTTTCATAAGGGTTTTCAGGAAAATTTCCAGCCAGACCTCTGATTAGTGAACAAAGACCTATCCAGAATAATAACAGTGATCAGTCAGGGTCCAATGATCAGTCAGGGTCCAATCAAGCCCCAAAACCCCCAAGATCTCGCCCATCAGAAAACCCTAAACCATCATCTTCTTGGGCAGATTTAGTCAAGAATGGTGGTTTCAAATCTAATGTAGATCTGAATTATTCTGCTCCTATCAAATTAGGAGATAAGAAGATCATTGTTTTCAAGGAGGAGATTAGCCAAAGAACCGAGAATAAGTGGAGCAACTCTATAATAGCTTATGTATATGGATCTCGTCCCTACTATCATCATTTCAGGGATTTTGTCTCTAAAACTTGGAACTCGATTGGTAATTTTGAAATCTTCACAAGAAATAATGGTTTTTTTATTATTAGATTTTCAGAAGAACAAGACTGCAACAAAGTTATTCAAAATGGTCCATTTTTCATTAGTGGAAAACTTATCATCTTGAAAAATGGGACAAGAAATTGGTTCTTGACCGAGATCTTCTTTCTACCTATCCAATCTGGATTAGGTTGCCTGAACTAATTTTTAGACATGGGATAGGGAGGCTTTTGCTACCATCGCTAGTGTGGTGGGCAATCCGCTAAAGCTGGACGAGCCTACAGCCAACGAGACTCGTCTCAGCTATGTAAGAATACTTGTTGAAATAAAAGCTAATGATGAGCTTCCAGACTTAGCTTACATTACTATACATGACGGTGAAAGTATTATACAGAAAATTGAATATGAATTTATACCACCTCGATGTTTGAAATGTGCTTGCTTCGGACACCTCACAGAATCTTGCTCATGGAGAACTGTTTGGAAAGAAAAGAAGTCTTTAAATTTTAGAAATGATAAAAGTAAACCATCATTTTCAGAAAACCCAAGAAATGCATTACAAGAAAATCAGATTTCAAAAGAGGTTATTTCTGAAGCAAATAATATTTCTAATTCTTCCTTTGTTCCTGAAATCATTTTAGACTCTGAAAACTCTATTCGAAACAAAGAGCCCATTCTGAACTCAAATCCAGTTTTCTCAAAAGATGATATTGATATGGATATTATTGGTATTAACGAGCAATCTGAGAGTCCTATTCCGCAAGCGCCTTCAAAAAATATCAAGGAGAAAGATTCTAATCTTAATGTCGCCATGGATACTGATCAGTAGAAGGCAATATCAGATTCTGTTGTTACAGATCTAGTTGGCAATGTCATGGAAATGACAGAAAATCAATCTTAGAGTATTGGGGATATTAAAGTACAGTTCTTGCTTCCTCCCCCCAGCAGGAGGAAGCAATTTTAGTTACAGACAAATATTCAGATGATTCACATAAAGAAAATGTTATAATTCCTGATAAAAACTGTATCGCAAAAAGCTTTGTCCTGTCTGATTTTATGTTAGAGAATGCAGGTCTGCTCCTCTCCTCCTCTTCCTCCCCTGTCAGCAGCAAAAGGAAAAAGGCCAAAAAAAAAGAACATGCATGATATCATGAATAACAATGCTACTGACAATTCAAATTCTCATTCAAAATCATTTGAGAAGAAATATATTATCAAAAATCTCGAATGGGAGGAGTTCCTTAAAGTTCAAGGCAAAAAAGTCTGCAAAAAAGGGGAGGGAAAGCTACTGAAAGCATAGAAATTAGCAGCAATTTTACATTATAGCTGCTGTGATATCCTTACTTATATCCTTTATTTTATATTTTATAATGTCTATTATCACTTGGAATGTTAGGGGACTTAACTCCCCTGAAAGGAAATTGGATCTTTCAAACTTATTACTTTCATATAAGCCTTCTTTAGTTGGCATTTTAGAGCACAAGCTTTCAGATAAAAACATTGATCTTCTAAAACTTAATTATTTTAACAACTGGAATCTAATTCATAACAATTCTATGGGGGACAATGGTAGGATCATTGTTATATGGGATCCCAACATTTGGGATTTCTGTAATTATTCCCTTAACCTTCAATTTATTCATTGCAATTTTAAAAATAAAAGGGGTCTCCAAATCTATGTCTCTTTTGTTTATGCTTCTAATTCAGAAAATGAAAGAATTCAGCTCTGGAATTCTTTAGAACATTTAAATCTTAACATTAATTTACCTTGGATAATTATGGGAGATTTTAACACTGTTATGAAAGTTTTTGAAAAAAGAGGAGGAATTCCAGTCCCTTTTAAGATATTGGAATTTCTCTCTAACTTTCTCCTCAAAACTGGATTAATTGAACCCATCGTCAAAGGCAGTAAATTCACCGAGAAATCAGGTGAATTTAGAAATATTCATTGTAAACTTGATAGAATTTTAATTAATCATGCTTTCATAAATCATTTTCCCAACTTTAAATGTTATACACTACCCCAATCCACTAGTGATCGTACCCCTATTCAACTTATTTTCTCCCATAACAGTTCTATTAAGAAAAAAATTCCCTTTAGATTTAAGAATGGGTGGGTTCATGATAATGACTATAAAAATGTTATTAAATTGTTTTCAATTCTCGACTAAGGGCTCTCCACTACAAATTGCAAAAATTTCTGCATTATACAAAAGATAATCTTAAAATCTGGAACCTCACTAAAAACAAAAATGAAATAAATCAAATTAGAGAGAAATGTGTGAAATGGCAAGACAGTGTTGACTTAGATAGCTCAGACCAGACTTCTATTAAATAAAAATTTCATATGCAAAGAATGCTTTCCAAATCTCTTCACATTGAGGCTATTAATCTTAGACAAAAAGCAAAAGTAAATTAGCTTTCTTATGGGGACTTGCCAAGTAAATTTTTCTATGCTAAAATGTCATGTAGAAAACATTGTAATGACATAGGAAAATTACTCAATAGCAATGGGTATATTATCAATGAAGCCTCTCTTTTAGAGAAGAAAGCTATTCTGTTCTTTTCTGATTTGTTTAATTCTGTGGAGAGTCCAAGTAATTTTCCTAGTATCACCCCCAAATTTTTACTTCATGCTAATAGTGAGGAAATTTTACTTGCTCCTATTTGTTTAGATGGCATTAAAAAGATTGTTTTTTCTGCAAAAGATGACAAAAGTCCTGGCCTTAATGGATTTGGGGCCAAATTTAATAAAACTTATTGGGATGAAATGAAATACATGATTTTTGAGGTTGTCAATGAATTTTTCTCAACTGGCAAACTTTTGAAGAATATAAATCATACTTTTATTACTCTAGTCTCTAAAACCAAAAATCCTAACTGCCTTGGAGAGTATAGGCCAACAGTTTGTTGCAAATTCCTATATAAGATTATTGCTTCTATTTTAAGTAAAGGAATCAATTTTTTTTTAAATTTCTCATTTCTGAAAATCAATGTGCTTTCATACCTGACAGATACATTGTTGAAAACACTCTTCTTGCATATGAATTATTAACAAATTTTAATCAGTCTGGTAAAAATAACATGTGCATTAAAATTGACTTACACAAAGATTTTGATAAAATTAATAGGAGTTTTATAATTCATATGATGAGGCAACTAGGTTTCAATGAAATTTTTTGCAACCTAGTTAAAGAATGTATTTGTAATGTATCATATTCCATACTCATTAATGGATCTCCTTGTGGTTTCATTCATAGCAATAGAGGAATAAGGAAAGGAGATCCTTTATCTCCTTACCTCTTTACAATTGCTATGGAATATCTTACATTACAAATGGAAATGGAGTAGTTGAATAAAAACCAGTTAATTCATGTTCCTTGTATTACTCATTTATTATATGCTGATGATTTATTAATCTTTTTAAATGCAGACTCTCTAAATGCATGCAGTTACCATTAAGAAAATATTTGACAGTCTCAGTCATTATGCTGGTCTTCAAATCAATGAGAATAAAAGCAAGATATTTTTCAGTAAAGCATGGAAGAATAAGGAGGAAATTCTCAACATATTAAAGTTTCAACAAAGTGACCTTCCTATTAAATATCTTGGACTCCCCCTCAGTTGCAATCAGATCAAAGAAAGTGACTGTGTCAACTTATATGATATTATCCAAAGCAAAATAGACAATTGGTCAAGTAAATTGTTATCAACTACAAGAAGAGTAGAACTCATCCATACGGTCATCACTGCAGTGGTCATGTACTGGTTGCAATCTCACAACATCCCAACCAAAACAATGGAGAAAATTGAAAAATTATGTGCTAACTTCATTTGGAATGGAAAATTTCACAAAATCTCTTGGAATACAATTACAAAAACAAAAAAAGCTAGTGGATTGGGAATCAGAAATTTTGCTGACATAAATGAATCATGAAAGTACAAGCTTTTCTGGAAATTCATAGAAGGAAAAATAATGTGGGCCAAATGGATAAAAGCTAAATATGTCAAAAACAAAAATTTCTGATCCATGCCAATTGAAAATCACTACTCTTATGCTTGGAAAAACATTCTAAAATGTAGGGAAACTGGTGCAAAATTAATAGAGAGAAAATTTAAAGAAGGAAGTCTCACCAGCCTTTGGTTTGATCCCTGGATCAATGGTAACTCTCTTATTAATCTATTAGGATGGAACAATCTCTATTATTTTGGAAAAGCCAATGCAAAAGTGGATAGCATTATACGAAATTCATCTTGGAACACACAAGCCTAACCAGTAGCTTTTATTTTTAACTCAACTATATTCAAAATTGAAATTGATTCAAGTCATGAAGAAGACAGTTGGAGTTGGAAATTATCTTCAAAAGGAAAATTCTCTTTCAAAAACACTTGGGGGTTCTTAAAGGGAGCTGAAATGGAAGTAGAATGGTTTAAAACTGTTTGGAACTCAGTCAACTGTCCAAAAATGGCTTTCTGCACTTACTTTGCCTTATTAAATCGTTTACCAACCAGAGAAAAATGTGGAAAATGGAACAAAAACGTTGGAAACACCAATTTCCTTCTAAACTGAAATTGAAAATATATATCACCTCTTTTTTGATAGCCAATATTCAAGGCATATTTGGTTCATTGCCAAAAAGAAACTCAATCTAAATCAACATTTGGCTCTCCCAAGCATTAGAGACAGCATCCAATATTTCAGAAAACTTTCAAAGGAAGGAAAATAGAATTCAACAAAGCAACTGTAGTTCTTACCACAGTAATCTACTTTATTTGGAAAGAAGGAAACAATAGACTTCACAACAAAGTTGAAACAGATAGCATCCAAATATGGAAGACTATTGAAATTGAATACAACATCATTCTTCAAAAAGCATCCAATTGGAACAAAAACATCAATCAAAGTCATAATCTTTATGATGCGGACAACTATGAAGAATCAGTTGAGGAATACTTATAAAGGGGGAAATTTCCCACTGATTCCGCGTTTCAACTAAATAGCAATGGCTGCCAGAGAAAGCTGTCAAAATATACTAGTTCCGGTGCTCCAGTTGAAGGTGGCTACTCCAGTATCCATACCAGGAAAAATTCCTATAAGGGAAGTGATCATAACATTATTAGTCATAATTTAAGTAATAAGAATATTTCAACTACTAATTATAATACTCGTTTACGTGATATGAATAGGAACTGCTGTCCATTCAACTCAAAGCCTCAGCATAATTATAACTGCCACATTCATAGCAATAATACTAAGTCAAGTGCTGCTGTTTCCAGTGCTAAAACTAAAAACTTTAACAATCACTTATCTTTTCTGACTCAAGAAAATGGTGCAGACAAGTTCACCCATGACAACCCTCCTGATTTTCGGCTCAAAGCTTGCAAGGGAAGTAACAAGGCATTTATTAATAATAAGTCCATATTTGAAACCGAATCCTATGCTAATTCAAATTATTTCATACCTGATTCTAGAAGGAGGAGATGCGGTCATTCAAATAATGATAACAAATTTCTCATGGCCATCAGCGAACAAAGATTAGGAGATTCCTTCTATTTAAGCCAGTTAAACAAGCAAATTTATCACTTATCTGTCTGGGTTAGAGGAGAATCCAGCAGCGTTTCCTCTGATGTTATTCCCGAGCTTCCAAGGACAAATTCTATAGTGAATCAAGCTACACGCCCCACTATTTCCTCAGATCTAAAGTCTGGAGTCATCTCTTAAAGTAAAGAGGATAGTTTCATGGAAACGAAGACAAAAATCGAGCGTCGTCGCCATTTTTGCCTTGTTCCAGAGTCAAATAGGCTTTAATCTAAAGAAATTAAGGAGTGGAAGCCCCCCTGAAGCCTATTTCTCTTTGACTCGAAGTTCGTTTTGCTAGTGGTGGTCGTCATTTTCAATTCTTTTGTTATTTTTGAGAGATGGAGGTGCTGTAATACCCTAGATCTATTTCTAGGGTTATATTATTTTGAGTCATATTGTATCGGGTATTTTACCCGCTATTTACTTTGTAGGCTTGTGCCTTATTTACCCATTTTCAAAAAAATTACATGTATTAATAATTACACAAACACACATTTACGTATACATGCATACATACACACACACACACAGATATATATATATCATAATAAATTTCTCTCGGCATATGTAAAGAATATATATTTAATCATATATGTATATATACATATAATTCTCAACAAAAAATATTATTCTATTCGATTTAAACAAAACTCGTTTTGATAAAAAAAAGTGTTTTTTAGTTTTTGATATTTATATCTATGTTAATATATTTGAATTGGTAAAATTTAAAATTATACATGTCGATGAAAATCATAAGCTTCGGGTCGGTACCGACCTGACTTGGTGTCCGACCCAAGTGGTTTGTGTGTTTGCTTTGGGCCTTGTCTGGAGTCGTCCAAAAGTCGAAGTACTTCGAGTCATAATTGGGAGTTTTGTGTGTCCAATCCAAGAAAAATCACAACTCGATTATGAGTTGTGACTTACAACTCGGTACCGAGTTAACTCAGGTCTGACATGGCTCTTATTGAGGTTCGACTCGGCTCTGACTCCAAGTCACATTTTCATGCCTTGCTATTTCTCGACTTGGGTATTCCTTCATTTTTCCTAGGTTCAACTTAGGTGCAACTCGGGTCCGACCTGAAGCACCGAGTTGAAAAACCAAAGTCAACTTTTTTCACTCTTTTTTTGACATTTCCTTTTTCTTGCCTTTTAAGATGTTTCCAAAGTCTTTGGGTCATTTCTTCATCGTTTATTCATCCAATTCGCTCGTTTAAGTCCATTCATAGACTGCGGAAAATTTGGTTATAACAACAACAGCTTATTATAATATATACTATTTTAATAATATAACCACTATTAATATTATCCTGACTTGTTGGTGTATGGATAGGGCATGGTGAGGTATGTTTAGTATATAATACCCGTGGAACCTATCCCATTTTTATTTGATGTGTATAGTAAAGATGAACAGCCGGCATTAATTTTCAACCAAAGTGATAAAAGGAAGGTGGGGATGTGAAGCAATTCTATTGGTAGAAAGAATAGATTGCAGGTTATTATGAGTAGCAATAGCGTGGACCGAGTGCATTAGTTTGGGCTTGCTAGCCCATGCTTTATTTTGTAAATAACTGTACATATTTTATTTTGTATTTCCACTTTTCTTTACATAAAGCCATATGAATTTAGTTCAAAAAAACATGTATTTTGCAGGTGCAAAATAAAAATTTTAACCCAAAACACACATGTTCATAAGTAACTCAAAATAATTTAACAAAAATGTAAGATAAACATTTAAAATAAAATTAAGATTGTAAATTCTTACACATAAATGAAAAAGAATAAATCTTACCTATAATTTAAGGAGAATAGGGTTTTGAATTTCTAGGAAAAAAAGATGAAAAAGATTGATTTACAGAATTATTTAGTAATGAGAAACACATGAATGATGAGTAGCATTCATAAGAAATTGAATAGAAATTTCAAATGTCTTAGTTGTTAAATTATTTCCTTCTTTTGACTGTATTTCTATTATTGAATATTTAGGATACTTTACTAATTTTGGTTCATTGTTTTCTTCTTTTATGACATATTAAACTGAGATATTTCATACGTTTCTTAGATATATATATTGTTGATTTTTGGTCTATTATTTTACTAATACTATATACAGGAAGATATTCTCAAGGACATTTTTAAAAACTTTTTTAGAATTTAGGACAGCGCACTAATACGTTTGCTTCAACCAGCGTCGAAGTCAACGCCTTGGTATGGTGATACTCATCTCAAGAAGATGAGAAAAATGGTGTGGTCTCGACGGTTGAAACGGTCGAAGTTAGGAGCAGTTCCTGGTCAAAAATCCTAGCTATGGAGGTTTACTGATGACAATGATCACCGAAGTTGATGCCAGGAGGTTCCGTAGATGCGATTTTGGATGAGGAGGTCAATGGTGGCAATTTTGTAGGGTCCAGTGGTATGTGGTGGTAGCACCAGCGACGTGAAGGTGGCGATGAAGTCGAGATGGAGCCTTCTAGGTTGGTGCTGAGCTTTGAGTTATGGGTGTAGGCTGATGCAGTTTTGGATGAGGAGTTCAACGTTGAAGACTTATTTTCCACAACGATTTCTAGCTTATAGGATCAATTAATCTTCAAATGTTGCTATTGTCTGCAATATCCAATAAAATGCTCTTTTTTCTTTGAAAGTGATCAACACTTTATGCATAATTTTATAGTTATACTAAACTAAAAATATTATTTTCCTCTAATTTATAAGGTTAATTTCAATTATGAACTCTTTAAGGTCGGTGATTCAACGGTTCACTGATATTGTTTTGATATTGTTATGCAGCTCATTGTTGTAGTATATAGTTTAGATTTTGTTAATTGCAAGTTTTCTTTATGTTTGTTAGCCTATAACATAATGACAAGTTTATGGTTAGAAAGACAGTAGGTAACATTTTATAGTACTTTGGTATTAGTTTTGTTATAAATGACAGTGAAAATAATTTCTAAAATAAAAAGAATCTACTCCAATCAAACAGACAGCGGGTATAATTTTTGCAATATATTAGTATCAGTTTTGTTACAAATGACAGTGAAAATGATTTATAAAATTACAAATCATCAATTCCATTCAAACAGACAGTGGGTATCATTTTTGCAATATATTGATATTAGTTTGTTATGTATAATAGTGAAAATAATTTCTAAATTTCAAAGCATCAACTCCAATCAAACAGACCATAGCTATCATTATTGCAATATATTGGTATCAATTTTATTATCTATGACAGTGAAAACAATTTCTAAAATTACAAAGTATCAACTCCAATCAAACAGATAGTTTATATCACTTTTGCAATAGATTGGTATCAATTTTATTACAAATAGCAGTGAAAACAATTTCTATAATCATGAAGCATCAACTTCGATCAAACAGACAGTGGTTACCATTTTTGCATATTGGTATCTGTTTTGTTATAAATGATATTGAAAATAATTTCTAAAATTATAAAGCATCTGTAATGACCCGACTATTTGACCCTCGAACATCGACACTAAATACATCCACGGTATTCGCGTGCCGAACACCCAAGTGCCGAAAAGACAGAAAGTTAGGGTAAGATAAAAAGAAAAGAAGAATTGAACAAGAAAGAGAGCACACAACGTCGAAATCTCACAATGGAATGGTAATATATAATATCAAAGGAATAATATAAAGGGTTACTTCGAATACAGAAATATCAAAGTTACTAAAAATTAAGTACTATCATCAGCCTGGACAATCATAACTGTTTGCCCTTATAATGCTGATATATACAATACAGAAATGCAGCGGAAATAAAAATACTACGGAAGGTAATCACGCGGCTCTTCTCCATAAGCTCCAAAGCGTCCGTAGCTAAATCTGAAAACATATACGGGGCTTACCCGAGCATTATAAGAAAATGACACCCGGATTAGTCTGGTAAACCAGCGTGAGAAACACAAGAAATAAGGGTGGCATATAATAGCACCTTTTTGAGACCGTACAGATTACTATAACGGTTTTCTCCTCAAATGAAACTAACCATTCATTAAGTCCAGTATATAGTGATATGATAGATAATGTCTACTATATAGCATATAAACCATATCAAATAGATGTTATGTGAATGCCACAAAAATATTACATATACAATCAGTACCGCTAAGGCGCGTTCGCATATGGATTTTTCCATGGAGATTTCCTCGGTCTTGTCGCATCCGAACTTCACGATAAAGATCAGAAACTACCTTTCGAGCATCATATATATCTCTCGATAGGATATACTCTAAGGTAAACATAACTGGACCACCCTCGAAGGGTGGTCTGAGTCATATCAACTTCCGCTAGCAACAATTGATAAGCATCTCTAGATATGGAGTTGATATACCCTTGAGGTCAGCTAAACCCCTCAGCCATGCCCCTTCTCTATTTTCTGTCATTTTTCCGACGTCGAGGCAATGTTCGGCATCTTTCACACAAGTCTTCATCACTCAAACAAAACACGAATCCCTAAATGGATTCCATCATCTCGAATAGATCATGAACCACTACATGGATTCGAGCACCACGAATGATCTCAAACCTCCATATAGGTCCCCCGCATAAGTATTTTGATGAATGCTAACTTGTCCTCTCTCTTGGAGTACTCCTCAAGATAGACAGTCCCATATGATATCGTCATTTTGAAATATTAACGTCGACATCTCCCTTGGACTTAACCTTAGGATATACAATTCAACTCTATAATATTCCACTTCACAACCGCTTCCAAAACATAGATTGTATATATGGTTTTGAAGTGATTACGGGATTGAGTCATCTCATATAAGTACATTATTCCCGTTTACCGGACTCTTCAAAACCAATCGACGAATGCTCATTTAACTCAATTTCGGTTCTCTTAGAAGTAAGCGAAAGTTAAAGGCATTTTTTACCAATACTCCTCTCTGGGGGTTCTCATTGGTACAAAATCCCGAAGCCTTTTGATAACTTCTTAAGTCATATTAGGTCAAGATCGATAATCGACTAATCGATTATCAAGTCAAACAATTGGTTATACAAATCAATATTCATACGCTTAACTCATTCCCAACATTCCAATTTAACTATTCCTCATCCAAGAGTGAAGCCAGATAAGTTAGAGCATTGGTTGCAACAAAGCCTTGCCTAGACACTTCATTCTTAAAACTCACAAATAGGTATGTCTATCTCATTGGCTTTTAGTATTAAGTATAATATTAATGATTTCCATAACCAAGTAAGAAATCAACATGATTAACATGTTTTCGACATTTTTCGACTCACTATTCCTCGGTCGAGAGGGAAGCGGGTAGGTTAAAGCTCTATTGCTCCATTCCTATGCTTCATCGGCTTTAAGTATTAAGCATAGTTAATTACTTTTCAAACAAGTAATTAAACAATTATCCATTTGGCCATTAAGAAATTCTAACCTATAACATCTCCCACTTGAAGCCCCAAAACTAACGGCTTCAGATGCTGCAGTCATCCATAGTTATTTATTCTTGGTGACCAAATGCGGTAATGTTAGATACATTGATATAATAGAAACACATGGATATCAAAAATTGTTAAAATCATTAAAAAAAATTCTCATTCCATTTGAATCATATTTCAAATTCATTAGATAATCCCAAATTCGAGAATCTCGTTCAGAGAAAATATAATTATTACAACATACGCCAAGAGCGACATATGAAGATGCCCCATTGGATGATCAGAGTCTATACATAGGCAATTAAACAACTTTGCATTCACATCAAAACATGGCGGAATCAAATAAAAAGAACTCCTATTAGCTAGCTTGCCTCTTGCACGTCTCCGGAAGCATATTCGTCTAAAGAAGAACCTGAAATCCTCAACTCTCAATCTACTCAAAATCAATTAAGCACTCAAGAGTTTAAGGGGAAAACATAAACTTCGAGTCATACAAAAAGCCTGGTATGAATTATAACCTACCATCTAGAACCATTTAGATACCAAGTGAGACCACGGCGCTTAGCGGAACGGGTTTTCCCCTCACTAGTATCTTACCCAAAAATTTATAATAACCATATACTATGCTCCTGCATCCACAATGGTTAAAGACATAGCAATTTAAAATATCATGATGATATGCAAACAAGCAAAATATCCTAGATTTCTCATCTCCATTCATTTGACTATCGGTCACAGTTATAGTTTCTAGGGTCACTATTAAACTATTAGTTTTCATAGGCTGACTAATAACATGTTCAAAGCTTATAGACTATCTGTCCAGTTTCATAGTTTTCATGAGATCACTAAAAACCTATTGGCCCCTGCCAATGACTTCATTATTTCATGGGTTCTCTCTGAACCTATTGGTATCTCCAATAACTTCTCTTATATCATAGTTTTCATGGGTTGACTATGAACCTATTGACTTCTGTCAATACTTTATCCAGATATAGTTTTCATGGGATCACTACGAACCTATTGGCCCCTTGCCAATAGCTCTCTGCAAACATAATTTTCATGGGTTTACTATGAACCTGTCTAAACTGACAACTTCTTAATCTGTCTTTGGGTATCCGATGTTCTGGTCTACCTGACCTCATGGATGCAACTCTAATCATTCATGAGTTAACTCAATTTATTCACTACTGAGCCAACCTAGTTGGTTATTCTGCCCTTTCTTCCCAAAATACATTTATGGGTCCATTATATAGTGAATATGTTTATAGAAGAAGCAAATAAAATAACATAACAATACCAACATTTATGGTTTAATATCCTTGAAATCATTTGCAAATGAAATATGGTTAATCCCTTTAACCCATTATTTTCATCAAGGAACACTTCTTCAAAAACTCCAAAATCAAAAACCATTTCAAAGCTCTTTTATATTGCCATGGGTTTTCCTTTAAAAATGAGAATGGGTTCTTTGTTTTGAAAACTAAGGCTTTCGAAACCTTAGACCTTTACTTTCGAAACCATTAGAATATATCTTTCGAAAGCATTCAAACCTCACTACAACAAACTGGACCTTTAACAGCGTTTAAAAATTGCTGTAAAAGGATTTAACAGAGTTTTTAACTACACCGCGTAACAACATGCCATTATAGGTCCGAAACATACCATAGCAGTAGTGCAAACGCTATAAAAAGTATGTTTTTAATAGCGCTTTGTAGATGTTAAGAGTACATTTTGTAGCATTTATGCTGATGAGCTAAAACATTTTTTATAGCGTTCCACTTCAGTTATTGAATATATTTAACAGCGGTTTTGCCTTGCTAAGATAACTTTTTTATAGCGTTTAACTATATGCTGTGTTAAATATAGATAGCAATAAGCTTTTCTATGGAAACTTTTTAATAGCTTTTGTAACATTGCTGTAAGTTCTTTACACAGCCTTTTTTCATTACTAAGACTCTTTGTTACATAAACGTTGTTGAAAGTTAGCATAGCCATTTTGAAATGCTGTCGTTTGGAGTATATGCATTTCTCTACCAACAGGTTCTATTTCCATAGATATCAATTACAATTTATATACCAAATACATAGCACAATTAAAATCAACACATTATGTATTATTCACACATTTCATCAACCTGTAACATTACATAATCAACATACGCAAAATTCTTACATCAATCATATATAACGCGTCAATAATATTCATGAACAATGTAGAACAAGTAGTAGCTAGTGACCAAAAGTAGTAATACATACAAACCAAAATGTAATACTAGCATCAAATATAAACTGATAACTTGTTGCGGCATGTTACTATTTTGCATCAAAGATATCCATCTACCTATAAAGTAAAATTTCAAAAATTAGCAAAATAAATCTTAAATACAGTAAATACAAATTTGAAAGGCTAGAACCTTGATCATGATAAAGGTTCAATCAATTCTAATACAGGTCATACCATTTTAGATGAAAACTTTGATTCCTAATAAAAAATTTCAAACAATGCAATCTAGTACATGCATTATCTTTAACTGCCATCTGAGGGAGAACGGGAATAAGTATGACTACTGTGTGACATCGACTAAATGTGATACTTGAAGAAGCTTTAACAAAATTAAATAGGTGACGATTATTTGAGAGTCGAATGGACGTCTAATTTAGGGTTTAAGGTATAGGGCCAATTTGAAGAATTACTAAAGTGTCAAAATATGAAAGATGCATTGTCAAATCAAGTGGCATCAGCGGCCTAACCAAGAGCGGCTCAATCTAAAGTAATAGCCAAACAAATCACACGTAGTTATTCTAATAAACCTAATAAATTCTTTAGTAACTAATTTAATTTAGCTAAATTTTTATAAAACAAAGTTAATTTTTATAAACTTATTTAATTTTAGAAAACTCGATTAAAATTTTCAAACTTAGTTATTTAGTCAAAAAAATTGTAAAACTTGGTTAACTTTTGTAAAAATTAGTTAATTTTATTAACTTAGTCATTTTCATAAACTTATTTAATATTTACAAAACTTAGTTCACTTTAATAAAAATTAGTTGATTTTTATAAATTAGGTTAATTTTATAAATTTAGTTAATTTTTATAAAAAATAGTTAATTTCGTTAAATTTTTAAAAAAATTAGTTATTTTTTATTTATTTATTATAAATTTTCTTAATATTTAGAAATTTTTTTGTTTTTTTATAAAACTTGGTTAACTTAGTTATTTTTTTTGACTTTATTTAAGTTTTATAAAACATGGTTAAGTTTTTGAAAATTATTTAATTTTTATAAAACTTGGTTAACTTAGTTAATTTTATAACCTTAGTTAACTTAGTTAATTTTATTGAAAATTAATTAATAGTTATAAACATTTAGTCAACTTGGTTTAATTTTTATAAAACTTAATTATATTTTATAAGCTTAATTATTTCTTTATAAAAGTTGCTTAACATAGATTTTTTGTAAAAATTAATTATTTTTTGTAAAATTAGTTAATTTTTAAAAAATTAGTTAATTTTAATAAAAATTCAACTTAGTTAAATTTCTGTAAAACTTAGTTTATTTTTAATAACCTTGTTATGAAAATTAACCTAGCTAATTTTTCAAAACTCGGTCAACTTAGTTAAATATTTATGAAATTTAATAAATTCTTTAGCAACTTAGTTAATTTAGTTAAATTTTTATAAACTTATTAAATTTTTTTAAAACTCGGTTAAATTTTACAAATTTAGTTAATTTAGTCATACCTGTATGAAACTTGGTTTAATTCTATAACAACAAGTAAATTTTATTAACTTGGTTATTTTTATAAACTTTTTAAATTTTATAAAACTTAGTTAACTTTTATAAAAATTAGGTATTTTTATAAAGTAGGTTAATTTTTATAAAACTTAGTTAACTTCGTTATTTTTTTGTAAAACTTTATTAAGTTTATTAATTTATTCAATTTTTATAAAATTTTGTTAATATTTAGATAAATTTTATCCTTAATAAATATTCGACTTAGCAAAATTTCTATAAAATTTAGTTAATTTTTATAAATTTATCGCATTACATAAAATTTCGACAACACCTCCTTTGCGCAGTTAGCACTTTTCTGCACACCTTAATTCAATATATATACACATGATAAAAAAAAATCGGGTTCATATCATATATAACTAAATATACTTCATATAGCATACAGATTAAAATGCATAAAAACATATCTTTTATTAGAAATTTTAACCAGCAAACTTCAATATAGAAAAATAATGTTTTATGTACTTATGTAACAAAGCAAAGGGAATAATTAGGGTGCAAATCAATAAAAGAGTTACGTAATTATGCAAAAGAGTTGAATGCTTAATATAAAACTTAATTGATATAAAATTATTTCAAACGATGAAGTATCGAAATGAAAAAATGGAATAAAAAATACCTGCACATTTTACTCTTCAGCAACCTTCGGAATAATCTCCAAACAAAATTCATTGTCGTCCTAGTCTAATTTGAAAAATAACCAACAATATTAGTATAATATGATATTCTTAAGTATAATTCATAATATTGAATGTCAGAGCCCAGATTCATCAAATATTGATAAAAACACAATGACCTGCAGGCGTGAAAAAGTGGACATAAGCTTGCCAAATTTGACTTTGGTTAGCAGGAAACTACAATATACCTATAATCTCTTCTTGACTTTAACATACTGAACCAAGCATCTATATAGCTTTAGCATTTTCTCAACTCTAGAAATAAAGTAAACTTGACAAATAAATTTATGTACAAACAACTCAAGCAAAAATCTTTAGCCTCACAAATTTAGCTATGCTACACCCAATTGATATTACTGATAAAAGATAGAAATCTAATTAGGAGGGAAATCGTTACATGGTTAGCCAAATTAAAGCACTTCTACAAAAGGTATTTGTATGTTTCTCCTTTTTTTGAAAAAAATGGTGCCGTAATAACCGTTTCTTCTCTGAATATGATTTCATTCGACGATAAGTCTTAAAAATCAAAGTATATAAAAATAAAAATATTGTGCAGGCTAAGAAAACAGAAGGTTCAAATGAAAAACCTTGTGTATTGATTATATGATATAGTGGAATGTTGATTTTAATGGCATGAGAACAACACAATTATAACTTCATTTAGATCAATCAACATGTCAAGTTCATCTAGTAATAATATCAAAACCTCTAGTACAGATAGCATCTCTTATGCAAGCATAGCTGTTATCACCCTCAATAAGTCAAAATATAAAAATATGCTTATTTTTTGTTCAATAATTTTATATAAATTATTTCCTATTTCTATTTCGATAATTACATCTTTAGCAGTTGCAGGCGCAATGGCACTAATGGTTGTTGCTTTTTTAATAATAAAGTATTGTCTAAAAAAGAAGAGCTTCTAGAACAGTATAGCTGGTACTGAAACCACCAATGTAGAATCTAAAGCGAAACTTGCATCAGCAAAGAACTTTTTAGATGAACTCATAAAAGAAAATCGATTAGGTTTTGCCTACATAATCTAATGGAGTTCACAAACAACTACACAGCCAAATTGGGTTCAGGTGGATTTGGTTAAGTGTACGAAGAAAGATTTCCAAATGGGATGCATAGAGCAGTTAAAGTACTTAGTAAAACACTGGATAAAAGCGCAAAAGAACAGTTCATGGCAGAAGTCGGTACCATTGGCAGAACATATCAGATCACTCTAGTTGAACTCTATGGGTTCTGTTTCGAAGACACGACAAAAGCATTGGTATATGAGTATATGAAAAATGGATCACTAGACAAGTACTTGTTCGATAGAACAAAAAACACACCATGGATGAAACTTCAGGTTATTGCAGTTGGTACAACAAAAGGTCTGCGGTACCTGAATGAAGAATGTTAGAGAAAAAGAATTCATTACGACACTAAACCATGTAATACTCTTTTACGAGAAGACTTATCACCAAAAAATAGCTGATTTTGGATTGATAAGATTGTGTGATAGTGAATAAACACATGTAGTAGTAACTAGGGAAAAGGAAAACCTGGTTATGTTGCACCAGAAACATGGATGACATTTCCTGTAACACATAAATGTGATGTGTACATTTTTGGTATGCTTTTGTTTGAGACATCAAGGAGAAGAAAAAAAATCTTAAATTCAACAATACAGAAAGCAGATAATGATTTTGGATGGGTGTGGAAGAAATCTAAAACTGGAGATTTGGAGAAAGTGGTGAAATTGTGTGGTGTGGAAAAATTGGAAAACAATCAAGCGAAATGAATGTGTAAAGTGGCGCTATGGTATTTTCAGTATCTGCCACAATTATGACCTACAATGAGCAGTGTTGTAAAAATGCTAGAAGGATATTGAAATACTTCTAAATCTATTTTGGTACTTGGATGCATATGGTCTAGGTGATGAGCTATGGACGGGAAACACATGGAGTCCATTAGAACTAATGTTGAGTACATAAATTAGAAAACAAATGGAAATTAGAAAACAAATGTTAAGTACATAAAAACAACCATTTGTCTCTTCCGTGAAAAAAGCTTATTTCACTAATTGAACTTGAAATACCTATTAAACTATATATTCAAACTACTCAAAATGGTTATTTAAACACACATAAAACAAAAGTACACATTAAATGATTTAAAACAACTTATGATGAAATAAGGTACTCGTTCAATTCATTGTTGAAAATGAATTCAAAGTCTAAGAAAATATATTACTAAGTTTAAATCAGATTCAAATACACCATAGGAAATTAAATGAATTTCAGAACAATATTTGAATCCATTTAAGTATTATATATTTGGATTACCAAAGGAATACTGCTTACTTGTGTATTGAAAAGCTGTAAAGTCGCATAATATAGTCGGCAATTAATATTGAATTTAATTTAAGTTAGGCGATACTCTTGAGACCACGTTTAAAATTTTGACTCATAAAATCAACCTTTTTCCTTTCAAATACCTAGCATAGACAACATTATCCTAACCTTATAAATGAAATATATGTTGAAAGACAATTTTAAGCCATTGAAGTTGACATGATCAATTCAAAATTGGAAATTTGCAAGCTAATATAGCAAATTACTAATTAGTTTGGAGCAAAAATTAAGGAGAAAATTACTGCATTAAGAATGTTACTGAGTTGAAAATAAATTGATCATGATGAAAACTACTGCACTACGTTAGCAAGCGGTAAAATTACAAAAATTAGCATTCACAAAATAGTTATCACATCCAAGGTTAGGTTAAGTACATTCTACCATTGCGTTGTTACCACACCTTTGTCCTGAGAGGAAGGCAATTAGTCTCTACTGGTGTAAAAGACGGTTGCAACCTGTAATAGCTGCTATGGGAGAGTTTATTCATAGCTGCTTCAATCTTTTCTATTGCCTTGATTATTCGATCACTACTGAAACTATTTCATCAACTAAAAATTTCATGAGTCCCTCTCCATCTGGAGAAGTCCACTTGAGCTCTTCAATATCACTAGAGACGATAGGAATTTTAAACCAGCGACGACGTTCTCATATGGCCAATCCTTAGGTTCTATATACCTTTCTCTGTTTATTTTCTCCAGTACAGTTTCAATGGAGCCACGCTATGTGATAAGCTTCGATGCTTTTTTCCTCCCAATGGTTTTGATGCTATCATAGTAATCACATCAGAGAATGCTTTAATCAATAAATTCATCCATGGACAATTCTCATTCCTCCAGCACCTTAGTTATTTCAAACTCCTTTACGAGAATCTTTTTCGAACTAGGAACCTTTAGATGGTGCCAAAATCTGGGTGCTCCAAAAGTAAGTGAGTCCATATCTTCTGAAGCAACAACATATACCTTACCAGCTTTACAAAGTGAAACACACTTTGCTTCAGCTTCAGAGAGTGCCTTAATAATAGGGACACCCATAAGCCAAAGAAGTCTTTTATGACCATAATTGTGTTGCTCGGAAATCTTCATTGTTCTTTTGCTGTACTTTTCAATTTCCTCGTGTTTCCTGCCTCTATTGCAGTATTAAGGCCATTGGTGGCATCCTCTCACTTAGATAACCTTTTTGTGAGTTCATGTTTCTTCAGATCAGGTGGCTGGCCATCAAATACAAACACTGGCTTCAATCCTGCTTCCAATAGTCTTATAGTACGAGTTAGCATCCCTTGTAAGTGACTGACTTCGTCAACCTTGTTAGCAAGGGTCTGATTTCCATTTCTTCCAACCACAATAAGGAATTGGTAAATGCTCATGCTAGCATCAATCGCGATCTTCCGACCAAAATAGCTCTCAAATTTCTGCTCTTTCATCGTATTTGGAGCGTGCTCTGCCAATAGCTTTGTTAAACCCTTACTTCCCATGAAGAAAGAAAAGGTCGGGGAAATATCTACCTATTGCACTATCCTCAATCAATAGGAAATAACACACTAGCATATTGTTCACAATCCGAAACCAAATCCCACAAGAACAAAACCAAGCACATCCCTAGGGAAAACCTATACCATTCACAACAAAAATAATACTAAAGCTAATCCTAACCAAATTATCAATACGATCTAAAAATATGTTAAAATAATGAACCTGAGCAATGGTATGATATTCCAAAAAACTCTGAACAACATAGTCAACACCGCCAAGGTCCACACAATAGATACCCAAATGGCTTTATCCCTCTCATTTACAAAAAAGACAAGTAGATAGCAACGAAGAACCTATACTGGCAATGACCGAAAGGCAATTCGTGCGAATCGTAGATTTCCAAAGCAATGCACGTTTCGGGCCTGGACTGTTGGATCGAGTTTTTGATGATGTCATTAAGGACCCGAGAGATTAGGAGGCCGACGGTGAAAACAAGACCATGGATATCGCGTTGGAAGATTGTGGTAGAGGTGAGTAGGATTGTGACAGATTCATGATAAATGTTTTGAATGGGAAAGGAATTGGGATAATTTTAGGGTTCAATGAGATTTGATAAGAGTGGAGAGCTAACAATTTTCTTCCTCTAGGGTTTCGATTAAATCAAGGGGAGCAAACAATTTCTTTTTTAGAAGTGTTTATAAAAATAGCGGGAGGAAACAAAATTTTCCCTAATTTTTGATAGAGGAAGCAGGAAAGAACTAAATTTTCACCGCCTTGCCTTTGAAACAGCGTTTTCACCATTTTCCCTTTTATAAAATAACAAACAAAAACAAATTTTATTAAAACGCTTCTCCGTTTTGCCATCAAAAGTTACTTTTCTTGCAGTGCCTTCTTTTCAAAACACTTAAACATAAGCTTTTCAAAACACATAAAATATCTCTTTCGAGAGCATCAAAACCTTCCTTTCGATACCATCAAAATATTCCTTTCAAAAGTATTAAAGCATATCTTTCCAACTTATAGAAGCATAGCTTCAAAACCATTTGAAAGTACCTTTTTAGAAACCATTGGGTTTAATCTTTTGCGTCAAAGTGAACATAAGCGAAAGTACCCCTTTTGAAACCATTAACCTTCAAGTAAAAGAGTTTAGGGAAAACAGATGGCTTCGAAACCATACTTTTGAAAGCTTTAATCTTTCAAGTAAAACAATTGGAAGGATATCTTTGAAACACCTTTCGAAGCCATTTCCTTCGAAACCTTTAGTTTAAATGGCCACCGCAGCCCTTTCGAAAGCATTGGGAAGCAGCTTGTTGTATTTATAAAACAAAAGCTTGCCTTTCGAACTCATTGAGAACTTTCAACTTGTTCGAAAGGTATGAAGACGGCAACAAGGTTTCGACTAGGTTCAAAACTACCCTTTCGAAAGCTCCATTTTAAAACATAATATGCGGCAACACATTCGAAAGCCACCCTTTAAAACAAAAGGGCGGCAACCCCTTCGAAAGCTATATATAAGTGATTCAGCCCTTTCAAGAGCATCCTTTTAAAAGCAAGGCAAGCGACATCTATTTTGAAAGCAAAACAAAGGCCTTCGAAGGCTAATTAAAATGGCCTCGACCCCTTCGAAAGAATGGTTTCGACTCTATACCTGTCGCCTTTCTCCAATCCACTATGTACCAAAGCATTGATACCATGTGTATTGGTTTCGACTTAGTTGGGGATGGATGTATGGGGTCGAAAGGTTGCAACTGGAAGTGGCGAAGCAGTAAATCTGTGCAAAACTCTTTTGTTGTCTTTTTAAGTAAATGCTTTTCAACTAACTTGCCTATCTGTAAAAATATAATTGGTTGCCATAAACTTTACCAAAATCTTTTCAAAAAGACTGCCGAATTCATCCAGAATTAATTAAAAATAATTAACAATGAAGCCCTTCCCTTTAACAAAACAATTAAGACATTTAAGTCCTCAAACATAATTAATTTAATTTTCATAGTAAATTACATAGGAAAAATCCCCAAAAATAATCAAAATTCACTTTTAATATGTTATCTACAATATATAAATTTCAGACCTAAAATCCTTTGTAAAATAGCCAAAATAAAATTTTAAACCCAATTAATTATTTCTTCTTTCAAAAATTCATAATAAATTATCCAAAGCTTGGATAATTACGAAAATTTAAAATCATCTCCAAAATAATGTTTTACATAATGTATCATATCCTCATGGCATTCGAAACCCAATATATACAATTTAGCCTTAAAATTGAATAAAACATTTATCAAACATACTTCTTTGAATCAAAGATATCATGTAATCCAAGCATATCATCATTAAAATCATCATAAAGGTTTTAAACTTAAAACCCGAAATCAAATGCTCTTTAAAAATGAAAATGAGATGGTATTGATTATTATTCACCTTGCTTTGGATAAGTAACTTGAGATTTGATCTTGATTAATCCTTCTTTGCTTGAATCCTAAGCTGTAGTAAATTTTTAATCTCCTTTTCCCTTAGGTTGTGGCCAGCTTTGAGCTCCTCTTTTCTTATGTTTTTGAATTATGAACATATGGAATGAAAATGAGAGTAAGGGTTTAGGGGTTAAGGGTTATGATGGACGGCTATTTTCCATAACGCCCTTGCCTTATTCTCTTATTAGTTAACTTATAAAACCATTTCCATAAACTCATTCTTTTAATTTTATTTAATTAAGCACGGCCTCTATTTAGTTTTCAAATTTGAATCCCCTTATCACTCTAATCTTTACATTATTCTATTTAATTTATCTATTTAAATCTTCTGAATAATGTTATTTAAAATTAGGGTTGTTACAGCCTCCCCTCCTTAAAGAATTTCATCCTCGAAATTTAGTAAGGACTAAATACTAAGCATAACTATCATCTGTAACATCTCCTAACTATCATACCAGCCTACCTGACTAGCAATAGTCTATATAAAGCAAATATAGAACATACCCTCACAGCAGATCAGGATAAGTATCTCTAATTATGTCTTCTATCTCTCAAGTACAATCTTCTTGTTGTCGCTCCACTGAACTTTCACCAACTTGACTGTCTTGTTTCTTAACCTCTTCACATCTCTCGCTACAACCCGAACTGGTTATCTAGCAAAAGTCAAATTCGGTTCTACTATCAAATCTTCTAACTCTGTCGGAGGAATAGTAGTCTCTGGATCATGCATATACTTACGAAGATGAGATACATGAAACACATTATGGACACCTGCCAAACTGCTTAGCAACTCTACTCTGTATGCGATCTTTTTGATCCTCTCTATAATTAGGAACAAACCAAAATATCTCGTGACGGTTTCCTTAACTTTCAGAATCGTACCACACCCTTCATTGGTGATACTTTAAGTAAAACTCTATCTCCGACTGAGAATTCTAGACCTTTACGCCTCTTATCTATGTAACTCTTCTGTCTATACTAAGCTTCTTTCATCCTTTCTCGGATCAACTCAATCTTCTCTGTCGCCTCTCTAACCAGATCTGGACCCAAGACTAATCTATCTCCAGTTTCCAACCAACATGCTGGTGATTTGCATGGCCTTTCATACAAAGCTTCAAAAGGCACCATTCCTATACTAGTCTGATAACTGTTATAATAGGAAAACTCGACTAAGTGTAGGTGTTCTTCCCAAGATCCACCAAATTCCAACACACAAGCTCTTAACAAATCCTCGAGTACCTTATTGACTCTCTTTGTCCGCCCATTCGTCTGAGGGTGATACGCAGTACTCATCTTGAGCTTCGTACCTAAAGTCTCCTATAGACTCTTCCAGAACTCGCCAGTGAATAAGGAATCTCTATCACTTACTATATTACTAGGAATTCCATTCAGTCTAACTATGTTCTTCGTGAACAACTTAGCTAAAACTGGTGCCGTCCTGATTAACTTAACTGGAATGAAATGGGGACTCTTGGTCAACCTGTCCATTATGACCCAAATACTTTCATTTCCTTTATTTGACCTTGGCAACCCGTTTATAAAATCCATGGATATTGAATCCTATTTCCAAACTGGTATCTCCAAAGGTTGAAGCAACCCACTCGGCTTTTGATGTTCGGCCTTCACTTTTTGACAGTTCGCACATTGCCTAACCCATATGCCAATATCTTTCTTCATACCTTTCCAGTAGAAGCTCCTCTTCAAATCTTGATACATCTTGATTCCTCCAGGACAAACCGTAAATTTGGATCGATGACATTTCCTAAGAACTTCTCTTCTCATGTCCTCAACATTCTGAACACACAACCGTCCATTCTTTCTCAACCATCCCCTCTGACCAAGACTAAAATTCTTTAAATTGTCGATCTCCGATCCAACCTCAAGCCTTATAATCTTCTCGGCTAATAATGGGTCCTCTTTTTGCTTAGAAGCAATCCTTTCGATCAATACTGGTTGAACTTCCAAACAGGACAATATGGCGGTAATCTGACTAGAACTAGAAGTCGATCTTAACTGCACACTACAAGTAGTCAAAGCTTCTAAATTTTTCCATTCTGCTAGCATATCTAACACCACATTTTGATGTTTTCTATTAAGAGCATCCACTACTTTAATTCCTTTCCCAAGTGTATACTCCATACCAAAATCATAAGCTGCTAAAAGCTCCAGCCACCTCTGTTGCCTCATATTCAACTCCTTCTGAGAGAATAAATATCTTAAGGACTTATGATTTGTATATAGCTCAAATTTCACCCCTAAGAGATAATGTCTCCATATCTTCAATGCAAAGATCGCCTCAGCCAACTCCAAATCATGAGTATGATATCTCACCTCATGTGGTCTAAGCTGTCGTGAAGCGTAGGAAATGACTTTACCCTTCTACATCAACACGGCTCCTAATCCGGTTCCGCATGCATCGGTATACACCACCAACCCTTGGTTTCAGTCTGGAACCACTAACACATGCGCGTTGGTCAACAAATACTTTACTTAAGGAAGGCTTCCTCGCATTTTTCAAACAAAATAAACTTCACATCCTTCCCGGTTAACTTAGTCAAAGGCGTTGTTATCTGCGAGAAATCCTTAATGAATCTCCGGTAATAGCCAGCAAGTCCAAGAAAACTTCTAATCTCAGTCACTGTCTCTGGTCTCTTCTAGTTATTAACAGCTTCAATCTTACCTGGATCGACTGACAAACCCTTCTCTGAAACCACGTAACCAAGAAACTTAACCTCTTTCTTCTAGAAATGACACTTGGAAAACTTCATTTTCCGTTGATGCTGCCTCGGCGTCTCAAGCATTACTCTTAGATGATCTCCATGCTCTCTTTCATCTTTAGAGTATACTAAAATGTCATCTATAAATACCAATATGAACCTATCCAAGTACTCTTAGAAAACTCGGTTCATCAAATCTACGAAGAAATTTGGTGCATTCGTTAACCCGAATGGCATTACTAACCACTCGTACGAACCATACCTAGTCCAAAACGCTGTCAACGGAATACTGTCCTCTGCCACTCTTAGCTGATGGAAACCTATCACCAAATCCAATTGCGAAAATACTCTGGCTCCACACAATTGATCAAATAAATTGTTGATTCTGGGCAAAGGATACCTATTCTTAATCGTCTTCTCGTTCAACTTACAATAGTCGATACACATTCTTAACGACTCATCTGGTTTCTTCGCGAACACCGCAACCACTCTCGAAGGAGAACTACTTGGTCTAATAAAATTTCTCCCTTTAAGTCCACTAGCTGCACCTTCAATTCCTTCATCCCGATCGGTGTCATCCTGCTAGGTGGTCTACTTACAGGTTCTGCTCCAGGCACAAGATCTATCTGAAACTCAATAGCTCGTTTCGATAGTAATCCTATAGCCGGCTCAAAAACGTCTGTAAATTTTCCTGCTACTCGAACCTGACTTATATATCCTTCTACTTCCATAGCACTCAACATAGCACAAGCACTCCGGTCAGAATTCTCCAATGAGAATATAATTCGGTTATAACTATCAGGGTGTCTCGGTGATATTTCCCCATCCTGGCAAAATCTCCTAGCCTCATATTTACCCAACCAATCCATACCCAAAATGATTTCGAAATCTATGAAATAAAAAACATACAGACTGCATGTAAACTTATGACCTAACAAATCAAGTTCTAACTGATCACATCTCATTCTCAGAGTTGCATACCTTCCTATTGGATTCGCAACCCTTAAGGAAGTAACAAGGTATGTGGGTTCTAAACATAACCAATCAACCAAACACTGAGATATAAATGAATGCGATGCACCGGTATCAAATAGTACCCTAACTGGTGTACTTTGAATCAAAAGCGTACCTTCCATCGCAGTCTTTCCTTTCTCAGCAGCAGTTGGCATAACAAACGATGGTCTAACAGCAAAGACTTTTTCCTTGTCCGCGTTGACTGGTTTTGACACTGATTCTTATAATGCCCAACCTGGTCGCAGTTAAAGCACTTCACACCCTTCTTTTCTATGGCCTTCTTCCCCTTGCCAGTTTGGCACTCATGAGCATAATGACCCTTCTTATCACAATTAAAGCAAACCAGATTAGCCTTTGCCTTCCTGGCAGCTTCTCCCTTCTGGGTTCCCTTCTGCTTGAAGAACTTCATCTTCTTGCCAAGAGAACTCTGGGTTTCAACCTGCTTCTCCTTCCTATAAGTAGCAAGCATCTCCTTATGTCGGATTGCTATTTCCACAACAACATTATAAGGATCACGAAGATGTGGCAAGGTCACACTAGCAATCTCGAGTCTCAATCCCCGAATAAACTTTTCATTCCTCTTGATGACGGTGTCAATGGTAGCATATCCATATCTGGATAACTCATCAAACTTCATGGCATACTCAATCACCGACATCTCGCCTTGCATGAAGTCCATGAACTTCCTCAACAATGCCGACTTGGCAACTTCAGACAAAAACCTCTCTTCGAATCTCCTTTGAAATTCCACCCAAGTCAACTTTTCCTCGGGAACTCCGGTAGTAATACCATTCCACCAATGAAGTGCTGCTCCCTGCAACTCTCCAGAAGCAAGCCTCCTTTTCTGTCATCGTTTAATCCCAAGTCAGCGAAGAATCTTTCACAATGCAAAAGCCATTTCTCCACTTCTATAGCATCCTCCATTACCAAAAACGGATTTCCACCAAGACTGGTATAATCTCTGGTCAACTTAGCATAGTTGTTTCCAATTGGAGCCATGGGATTAGCTCCTCCAACATTCCCAGCTACTACAGCAGGTATTCCAGCTTGCATCACATTAACGAAGAATTGATACATCATCCCCATATCTATTGGCATATTTTCAACACCTACATTGGCATCTGCATTTTGATTAGCATTTGCCTATCGACCCTGATATCTCCTGTTGGGTCGAGCATTTCCATTTGTTATGGTGCTTCCTCCACCGAGATTTCCTCCTCCGTTTCCTACCTCCATATCTTCCTTTCTCGTAAATCTGCATACGAGCCTTAGTAACATACAGAAGAACAGTCTAAGAGAGAGGGGAATATGTACTTATATATATATATATATATATATATATATATGCATATCGAATACAAGTACGTTACTATAGCGTTAACCCGAACCCGATCTTATTTTCTGATTCATTGGATTATGTTTCGAAAAATCATTTTAAGTTTGAAATTTCTTTTAAGTTTTTGTAAACCTATACTCTAAAACCAACTTGTAACATCCCCACTTGGAGGCCCAAAACTAACAGCTTCTGATGCTGCAGTCATCCATAGTTATTAATTTTCGGTGACCAAATGCGGTAATGTTGGATACATTGGTATAACAGAAACACATGCATATAAAAAATTGTTAAAACCATTAAACAAATTTCTCATTCCATTTCAATCATATTTCAAATTCATTACATAATCCCAAATTCGAGAATCTCGTTCAGAGAAAATATAACTGTTACAACATATGCCAAGAGTGACATACGAAGATGCCCCATTGGATGATCAAAGTCTATACATAGGCAATTAAACAACTTTTCCTTTACATCAAAACACAACAACATCAAATAAAAAGAACTCCTATTAGCTAGCTTGCCTCCTGCACGTCTCCGGAAGCTTATTCGTCTAAAGGAGAACGTGAAAAACTCAACTCTCAATCTACTCAAAATCAATTGAGCACCCAAGAGTTTAAGGGGAAAACATAAACTTCGAGTCAGACATAAAGCCTGGTATGAATAATAACCTGCCATCTATAACCATTTAGATATCTAGTGAGACCACGCCGCTTAGTGGAACGGGTTTTCCCCTCACTAGTATTTTACCCAAAAATTTATAATAACCATATAATGTGCTCATGCATCCACAATGGTTAAAAATATAGCAATTTAAAATATCATGATGATATGCAAACAAGCAAAATATCATGGATTTCCCATCCCCGTTCATTTGACTATAGGTCACATTTATAGTTTTTAGGGTCACTGTTAACCTATTAATTTTCATGGGTTGCCTAATAACATGTTCAAAGCTCATGGATTATCTGTCCGATTTCATAATTTTCATGGGATCACTAAGAACCTATTGACCTCTACCAATAACTTCATTATTCCATGGGTTCTGTAACAACCCGCATATTTAACGATTCGTATATTTTAAATGTTTAACTTAAGTATAGCATCGTTAGTCGGATTTTAGTCCGAAAAAGTCACTATTCGTCAAAGAACAGTCGAATTAGTGAAGAGTCTTTGTGGATCGTGATTCGGAGGTGCCTATTGATGGAAAACTGTCAAACAGGGATTCAGACGTCTGAAATGCTTCATTCAGACGTCTGAAATTGTTTGAATCAAACCAAAGAGGAAATAGGCCAAAATTGCCATTTTCAGACGTCTAAAATGGATGATTCAGACGTCTGAATATTGTTCCTGACAACATCTATTTTTTCCAGATTCAGACGTCTGAATCGTTCATTTCATACGTCTGAATGAAGTTTGAGAACTCATATTTTTCCAGATTCAGACGTCTGGTTTGGAAATTTTAGACGTCTGAATCAAGAATGGGATTGAGAATCAATAAGTTGGACTCGAGACCATTTCCATTGAGTTCAAAATGTTGTTTGCGACTTTTTTGAGTATAAGCTTCGATATGTTTGGAGTAAGTTGAATTTTGCTATTTTCACTTAGGGCTTTGGGGTTGGGTTTCACCCAAACTCATTCTATACCCTAGCTCAGTCTACCTCTCCACTTCATTCTCATTTTCCTAACATCCAAGCTTTAGCAAAAACGGGGAAAAGAATGGGAAATAGAAATTCCAAGCTCTAGATTCATTTGCAAACTCAATTCAAGTCCAAAATCCAAGAGAAGCTTAGTTATGCATCCTCTTCTCCTTCTCCATCTCAATTCCTCTTTGATTTCTGAAATTTCCAAAACCCTAACTTAGGAAATATTTGTTCTTGAGCTTAGATTGAAGCTCCTTGGGTTATAATTGAAGAGTGATTGTTCTTGCCTTGCTCTATAGCTTCTCTCTTGAGTTTTTGGGTTAAAAGGTGGGTTTTTGAACTCACATCTATATTTATATCTTTGATAGTGTTAGGTAGCAATTCCTAACATATAATCCTTGTCCATTTGTTCTTGAATTGAATCAGTTTAATGAATATTCCAATTTTTGGCGTTTGAAGTCAAAATCTATGAAAAATCCTTATATGGTTGTTTGGTCATGTTGGTCGGAATGTATTGGAGAGTCGCTAAGGTTGGGTAGTCGTTTGGCGTAAACCCCTAGCCATCATCACTCATCCGATTGCTTTCGATATGATTTGGCCATCTTTGGCCTAGGCAAAATACTGTCTGAACTCCAGTTTCAGATGTCTGAAATATACAATTCAGACGTCTGAATCTGCTTGTCTCAGCCCAATTTGCCTATTTTGCTTGGTTTCCAATTGTAATCGATTCGTGTCAATTCCAATTAGTTGTTATCGCATTTTTGGCTTTGATGATTCCTTTTTGATTTCATACACGGGTTTTTATAAAATGATCTTTTCAAATTGTATTAAAAGCTCATTCTCCAATTTATAATTTCTATTTAAAACACACACACACAATTTTGCACTTCGAGCGAAGAGGGAGGAGAATTAAATGATTAAATAAAACGCGTGCTATGAACACGTGTGTTTATCTTTTCAGTTAATTCCTAATCTATTCGTTTGTCCGTTTTTGACCTTTGGGTCTGGTTTGCCGATGATATGAGGTGAACTTTGTACTGCTTTGAGTGTGAAATTGACTAACGGTTTAGTGCGAACGTGTGGTATGGGACTCACATTAACATATTTCGGGTTCCTTTCTGAGAGTTGTGACACATTCGGCCAGTTAGTGGTTTCCAGTATTGCTCCTCCGGACCTTCGCCACTACAGTTTGTTGCCTTCGGGGTTTGTTGCCTTCGGGCTTGAGCCTTCAGGGTTTGTTACCTTCGATGTTTGTTGCCTTCGGGCTTGAGCCTTCGGGGTTTGTTGCCTTCGGGTATGTTGCCTTCGGGTATGTTGCCTTCGGGTTTGTACCTTCGGGTTTGTTGCCCTATAGTATCACTTTTGGAGTTGGTCCATCGTCACCGCTCGAGTGATATTGGGTTTGTGCCTTCGGGTTTGTGGATCCTTGTTATACAATACTGAGCTCGATCATCTTTTGTTTCTTTGACAATTATATTTCCCTAGAGTATCGCCCTTCGGAGTAGGTTCTTTGAACCACACGATATATAGCGATTACCTTGTGGAACCTTGTGTTACCTTTATTGGTATTTGTCATTTGTCTTTTTAGCTTGTTTTGGGATATGGTATCCGTTGTTTATTTTGAGTTGCCTTTGATATGAGGCTTGTTTTGATTCATCTTTTGTTAGATGATTTGGTTATCTCTTTTGGAGATATTTGTGGTACTTTATGATCTTGTATGTTCATTATCATTTAGTTTATCTAACTGATTTGTTTAGCTAGACTGACCCGTGTATTTTATACTCATGTCAGACCGAGATGTTTCATGTTAGGTGCATTGGACTTAGCCTATTTTGCTTCCGCATGGACTATTCCGCTAGCTCCTTTTTGTTCTAGCTTTTTGTGTAATCCTTTTTGGCTGTAACTCTGATATGTATTCTTTTGACTCGTCTGTATATTGTGGTTTGCTTTACCACTTGACCCGTCTCATTTTGTAAACTCTGTAATGTATCTGTATATGTGTAAATGTATGTGATGATCTACTGTTTTGTGATGTGTATTACATTTGAGTTGTTATATTTTGTTCTGATAGATCCTTCAGCCACCTATGGCTTTGTATTAAATATTTATTGGAGATGTCGATTCACTTGGGTAAGAAGTGGCAATTGTCAGCGTATTCAATAGATAATTAAGACAAGGTTATAGATGGTCGCTCCTATCCAGCTCTATTCTCCGCATTAGCAGACGGTGTTACTTAGTAATACTCTTTGCTAATGTGGGTCTCGGAGTGGGGCGTTACAGCTTGGTATCGAAGCTGTGTTCAAAACAAAATATGATAAACATAGAACAGAGACACATATTACGGTACATCAAAGGGTAGTACGAATGTTACGAACCTTTGAATCATCGTGCCTTTATTCTTTCCGTGCCTTTGGGGTAGATAGAATTTTTAGGAATACGTCTAGGAATGCATTTTTCCGTAGTATTCCATATTTGAATTAATGATATCTACCTTGTGAATAATCTTTATCTTATCTTATCTTTCAGCTAATGGCCGGAAGAGGCAGAGGACAACGCTCGGATGCTGGACAATCTAGCGGCTCGCATCCGGACGGCGTTTATATGTCTGCCGATCAGTTTTTGGAGTTATTTAGGAGCACTCAGCCTCCGGCTCCTATTCGTGCATCTCCTCCACGCAAGTCTGCCTTTGCACGCATGTGCAGTGATTTTTCTCATCTTGGTGGAAAGCCATTCAAAGGCTCTGAGTCCGTTCTTGAGGTCTAAGCTTGGATTCGCACATGCGAGCGTATCTTTTTTCGTATGGATCTTTCTGACCATGATCGAGTTCTTGTAACTTCTAGCTTATTGCAAGAGTGTGCCCTTGATTGGTACGAGCTTCTTATAGCCGAACTTGATGAGTCTGTTCTTTCTTGGACTCAGTTTCAGGAATGATTCAAACTCAAATTCATTCCTGAATCTGAGAAAGTTTTATTGGCCCGTCGCTTTCTTGAGTTAAAGCAAGGGAAGTCATCCGTCTCTGAATATGTTGCATCATTTGAGGCCTTATCTAAGTATGGTCTTGAATTCATTAGCACTTCTTATAAGAAGAATATGAAGTTTGTCTCTGGTCTTAAGAAATATCTTAAGAAGTCTTTAATGCTCCAGCTTAAGCTTTATTTTGAGGAGTTGGTTGATTCGTCACTTCATCTCGAGGCCATCGAGAAGGAGTGTGATAGTGGTGATGATGTTGAGGTTTGCAAGAACCCCAATAAGAAGAAGTTTCCATTTCATAAGTAGGGATTTTTCCCTTCCCAGAAGAAAAAGCCTGTTGAATCTGGTTCTAACTCTCAATCTGCTGGAACACCTTCCATTCGGAAGTGTTTCAATTGTGGTTCTCCTGATCATATGATTTGAGCTTGTCCTAAGCCTCTCTTCTGCCGTTATTGCAAGAAGGAAGGTCATCATGTTTCCTCCTGCCCTACTGTTCCTAATGCCAAGTCTGGCAAGCTTTATGTTGCTAAGGCTTCTGGAGGTTCTTCTTAGCCAAGAGGTATATCTCTGTAACGACCCGATATTTTGGACCATTCGCGTCCATTATAAGTGTATAGGTAGACACTCATGACGGAATTGAATTGCTCAAAATACTGCGTTGTTAATTTAAATTTGGCAAAACTGAACATATACAGTAAATAAATATAATCACAGATCACAGACACAGAGTAATAATTTACAGCGGAAATAAAAGAGATAGTAGTTCATGAAGCTACTATATGAATATATAAAATACATCAGAGTTTACAACGGAAGAGTAATATGATACATCAGAGTTAAACCAGATACAATGGAAGAGTAACACGATATATCAGATACAAATCAGAATACATCACTGGAATCATCGAATACTGAAAGCAGAATAGATGGCTGGATCTTCAAGCAAGCTCCAACTTCAAAGGTGAGTCTCTAATACTGGTACACTCAGTCTGACCCGAGCGTAAAGCAAAACACAAGACACTCGAGTCAGGATTAACATTCTTATATCAATAAATCCAACTCAAGTGAAATAGCAATTAAAATACAAGTAACTTAAAGGATGTTTGAAATAACCATCCTTTAAGGATCCGTTAAACTATCTACTAGGTAGTAATGTACGCTAAGTAGATAATGTCTATCAGTAATATAAAGATATCAAAATAGTGTTAATTCATGGCCCATTCCACCCTTAACACATTTTTATTCCCAAAAGCATATACAAGACCATAGTTTCCCCAAAACCGGAAGTCACCAGAGGGCAATCCATATACTAAAGGTACAAAACAAATTCGTAGTGGTCGCGAATAAAGGGATACAAGTATGACAAGGCACATGAGGCAATACCCAAGGTAGTGATACTACCATTTGCCTGATCCGGACTGGTGAGAACGCAACGCCGCAGCGCCCGCAACACCGTGAAACAACACTCCCAAAAATCAAGGGTGCACCAATCGACAACAAGTAATGAGTAGTTCGAAGAAGTGTGTTCACTTGAGGTAGCTGACCTCCATTGGCCCGGCACGGCTCCTGTTTTAGTCATTTCCAATTTGACACAAGTGTCAAGGCTATCCATCATCGTTCTCTTTCTTCAGTCAACACGTACTCATTCCAACCACTTCATTCTGGATCATCACTCCGCGTATAGTTATTAAAGTGGTTTTCGGTTTAGATAGAGAGTATATCCAAACCGATTCCGGTCTCTTTAATAACCTTCGAAATTATTACACCGATTGGTCGTTTAATATATTTCAAAACCAAATCAATTTCAATTCAATTAGAATTCGTAAATCAACATTTCATTTGTCTTTCTAAACCAATTTCCAATATTTACGTTTCAAAACTTCCAAATTACCATTTCGAAATCTTATAATTCAATTTCAATTTGTAACATCCCGAAAATTTTCGACTTTCGAAAATTCAACATCGATACTCACTTTATCGACTGCTGAGCCATCGAATGCCGGAAACCCGAAAAGTTATGGTTTTAAGAAAGAAGAAAAAGGTAGAAGAAGAAGATAGAAGAAAAGAAAGAAGAACAACAACACAACATCAGATACAGAAGCAGAAAACAATATCAGAATCTCACATATCGCAGCGGAACAATATATAATAGATAACACTAGTCTTTTAAAACAAAGAACTATATCAGTTTTATACATACATCAACAGAGTCAATATACAACTCAATACAACAATGGACAGTTATATAACTTGTCCTTATACAGAATACACAGCGGAATAAATACTATCAAATACAAATACTACGTCTCGTCCTCCAGCTTGCTTCCAAAGCTCCAGAATATCCAGAATATCCTGATAATATAACTCTAGGCTGCCCGTGTGGAAAATTTGTGGGCACCCAGAGTTTAGAAGGGAACAATAAACTCCGAGTCAGTCATGGTGACTGGTGTGAGATCATAAAACAGTTATTTATCTTTAAAATAAATAGCAGAGAATTTTAAAGTCAATTCGCAATGCTTTTGGAAAATGAAACTACCATAAGACCTCCCACCACACACACAATGCAAACGCAAAATTGGAGGAGATTTCTTCTTATGATAGTCAAAGATGCTTACTACGCAAAAATCAAATTATTTTTGATATTATTATTAGTGCATAGTGTAGAAATCATTTCGAAAGTATAATATTAATCTTAGCCAACATACGACCAGTATCGTATGCCTACTATAGCTACTATGTTCAATAGCAGGTTACCGCCACATTCCATAGCAGGTAATACAACTAAAACCGTACACGTCGCGTATTGTTTCTTTGGATTTCCAACAAATGGTCAGGCTAAGGAACTTCCTTTTCCATGATGGGTACGTCCCTGGAATAGACGACCCGAGAACCTAACCGGATCTCTGCCAACACAAGGCCGGGTTACCTCTGCAAAAATAGGTAACTACTGACACGCGTATGCCATCCCCCGATCGTCACCGATCTTCCCGAGGATCCCCGATTTCCAACAAACCACATAGATAATAATAATGCAGTAACCACAGAGGTTAAGTATCTGGGCTCCATACCATGATACCACCTTTATCCAGAAGGAATGACATACACTAAGGGGCGCTACTCCCTAGAACCTTGCTGCATCCTTCCTGTTTCGACCATTTCCGGGGTGTGAGGCTCGACGAAGTCTCGTCCACAAAGCTACGCTTTCTCAAAAAGCCCTGCTTCGGGTCAAACAAAATGATCAACCTATGATCACAAAGATATAAGATCAAACAAATGATCATATCACAAATGATCAAACACTGATCATTTCACAGCAACACTCAGTATGCCACGTTACCAAATTGGGATATATCGCTGATAAATTTCAACTACATAACCTCTGAGCTCGTACGTCTCAGAGAAGGGTGTTAAGCTAAGAGAATAAATTCTCCGCCACCAACAGAAATGTATTTGAAAGAAATCAGCTTTATATCTCAAATTGTAACGTCAGACACACAATCCATACAAGTCTGTTCCGGGATCGAACAGAACCGAAGGCACTTCTCACGAAGCCCTTGCATTTCCGGATAAATTTCTAATCACGTCCGGACTTCCCGTCACTAAGGGTGATAAAACCTCTAAATCGGAGATCAGCCGATGTAGAGTAACTCGACGGTAATCCTTCCGTTTTCAAAAATATCCGGTCTTCAACACCAGTCTTCAAATGCAATTCATAACGACGTATCACATATTCGGAATGGGTTATACGACCCCATGGTCCTTTCCCGGCTAACTCGAATAGTGAGCGTTTATTTAAAAACAAGTGTGGCATTCAAATTCATCCAATTCACAACAAATACCTATCTAAAGGTAATTATTGATAGTCGGTTATTTAACTATCAATAAAAATGCGCAACATCATCAGATTCTAAATAATTTTCCAAATTATTTCATCTTCAAAAATATCTTTACTAGATATATAATTTCCACACTTAACCATTTGAAAACAATTTCAAATCAATTTCCACATTTCAATTTTATCTTTAAAAGATAAAATCTCAAAAACAGTCCATTTCATATTGGAAAAGCATTTCCATACTTATTTAAAAATAAGTAATTCACAAATCATTTATTTTCAACACTTAGAAAATATTCGATATACTTAAATCAAATTAAGTATATATTTCATTCTTTTAAGGAAATCATTCTTAAAACACATTTATTTGAGTCAAAACGAATGTTACGTAAAACATCGTTACGACGACTCAAAATCAATAGTATAGGGATTCGGAATTAAGGTAGATATATAAATCCCAATACTATATAAAACATTTCCTTTCGGAAATCATTTACTATAACAACAGTGTTATAGTCCACCATTTCCTTATTTCTCGAAAACGTCTATTTCAACAATAAATGTTGAAATCTATGATTTCGATAATTAACACGTTTAAAACATCTTTTAAAACAATTAACTTCATTTTACAATATCGCTTTTCCAAAACTATCCATTTTACTTAACAATATATTCACTGTCCAAAATCGTGAATATACTTCACTAATTACATTTCACTATTTTCTACACATTTTATTTCAATAATAATTCGCTATCCAAAATCGCGAATATATCTCCTTTAATAATCTTCTATATTTAATTTATCAAATCCAATTGATTTCGAATTTATAAAACAACATTTATAAATTCTATTTCTATTTTCTAACGACTTCAATTTAATAAATCTCCTTTATTAATAATTCGATAAATATTCCATCTAAAGGCAAAAATCCAATTTATAAGTTAATCTCTTATAAATCTTTTATTCTACAGTTTCATCCATTTTATAACTTCACAATTTATAAATCTATAAATTTCATTCACTTACGGATTCCATAATATTTCATTTTTAACACTTATAAAATTCGTTTTATAAGTCCAATATTTGGATTTATAAAATATCAATTTTATAAATCTTTCTATACAAATCGTTTATAGTTATTCAAAAATCCCAACTTAAACCATTTTATAAATAAATCAACTTTTGTTTCAAAAACGACACTTCGGTTATATCTCACTAAAATTTATAACTTTTATAACTTTAAAATTTTACGTTTATAAATCGATTCAAAAATTCCATAAAACGTATATTTTCAAAAATCACTTTAAAAATCCTTTTTAAAATAACAGTCGTTATTTTTACATTTCAAAACTGAATCCGATGATGCAACAACACCAATCAGTCCATCACAACAGTCAAATATCATATATCATCATATGATAACAGAATATACATCAATATCTGTAAATAAGTAAATACAGTTGAGGAATCCAGTTGGATCCCTCCAACCTGTTTCCCTGCATCCAAAGATGTTAGCACAATACCAATTCCGCTCCAGTACGGAATTATCGCGGTATATGGGTTTTATAAAAATCCGCTTACTAACGGCGCAATAGGGTCTCATCCGTTATACGAGGCGGGAAATCAATCAATCCAATATATACATATGCCAATATGTATATATTGCTATATATATAGATATATCCTATAATATCTAATATCACATTCGATAGCAATCAACACAATCAATAACTGCAATTCAATTATAAATCTGAGTGAGAAGATCTCACCGTGATTTTAATTCTGATTTCAGCGTTTATTTCGAATAAAATTAAACGCGCGTTTAATTTTACCCGAAATTCAAACTAGCTCCAAATGGCTCCAATTCAGTTGCATCGCGTAGTATTCGCAAATATGATTCCAACGCACTTTGTTTCGTCAATTTCTGATCACGCAGCAAAAAGTTACGCTATTACAAAGTTATACGAATTTAAATATAATTAATATACAATTTTCTTTTTCAAATTTTATAACCTACAACGCATCGTGGCCGTTCCTTTTGATAGAACGAGATCTGGGCCGCATGACGCTTTTCTTTCTTCCCCGCGTGAACTTCCCAGGAAATGAACGTGATAAACGAACCCATCATTTACAAGCTAGGGTTCCATTTCGCCTCCAACTTGATGATCTAGGCTTCGATCAGGCACCACCGAGACGCGCGCCGCCCAGAGCCTCACCCACGCCCCAGATGATGCGAAGTCCGGTCCCCCCTGGTGTACGAAAAACGAGGCCGAACGGCTACCATTCTAGCCCAAATTCCCACCAATTTCCAGCTCCGTTTCCGATCACAGCCATTGAATCTCTTGATCTTGGAGTGGTCTTCAATTTTGTAGTTGGTGATTTCCTTTAATTGCTGATGGATTTCGAGATAATTGAGGGGGAAGGAGAACGATTTTCGGCCGTGTATTACAATGGTGGCGGCTGGCCAATGAAACCCTAGTTTTTTTTATTTTCTTTTTATTTTTGTGAAGAGAAGAGCTATTTATAGGAAATCGAGCAAACACTATTCATCTCGGTTTTCCAAACTCCGATTTACGCACGGTGACCGACGTTTCAGGGGTTTATCCCGCGTTCCGGACACAATGGAACAGGTTTCGGAAGCTAATTCGATCGTCTGTGCGAGATACGAAGCAAAACGATCAATTTAAATTAAACCGATTTAAATCGATTTCGAGGCGTTTTAATTTGTACCGGACAAATAGTAAATCCAAAAATTACGAAATTTAAAACCATGCAATAATATCACATTACGGATCCGATGAAACTGGTTTCGTCGAAATCCGAGACTGTTCGAAAAATGACTATTTTAACTCGCCGAATTAATATTAAAACGATATCGATGCGTTTCGAGTTGCCACGGTCAAACGACAACTCCGATGGATACAAAAATTGAAATCCGATAATAACTAACTATTACAGATCCAATGGAACTGGTCTCGTTCAATTCTGAGACTGTTCGAAAATTGGCTATTTTTACAGTCGATAATTAAATATTAAAATATTCAATTTTCACAGATTAACTCCAAATTCAATTTTAAAAGTTCTAAAATATTTCTATAACTCCAGTATGATTAAATAAAATTTTACAAATCATTTTCAATCATATTAAACTCGATTTTCAATTATCTCTGGAATTTCACTATTTAATTTATCGATTTAATTATCAAATAAAACCCAATATTCGAAAAATAAATTATTCGACTTCTAAATTCCATTTATTAATATTTAAAATCAATTAAATATTCGAATTTTAATTATCAAAAATTCTGGGTCGTTACACAATTCCTATTTAAAACAATTCAAATATTGATTCAAGTTCGTAAATAAGTTCATTCCGAAATCATTTAAATAAATTTTATTTAACGTTCAAATCAATTTAAACTCATTTATCGATTTCATTCAATATTCGTTAAGTTACTTTATCATTCAAACAATTTCTATTAAATTTCCAATTCATTAAATCAATTTCTTAAGTTCAACTTCATTAAATCAAAACTTACAATTTTGAATTAAATTAAATTCGTCAAATCAATTCTTTCAATTACAAGTCTTATATTAATTCCAAAAATATCACATTTTCATTTCTTGTTAAAGAAAATTCAATTTCAATTATTTATTTACTTACTTTAAATAATTTTCCAAAAACTTAATTAATAAAGAAATCTCAATTTCAATTATTTACGAAGTAAAAATTTACTTATTCAAAAGTTCAATTTTACTTATTAAAGAATTCAATTCAATTTAATCATTAAATAATTCAATCTTATTTAATTATTAAATAATTCAAAACTTAATTATTAAATAATTTCCAAGTTTAATAATTTCAAACTTAATTATAATTTCAAACTTAATTCAATAATTTCTTAAATTAAACAACATTCTTTCATCAATTACATTGTTAATATTTTGTTTCAGATTATTTTATGTTAACATTTTCCTTTCATTAAATTCAAATTTCAACTTCCTTTCAAAACCATATTATTTATTCAAATAAAATCTTCAATTTATTTTCAAATCAAATTATTGACCAATCGGGTTTTTATTTAATTCTCTATCCTGGGTCAAAGTTCAATTTGGGTATTTATCATTTCAACCCGATTCCAATTTAATTCAAAAATCAAAGCATAACAAAGGGAACTTGCAGTGTGATAACTGGGATGGTGTCAAAGTAAATAAACAAGCAATAACAACAAACAAGAACAATCCAATAATCAATTCAAATAATCCCGAAATAACCATATTAATTCGCATTGTTATTTGTACGAATTAATATAATTATTTCTAGAATCTACACTATCATTTCATGTAGATTAAAGATTATTACATTACGGTTTTCACTTATCATTCAATTTCAATTTTTACACTACAACAATTAATCCAATATACGTCGATGGTTCAATGTGTAATTATCACTATTCTACATGTCAATTGATTTAACAATTAAAGGGGTCATATTCACTAATCAAATTTAACATATAAATCAGTTTTAAAATTGTTAACTATCCTATATCCATTTCAATTTTGCATACTATTTATCATTTATCACTAACAATTTAACGTCCAATATAACATCAACAATCAATCAATTATCAGCCAAACTGTATTATCATCACATAAATAATTAACATATAATGGTGTCAGATGTCACAGGTGAACTGATACAGGTAATAACAGTGTAAATATCTAACAGCAGCATATTTCAATTGTCGTTTCAATTGAAATCAAATTTAATAAATAAAAGAACGTTAATCGTGAGTGAGTGCTCACCTTTCGAGGCTAGAGAGATATTCGACACGAGTTACGATCCCAAAGCAAAGCTAGATGAACACGATTTTGATGAAGAACGGGCAAGACGGACAAAGCTGAAAATAAGAATAGACGGAACAAATTTAGAACGGGTCGATGAAGATAATTGGTAGAAGAGAACCTATAACCATATGTACTATGTATAAAATTATATCCCAAATTCAATGCAAATAAATTTTTTAATATAAAATAACATTTATACTCTGAAATCACAACATATATCACAAATATGTATATATAAGTAAATGGATATAAACCAGTGCACATACACACTGTATATTTATAACTAACATAAATATACTTTAATATATATGCTATAAGCAAAATAAGAACTAATATAACTTAAGCATATCAACAAATATATATATTACCCATATGAGCTAATTATATTTATGTCTAAAATCTTAAAATAATTTATGTATACATGCAGACTGTGAAAACCAGATCTATAAACCGACAACTAATAAACTTTGAAAACATATGTATTGTTGAAATAAAAAGAATACTTATATAACTTATACAACCCATATTTGAATATAATACAAGTATTTCAAAACAGACAAATATAACTTTTATGTATAACAGGACAATAAAACTAATACATATAACTTACTTTATTAAAATATTTGTTATAACACTATATTCATATATAAACAACCTTTGTAAGATTTAAAACTATAACAACAAACTGACATATAGCTAATATATACGGACCTAATTTTTAAACAACAGAACCTATATTTTATAAACCATATATACATACACTTCAACACGTATATACAGACACATGTATATACTCTTAAAAAACCCAAAACGCAGTTATCAAATAGACATATGTAAACTATATAAGCTAACAATATATAACTTAAAGAAAACCAGCATAAACTAAATTTTTTCAACTAACAGATCATAAAGTTTAACAACATATGATAAATATATAATCTTTTATAAACCACAGTCATTTAAAACCGAGTATATATATATATATATACGTAGTAACTTTATAAATGCAACAGGTTAAATATATATAGAAACTAAGGTAAGCCGAAACATGTATAACTGGCATCTGTAAATCTCTATATATGCTGTCGAAATATCTCTAACATTTATCAACTGCCAACTATTGAAGAGAAAGAAAAAATTATAATAATAATAATAGTAAAAATGTAACAAACAATGTAATATATATATATTATTGACACACGTGTAGTCTAATATATGAACCTATGTATATACCTTTCAAAAACAAAGGACACGTTCAGCAGTTCGAAGAAGGTTTGGGTGACGAGTCAGGGTGGTTGATGGCTGTAGAAGCTCATGTGATGTGGAGGGGAGGAAGGCCGGCTGATGGTGGTTCCATGTTGGTGGCTATGGGCGCGGGCTTGTCTGGTAGGAAGGCTCGACCCGGTTGCTTTGGAGGTGGACGGATCTGAAGGGCTGAGAAGTTATCGTGGCAGTTGAGGGCAGGCTGTGGGGTTACGGCCGAGCTTGGAGGAGGAGAAGACTGGATGCAATGGATCGGTGGTGGCTCGGGAGGTGGCTGCACGGTGAGATCGACTGAAGGGGGGGAGCTTGGAGCGACAGCATGGCGACGTGGAGGGCAGAGGCTACGTGCTGGCCAGGTTGGAGGAGCTTTGGTGGCTCGGGTTGCGCATGTGGTGAAGACGGTGGACAGTGTAGAGGAGGTGGGAGGCATGGTAGAAGAGGACGAGCACTATAAAATGAGCAAGATTTTTTTTTCGTGAGGGAGGAACCTATATGCTCTGTTGCCTGGTAGGGCAAATGCAAAAATGGGAAGAGGTTGAAGTTGATGGAAATAATAGGTAATAGGTTGAAGTGGAAAGGAGATTGTATGGGGAACAAGAAAATGGAGTTATGTAGCCTAGGGAAAGAGGGGACGTGTAGAGCAATTTGTGTAAAAAGAATGAGGGGAATAGAGAAAGGTAAAATTTGAAACAGCAAATGAAACAAAAGGTCAGTCATTTATTTCAAAATTTATTGATAGCTAGGAGTAGGGAAAGTCTACGCGTGAATTTGGGAAAAATATAATGATAGCAAACGGCTGTTTATTTTTTCTTCAACCGTTGGGAATTTGAGTGGACACACAAATCAAAATCAAACGTTAAACGGATACCGATACATTGGACCGTTACGCAGCTTTCGTTGCATACCGAATATCGAAATGTATGAATAAATATACCGCAGAGATCATCGCGACGAGACGATCAAAACGGTATACAGATATCAGTAGTATGATTGAATTATAAAAATTCGAATTTTTCTACTGGCGGAAAATGCAAGAAAAACATAGAAAAATAAGATCGACGGAGCCAAAGATGTCCGAATTTGGAAAAACGACAAACTGACATCTTGCTCAGAAGATGGTTTAGAATTTTTCTATGTAAAAATATTTAGGTTTCGAAAACATTTTATTTTCATTACTTTTTAACTGATTGAATTGAAGTGAATTTACGCGCGAAATAAACTTTCATATTTTCGGACGAAAATTTACCAGTTGCTATGTTTAACTAGACACATTCCAAATATCAAATTTATATTTCAAAATTTTATCGTTTAAAATTTCACAAAATTTTAACTAATTACGTTATTAAAACAGTTGAAATTTACGGGTCGTTACACTCTCCCCCACTCAAAACTTTTCGTCCCCGAAAAGGAACGAGGTAGGAGAATAGAAACAACCAGAAAGAAAAACAAATTTGAAATACAAAATAACAATTAATTTAACCTATATAAATTCAAATTTAAATTAATTGATATTCAATAATTGATTTAATCCATTTGATTTCACTAAAAATCAATCTCAACTATTTCTAAATTCATTATCTTATTATCCCATTTTCTTAAATTTACAATTTCTAAAACCATAAATTTGAATAGTCTTTTATTATAATCATATTTTCTTCAACAATTTTAAATTCTTCTTTATTCCAATTTATTGTTAAATTTATTCTACTTAATATATCTAGTCACATATATTTAACCCATATAAATTAATTTAAACCATAAAAGTTTCGATTTAAATTAATTTATATTTACTAATTGCTTTCAAATTCAAGGTATTTTCATAAGTTGATCAAATTTCAATTTATTAATTCTTTCGAAACAAATTTATTAATTCTTTCAAAATAATTTATTTCATTATTAACTGGGTTTACTTATTATCCTATCTAACTCTATTAACATCTTTATAATCAAAATTTAGTGTATAACATTTATTATAGACACTCAATTTTTTTTTATAAATTCAATTTATCTTATATATTATCCAATTACATATTCAACTTCTGAATGATTTAGGTAAGTTGTATTAGAATTGCAGTTGAACAATATACAAATAAAATTTTCCTAATTCAATTATTCAAGTTTAAATATTTATTCCAAATTTTGGTCTTATTTATAATTGGAATCATCCTTTAACAGAATTTTAAGAGTTAGGTTTCCGATTAACTTTAAACAATTTAGAGATATATATAATATATTTATATCAAATCAAATTAAATTTTAAAATAAGATACCTATATATATATAAATCAAATTATACTGAAGAAATTCAAATCAAAATATTTTCAAAACAAAACCGTAGCAAAGCTACAGAATGGTCTCTCCACTTCGAAACTCGAAAATGAATGTTGATGATGCGGCCGCCATCATCGAAATTATTTTCTAGCGACAAAGAGAAGAGCACTGGTTTCAACATTTTAAAATTCTTTGGAAACGGTTCCTATTTGAAAATACTTTAAATAATATACATTAAAATTTTAAAACCCAAAGTTCGAAATCACCGGAAACTAATAAATTCTCAAATTTCTGAATTAAATTCATTTCAAATTCCAATCAATTTATAACCAAGTTTATAAATTCATTTATTTATATTATGCAATAGTCAATGGTTTACAAAACAATAAATGAAAATCAAATATTATTATTTCAAACAACAAATCCATTAACAATTTAATTTCAGAAACTTATATTTATATATAATATAATCATACAAAACTTTTATTTTATTTATCAAATTTGAAAACGATATTGTGTCAGTTTGCTATGCTCAAGTGTTTTGGAAATCCTATCGATAGCGTTGATCAGACGAATCGATCGAAAACCCAAACCAGCATCAACAACTCAAACAACACAATATAAAAACATTTTAAAATTTATTTTCAAATACGCTTCCTCACTTAACGATACAATAATGGATTTCAAAGCAAGGATAGAGATTCAAATTTTTGATAGACTCAAATCAAAGAGAATTTCGATTCGAAGATAGGTTTGAAACAAAGACGAGATAATTAAATAACAAAATAAGGCGATGGATAAGTTTATATAAATCGCGGGCAACCTTAACCGGGGTCGACCGTGACTTCAAAACAAGATCGGTGTAGAATTCCGAGGTAAATCGACATTCGATCTCAAGAAATAGAATTCAGGTATAGTAGGAGATAGATAGTATCGTAAACCAAGGATACAGAAATCTCCGGTAAATCAATGCCTATTGTAAAGGAGTTTTGCTCCTTTACGAATCATTCGAAGATTGGCGAGACCGCCGATCTATTATAGATATCATTAAAAATGGAGTTATGGGGTGCTCCAGAATTAAAAGAAGACGAATAGTGAAGGACACGAATGAATTTCGGAACCGAGGGGAACGTTCCAAAATTCAAAGGAATTGAGTCAAAGGAAGAGATTGAAACTCGAATGAGAGTGATTCTGTAAATACATTTACCCTATATGTTAAGTTTTGCCTAGAGCTACCAAAGCTCTGATACCAACTGTAACGACCTGATATTTTGGACCATTCGCATCCATTATAAGTGTATAGGTAGACACTCATGCCAGAATTGAATTGCTCAAAATACCGCGTTGTTAATTTAAATTTGGCAAAACTGAACATATACAGTAAATAAATATAATCACAGATCACAGACACAGAGTAATAATTTGCAGCGGAAATAAAAGAGATAGTGGTTCATGAAGCTACTATATGAATATATAAAATACATCAGAGTTTACAACGGAAGAGTAATACGATACATCAGAGTTAAACCAGATACAACGGATAACACGATACATCAGATACAAATCAGAATACATCACTGGAATCATCGAATACTGAAAGCAGAATAGATGGCTGGATCTTCAAGCAAGCTCCAACTTCAAAGGTGAGTCTCGAATACTGGTACACTCAGTCTAACCTGAGTGTAAAGCAAAACACAAGACACTCGAGTCAGGATTAACATTCTTATATCAATAAATCCAACTCAAGTGAAATAGCAATTGAAATACAAGTAACTCAAAGGATGTTTGAAATAACCATCCTTTAAGGATCCGTTAAACTATCTACTAGGTAGTAATGTACGCTAAGTAGATAATGTCTATCAGTAATATAAAGATATCAAAATAGTGTTAAGTCATGGCCCATTCCACCCTTAACACATTTTTATTCCCAAAAGCATATACAAGACCGTAGTTTCCCCAAAACCGGAAGTCACCAGAGGGCAATCCATATACTAAAGGTACAAAACAAATTCGTAGTGGTCGCGAATAAAGGGATACAAGTATGACAAGGCACATGAGGCAATACCCAAGGTAGTGATACTACCGTTTGCCTGATCCGGACTGGTGAGAACGCAACGCCGCAGCGCCCGCAACACCGTGAAACAACACTCCCAAAAATCAAGGGTGCACCAATCGACAACAAGTAATGAGTAGTTCGAAGAAGTGTGTTCACTTGAGGTAGCTGACCTCCATTGGCCCGGCACGGCTCCTGTTTTAGTCATTTCCAATTTGACACAAGTGTCAAGGCTATCCATCATCGTTCTCTTTCTTCAGTCAACACGTACATCATTCCAACCACTTCATTCTGGATCATCACTCCGCGTATAGTTATTAAAGTGGTTTTCGGTTTAGATAGAGAGTATATCCAAACCGATTCCGGTCTCTTTAATAACCTTCGAAATTATTACACCGATTGGTCGTTTAATATATTTCAAAACCAAATCAATTTCAATTCAATTAGAATTCGTAAATCAACATTTCATTTGTCTTTCTAAACCAATTTCCAATATTTACGTTTCAAAACTTCCAAATTACCATTTCAAAATCTTATAATTCAATTTCAATTCCTATTTAAAACAATTCAAATATTGATTCAAGTTCGTAAATAAGTTCATTCCGAAATCATTTAAATAAATTTTATTTAACGTTCAAATCAATTTAAAATCATTTATCGATTTCATTCAATATTCGTTAAGTTACTTTATCATTCAAACAATTTCTATTAAATTTCCAATTCATTAAATCAATTTCTTAAGTTCAACTTCATTAAATCAAAACTTACAATTTTGAATTAAATTAAATTCGTCAAATCAATTCTTTCAATTACAAGTCTTATATTAATTCCAAAAATATCACATTTTCATTTCTTGTTAAAGAAAATTCAATTTCAATTATTTATTTACTTACTTTAAATAATTTTCCAAAAACTTAATTAATAAAGAAATCTCAATTTTAATTATTTACGAAGTAAAAAATTACTTATTCAAAAGTTTAATTTTACTTATTAAAGAATTCAATTCAATTTAATCATTAAATAATTCAATCTTATTTAATTATTAAATAATTCAAAACTTAATTATTAAATAATTTCCAAGTTTAATAATTTCAAACTTAATTATAATTTCAAACTTAATTCAATAATTTCTCAAATTAAACAACATTCTTTCATCAATTACATTGTTAATATTTTGTTTCAGATTATTTTATATTAACATTTTCCTTTTATTAAATTCAAATTTCAACTTCCTTTCAAAACCATATTATTTATTCAAATAAAATCTTCAATTTATTTTCAAATCAAATTATTGACCAATCGGGTTTTTATTTAATTCTCTATCCTGGGTCAAAGTTCAATTTGGGTATTTATCATTTCAACCCGATTCCAATTCAATTCAAAAATCAAAGCATAACAAAGGGAACTTGCAGTGTGATAACTGGGATGGTGTCAAAGTAAATAAACAAGCAATAACAACAAGCAATAACAATCCAATAATCAATTCAAATAATCCCGAAATAACCGTATTAATTCGCATTGTTATTTGTACGAATTAATATAATTATTTCTAGAATCTACACTATCATTTCATGTAGATTAAAGATTATTACATTACGGTTTTCACTTGTCATTCAATTTCAATTTTTACACTACAATAATTAATCCAATATACGTCGATGGTTCAATGTGTAATTATCACTATTCTACATGTCAATTGATTTAACAATTAAAGGGGTCATATTCACTAACCAAATTTAACATATAAATCAGTTTTAAAATTGTTAATTATCCTATATCCATTTCAATTTTGCATACTATTTATCATTTATCACTAACAATTTAACGTCCAATATAACATCAACAATCAATCAATTATCATCCAAACTGTATTATCATCACATAAATAATTAACATATAATGGTGTCAGATGTCACAGGTGAACTGATACAGGTAATAACAGTGTAAATATCTAACAGCAGCATATTTCAATTGTCGTTTCAATTGAAATCAAATTTAATAAATAAAAGAATGTTAATCGTGAGTGAGTGCTCACCTTTCGAGGCTAGAGAGATATTCGACACGAGTTACGAATCCCAAAGCAAAGCTAGATGAACACGATTTTGATGAAGAACGGGCAAGACGGACAAAGCTGAAAATAAGAATAGACGGAACAAATTTAGAACGGGTCGATGAAGATAATTGGTAGAAGAGAACCTATTACCATATGTACTATGTATAAAATCATATCCCAAATTCAATGCAAATAAATTTTTTAATATAAAATAACATTTATACTCTGAAATCACAACATATATCACAAATATGTATATATATAAGTAAATGGATATAAACCAGTGCACATACACATTGTATATTTATAACTAACATAAATATACTTTAATATATATGCTATAAGCAAAATAAGAACTAATATAACTTAAGCATATCAACAAATATATATATATTACCCATATGAGCTAATTATATTTATGTCTAAAATCTTAAAATAATTTATGTATACATGCAGACTGTGAAAACCAGATCTATAAACCGACAGCTAATAAACTTTGAAAACATATGTATTGTTGAAATAAAAAGAATACTTATATAACTTATACAACCCATATTTGAATATAATACAAGTATTTCAAAACAGACAAATATAACTTTTATGTATAACAGGACAATAAAACTAATACATATAACTTACTTTATTAAAATATTTGTTATAACACTATATTCATATATAAACAACCTTTGTAAGATTTAAAACTATAACAACAAACTGACATATAGCTAATATATACGGACCTAATTTTAAACAACAGAACCTATATTTTATAAACCATATATACATACACTTCAACACGTATATACAGACACATGTATATACTCTTAACAAACCCAAAACGCAGTTATAAAATAGACATATGTAAACTATATAAGCTAACAATATATAACTTAAAGAAAACCAGCATAAACTAAATTTTTTCAACTAACAGATCATAAAGTTTAACAACATATGATAAATATATAATCTTTTATAAACCACAGTCATTTAAAACCGAGTATATATATACGTAGTAACTTTATAAATGCAACAGGTTAAATATATATAGAAACTAAGGTAAGCCGAAACATGTATAACTGGCATCTGTAAATCTCTATATATGCTGTCGAAATATCTCTAACATTTATCAAATGCCAACTATTGAAGAGAAAGAAAGAATTATAATAATAATAATAGTAAAAATGTAACAAACAATGTAATATATATATTATTGACACACGTGTAGTCTAATATATGAACCTATGTATATAAATAACTTTATAAATATGAATATTTGTACCTTTCAAAAACAAAGGACGCGTTCAGCAGTTCGAAGAAGGTTTGGGTGACGAGCCAGGGTGGTTGATGGCCGCAGAAGCTCGTGTGATGTGGAGGGGAGGAAGGCCGGCTGATGGTGGTTCCGTGTTGGTGGCTATGGGCGCGGGCTTGTCTGGTAGGAAGGCTCGACCCGGTTGCTTTGGAGGTGGATGGATCTGAAGGGCTGAGAAGTTATCGTGGCAGTTGAGGGCAGGCTGTGGGGTTACGGCCGAGCTTGGAGGAGGAGAAGACTGGATGCAATGGATCGGTGGTGGCTGCACGGTGAGATCGACTGAAGGGATGAGAGCTTGGAGCGACAGCATGACGACGTGGAGGGCAGAGGCCACGTGCTGGCCAGGTTGGAGGAGCTTTGGTGGCTCGGGTTGCGCATGTGGTGAAGACGGTGGACAGTGTAGAGGAGGTGGGAGGCATGGTAGAAGAGGACGAGCACTATAAAATGAGCAAGATTTTTTTTTCGTGAGGGAGGAACCTATATGCTCTGTTGCCTGGTAGGGCAAATGCAAAAATGGGAAGAGGTTGAAGTTGAAGGAAATAATAGGTAATAAGTTGAAGTGGACAGGAGATTGTATGGGGAACAAGAAAATGGAGTTATGTAGCCTAGGGAAAGAGGGGACGTGTAGAGCAATTTGTGTAAAAAGAATGAGGGGAATAGAGAAAGGTAAAATTTGAAACAGCAAATGAAACAAAAGGTCAGTCATTTATTTCAAAATTTATTGATAGCTAGGAGTAGGGAAAGTCTACGCGTGAATTTGGGAAAAATATAATGATAGCAAACGGCTGTTTATTTTTTCTTCAACCGTTGGGAATTTGAGTGGACACACAAATCAAACGTTAAATGGATACCGATACATTGGACCGTTATGCAGCTTTCGTTGCATACCGAACATCGAAATGTATGAATAAATATACCGCAGAGATCATCGCGACGAGACGATCAAAACGGTATACAGATATCAGTAGTATGATTGAATTATAAAAATTCGAATTTTTCTACTGGCGGAAAATGCAAGAAAAACGTAGAAAAATAAGATCCACGGAGCCAAAGATGTCCGAATTTGGAAAAACGACAAACTGACATCTTGCTCAGAAGATGGTTTAGAATTTTTCTATGTAAAAATATTTAGGTTTCGAAAACATTTTATTTTCATTACTTTTTAACTGATTGAATTGAAGTGAATTTACGTGCGAAATAAACTTTCATATTTTCGGACGAAAATTTACCAGTTGCTATGTTTAACTAGACACATTCCAAATATCAAATTTATATTTCAAAATTTTATCGTTTAAAATTTCACAAAATTTCAACTAATTACGTTATTAAAACAGTTGAAATTTACGGGTCGTTACAATCTCCATCTATTTTGGAAGGTTCTATTTTATTTCATGGCCGTAGTATTCGAGTTCTTTTCGATACGGGTGCTTCGCATTCTTTCGTACAGAAAAAGCTCGTCGATGATTTGTCTTATAATGTTTCTTATATGGTTACTCCATTAAGGATTGCGAATCCTATTGGGGGATTCGCAACCCTTAGCATGCTTTGTGATGATGTTGAGATTGTTTTATGTGGCTTTTCTTTTCGTGCGAATCTGCACGTTATTTCTTATTTGGGATTTGATATGATTTTGGGTATGGACTGGCTAGTGAGATACGATGCCAGGATTATTTGTTCTGAAAGAATTTTATATCTTTGACGCCCGGATTCGTCTACTCAGCTATCACTTGTTCTTCGGAATGTGGATAATTCTGAAATGGCTTTATATTCTCTTGACTCACGAGATGATGATGATATATCTCATATTCCTATTGTTTGTGACTTCTCTGATGTTTTTGAGCCGGTTTTGGGTTTTCCACCCAAGCGGGCGATCGAGTTCCGCATTGATCTCATTCCTGGTGCGCAACCAGTTGGGCGTCCTCCCACGAGGATGTCTACAAAAGAAAATGAGGAACTCAAGATGCAGCTTTTTGAGCTTGAGTCCAAGCAATTGATTCAGTCCAGTTTTTCACCGTGGGGTGCCGCGGTCGTCTTCGTGAAGAAGTCCGATGGAACTCTTAGGCTCTGCATCGACTATCGCAAGCTTAACGAGTTGACCATCAGGAATCAGTATCCATTGCCTAGGATCGATGATATGTTCGATCTATTGAGTGGCGCTAAGGTCTTCTCTTAGCTCGACCTTGCCACTGGTTTTCATCAGCTCCGAGTCGTGGAAGATAACATACCTCTTACAGTTTTCCACACTCGATATGGTTCTTTCGAGTGGCTCGTTATGCCGTTCGGTTTAACGAACGCTCCTGCTTTCTTTGTTGATCTTATGAATCGAGTATTCCAGGAACATCTCGATAAGTTCGTCCTTGTGTTCATTGACGACATTCTTGTTTATTCTAAGTCTGAAGCCGAGCATGCTAATCACTTGAGAATTGTCTTGAGTACTCTTCGTCACCATCAGCTTAAAGCCAAATTCTCCAAGTGCCATTTTTGGGAGAATAAGGTTAAGTTCTTAGGCCATGTTGTATCTTCCGACGACATTTCGGTCGATCCCTCAAAGATCGAAGCTATCCAGAATTGGAAGAGGCTTGAGAATGTTCATGAGATTCGTAGTTTCCTTGGATTGGCGGGTTATTACCGTCGATTCATTAAGGATTTTTCCCGTGTTGTGCTTCCTCTCACCAGCCTTACTCGGAAAGGCATTCATTATATTTGGTCCGACAAGTGTGAAGCTTCCTTTCAAACATTAAAGGAACTTCTCATTAATGCTCCTATTCTTGTGGTTCCCGAGGGGAATCATGATCTTGTTGTCTACGCCGATGCCTGTGGTAGTGGTCTCGGTGTCGTGCTTATGCAGAAGGATCGGGTGGTTGCTTATGCTTCTAGGCAACTGCGTCCGAATGAGGTTCGCTATGCCACACATGATCTTGAGTTAGCCGCCATTGTCTTCACCTTGAAGATTTGGCGACACTATTTATTAGGCAAACGCTTCATTCTCTATACCGATCATAAATCCTTGAAGTATTTGTTCACTCAGAAGGAACTCAATATGAGGCAACAACGTTGGCTCGAGTTTCTTGCCTCCTATGACTTTGATATCCAATATACCCCTGGTAAGGGTAATCGTGTTGCTGATGCGCTTAGTTGCAGACATTCGGCTGTCGTTTCTATGATGCTTGCCGAATGGGATATTCTTGAGACTCTATCTTTTTGTGATATTCGTGATCGAGCTCCATCCTCTGATTCTTCGCTAGTATTATTCAGTTTGGAAGCTCGACCCTCTCTGTTGGATCGTTTTGCTGAAGCTCAGCGGCGTGATCCTGATCTTGTGCATCTTATTCAGCTTTGTGAGACTGAACCCCGTGATGAGGCGTTGCGGGATTTCAACATTGATCTTCATGGGTGTCTTCGCAAGAAGAACCGTCTTGTTGTACCTCCTGATTCTGCACTTAGGCATGACATTCTTGATGACTGTCATCGTTCTAAGTATACCATTCATCCTGGCAGTAGTAAGATGTATGCCGACATGCATAACCTTTATTATTAGGAAGGCATGAAGCGCGATGTGGCGAGTTATGTGAGTAATTGCATGACTTGTCAACGTATTAAAGCCGAACATCAGCGCCCTTTTGGTCTCCTTCAGCCTCTAGAGATTCCATTATGGAAATGAGATTAGATTTCGATGGATTTCATTGATGGCCTACCTCGTACGAGATCGGGCCATTCTAGCATTTGGGTTATTGTTGATTGCCTCACTAAATCATCTCATTTTGTCCCTATTAAATCTAATAGGACTGCTTCTCTTTTAGCTAAGTTATATATCAAGGAAATCGTGAGACTTCACGGTGTTCCTAGTTCGATTATGAGTGACCGTGATCCTTTATTCACAAGTCATTTCTGGAAGAGTCTTCAGCAAGCTTTGGGAACAAAGCTTAATTTCAGCACAGCTTATCATCCACATTCTGATGGACAGACTGAACGGGTGAATCGTATCTTAGAGGATCTCCTCCGTATTTGTATTCTTGATTTTGGAGGTAGTTGGGAGGATCATCTACCCCTTGTAGAATTCTCCTACAACAATAGGTTTTAGTCCAGTATTGGTATGGCTCCTTTTGAAGCCTTATATGGAAGGCCATGTCGATCACCTTCTTGTTGGTTGGAATCTGGGGAGAAGCTTATTCTTGGCCCAGAGTTTGTTCATGATTCTTCTGAAAAGATTGTTCTTATTCAGCAGAGAATGAAAGAGGCACAGAGCCGCCAGAAATCCTACGCGGACAACCGTAGGAAGCCTCTCAAGTTCTCGGTTGATGATCTCGTCTTTATTCGTGTTTCTCCTTTGAAAGGGGTTATGTGCTTCAGTACGACGGGGAAATTGGCTCCTCGCTATGTAGGACCATTTCCTATTATTGAATGTATTGGCCCTATGGCTTATAGAGTTTCACTTCCAGCTCATCTATCCGGAGTTCACAACGTGTTTCACGTCTCTCAACATCGGAAGTGTCTTCGAGAATCGAATTCTGTTATCGACTCTCCTGATTTGCAAGGGCTTGAGATCTCACCAGACTTATCTATTATACAGCAGCCTATTCGCGTACTTGCCATGGAGGTGAGACACCTTCGAAACAAGGACGTGCCGCTCGTTAAAGTTCAATGGTCCGCTAATCCCAATGACTGTACTTGGGAAACCAGAGAGTTTATTGAGGGATCCTATTCGGGTTTTCTATTTTTGCTTAGCAATGGTGAGAATATCTTTTTATCTCAAGCTTATTTTCTTTTCTTTTTGGGTGATGTAAATATGTAGTTGTTACCAATTTCTTCTATAGGAATTGCGTGGACGCAATTTTGTTAAGGAGGGGAGATCTGTAACAACCCGCATATTTAACGATTCGTATATTTTAAATGTTTAATTTAAGTATAGCATCGTTAGTCAGATTTTAGTCCGAAAAAGTCACTATTCGTCAAAGAATAGTCGAATTAGTGAAGAGTCTTTGTGGATCGTGATTCAGAGGTGCCTATTGATGGAAAACTGTCAAACAGGGATTCAGACGTCTGAAATGCTTCATTCAGACGTCTGAAATTGTTCGAATCAAACCAGAGAGGAAATAGGCCAAAATAGCCATTTTCAGACGTCTGAAATGGATGATTCAGACGTCTGAATATTGTTCTTGACAACATCTGTTTTTCCAGATTCAGACGTCTGAATCGCTCATTTCAGACGTCTGAATGAAGTTTAAGAACTCATATTTTTCCAGATTCAGACGTCTGGTTTGGAAATTTCAGACGTCTGAATCAAGAATGGGATTAAGAATCAATAAGTTGGACTCGAGACCATTTCCATTGAGTTCAAAACGTTGTTTGTGACTTTTTTGAGTATAAGCTTTGATATGTTTGGAGTAAGTTGAATTTTGCTATTTTCACTTAGGGCTTTGGGCTTTGGGTTTGGGTTTCACCAAACTCATTCTATACCCTAGCTCAGTCCACCTCTCCTCTCCACTTCATTCTCATTTTCCTAACATCCAAGCTTTAGCAAAAATGGGGGAAAGAATAGGAAATAGAAATTCCAAGCTCTAGATTCATTTGCAAACTCAATTCAAGTCCAAAATCCAAGAGAAGCTTAGGTATGCATCCTCTTCTCCTTCTCCATCTCAATTCCTCTTTGATTTCTGAAATTTCCAAAACCCTAACTTAGGAAATATTTGTTCTTGAGCTTAGATTGAAGCTCCTTGGGTTATAATTGAAGAGTGATTGTTCTTGCCTTGCTCTATAGCTTCTCTCTTGAGTTTTTGGGTTAAAAGGTGAGTTTTTGAACTCACATCTATATCTATATCTTTGATAGTGTTAGGTAGCAATTCCTAACATATAATCCTTGTCCATTTGTTCTTGAATTGAATCGGTTTAATGAATATTCCAATTTTTGGTGTTTGAAGTCAAAATCTATGAAAAATCCTTATATGGTTGTTTGGGCATGTTGGTCGGAATGTATTGGTGAGTCGCTAAGGTTGGGTAGTCGTTTGGCGTAAACCCCTAGCCATCATCACTCATCTGATTGCTTCCGATATGATTTGGCCATCTTTGGCCTAGGCAAAATATTGTCTGAACTCCAGTTTCAGACGTCTAAAATATACAATTTAGACGTCTGAAATATACAATTCAGACTTCTGAATCTGCTTGTCTCAGCCCAATTTGCCTATTTTGCTTGGTTTCCAATTGTAATCGGTTCGTGTCAATTCCAAATAGTTGTTATCGCATTTTTGGATTTGATGATTCCTTTTTGATTTCATACACGGGTTTTTATAAAATGATCTTTTCAAATTGTATTAAAAGCTCGTTCTCCAATTTATAATTTCTATTTAAAATACACACACACAATTTTGCACTTCGAGCGAAGAGAGAGGAGAATTAAATGATTAAATAAAACGCGTGCTATGAACACGTGTGTTTATCTTTTCAGTTAATTCCTAATCTATTCGTTTGTCCGTTTTTGACCTTTGGGTCTGGTTTGCCGATGATATGAGGTGAACTTTATACTGCTTTGAGTGTGAAATTGATTAACGGTTAGTAAATCGTTTAGTGCGAACGTGTGGTATGAGACTCACGTTAACATTTTTCGGGTTCCTTTCTGAGAGTTGTGACACATTCCGCCAGTTAGTGGTGTCCAGTACTGGGCCTCCGGACCTTCGCCACTACGGTTTGTTGCCTTCAGGCTTGAGCCTTCGGGGTTTGTTGCCTTCGGGGTTTGTTGCCTTCGGGTATGTTGCCTTCGGGTTTGTTGCCATATAGTATCACTTTTGGAGTTGGTCCATCGTCACCGCTCGAGTGATATTGGGTCTGTGCCTTCGGGTTTGTGGATCCTTGTTATACGGTACTGAGCTCGAGCATCTTATGTTTCTTTGACAATTATATTTCCCTAGAGTATCGCCCTTCGGAGTAGGTTCTTTGAACCACACGATATATAGCGATTACCTTGTGGAAACTTGTGTTACCTTTATTGGTATTTGTCATTTGCCTTTTTGGCTTGTTTTGGGATATGGTATCCTTTGTTTATTTTGAGTTGCCTATGATATGTGGCTTGTTTTGATTCATCTTTTGTTAGATGATTGGTTATCTCTTTTGGAGATATTTGTGGTACTTTATGATCTTGTATGTTCATTATCATTTAGTTTATCTAACTGATTTGTTTAGCTAGACTGACCCATGTATTTTATACTCGGGTCAGACCGAGATGTTTCAGGTTAGGTGAATTGGACTTAGCCTATTTTGCTTCCGCATGGACTATTCCGCTAGCTCCATTTTGTTCTAGCTTTTTGTGTAATCCTTTTTGGTTGTAACTCTGATATGTATTCTTTTGACTCGTCTGTATATTGTGGTTTGCTTTTTCACTTGACCTGTCTCATTTTGTAAACTATGTAATGTATCTGTATATGTGTAAATGTATGTGATGATCCACTGTTCTGTGATGTGTATTACATTTGAGTTGTTATATTTTATTCTGATAGATCCTTCAGCCACCTACGGCTTTGTATTAAATATTTATTGGATATGTCGATTCACTTGGGTAAGAAGTGGCAATTGTCGGCGTATTCAATAGATAATTAAGACAAGGTTATATATGGTCGCTCCTATCCAGCTCTATTCTCCGCATTAGCAGACGGTGTTACTTAGCAATACTCTTTGCTAATGTGGGTCTCGGAGTGGGGCGTTGCAGGTTCTCTCTGAACCTATTGGTATCTCCAGTAACTTCTCTTATATCATGGGTTTGACTATGAACCTATTGAATTTTGTCAATACTTTATTCGGATATAGTTTTCATGGGATCATTATGAACCTATTGGCCCCTACCAATAACTCTCTCCGAACATAGTTTTCATGGGTTTACTATGAACCTGTCTAAACTGACAACTTCTTAATCGGTCTTTGGGCATTCTATGTTCTGGTCTACTAGACCTTCTAGATGCAACTCTATTCATTCATTCATGAGTTAACTCAATTTATATTTACTACTGGGTCAACCTAACTGGTTATTCTGCCCTTTCTCCCCAAAATACATTTATAGGTCCTTTATATAGTGAATATGTTTATAGAAGAAGCAAATACAATAACATAACAATACCAACATTTATGGTTTAATATCCTTGAAATCATTTGCACATGAAATATGGTTAATCCCTTTAACCCATTATTTTCATCAAGGAATGCTTCTTCAAAACTCCAAAATTAAAAACCATTTCAAAGCTCTTTTATATTGCCATGGGTTTTCCTTTAAAAATGAGATTGGGTTCTTTGTTTTGAAAACTAAGGCTTTCAAAACCTTAGACCTTTACTTTCGAAACCATTAGAATAAATCTTTCGAAAGCATTCAAACCTTCTTTTCAAAACACTTAAACATATGCCTTTCGAAACACTTAAAATATCTCTTTCGAAAGCATCAAAACCTTCTTTTCGAAACCATCAGAAAATTCCTTTTGAAAGTATTAAAGCATATCTTTCCAACTTATAGAAGCATAGCTTTCAAAACCATTTGAAAGTACCTCTTTCGAAACTATTGGGTTTAATCTTTTGAGTCAAAGTGAACATAAGCGAAAGTACCCCTTTCGAAACCATTAACCTTCAAGTAAAAGAGTTTAGGGAAAACAGATAACTTCAGAACCATTCTTTCGAAAGCTTTAATCTTTTAAGTAAAACAATTGGAAGGATAGCTTTGAAATATCTTTCAAAACCATTGCCTTCGAAACCTTTAGTTTAAATGGCTACCAGAGCCCTTTCAAAAGCATTGGGAAGCGGCTTGTTATATTTATAAAACAAAAGCTTGCCTTTCGAACTCATTGAAACTTTCAACCTATTCGAAAGGTATGAAGACGGCAGCAAGGTTTCGACTAGGTTTAAAACTACCCTTTCGAAAGCTCCATTTAAAACATAATATGCGGCAACACATTCAAAAGCTACCTTTTAAAACAAAACGGCGGCAACCCCTTCGAAAGCTATATATAAGTGATTCATCCCTTTTGAAAGCAACCTTTTAAAAGCAAGGCAAGCGACATCTCTTTTGAAAGCAAAACAAAGGCCTTCAAAAGCTATTTAAAATGGTCTCGACCCCTTCGACAACATGGTTTCGACTCTATACCTGTCGCCTTTCTCCAATCCACTACGTATCAAAGCATTAATACCATGTGTATTGGTTATGACTTAGTTAGGGATAGATGTATGGGGTTGAAAGGTTGCAACTAGAAGTGGCGAAGCAGTAAATTTGTGCAAAACTGTTTTGTTGCATTTTTAAGTAAATGCTTTTCAACTAACTTGCTTATCTGTAAAAATATAATTAGTTGCCATAAACTTTACCAAAATACTTTCTAAAAGATTGCCAAATTCATCCAGAATTAATTAAAAATAATTAAAAAAGAAGCCATTCCCTTTAACAAAACAATTAAGACATTTAAGTCCTCCGACATAATTAATTTAATTTCCATAGTAAATCACTTAGAAAAAATCCTCAAAAATCCTCAAAATTCACTTTTAATATGTTATATAGCATATATAAATTTTAGACCCAAAATCCTTTATATAATAGCCTAAATAAAATTTTAAACCCAATTAATTATTTCTTCTTTCAAAAATTCATAATAAATTATCCAAGGCTTGGATAATTACGAAAATTTAAACCCATCTCCAAAATAATGTTTTCCATAACATATTAAATCCTTATGGCATTTGAAACCCAATATATACGTTTTTAGCCTTAAAATCGAACAAAACATTTATCAAACGTACTTGTTTGAATCAAACATATCATGTAATCCAAGCATATCATCATTAAAATCATCATAAAGGTTTTAAACTTAAAATCCGAAATCAAATGCTCTTTAAAAACGAAAATGAGATGGTTTTGATTATTATTCACCTTGCTTTGGATAAGTAACTTGAGATTTGATCTTGATTAATCCTCCTTTGCTTGAATCCTAAGCTTTAGTAAGATTTTAATCTCCTTCTCCCTTAGGTTGTGGCCGGCTTTGAGCTTCTTTTATCTTATGTTTTTGAATTATGAACGTATGGAATGAAAATGAGAGTAATGTTCTAGGGGTTAAGGGTTATGATGGACGGTTATTTCCCATAATGCCCTTGCTTTATTATCTTATTAGTTAACTTATAAAACCATTTCCATAAACTCATAATTTTATTTAATTAAGCACGACCACTATTTAGTTTTCAAATCTCAATCCCCTTATCACTCTAATCTTTACATATTCTATTTAATTTATCTAATTAAATTTCATGAATAATGTTATTTAAAATTAGGGGTGTTACATAGCCCCTTTCTAAACCTTTTATTTATACTTTTAAAACCATTTTTAAATAACACATATATATAGTAATTTACTTGCCAAAACTTGATATTTAAATAAACAAGTCAAAGGATATTTTATTCCATAATATATAAAATAGTCAACATATTTTCTAAAACTATACATACTTAAAAATTCTTTTAAAATACTTTACAATACTTATAATAAGTTTTAAAACATTTACTCAAAAAATTACTTGAAAACAACAACTTTACAATTACCTTAAAAACTTGAAAAAACAAGTTTTTATTATAAAATCCTCTTTTTAAAAAGTTTACAACTAATTCTTAAAAATTCATAAATATCTCAAACCACTTTTGAAATACTCTAATATGAGTTAGTAAACACTTGTATAAAGAATGGAACAAAATACATAGATTTAAATATCTTTTCAAATCTTTAATGTCCAAAAATCAAGGCTAAACGAGGGCAGTTTGCACGATTGAACTTTTAGCCACTTTTCGACATGTTACTTGACTTTTTACTATTCAAGATTTTACGGCAACAAACATATATATAAAAAATTATAAATACGGTGAGAAATCCTGAAGTTACAAAGTTTCATAGAAATCGTCGAATACTAGACAATTCCAAATTGCATCTATAACGACTATCGCTATAAGTGCACTTTCAAATCCGAGTCCACTCTAAACCAAAGTCCATCTACAACCTGTGTGATTTGTTCCAAGGTCTTGTCACAAGCCATACAAGTCCAATCCAAGTCCATTCATACGGATCACATATGCATCTTGTTTTCAAAACAAGAATCAAACCAATGTTTTCAACAATGTCAACAACAATTCAAACAACATATATACAATCAACATAATACATATATGTTATATTTTCCATTCAAAGAGGTGTGTTAACTCACCTTTAATCTAATAACAACCAAGATCCAAGCACCCAAGTCAAACCTCCACCTTGCAACCACCTTTCCTTCTCTTCCTCCTCCTTGCTTTCACTTTCTTTTGCCCTCCAAACCTCTCTCTTGCTCGCCGCCTATGCATATGGGAAGAGACGAGCTCCATTTTTTCACAATCTAGCTAGGTAGAAGGTGTTGTAATATTCCCCCAAGGCTTCACTCCGATTTTGAGATGATTTGAATTAGATTTGCAATAATTTCTTTTAGAACATAAGAGAGGAGGAAGAAGAAGAAGCCACTGGTTTAAGCTTGTATTTTCTTTGAGAATTAGTGATTTATTCCTAAGGGTATGCCTCTTCTTATATAGGCAATGAATGGTGCTCTTTAAGCTTGCTCTCACCCCTCCACAATGCCATGGAAGCCTTACTTCCCATCACTTCACATTTACTTTACTTCTCCTTTATTTCACTACCCTACGCAAATACCCTTATACCTTTACTTTATCAAATATCTCTTATCCATTAGAACATTCTAGAACCTTCCAAGCTCTATGAAGAGAAGAGTGTGTTAATTAGCTGCTAATGTGTTTATTTGATCATTAAATAAGTGCACAAGAATTCGAACAACCTATATCGATCGAAAAGCTATTTACCGATAAACCGATTTTTGGTCACATTATCGATTTTTCTTCGAAGAATATATTTTTATAAACAATTTTCAAAAACAAGTTTCTTATCATTATTCATTAATTAAATAATGTCTAACAAGGTTATACAATCATATTTATAACACTTAACTATAGTTCAAAACTTTTAGATATTCGAAGACGAAGTGTTCGAATTTCAAGGTCACTACAGCATCAATTCCGATTAAACAGACAGTGTGTATCGTTTTTGCAATATATTGATATTAGTTTAGTTACAAACGACAATGAAAATAATTTCTAAAATTAAAAAGCATCAACTCCAATTAAACAGACAGTGGATATCATTCTTTCAATACTTTGGTATCTGTTTTGTTATAAACGACAGTGAAAATAATTTTTAAAATTAAAAAGCATTAACTTCAATCAAACAGACAGCGAGTATCATTTTTGCAATATATTGGTATCATTTTTGTTACAAATGAAACTGAAATAATTTGTAAAATTACAAAGCATCAATTCCAACCAAACAAACATTGGGTATCATTTTTGCAATACTTTGTAATAATTTTGTTATAAATGACAATAAAAATAATTTCTAAAATAAAAAAGCATCAATTTAAATCAAACAAATGGTGGGTATCATTTTCGCATTATATTGGTATCAGTTTTGTTATAAATTTCAGTGAAAATAATTTCTATAATTACAAAGCATCAACTCTAATCAAACAGACAGTGGGTATCATTTTGCAATACTTTGGTATCACTTTTGTTAGAAATTAAAGTGAAAATAGATTTTAAATTAAAAAACATCAACTCCAATCAGATAAACAGCGAGTATCATTTTTGCAATACTTTGGTATCGTTTTTATTATAAATGATGAAAATAATTTCTAAAATTAAAAGCATCAACTTCAATCAAACAAGCAGTTTGTATCATTTCTGCAATATATTGATATAATTTTTGTTACAAATGACAATGAAAACAATTTCTAAAATTAGAAAGCATCAACTCCGACTAAACATATAATAGGTATCATTTTTGTAGTATATTAGTATCGGTTTTGTTACAAATATCAGTGAAAATAATTTTTAAAATTACAAAGCATCAACTCCAATCAAACAGATAATAGGTATCATTTTTGCAGTACTTTGGTATCGGTTTTGTTATATATGATAGTGAAAATAATTTCTACAATTACAAAGTACCAACTCCAATCAAACAGTCAGTTTGTACCATTTTTGCAAGAGATTGGTATAGTTTTGTTACAAACGACAGTGAAAATAATTTCTAAAATTTCAAAGCATCAACTCCGATCAAACAGACAGTGAGTATTATTTTGCAATATATTGGTATTGGTTTTGATACAAATAACAGTGAAAATAATTTCTAAATTACAAAGCATCAACTTTAACCATACAGACAGTGGGGATCATTTTTGCAATATGTTAGTATCAGTTTGTTTCAACTGACAATGAAAGTAATTTTTAAAATTAAAAGCATAAACTCCAATAAAATAGACATTTGGTATCATTTTTGTAATATATTAATTTTAGTTTTACTACAAATGACAGTGAAAATAATTTCTAAAATTACAAGCATCAAATCCAGTCAAATAGATAGTGGTATCAACTTTGCTTGTTATAAATGACAGTGAAAACAATTTCCAACATTAAAAAACATCAACAATTAAACAGACGGTGGGTATCATTTTTGCAATATATTTGTATTAGTTTTGTTATATATGACAGTAAAAATAATTTCTAAAATTATAAAGCATCAACTTCGATCAAACAGACACTGTGTTTCATTTTTGCAATATTTTGATAGTAGTTTTGTTAAAAATGACAGTGAAAATAATGTATAAAATTAAAAGCATGAAATCCAATCAAACAGACCTTGAGTATAATTTTTGCAATATATTGGTATCAGTTTTGTTATGTATGATGGTAAAAACAATTTCTAAAATTAAAAAGCATCAACTCTAATCAAACAGGTATTGTGTATCATTTTGCAGTATATTGGTATCAGTTTTGTTACAAATGACCGTGGAAAATTTTCTCTTTCTTCTACTTTTTTTCTTGCCATCTTTTTTCTCCCAAAACCTAAAACGAGATCTTCATCCTCCTCGTTCTCCCATCTTAGACCACGAAACACATCGCTATCTTCACCGTCGAACTTCGCATTCCGAGAAGAGACCAACCATGCCTGTTGCAGCCAGCTTGATAGACCTACCTTTGGCCGATCCATTTTCTCTTTGACGTCAACATCACCCAGCCATCGCAATCACCATATTGCACTGGACCACCCAAAATTTTCACCATTCTTCTCTGCTCACCAAATCGAGTTCGTCTATGCCTCCCTCGGCCCTCTAGCGGCCGTCGACGTCGATCAACTACTTGGCTAAGAAATTTGATGAAGAGCTGTGCCTTACTCCGACCTAACTGGGCACCGAGACCACCACCGATGTCCTGCTTTTATGTTGACGTCGAAGATGGTGCTTGTCTTGTTGAGTCCAGTTTCGGTAGGCTGAACCAGAAGCTCTAGGCTTTGGGTGTGTCCTTGTTGCAAAAAAATAGCTTGCGTCATTATGACTAAATTATTAGGATAATTTATCCTTTAAAATATTTTTCCCTACTATATAATTAACTTGTATAAATATTGAATAGAATATCTAGAGAAATCTTATTTATCTATTATATATTTTTTTCTTACTTTTCCAATTTTAAAATAATTTTTTTTGAATGCTTTATACATCATCCGTCCTTAATTATTTTTTCTTCCATTGACTTATGGTTCCTAATTTTGATTTGAGATATTTTAAAGGGATATTCAGTCAAACACCCAAAAAAGTTTCAAAATCCACTTCGTTCCCTTCTTAAAAAATAGTTTTACGAAACTCCATTGTTAACTTTTGTAGCGAAAATATGAGTTTAAACAATATATATATGCAGTTAGAATTAGAAACAGTTGCAGGTAGAACTTCAAATGACCGTTTTGCAAAATTGTGCAGCTAGATCTTCATATATTTTCAGTCCTACCTGCATATATTTTCAGTTTCAGCTCAATATGTTTGCAGTTTAAACCGCATATTTTTATTGAAAACTTTAATATGGGTGTTTCGTGAAACTTGCTTTTAAAGATGGTTTTGGAAGTAAGTTTGAAAAAGGGACAAATACTAATATTCATTATTTTAAATATTAGCTATAATTTATCAGGGACACTGTTAAAGAGACTCATTTTTAGATAATGAGAATCAATTTCACGGTGATTTTATCCAGAAAAAATTGTTGCAGTGATGCAATAAATAAAATCAAATAAAACGATTTAATTTTTACACTCGTGCAAAATAAAATTCAACAAACCTCCATAAAAAATGAACAGAAAATCGATAATGGTCTTCCGAAATCCATTTTCGACGGATTATAATCGAAAAGAAAATCAGAAAACAGTGGAGCATCATCGAAATATTGATAGATGTACAACATTTTTTGATACACCACATAATAATTTTACTAAAATTGAAAAAAAAAATGAAGCTACCTTTATTTAAGATTGGAGTCGTTTGTCAATAAAAAACGAGGCAAATTTGCTAGAGAAGATTTAATTATTTAAATGTAATATGTAATATTTGTACGTGATCAAGCTCATCCACCCCAGTACACAGCAGTAACGGAAACCAATGGTCAACATTGACGTTTCGAATCAAACTAACTGGCTTTTCCCCCAAACATTCACCGTGATTGAATAAATCCATTTAATCGGTTTCCGAAGTAATCGAACGGTTTATATTACATGAATTAAAAACCCTTGACACGTGTTCTATGATCCGTCCACTCATCCGTCGTTATAAACCCTCTCCACCGCCCTCTTCTTTCACGCTTCTCATTCTTAGGGTTAGGGTTTCAAAAAAATAATGTCTGAGGAGAAATCAACAGGAACGGTTAAGTGGTTTAATACCACCAAGGGCTTCGGTTTCATCACTCCTGATCAGGGAGGTGATGATCTTTTTGTCCATCAGTCTTCCATTAAAGCTGAAGGCTACCGTTCGCTGGCTGAAGGTGAATCTGTCGAGTTCACCATTTCCGAAGGTGACGACGGCCGCACGAAAGCTGTCGATGTTACCGGTCCAGGGGGTGAAAACGTGAAGGGCGACTCTGGTGGCGGACGTGGAGGCGGCGGTGGCGGCTATGGAGGCGGCAGCGGTGGTTACGGTGGCGGTGGCGGCAGTTATGGTGGCGGAGGCGGTTATGGTGGTGGAGGCGGCAGTTATGGTGGCGGTGGCGGTTATGGCGGGGGTGGAAGAAGTGGCGGCGGAGGTGGTGGTTGTTATACTTGTGGGGAATCTGGGCACATGGCTAGGGACTGTACTAGTGGAGGCGGCGGTGGTGGAAGATATGGTGGCGGCGGTGGCGGCGGCGGCCGTTACGGTGGTGGTGGTCGTTCAGGCGGCGGTGGCGGCGGTGGCGATGGCTGCTTCAAGTGCGGGGAGAGTGGGCACTTTGCAAGGGATTGTTCTTCTGCTAATTGATGGTGATGCTTTAATCTGTTATGCTTTATGCTTATGAAAAACTTATAGTTGGGTCAGACTTGGTGTTTCATGTTATGGATTTAAAAATGGTTTTTGAAATTTGGTTATCTGAGATTGAAATTAGATGGTTATTATTGCTTGTTTTTTGCTAGTATCATTTTACAATGTTATTTGTTGATCCGTGGTTTTAGTTTTTCTGTTCCGTGTATTTAAATCCTTTTGGGACTAGATTTTCGTACTTTAGATGTGTGAACGTTGAAGTTTTAGATTATCATAGTTAATAATATATCTTCTATAACAATGCATCGAACTGTAATTTTAGAAGTTTTGATTGAGTTTAGATCAAATTTTAATTGTAAACTTTTATCATAAATACAATACATGTAGCTTGTTTGTCAAATTAGGGAATTATCCTATTTATGGTACGTATCTACAATCAATCAAATTGATTTTCTTTGTGTGGCTCAAAAGTTAACACCTATCTTCTGTATGAAAGACTGAATGTTGATATTATTCTTTGTTGTTGTTCATCTTATTGCATACCCTTTCTGGATTTTTTTAATGTAGGTAATTTGCTTATGATTACCTAATTCATCAATAACTAGTTTTTAGCCATCACTACTATATTCTCAATAGTCTTTTTTTGTTTACATATTACTTAAATCAGAATTAAAGGGTTATCTGTTATATATACTATTCAAGTATCATTTTTATGATTTCATGGGAGATCATGCTTTGATAGAAATGATGTTATGGTAGGCCGAATTTAGCATATGCAATTTGCATTTCAGTTGGTTTAAATGTGAACTTACTCTTCAATTATGATTTTAAGTTTTCAAGTGCAACAGACTAAAATTCTTTGGCTAATATAGGTTTGAGATGTTTCTAGTTTTAACTATAGATTGTTTGATTACATATCATTTTAGTCCAGCATGTATTATTGGTTTCAATTTTGTTCTATTTGTGGGGGGTATGTATATTAACTTTTGAGTTATCACAATATTGAATTTGTCTAAGCTAACGTTTGCAGTGGAAAATTGATATTATCCTGTTATAAGTTTTTGTAACTTAGAAGAATATTTGTCTTTAATTAAACATTCAAGTCTTTCAAATTCATTACTTTGGTTAAGAAGTATCTATTTCAAAATGTCTTTACTTGAATATTATATATTTATCCATTGTCAATTTTGCAATAAAAATTCTGTAGCTGTTCTTGTTTGTTGGCTTAAAACAATATCAAGTGAGTAAAAACATTTTGGCATAATAATGAATATCAGTTTACATTTCAACTCTCTGAACTACTTTAATTACACAATACAACTTGCTAAATGCGTTTTGATTTTTAAACCTATTAGACTTATGGTTTAATGGTTATGGAATAAATGGTGTGTTATTTTGATTTTGACGCGTATTATAGTAGAGAGAAAGTAATCTCTTTTTTTGTTTAGAAATTACCTTGGGACAGTTGATCAGAGGTCTTCAACTTAAACTTTGTTTTCCCTTTTTTACAGTGGGTTAGAACTAATTTTAGCATGTGATATTTGACTCTTCTTCATAGATGGTGTTGCAATCGTTGATGGTTTAAATATGTAAATAGGATGAAGTAAATTAGAACAACATAGAAGAATATTATTAGAACTTCTATTTCAGCATTTGGTTACTGGCATTGGTCAATTTCTTTACTGTTCACAACATTTTAGTGAAGTGGAAAATTCAATGAGATTATTGTTTCAATTGAAACTAAGAGTTAAAATATCATGAGATTACTTCAATGTGATAAATGTGCCTAGGTTCTATCCTCTTTAGTCTATCCTTTTTTGGCTTAAAGTAGAGCAATTGATACAGTTTAATGTTTTCTAATATTGTTGCAATCTCGGAATCCGAGATTGTGCATAATGTAAATTGTATCAGTATAAAGAGAGTTTGCACTTTCAGTTCCTTTTCTTAAACTAAAGGAGGATAGAGTAAAATGGTAGAATCAAGTCATGGTGTGGTAATTTGCCGTAGATGGTTCCGAATTATCATCTCTTTTAAATTCAAATCTGCACAGTTACATACTGCGTTTAGGTACTAGTTTTAGATAAATTAAATTCTTGCAGAGATTTTAATATAAATATCCAACTGTTAATACAGTATAATGTAATATAATGTAGTGGATAAATTTCAGCAAAAATTGGTTACTTATGTTTTGTTCATTTGGTTTGATTTTAGTAGCTCCTTTTTTTGAAATTTTTTACACCTTTATCAGGCATTCTCTACTTCTGGAAATTGCCTATTTTGTGGTGTGGAATTAATAATTTACTTTTCTGTACACTTGCTCACTTGGTTTGATTTTAGTAGTTCTTTCTTTTGGAATTGTTTATGCCCTTTTTAGGCGTTTCCTATTGAAATTGGCCTATCTTGTGGTGTGGGATTAAAATTTTATTTTTCTGTACAAAGAATACACCTGCTCCCTTGATTTTTACAAAGAGCTATCTTTCATCCTTTCCTTTTTTTTAAAGTTTTATTGGCTAATATTTTCTAGATGCAGTGTGTTTGATTTGGTTATTGATGATTTTCCACAAATACAAATACCTTATTTGCAATTTTACCTTTTCACGATGTTATTTTAGTTTCTTCTTTGTCTCCCTAGCAATGAAGGGCGATCCTTAATCTTATCAAAATGAATATTTGTTTATTAGTTCTTACAAGTGTAAGATCCTCTTGAACACTTAGCAAATAGCGTTATATTATTAATAATTTCATCAGTTCTAAATATAATTATTTGAGATTTCATCATTATGATTTTTTTTGTGGTTTTTTCAGCTAATTACGTAATGACTCTCTTCAAGTGAATCCGCCTTCTCTACTAATGCATCATCGATTAATTGTTTATGTCATACTCTGCTAGTAAACTTTGTGTCATATCAAACTTAAATGGTTTGGAGTTTATTTTTGCCTTCGATGAAACACTTTTGCTTTTAAACTATTAGAAAGATAAAAAGTAAATCTGCACGTTACTGGTTTAGGAGATAAAAATGAAATATAAAAGGCGATTCATGTTAATGGAACAAGTATGTTTAAATTACAAACCAATTCTACAATCTTCACATAATGTTCTTGTTTTTTCTTCACAATTTTCATCTTATTTTTGTGTGTTCGGTGGTGGCAAACTGTACCGTTTTGTGATGCGTACTTGTGAAATTCCATTTTTATCTTGTAAGCCGGTTGCTTGTTGAATTTACCTTTTGTTTTCATAATGGTTTAAATGCAAAAGTTTTCTCATTAGAGGCAAAAGCGTTTTCATTAAAAATGAAAAACATATCTCAAACAATCAATTTTTATGTATATAAGTTATCATTGTTTAAGATTAGTTATTAGTCATATGTAAACGGTGGAGCTGTACAAACTTATGTTTGAGATGTGGTTGGAGAATGCCTAATCAGCAAAAGGTGGCTATGTATGAGGCAATAAGTGCTACTAGGAAAGCAGTTTTTTTCTTCTTAATTCAGTTTTAGAGTAAATGGATAAAGTCTGAGTTGAGAGCATTTGAGCAAAAATTTAAATATGTAGTAAATCAGTTGGTAAATACGGGTCACATTTATTGTTGAATCACACTTGCTTTTGCTTTTCCGTTGACTCCAAGGGTAATGAAGTTGATTCATTGAACGTAGTTCTAAGTAACATCTTGAACATGGAGTCTAGAAGAGAAGTGTCAGTTGTGAAACTATTTCATAATTAAATTATAGAGTCAGTTGGGAAAATCATTGATATTATTGCTTAATTCAAACTAAGAACTGAAAATTCTTGGTTCTTCATGTGTGTAGATAAACTCAACGGACCTACTTAGTTAGATCATTTTCAACGGATTAAGGGCAGCCCTTGATACCTAGGGTTTGGCCCAACAGCCGGACGGCTATTTAATAGGTGCCTATGGTTGACATCCATTTAATAGATGCTCAAATATTGTCTATTAAATATGTGTCCATCTTTAAACTAGATATGTGCTTATTTTATTGTATACGTTTAATAGGCGCCTGATTCCTGAGTGAGCGTCCATTTAATAGGCGCTTGATGCCAGATAACACTTAAAATATGTGATCATCAGGTGGATAAATTTGACCTAAATTGGTGGCTTATATGGTTTGATTTTTAGTAGCTTTCCCTTTTTTAGGAATTACACACCCCTTTATTACCTTAATTGGAATTTTGTTTCTCCTACTTTATAGATGTTCAGTTGATTTTTCCGAAGAGCTAATGTTGCGATTGTTTAAAATACTAAACGCTGATTGATAAATACCAACTGTTTGACAATGTTTACCTTTGACGTTAATATTTAGTATTTTTATATTCAATTGTCATATAATTCACACATGATCATTTTATCTTATATAATAAAATATAATGTCAAACGTCCATTTATATATTTGTTCTATATACCACTTAATTAGCAAAGTGAAAATAAACATTTACAATCGTTTATATCATGTTTGAAAAATATATATTTTATTTTAATTAGTCTAAACCTGGTTTTAATCAAAATTATTTACTATATTATCTTGTTCAGCTTGTCCAAATGAGTAATCATTGGGATTATTGTATAGTTTGTTCAGCTTGTCGAAATGATTAATATTAATTTTTTTTTTGCATTTGTATTATGCATTTTACTTTATTTTCCGTTTAAGCTAAAACCATGTATTGTGCATTTGATACCCATTATATTTCCATTTAACTCGTACATGTCTAATTTTCATTCTTAGTTCTAGGATTGATATATTGTGTATTTTAACTTCTCAGTATGATCGACAACCTTTTGTACTATATTTTAGTCCGTATGCATTTTCTATTGTTTTTCAATGATGGAAAACTACAGAACTAGCACCTGAATCAAAATCAAGCGAAGAACACATACCATATAGCTTTAAGTAAGATTGGGGAATTTTTTTTTTAAAGCCAAGGTTGTATGTTGATTTATTTTTAAACTATGCACAGAATACTATGTGAACACACATGTTGTGCTATTAATGTGTGTATTGTTTATGTACATATGTTTTTAGCACCCCCACACACATATATACACACACACACACGCAAGCCTTTCCGTGTATGCTCCAAACACATACCCACATAACATTTAGACATTTATATTCCTGATTCATATGTAGGTATCATATGCACATATAGAGGTATAATATATTTATGTACATATAATAGTATAAATTTCAATATCTGAGTATATGTACACATGTTTATACGATCATGCTAATATATATATATATATATATATATATATATATATATATATATATATATATAATATTTTCAATCAAACATTTAACCAAATCATATCGTCATGAAACAAACATCCATTACATTAAAAAAATATTCACACGGTGAATACTTGTGTGTGATTGTGATATATGCTAAAATGAATTTTATTTGGATGTAACAGAGAGTTGCTTGATGATTGTTGTGCCTTTGTTAGATGTTTGATTGATAATATTTTATAAATGACAGTATATTCAAAGTATTCATTGAATAAAATCAATTAATACGATTAATTAATCAAGTATAAAATATTTTAGTTAAAATATGATTTTATTTAAATAAATAGATTCGATCTAAGGCTAGCTTTTAAATTTCAGAGACTCGTTAAGATACAAATAGAGTTTTTTTATTTTTAAATTTACACATTTCATCCGTTTTAAATTCAACAAAAAATTGTCGGATAATATGAAATATAATTGAAAATGCATTTTATTCTACGTTGTTTTGATTTCGTGCGATTGCAGATAACCCATTCGCTAATTAGTAAAATTAGAGATGTAAAATACCCAAATAATGAACCAAGTATACGATTGATAGTCATTAGGGCATCTCGACTAGATTATACTTTAGGATGTACGTTTTTTAACTTTTATTTCAGTATTTGGCTACTGTCTCAAGTCAATTTTTTTGAACTGTGAAAAGTATTTAGTGAAGTGAATAAATCAACGGTGTTATTCAAAGCAATGAATTAAAATTTGTTTGATTGTTCTTCGATCTACATTAGTTCCATCCTCTTTAGTCTATGATCCTTGGATGTCAGTGGGGCAACTGGATTTTCAGTTGCTCCTCTTATATCAAGGAGAATAGAGTAATTACCGATGGAATTAAGTGGTAACATGCTGCGTGCAGTTGGATGAAATGGAGTCTAAATTTAGTTTTGTTCTACACATGTATACATATCTTATTGAATGATCCTTGCATGGATTTGAAAATATTTACATACGCATGGATTTTTAGATTTAAGGGTCTGTCCAAACACATTCAATGTCCTAGACCAATAAAAAAAATTATGTTTTTGTTGCCTCAAAATTTAATAAACAACAATACACTTAAACGTATGAAACAAAATGTAAATTCTTTGATATGAAGTTAACATTGATTACAAAATACTAGACAAATCATTTAGATCACATAAAAAAAAAAACTAAATGTCAACTTGATATGAAAATACATAAATAGAGATTAACGGAAGCAACTTCTTCTTGCATTTTTTTTAAGGCAAACTCATTTATTGTCTCTTCATAGTTAAAGCATATCCAAGTACTCGTTTTCAATTGACATCATAGCTAGTCCACTTAATTTCTCTTGCGACATGATAGTTCGCAGATATGTTTTAATTAATTTCAATTTTGAAAAGCTTCTTTCAGTCGAAGCAACCGTAACTGGAATAGTCAATAGGATTCGATAAGCAACCCTAACTCTAAAAATTTCCTCTGAAGATTGTCTATCATAATTCTCTACGGTGTCTTCATCGAATTGCTTTTTTCTACGCACAATTCTCTTTTCAAAAAATTTAGGATCGATGCCAACATCATTTGCAATTTCTTTAGCCTCCTCCATCATGGGTTCAAATCCATTTCTTTAGGTTTTTCAAAAAAAGTTACCAGCTCTTTAATTTTGGAGATTGCATCTTCAATATCCATTTCCTCTCGTTGAAGTATTTTACTTACTCGATTAATATTGTCCAATATCTTATACCAAATACACAAGCTAATTAGAAACTCAAAATTTTCCAAAGCATTTTGGCACAATCCTTTTGCCTCCATCATCACAACGTCCTCTTTAGAGTTATTTGCAATAAAATCAAAGCATCTCTTAGTTTCGATGATTGAAATCTTATTACTTTAACACTTTCAATATGACTTTCCCAACGGGTTGCAGATAATGGTTTTGAAGTCAAACCTTTCACATGACTTCGGAGTATTTTCCACCGATGAGTTGAGCCAGAAAATAAAGTATAAATCTTTCGCACATACGTAAAAAAGTTTCTGGCTTTCATACATGATTTCGCCATATCACATAATGTAAGATTTAGACTATGACATCCACATGAAATGTAGAAAGCTCTAGGATTTACATCAAGTAGTCTTTTTTGCACCCCTTGATGTTTACCTATTACAAATTCAATAAAATGAGTCATAATAGTTAATAATTTAAAATCAAGTTTAAGAGTATTATATTAAATTTAATAATTTACCTTTCATATTCGAACCATTATCATACCCTTGTCCTCTCACAACATTAATATCAAGTTTAAGATTATCCAAAACATTTTCAAGTTCTTTAAAAAGACCAAATCCGGATATATCGTCGACGGTTATGAATCTAAGAAAGTATTCTTTCACATTGATATCACTTGCATCGTCAACATTCACACATCTTATAATAATGGACATTTGCTCCTTATGACCTAAATCCGTAGTGCAATCAAGGATGGTGGAGAAATATTTTGCTTTCCTTATTTTTGCAAGCATTGTTATTTTGATCTTGTTGGCCAACAAACTTATCAATTCATTTTGAATTTTATCGCTAAGATAATGATGATTTATTTCATTGTTTACCACACGTCTAAGATGGTCTTTCATAATTGGATCAAATTCGACCACAAATTCTATAAGTTGACAGAAAGACTCATTATTTTTCTCATAAATCTTTTCATTTTATCCACGAAATGACAAGTTATTTCTAGAAAGTGTTTTGACAATGCCAATTATACGCACAAGTAATTTTTTCCAACGTTGTCTCTCTTGGTCAATTTGAGCTTCAATTGCTTTATCAATTGTTTTCTTTTATTGAAGTCCCTTACGCAAATCAACCCATTTTATAAGATTTGCATTGTGCGATCGATTACTTTCATGCTCTCTCAGCTTTTTAGATAAATTGTGACGACCGCCCATGACCCCTGCACCGAATCTAGAGATAGTGCGCTGTAAAGTGTGCCAGGCAGCCATGGACGATTGTCAGGGTAAAATAAAACAACAGAATCTATCGTATTACTCACAGCGCATGGACAAAATACAATAGAACATATATTTAGTGAAGCTTTACAGAATAAAATGCCATCATATAAAACTTCATAGTAGTTGAATACAACCATCCAAATAGCCAATACATCAAGCCTCACTACATAACACCCAGAGTTATACAAAACAGCGGAACATCCAGTACATATAGTAAAAAGATAATATGCAACCCTCCAGCTCGTCTTCGATATCATCGTGAGAAGCAAGAACAGCACCTGTCACCTGCTACCTAGTCCGCCCGTCCCAAAAATGGACGAACAGCCCAAGGCAATAAGAGTTAAAACATAAAGCCTTGAGTCAGACAACAGTCTTAGTGAGCAGTAAATTAACTAACAACATACCAAAAGAGCATAAAGGAAAAGGAATAGGAATACAACCCTCCCACTCCACCTCTTTCTACAATGATAGCCCCCAGACACACACTAAGCAGAAGCAACACAGCAGAGCATACAATTTAAAGTAAAGTAATAATCATTCGAGTCAAGGACGATGTTTTCCAAGTACCAAGGCCTAAATCAGATAAGCACCCAGAAAATACCGCTCTTGAGTCCGAATGACGATACAACCAAACATCCATGACTCTGGCTATCACTGTTATCATTGCTTCGATATCACCGTTAATTTAATGACCGGTACATTCTTTCAGCCGTCCGTCAAGGGCTAATGGAAACCCCGGTTCTAGACATAACTCCCGCACGTCGTCGCAGCCCGTGCCTAGGACTATCGAATCTGCCCAGAGTACTCGACCATCAACAGTTGGCCGTTGGACTATCGAATCTGCCCAAACGTACTCTTGCTTAGAGCATGCTAGAACCTTCAACAACGATGCTATCCAAGCCTCCTAGTCATTCTCCTCGATGACTATTCTCATATCCATTCATTATCCTCAACTCGAATCATATCACCAAGTTATCAATATGCTTGGAATGATCCCGTCTGGATTAGACCAAGTCTTCATCACATGATGCCTCGCTTCATTACATCCTCGCAAAGCCTCATCTCAACATCACATCATCAAATCTATGCATAAGAGCTTCATCATCCCGCTACATATGCCGCAAGCAGCTTTCCCAATTCAAGAACCTTTCCCTTAGCTTTTGAATCGTCTTTGGTCTAAATCAAACCATCAATCATCTAATTCATAGCAATCAATCAAATCAAACATTAATCCAAACAATCAAGCATTCAAATATAATCTAAGTAGACAATTATCACAATAATGGCAATTTCGTAATTAAAGAGTTGAAAGTCTAACATGCATGAAATCGTAAGAAATATCTCTACAATCTTGATGAATGAACTTGCATAGGTTAAACTTAGTAAAATGGTTGTCAAATCATCATGAACAATGGATCTACATGGATCTACACTTAGGATGAAGAAAATGCATGAAAATCACTATTTTAACACCAAATCGAGCCAACAATCCGATATACTCCTTTGGATCCGTGTGAGAGATAATCACCACTCACCAAATCACCTAAACAACTCCAAATCAACACGCTTCAGATCTGGACAGCGAAGGATCAAGCTTGATCTATCACGAATCCGTTTCAAACGAAGAAATCTCACTTCAAAGGATGAAGATCTTCAACTTTAGATCTTGGATCTTCGATCTTGATCTTCGATTTGGATGAAAGGAAGCACTAGATTAGAGTGGAGAAAAGAAGTGAAGAAGTGTAGAAGTCGAGCTCTGAAAATGGTAGCACTTCGTCGCTTCGAAATCCGGATCCCAAAAAGTGAGAAAAACCCTTCCTATTTATAGCTGAAATTCCCTTAAGTCGCTCGGAGTTAGGTCGTCCACGACCTACGACCTAAAACCTACCGACCTAAAGAATTACCAACCTACGACTTAACAAAACCCCCAGCCTCTACGACCTAACCTAACGCGCAGCTGCGATCTAGCGCTTAAGCACATCTTCGACCTAACTGCTAAGCCTTACGCGACCTAACAAATAACTGGGTTACGACTTAACAGCTAACTCCTAGGTCGCTCGCGACTTAAAACATAGGCTACGACTTAACAAATAACTGGGGCTACGACTCAACTACTAAGTCGTCTACGACTTAAAACAGATCAACTCTTAAGTCGCTCGCGACTTAACAACTACTAAGTCGCTCACGACCTATCACTCAGGCAGAAACCCAACGACCTAACACCTTAAGTCTTCACGCGACCTAAAACATGTTACGACTTACGACTTAACTCGTACAACTTAACTCCCATAGGTCGTATACTCCCTAAGTCGCTAACCTATAGGTCATACCAAGACACTAGGTCGCTACACAGCTATCTCCAAACTCCTTAGGTCGTTGCCGACCTAACAATGCTAACTCGGAACCACTAGGTCGCTCCAAACTGACACGTGACCCAAACCACTTCGCGACCTAACATTTAACTCGGTCACGACTTAACCCTTAACTCAAAACCTTAAGTCGTCTACAATAAGTCGGTCACGACTTATCTCTTAGGTCGTTTATGACCTAGGACTTAAACAAATAGGACCGAAAAGACAAACATACTAAGTCGCATACGACCTATATCATACCCTAGGTCGTCCACGACTTACCACCTCAACTCGCTAACTCGCTGATTCCTTAAGTCGCGCTTATTCCCTAAGTCGTATACGACTTACGACCTATACTAAGTCGTGAACGACTTAGGACTTAACCATATTTCGCCTAAAATCTGAAATGGCTTAAAATGCTGAAAATTCCAGATTTTGACGAACTTGTCGATCCGTAAAAATACGGGTCGTTACATTCTCTCCCCCTTTAGGAATTTCGCCCCCGAAATTCCAAACAAACAAAGCAATCAAAGACTATTCTGCATGCCTATCATCTATAACAATCAACAAACCATGCATCCAATTCTAGCTTAGCGTGCAGAATTCTAAAACTTAGAACAAGTTACAACGTTGTTAGATGACACGACACCTTAGGGTTATACCTTGAAGAGTTTAGGATGAGCTGCTTTCATCCTCTCTTCCACCTCCCACGTACAGTCGTTATCATCATCACTCCATTGTATCTTGAGCAACTTAACTACCTTCCTCCTAAGCTGTTTCGTGTCGGTTTCCACAACACGAAGCGGCTTACGAGGTCTTCTATCGACCGGATCAACTTCGAAATCTTCACAGCTATCAGCAGAAACCACGGTATTCGAGTCGTGCACATACTTCCGTAGATATGATACGTGAAAAACATTGTGCACACCCGACATCTTCTCCGGTAACTCCAATCTATAGGTGAGCTTTCCAATTCGCTCGATAATCGGGAATGGTCCAACAAATCTCGGAGTCAATTTTCCTTTCTTCCCGAATCGAATAACATTCTTCAGTGGAGAAATCTTCACAAAAACCATATCACCAACGTCGAATTCCAAATCCTTTCGACGCTTATCGGCATAACTTTTCTGACGGTCTTGGGCTGCCTTCATTCGTTGCCGAATGATCTCTATACAATCTGAAGTCTGTCGAATCATCTCTGGCCCAAGCATCAGCTTTTCTCCAGTTTCCAACCAACATGTCGGAGAGTTACACGGTCTTCCATACAATGCCTCATACGGTGCCATACCAATGCTTGACTGGTAACTGTTGTTGTACGCAAACTCCACCAAATGAAGGTAATCTTCCCATGATCCTCCGAAATCCAAAACACAAGCTCTGAGGAGATCTTCCAAAACTCGGTTGACTCTCTCGGTCTGACCATCTGTTTGAGGGTGATAAGCTGTACTCAAACACAACTCGGTTCCCAAAACTTCCTGGAAGCTCTTCCAAAATCCACTAGTGAACAATGGATCTCGGTCGCTCACTATACTCTTCGGAATACCATGAAATCGAACTATCCACTTAACATACAATTCAGCCAACTTTGATGCAGTCCTAGTCGATCGAACAGGAATGAATCTCGCACTCTTGGTCAGACGATCCACAATGACTCAAATCCCTTCATTTCCCGTTCTGGTTCTAGGCAATCCATCGATAAAATCCATCGACACTTGTTCCCACTTCCATGTAGGAACTTCTAATGGCTGAAGTAATCCACTTGGCTTCTTCTGTTCGGCTTTTACCAATTGGCAGTTCATACACTTGGAAATAAAATTCCCAACATCCTTCTTCATACCTTCCCAGTAGTAGGTTCTCTTCATATCCCTATACATCTTATTTCCACCTGGATGAATTGTCAGCTTCGAGTGATGACTTTCCTTCAGAACTTCACTCCTCAATTCATCTATATCGGGAACAACTAGTCGTCCTTTCTTTCGAAGCCAACCCTCTCGATCGACTTCAAATCCTTTATCCTTTTCTGGATCCAATCCAGATTCCAATTCACGGATAATCTTGACAAGCTTATCGTCTCGCTTTTGGCTCTCGCCAATCCTTTCCACAAGAGAAGGTCTTATCGATAAGTTTGCCAACATCTCAGGTTCCAATTCACATCTAGGCCTGAAGTCAAATTCAGCTAAATACTCGAGACTCTTCCATTCTGAAAACATGGCTCCCAATCCTGCATGTCTTCGACTCAACGCATCTGCCACTGCGTTACCTTTTCCCGGAGTATAAGCTATACCAAAATCATATGATGCCAAAAACTCTAGCCAACGTTGCTGCCGAAGATTCAAATCCTTTTGGAAGAAAAGATACTTCAACGACTTGTGATCCGTAAACAACTCGAATCGAACTCCCAATAGATAATGTCTCCACATCTTCAGAGCAAAAACAATCGCCGCCAACTCCAAATCATGAGTCGGATAATTCCTTTCATGCGGCTTCAGTTGTCGACTGGCATACGCAACAACTTTATCCTTCTGCATCAGCACTGCTCCAAGTCCAGTACCACATGCGTCGGTGTAAACCACCATCTCATGATTCCCATTAGGAATAGTCAAAACAGGAGCACTCGTCAATCTTTCTTTCAGGATTCTGAAAGCTTGCTCACACCTATCATCCCATCTGAACGCTAGGTTCTTCTTTGTCAATCCTGTTAACGGTGCAGCTACCTTGGAGAAGTCTTTGATAAACCGTCGATAATATCCTGCTAATCCAAGAAAACTTCTCACATCAGATGCATTCTTAGGTCTAACCCAATCCTGGATTGCTGCCACCTTAGCGGGATCAACCGCTATTCCATTTCCAGAAATCACATGGCCTAAGAACCTCACTTCACTCTTCCAGAAGTGACACTTCGAAAACTTAGCCTTCAGCTGATGTTTCCGCAAGATTTCCATAACAATACGCAAGTGTGTCTTGTGCTCTTCCTCAGTTCTAGAATAAATCAGAATATCATCCACGAACACAAGCACAAACTTGTTCAACTGATCTCTGAACACTCTATTCATAAGATCCACAAAATATGCTGGCGCGTTAGTCAATCCAAACGGCATTACCAGCCACTCAAAGAAACTGGATGGTGTTCGAAAACCAGTCTTCGGCACACTACCCTTAGCCACTCTCAACTGGTGAAATCCCGTTGCCAAATCCATCTGAGAAAACACCTTAGCTTCGTGAAGTTGATCAAACAAGTCATCTATTCTCGGCAATGGATACTTGTTCTTCTTAGTCACCTTATTCAGCTCGCGATAATCGACGCACAACCTCAGCGATCCATCTGCTTTGGTTGCAAACACAACTGGTGCAGCCCATTCGGACACACTACGCCGAATGAATCCTTTCTGCAAAAGATCATCAACTTGCACCCTCAACTCCTGCTGTTCCCTAGGCGCCATCCGCCTAAGAGGCATCACAACAGGTCTGGCTCCTTCAACTAGATCTATACGAAACTCGATCTCTCTATGCGGCGGCAACCCTTTGACTTTGTCAAAGACATCCTCGAATCCATTCGCGATTGGCACCGATGACAGTCCATCCCGTGGAACAACCAGCGAATACATGAAGCTCATGAAGACGCCTTCTTCATGCTTACATCGTATCACAACCTTTCGCCCCTCCACATTCTCGACTGTCACTTCCAACCTCTCGCAATCAACCTTTGCCGCATACCTCCTAAGCCAGTCCATACCCAAAATAATTCCGAACCCCGCAAAGTTCAGAACAAAACAATCACAAACAAAAGAGAAACCATGACTCGACACAATCAGACCACGGTATAACATACACAAACAAGACGAACCCCCAACTGGATTAGTCACAACCAATGGCCTATCAACAATATCCGGTTCCAAACTTAACCGGCTTACGAGTTCACTACAAACAAACGAATGCGACGCTCCAGTATCAAACAGAACTCTAACTGGAACACCACATAGGAAAAGAGTACCTTGAACCACCACACTCTTTCCTTTCTCTTCAGCGGTAGGAGCTTTTGAAGACGACGGAACAGCTCCCAAAGCATAAGCTAGCACAATCTGCTTGTCCCTCCTCGGTTCTGGACAATTCTTCCTGAAATGCCCCGGCTTGTCACAGTTGTGACACTTCATCGGCACCTTCAGATTCTTACAATCCTTCGAGAAATGGCCCTTCTGCTGACAATTGTAGCAAGTCACCTCGCCTTTCGGCTTCTTCTGGCCATCCTTACCCTTCTGCTGCTGCTGCTTCCTCTTCTTGTTTCCACCCTGCTGGGGTTTAGACTCTTCCCTGGTCACAGCAACAACAGATCCTTCCTTAGGAAACAGACTCTCATGCCTGAGAGCTTTCTCCACAAGCTTCTTAAATGAATCATCCAAATGATCCACCAACTGCCTCCCAAGATAACTGTCCAAGCCTGTCACAAACTTCTCATTCTTCTGATATGCAGATTCAATATATGACCGGGCATACTTGGACAACGCTTCAAACTCAGAAACATACTCAAGAACTGGTCTTCCTCCCTGCTTGAGCTCTACAAACTTCTTGAACAGAACAGACTTCTGAGCTGTAGAAATGAACTTAGCTTCAAATCTGACTTGGAATTGCTCCCAAGTAATCTCTTCCTCCGGAGTAGTGATGGTAATAGAGTTCCACCAATCAGAAGCTCTCCCTTGAAGCTGTCTCGATGCCAACTTCCTCTTAGTCGCATCCTCAATTCCCAAATCACCAAAGATCCTTCTACAAGCATCTATCCACCTCTGGACCTCAATAGTTGATTCCGTTCCCAAGAAAACCTTTCCTCCAAGAGCAGTATAATCCTTGCACAACTTAGCAAAATCCACTGGTTTCGGAGTTTGGACTTGAACTCCAACATCTACTACTGCCCCTAGAACTGGTATCCTTCTCATGATCGAAGTCATCATAGCTTCGAACATAGCTGCATAATCAGCAGCCCCCTCAGTAGCACGGCCTTCCCTAGCAGCTGGTCTCCCTCTTCGACTCATTCTCAATATCTATAAAAAGGAATGATTAGAACATCTAGAGAAACAACTGCATAAAGGACTCAACTCTACTAAGCTACTATATTATATATAGTATTCATCCATCAAAATACAATTACGTCTCTCATACGTAGTTACGTCAGTGAGCGTTGGGTAAAATCGATTAACCAATGCTCTGATACCAAATGTGACGACCGCCCATGACCCCTACACCGAATCTAGAGATAGTGCGCTGTAAAGTGTGCCAGGCAGCCATGGACGATTATCAGGGTAAAATAAAACAACAGAATCTATCGTATTACTCACAGCGCATGGACAAAATACAATAAAACATATATTTAGTGAAGCTTTACGGAATAAAATGCCATCATATAAAACTTCATAGTAGTTGAATACAACCATCCAAATAGCCAATACATCAAGCCTCACTACATAACACCCAGAGTTATACAAAACAGCGGAACATCCAGTACATATAGTAAAAAGATAATATGCAACCCTCCAGCTCGTCTTCGATATCATCATCGTGAGAAGCAAGAACAGCACCTGTCACCTGCTACCTAGTCTGCCCGTCCCAAAAATGGACGAACAGCCCAAGGCAATAAGAGTTAAAACATAAAGCCTTGAGTCAGACAACAGTCTTAGTGAGCAGTAAATTAACTAACAACATACCAAAAGAGCATAAAGGAAAAGGAATAGGAATACAACCCTCCCACTCCACCTCTTTCTACAGTGATAGCCCCCAGACACACACTAAGCAGAAGCAACACAGCAGAGCATACAATTTAAAGTAAAGTAATAATCATTCGAGTCAAGGGCGATGTTTTCCAAGTACCAAGGCCTAAATCAGATAAGCACCCAGAAAATACCGCTCTTGAGTCCGAATGACGATACAACCAAACATCCATGACTCTGGCTATCACTGTTATCATTTCTTCGATATCACCGTTAATTGAATGACCGGCACATTCTTTCAGCCGTCCGTCAAGGGCTAATGGAAACCCCGGTTCTAGACATAACTCCCGCACGTCGTCGCAGCCCGTGCCTAGGACTATCGAATCTGCTCAGAGTACTCGACCATCAACAGTTGGCCGTTGGGACTATCGAATCTGCCCAAACGTACTCTTGCTTAGAGCATGCTAGAACCTTCAACAACGATGCTATCCAAGCCTCCTAGTCATCCTCCTCGACGACTATTCTCATATCCATTCATTATCCTCAACTCGAATCATATCACCGAGTTATCAACATGCTTGGAATGATCCCGTCTGGATTAGACCAAGTCTTCATCACATGATGCCTCGCTTCATTACATCCTCGCAAAGCCTCATCTCAACATCACATCAACAAATCTATGCATAAGAGCTTCATCATCCCGCTACATATGCCGCAAGCAGCTTTCCCAATTCAAGAGCCTTTCCCTTAGCTTTTGAATCGTCTTTGGTCTAAATCAAACCATCAATCATCTAATTCATAGCAATCAATCAAATCAAACATTAATCCAAACAATCAAGTATTCAAATATAATCTAAGTAGACAATTATCACAATAATGGCAATTTCGTAATTAAAGAGTTGAAAGTCTAACATGCATGAAATCGTAAGAAATATCTCTACAATCTTGATGAATGAACTTGCATAGGTTAACACTTAGTAAAATGGTTGTCAAATCATCATGAACAATGGATCTACACTTAGGATGAAGAAAATGCATGAAAATCACTATTTTAACACCAAATCGAGCCAACAATCCGATATACTCCTTTGGATCCGTGTGAGAGATAATCACCACTTACCAAATCACCTAAACAACTCCAAATCAACACGCTTCAGATCTGGACAGCGAAGGATCAAGCTTGATCTATCACGAATCCGTTTCAAACGAAGAAATCTCACTTCAAAGGATGAAGATCTTCAACTTTAGATCTTGGATCTTCGATCTTGATCTTCGATTTGGATGAAAGGAAGCACTAGATTAGAGTGGAGAAAAGAAGTGAAGAAGTGTAGAAGTCAAGCTCTGAAAATGGCAGCACTTCGTCGCTTCGAAATCCGGATCCCAAAAAGTGAGAAAAACCCTTCCTATTTATAGCTGAAATTCCCTTAAGTCGCTCGGAGTTAGGTCGTCCACGACCTACGACCTAAAACCTACCGACCTAAAGACTTACCAACCTACGACTTAACAAAACCCCCACCCTCTACGACCTAACCTAACGCGCAGCTGCGACCTAGCGCTTAAGCACATCTTCGACCTAACTGCTAAGCCTTACGCGACCTAACAAATAACTGGGTTACGACTTAACAGCTAACTCCTAGGTCGCTCGCGACTTAAAACATAGGCTACGACTTAACAAATAACTGGGGCTACGACTCAACTACTAAGTCGTCTACGACTTAAAACAGATCAACTCTTAAGTCGCTCGCGACTTAACAACTACTAAGTCGCTCACGACCTATCACTCAGGCAGAAACCCATCGACCTAACACCTTAAGTCTTCACGCGACCTAAAACATGTTACGACTTACGACTTAACTCGTACGACTTAACTCCCATAGGTCGTATACTCCCTAAGTCGCTAACCTATAGGTCATACCAAGACACTAGGTCGCTACACAGCTATCTCCAAACTCCTTAGGTCGTTGCCGACCTAACAATGCTAACTCGGAACCACTAGGTCGCTCCAAACTGACACGTGACCCAAACCACTTCACGACCTAACATTTAACTCGGTCACGACTTAACCCTTAACTCAAAACCTTAAGTCGTCTACAATAAGTCGGTCACGACTTATCTCTTAGGTCGTTTACGACCTAGGACTTAAACAAATAGGACCGAAAAGACAAACATACTAAGTCGCATACGACCTATATCATACCCTAGGTCGTCCACGACTTACCACCTCAACTCGCTAACTCACTGATTCCTTAAGTCGCCTTATTCCCTAAGTCGTATACGACTTACGACCTATACTAAGTCGTGAACGACTTAGGACTTAACCATATTTCGCCTAAAATCTGAAATGGCTTAAAATGCTGAAAATTCCAGATTTTGACGAACTTGTCGATCCGTAAAAATACGGGTCGTTACATAAATTATGCCAATCATTGCATCCTTCACCGGCCAATTGAGATACCTTTTGTGTATGCTTGAAAAGTTTACAACAAAAACAATACACTTTATCACATTCATTTGAATATACAAGCCATTTTCTTTCATGCACTTCTCTACGTGGATAACCGCCAATGTAATGTTTAGAAGAAAAATGTCTACCATCAATCTTGCTTCTTGGAAATGCATCATTTTCTTTTAAAATCTTAATCGGACCATGTTGAATTAGCATAATTCTTTTGGTATCACTAATTATTCCCCATAATCCCGGATCATAATTAACATCAACGTCTTTTCCAAGATCAATTGTGGTTGCATCATTACTGTCTTCATCAAAAGAATTGCCAACATCTTCATTGTGTTCATCCTCCATAACTTCTACAATATGTTGATTATCAATTTCTACATCAACATATTCATTTATAGGCTCTTCATCATTGTCAATATTAATATTTATATTCTCATCCTCCTCTCAATTGGTTTCTTCAATTTGACTTGAAGTCTGAATTTTTTTATTTCTTGCTTGAAATAAATTTGATATTGAGCCAACTAATGATTTTATTTCTTCATCTCTCCGTTGCTTTTTTTTCTTCTATTTTGATATCCAGAATTTTTTCTTCGATTCCTACCTCAAATTATGATATAACATAATATTAATATCGCAAATTTCAATTGTGTATTATTTACGTTTTAATTGCATAACACAATAATTCAAATGTTTTGAATAAAAGTTTCATCAATTATTTTGAAATAATTTTTTTTGAAACAATCAACTGTTAGCTAGCTAATTAGTAATTAACATCAAATAACATAAAATAAATTATTAAGCACCCGAAAAAATTATTTTTCGAAAATTTGGATCGTACCCGAATAAAGTTTAGTTAACATTTAACAGCCAATTCTTATGCAATTATACACAAATTAGTGAAATGACAAATCAAAAAATTAATTTAGGGATTATGGCATTTGATTTCTCTTAAGTTAACTTAGTCTAGGATCTGGAAAGAAACAATAAACTAACATATAAATATAATCCAATGGACGATCAATTGTTTTCAATTTGTTATATCAGTAAATTTACAAACTTAGTCTCGATCAATTGTTTCAGCTTAAAGGGTTACAATAAACTAAATCCTAAAGAATTACTTTAAATTAACAATCAATTGTTTGCGACGTTCATTGTTATTCATATTTCCGAAACTAACAAAGTTATCAAAAACGGTATTCAATCAACAAACAATCAATACCCCATAAACTGATAATTGATAAACATAAACTCACATAATTTAGAAATTAAGATTTGGAAATTAGGGCAAGAGACAAATCGGCCTGACACAATTGACGACGAGCCAGCGATGGACACCAGGACAAGGCAGTGACGACGGACTTGAGGATTGAGGGCCTGAGGCGAAGCTGATTTGTCAGTTGAACGGAATTCGGTGTGGATTGCAGATTCACGTTTTGCGTAGAATACGAGAATCGATTTTTTTTCTGGTTTGTTGCCCCTGCGTGAAGTGTTGCCCTAGACAAATGTATCGCTCGCCTATATCATGGACCGGGCCTGTCTAATTTAACCATTGGACTTCTATACTAGTTAGCACGATCGATAGCATATTTATTTTTAACTATTGCACTCCCGTTTGCACTTGCACACTAGATAACACTTAAAATGTAATATCATCATGTGAATAAATTTAAGCTAAATTGGTTGCTTGTTTTATTTTTCTCATATGGTTTGATTTTTAGTTGCTCTCTTCTTTTTTGGAATTATACACACCTTTATTACCTTATAAGCATTCTCTTCTGTTCTTGTGGTGTGGAATGTAGATTCTCTTGTTTATAGATGTTCAGTTGATTTTACCGAAGAGCTAATATTGCGTTTGTTTAAAATACCAAACGCTGATTGGTAAATACTAATTGTTTGACAATATTTATCTTCAATGTTAATATTTAGTATTTTTATATCCAATTATCATATAATTCCCACATGATCATTTCATCTTATATAATAAAATATAATGTTAAGCCCAAAGACATTTAATGCTCTAGACGAGTTTTATTTTTTCATTTTTTTTGCCCTATTTCTTAAAAGAGTGATAATTTTAAATGTAGAAATAAAATGAATTTTTTTGATGTAGAAAGAATATGAAAACTCTTTCACAAAAAAAATGATAATTACAAAATATTGGTCTACTAAGCCATTTACAGTACATATCAAAAACCAAAATTTCAACATGATATCATCGCATACTAATGCAATTAACGGAAACAACTCCTTCTCGCATTTTTTGAAGCAAACTCGTCTATTATCTTTTCATAGTTAAGCATATCCAAGTACTCATTTTCAATTGAAATCATAGATAATCCGCTTAACCTTTCTTGTGACATTAAAGTTCAAAAATATGTTTTAATCAATTTCAATTTTGAGAAACTTCTTTCCGTCGAAGCAACCGTTACCGGAATAGTCAACAAAATTCGATAAGCAACTCAAACATTCAAAAATCTACTCACATCTTGATAAGACCTCCAAAAATTTAAAATATCAATGGATTTAGTTACTTTCGATGGTTGAATCCTTTTTAATTGTCGAAGCTCGTAGAATAATTCTTTACCAAAAATATCTTGCTTTTCGTTATGTTCCAAAAAACCTTCTAATTTAATGCAATGGTTCTTCAACTCACCATCGTCAATATTTTTAAATTTCAAATTTAACAAGAAACCAAAAGTTCCTTCATAAAGCTTAAATTGCTCAAACCAGTCTCTAAGTGAAGTTAAAGCTTGATCTATTATATAAAGAAAATAAGTAACTCGAAAATTATCTTCGGGAGATTGCATATCATTATTCTCTTCGATATCTTCATCAAATTGTTTTTTTCTACGCACAACTCTCTTTTCCAAAAAGATTGGATCAATACCGACTTCAATTGCAATTTCTTTAGCTTCATTCATCATGGTTTCAAATCCATCTTCTCTAAGTTTTTCAAAAAATGCTACAAGCTCCTTATTATTTGTAATTGCATCTTCGATATCCATTTTCTCTCGTTGAAGTATTTTACTTACTCGATTGATATTGTCTAATATTGTGTACCAAATACACAAACTAATCAAGAATTCAAAATTTTCCAAAGCATTTTGGCATAATCCTTTAGCCTCCATCATCATAACATCATCTTTAGAATTATTTGCAATATCAATTAAAGCATCTCTTAGTTCCGATGTTTGCGTTCTTATGGCTTTAACACTTTCAATGTGACTTTCCCACCGGATTACCGATAATGGTTTTGGAGTCAAACCTCTCACATAATTTCGAAGTATTTTCCATCGATGAGTTGAGCCGGAAAATAAAGTATAAATCTTTTGCACATATACAAAAAAGTTTCTAGCTTTCATACATGATTTTGCCATATCACATAAAGCAAAATTAAGACTATGACACCCGCATGAAATGTAGAAGGCTCTAGGATTTATATCAAGTAGCCTTTTATTCTATGTTTTAAGTAGTGTGATTTTAGATGATCCATTCACATTTGCAAGAATATAATCTTTAAGGAACGCATTTTATTATATGTTGTTTTGATTTCGTGCGATTTTAGATAACCCATTAACTATTTAGTAAAATTAGAGATGTAAAAGGAGAAAAAAGTATCAAGTGATAAGAGTCAAGTGGTAATATGCTGTGTGCAGTGAGATGACATGGAGTATACATTCAATTTTATTGTATACATGAGCACATATCTTATTTGCGAATGATCTATGTATATATTTGAAAATGTATGTTAGCATACTTTTGTGAGACACTTAACTTTATACTAAGTACATGTTAGCCAAATTAATCTATTGCACAAAATTTTTAAGTTGTACCAAGACAGAATAAAATAATCTTATTATATATATCCTCTTCAATTAATGTCATAGATTTATAGCAATACGATACCGTTGTGTGTGATAAGGTTATTTTATCAGTCCTAAGGACAACTTAAAACTTCTGTGTAATAGATTATATGCGGTAATATGTACTTAGTATAAAATTTAGATGTCTCGCCATTGGTAATAAAAAAGGTATGCGTATGCAGGGTGCATTTTATTATTTACACACCTTTATTATGGCATTCTCTTCCACTTCTGGCACTTGCCTGTTTGTGTTGTGGAATCTAGTTTCTCCTTTTTAGGTGTTCACTTGATCTTTCCGAAGAGTCAGTGTTGTGTTTGTTTAAAATACTAAACGAACAATGTTGTCTACTAAATATTTGAACTGTTTGTTCGCATTCTTATTATAAAATAGTTTTATTAGTGTATATGTTATTATTTTGATAGTAGTTACCTTCAGTGTTTATATTAAGTATAATATTCAATTGTCATATAATTCACATCGTTTTTATCGTATAATCTATAATGTCAAATGTCCATTTATATATATTTGTTTTATATACCATCTAATTAAAGAAGAGAAAATAAATGTTTATAATCGTTTAAATTTTTCTCATGAAAGTTTTCTTCAAAAAATATATATTATAACTAGTCGAAACCTTTAATGGTTTTAATCAAAATTATTTACTATATTATCCTTCCATTTTGTCCAAATGAGTAATTATCAAGATTATTGTATAGTTAGTTCAACTTGTATAACTTGTTTATTATTAAACTTTTGCATTTGCGTTATACATTTTACTTTATTTTCGGTTTAACCTAAAATTATTTATTGGTTTCTATTATATTGTGCATTTATTACCCACTGTATTTCTATTCTGGCTCAAAATTTATGTTGTAATAAAATTTACACTTGTCTAATTTTCATTCTTGTTTATAAGATTAATACATTGTCATGTTTTAACGTAACATAATGATCATAAGTTTTGTATAGTCATGGAACTATTTTTTTTTTGAATGGTACTTAGATACAACATGTTACTGGGACAACAGAACACAAACCACATGTCAATATATGTTCGAATCACGCTACACAAGTTTCGAAATTGTGACCTTTCACACCAAATCCGAATCACTTAACCACTAGGACAACGGTATGCATTTCTTATTTCAGTGAAGGAAAACTAGAAAACTACCACTAGAATCAAAATTAAGTAAAAAAAGCTTACCATAGATATAAATAAGAATGGGAAAAAAGAAAATCATAGATTCAAATAAGAATGGAAAAATAGAAAATTGAATCAAGGTTGTATACAGGGGCGGGGCTATATGTAGCTCAGATAAGACAGAGGCTCTACCTGAATTTTTTAAATTTAATTAGAAAAAATGAAAATTTTAAGCTTTGCCCTACCTCAAACAAATGTTTTGCCCTATGTCATTGTTCAGCCTAGTTAGCCCATTAGATCAATTAAATAATGCTTTTACTTTGCTAGCATTGTTATAAACTGTACAATGAAATTTTTTTGGCTGGTGATTGGAAAATAAAAAATTCGTAGCTCTAATTGTTGAAATTTTGTTTTTTCCTCCAATTTTGGCCCCACCTAAAGTGAAAAGCTGGCTCCGCCACTGGTTGTATATAGACTTATTTTTCAACTATGAACATAAATAAATATAGGACAATGCTATATAAACATGCACATGTGGTACTATAAATGTTAGCATGTAAACAATATGCACTATATATAAAGTATATGTACATAATGTAGTATATTTAAATGTGTGTATATACGCACATATGTACATATAATTGTATACGTGTATTTTGTTTATGTACGTATGTTTTTAACTGTGTGTAACACATACACACACTTTGACATTTATATTCCTGATTCATATCAAATTATTGTTTGCTCATATTATCATGTGTATATCTTAATCAACATGTTATCGTATGCACATATTATCGTATACTGTATAAATCTCAATATCTACATGTATATATGTACATATTTATACATATGTTTATCCATCAATATACTATCATGTCATTTTATGAATATATGAGGTATATTCAAAGTAATCATTGAATAACATTGACTAATGCGATTAATAAAATATAAAATATTTTAGTAAAATATGATTTTATTTAAACAGATAGATTCGATCTAATGCTTGTTTATAAATTACACACTCATTAAGATACAAATACAGATTTTTTTTGAAACCTACCAATATCACCTCTTGTTAAAACTGGATAAATTGAATAATAAATTGTTGAATAATATGAAATATATTAAAAGCAATCAATAAGAACAAACAATAAATAACAAATGGAAAAGTCGTAAATTTTGTTTTGTCAAGGATATTATTGGGAAAATACCATAGTAAGCAATCATTATTTCTAAAAAGCAGAAAATTATGGTCGAATCATTTTGTTGAAATTTCTTTTCCAAAACAAACTATTTATACACTGCTTGATCACTTATCCTAATCAACATTCAACTATTTTTTCCATCTAAACTAACAATGTAACGACCCGGCTTTCCAGACCCGGAAAATCGAACCATTTGAGTTAAGAAGAAGAGGTAGAAGAAGAAAAATAGAAAACAAAATCAGAATCTAACCATCGCAGTGGAATAAAATATAATATATATTAACAGATCTTTACACAAATCAAATCTATATCAGTTTTATATAATATAGCATCAGAGTATACACCAGAGAACACATAACATACAACTGGACAATAACCATATCATGTCCTCAATACAACAGAATACAACAATCAACACAGCGGAATATATATATAAACAAGTACGGGAGATACGTCTCGCCATCCAGCTCATCTCCTGAGCTCCACAGCATCATATCCTGTAACCTATAATACTCGGTCTGACCCGAGCATCATATAAAACAATACCCGAGTCAGTCTGGAATACCAGCGTGAGAAAATCACACTCAATTGATTATTAAAGTTTCAAAAATCCTTTTGAAAATAAAAGCATCTCGTAAGACCACGCCACAAATAAACATGTCAGGTTTTTACCTTACGATAGCTAAAACACTTTTTATAAAAATCCTCTGATATTATAATAGTGTCTATTCACAAATACTTATTAAAATAGCTGAAATTGTTACATGATTAAATTCCAGCATACTAGGTATACAAACAAATACCGTACAAGGCACGTAGGGAGAATGGATTTCCAACGAATGACTAGGCACTGGGGTACCACCTGTCACAGTACGTGGCCTAGATCACAGTACCGAGGAGTACGCCCGCTCCCCTGCAACACAAGGCCGGAATCATCCCTTACTGGATAATTCCAAATAAAATCACCCCACGATTGGGATCAGCAACCGCACCACTAATCCGAAATAAAGGGACATCTAGACAGGGATGACCTTACTCTCAAGTGGGGGCTACCCACGAAGCCTTGCTGCATAACTCCTGATTTTCAGTCATTCCCGGTTGATGAGGTTCGAGGCTAAACGATACCTTTATAGCACATATCCCTTAGAATGCCCATCGTCCACCTGACGGTGTCACGAAAGCATTCGTCCATACAAGTCCGTCCCGGGTCCGAACGGAACCGAAGGCACTATTCCTACTACATCTATTTTGGAAATATCCTCAGGATTAGTAGCGACTAGCCCTTGCACTTCACTGCTCCATCTTCGACTCCGAAATCGTTACACGAAACGTACAAACCGGATCGAAGTGGTATTCGAGTCTCCAGACCTAGAATCCCGGTATACGGAAACCCGATCCCGGTCTCTTCGAAACGATCAGCGCATTTGGCCAATATTGATAGTCGGTTATTTAACTATCAATTAACATCCACAAGCAACCATCACACAATAAATAATTTCCCACATTATTTATTTGCCCAAATATCTTTCCAAGATATATTTCCAAATTTTCAAAGCTCATTTGAAAACAAATTTCAAACAGTTTCCGCTTACGGAATACATTTCCCAAATAATTATTTCCACTGAATCACCAAGTACAAAATACTTTTAATTTTAAAATAATTTAAAAACACTTTATTTTAAATATATCTTATAACATTGAAATCAAACTACTTTAATACTTTATTAAAATATATATTTTAAGAATATTTAAAATAAAACCACTTTATAAATATAAGCTAACTTCCTCTTTAAAACATAATACCAAATCACTTTTATATACTTACTACAATAATAGATTTTTGAAAATACTTACTTTGGAAATTAACCTTTAGAAATAATCAATTTCCTAAAACATGCCTTTTTAAACAAATTAGAACTTTTAACTTATATTTAAAATTGCTTTGAAAAACGTACTTGGCAATCCAAGGAAATACACTTCTCTTCACATCCTTTAAAAATAAATCAACACTTATTTTTAAACCAATTCATATTCTTTTATAAATTCCCACCTTGAATTTATATTTTCAAATATCCACTGATATTTCATTTCACTTTATAAACCCAGTTTATCTCTCCAAAATCTCATTCCTCTTTAAATTTCAAATCCCAAAGTATTTAAATCAATTTATAATTGATTTCCCAATTTATTTTACTTTGAAATAAGTTCCTTACTTAATCCATTTATTTCCAAATTCATTAACTTCCAGATTTTATTTCTCATTATGATTTAAAATCTTTAAACTGAAACACAAGTTTCAGATTTCCCAAATTCCTTCTTTCTTTTTTTATTACATTTAAACATTGAATTAAAATAAATTATTTATTCCTTTAAATGATATCACATAAGTTTTTAAATTCAATATTTCTCGGTTTATTCAAAATTCCTCTTTTCCATATTTATTAGAATTTTGGAAATCACTTTTATTCTTAATCAGATTTATTCTCAAATTTATTCCAAACTCTTTATAATTATTTTACTTAAGAATTTACTCTTTTATTTCTTTTCAAAAATTCCATTCTAGAGATTTTGATAATTCAGCACATACAAATCGATCCAACCAAACCATAACATCCAATTATCCATATAATTCATCACAGGATATCAAAAATCATATCACAGAATATTTAAACAAAATTAAATATTTTGAGGAATCCAATTGGATCCCTCCAACCTGTTTCCCTGCATCCACAGACGTTAGCACAATACCAATTTCACTTCAAAGTGGAATATCGCGGTATATGGGTTTTATAAAATATCATCCACTATTATGCGGCGCATAGGGTCTCATCCGCTATATAAATGCGGGAATATCAACAACTCAAATATATACATATGCCAATATGTATATATTGCTATATACTACTATATACCATATCAATCAAATCAATCAATTCAATCATTCATCCCTATTTAAATTTAACCAATTAAATTTAAAATTAAACTGAGTGAGATTAACTCACCTTTTATCTTATTTTGCCATTTCGATCCAATCCTGACTGTTTTCCTCTTGATTTTAGACCTTGATATCAATATATAGTTTATTAATACTTGAATCAAATCTAAAAATAAATTAACATTTACTTATTTATTTTAACCTATAATTTAATTTAAACCCAATTTTCCCTTCTCATAGATTATCTTAGTAACTAAAATAGATCAAGTAAATTTATGGAACAAACTCATCACTTTGTATATATATTTTATATTTTTTTTAAAAACAACTGGTAAATTAAAATGTTATAAAATTAAACTGCCTTAAGGTATATTCTTAAACTTTTACAGTAAGTTAAAATATCCTCATATATATATTTCCAAACTTTTCCTACATTATATATAAACAAACTGAAATTCTTTTTACTGTTAAAGTTTTAACATATATATTTCTTTCTGTTACAATCCTATCAATCTGCCAGCAAAACATGTTTCTCTTTTTCTTGTTTACATAAACATTTAAATTGATAAAGATAAATCTGAAAGTATACCTCATTGCAGGCCATCGTCACGACCTCAGGTAAACACTCGAGTCCCCAAACCATCGCGATGCCAAATACGAGAATGACTCGCCTCCAATTGATCGGCAAACTCTTGCCTTGCCTCACCGAAACCAAACTGTAGCCATCACCAGTGACGACAACCTTCACTGCTTTTCGATAACCACCTCCAGTAGCACCCGCGAGTTCACGGCCGCATCGACGATGAACCATCGCCGCCTCAAATTGCACGCGAGATAACGCAGGCTTCGATAAATCCTAATTCACTTGCTTCGACTTCGGCCTTCCTCCTCTGCTTCGACAAGCTGAACGCGAGACTGATTTAACTTCGACGTCGAATAAAACTCGAGCACTAACCAAACCATTACCGCCGATAAACTACGACCACCACACGCAAACACTCCCACCTGACGCCGCGACACTCCCAGACATGAAACGACGCTCGCGATGCCCAGCTTCGCCATCCACGAAGTCGCGATTTCCTCTGCTTCGAACCCTTTCTCGAGCTCGCGACGCTCCGTCCATGTACTCGATTGGCTCCAGCGACTTGAAAATGATACGTACTGACTAAATGCGATTCGATTTAGGGCTTTGTTTCACGAACGAATGAATTCTCGATTTTGAGAAGAGGCTCGGCCTCGTTTTTATTTTATGTATGTAAATTGAGAAGAAGTGTTTGCAGCCATTCTTATTTTAACAGAGGGAAGTTTGATTTTCACTTTTGAACGAAATGATTTTCGTTTACAAAGATAAATTTGATTTCGATCTGAACAGAAAAGAAAGGAAGGACATCGATTTGAACGAAGGGAAAGGTTAGGTCGGCTATGTACGCGTAGGGGTAGCTGATAGAGACGTAGTAGGGTTTGACTTAGGAATTTTATAATATTATTTAATTCCAAAACATCACGTTAAGCATAACTCAAAATCCCGAACTCCAAATCAATCATGCCGACAGGCATTTAATGTTAAACCCCTATTCCGAACGCAATGGAAAAGGTTTCAACTCCAAATTCGATCGTATGAAGAAGATAGCATTTTGGACCCAGTTATTATATTGAATTCGATATAAATTTCAGTGCGTTTTTCTTATCGTACGACCCCACAACAACTCCAAACATTCTGAAATTTGAAATCCGATAATAATACAATATTACGGATTCCATGGAACTGGTTTCGTCGAAATCCGAGACTATGCCTCGGACGGCTATTTTTAAATTCAATTTAAACGATATATTTTTAAAACTGAACAAAATACCTTGAAATTCCATTTTGAAAGTTCTATCATCTTCAGTATTATTAGTATGAATTTTACGAGCTTTCAAAATATTTTTAATTAGCTTAGAATGCCAGATTTACTATTTTATCCAACTTCAATATAAATTTAATTTAATTATTAAATTACTCAATAAACAGCGATATTTGAAATTTTAAGTTTATAATTAACCTCTGAATATTTAAAATTAATTAAATATTCCAATTTCAAATATACAAAAATTACGGGTCGTCACAAACAATGCCCAAACTTTTTAGTTAATAGCTTGTCCATCTTTCTACTCTTCCTTCTGAAATTTCGGTGGCTAATATTTTCTCGACGTAGAGTGAGTTTGATTTAGTTACTATTGAGTTTTCTATAAATGCACTAGTTATCCAATTTGTAATTTTACAAATGTGATCTTAACATTAATGTTGCATGATGCCCTTCTCACATTGTTATTCCAGTTCCTTGTTCATCACCCCAGTAATGAAAAGTAATCTTTTGAAATTGAAAATGTTCAATTATATGGTAGTAGCTAACTTACTGAAGGTTTCTTATTGATCCTTGTTATTGTATCTTTAGTTATATCACGAATATATATATATATATACATATATATATATATATATGCGCTAATTTCTTCATCGGTTGATACATGTATAAGATCCTCTTGCACTTTTTCATGCTCATTTGGTTCGATTTAATTAAGTTATTTTTAGGCCATTTGAAAGCTAAAATAACTAGATTTTGGTCTTTAGAAAACAAAAAATAGCTTATTAAAGTCCGTTCAAATGGGCTCTTAGTATGAATATAATATGCTAACTATTTTTAGATGGTTGGACCTCTATAAAACCAAAAAATTGCCAAATATTCTGTAACGACCCGGAATTTCGGACACTTCGTATTTAAAATATCCGAACTATTTATAAATTTGAATCTTGGATTAAATGCTATTAAAATGATTTAGTATGTTTTATAACTCCCATTAAATTTGAATCTTGGATAAAATGTTATTAAAATGATTTAATATGCTTTATAACTCCCTTTTAAATCACAAGTAACGATGGTAAATTTATTTTGAAAAAATGTTTACAGAAATAAATACTTTGAAAAAATACCGATAATCTGATTGAAAATCATTTTATCGATAAACGGGTTTTTAACCGTCAAACTTTGTTAAGATTTTCTTTTACACTTATTTGCGTAGAAAACTGAGAAAGTGAAATAATTTTTTTTTTGCCATTTATGGAAATAAACTTTATGGATGATTTCGTGGGTGATGTCATCAAAGATGTTTAGAAAATGATCTTTTATGGTAATACTTAACTTTTAAGTAAAAAGAGAGAGGTGTAAAGTTAACAAGTGAAAATGAGGCTCCTTTGTAACCTCTCGTGGAAGGTACGAGGTGGTTATGACCTCTTGTAAAACCCTATATAAGGAGGGGCGCGGTCTTAGGAATAAATCACTAATTCACTTGAGCTTGAAATTAAGTATACGAGTTAAAAATGGTGAAAGTGCTTAAGCCCTAATCCACTAGTTACTCTCTAACAGTTTCAAGTTTTAACCAAATCATCTTCAATTTTTTAAACTTTGACTTCGGGCCTAAGACATCATGGGAGGCGTGATTAGGAAGTAAGAACCTGTAACACCCTTAATTTTATTGACATTATTCAGGAGATTTAATTAGAATAAATTAAATGGAATAATATAGGTAAGGGGATTGAGGTTGATTAATAAACTAGATGGCCGTGCTTATCTAATGAACATAAATAAATGGTTATGAAATTAAACACAAGGGTAGTAGGGTAAATGCCACACATATTTCCCACCCTTATACCATCCTTCTTGGTTTTACATGTTCATTATTCTCAAACAAAAACAATAGCAACCATGAGATGCAAGGCCGACCATTAGAAGAGAAGAGAAAATCAATTAAAAGCTTAGGATTCAAGCTAGAAGAAAATAAATCTTAAACAATCTCTAATCTCCTTATCTCAAGCAAGGTGAATAATAGTGCAATCATCTCATTTTTACTTGTTTTGGTTTGGTTATAGATAGTAACCGAATGTATTTTGTTGTGTTGATCATGTCTGGATCTAATAATCATTGTTCAGATATAATAATGATTTATGGTGATTTATTGGGATTTTTATGGAATTAAAATGATGGGTTTTAGAGTAAAAACCTTAGAAAATGACCTCCAAACGGTTTGATTTTTGGATATGTTGTGTAAAATGTAATTTTTGAGATGCTTTTTTAACTTCATAATTTTCGGAGTTAATAGGAATATTTTAGGAATTCCCTAAGGTGAATAAGACATTTATTTCGGATTTTAATTATTAAAAACAATAAAATAATGAATTCAGACCCAAAATTTTTATATGATGAAGAAAATATTATTTCAGTTTTTGGAGAATTTTTGAGATTTTTCCCAAGTGATTTCGGTTTATTATGAATTTTCTAAGCTAAAAAGGCTTTATAATTATATTAAAATATTAATATAATTAATTATTTTGAAATAATTTCTAAAATAATAATTTTGATCTGCAACAGCTTTTTGCAAAGATATGTCTTTAACCAACAGAAATTTGACAAAGAATTAATAAAGTATGTTATTAACCAATAAGAATTTGACAAAGATTATGTGTGGCAGTTTTCAAGATATTTTCGATTCTGCCACTGAGCCTTCCACCTTAGAACCTAAACCTTTCATCATAGAACCGTCCTCAGCATTTCTGCAGCGTTTTTGATGAATCTTTTGTCATAGAACCTAAACCTTTCCTCATAGAACCTTCCGTAGCATTTCTGCAGCTTTCTGCAGCATTTTTGACGAACATTTCCTCATAGAACCTAAACCTTTCGTCATAGAACCTTCCGCAGCATTTCTGCAGCGTTTTTAATGAACCTTTCGTCATAGTACCTTCCGCAGCATTTTTGCACCTTTCTGTAGCGTTTTTAGTGAACCCTTCGGGCTTGCCGAAAGCAACCTTTCGGTAGCAGTTGTAAACGTCGCGGAAGTTCTTTTGTAGCTGTTTTCTCCAGCTTTGTTTTAAAAACTTCAAATAGACATAACTTTTTAACCGTAAGCCCGTTTTTCTATTGTGATCACTCTACGAAACTCTACGGAAATGCAAACCATCATTTGAACACGATGGAATAGGCTAGACCTTAATTCTACACCTATAAAATATTATGGCTAAAACAAAGTTTTATATTTCCGAAGGAGGTTGTTTTCTTTGCTTTCAAATATGTTTGCTTGGTTTTCCTTCGAAGGAGATACTTACGAAGGGGTTGTAAAATCGTTTTCTTTTGACCAAGTTTATATTTTCGAAAGATTAAATTTAAAGTATTATAAGGTGTGAGCCTAATGTTTTTAAGAGCTTTCGAAGGAGGTTACCTGATGAAGTCGAAAGCTAGGTTTCGAAGTTATTGAAAGGTTTTATGACCAAAATTATATTTTTAAAGGAAAAACCATGGCCATATTAAAGGAGTTTTTATAACGGTTTGAGAAGAATCTATCTTTGATAAATTAAACCCACAGGAGTGGTATTGCGATGTTGTTATATTGCTTCTTCTAATATGAATATATTCACTTTATGATGAACCCATAACTGTATTTTGGGAAAAAAGAGTAGAAGAACCAGTTAGGTTAACCCAGTAGTTAATTTAAATTGAACAAACTCCTGAATGATTAAACTTTCATCCAGGAGGTTAGGAAGACCATAATATAGGATGCTAAAATATAAAGGACCGATATTGGCAGGGGCCAATAGGATTCCAGTAAGCCTATGAAAACTATATGATATTGGCAAGGGCTAATAGGTCATGAAAACCGTATGATATTGGTAGGGGCCAATAGGTTAATAGTTAGCCCATGAAAACTATGTATAAAATAAGATGTCAGATAGACAGGTTCATAGTTAGCCCATGAATACTATGTGCAAAAGGAAATGTTAGATAGACATGTTCATAGATAGCCCATGAAAAATATGTGTAAATGAAAATGTTAGATAGACAGGTTCATAGTAAGTCCATAAAAACTATGTAATTGGACATGGAGTCCTTAAATGTTTAACCGGTTATTAGTTAGCCCATGAAAACTATTAGGTTAATAGTAATCCCAGAAACTATAATTAAAACAGATAGTCAAAATGAATGGGATAAGTTATCCAGATTTGATTTGCTTGTTTTGCATATCATCATAATGTATTGAAATACTATGTTTTTAACCATTGTGGATGCAGGAGCATAGAATATGGTTTTATAAAGATTTTAGAATACTAGTTAGGGGAAAACCTGTTCCGCTAAGCGGCATGGTCCCACTAGATATCCATTTGGTTTGAGATGATAGACTATTATTCATACCAGGCTTTATGTCTGACTCGAAGTTTTTGTTTTCCCCTTAAACTCTCGGGTACTCAATTGATTTGAGTAGTTTAAGGTTTAGGGTTTTCAGGTTTTTCTTAGACGAATAAAGCTTCCGGAGACGTGCAGGAGGTAGATAATTATTTAGAGTTTTCTTTTCCGCTGTGTATTTGGATGTAAAGGCAGATTTATTAGCCTTACTATATACTCTGATCAACCAAGGGGACATCTTCATATGTCGCTCTTAGCGTATGTGTAATAATTATAATTTGTTGAACGTGGTTAACGTTTTGGGATTATGTAATGAACATGAAATGTTTTGATTTAAATGTGGAAATATGTTTTTGAATTGTTAAATTTTTCCATATTCTTGTGATTTGTTTATCAATGTACCTAGCACCGCCGTATTTGATCGCCGAAGATTAATAACTATGGGTGACTGCTGCATCCATAGCCGTTAGTTTTGGGCCTCCAAGTAGGGGGATGTTACAAGTTGGTATCAGAGCATATGTTTATGAAAATTTAAAAGAAAACTTAAATCCTAAAAGCTTTTTCAAACATAATCCAATGAATTTAAAAATATGATCGGGGTTTTAAGTTAACGCTATAGTAACGTACTTGTATTTGATATATAGGTATATATCTAGGTACTATTCCCCTCTCTCTTGGACCGTTCTTCTGTATCTTACTAAGGCTCGTAGGCAGATATACGAGAAAGAAGATATGGAGGCAAGAAATGGAAGAGCAAATCTGGGTGGAGGAAGCACCAAAACTAATGGAAATGCTCGACCTAATACTCAGAGAAACCAAGGTCGACAGGCCAATGCTAACCAAAATGCCGAGGCTAATGTAGGTGCTGGAAATCCTCCAATAGAGACGGGGATGGTGTATCAGTTGTTGGCTAATGTGTTGCAAGTAGGAGCTACTGGGAATGTTGGTGGAACAGTGTGACGACAGGAGTGCCAAAAGAAGAGTTGACTTGGGCCGACTTCAGGAGGAGGTTTGAGTAGAGGTTCTTGTCTGAGGTTGCAAAATCGACATTGATGAGGAAGTTTATGGATCTTGTCCAAGGGCAGATGTCTGTAATCGAGTATGCTGTTAAGTTTGAAGTGCTATCACGGTATGGTTATGCTTTGGTTGACACGGATGTCAGAAGGAATGAAAGATTTATTAGAGGATTGAGGCCAGAGCTTGGTAGAATGGCCATGACTCATATTAGGGAGCCTTCTCATGTAGTGGTGGAGATGGCCATTCGCCATGAAGAGATGCATGCTGTATCTGTTAGGGAGAAATTAGTTGAGTTCCAGGGTCTTCAGGGAAAGAAAGGGAAATTCTTTAAGAGGAAAGGAGCCTAAAAAGGGGATGCTGCCAAGAAAGCGAAGGGTGATTTATTGTGTTATAAGTGTGATAAGAAAGGTCATTATGCCCACGAGTGCAGATTGGTAAAGGGAAAGAAGCCTGCGGAGAAGAATTGTGAAATGCTACAACTGTGATCAAATTGGGCATTATAAGAACCAGTGTCCAAAGCCAGTTCGGACGGACAGAGGGAAGGTGTTTGCTATTGGACTACCGTCTTCTTCTAGACCTACTGCTGCAGAGAAAGGGAAAGCTATGATGGAAGGTACGCTTTTGATTCAGAGTATACCAGTTAGAGTAATTTTTGATATCGGTGCATCACACTCATTTATATCATAGTATTTGGTTGATAGGTTATGCATAGAACCCACATACCTTGTTACTTCCTTAAGCGTTGCAAATCCAATAGGAGGGCATGCAATTCTTGAGATGAGATGTTACAGTTAGACTTGATTTGTTAGGTCATAAGTTTGCATGCAGTTTGTATGTTTTTGATTTCTTAGATTTCGGGATCATTATCGGTATGAATTGGTTGGGTAAGTATGAGGCTAGGATATTTTGCTAGGATCGGGAGTTATCATTGAGGCACCCATATAGTCATAACTGAATCATTTTCTCGGTGGAGAATTCCAGTATGAGTGTCGGTGCATTGTTAATTGCCTTAGAGGTGGGATATGACCTTAGTCAGGTTCATGTAGCCAGAGAATTTGTAGATGTATTTGAGCCGGTCACTGGATTACCACCGAAACGAGCTGTAGAGTTTCGGATAGACCTTGTACCGGGAGCTGAACCTGTCGGTAGATCACCTAGCAAAATGTCACCGATAGAGATGAAGGAAATTATTTATTGGGTTATAAATTATTTTCGGCTAAAATAATTATTATTTGGGTTTGAGATTTTAATATGTTAGGAAATATATTGAAATAGATTTCTGGGATTTTTCCAAAATTTTCCTAAGTCATTTGAGGGGTAAATATATAAAATTATTTAAGGTATGAGACCTAATTTTTTTTATATATTTTTAAAGGAGAAGGGGCATTTTGCAAAATAAAAGGATTTATAAGTTTTGGTAATTGCGGCAGCACATTTCTGAAAAGCATTTTATTGACCAATGATAATTTGACAAACAAAGGCAGGTTAGTTGAAAAGTTTCCTTTTTAGTTTGAAAACAAAAATCACTCTTTTTCCATGTTCCAACCCACACGACTGTATACCTTCCGCCCCACACCTTTCGTCCCAGTCGAAGGGTTAGCTTTCGATAAGGTCAAAGTTCAATGCATAATGTATCAAGAAATTGGTACAGAATGAATTGAATATAGCCGAAAGGTTTTAAGCCGAAAAGTTGATGGCCGAAAGGTTGGAATATAATTATTTTATAAGTGAAAAGCTTTCGCCTGCTTTGCTTTCGAATTTGAGCTTTCGACTTGGTCACTTTCGGCCAGGTCAAATTATTTAAAGAAAAGACTTTAAACCTTCTGACGTAGTCAACAGGTTGTAGCTGCTACCGCATTTACTTTGTTTTGAAACCTTCCGGTGTCGCTGAAGGGTTTCCACTATTTTATAAAGGTTTTACTTGAACCTTCCGACCTAGTCGATACCTGTTTTAAAAATTAGTCGTTTCTCCAATGCTTTCGAAGGGAAGCTTTTGACTTAGGTGTTTATCCTTGTTTTGTAAAGTATAACCCAAGTTTTTCAAAAGGTTTTAGAGGGAAGGTTTTCTAAGGCAATAAAGTAGCGGATGCTCTCAGTAGAAGAAATCAGAATGTGGTGTTGGCTATGTTGGTGGAGTGGAAAGATCTGGAAGCTTTGTCCAATTGTGGTGTGTAGTTAAGATCGACTACTAGCTCTAGTCAGAGTACTGCTATGTTATCCTGTTTGGAATTTCGACCAGTATTAATCGAGAGAATTACTTCTAAACAAAAGGAGGATCCATTATTAACTGAGAGGATCAGAAGGCTTGAGGTTGGAACCGACGTCGATGAGGAAAGATTTTTGTCTTGACCAGAGAGGACGGTTGAGAAAGAAGGGACGGTTATGTGTTCCAGATGTGGAGAACTTGAGAAGAGAAGTTCTTGAGGAATGTCATTGATCCAAGTTTACGATTCATCCTGGAGGCACCAAGATGTATTAAGATATGAAGAAGAGCTTCTATTAGGAAGGCATGAAGAGGGATGTTGGCTTGTGGGTTAGGTAGTGTGTGAACTATCAACAAATAAAAGCCGAACATCAGAAGCCAAGTGGGTTACTTCAGCCTTTAGATATTCCAGTTTGGAAATGGGATTCGATATCCATGGATTTTATAGATGAGTTGCCAAGGTCAAGGAGAGGAAATGAGAGTATATGGGTTATTGTAGACAGGTTGTCCAAGAGTGCTCATTTCATTTCAGTAAAGTCGACCCGAATGACACCTGTTTTGGAAAAGTTGTCGTGAAGAACATAGTTAGACTTCGATTCTTCTGGAGCTTACAATATATCCTAAGAACTTCTCGGATTTGATTTCTAAGTGCTTTTTTGCAAATTTAGTTTCACCTTATACTTCATTAGTACGTTAAACATTTCTCTCAAATCCTCTATATGATATTCCTCCTTCTTAGATTTCACTAACATGTCTTCAACATAAACTTCCATGTTTCTCCCTATTTGATTTTTGGACATTCTATTCACAAGTCTTTGATATGTTGCCTCTGCGTTCTTCATCCCAAATAGCATTACTTTGTAGGAGTACATTCCCAAATCTGTGAAAAAACTTGTATGTTCTTTATCGGGTTTAAATGTTGGAATCTGATTATATCATGAATAAGCATCCACAAAAGGCAGCAGTTTATGACCATTAGTTGCATCCACTAATTAGCTGAATCTAAGAAGTGGATAACAATCTTTCGGGCATGTTTTATTTAGATCTACATAGTCAACACATATCCTCCATTTCCCATTAGATTTCTTCTCCAACAATAGATTTGCCAACCATTTTCGGTAAAACACTTCTCTTATGAATCTATTCTCCAACAACGTTTTCACCTCCTCTTTTAGTGCCACGGTGCGGGTTTTGACAAATAACCTTTTCTTTCACTTTACTGGAACAAATTTTGGATCAATCTTGAGCACATGACACATTACGGATGAATCAATTCCTTCTATGTCCATGTGGGTCCATGCAAATATATCTATGTTTGATTGCAAAAGCGAGATCAACTTCTCTTTGGTTTCCTTGTTCATTTCATTACTAATTTTCATGATTTTGGAAGAGTCTGGAGAATCTAATTGTACTTATTTCAAGCTTTCCATTGATTGTGCATTCTCTCGCCCATCCCTTGAATTTATGTCTGGGATTATTTCCTCCAAGAGCTCGTTCTCATCATGACTAATTTGGTTTAATTCAACATACTTTCTTTTTCTTGCTTTGAATCTATTTTCCTTGTTGATCACTTGGCATGCCATTGAAGGTTGGCTTATTTGCCTTAGATACCGGTCTCGTGGATTGATATGTAAGGGCTTTTGGTTTTGATTACATTTACCCTACTAGGGTCCATTGTAGGATTCCCTCTTTTTATTATATTGTTGAAGTATGGAAAAATAAATTTCACAAGAATTAAACTACCCACCACGAGCAATTCTTCACTCCAATTTACAAATTTGACTAGCAAGCGTTTTGGTGATACAATGGCGTCAATCTCATTAAGTATCGGCGTTCCGAAGAAAGCATTGTAGCAGGAAGGTTGGTTCATGACCACAAACAATGTTTTAAACATTCTTGAATATGGTGTGGTGCTAATTTGGACAAAAAATTAATTTGATCCATTGGAGTAGAATCCTTATTATTGAATCCAAAGATTAGCTCTAGACTAGGTTCAATTTTTTCCTTTGGAATTCCCATCCGCTCTAAAACATATTTATAAATGACATGCACCGTGCTATCCATATCCACTAAAATTTTGGATATAAGTGAGAGTCTTATTTGTGCAGTTATTATAAGAGGGTCGTTCTGGGGGTGTCGAATTCCTCTCGGCTCTTTAGGAGTCATTATCAAATCTGGCATTTTGATTGCGCTTTAAAAGGCTTCAATGGAAGCTCTTTGTTTATTGAGTAGATCCCTTCTTTAGCCTCTTTCACATACCTACTTCTCGATCCTTTGCTCAAGCCTACTATGTGTGGTCCTCCATAGATCACATCGATATGGTTCATTGGTTGAAACAAACCTCCTAAAGGCTCACTATCCATGATATTAGTGTTGTTGACATGTGGCTTTTCATTACGGGTGGGCTTTTGATCGACCTTTATAAATTCTTTAAGAACTCTCTTCCTAATCATATTATGGATAATCCCTCTAAAACCCTACACTCATCAATTTTATGGTCGTTTACTTTATGGTCGGGCCAATAATATCCCCTTTTATTCGGCTCTGGATTCATGTTTGTTTAAATGAAACCCGATAGTCAAGCTCGTCCTTCGTATCGACAACACTTACCTTTGCGAATTCTTCCCATTTACCCTTTCTGTTTAGGACTGAAATGTTTCCCTTCTCCCTTTGATTTCTTCTGTTATGAAACATTTCGACTTCGCACAAACTTATCAACTTTAAAGTGGAAATCTTGTATGCCTTTGCATCCATGAATGTACAACTCTATCCAAAATGGTGTATTTTAGATTAGCCCGAATTCCACTGCCATCAATTTCTCTCTATTGCTTACCGTTTCTATTTTATTAGACTTTGCGCTAAATCGATTCGAATATTCCCTTAGCAATTCCCCTGGTTTTTGTTTGATGTTTTCTAGTATGCTTGCATCAATTATAGGTTCCTTCGAAGTACATAATTAGGGTGAATACTAGTATGAGAATCGTTCCCATGAGTAGATTGTGCTTTCTCTATACCGTTGATATCATTTTGCTGCTGCTCCGAAGAATGTGGTCAGAAACAGTCTGCATCGCACTTCTCCCGAGGTATTATACAAGTCCATTTGGCTTTCAAATGCCATAGAATGATCATCTGGATCAGTGGTACCATCCTATCTAATAGACGATATTTTAACATAAGAAGGCAATGGTACAATCGAAATTATTTCGACGAACGATGCTCCTCTAAAATTATTATTGGGTTTAGGGTCCATTACTCTCATTCCCTTTGGTTCAGCCATATCATTTGTTGTCTTGTTTGCCAAGTCTTTGAGATAAGCTTCCTTGTCTTCGTAATTTTCCCACTTTGGCTTATAATGCTTTTGTGAGGCGAAGCTTGTAGATTATGATCTTGTGCTCGTGTCCGGCTTTTGAGTTAGGTGATTCTTCTTCCTTCTTTTGTGATCCTAAAGTGCTCTTCCCAACATTTTTACTCCTTAAGTTTGACTCTGTTACTTTCTTCGGCGGAGATTCAGCCTCTTCTCCTTTTGTCTCTTTTTCTTTCTTTGATGGAGATTTTTGTACAATTAAAGGTTCAATAAGTATGTACATACTTCTAATTTCCTCTTTATGATTTGAAGCTCATCCTTCTCCTTCGATGTCTCTTTAGGTGTAGACGTTTGCCTTGTTTCCACATTTTCCATGTCAAAATGTGGGGTTACATTGTTTTCCAAGACGAACGTGGTGTATCACTTCTTCTTGTGCTTGGACTCTAACTTTCATTGTTGATTTTCCCATAAGTGTTATTGTTGCTCAATTCATGAATGGCCTTGAGTTCGAGCTCTCAATGAAAGCGCCACTTAGTGTTAGTACTAAATTTAGGCCACAACAAGTTGAGATACTTGAGTAGGATTATACTTCTACTCAAACATGTTACTTATGAACTTATAAGAAACAATTAAGAATTCATGAGAAGTCATAATGCAATTTATCGATTGTTTAAGTTCATCACTACAAAGTTACAAAGTTAAGATGGCATGATAGGCCATTAATATTTTCCGCTCATGCTCTTATTTATGCATGATAAGAAATGAAAATGATGAAGAAGATGAAATCCAAAAAATCATCCCCTTTTTGAAGGGGCGGGTACCCTATATTTATAAAAGATTTCAATCATTGGATTTGTGCCACATGTCATCTAGAATGAACAAACAGTGAAGACTGACCCTTATAGGAAGGAACCATCATTTGCGTGTAAATGGATATGTGACGACTCTAGAAAATTTATCATGACAGCATCCTTTTTATAGCCCCATGTTTTACTTTGTAGGCTTGTCTCATGATGACTCATATTGATCATGAAAGCTCCAACAAGTTAATCCACGATGGCTCCATATTGGTTGACTCAGATATTTATCATGTTGACTCTGCAATGGTTTATAGGTATTGCTTCACGATGACCTTTGTACATTATCGTGTGGGGATTGTGGATATAAAAGCTTTCATATATTTCATTGTTGTTGCCTTGGAATTTGTAGACCAAAAGTGCCGACTTTTTTATCCCATGACAGCTCTTCATTCATTCCTTATGATGACCTTTAGTTTTAGCACATCAATGATTCTAACAAATTACCTCATGATAGCTCTAGTACTTCATTTCATGATGACTCCAAGAAATTCTCCAAGAAGGCTCTATCATATTGCTTCACGATAGCTCTTAATGCTATTCGTCACGAAGTCTTTATGGGAACATTTTACGATGAGTCTTGGCTCTTCGTATCATAATAGCCTTATTTGTTACTCACAATAGCTGTTTCCTATATTGCTTCATAATGGTTCCTATATGTTATCTACTTACGATAACCTTTAGAATTATCACAAAGGCTCTATTCAGTTGAATCACGATGGATTCACTAAAGTGATCATGATAACTTTAAATAAACATGATAGCTATAGGGAACCTCCCACGATGGCTTTAAGAGGTTCTTCACGATGGCCTGTATTATTGTACACGATAGTGTCACTCTTCACTCTTTACGATAGCACACGATGACATACTTAATAGCTTGTTTTAAGAGATTCTTTACTCTCCACGATAATACATGATGACCCTGAATTGTACATAATGACTCCTAATAGCTCACGACGGCTTTAATTAAACATGATGGCCTCTATAATTCATAATGGTTTCAATCAAGCATGATGTAGCCCAATAGCACATGATGCCATACTTGAAATCTTATTTTAAGAGATTTTTCACTCTTCACGATTGCACACTATGACCTTCTTGTTTATCAATTTGTTCTTGGAATTTTGGGTATAACATAAATAAATGGCAATACTATATATATATATATATATATATATATCTTAATGTGTATACAAACATGTTTATACATCATTATACTACCATGTCATGTTATGGATATATGTGCTATATTCAAAGTAATCAATGAATAAGTCAATTACTATGATTAATAATTTAAATATGGAATATCTTAATAAAAAAAATATGATTTTATTTAAATAGGTATATTTAATCTATTGTTAGTTAATGGAATACATAGGTCTATTAAAATCCAAATATAGATTTTGTTTTGAAATTTATCCATTTCACCCGCATTCAAAATGGGATGGACCAATAATAAATTATTGGATAATATCACGGGCCCAAAAATAAATTATTGGATAATTAAAAGAAATAAATAAGAACAATAAATAACAAGTGGAAAAGTTGTAAAATTTTTTATTCGAGTGTATTATTTGTGAAAATACTACAACAAACAATCAACATTTCAAAAGAGAAAAAAAATTATGGTTGTACCATTTTGCCGGATGGAAGTGATTAATCAAAATTACTTTTCAAAAAACAAATAGTTTACACTGCTTGATCACCTATTCTAATCAGCATTCAATCCGTTTTTTCACCCAAGCAAACAGTGCAAAATATTTTTGGTTAATAGCTTGTCCATCTTTCAACCTTGTTTTTCTTGAAGTTTTATTGGGTAATATTTTCTCCATATAGAGTGTGTATAATTTGTTGCTCATAAGGTTGCACTTTAAATCTTTACAGCATGTTCTTATTTTTTCATCATAATTTTCTTGTTTATCTTTATCCTCCATTATTATCTTATAAATGAGTGACTTGTCGAATTCACATTTTGACTTCATAATTGTTTAAAAACAAAAGTATTTTCATTAGTCCGCAACTCTAATAGAGTTAGTAGGGGTTCTTAGCTCCCTAGAAAAGGGAGAGGGTTCAAGCCTTGGCAACTACACTTTAGTAGCCTATTATTAGCAGAGGCATGCAATAATCCCTATAAAAAAGACTGATATCCAAGACACCGAAAAGTGCCACCATGAGGGCCCAGGCAGAAGGGGGTCAGGTAGGGGCAGACCCTCCTAGATCCCTAACCTACTAAAGTAAGTTTCAAAAAAAGGTATTTCCATTAAAAGTGAAAGTGTTTTCATTAAATATGAAAATTAGACCTTCGAATAATCAAGTTGGTGTGTATGTGTGTATGTTTATAATTTTGAATGATAATTGTTTAACATCAATTATTAGACGTACATGCAAGGAAATGCCAAATCAGCAACATCATTTAAAGTGGCTTTGTATTATCTAATTTGCAATTTTACAAATGTGATCCTAATATTATTGTTACATGTCCTTCTCATGTTACTTATGAGTTTGCACACAACATTCTTTTTTCTTAAGATTTAGTCTCAACCTCTCGATCATTTTGTTATTTTGACAATCAGTCAAATCCTAATTATGCTTGCTCATCTCTTTTCACTTTTTCTTTGACATAAAAAGTGATTTATATTAATAGAACATGGAGAGTTTCACTCACAAACCAATTTTAAATCTGTATAGCATGTTCTTATTTTTTCATCATAATTTTCTTGTTTATCTTTTTCCTCCATTATAATCTTATAAATGAGTGACTTGTCGAATTCACATTTTGACTTCATAATTGTTTAAAAACAAAGTATTTTCATTAGTCCGCAACTCTAATAGAGTTAGTAGGGGTTCTTAGCTCCCTAGAAAAGGGAGAGGGTTCGAGCCTTGGCAACTACACTTTAGTAGCCTATTATTAGCAGAGGCATGCAATAATACCTATAAAAAAGACCGATATCCAAGAGACCGAAAAGTGCCACCATAAAGGCCCAGGCAGAAGGGGGTCGGGTAGGGGCAGACCCTCCTAGATCCCTAACCCACTAAAGTAGGTTTCAAAAAAAGGTATTTCCATTAAAAGCGAAAGTGTTTTCATAAAATATGAAAATTAGACCTTCGAATAATCAAGTTGGTGTGTATGTTTATAATTTCGAATGATAATTGTTTAACATCAATTATTAGACGTACATGCAAGGAAATGCCAAATCAGCAACATCATTTAAAGTGGCTTTGTATTATCTAATTTTCAATTTTACAAATGTGATCCTAATATTATTGTTACATGTCCTTCTCATGTTACTTATGAGTTTGCACACAACGTTCTTTTTTCTTAAGATTTAGTCTCAACCTCTCGATCATTTTGTTATTTTGACAATCAGTCAAATCCTAATTATGCTTGCTCAACTCTTTTCACTTTTTCTTTGACATAAAAAGTAATTTATATTAATAGAACATGGAGAGTTTCACTCACAAACCAATTTTAAATCTTTACAGCATGTTCTTATTTTTTCATCATAATTTTCTTGTTTATATTTTTCCTCCATTATTATCTTATAAATGAGTGACTTGTCGAATTCACATTTTGACTTCATAATTGTTTAAAAACAAAAGTATTTTCATTAGTCCGCAACTCTAATAGAGTTAGTAGGGGTTCTTAGCTCCTTAGAAAAGGGAGAGGGTTCGAGCCTTGGCAACTACACTTTAGTAGCCTATTATTAGCAGAGGCATGCAATAATCCATATAAAAAAGACCGATATCCAAGAGACTGTAAAGTGCCACCATGAGGGCCCAGGCAGAAGGGGTCGGGTAGGGGCAGACCCTCCTAGATCCCTAACCTACTAAAGTAGGTTTCAAAAAAAGTATTTCCATTAACAGCAAAAGTGTTTTCATTAAATATGAAAATTAGACCTTCGAATAATCAAGTTGGTGTGTATATGTGTATGTTTATAATTTTGAATGATAATTGTTTAACATCAATTATTAGATGTACATGCAAGGAAATGCCAAATCAGCAACATCATTTAAAGTGGCTTTGTATTATCTAATTTGCAATTTTACAACTGTGATCCTAATATTATTGTTACATGTCCTTCTCATGTTACTTATGAGTTTGCACACAACGTTCTTTTTTCTTAAGATTTAGTCTCAACCTCTCGATCATTTTGTTATTTTGACAATCAGTCAAATCCCAATTATGCTTGCTAAACTCTTTTCACTTTTTCTTTGACATAAAAAGTAATTTATATTAATAGAACATGGAGAGTTTCACTCACAAACCAATTTTAAATCTTTACAGCATGTTCTTATTTTTTCATCATAATTTTCTTATGTATCCTTTTCCTCCATTATTATCTTATACATGAGTGACTTGTCGAATTCACATTTTGACTTCATAATTGTTTAGAAACAAAAGTATTTTCATTAGTCCGCAACTCTAATAGAGTTAGTAGGGGTTCTTAGCTCCCTAGAAAAGGGAGAGGGTTCAAGCCTTGGAAACTACACTTTAGTAGCCTATTATTAGCAGAGGCATGCAATAATCCCTATAAAAAAGACCGATATCCAAGAGACCGAAAAGTGCCACCATGAGGGCCGAGGCAGAAGAGGGTCAGGTAGGGGCAGACCCTCCTAGATCCCTAACCTACTAAAGTAGGTTTCAAAAAAAGGTATTTCCATTAAAAGCGAAAGTGTTCTCATTAAATATGAAAATTAGACCTTCGAATAATCAAGTTGGTGTGTATGTGTGTATGTTTATAATTTCGAATGATAATTGTTTAACATCAATTATTAGACGTACATGCAAGAAAATGCCAAATCAGCAACATCATTTAAAGTGGCTTTGTATAAGTCATTAAGTGCTAGTAAAGTTGTTCTTTTTTGCTAATTAATTCAGTTTAGAGTGAATGGAGGGGATTTAGCGTGCATTTAAACAAATTTTGAAATATTATAATTCAGTTGCTGAAATAAGACATATTTACCGATGAATTACTTGCTTTCTTGTTAATGAGTTTGCTTTTTATATATTTAAAACTTTGCTAAGTTTTCTTGGTCAGAATTAATTAAAATAATTAAAAAATAAAACTAATATGATTGGTAAATTTACCAGTATAATTAATTTTGACATTTCTTTACCGCTACATTTACCGTTAACAACTGTAAATTTATTTCTACAATATCGATAGCATTGGTATACCGATGTAGCTCGACATTGGTTATAATTGCTTGGTATTGGTATGGAAATGATAAATTTACCATTACCATAACAACCCTATAAACGGACTACTAATTCTTTTTCTTGTGTTCATTATCATTAAATAATTCCAAAGAACAAATTTTTTCATCCAGCCCGTTTTGAAAGTCTATAGGGTGGATCGTATAGTGTATAAGCAAGTATATGTGACAGATTATATGATGTAACTAAGATAAAATTAATCTAGGTAAATATAGAATAAGCACACCAGGATTTTATACTGGTTCGGACCTCCCATCCTACGTCCAGTCTCGAAGCTCCTCTTCGGAATTTCCTTACACCAAATAACCCTCACCTCACCCGGAGGAACAGGTTTACAATAGCAGAGTTTCTTTGTCAACTGTGTGTTCTCTAATACACGGATTTTGACTTATGTAGTACAAATGCTTCCAATATATATCTAGAGAGTATTGTCTATGAGGAACTGAATATTTGGAAGAGTAGTATACAAGTATAGATTGCTAGAGATCAAGAATATATCAGAGTATAAGAGTAAAGAGCACAAGTAAGTTAGGTTAGATCTCCTCTTGGATTATTGATGCTATTTATAGTGGTAGAGAGATTCCTTGAGTAGTTGCATCCATTAACAAGTGTTCTATGGCCGCTTCTGATGGTGATGAAGAGTTGCAGCGAAGAGAAGCGAAGGTGTCTTTTCAATTGCGGCAGTGTAATTAGAATGTTATCAGCCGAGTTCCGTTTCAGACGTCTGGAATATGTTTCAGACGTCTGGCTCTCTATATTTTTTGTATATAGTAGACTTTCAGAGGTCTGAGTACATTAACCAGACGTCTGATTCTTTCTGGTTTGTAATACAGAAGATTTATTCAGACGTCTGGCTAGTGCTTTCAGACATCTGATCTTGTGCATGTTGCTTTTCTTGTATCTGTGTTATTGCTCTTCTGATTCTATCGACTTGTAGCCTCTTGATACATTCTTTGAGCCTTGTTCTTGTCTCTCTAGTGATGTTACTTTAGCAATTACCTACAAATAGAAGTATATATGCATATTCGATTTCCATTGTATAGTTGTTGTCATCGAAACCGTAGATTTGATTTCCTAACACGTTTTGCTCCTTAAAAGTTTTCGATGCACTAAGCTCATCAATCATAGCATAGACATGCTATTCTAAAGTTAAAAATGGACAATGATTAATATATTTATTTGAGTTACTAATACAACTATATCTAATCGGAAAAAGGTTTGTTGCTTGGGCAAAAAGAACCAAAAAAAAGATACCAAATTGCAATGCTCCAGAGCTCCTAAATCCCATCTTAGACCAAAAGAGAAAAAGAACTCTTTATCCAAATACCCCTTCCACACACTACAAATTTACCAATCATAATATATTTTTGGTCTATCGTGTCACTGATCGGAGCATGCTCTTGGTCGATTATGTCACTAGCTGGAAAGCATGTTTTGGGCCATCCTGAAGCAGCAATATAACATGATGTTTAGTTTAGATCCAGTCCTGTGCAGTTAAATCTTAGCAAAATCCCCGCTATAGCGCATAGCGCTCTTCGACCATTACTCTTTTTCAATATAGCGCTATTAAACTGTAGCTTCGCTTTAAACCTTGCTATTTTTCCACACCCGCCAATCATGGCTTTTTAACACCCGCTTTAGCAAATCTAATATAATAAGATTTCTTTGACTAGTTATCTTTTGAATCAAATCAACAAAGTTAAGATAAAGACCTAATTTTTTTTGCATAAGTGCTCAATATAAATTAAAAGTCTATTGTAGTCACCAAATCAAGACTGTATAAATCATGATATTCTTCGATTTGTTGTATAAGCTTAAACAATATTTTTTTCTAAATAAATGATACGAGAATAAATTAACTTTAAATATTTGGTTTTATAATTAATGATGCCTTCTGCACCTCTGCTATTTTTCACTATATTCTCATTTAGTCCCTACTATACCTTCTTGCGTCTCCACCGCTTTGGAATCGCTAATCACTTTAATTGCAGAGGTCTAGTCTAACTTGACCATGAGCAAGTTCTGGGTCAAGGCTAGGTCTCTCAACCATGGTCGGATTAGTTCGAACCACTACTTTTGGTCGGTTGGCTCTATGGGTAAAAACTTAGCCATACTTTGGTTAAGTTATTCTTGCCTCTTTAGTACTTTGATTTTCGATGTTGATACTTCTTTCTGCCTCGTGAGAGCTTCTTTTCTCTTTTCGGATCTCTAGCTTTGTGTTTACTTCTTATCTGGTTAAACGAATCTCCTAAAGGTCTTTCTCAATTTTCTCTAAATTTTGGATCCTTTATGTTTGAGTTCTACCTATTCATTAAAACAAGTTTCTATCAACATTGGCTAATTTTCATCTCTTCGGTTTTCAATCATTTCGCCAAACACTTTGTGCGTGCTTCTTAAACTTCCTTCCAATTGCCAAAAGTTTTACCTCCTATTATGAGTTATTGTTTTACTTCAAATAGAAAGAGTACAACTGTCCCAAAGAATTGTAATTTTATTTATTTATTCTTTTGGAAATGGGAACAACTCTCCATCAGAATTGTCATTGCTTTATCTATGTATTCTTCTTAAATAGGCATAACCCTCCATCAATATTGTATTTATTTAGTTATTCTTCCAAATAGGTGCATCCCTCCATCAGTATTTTATTTATTTTTTCATTTATTCTTCTTGAATGGGCATAGCGCTCCTATGACACCCTTATTTTAGTTTAACATTATTTAGGAAATTTAATTGAGTAGATTAAATAAAATAATGTAGTGGGACATGGGGATAAGATTTGATAATTAATTGGATTAGGCCTCAACTAATTAACTAATAAGGTTATTTTAAAAGATTAACATATAAAAGGATATACGAAAAGAGCAAAACCCTTAAAACCCTCACCCTCTCATACATTGTCATTTACACTCACAAACAATGAAAAGAAAAACCTACAGTCCGACCATTTGTAAGGGAAGAAGGGAACAAAATCAAAGGGGATTAGGAAGATAAAGTTTAGGGGAAACTAAGCTCCATCAAATCTCAACTCAAACATCTTAATTAAGGTGAATAATAAGTGAACCATCTCAATTTTTTGTTCTTGAATTCAGCTATGGATAGTATTCGAATTATTTTGATAGTTTTTGCTAAGTTATGTATGTATAATCAATGTTTGGATAGAATAATAATTTGTGGATTTTTTATGAAATTATTTGGATTGGTTTTAAGGGTAAAACCTAAGTTTTAATCTCTAAATGCTTTGATTTTCGGTTATGTGGTGTAGAATATTGACTTAGAGATGGGTTTTTAATTTCATTATTTTCGAAATTAAATTAAATATTTTTGTGAATTTCCTAAGGAGGAAATAGTGTCTATTCGGGTTTTAATTATTAAAAATTATTATATAATTATTTTGCCTTTGAAATTTTTGTATGGAAAAGAAAATGATAATTCTGATTTTTAAAGACTTTTGGGGATTTTTCCCAAGTAATTATGAATTACTATGAATTTATTATTTTTGATATGCATTTAAATTAATAATTAATTAAGGATATGAATTAATTAAGTTGGTGTATGTTTTGGGAATGAAAGATCAGTTGCGACAGGTTTTCCAAAAAGAATTAGGTAAAGTATAGTATTATCCAATAGAAATTTGAAAAGAGCTAAAATTGGTGAAAAGTAATTGCAAATAGAAACAAATTAGTTTTATGATGATTATGATATTGCCATGTTTCCCATATAAATGCTGAACCCCAGCAACGTCACTTTGAATAGATACATATGATATCAATTATGTTGGTATGGAATGGATTTGTTCTGGTTGGAGTCATAGTATAAAACATGCAGCATAGAATTGATGCTGATATGCAGCATAAAATTAATACCGATATGGCAATCTCTTAATGAACCAGGGCTATGCCACCCATCCTAATTTCTTTGTTTTAAAATCTGTATCGCACGGTATTGATAATGATACCTCTAGTTTTCACCATTGTTTTAACCTGATGCCGCATACCACTATTTCAATTGTTTTCTATATCAACACCATAGCTTGAGGCAGTGATGCCACAAGTAATATTTTCGATATTAACTGTTTTATAGCAATGATGCTGCTATTACTTGGTTTCGGTATAAAGGAAATTTATATCGCGGGTTGTCAATGTCGATACCCTATGTTTTACGGCATAAAGCCGAAGTACTTACGACATTATAGTATTCATGCTGCAAGTGACTGATTTTTGGCGACGTTGCTAATCGGCATTGATGCCGCTGATTTTTATTTTCAATGCCGGTGAGATTTTGTTTATGCTAACTAAAACTATGTTTTAAAGAGACGAGATAGTCTATGTTTAGGAAGGTTGCCAACCTTATGATTTCAACAGTTAGCCACATGATTTATAAAAATCAAGTTATTGTTTTCTAATCTTAGATGGAGGTTCGACATTATATAGTGCGACGTGAATGCTGCATATTTTCTATATTAACGGTGGTAGGCCATAAGTTTTATTTGACATGTTCATTAGGGATACCAATATTAACTTTGACATGTTATATGCTTTGAAAATTTGACACTCTTCACTGGAGATACCAATGTATATCATATTGACACCATTGTTTTAGGAATTGACATTAATCATTGAGAATACCAATGCATATCATTTTGAGATGTTATAAATTTAAGGGAGATACAACCTAATTAGGGATAGAAATAGACATAGGTTAAACATGAATTAAATTGATAAGTGATGTATTCATAGTTATCCTAGGAAAATTATTGGATGTGTGATGGATAGTCCACATCATTTCGGGGATAGACAGTCTCTATATGGTTGTTGAAGGGTTTATAGTCATCCTAGGAAAACTATGGGATGTGTGATGGATAGTCTACATCTTTTTACTAAATGAAATGTGTGAGATGGATAGTCCATATAACTTTGATAATGAAACCATGTGTGATGGGTAGTCAATATGGTAGGGGATGGATAATCCAAATAATAATTACATGTGAGATGGGTAGTCTATATAAATATAAGATGGATAGTCATTTGAAATTAAGATAGATGGTCAGATGAAATTAAGATGTATTGTCAAATGAACTGGGATAGGTAATCCAATGCATGTTTCATGATTGCAAATGTTTATCCATCATGTTTTAACGATTGTGGATGCAGGAGGTTGATATGTTTTGGTTAAGATACTAGCGAGGGGAAAACCCGTTCCGCTCAGTGGCACGGTTTCACTAGATATCTATTTGGTTCGAGATGGTAGGCTATTATTCATACCAGATTGTTGTCCGATCCGAAGTTTTTGTTTTTCCCCTTAAACTCTCGGGTATTCATTTAAGTAGGTCTGGAGTAAGGGATTCAGGTTTCCAATTAGACAAACAAGCTTCTGAAGACGTGCATGAGGCAATCTAGCTATATTATGAGTTCCTATTTCTTCCCTGTATTGTTTTGGATGTAATGGAAAATTTGTATAATTACCAAGTATTAAACTTTGATCAACCAAGGGGGCATCTTCATATGTCGTTCTTGGAGTATTTTGTAATAGTTATATTTTCTCGGAATATGGGATTACGAACGGGATTATGTTATGAATATGAAACGTTATTTATGAAATGTAATTTGAAAATTTGTTATTCAATTGTGTTTGAAAATTTTCATATCCACGTGCTTCTGAATATTGATATGATAAACATAGCTGCATTTTGTCATCGGATATTAATACTATGGATGACTACAGCATCCATGGCAGTTAGTTTCAAACCTCAAAGTAGGGAATGTTACAGCTCCATCGGTATTATTATTTGTTATTATTTTGAGAATGGGCTCAATCCTCCTAAAGAAATGTTTTACATATTTCTTTTAATCATCGAAGTTGTACAATAATACTTTTGGATCTGGCCCTATTTGCAACGGGTGAAATAAGTAAATTTCAAAAAAAAAAAATTCTTAATTAGATTTTTGTAGGCCCATGAAATATAATATTTAATATTAGATCCAATCTAGCTATTTTAATAAAATAATATTTTATTTTGATTATTTTATTTTATGTAAGTAATCTTATTAATTAAATATATTTAATGCAGACATGTGTAAATATATCATGTGTGTGTGTGTGTATTCATACAGAAATGGACGATATTGGGTATAACAAAATGATATAATAGACAATAATATGGTTAATATTTACATATACATATCTTGAGATTTATATCTACCATATATAATTGGATATATACACACATATACATATTAGTTGCCTCAATTAAATTATTTAATATATACATATATTACGAAAAAATATATATTAATAAAATAAAATAGGTTTTAAAATATCTAACATAGTTTGACTTGGTGATATTTTAAAATTTAATTTAAAATGGTCGTGGATGATTCAGCCAACGAATATGGAGGAGTTCCACTAGAAAGCTAATCAGTTCTTGCGTTCGGAGGAAGCAAGTTAGGGTACTGGAAAGAATGCATGGTGGTGGAAAATCGAAGGAAGTGATCCAGAGTAATGGTGCAATTAAACAAATCAGCCAGAGCTCCTGTAACATGCCTGTGAATATGGGAAATTCTGGGATTCAAAGGAAGAGAAATCAGGGCATCGGAGGTAGACGGAGTGAAGCTAAAAGCGCCCAAGGAATATGAGGCCAGATGAATACACACCTTTGAACGATATACCTGAAAACATATACCTAGCTTCGCAAGGCAAGGAAAGGTATAAAATGCCGCTTAGAAGAGTGGAGACCGAGGAAGAGGGCATTCATAAAAGTTCTGTTGGTTCCATGAAACTCGTGGACACAACACGAACGAGTACCAACATCTTAGGGATTTCATTAACGAGTTGATAAGAAAGAAAAATGTGAGAGAGCCACAAGATGATGAACAAAATGCTACACCACAAGGGCCAAATGCCCAAGGGAACCAACCTGGACCCAGCGGAGAGGTGCCTAGAGGTATTGATGGAAGGATAGTTAGAAATACTATAATTAGAGAACCTCATCTAGCTGAGAAGAACCAAAATGAGATGGAACGGTATGTGAGTTCTCTAAGGCATGTACCATAGGAGAGCTATTTCGCCATTAAGGACAGAGCTCTGGCTAAGCAGCAAAAGAAGACGATAGATGATATTTTGTTTTGAAATAAGGATTCTGACGGGGTAAAAGAGCCAACCTTCGATCCTATGGTGATTACAGCTGTTGTTGGACCGGCTACGGTGCACTGGGTCTTCGTGGACAGTGGAAGCTTAGTGAATATTTTATTCAAAAGAATGTCTGATCAAATAAGGATAAATATAAAGCATGTTAAGTCTTGTAAATCTAGGATTCAAGGATTTATCGACGAGGTGAAGCAAACTATTGGGACAATTGATTTGTCCATGGAACTAGGAGATGGAGACCGCAAGATAGTGCTGCTTCAGAAGTTTGTAACGGTGGATGAATATTCAGCGTACAACGCCTTTTTGGCTGATCGACCATGGCTGATTTTAGAATAACACTAGCTTATTCATGCTTGATGATAAAGTTCCCATAGAAAATGGGTTGGATTGATAAAAGCAGACCAGAGCGCTGTTCAGGAATGTTATGTCATCGAGCTGAGAGAAGAAAAGCCATGGGGGAAAAGAAAAGAATGTAGAGAAAGCTTTTTGCATTAAAAGCTCGGAAGCTCTCTGCATTAAAATCTACGGATCCCAGGAAGAAGTTAGAGCAACTGCAGGTAGCCAGCTGAGTTAACGGTTAACGTTTCGATCGATATGGATGATCCAATTCAGGCTCTCAAGATCAGATCTCAACTTAGCGCAAGATTTTGGAATGAATTGGTTAGTTTTCTACGAGCAAACTTGGATGTGTTTGCTTTGGCACATTTGGATATATTGGGATATTGTCGGAGATAGCGTGCCACACACTATATGTAGATCCGAAGTGTAAACTAGTAAAACAGAAGAGATGTAGTTTAGGTCCGAAGCAATCTGTTATGTTGAAGGAGTAAGTAAGTAAGCTGAAAGCGAATAGTTTTATTCATGATGCTTTGTACCCTAAATGGGTACCGAATCCCATGTTGGTTAAAAAGGAAAACAGAAAGAGGAAAACATATATTGATTATTCAGACTTGAATAAAGCATGCCCGAAGGATAGCTTCCCTTTATCTAAGATTGACCATTTGGTAGATGGGACTGCAGGACACGAATTACTCCCTTTTATGGATGCTTATTCCGGTTATAACCAAATACCGATGCACATTCCAAATCAGGAGCATATCGGTTTTATAACGTATTTGGGATTATACCATTATCAAGTGATGTCGTTTTATCTGAAGAATCCAGAAGCAACTTACCTGAGATTGGTGAATTCGATGTTCAAGGATCGGATCAAATGAATAATGGAAGTATATATGGATCATATCCTCGTGAAGTCATGGCTATCGAGGAATCACATAGATGACCTGTCAGAGATGTTCGAGGTATTGCGGAAGTACATAATGAATTTAAATTCATTAAAATGCTATTTTGGAGTTGCATTGGGTAAATTTCAAGGTTTTATCATGAATTCAAAGGGCAATAAGCTAATCCAGAGTAGATTAATTCCTTAAGGAATGTAACTGTCCAAACCACGAAGAAAGAGTTGCAAAGCCTAAATGGAAAGGTTGCCGCATCGAGTCAGTTCATCTCAAAGGCAAGAGATAAGTGTATATCGCTCTTTAATGCCCTTAAAAAAGGAAAAAAAATTTTTAAGTGGATAAAGGAATGTTAGGACGCCTTCAAGGAATTACTAAGGCACATGGATATTGTGACGACCCGACTTTTCGACAATCGAAAATCGACATCAATACGCTCACTGTATAGCATGCCGAACAATCAAGTGCCGGAAAGACAGATTGGTAGGGGAAAAGAAAGAAGGTAGAAGAAAGAAGAAACTAAATAAATACAGAATCTCATAGCGGATTGAATAATATATAATATCAATAGTTCTTTACACAAATGAAACTATAATATACATATCTCAAATCAGAGTATATAAATCAATAATTATCAGCCTGGACAGTTATAACAGCCTATCCTCACAATTGCTGATAGTTTCAACAAAACACTACAGTGGAATAAACAAGTATGAGAACACGTCTCAGTCTCCAGCTCGTCTCCTGAGATCCAAAGCAATCCAAATCTATATCTGTAATATGCTTGGTCTGACCCAAACATTATATAAAAAATAACACATGGATCAGTCTGGTAAACCAACGTGAGAAAACACACTCAATTTGATTTATTAAGTTATAAAACCTTTTCAAAATAAAGATATCGTAAGACCACAATGCACATAAACACGGTCGGGTTTTTACTTTACAATCACCAAACCATTTCCATAGAAAATCCAGTGATATTATAATAAAGTCTAAAGGCCAAAATAATAATAATAATCAAGTAGCTGTGATGCTCGTGCTGTGTACATTACAAAAATACTAGTATAAAATCAAAACTCGATAAGGCTCGTTCGCTAATTGTGTAGGATTTCCACGGAGGTACCCTCGGTACTTCGAGAATGGTCCTCCTGCAGAAGGATCAAAGTTATCCTTCCAAAGCATCATATCTGTCTAGCTGGGGTATTATAGGGGAAACATAACTGGTCTTGCTAAGATCGAGTGCATCGCTCCGGCATGCCAAAAACAATTGAAGTTATCGGTATTGCTAGAAAAGGAGCCGATTAAACCCTATGGGTTTGCCAACCCTACTGGCCATGCCTCCTATCTCTGGTTTAGACATTTCCACTGATGAGGCTATGTCCAACATTCCAGCTTACGTACCGCTCCAAAAATGGATCACGGAATCCCATATGGATCCCCACACCACAATGGCCTTGGAAATCGCATACAGATTCCCACATCTCAAATAGATCTTGGAATCACACACGGATTCCAATAACCAACGGTCTTAGAACCACATAAGGATTTCAATATCTCAAAATATAGCGCATCTCCTCCATTTAACCGTATATGGTTTCAGAGTAGGTCATGAGTTCCAAGTCATTTCTTATGAGCACACTCTCCATTTCCTGGGTGATCCAAAAACCATTCGCCGATTTCGGGAATGCTCAATACCGGCTCTTTAGGAAATAATCAGACAATACATAAGAGTGGGGATCACCCCCTAACCGTTTAAGTGGACGGATCTCCTTCTCATTTATCCTAGAAGAACAACGAGTTTATACGTACAGTATAGCACCTCGAACGGTAACTGTACCATATAATTCCCGTGTTTCCCCTAGATATTTCCAGAGTTAAAATCCCTCGGTGTTCAGTAGGGAATCGTTCCCCTACCACCAAAATTAAGAAGGATTACATATTTGGGCCAAGATTTGATAGTCGGTTATTTAACTATCAAATAAACAAACATTCAACCAAAGATTACATTTCCCACTGAAATCACTAACTCTCATTTAATTTGAATTTGATAAATTTGAATTCCTCATTTAAAACAGGCATATACTTATTTCATCCGAATAAGTATATTCACAAATCCTTTCTTTCAAAAATACTTGATAACTCATTAAAATAGATGTGGAAGTACCATTCGGTATCGACCATAGATCGCAGCTCGATGGTTGCATCTCTATCCCAGAAAAACTAAATTTAACTTAGGCAATCTCTGCCTCTCGATTTCCGCCATGCAATCAATCATAGATCGCAGTTTGCACAATGTTTACATTGCTATCCCAGTGAAAACATCCCAAACTATAGGCAATCGTTGCCCATCGAATTACGCTATGAAAATATACCACTTCTTCCAAAATCTTTTATTTTAATAAACATCTCAAAATAATACTTATAAAGTCTCTATATAAATTTCCAAGTTTAATTTTGGAAGATACTCTTTTAAAATAGATTATTAATAAAGGACTTTGAAAATGATTAAGGAAGAATTTAAAACAATTTAGATATCAATAATAATATCATTTAACACCTTTTACAGAATTATTAGATAATATATTATAATAATTTACAAGAAAAACAACTTTTATAATACGCTTAAGTAATTAATTTTTAAAAAAAATTCAAATAAAGAAATTGATGTTTACATAATCATTTATTAAATAATTATATTACCATAAATAAATAGTTCAACTTTTAAATCTTGAAGAAAACTTTAAAACATTTAAGTGAAATAACTAATATCACTATAGGAATCATTTACAAAAAATTTGTAAATTTTAAACAAAACCATTGTATATATATTACTAATAAAACATTTCACTTCAAATTATACAATCTGAAGTTAAACCAAAAACCTGTAACTTTCCAATGTTATACTGAGGCTCGAAAATCCCAATGGTACTTATCAACTACCATTCAATTCAATTTAACTATCAAAGTTAATTTACAAGCTTTTACATAACAGTCATATATGTAAATAAAATTTACACTTAACAATCGATTATTTACACATCAATTATCCAATATAAATCCATTTGCATTGAACAGTATCCCAATTGATCAAATAGCAGAATAAGAATTGATTCTGCTAACCAATTATCATTCAAAATCAAACTATTTCATTTATTATCCAACGGTGTTTATTTGGCCAAATAGATAATATTCCAATTCAATTTACATTAAACTTAACAACGTAATTCCAAAAACAAGCCATTTATCAATTTCACACATATATGATTCAATACTGGAAATAAGCTTAAAAATAAACATAAACTGTTTAATAGTAATTCGAGATGCTATATTGTCATCCTAGATTCGATTCAACAAATCTAATAGCATTTCAAGATGCTATATCGTCATCCTAAATTAATTTCAACAACCACCAATTTCAACAATCCAAAATAGCATAAATAAATTTTGTTTACCATAAAAATATACTGATTAACCAAATGAGTGAGTTTAACTCACCTTGGGTTTTCAATTTTGGCCAAACATTCCAATTTTAAATCAAATCGAATGACGTTTGATTTAACCTAAAATTTTAGCTAGCTCCAATCAACTCCAAATCAATTCCATAATGTAGTACTCATTGCCACGATTCCATCGCCACTTGTTTCGTCCAATTTCGACCTCGTATGTGAAAGACACACATTTTTAAACATCGAATACAATTTATATAAATAAATTTCTTTTTTTTAATATTTTAACCTAAGACACATCTGGCTGTTGGTTTCTGGAACGAGATCAGGACCATTCTCCTTGTCTTTCTCCGTTCGTTTCCAGGAATATGCGAAACCCATCACGCCGCCTCCATTTTTCGATCGCCGCTCCCCTTTCAAGCCACCGGAAGTCGATCAGCTACCACCGAGGGACGCGCCGCCCCCTGCATCACCCACGCCCAGAGACCGCACCCCTAGCTTTGCCAATGATGCAAAAAACGAGGTTGAACTGCATGCCGTCCGTGGCGATTTGCCACCGCCGTGGACCTCCTTACTCGATCTCGACCGTATGGATCTCTAGAGCTCGACGAGCTCAACGTTTCTCTAGTTGGAAGGTTGTGCTAATAGTTTATGGTTTTCGAAATATTAGGGAAAGAGTTTCGACAATTTTCTGCCATTGAATTTTATTGTGGCGGCTAGGGCATATAACTATGGTTTTTGGCTGTGAATATGTATGTATGTATATATATAGGTGTATAAACATATTATATTAATATTTTACCGTTCACATATTTTTCCAGACGAACTCTAAACAAAGCGTGCTGCTTGGCGTTTATAATGTTTTAACCTTATTCCGAACACAATGGAACAAGTTTCGAGGCCTGGTTCGATCGTATGTGGAAGATAGCTTTTCGAACCGAATCATAATATAAAATTTCCAATATTAATTTCAACGCGTTTCTATCCCGTACGACCAAACGGTAACCCCAAATGCTACGAAATTTGAAATTCGATAATAATACACTATCATGGATCTGGTGGAACTGTTTTCGTCGAATTTCGAGACTGTGTCCCAGAAGGCTATTTTAATGTCGATTAAATCGAGCGATTTTCAAAATCGACGAAATTACTTGAAATTCAAAATTTAAAAACTTACAATCTCCATTATAATTCGAATAGACTTTATATCTATATTAAAAATCATTTCGATTCATATTATGTTTCAATTATTCACACTATTCCATATATTAAATTTCACTATTAAATTAGTATATAAATTTCAAATTTTCTAATTTATCGACTTTTAATTCCATTCAAGAGTCCGATATCATCACTCTAATTCAAATAGAGTTTAAATCAACTGTAGAAATCATTTCCATTCACATTTAACTCCAGATTCACATATTTACCCAATTTCAAATATTAAATTTACTATTCAACAAATCCATTTAATCGCCGTATTTGACATTTTAAACCATTTCACTAATTCAACCAAAATCTTCATCTTCAAAATAAATTAATATTTCAAATTCAACATTTAAAAATAAATTAACCGTTCAAAACCAAACGACCAAAATTTCAGGTCGTTACATTCCCCCCTCTTAAAAGAATTTCGTCCCCGAAATTTGCTAAGGTAGAAAAAATGCTCCAAACCCATTTCTTTTTAAAACCGATTTGGTTAAAATTCTGTTATTACTATTTCCTAAGTCTTTTAGTCCCACCCAAATCCACTAATTCCTATTTATTCATCAAATTCCATTATTTCAAGCTATAATTTCAAATCAAATTTAGTTAACAAAAATTTTCCTAAAATTTTCCAAAATTTTTCTAACACCCTAAATTTCCGAAATTTTTTGACAGAGTTTCCCCTATACGGAGAGCCTTTTACAATATCATAAATATGATAAATATAATATACATCAACCCACATGGTCGGAAACACAATATATATATCATTATTTATCTCATTTTCGCTTTTAATGCGTAAGCGTACCTTATATTAGCGTTATTAAGCGAGTTCACTTAATTTATATGCAATTACACAACCCAAATTCTATCCAAATAGCTCCCTGTACCTGTACTTACTCAAAATAAACACATAAGTTCCATAACCATGAAATTTCATAACATTCCATTCCTTTAACGAACTTAAACACGTGTTTTTCATGAAACAAACATATTATAACATGTATATTTCGAATGCGTAAACAAGTACAAGGTTCAAACATTCAATTATTTATTTCCAATCGATGTATATTCAATCTTATTCAATTTCAAATTGATTCACAATAAATTCATTTGCATTCCATTCATATCCACATTCATTATATTCAAATCCATTTTATTAATCTCGGAATCATTCCATGTAAATCGATTCCCGAACAATTCAGCTCAGGTTCATGCACTTGCATTCAGATTAATTTCACTTCCAACTTATATTACACCTTTTCCATTCACTTTCTTTTAATTCACATAGTGATATTCACTTCATTTTATAGTGAACGGCATTTCATCCCATGCTAATTTATTTATAAACCATTTCATAAAATTATTTCTAAGGTTTATTATAAACATTCCATACCGCTATTTAAGTTCATATTCAGCTTTATAACTTAAGTTCATACCCAATCTTATCCAATCCATACTCCAAAACCATATTCAATTCATTTTCTCTAAATTGAATTCATTTCTTGTTATCAAATACTTAACCATTTTAACTTGGTCATACTTTTCCACTTTCTCAGTTTAATAAGTTATACAAACTTATTTATTCACAATTCCCTGAATTTCCACTTAAGTTTACTCACATTCTATATTTATAACATATAGTTATATAATCACTTCACAACTTGTGTTTATATTCAATTTACTCCATTCCAATTCACCCTTCATTTAAAATTCAAAATTTTGAATTACCATTCCTTTACCATAATATCAAACCATTTTCATTCTGGTTTTACCATTGCATTTCTCAATTCATAAGTTCAAGAACTTATTTACTTAAAATCTCATATTGCTTACTTGAGTCCATTCACATCTTATACTCATAACTTTGGATTATATATATCACTTAATAGCTTAAGTGTATCCATTCCATTCGATAATCATAACATATAGTTATATAATCATTTTACATTTCAACTTTATATTTAATTGAATTCAAATCCAATTCAATTTTATTTAACTTATCTTAGGTGAAATTTCAACCCATATCATTCATTTTAACTTACTCAAGTTAAATTTTAATTCTAGGATTTAAAATTCACACTTTCCTTTCTTATCTATATCAACTCCAAATTATAAGTTCAATAACTGATTTTCTCCTGACTTCACAAATCATTGAAATGGAAATCCCAAAATTTAATCACCCGGTTTTATTTCAAATCAATTTAGAATCATAAATATACATATATCCACCTTTGTATATCAAATCATACTTTCAAAGTTAAAAGCAACTTTGTTTTGTCAAAACAATTTCCTTTTGGAATTTCTAAAACAAACTTGTTTACCAAACAAGTCCAAAGCAAATAATCATAGCCAATCATTACGGTAGCAATCCGTCACTTAGAAACTCGAAATGAACACTGATGATGCGGCCGTCATCACCAAAATTATTTTTCTGCGACTAAAGTGAGATCAGTGCTTTCTTACTTCCAAAATCCATTCAAAACATTTCCATCCAGGTATATGTCCAAAATAATATCACCATTCTTCTTCACAAACCACTTTGGAAAACATTTCCAAAATCTCTAAGATTTAAAAATCCGCAAATACTTAGTTTAAATTCATTCAAAACATTTCACAAAATTCCCAGAATTTAAATTTCCAAATTCTGGTTTTGAATCCACTTTAGTTACAACTCGTATGTATAATCATACTTATACAATTTCTATTTGGTTATATAAACCATTTCAATTTTTATAATCTTGTTTTGATTATAATATCAACAACCAAACATTCCAATTATACTTTAATAATTTCATGAAATTATTTCTTTCATATCAAAAAATAGTTTGGGTAAAATTATTTCATTTACCCTCTTCAAAACAATACTATGTCGGTTTACCTCGTTTAAGAGTTTAGAAACCCCTATCGATAAGGTTGCACTTCCCATACCGACAAAAATTCATAAACACTCAACCAATAAGTCAACATAATATAAATCATTTTATATTCACTAACAAATACACGCTTGTATATATTAATACACTCAAAACTCATTCTAGGGTGCTACTTACCCTATCTCTAATGAGTAATCCCTACCAAAGCCTAGGTATATCGCCAACCTAAGCTCTGATACCACGTGTGACGACCTGACTTTTCGACCCTCGAAAATCGACATCAATACTTTCACTTTATAGCATGCCGAACAATCGAGTGCCGGAAAGACAGATTGTTAGGGGAAAAGAAAGAAGGTAGAAGAAAGAAGAAACTAAACAAATACAGAATCTCACAGCGGACTGAATAATATATAATATCAATACACAAATGAAACTGTAATATACATATCTCAAATCAGAGTATATAAATCAATAATTATCAGCCTGGACAGTTATAACAGCCTGTCCTCACAATTGCTGATAGTTTCAACAAAACACTACAGTGGAATAAATAAGTAAGAGAATACCTCTCAGTCTCCAGCTCGTCTCCTGAGCTCCAAAGCAATCCAAATCTATATCTGTAATATGTTCGGTCTGACCAGAGCATTATTACAAAATAATAACACACGGATCAGTCTGGTAAACCAGCATGAGAAAAAACACTCAATTTGATTTATTAAGTTATAAAACCTTTTCAAAATAAACATATCGTAAGACCACGTCGCACATAAACATGGTCGGATTTTTACCTTACGATCACAAACCATTTCTATAGAAAATCCAGTGATATTATAATATTGTCTAAACATCAAAACAATAATAATAATCAAGTAGCTGTGATGCTCGTGTTGTGTACATCACAACAATACTAGTATAAAATCAAAACTCGATAAGGCTCGTTCGCTAATTGTGTAGAATTTCCACGGAGGTGCCCTCAGTACTTCCAGAATGGTCCTCCTACACAAGGATCAGAGTTATCCTTCCGAAGCATCATACGCATAACTGGTCTTGCTAAGACCGAGTGCATCGCTCTGGCATGCCAGAAACAACTGAAGGTATCGGTATTGCTAGAAAAGGAGCTGATTACACCCTATGGTTTGCCAAGCCTACTAGCCGTACCTCCTATCTCTAGTTTAGTCATTTTCGCTGATGAGGCTACGTCCGGCATTCCAGCTTACGTACCACTCCAAAAATAGATCATGGAATCCCATATGGATTCCCACACCACAATGGCTTCGGAATCGCATACAGATTCCTACATCTCAAATAGATCTTGGAATCACACACGGATTCTAATACCCAACGGTCTCAGAACCACATGTGGATTTCAACATCCCAAAATATAACGCATCTCCTCCAATTAACCGTATATGGTTTCGGAGTAGGTCATAGGTTCCGAGTCATCTCTTACGAGTACACTCTCCATTTCATGGGTGCTCCAAAAACCATTCGCCGATTTCGAGAATGCATAATACCGGTTCTTTAGTAAATAATCAGACAATACATAACGACGGGGATCACCCCCTAACCGTTTAAGTGGACAGATCTCCTTATCATTTATCCTAGAAGAACAACGAGTTTATATGTACAGTATAGCACCTCGAACAGTAACTGTACCATACAATTCCCGTGTTTCCCCTAGATATTTCCAGAGTTAAAATCCCATGCTGTTAAGTAGGGAATCATTTCCCTACCACCAAAATTAAGAAGGATTACATATTTGGGCGAAGATTTGATAGTCGGTTATTTAACTATCAAATAAACAAACATTCAACCAATGATTACATTTCCCACTGAAATCACTAAGCCTCATTTAATTTGAATTTGATAAATTTGAATTCCTCATTTAAAACAGGCATATACTTATTTCATCCGAATAAGTATATTCACAAATCCTTTCTTTCAAAAATACTTGATAACTCATTAAATTAGATGTGGAAGTACCATTCGGTATCGACCATAGATCGCAGCTCGATGGTTGCATCTCTATCCCAGAAAAACTAAATTTAACTTAGGCAATCTCTGCCTCCCGATTTCCGCCATGCAATCAATCATAGATCGCAGTTTGCACAATGTTTACATTGCTATCCCAGTGAAAACATCCCAAACTATAGGCAATCGTTGCCCATCGAATTACGCTATGAAAATATACCACTTCTTCCAAAATCTTTTATTTTAATAAACATCTCAAAATAATACTTATAAAGTCTCTATATAAATTCCCAAGTTTAACTTTGGAAGATACTCTTTTAAAATAGATTATTAATAAAGGACTTTGAAAATGATTAAGGAAGAATTTAAAAAAATTTAGATATTAATAATAATATCATTTAAATTTTTTTACATAATTACTAGATAATATATTATAATAATTTCTTGGAAAAACAATTTTTAAAATACGCTTAAGTAATTAATTTAAAACAAAATATTTCAAATAAAGTAATTGATGTTTACATAATCATTTATTAAATAATTATATTACCATAAATAAATAGTTCGACTTTTAAATCTCGAAAAAAACTTTAAAACATTTAACTGAAATAACTAATATCACTATAGGAATCATTTACAAAACATTTGTAAATGATAAATTTTATACAAAACCTTTGTATATATATTGCTAATATAACATTTCACTTCAAATTATACAATCTGAAGTTAAACCAAAAACCTGTAACTTTCCAATGTTATACCGAGGCTCGGAAATCCCAATGGTACTTATCAACTACCATTCAATTCAATTTAACTATCAAAGTTAAATTACAAGCATTTACATAGCAGTCATATACGTAAATCAAATCCACATTTAACAATCGATTGTTTACACATCAATTATCCAATATAAATCCATTTGCATTGAACAATATCCCAATTAATCAAATAATAGAATAAGAATTGATTCTGCTAACCAATTATCATTCAAAATCAAACTATTTCATTTATTATCCAACGGTGTTTATTTGGCCAAATAGATAACACCAATATATTCCAATTCAATTTACGTTATAATTAACAACGTACTTCCAAAAACAAGCCATTTATAAATTTCACACATATATGATTCAATGCTGGAAATAAGCTTAAAAATAAACATAAACTGTTTACTAGCAATCCGAGATGCTATATCGTCACCCTAGATCCGGTTCAACCAATCTAATAGCATTTCAAGATGCTATATCATCATCCTAAATTAATTTCAACAACCACCAATTTTAACAATCCAAAACAGCATAAATAAATTTTATTTGGCCAAACGTTCCAATTTTAAATAAAATCGAACAACGTTCGATTTAACCTAAAATTTTAGCTAGCTCCAATCAATCACAAATCAATTCCATAATGTAGTACTCGTCGCCATGATTCCAACGCCGCTTGTTTCATCCAATTTCGACCTCGTATGTGAAAGATACACATTTTTAAACATCGAATACAATTTATATAAATAAATTTCCTTTTTTTTAATATTTTAACCTAAGACCCATTTGGCCATTGGTTTCTGGAATGAGATCAAGACCGCTCTCTTTGTCTTCCTCCATTCATTTCCAGGAATATGCGAAACCCATCACGCCGCCTCCATTTTTCGATCGTCGCTCCTCTTTCAAGCCACTGGAAGTCGATTAGCTACCACCGAGGGACGCGCCGCTCCCGCCTCACCCACGCCTTGAGACCGCACTCCCTAGCTTTGTTAATGATGTGAAAAATGAGGTTGAACTGCACGTCGTTCATAGCAATTTGCCGCCACCGTGGACCTCCTTACTCGATCTTGACCGTATGGATCTCTAGAGCTCGACGATCTCCATGTTTCTCTAGTTGGAAGGTTGGGCTAATAGTTGATGGTTTTCGAGATATTAGGGAAAGATTTTGACAATTTTCGACCATTGAATTTTATTGTGGCGGCTAGGGCAGATAACTAGGGTTTTTGGATGTGAATATATATATATATATGTGTGTGTGTGTGTGTGTGTAAACATATTATATTAATATTTTACTGTTTACATATTTTTCCGGACGAACTCCAAACGAAGCGTGCCGCCTGGCATTTATAATATTTTACCCCTATTCCGAACACAATGGAACAAGTTTCGAGGCCTAATTCGATCGTATGTGGAAAATAGATTTTCAAATCAAATTACAATATAAAATTTCCAATATTAGTTTCAATGCGTTTCTATCCTGTACGACTAAATGGTAACTCCAAATGCTACGAAATTTGAAATCCGATAATAATACACTATTACGGATCCAATGGAACTAGTTTCGTCGAATTTCGAGACTGTGCCCTGGAAGGCTATTTTACCGTGTCGATTAAATCGAGCGATTTTCAAAATCGATGAAATTACTTGAATTCAAATTTTAAAAACTTACTAACTCCATTATAATTCAAATAGAATTTATATCCATATTAGAAATCATTTCGATTCATATTAAGTCAAAATTTCAATTATTCACACTATTACCATATATTAAATTTCACTATTAAATTAATATATATAAATTTCATTTTTTCTTATTTATCGACTTTTAATTCCATTCAAGAGTCCACTATCATCACTCTAATTCAAATAGAGTATAAATCAACTTTAGATATTTTCGTTCACATTTAACTCCAGATTCACATATTTATCCAATTTCAAATATTAAATTTACTATTCACCAAATCCATTTAATCTCTATATTTGAAATTTTAAACCATTTCACTAATTCAACCAAAATATCCATATTCAAAATAAATTAATATTTCAAATTCCACATTTAAAAATAAATTAAATGTTCTAAACCAAACGACCAAAATTCTGGGTCGTTACAGAAATACCACGGGTTCTATCAAAACCATTGGACATAGAGGATCCGTTCATCTATTTGACAGTGTCTACTGACACACAAAGTGCATTATTGATACGTAAGGAGGCAAGGATTCATGGACATTTTATTATATTAGTAAGCGATTTACTGGAGCCGAAAAGAAATATCTAAAGCTGGAGAAACTTGCTTATTGCTTGCTAATTGTGTTGAGGAAGTTGCAATCGTATTTTTAGGCCCATCCAATTAAAGCACCTACGGATCAACCTTTGAAACTGGTATTGTATCGACCTAAGGCTTTGGGAAGGTTTTTAAAGTGGAAATATTGAACTAGGCCAGTACAATACCATTCGAGGAGAGCGATAAATGAACAGGTGTTGGCGGATTTCATTGCTGAATTTACCATATAGGATGGTGAAGAGGAGGACGGTACAATTACACTTTCCCAATGGAAACTGTTTATAGATAAAGCTTCAAACGAGTGTAGTTCTGGGGCAATAGTGATACTCATGACTCTATTGGGACGATCAATTTGTTTTGCATTGAAGCTGGAGTTCCTGCAAAGGACAACCAGGCCCGGTTCTAGGGGCAGGCAAGCAAGGCAAATGCCTAGAGCAACCCCCCAGAACAGGGCAACCCCCCATGAAATATAAGTATATTTTCTTTTTTATTACTAGAGTACACATAGAGTACACAGTACTGACATGTTATGTAACAAGGCCAACCGTCATAGATAGCATAGAGGTATGTCTTCTTAGTACTAGTACACGAATGAAATAATAGCATTCTATAAGTTCAAATTTGTCCTGCTCTGAAATAGTATAATATTGAATGGTGTTGTACATACTTCATATTATGAAATAACTTTAATAGACTACAGTTGAATCTTGAATAGAATTGCACGTACTTCACATTATGAAGGAATTTATAAATCTAATATTTTGTTAATTTCAATTTTTGACTATTCTTTTCTTTGTAACATTAGATGATATATTCTTGATTGTGTAACGTGTCAGCTAATTAACATTTATATCTTGGGTAAAATGAAGATAAAACGTGCTTTTTTTCAATAATACATAGTAGAAAAAAAGGAAAAGAAAATAGTTATTGTTAATATCATAGTACATTGCTTAGAAATGTTCATCTAATAACATTTTCCATAATAAGCTGAATTTAACATTCAAAAAGTTTACATTTGATGCATATGACTACAAGTTGTAGCACGAATATAAGAATGGTTAATTTTTAATTCAAAGCATTTCATAGTATTAATTGCAACAAAAAATTGAAATCGCCTTGGGCAACCTAGCGTTGTGGACCGGCCCTGAGGACAACGAGGCTGGGTACGAAGCATTTATAGCAGGGCTTAAGATAGCAAAGGAACTGAGGGTAAGGATGATGCATATATTCAGTTGCTTCCAATTGGTGGTTCGCCAGGTGAAGAAGGAATTCAATTCTATGGGTGCGAGACTTGGTCCTTACATGATAAAAGCATTGGAATTGTTGGATGATATAGAACGTTACATAATTACGCACATCCCCATAGAGGAGAATCCAAAGGCTGACTTACTGGAAAAATTAACTAGTTTTGGAGATGCGCAACTGTTAGGATTGGTTCTAGTGGAGGTTCTATCGACTCCAAATACTGACTAGATGGATGTTGATTGGACTTTGGAAGCTAAAGAGGAAAAGGAGTTATGGATGACTCCAAGCAACGATTATCTGCTTAAGGGAACTCTCCCAAGAGGAAATAACGAATGACAGAACTGCCTCATAAAGTACCATGATTTGTAGTGCATAGAGGAGTGCTTTATAGGAGATGATTCTTGACCCCATGCTTTGGTGTGTAACCAATGATGAGGCTAGGAAAATCCTCATGGATGTCCATCAGGGTAGCTGTGGTGGTCTGTAATGACCCTAAAATAAAAATAAAATGATATATATTTATATTAGAAAATTCTGAGATATATATATATATATATAAGTATATAAGTGTATATATGTATATATTGCATTAAAACAGAAAAGAATTTGGCAATAAATAAAATTAAATGGGAGCTTCTGTTTGATAAAATGCAAGGAATTAAGGTAATTAGAAGAAAAATTGGAACTCAAAATAAATATAGCTTTATGTTCAAAGGATTATGTAAATATATATACACATTTAATATATATGGGGTGTTTGCTGTTTTATATGAAGATGAAGTTTAATATAAAGGGTTATATGTCTTATAATTGTGCCAGAAAATAATTAGCATAATATATGTGATTTTTAATTTAAAAGGGAGTTTACTGATTTGACATAAAGGCAGAAATATATATATATATATATATATATATATATACACACACACACATATACAGAATCAAATAAAATTTCCATACCATATTTATTCCAAGCAAATAAATTGTGTAAATGATTTTACATTACAAAGTATGGTAGTATGTCTGATTTAATGGAGGTAATAGATAGGTAGAAAAAAAATACAAAGTAGATTTTCAGATTTCCTTAAAGCTTATAAAAAAAAGAGAAATAATGAACTGAGGGTCACATGCTTATTGCATGAGTAGAAAAGAGTCATGAAAATAGTATTGAGTGTCTAAAAATGCATGATCCCCGAAATAGCTAATTAAAGTGTGCATTTCCAATTTATGATCACACAGAAATATGATGTGTACATAAACATCTAAGGGTATCAGGGGAATTACCCATTTTCTAAAACCCTAGAATGGATTTATAAATAACCGCACATAACCAAAACCATCACTCTCTCGGGATCAAAAAAAAAAAATAAACAAGGAGAAACACTAGCTTGAGGCTTTGGGGGATTTGCTGTTCTAAGAAATTAAGGCAGTGAAAGGAGAAACATTATGTGAGTATTTATCTTTTGTATGCAATGGCATTAAGTCCTATTGCAGGCAGCCTAAAAATACTATGAGTTATTTGAATCTCTGAAATGATTTGTTATGGGTGATATGGATGTTTGTTTGTGCATTTTTGTTTGGAGCATTGATCTGTAATTTGGCTTTCAGAGTTAACATGTTTTAAGTATTCTTGTTCTATCATCATTAAACATGGATCAAGATTAATAGGGGAACATGGGGTTGAGCCAGAAAATATGCAGGCAGTCATATTTCTCTGATATAAAAAAAAACTAAATTGGTCACTTGGGGGAAGTCAATGATCTGCTTACTTCAGGTGGAAGCAAGTATATGCATGGTGCAACTGCACCTTGAGGCCTTTGTGTATTGGAATAATTTAAACAACCTGGGAGTTTCCATCACAATGCATACATAGTGTTCATTTGACAAGGAGTTAAAGACCATAAAATAAATGGTGGTAGGGGTTTAATAATCTGGGTTATAAACTTTCAGATTTGGTGTTAGATCTAATCAAGATAAATATTGTTCATTGATTAATTGCTGGGTGGAACATTGGAGTATAAATCAGTGATTACTTATCCAAGATTTGATGAGGATGAATTAAAAATTGTACACATGATTAATTTTAACTGACTGTTGTGCAATGTATAATTTGTTGAATGTGATATTGTGTCTTCTTGCATGAACCAAAACTTGCTAAGTATAAAACCTGTTAATCTAGGAAGGCATTGCAAGATTACTACAATTATGTACATGTATACAAAAATTGATAAATGCTCATACCAGTGTAAACTGACCCTTTTTGGTTGCCCTTGCAATCATCTGGGTGTCTCAAAAATTATTTGGGGCAGCTAAATGATTTGCTTGCAGGAAATTGAAGTTGGCTTGATGAGTAAGGAAGGCATTGGCTGCTAGTATAAATAAGAGAGACTTGTTTTAAATATTGCAGTTGTTTTGTAATGGAATTACTAGACAAATTCTATTTTCAGTAATTGAAGTACTATTAGGAAACTTCCTAAGTATTTGGGGATGAAAACTTGTACTTAAGTAAAATTCATTTTGAATGATATTTGATGGACTTTGATTTTTATTGATTTTATGATCATCTGATTGGGAGAAAACAAGGGGATGGATATAACACATAAATATAAAATGTGAATGTAATGATCTCTGGTTTTATTGCCTGAGTTTATTCTATGATTTTCTTTAAAATAAAAATTACAATAGATTTGACAAGATTTGAATAAGAAATACTCAAGTGGAATAAAATGTAGGCATGTCAGATAACTGATACTGAGATATATATATATATTTGAAACTGATACTGAGATATATATAAATATATTTGAAACTGATACTTAGATCTATATAAATATATTTGAATCTCTGATTTCTATTGTTCATATTTTGTCTTATGGAAATTAAACAGCTAAGGGGATATAATTTTTGAAATGAACTCTCAAAGATCTTAGCAGAACATTCAAGCAAAAAATGAATTTGTGCATGGCAAGTAAATGATACTGGCAGGTGCATAAATTCTGGAAAATTGTATGGATTTGAGCATTTAAAATTTCAAATAAAAAGGGATCTTTGAGAATAGTAGACCTGGAAGGGTAATGGACTTTGGATATTTGGGTGAACACTTATAAGAAAGTATTTTCCAGATAACTTGAACTAGGCATAAAAAGGCTTGGAAATTTAGGAGTAGGAATTTTGTAAAAGCTTGTCAAAATGAAGGGTATGGGTTGCAAGTGGTAAAAGGGGGACTATGGCTGGTCTAGGTGGCCATGGGTCAAACCCTTGGAGCCTGGAATCTCTTCATTTCAATTGATGAAGTGTGAGTGCATCCGGGACAAAACCAAGGAAAACACCAAGCAACCCTCAGATAACACCAAGCAATTATAGTGATATACCAAGCAACTAAAAATCTGTACCATGTCAAACATAGAAATGCAATCTAACTTCAATTGTTTAATTTGAGACAGTGATTAGGAAATCACTTATAATGTTCCTAACTACAAGTAGGATCTTGAAATAATTTTATGCATAAGCCTAATAACTGTCACAAGAACAAATAAATGCTAATAGCCTTATTTAGGCAGATTAATATTTATATATAGTCAGATAACAAGATTAGGTATTATAATTTGCTAAAAATATACCTCTGGCAGTAGAATAAGATTTAAATAGAAAATCAGAGGCTTGTCAATAGCTTGTATGATATTTTGTTTTCAAGTTGATTTAAATTGACTCTGATATATATATAAAAATATATATGTAAATAATAATAAAGGAGCAATTGTATATCATCAAATATATAATTGGGTTAATCTTTGTACACTGATATGATTATATTATTAATTACAAGGTCTTGGGAAAAATATTTGGAAACTATGTAAAAATTTAAACATATAAGTATTTGGGGTTTAGTGGTGAGCCCCTCTTGAATAAAAAAAAAACCTAAGTGATTTTAAAGATGAGGGTCACCACAGTTGGTATCAGAGCTATGTTTTAAATAACATAGTAAATGTTGTTGTATGCATATGGATGTTTGAATGCATTGTTTGAATTGTTGGTGTTGAATGTTTTTGCTTTATGTCAAGAAATATATGTGTGTACATGTGACACATGCACAGTGTGCACAGAAATGAAAATGAACCAAGTAAAGACACAAAAAAAAACTGATAGGGGTAAATAAACTAACATAAAAATCATATTTATAGCATTATGGTAGGACCAAGGCATCACTCAGGTGCAGGATCATCACGTGAGCCACCTGTGATGAGCATGGAGGATTTTGTGAGAGCTTTAAGGGATGGAATGGCACCAAGGCAAGACAATCCTCATGAGGAACTCTCCAAACTGCTTAAGACTTGTACCACTTTGGGAGGAAAGGATTTTGAAGGTACTGAAGGAGCTATAGGTGTTCAAACTTGGATAAAAACTATGGAGAGGGTCTTCATAGATATGCAAATCAATGACCAAAGAAAGAGACAGATAGCTTCAAGGAAATTGAAGGGGGTTGCACTGGATTGGTGGGAAGTTGTGACAGCAGGAAGACAAGAGGATACCATTACTTGGAATAATTTCAAGGACATGCTTGAGGCCAGATTTGTCCCAGCATCTGCCAAGGCCACACTGCTTGAAGACTTTATCAGATTAAGGCAAGGAAGCATGAGCGTGAATGAATACACTCAGAAGTTTGAAGCATTATCCAAGTATGGACTGGTGTTAATAGGGAATGCAGAAGCAAAGAATGCAAGGTACATTCAAGGCTTGAACCCTAGTTTGTCAAGGGCAATGTTGCCATACAAGGACAAAACTTTTGATCAAGTAATTGATCTAACTCTCTCATTTGAGCAACATGACACTGCAAGAGAGAAATTCAGGAATATGAAGCTCAACAAGAAGAAGGGTGGTCAGAACAAAGTGCAACCTTATGACAAGAGAAATGCAAGTAAAGGGGCTAAGAAAGGGGAAGGAGCAACAACACCTGAAAGCAAGAAGTTTACTCATTGTTTTAATTGTGGAAAAGCTGGACATTATAGTAACCAATGCCCTGACCCCAAGATACCCAGAGGAGGATGCTATAATTGTGGAAAGATGGGTCATCTCAAGAAGGATTGCCCAGAAACCAATAGGGGAACAGCAAGGGTAGGAGCTTTGGCAGCAAGTAACACTGGGAATGTTGGGCAACTTGAAGGTATAATTTTTATTCATACCCAACCCATATCAATAATATATGATACTGGTGCCTCACATTCACTAATATCTTTGGAAATTGTAAAGAAGTTAACACTTACATGTGTTTCCATTGATCAGCCCTTGGTTGTACATAGTCCCATAGGGAGTTATTGCATGTTGGGGATGAAGTGTATGGGTCTGAAATTAATTATAGGGGGTTATGAATTTAATTCAGACTTATATACCTTAAATTATCCTGGTATTGGGATTATTTTGGGGGTAGATTGGTTAATGAGAAATAAAGCAATTTTAAATTTAGAAAACCTTACTATTTCTTTGGAAACAAATGAAGGCAAAAGAATTACCATCTTAAGTGAAATAGCAAAGAATACATGTTTTAATAAAATCTGGAGTATTAATGAAGTTCAAAAGGAATTAAAAATAGAGGAAATCCCAGTAGTCAATGAATATGTAGATGTGTTTGGAGAAGTGAAAGGAATTCCTCAAAACAGACCAATTGAATTTAAAATAAAATTAATTCCTGGAACAAATCCAATCATTAAGAAGCCTTATAGAATGGGTCCAAAAGAGTTGGTAGAATTAAAACATCAACTAGAAGAATTAGAAGAGAAAGGATTCATAAGATCAAGTAGTTCCAGTTGGGGTTCCCCAGTGCTATTTGTCAAGAAACATGATGGAACAATGAGGTTGTGTGCAGACTACAGAGATTTAAACAAGGTGACTATTAAAAATAAGTACCCACTGCCTAGAATAGATGATCTATTTGATCAATTGCATGGGGCTAAAATATTTTCAAGGCTAGACTTAGCCTCTGGATTTCATCAGATGAAAGTTGCAGAGGAAAGCATTGAGTACACAGCCTTTAATACAAGGTATGGCCTTTATGAATTTCTAGTAATGCCATTTGGCTTGACCAATGCTCCCTCCTATTTTGTAGACTTGATGAATAGAATTTTTAGAGACTTTTTGGATAAGTTTGTCTTGGTATTTATAGATGACATATTAATTTATTCAAAGACAGAAAATGATCATGCCATGCACCTACATTTAGTATTATCCAGACTTAGAGAAAATGAATTAAAAGCCAAGTATTCAAAGTGTACATTTTGGCAACATGAAGTAAAATTCTTAGGACACATAGTGTCACAGCAGGGAGTAAGTGTAGATCCAAGCAAGGTCATTGCAGTCCAATCATGGAGTAGACCCAAAACAGTGACTGAGGTGAGGTCATTCTTAGGTTTGGCAGGGTATTATAGGAGGTTCATCAAGGATTTTTCAAGAATAGCCGCACCAATGACCAAACTAACCAAGAAGAACCAACCATATGTGTGGACTGAACAGTGTGAACAAGCTTTTGAGAAATTGAAGCAAGCATTGGTGGAAGCTCCTGTCCTACAAATCCCTGAAGCAAATGAAGGAATGGTTGTATACACTGATGCTAGTGGGTCTGGGTTAGGTGCAGTGCTTATGCAACATGGCAAGGTAGTGGCATATGCATCAAGACAGCTTAAACCCAATGAAACCAAATATGCAACTCATGACCTAGAATTAGCTGCAATAGTGTTTGCACTAAAATTATGGAGGCATTATTTGCTTGGGGCAAAATTTGAATTATTCACAGATCATCAAGCATTGAAATATTTATTTTCTCAAAAAGATTTAAATATGAGGCAAGCAAGGTGGTTGGAGTTTCTGGCTGCATATGATTTAGATATATTGTACACCCCTGGAAAAGCTAATAGAGTGGCAGATGCCTTGAGCAGAAATCATGTTAGATTAGCCAGTTTGATGATTGATGAGTTTAAAAATCTTGCAGTGCTTGGGGAGGCAGATATATACAGCAAGGATACAGTGAATTTTAAAGAACATGGCGATATGGTGGAGTATGGTACACTGGGAATAATCACAGTGAAGTCTAACCTGGTGGAGAAAGTTGGTAGCATGCAAGATCAAGATCAAAGTCTAAAGGAGAAGAAAGAAATGTTATTAAATAACATTGAGTCAGAGAATTTTAAAATAGATTCCCAAGGTTATTTGAGGAAAAATGATAAGCTTTGTGTACCAAACATTGCAGAATTGAAGGAAGAAATCATGAATGAGCATCACAAGACCAGGTATACCATACACCCTGGTGGTACTAAGATGTATCATGATTTAAAAAGAGGCTACTGGTGGCCAAGAATGAAGTAAGCAGTGGCAAGATATGTGGCAAAATGTTCCACATGTCAACAAATTAAAGCAGACCACCAAAAGCCCTCTGGCATGTTGCAACCTTTGGAGGTACCTCAGTGGAAGTGGGAAAGCATTTCCATGGATTTTGTGGATGGTTTGCCTAGAACTAAGAAAGGCAATGATAGTATATGGGTAATTGTTGATAGACTAACCAAATCAGCTCACTTTGTTCCTGTCAGGTCAGATAGAAATGCATCTAGGCTTGCACAATTGTTTATTAAAGAAGTGGTGAGGCTACATGGCATACCCAAGACTATTGTAAGTGATAGAGACACTTTGTTCACCTCAAGATTTTGGGAAAGTTTCCAAGAAGCAATGGGAACACAACTTTGTTTAAGCACTGCCTACCATCCTCAAAGTGATGGGCAAACAGAGATAGTGAATAAAATATTGGAAGATTTACTTAGAGCATGTGTGCTTGATTTTGGGGGTAATTGGGAGGACCATATTCACTTGGCAGAATTCACTTACAACAATAGCTATCAATCAACCATAGGAATGGCTCCCTTTGAAGCCTTGTATGGGAGACCTTGCATGTCTCCTGCCTGTTGGTTGGAAGCAGGAGAGGGTGTACTATTGGGGCCAGATCATGTTAAAGAAACCACCAACATGATTGAATTGGTTAGGCATAGAATGAAGGCAGCACAATCAAGACAAAAGTCTTATGCAGATAGAAAGAGAAAGCCAATGGAGTTTGAAGTAGGAGAGCATGTTTTTCTGAAAGTATCACCAATGAAGAAAGTGTTCAGGTTTGGAAAATTTGGTAAGCTATCACCAAGATTTGTAGGACCATATGAAATTATGCAGAGAATTGGTGCTATGGCCTACAGACTTAAGTTACCTGAGGAGTTGAGTGGTGTGCATCCTGTGTTTCATGTTTCTCAATTGAGAAAATGGGTGCATGATGAAGGAGCAATTCTGGAGTCACCTACTCAAGTTCAAGTCCAGAAAAATTTGGTTTATACCAATGAACCAGTAGGGATAGTTGCCAAGGAAGAGAAAAAGTTGAGAAACAAGGTGATTAAACTGGTGAAAATCCAATGGAGCTTGGACACTAATGATTGTACATGGGAGGTTGAAGATAAAATGAGGGCTAAATACCCCAATTTGTTTACTGGTGAAGAGGTATGTTTAAGCAGCCTAAGATAATTTTTCTAAATATACTTATACATTGTTTGTTTTCATAAAATATGGGTATGGGGTTATGGAGTTAAAACAGGCTATGGATTAGTGCTTTTAATTGGAGAAATTAGGTGAAATTATGGGGACATAATTCCTTTAATGGGGAGGGTATGTAATGACCCTAAAATAAAAATAAAATGATATATATTTATATTAGAAAATTCTGAGATATATATATATATATAAGTATATATATAAGTATATATATATATTGCATTAAAACAGAAAAGAATTTGGCAATAAATAAAATTAAATGGGAGCTTCTGTTTGATAAAATGCAAGGAATTAAGGTAATTAGAAAAAAAATTGGAACTCAAAATAAATATAGCTTTATGTTCAAAGGATTATGTAAATATATATACACATTTAATATATATGGGGTGTTTGCTGTTTTATATGAAGATGAAGTTTAATATAAAGGGTTATATGTCTTATAATTGTGCCAGAAAATAATTAGCATAATATATGTGATTTTTAATTTAAAAGAGAGTTTACTGATTTGACATAAAGGCAGAAATATATATATATATACACACACACACACACACATATACAGAATCAAATAAAATTTCCATACCATATTTATTCCAAGCAAATAAATTGTGTAAATGATTTTACATTACAAAGTATGGTAGTATGTCTGATTTAATGGAGGTAATAGATAGGTAGAAAAAAAAATACAAAGTAGATTTTTAGATTTCCTTAAAGCTTATAAAAAAAAGAAGAGAAATAATGAACTGAGGATCACATGCTTATTGCATGAGTAGAAAAGAGTCATGAAAATAGTATTGAGTGTCTAAAAATGCATGATCCCCGAAATAGCTAATTAAAGTGTGCATTTCCAATTTATGATCACACAGAAATATGATGTGTACATAAACATCTAAGGGTATCAGGGGAATTACCCATTTTCTAAAACCCTAGAATGGATTTATAAATAACTGCACATAACCAAAACCATCACTCTCTCGGGATCAAAAACAAAATAAAATAAACAAGGAGAAACACTAGCTTGAGGCTTTGGGGGATTTGCTGTTCTAAGAAATTAAGGCAGTGAAAGGAGAAACATTATGTGAGTATTTATCTTTTGTATGCAATGGCATTAAGTCCTATTGCAGGCAGCCTAAAAATACTATGAGTTATTTGAATCTCTGAAATGATTTGTTATGGGTGATATGGATGTTTGTTTGTGCATTTTTGTTTGGAGCATTGATCTGTAATTTGGCTTTCAGAGTTAACATGTTTTAAGTATTCTTGTTCTATCATCATTAAACATGGATCAAGATTAATAGGGGAACATGGGGTTGAGCCAGAAAATATGCAGGCAGTCATATTTCTCTGATATAAAAAAAAACTAAATTGGTCACTTAGGGGAAGTCAATGATCTGCTTACTTCAGGTGGAAGCAAGTATATGCATGGTGCAACTGCACCATGAGGCCTTTGTGTGTTGGAATAATTTAAACAACCTGGGAGTTTCCATCACAATGCATACATAGTGTTCATTTGACAAGGAGTTAAAGACCATAAAATAAATGGGGGTAGGGGTTTAAAAATCTGGGTTATAAACTTTCAGATTTGGTGTTAGATCTAATCAAGATAAATATTGTTCATTGATTAATTGCTGGGTGGAACATTGGAGTATAAATCAGTGATTACTTATCCAAGATTTGATGAGGATGAATTAAAAATTGTACACATGATTAATTTTAACTGACTGTTGTGCAATGTATAATTTGTTGAATGTGATATTGTGTCTTCTTGCATGAACCAAAACTTGCTAAGTATAAAACTTGTTAATCTAGGAAGGCATTACAAGATTACTACAATTATGTACATGTATACAAAAATTGATAAATGCTCATACTAGTGTAAACTGACCCTTTTTGGTTGCCCTTGCAATCATCTGGGTGTCTCAAAAATTATTTGGGGCAGCTAAATGATTTGCTTGCAGGAAATTGAAGTTGGCTTGATGAGTAAGGAAGACATTGGCTGCTAGTATAAATAAGAGAGACTTGTTTTAAATATTGCAGTTGTTTTGTAATGAAATTACTAGACAAATTCTATTTTCAGTAATTGAAGTACTATTAGGAAACTTCCTAAGTATTTGGGGATGAAAACTTGTACTTAAGTAAAATTCATTTTGAATGATATTTGATGGAGTTTGATTTTTATTGATTTTATGATCATCTGATTGGGAGAAAACAAGGGGATGGATATAACACATAAATATAAAATGTGAATGTAATGATCTCTGGTTTTATTGCCTGAGTTTATTCTATGATTTTCTTTAAAATAAAAATTACAATAGATTTGACAAGATTTGAATAAGAAATACTCAAGTGGAATAAAATGTAGGCATGTCAGATAACTGATAGTGAGATATATATATATATATATATATATATATTTGAAACTGATACTGAGATATATATAAATATATTTGAAACTGATACTGAGATCTATATAAATATATTTGAATCTCTGATTTCTATTGTTCATATTTTGTCTTATGGAAATTAAACAGCTAAGGGGATATAATTTTTGAAATGAACTCTCAAAGATCTTAGCAGAACATTCAAGCAAAAAATGAATTTGTGCATGGCAAGTTAATGATACTGGCAGGTGCATAAATTCTGGAAAATTGTATGGATTTGAGCATTTAAAATTTCAAATAAAAAGGGATCTTTGAGAATAGTAGACCTAGAAGGGTAATGGACTTTGGATATTTGGGTGAACACCTATAAGAAAGTATTTTCCAGATAACTTGAACTAGGCATAAAAAGGCTTGGAAATTTAGGAGTAGGAATTTTGTAAAAGCTTGTCAAAATGAAGGGTATGGGTTGCAAGTGGTAAAAGGGGGACTATGGCTGGTCTAGATGGCCATGGGTCAAACCCTTGGAGCCTGGAATCTCTTCATTTCAATTGATGAAGTGTGAGTGCATCTGGGACAAAACCAAGGAAAACACCAAGCAACCCTCAGATAACACCAAGCAATTATAGTGATATACCAAGCAACTAAAAATCTGTACCATGTCAAACATAGAAATGCAATCTAACTTCAATTGTTTAATTTGAGACAGTGATTAGGAAATCACTTATAATGTTCCTAACTACAAGTAGGATCTTGAAATAATTTTATGCATAAGCCTAATAACTATCACAAGAACAAATAAATGCTAATAGCCTTATTTAGGCAGATTAATATTTATATATAGTCAGATAACAAGATTAGGTATTATAATTTGCTAAAAATATACCTCTGGCAGTAGAATAAGATTTAAATAGAAAATCAGAGGCTTGTCAATAGCTTGTATGATATTTTGTTTTCAAGTTGATTTAAATTGACTCTGATATATATATAAAAAAGTGGAAATTGGTACGAAGGGCCTAATTATATGGCCCATTTTTTTTCCAGGACACGGGTTTGAAACTATTATTTTCGAGGACAATTATGTGCGGCGTGCGTCTTCATCTTCTCAAACATCTAAATATCTTCTGAAATTGATCGTGGAAATTAGGCGCGTTCGTCTTCATCTTCTCAAACAACTACGTATATTCTGAAATCTGCCGATCTTGGAAATTGGGCGCGTGCGACTTCATCTTCTCAAACAAGTACGTATCTTCTGAAATCTACCGATCGTGAAAATTAGGCGCGTGCGTCTTCATCTTCTCAAAGAACTACGTGCCTTATGAAATCTACCGATCTTGCAAATTAGGCGGTCGTGAAAATTAGACGTATCTTGTTCAATCAAAGCGGTCGTTTCTTGTGCAATTGAAGCGGTCGTGAGGCGTTAGTTTCTTCTCAAATCAAAATCGACTTTAATTATGGGAAATCGTGAGGCGATTTTCTTCATTTGGTGAGTTTATTTTTTATTTGCTGTTTTTCATTCTCAATTCTTTTTTTTATGATGTTACTGTATGTTTCTTTTCACAGGAGGCTGTTTTCATCTATTGGAGGAAGGTTTTGTTTGATGTAGTTGGAATAATGGCTTCTGAATGGTATTGTTTTATTCTTACAATCACTGTGTATTTAGCTTCGTTTGTTCTTTAGTTTGCAATTAAACTCTGATTGTTTAGATGTTTAAGAATGGTGTATCAAAATTCCATTCTGGCTCTAGTAATAATTTGGCAGCCATTGAATGTGATTATGTGTTTTAAAGACCATATTGATCTTAGTGTGTGTTTGTTATGATAATTTTTTAGCTCTTCTTTTTCACCATTAAGTATATTTTTGCAGATCATTTTTTTCACCTATGATTTTTCAACAATGTAAACTTGAATAGGTACAATCACAACGAATGTTTTTCTTCCACATGTTCCACTGTTGTAATCAGGTTATCCCAAAGAGTGATAGTGATCTCTAAAAGATAAATTGTTTTATCTTTTTCAAAAAATGGTATAAAAAATGATTTAAATAGTCTTATGCTATTAGTTTTTATTTAAGATCAGTTTCACATAGTTATATTTTTTTAATATTTTTTTTACATTTTTTTTGCAGGTGTGATTCATCTGTTATAGTTGTGTTTGATTTCAATAACAATTGTTTTAGTGCTCGTTTTGGATTGGATGCTTCTATTTCTTATGTTAGGAATAGGATTTGGGAGTAGTGGAATAATTTTACTCCATTATGCTTTGATATTTTTTATATTCGAGAATCAAAGACTACCTTTATTGAAACGGATAGTGATCTTCAAGCTATATTGATTTTGTCTTGGTTTAAAAAGGAAGAATTTTTGGTTTTTTTTCTACGGCTGAAGAATGATTCAATGGATAATTTTGTTGGTGAAAGTAGCAAGTCTGGTTCAGTTGTTGGTGTTGAGTCAAGTAATAATATGTTAGGTTATGATGATGATTTAGATTCTGGTTTTACTCAACAAAAGGATTTACATGAGTTGTTGAAGAGGAATTCAAATATGGAATTTTTTACTGGGGTTGGTCAACAGTTTGATTCTGCTATTGGATTCCGTAGAACGGTTAGTGCTTATTGTTTGAAGAATGGGTTTAAAGTACAATATATTAAGAATTGTAAAGAACGATTGACAGTTCGATGTGCTATAGATAGTTGTCCATTTAGGATTCATGCTTCTTGCAAACTGAAGCAATTGGACCAATTGTTTGTTAAAAAAATTCAGCTGAATCATACTTGTGGTGGTGGATTTCGTTCACTTGGTAGTCCAACCATTAATAGTGATCTTGTGAAAAGTCTAATCTTCACTCAAATTCGTGATGAGCCAAAAAGAAAAACGAAGGATATCATTAAAAGTTTTAGAAGAGATTATGATGTGGAGCTGAGCTATTATTTTGCTTATAAGGGTAAGAAATTGGCTATGAATGATATTTACGGTGATGAAAAGAAATCTTACAATGATTTAGTTTGGTATTTGAAGGCATTGGAAAGAAATAACCCAAATAGTTATTCAAGTATGGATGTGGATTCTGACACTAATCAATTTGAGAGAGTTTTTGTATGTTATGAGGCATGTATATTTGGATTCAGCTATTGTCGTCCTATGGTGTTTTTAGATGCTACCTTTTTGAAAGGGCGAAGTGGTATTTTGATGGCTGCCACTGCAAAAAATGGAAATCAAGGTACTAATTTTGATCTTTTTTTTTGCTGTTGTATTTACTTTGTACTGTGTGCATTAGGTTCTTGTTATAAATTTTTGTAACATAGTACTGTTTCTTTAAGTGATTGTTCTAGTGAATTTTGTTATGTTCATACTGCATTTTGGTTAAGTGATTAGTCTACTATTATATAGTACTGATTCAGTTCATTAAAGTTTCTTTTGCGTTAGGGCTTAGCATGTAAAATTATTGCAGAAAATGAATTTATGTTACTACTACATGTTGAATAAGATAAATGCATTTATCTTTTAAGATAAAGAATTAAATAACATATTAAGCCGTACTTATATATCATAGTTACTAGTACATGTTGAATATATTTATCATTTTTCTCATTATTTGAAATTCTTACATAACGTATAAAAATGATTTAAACAACATATAGAAAAGATAATAGCATATATCTTTTAGAAGTTCAAATATAAGTCTTTGTATTGTATGCATGAATTAAGTATTATATCTTTGCAATTTCTACTCTTCCTACATAGACTTCACATTCAAGTAGCAAAATTTAAAAAACAAAAGAAAAAAATGTTGAATTGTCTCTAGCAAATTTATTTTTCCTTTTTTATTTGGGCAAAGGGCATAGTGTTCATGTGATTTTTTACTATTAGATAATACTGTTTCAAAGATAGTGCATTATTTTCAAATGTACATTAATAAACAGTGAATTATTATTATTTTGTTTTTTTCCAGGTTTTTTCCCATTAGCAATGGCTCTTGTTCCCAAAGAAAATGAAGAGTGTTGGAGTTGGTTTTTGAATCACCTAAAGAATGCTCTTAGTTGTGATAGAATATTAACTTTTTTAAGTGATAGACACTGGGGTTTATTGTTAAGTGTTCCAAAATTTTTTCCGAATAGTCATCATTCTTATTGTTTGCATCATATGCAAAATAATATTGCTAGCATTGTGAAAAGTGGAAAGGGTGTTTGGGTAGCTCATTTACTTGAGCGTTGTGCTATAGCTTCTAATCATCATGAGTTTGAAAAAGCCATGTCCAAGTACAAAGAAATTGGAGGTGCCAAAGCTATAGAGTATTTGAATGACAAACCATATGATCATTGGGCCGATTTGTTTTTTCCGGGGAAGCGATATGGTGAAAATAAGTCCAATGTAGCCGAGAGTTTTAATTCTTGGATTTTGGATGAAAGAAGTTTGCCTGTTACTGCTTGTCTTGATGGAATTAGGGTAAAACTTATGATGCAAATGTCTAATCGTAGAGAAGAGGCATTAAAGTGGACTAGTGTGCTATGTCCGAAAATGGAAGCTCGTTTGTTAAAATTGAAGGAAGAAGGATTTGGGTGGAGTGTTTCTAAATCATCTAGGTATGTATTTATATTTATTTACATGATGTTCACAGTTTCTAAAAAATGATAAATGCATTTATCTTTTTTCAACCTGCTATGTAGCCTGTGTTATGATTTCATTTTGTTGGTGTTGCTTGTTACGTATTTTCTCTTTGTCTGCATTAAAGCTTATGTTCACAGTATGATTGTTAATTTTTTTGGTTTATTAGTCTTATTTTTCACTATTAGTTCACTGCACATGAATTGGGTCTTACATTTTGTAGGTATATTTTTGAAGTTCATTCTCCGACATCTCAAAAGGTTGATCTTAAAAATCGCATTTGCAGTTGCAATCAATGGAAAGTGACAGGTTTTCCTTGTGTGCATGCTTTGAAGTGTATTTCTTTAACCAGAAATTATGTTTATGAATATATTGAGAATTACTTTACTGTTGAGTATTATCTAGCTTCATATTCACATTTGATCAATCCTATTCCAACTTTTGATAAGGAAGCAATTGAAGCTGAAGAATCATCTACTGTTCTTCCTCCTAAGCCTGTTCGTGGAGCTGGAAGGCCTAGGATGAATAGGATTGAAGGGGCTGATTTTCATGCTAAGCAAAATAGATGCGGAAAGTGTAAAAAACTAGGACATAACAGAAGGCGGTGTTCTTTTGAATAATTGAGTTGATTGTTTTAGTTCAATGTATTTGATTGGTTGTTCTATGAATACTTTGAGTTGAATAATTGAGTTGATTTTTTTAGTCCAAAGTATTTGATTTGTTCTTGTATGAATATTTGGTTGTTGTATGAATACTTTGAGTTGAATATTTGAATAATTGCATATGTTGAATTGGTTATGATCTGATTTTGATTATTTTTGGTTGTATGAAATTATTTATGTTTAACCGTTATTTGGAATACAATGTTGTTAGTTCTGTTAAAAAAGATAAATTGATATTTCTTTTTAATTGTTGTGTATAGTCTGTTTTTAAAACACAGTCCTGAGAAGAGCTCGCACGGTGTACTCAGCTATGACCTTAGGTTTCACATTAGTAGAGTCTGATCCAGGTGTAACCATGTTAGGCTTCAACAAAGTACCTTCCATTAGGACTTTGTGCTCGTTTAGGGCCTTGTAGCATGCAGCAAGCACTCTTTCAGTCACATCTGCACACCTGCCAATTTCAAGGCCATTCAATATGTTAATTAACTTTGTGGAACAAACAATATTAAGGTTCCAAATGAACAATCCAAAAACAGGAACAGGTTACTCTTTGCTAGCATTTCACGCATGAAGTTTTTCTCATTAATGAGTGTTGAGTACAACAAAAAAAGGTAAATCATGTTCTCTCATGAGTTGATTTATTGCTAATTAACAGTAGCATTCTTGCTTTTGACCCATTGATTTTGTTTAACAAGTAAAATTAACAGACAACTACCCAGTCAATGTTATGGGATCCATCAACAAGAATCTCAGATTCGACAATGGGAACAAGCCCATTTCGAACCAAATCATCTGTAAATCCACGATTTTTACGCACAACGGTAGGAATACAAATCAAACAGAACAACTGGAGATCAGTATGACTAGTATATTGCTACCCAAAACATACTGTCAATAAAACATAAATTCGTTTATCTTTTTAACAGAGCATTAAAAACATTAGCCATTACAAATTCACTATCAATTACCATAATTTCATTATCAAATTAAAAATAAATTGTGTAAGTACTTGCTAGTTAACAATATACAAAAGCAACATAGACTGAAGTGATTATGTAGTTAATATTTCATTTTGACAAATGCATTGGTTCTAGACAGTCTTGCCTTCTTGGTTCACAATATCATAACAGTTTGACAATACATCCCATGGTACTTGGCGAACTGGAGATCGATAGCCTCTACAATCGGGGTCGTGGCATTTCTGATAGTAGCCACCTCTCTGGAAATCAACAATGTACGTAACATGATTACTTTTATGTTCTCTTCCAATTCGTTCACAATATCGACTTTTGGACATGCTATAAATTATGTAGCCATGTGCAGAAAACCAGTACCACCTTTTTATTTTACCCGAAATATTTCCATGAGAGGCAAAAGATGAAATTTTATCATCCAAAGCTGGAAAGGGAGATTTTCCTGAACAATAGGACTTGGGTATATTGCTTCCATAATCATGTAATGACTTATCTCCCTCGGTGTGGGTGCTATTATCATTGACCTCAGATTCAAAATGAAGAATTTTGCAACAGTCCAGATCCATTTTGCACTCTAATAGCTTATCAAATTCAGCATCTATTCTGCAAATAAGTGATTTGATAAACACTTGTTCCTCATTCAGATTCTTACATCCAAAGCGTCCGCTTGGCAGGAGTAAAGCATTCTTCCCTGCTTTTGATGAGAAAGGAAGACGAAAACAACGATTACGGGTATAAACTCCAGTATCAACAAAAAGAAGCTCCGTATTGTCTGATGAGCTTGAATCTTTTTTGATGTACAGTTTTTCAAACTGTGGATCACTTACTCTTAAATTTATTATGCGTGGGCATACCTCAGAGATGAATGTTCCAACATGCGAGTTGTCTTTGAAGGCAAAATTTGGGATATGAATGATCACATGTCGAGAGAACTTTTCTTCAGTAGATGAATCAAGCTCTAAAACCCAATCTTGATTTCCCTGGATTTTGTATTTGTCATTTAACAGTTTGAAGGTGATAGATATCAGAATATCTACCATTTCATCGGCATTTTTTCCAGTGTTAATCTTTTTATTGAACTCCAGATCATAATACAAGTGGCAAGGCAGTCCGACTTGAATAACCTCATAATGGTGGCGTAACTTAGGATTCATGGTTTTGTACCTTCTCCAGAACTCATCATATGTAGAAACAAGGAACCTTCTTTGTGCAGTCAAATGATCTTGGTAGCAAAAAACGTAAGTGTTTGCATGTGTTTGGACAAATCTTAAAGCTTCTTCTTGTCTAGGAAAAGTAGCCCATACTACATCTTTTTGCTGTGTAGAACAACGGAATTAGAAAACATAATAATAAATATAAAACTATAAATTATCAATAACAGATAAAAGGATTTATATTTCTTAAAAGAGCAGTAGAAACTTATTTTTAAGATCAGTTACTACAAATTCACTATCAATTACTACAAATTCACATCAAATTTTCAATATCAGTTACTACAAATTCAGTATCAATTACTACAAATTCACATCAAATTTTCAATATCAGTTACTACAAATTCATCATGTAATTCATTAGTAATTTAAAATATACTCCCTAAAATCTATGATCAATGTAGTATCAGCTTTTACAAATTCATCACCAAATTCATTATCTAATTTTTAATATCACCCATTACAAATTCATCATCTCATTCATTAGTCATTACATTTTTATGGGCTGAAGAAGAGCTGCAAAACTTGTCAAGCCAGCAGTATGGTTCGTCGGATAGTATTTGTGCAGCTATCTGTGCTCTCAATGCATTAACTTGTTCAAGACTAATTTTTTCTGTAGTCTGCATTCCTTGTGCTATTTTTTCCATGAACATCATCACAAAAATTCCGCAGTCGTACCTGTATTTCTGAAGTTTAGTACTTTGAATATAATGATAAAACAGATTATCTTTTCTTTATTTTGATAATGAATTGTAATTAGTATTATGTTTATCTAAAACTAGTATGTGAGAAAATAATATTATCTAATTGGTAATATGTGTGTAGGTAGTTATTGTGTATTGTGATTTTTTATATAAAATTCTGAACTATCTTCAAAATTACCCAGTGCTTTGTTGAGCACAGTCAACATTTTTAAGCACTGAATTTTTCCTGAGAATTGTTTTGTGCCCTTCTTCTTGTAACTCTTTGTTTAGGTAGTTCACTGCTGATTTCTGCAAACAGTGAAGGAAAATTAGAATAAATATAAACACATTTATCTTTTTTACTTTTTGTGTATTTTTACTTACCACATTAATGACAAATTTTGTATGTCCACTTCTGCAGGTTTTTGATCTCGTGGTCAAGTGCAGAGAGTCGTAGTGGTTCCAAGTGCATTCTCCAACAACTAGTTCTAGCAGACTCCAATGATCATTGCCATTTATTGGGAATAATATGTTGCAACATAATGGATCTAAAAGTGTTCTTTTCATAAAAGGATTGAACATTTTTTTCTTGATATTTTCCAAGCTTCCATCCGTTGCGCTTTTCTGTAAAAAAAATTGTTTTAGAAAATTTATGTTTTATAAAAAAATGTTAATTTGAGAATATAGTTCACTTACTGTCATAGTTGTGTTAACATAGATAATGCTATTGCTTTTTTCTAGTTGCTTTGTTTTTCGGAACCAAAACCAATCAATGATCTACATTTGAAAAATAATATGGATAAAGTATATAAATTATAATGAAGGAAAGTTTAGTTTGTTGTACTTACTTGACCACAAATACTTTGTTGATAGAGGAGGTCTTCTATCATCATTTTTGTTATGGTGATGAAGTTTTCATCATCACAACTAAATACTTCATCGCTGGAAAATTGGACGGTTGTTAATAAAAGAAATTAAGTTTAGTACGTACTATGTTGTTTGCATTTGATAGTAAAACAAAATAGAAGCCTTTATGGAATTATTTATTAAAAGTTAAAGATAAATTAATTTAGCTTTTTTAGTTTTGTTTAGTTTTTGTTTATTTTTGAGCAAGTGTGTGAGTGTATAGTAGTTGATAGATGTACTGATAGGTGACCAAACTAAAACAGAACCAACACAGTACTAATAATTAATCTAACAGATTGTTGATATATAGTTTGTGTGAGTGAAAAGTAGTTTAATTACTTACTTGTTTCCTCCCAAAACTTTGAAAAAAAGTTTCACATTTTGTTGCTGTTCATCAGTTAGATGCTTCATGAGTGGACACTTTTCAACATTCTTTTGCTTCTTCTTTAGAAATGACATCTTCAACAACAATTGGATTTTCTGCAGCAATTTCTTGACTATGTTGTTTGATATTTTCAAATTTTAAACAATCTTCGGTTTCTAGAATGCAATCTTGAGTTTCCATCAAATCAAAACATGGAAAGTTAGCAGAACTATTTATATGCATCATACCAACTATCTTTCTTTTATTCGTACCTTTATCAGCTTCACTTTTTTCTTTGAAATCATTTTTTTTCTCCACATTATGCTCTTCAAAATTTTCCAGCTTTTGAAGTTTCATTTCAAGATTGTGGAGTCTTTGTTCAGCCAGCTGTCTTGAATGTTGTTCCTCATTCAGTTGTTCTGCCATACTTTTCATCTCAGCAGATAAAAAGTTCACTTTCCTCTCTAACTCTTTTATGCTATTAGAGCAGTCTGTAGCATATTTGTCATATTCCAACCCAGTATATATTTTTTTTGAAAAAAAGTCTTTTTCCTCTTTAGTTACATTTGCAAATTTCTTTAAAATCTGCATGGAAGGTATTTGAAATTAAATTTGGACATGTAATATCTTTGAAATTCTATGAAGTTAGAAATCAGAAATTATTAAAAATATACAGGTAAAAAAATTTCAGACACTTGATAAATGGAAACAACATGCAGGCACATTCATATGGGAAGGAGAGAAGACTAGGAAAATCTATAATGCACACACAATAGTTGTTACGTATAAATATAGATATGTAATTAAATAACCTACAAACTACATAAATTTAGAACACTATTCCTATTAAATAAGACACATATAAACATATGTACTCATATAATTTTGTTTATCAACAAATATATATAGTTCATTATGTACTTAAATCAATTTCTATAAAAACATATATGCATTTATCTTTTTTAACTAGGGTTTAATTTAGTTGTATATTTTCTGTAATAAATTTAAATATGAGTAAATCATGAAAAATGTTTAATATGTATAACTATATAACAAATATAAGTAATGCCTAAGTTGTTATAAAATCATTTACATTAACAGATAAATGTTTTTATCTTTTATAGCTTTTAAGCATGGTAAAATTAATGAAGAAATTTGGAGTTGGGCAGAAACTGAATTGTACTTAAATCATTATGTATTTATGTATTTAAAAGTAGCATACCTTATCATTGTCTATTTCATCAAGGTCCAAATCTTTTAATTTTGACAAGTCCCATTTTCTCATCCTTGGGATTTTGCTTTCCAAATTTTCTTTTTCATCGATGATTTGCGTCCTTTCACAAAACCAATACTGCCAATAAGACCATGCAAATAAGCATTAACATTTAACATTTTTGTAAAAAGCATTGGTATAAATTTATTTATATTTGCTTAAAGTTTTTAAATCATACCAGTAAGACCATAGTACATCCAGGTGTGCTTCTTGGATTAGCATAGTATTTTTGTACATTTTTCATGACATTTTCACATATTGCTCTCGGCCAAGAGATTGAGTTAAATTTTTTTAAGTTTAACAGCTTTGATAAGAAGCCCCACTGCATGTAGTTCTGATTGTTAGGAAAGAAAAAAGTAATAATCAACAAGAGCAACAACAATTTGACTAAAACTTCATTCCCGTTTTCTTCCTCTATCATTTTTTTCAACCTTCTTGTGACTGTCTTCTGGCTAATTATGTCATTTTCTTCGAAATTTGTAGTCAGAAACTCTGAAAAACTCTCCATTGCTGTGGCCTTATTTGAAGTTGGTATTGGAAACAAATCCTCTCCAGATAAATTCATTCCAAATATAAGGCTAACTTCTTCAGGTGTGATTTTCAGCAGTTTGTTTCCAATTTTGAAAGCTTTTTCTTTAATACTGAAAGAAGTAATTAGTTGGTCTAAATTTGAAGCACTTTTCCGTATGTTTTGCCGTTCTATGCCATTGGTGAGAAACATATTAAAAAAGTTTTTGAATGGCGTTTTGTTGATATAACTTTTTGCTTCTGAAGATAGAATGTTTTTTTCCTTTACCGTCATCATAACTTTGTACACAGCATCTAAATTACATCTGTATGTTCCACTGTACAGATGTTTTTTCTGTCTTTTCAGCCTGTTTTGAATTTCATATTTGTCAACATCATCTGACTCATCTGTTTCAATATTTATTTCTTCAGAATCATAACTTGCTTCATTTAGTTTTTCTGAAATTGTTCCTTCGTCATCTGAGTTTGTTAGATGTTCTTTTTCAGTCATTTGTGAGATTTGCTGTGTTGGTTTAGCTTCATCCTACATTTATGAAAATAATATCATTAATTGGGATCCTAAATTTATTTCTGCATATTCATGAAGATAATATCATTTTGCTCAAGAATCATAATGCACATAAAGTATAATAAACACTTTTGTTGAGTAACTATGTAGTACTGATGGCTATTTTTTTTTCCAAAGTATAGAAAGATAATCTGTTTTATCTTTTTTAGGTGTTTAAGTAATGGTCATTTAGAAATCTGAAAACTTAAAGAGAATGAAACACAAAATAGCCATCAGAATATTATTTATAAAAAAAGATAAATTCTTTTATCTTTTTTAACAAAGCATTAACAACAAATTATCCATTACAAATTAGTGATCAGTTATTAGAATTTCATCATCACAATAGCCTTGAAGTAATAACATGTACAACATGTATGAATGCAGTGCACAGTGCAGACTTATATGGTCAGAGAATCAAGCTACAACATTAACAAATAGTCAGATCCAAAAGTGAGAGTACAAAGAAGTGCACAGCATACACATAAGCAAATGCAACATGAAAACAAATCTAGATCAATGCAAATGAAGCAACCAAACCTGACTGAAGTGTTCAAATATTACATATATACATGTGTGTAACATCAAGTGAATATGCAACATCATACACATTGAAACCAGAGTCCAACGCAGACATGTCGACAAGATAAGAATGCAAGTGCAGACAAGCTACAATATGACAGACTGCATTTAAAGCAACAACTCAACTCAGTGCACATCAACCCAATACAAACTACATGAAGTATATGGAATCTAGATTCCAATTTAATATGTATATACAAATTGAAGAGTACAACTAAATATTATACATAACATAAGTAGGAAAACAGTTACCAATGAAGTTGAAGATAAAGGTGATCTCTGGCTGTGTTGATCGCAGAATGGGCTAGATAAAGGTCTAATATTTATGCATTGGGTTCCAGCTTCATTTATAAATATGCACGTTGTTTTCTGTATGAATAACTTTGATTTTGATGACCTGGTGTGCATTTTTACGCTGCATAAAAATTGTCATACATAATGAAATGTTAGAAAGAGTGAAGAATAATTTTTTTGTACTTGTAATTGTAATTATCAAACACAACTAGGGTTGTAATTCTAATAAGTAATTGTGTGTAGGTAGTTATTGTGTATTGTGATTTTTTATATAAAGGGGAATCATATATAGTTCATTATCTAATTAAATCGTTTTGTATAAAAACATAAATGCTTTTATCTTTTTTAAGTAGGGTGTAAATTTGCTGTATATCTTTTGTAATAACTTTTAAATCATGAAAAAATGGCAAACATGTATAACATATACTAGTCACTATTTAAGATAACTAAGGCTTAAGTTGATTTGAACCAATTATAGTAAAAGATAAATATGTTTATCTTTCGTAGTTGTTGAACATAGGTACATTACAACATAACTGTGTTTACACAATACATACAATTTTTGAAGTACTGAAGTTAAAATTATGTTAAAGCAACTCAAAGATAAACAAACATGTTAAATCCATTACATTCTTGTATTAAATCATTTAGATTAAAAGATAAACAGATTTATATTTTTAAGCTGTTGAATATGACCAGTTTTACATCACGTTAAATCATTACAAAAACAACAAACACCTTACATGCATTACAAAAACTGTTATATATAAACACAATCAATAGAACTTATTTGTTACTTGTCAAACACAAGCAAAAACAACCCTTAAATAGCAAAGAAAATCAATCAGTGAATGACTACTTACTTCAGCTAACAAAAACAATCGATATATAGCAAAAAAAAACAATCGATGAACAACAAACAGCAAAGATAAACAAGTATTTACTTGTTCAGCAACAAGTGAATAGAAATCACGTCTTGCAACTAGTGAATAGAAATCGCGTCTTAGTTTCTTCAGCTGAAGAAAAGTGAATCAATCGATATATAGCAAACAGTAGAAATAAACAATTACTTACTTGTTCAGCTGAGAAAAGTTAGGCGGTACGATTTCTTCAGCCAATCGATAATCCAACTGAGGCGATTTTGTTTCTAAACCCTACTTTTGTTTTTCATTTGGAGGTTTGGCGGCAGATATGGATTAGCGAGAAGTAGAGGGTTTATTTTCGACCCGTGTCCTAGAAACTAATTTTTTTGAACACGGGTCCTAGAAAATAATTAGTTGATGGTAATAGGCCCTTATAGTGAAATTCCCCTATAAAAAATATATATGTAAATAATAATAAAGGAGCAATTGTATATCATCAAATATATAATTGGGTTAATCTTTGTACACTGATATGATTATATTAGTAATTACAGGGTCTTGGGAAAAATATTTGGAAACTATGTAAAAATTTAAACATATAAGTATTTGGGGTTTAGTGGTGAGCCCCTCTTGAATAAAAAAAAATCTAAGTGATTTTAAAGATGAGGGTCACCACATGGTCACATCAAGGGGCAGATGCCAGCAAAGAAGATACTTCGCTACGGATACTTCTAGCTAATGATAAATCACGATGTTGTTGAATAGCCTAAACGATACGACTGGTGCTAGAGATTTGCAAAGATTCCAAGAGCCTCATCTTCAAATCTTACGCAAATGGTTAATCCATAGCCATTTGTGGTTTAGGGGATTGATATGATTGGTGTGTTATTTATGTCAAAAGGAGGAGTTAAATATGCAATTATATCGGTGGATTACTAAACAAAGTGGGCTGAAGCAGAACCATTCACCAAAAACACAACGGAAAAAGTGATCAACTTTGTGACAAGGAATATTATCTACAGATTTGGGATACCTCAGAAAATTATAATGGATAACAGAACTCAGTTTGAGAGTATCGAGTTTAAGGATTTTTGCCCGGTATAGGATCGAGAAAAGCATTTTGGTAGTAGCACACCCGCAAGCAAATACGCAGGTAGAGGCGGTAAATAAAATCATTAAGTCCATCTTGAAGAAATGGCTAATAAAAGCTAAAGGCAACCGAGTTGATAAGCTTCCACTTGCATTATGGGCTTATAAGATGACCCAAAAGTCCACGACTGGACATACACCATTCGCTTTAGCCTACGGATCAGAGACCATGATTTCAATTGAACTGGAAGTCTCTTCTCACTAAAAAAACATTACGATCCCAAGGCCAATGAGTAACTCTAGTGTGTCCCTCGATTTGATTTCTAAAAAGCGAGAAGAGGAAAAATTATGGGTAGTTGCTCACCAGGAAAAAGTAGTACGACATTACAACATCAAGGTTCGAAACGGAGGTTGGGGATCTCATTTTGAAACGAATTCTCCTGGATACAAGTGCATTTGGTCAAAATTGGAAAGGTCCTTATACTCAAACAGAAGCTTGGCGATGGAACTTTTGAGCTGGCTGCTGTTGATGGAAGCCCAATTCCACAGGCATGGAATAATGACTTACATGTTTTCATTAGATTTACTTAATTGATATGTCCCTGGCGGGATTACTTTGTGAATGACAAGTGAACTTTCCCAATTTAGGTCTAGAGGACCGTCCATGGGGTCCTTCATGTTTGTCGTTACTTTTTTCAAACCGAATCTCCTTTTTTGAACATCCTTCCATTCACTTTTGAATTTTAATACTTTGTGATTTTACATTAATATTCTGTAGTTCAAATAACAGCTTGATCCTTTAATTTGTTAAGCAAGTCAAGCGATTCCTTTTTTAATTCTTGATTCGTTTCAAAGGTATAAGACATTCTTTGACACGAGGAAACTTTGACTTCAATTGGTAACATTGCCTCAAATCCATCCGTTAAGGAGTATGGAGTGTGTCCAGTTGCAACCCTTGCGGATATTCGGTTTAACCATAAAATGAGAAGAAGTTCATCTACTCAAATCCCTTTGGTGTTCCCCAATTATTTTTTCAAAACGTTCTTTATTGTTTTATTCTTAGCCTCCACTGCACCGTTGGCCTTTGGATGAGCTACTAATTGAAAACTTTTTTTGATTCCATTCTTTTCACAGAAGCAAGTTAACTTCTTACTTTTGAATTTGCTTCCATTATTGTAAATAATCTTGTTTGGAAGCCCAAATCTTGTTGCTATATTCTTAATAACAAACTTTGGAACTTTTTGGCTATCATGTTAGGTAAGGGTTCAGCTTCCACCCACTTAGTAAAATAATCCATCGCTACTACAGCAAATTTTGCTCCTCCACTTGAGAATGGAAGTGGACCGATCAAATCAATCCCTCATACGTTAAAGGGCCATGGACTGGAAATGGTGGTTGGATTGCTGGGAGGAAGTCGTGGTATTTTAAAGAATTTTTGGCACATGTCACACCTTTTAACACAATTTATGACCTCTTCTATCATTCAGGCCCATCTCATCACTTTTTTGGCTAGTTTTATTTCATTGGAATGAACTCCACAAAATCCTTTATGGGATTCTGCTAGCAATCTTATGCACGTTTCGGGTGTAACACTTCTTAAGTAAGGTGTCCTTACCCCTTCCTATACAATACTCTATCAATTATGGCATACGTGGGGGCCTAATACCATAGTTTTTGTGCTTCTTTCTTTTCCTTTCGTAAGATTCCTTTTTCAATGTATTCGACCAAGGGCGTCATCCAATTATTAGCATATGGGTTTTCATGAGCACATACCTTTTCTGGACTTTTTTTGACATTGTTATCTTCTTGAGAATTCTCTTCATTATTTGATTATTGATGAACTTGAGATCTAGTTAGAACCAAAGCTTCCTTGCTTTGCTTCTCTTTCTCTTCTTCAATACTTGGGTTTTGTTTTAGAGGGTATGATTTTAACCTCTAGCGCTCCTCGTGAACTTGCCATCTTTGCTAAGGAATACGCTTGTGCATTCTTTTCCCTTGGTATTTGGTGTATGGAGAAATTCTCTAAGTAAGCCAACATCTCATGAATTCTTTTTACATGTTGGGCTAATTGAGCGTCTATAGTTTGGAATGTCTTGTTTAATTGGTTTACCATTAACCGCGAATAACTAAATATTTCAATTTTGGGAATTTGTGCTGCCGTGCTAAGGTTAACCCTACGATCATTGACTCATAATCTGCCACATTGTCGGTTGTTGGAAAGCCTAATTTCATAGCGTAGTTAAGTCTGTGCCCATCGGGGGTAATTACAACATACATTGCTCCTACACTCTGATTGTTTAATGCTCCATCTACATATAACTACCATTTTGGCTTGAGTTTCCTTTCGCTCCATGATTATTCCTTGATGTTCCCGTACATTTTATGACAAAGTTTGCCAAAGCTTGTCCTTTGATTGATGCCTTTGGTAGGTATTGAATATCATATTGGCTCGGCTCCATTCCCAATTTTATCTGCCTTCCTAATACTTTAGGTTTACTCAGGATTTGCCTTAATGGGTAGTTGATTAGGACTTTGATTGGATGAGCTTTAAACTAAGAACTTAGCTTCCGTGCTGGCAATGATAAGCAATATGCCAACTTCTCTATAACCGGGTACCTAATTTTACATCTTTTAATCTTCTACTCATGTAGTAAATTAGGAATCAGATTCCATTTTCCTCTCTTACCAAAACTGAGCCGATGGCATGTTTTGATACGACCATGTACAAATATAAATACCGTCCTTCTGCTAGGCTCAAGATTATTGGTGGTGCTTCCACACGATTTTCGATTCTTGGAAAGTTTTTGACATTCCCCTATCCATTCAATTGTCTTCTTTTTCTTAATTATATCAAAAAATGGAATATCCTGTCCGTTGCTTTAGATATGAATCGATTAAGAGCCACAACTCGTCCATTTAATCCTATCACTTGCATGTTTTAGGTAGTGCCATATCTCTAATAGCTTCCTATGGCACTCACAATATATCCTGAGAAATTTTCAGATTAGATTCTAAAAGATCACTTTTGCAGATTCTATTTCATATTATACTTCCTCAGTACATCGAACATCTCGCTCAAGCCCGCTATATGATCCTCCTCTTTCTTATATTTCACTTACACGTCATCAACATAAAATTTCATGTTTCTCCCTATTTGATTTCTACACATTTTGGTCACGATATGCTGCTCCTACATACTTCAGTCCGAATGGCATTACTATGTAATAGTACATTCCCCAATTCATGATAAAGCTCATATGTTACTCATCGGGTATGGACATCGAAACTTGATTATACCCTTAGAATGCATCCATAAAAGATAACAGTTTTGACCACTAGTCGTGTCCACCAATTGATTGATTCTGGGTAGTGGATAACAATCTTTCGGGCATGCCTTGTTGAGATTCATATAATCGACATATATCCTCAATTTTCCATTCGATTTCTTTACCAATAATGAATTTACCAACCATTTTGGGTAAAATACCTCTTTTATGAACCCATTCTCCAACAACTTCTTTACCTCCTCCTTTTGTGCCGCGGTGTGGGTTTGCCAAACAACCTCTTTTTCTTCATTATGGGAACAAATTTTTAGTCAATGTTGAGCACGTGACATATTACGGATGGATAAATTTCTTCCATGCATGCATGGGTCCATGAGAATACGTCTATGCTTGATTGTAGAAATGAGATCACCCTTTCTTTTGTTTCCTTGTTCATTCTCTTACGAATTTTCATGATTTTGGCAGAATCATGGGAATCTAATTTTATTTCCTCCAAGTTTTCTATTGATTGTGCGTTTTCTCACATATCCCTTGAATCTAGTCTAGGATTATTTCATTCAAAACCTTGTTCTCATCACTTCTGACTTGGTTTAATTCAACATACTTCCTTTTCCTTTCTTTGGTCCTAACTTCGTTGATGATTATCCGACTTTCCATTAGGGAAAAGTTTGGGTTATTTTCCTTAGATACTAGTTCACGAGGACTAATATCAAGGGCTTTTGGTTTTTATCATATTTATTTAATTCGGACGTATAGCAAGAACTTGTCATTTTATTAAATTTCTCAAGTGTAGCGAAATACACTCCACGAGAATTATACCGCTCTACATAAATAGTTCCCCATCCCATTTTGCAGAGAAACATTACCAATAATTATTTCAATGATACGAAAGCATCGATCTCATCAAGGGTCGGTCTTCCAAAGAAAGCATTATAGTAGAAAAGCTGCTCCATGATCACAAACAACGTTTCAAACATCCTTCAATGTGAAGGTGCGCTGATTTGGTCAAACAATTTAATTTGGCTCACCAGAGTAGAACCTTTATTATTGAATCCAAAGATCGGCTCCAAGCTTGGTTTAAGCTTTTTTTCCGAAATTCCCATTTGTTCGAAAGCACTTTTGAAGAAGATATTTGCTATGTTGTCGTTGTCTATAAAGTTTTGGATACAAGTGAAAGTTATATTTGGGCAGTTATCATAAGAGGGTCATTATGGGGATGTTAAGTTCCTCTCAGCTCTTAAGAAGTCACCACCAAATCCGACATTTTGATTGCGCTTTTCAAAGACTTGCACATCATTTATTGAGTAGATACCTTCTTTAGCCTCTTTTACATACCTACTTCTTGATCCCTTGCTCAAGCCTACTATGTATGGTCCTCCATGATTCACATCGATATGGTTCATTGGTTGTAGTAAACACCGTGGAAGCTTGCTTTCCATGATGTTGGTGTTGCTAATTAGTGGCTTTTCGTTATTGGAGGGCTTTTGATCAATCTTCACAAATTCTTTAAGGACTCCCTTCCTAAACATATTCTGGATAATTCCTGCAAAGACTCTACATTCATCAATTTTGTGATCGTTTACCTTACGGTAAGCATATAGTCTCCTCTTCTGTTTGGCTCTGGATTCGTCTCTGTTTTAAATGAAACCGGGTTATTGAGTTCGTCCTTCGTAATAGCATGTATATAGGAGATAGGCTGGTTTAGTTCAACAACATCTGCTTTGGTGAACTCTTTCTATCTTCCCTTTTTATTCGGGATTGAAAAGTTCCTCTTCTCCCCTTGATTTCTTCTATTACGAAATATCTTATCCATTCTCGCAAACTTATCAGCTTGAAATTGGAAATTTTGTAGGTCTCTGCACCCATGAATGCATAGCTTTTTCCAGATTGTATTTTCGATTAAACCAGATTTGGTCCCCATTAATTCTCTATATTCTCACCCTTTCCGCTTTATTAGCTTTTGAATTAAATCGCTTCAAATAGTCCCATAGTAATTTCCCTGGTTTTTGTTTGATGTTGGCCAGTATACTTGCATCAATTGTATGTTCCTTCAAAGTGTAGAATTAGGCCAAAAAATCGTATGAGAATTGTTCCCATGAGTAGATTGTCTTTTCTCTATAGCTTCGGTGCCATTTTGCTACTGCTTCGAAGAACGTGGTCGAAAATTGTTTGTATCGCACTGTGCCAGAGGCATTATACAAATCCATTTGACTTTGAATGCCACCAAATGGTTGTCAGAATAAGTGGTGTCGTCGTACCTTATAGATGGGATTTTAACATAAGAATACAACGATACAACTATAATCCTTTTGGTAAATGGTGCTCCCCTGAAATTGTTGTTGACTTTAGGGTCTATTGTTCTCTTTCCCTTTAATTCAGCCATGTATTTTGTCATTTTGTCTGCTTAGTCGCTGAAATAAGCATCCTAATCCTTTAAATTTTCCTGCTTCTACTTATAATGCTTTTGTAAAGTGAAGCTTGCAGATTGTGATCTCGAGCTTTTACTTGGCTTTTGAGTTTGGAGGCTTTCTTCCTTCTTTTACAAGCCTAAATTACTCTTCCCAACATTCTTACTTCTTAAGTTTGATTCTACTGCTTTTTGGGTGGTGACTCAACTTCCTCTTCCCCTGTCTCTTTTGCTCTCTTTGATGAAGATTTTTAGTGAAACTAATGCTTTAACAAGTTCGTGCACAATTTCCAATTTCTTTTTCATGGCTTGAAGTTCATCCTTCTCCTTTGGTATCTCTTTATGTGTAGATGGTTGTCCTATTACTACATTTTTCATATCAAAGCGAGGGGTCACATTGTCTTCGAGGCAAACATGAAGTATCACTTCTTATTATGGTTGGACTCCAACTTTCTTAGTTGATTTTCCCATTATGTAAGTGTTATTGTCGATCAATTCACGAGGAATTGAGTTTGAACTCTAAATGAAAGCAACACTTAGTGTTAGCATTAAAATTAGGTCAAAGGAAATTTGAAATATTCGAGTAGGGTTATACTCCTATTCAAATATACTAGTCATGAATCCATAAGAAATGGCCTTACACTCATGGTAAATCATTTTGCAATAAATTTATTGTTCAAGTCCTTCAACACAAAGTTACAAATTCAAGATGGCTTGATCAACCATTAAGTACTTCATTAAAGCTTTTCTTTATACAAAGTAAAAATGAAAATGAGGACGAAGGTGAAATACGACCCATCCTCCACTTTAAGGGGATATCCCTCTATTTATAGAAGAATCCAACCTTTGGATGTATGCCACGTGTCACTTGGGATGGTTGGATGGTGGAGATTAAGTTTTCCATACGGAATTTAGGAATTTTCATATGAGGTCGCATTTCAATTTGATCACAATGGCTTATTGTTCAGCTTTAGTAAATCATTTCAAGACCGTTTACGGGATGGTAATATGAACACTTGGATTCATTTCCTCATGACTGCTAGCTAATGAATTGTCTCATGATAGCACTATAATGACTTTGAGGTTTATTACACAAGGACCCTCACACATCACTTTACATGGACTATTAGCAATATCACATGAAAGCTCTTGCATGTTGCATTATAGCATTCTCTTTTGATCCCACTATAACTCTTCATTTATTCCTTACGATGACCTTTAGTTTTGGCACATCAATGATGAATTTAAAAAATTCCCCACGAAGACTTTGTCATATTGATTCACAATATCTCCCAATGTTTTTCATCATGAAGGCTTTATGAGAAAAAATCATGATGACTTTTGGCTCTTCGTTTCACGATAACCTTAGTGATTCCTTATGATAGCTGCTTCTTATGTTGTTTCATAACGGTCCTTATGTGTCATCTATTCACGATAACCATTGGAATTATCATGATGACTATATTCTTTCGTGTTCAAAGTTATCACATGGAAGCTTATGAAAATTTCTCCACAAACTCTTCACGATGGTTCATGTGGAACTCCTTATGATAGCGGTAACGGAACACTCCATAAAACTCTTTATAATGGCTTTACCAAATCTTCCACGATATCCTTATTTGCCATTAGATGTTAGTACGTGGTGGTTTGTTAGCATACAATGGTTTGATTTTCTTGGTTTATTATTTAGGATATCACACGAAGGCCTTATAGAATTACTCATGATGGATCTTTTACCTTATCCATTACTTCAAGAACTAAGTAAGATGGTTATGGGGAACCTCCCACGATGGCTTTAAGAGATTCAACATGATGGCTTGTTTTGTGGCGGGTTGCATGTTTCTTTCCACGATGACTCTTGATAGCACATGATAGCTTCAGTCTTCCCTTGGTGACCTTGAATTATGCATGATGGCTCTCATCCACATAGGAAGGCTTCAAATAACATACTATGCCCTTTAATTGCACATGATGGCTTTCTTGTTTATCAATCTACCCTTAGGATTTTGGGTGTAATAATATGCTAGGCCAAGGATAAACAAGGACAGTCAACGGACACTCTCGGTCAACACTCAAAGATAGGTGAGGCTGACGACGGTTGCCCAATGATAAGTGTCCAAAGCACCGGTTCCCGAAGATAGGAACTAGTGTATGGCCAAGATATCCAGGACCGCGCTTTCGACCCAGTAGGACATGCTCGGATGAGGATAAGCGACGGTGGTCGGTGAATGCTTTCAATCAACACCTAGAGACAAGTGAGGTTGAAAGTCAAAGCCTAAAAATAAGTACCTCCAGACTCCCTTGGTCAAGGATTAGGTTCGAAAAAGTATAATCGGACTGGGGGCAATTGGATAATCAATCCCACACAACCAAACTTCGATTGGTGCTCGAAGGTAGGATGGATTAGAAATAGTGTCTGGATTCTGGCATCAGGAAAGCCAAGTCCCGGAGACATGCCTCAGTATGAAATGGAACGAAAAAAGGTACGGTTTCACTCATGGCCTAGTAGGACACGTTTGGCCAAGGTTGAGTGGTTGAAGTCAATTGATAATATAGATCACACCTGGGTATTGGCAAGATTGAAGATGCCAAGATATGGATGTCCAAACCGCTGATTCTTGAGGATAGAAAATGACATGGAACTTGAATTATTTATAACAAGATATTGGTTATCAGAAACTCGACTTGGAATAAACATGAATAACCACGAAGTTGGTTAAATAGTAGCTTTGTTTAGCTGAACGAAAATACTTTGGCGATGGTAAAACATAACTGAGTAATGGAATATAACTAAAGCAATTTCAAGAATTTTTCTTATATGTACAGAGTTGTAATAAGTAAGAGCTTTGCACGAACACATGCATGTATAATATTGATAAATTGCGGCACAAGCAGTTATATTATATATGCAGGCAGTTGTATATAGGTGGAATAACATATAAAGTATAGAAATGTAAATAGAATAGAGACTGAAACCAAAAATAGTCTTTTATTACATTCTAATTTTATATACAATGGATGCGGGGGCCGATCCCGCACAATTATGGCCTTTGTACAACAGAAAACAAAAATACTACCCAAAAGGAGACAGAAGGAGACTGTCTCATTGTCATTGGAAGATAAACCGAGGAGCCTATTTCTTATGAGCCTTCTTCTTCTTCTTGCCAGCCTTGCCGACTAAGCCGTCGTAAGGCCTCTTTTGACCCTTCTCACCCTTTGGAATGTTGCCTTCGGATAGAGTGGTTTCTCCTTCAGTAGCAATGATGGACTCACTCGAGAGTTTCCTGTTGGCACTACAACAAAATGGGCTTTTCTCAGCAATAATTGTCAGCGTTTCTTCCATAAGTGCCGACAATAGTGCTTTGAAAAAGAAAAATGAAAACCCGAATGCTGTGTGAAATAGCCCGCTTGATTTTGAGGTTTATTTCATTACGCGGCTACTTTGCCCATTTCTTTCTTCCTTATCTTCACGCAAAGTAAGAAATCCGCGAAATCAAATCCTCCTCAATTTCACCCGCAATCCCAAATCCTAAATCCTACCTAAATTTAAACCTAATTAAAATCTGAAGTATACATCAAATGTTCATGAAATCTATAATGAATTTTGTTCGTCCCCTAGTTTCACCTGCAGTGTCCAATTCACTCGAGCCCTAACTCCTTGAACCCGTCCTTGGAAAACAAAAGGACACGACTCTAGTTTTGCGTTCACTCAATAACTAAGAGCATCAATCACTGAAGAATTCCTTGTCGATTGTCTTTGAAAACCCTATTTGAGGTAATTTGTTTAACCTTTAGATGTAACATTTGAAATTGCTATTTTTTGTTATTATTATGTAAGTCACCGTGTTTTAATTGCAATCAATATATTTATGATATCAACCATGATAAGTGATTTATTTTAGGTAATTGAGATATCTACTAAGGTAAATTGAGATGTCCACTAAGATATGTGATTTAATTTACATAATTATTTCTACTAATTGTTACATAATGATCTGCCCGTGGAATGCACCTATGCATGTTAAATGGCTGTGGAAAGAAGAAAAAGAAAATCCTAGAGTATTGACATACTAGAGCAAAAAAAAATTTGTTGATGTCATCACTCCATTTTTTATCCATTCAGATAAAACAACCATTGTTTTCCGATTTCATTTTTTACTATAACACTTTAATTAACAAAACTTGTTAGAGAATCATCAAATTTGCATTTCTTTTTTATGGTAGGCATGCTTCAATCCTTCTTTGGATGATTGTATCTGCTATCGAGTTAACCATGTACATGTTTGTTTTAATTTGGGAGTATGTTTAAGTATCAGTTAGAATTTTGTTTGTGCATATTTAATAAGTTGGATAGGTGATGTGTCTGTTTAAATTACAATGAATATTACACCAAGCAAAATGATTTAAAATACGGGTTGAAACATGGAAATAGGACAAGCTATTACCCTTCCCATTTTGCTTAGAAAAATAAGACAGTTTATAATTTTGCATGGACTGAATGATTTTTCTCAATTTCAAGTTACTTCAGCTTTGAACTGGACCTTAAGAATTGAATTGTAATCAGAGAAATTCGATTTGAAACAATCGTAAGGTTTTAAGATTTTAATAACAACGGCGGTGAGGGATTAATTAGTTAATAAAGGCACACTCATTTGTTATTCTCTATTCGTAATAAGACCAAAGACATACATTGATATAACAAGCATAAAATAAATTTTCAATGATGTTGTTCTTTGTGTGCATATGTACATATTTCTGATGATCAGTAAGAGTATGTGAATGCAATTTATCAGACTTGGACCACTAATTGTCATGCGGTTAAATAGTTAAACTAAAGTAAGCAAATTCTGTTTTTTCCTCTTTTATTGGCAGTTTGTTTTAGTTGAATAAACTGTATCATACCTGTATCAATATGGTGTTTATGAACTTACAGATTTTGCTACATACTTATTACTATGCAGAAAAAGCGAGGATGTGCAACCATAACAAAAAGGAGCTAATAGACATAGTGACTAATCTTCAGAAATATATGCTAACAATAACATGCCTACCATGTTTTGAATGATAAACTGAAAGAGTGCACAGGTTCAAGCAACATAATAAAGATCATGTATCTGGTAGACCACTGGGATCAAGGTTTAGCAAAATAAGTGGAAAACTTGACGTTATTGGTGCTATTTTGGATTACTAAAAGTTTCATCTTGGTGAGAAATTTACAAGAGTACACAATGCAGTTTACCATATCTTTGGACAGTGATACAGACAACAAAATAGTCTATCTTACCAATTGCAGCCTAAACTTTCAAAGAAGGTAATTTACATGTTTATGGGCTTTCCAAGCTCACTTATGGAACATTACACGTAATTTTGCATCCTTATTCTTCTGCAGGGAGTTCACCAAAGCAATCATAATGTGAGATAAAAACTGAGGAGTGATAATACATGATTCGAGAAGCAAAGATGTTCCAGTACTACTTGGTAAGTTATCTTTCTCAAATGAGTTTACTGTAAGCTCAAATCACCCTTTTCTTGTACTAGCAGAAGAAAAAAAAGTTCGAATAATACAAAAATTTAAGTACTGGTTAATCACCGTTTCATGTGATTAGCTATCAATGTATCACGTGCTTCCTTTCCAATAAATTTTTGTTACTGTTGCTTGTTTGTGAACATGGAAACAATTTAATATAAAATAACTTTTTGTTATTGCGATTCTTATTCACATTGTAAGTATATATGGGGCTACACTCCGGTTACTTGCATACACACATACACATATATAGGAGCGTTCAATGATAACTCAATCAATGGAGCACCCCAATTTTCCCGTGATTTCCACCCCAAGTTCCTATTTAAATAATGAAGTTAGTGGAAAGAGAAAGAAAGAAGCATTGTTTAAATATGTGTTTTTTTTGTGTGTGTATGGCTGGTTGATAAAGGTTTGATAAAAAAGCACTTCAATCTGAAAGATATTAAGCTTCCTTTCCAATAATTTTTAGTTACTGCTACTTTTTTATGTACGGGGAAAATAATTTATCTGAAGTAGCTTTTCCCCCTCCTTTTCAATTCATATGGTATTTATGTAGCTAATTGGCTATAATCTTGACAAATGCCGATAAGAAAAGTATTTCAATTGAAGGGAATGTGGTTTCCTTTCCATTCTACACATTAAGGGTATAATCTTAGATCCAAAATCGATTTTTCAATTGAAAGGATAGAACAAAATTAGTTGACGAATGCTGCATTTCTCCACTTTTCCATTAGGGAATCAATGTTGTTAACAACAAGGACCCAATGTTTCATATATATTTGACTATCATTTACCTGCAAAATTTGGGGAAAATATTACCTGCAAAATTTGAAAAAAAATATTACCCCTAGGTATCATTAAACGAAGCATTCTTTACATGAACAGTATATTATATGATAAATACTAGTAATTGAATATATTTGAAATGCTTTATATGACAACCTACAATAAGAAAACATGTATTTACTCCCACATTGCCAAATATATAAAAATTATTCTATACAAATATCAGCTTTTTACACGAACACACACCGAGCTCGGTAGTGTGAGCTTGTAACCAAGTGGGGCAATAAGGTGATGGAATGTTGGGTTATGATATCAGATTCAAGTACGTTGCACAACTTGCTGGCCCGCTTGCTCCAAGTTGCCGAGTGGCTGGTTTCACAGAGCAGCGAAAACTCCTTTCTCTCAACGGTGGATGGATAACAGACTGCTGTGCTCTGTACCCATCCTCGATCCGGTAACACTTCTACAACAAACCATCACTTTTTCTTTCCCTTTTTCGTTATACTTTTCTCATTAAATTAGTTTTAACTCCCTCTTTTTTAACTACGATTTGTAGCTGGTTGTTAGTACTTGGAATTGTGCCTGACCAAATAATGAGTGTATTAGCTTTTAAATATCACTAAGCTCAACCCATCTATATATCATATTGGGATTTTACTTATAGATATCTCTCTGTATCTCGCAATCTAATAAATAACTCCGCTCAAACAATCCAATGAGTGTACAGAACGAGTACCCATGTTACATATCCACCATATGTATGTAGGGGCGGAGCTAGGATTTGACATCACCCCGAGCTATTGCAACATTGCTGCTTATTCAAAATATAGAAAATAATTGCTAAGTTACAGGTGTGTTAAAATCATTAAATGGATAAATGAGCATTAAATTCTATGTGTTTACTCCTATAAGCAGTAAACTTTGCAACTAAATAAGAAAAATGATCAAAGATATCCATCTCGAACACCTCTTAGAAATTAAGGTTCTAGCTTATTATTATTATCTTTTCTTCTTTTGCAGCCAAATGTCACCAAAACAGTTATACCAGATGAACCCAATGGTAAGAGAAATGAGTAAATTTATGCTTGCTTCATTGATAATATAAGTGTGAGTTTACTGTTTTGAATGCATAGTTCATAATTGTAATTCATGCTTACAAGATGGAGAAACTTGTTTGATATTGAAAAATATTGGCTAATAAATGCAAATTTGGTAATATGAAACTATCACTGCCATTGATTTGAAGAATCAAGTTTTAGTTTATAATAGTAATTCTTTAGTTGTACAGACATTGGAGATACTGCTATTTTCATAAAAAAAAGTAAGAAGAAATTTATCCCATTATATATGATATTGCTCATGGTTTCAAATTGGAGATTAATAAATTTCTTGATGGTATTACCATATGGGAATCTATTTGTTATGGTGGACAATATTACAGTCTATAGTAAGGGGAAAATAGTTTAGAAATAGGGTCTCAATATATGTTTTACCCCAATTCAATATTGAAACTAAAGTGCGTTATCTTAAATGAAGTCAACTCAGGGCTCAAACTTAGTGCACCGGGTATTTTCTTATATCTACTGTAGGAAAATTTGTTCATTTTTAGTTTTCAGCCATATTCATTTTGGTGTGTATGACGTGAAGAAAATGCTTCTAATCAATGTTGGATATTAATATAACTTGCAACTAATTCTTAAATGCTGGTATACCAAGGTCGGCTAATTTACTTAATTGAACTTTCTATGAATATTGCTTGAATAAGGTCTACTGCACTCAAGAATTCGAGTTGATGAGTTGTGTATTGTAACGACCCGCTATTTTGGACCATTCAAATCGACAATAATCCACACATGTCGGACTTGAATAATTCAAAATACCGAATTGTTAATTTAAATTTGGCAAAACTCAGCATATACAGTAAATAAATCAATCACAGATCACAGACACAGAGTAATACAATAATGCGCAGCGGAATAGATAAAATAGTAGTTCATGAAGCTACTATATAAACATCAGAGTTAAAATAAAATACAACAGAATATCTCAAATACAGTGAAGTCTTCAGTACGAATAGACGACCTCTCTGAACAAATCAACTGGAAAGCATCAACTGGAAAGCTGAAAGCTGAATCGATGGTTGGATCTCCAAACGAAGCTCCAAACTCCAAAGGTGAGTCTCAATTGCTGTATCACTCGGTCTGACCCGAGCGTAAAGCAAAACACAAAACACTCGAGTCAGGATTAACATTCTTATATAAATAAGTCCAACTCAAGTGAAATATCAACTGAAATACAAGTAACTTAAAGGATGTTTGGGATAACCATCCTCTAAGGATCTTCAGAACTATCTACAAGGTGGAAATATACATTATAACACCGTGGTCATTCCAATCTAATTTATACTTCAAGCCCAAATATCATTTCATTTCAAATATATCTATTTTCCAAAATAGTATATATAGGTTAAATAATTTATAAAGTAAAGTATTTATAATTTCCTCAAGTTTCAAAAATCGGTTCAAATCAACTCAATTTCCAAATTTCAATTTAATTCAATCTAAATTTTCCATTTCAATTCAATTCAGTTTCTAAATAACAAATTCAAATTATATTGATTTCAATACAGATCTAAATCACAAAATAAACCATTTAAATTCCAATATATTTCAAAGCTTTAATATGCAACAATTTCAAAGTTAAATTTAACAGTTTCATATAGCTCTTGATTTAACTTCATTTACTATTTAATCAGGGAATATTCACTTAATAAATTCAATATCATTTAACTTGCCTTAAATCATATTTTTACTAAATATTTCCTTAAATTTATTTAAACAAGAATATTTATTAAGTTACTTAAATCAAACCTAAATTATAAATCATACCTTAAATCTCAATTTCAATAAATTTCAAATCGGTTTAATTAAATGTAATTCTTTATTGAATACAATTTCAACTAAATTCAAATTATCTTTCTAACCTTAACTTATTCAAGTTATTACCAAAATCTAATTTGAATATATTTTAAATACTCAACATATTATATGTATCTAAATCAATCATTCCCATTTATATAATAATTTAAGGCTCAACATTTTAAAACCATATATTTCTTTCCAAAACCATAGAATTCATTTTCAAAATATTTATATATATGGACCAACGGTGTCTGTATATATATTTATCATATGGTTAAGTGATACGGATATTTATCATTTCAATCCGAAATTTAAATATATACGGGTAGATATCATTCCGACCCGTAATCCCAATTTCAATTTAAATGAAAATCGCTTGGGTTTATCATTTCAACCCATAACGAAATTCTCCTATTCTAAAGTCCGTTCGGGTATGTATCATTTCAACCCATAGTGAATTCTATACTAACAGGGAACTTGCAGAGTGATAACAGATACTAAAAAATATAATAACAGGCATATATCATCAGTATAAATAGCAGATACGGGTGTCAGATGTCACAGGTGAACAGATACAAATAATAGTAATAACAGGCATATAATACTAGATACTGGTGTCAGATGTCACAGGTGAACAGTTATAGATAATAGCATATATAACAATGTAAATAACTACAGCAGCATATTTCAATTGCTATTTCAAATGAAATCAAATTTAAATAATAAAAGAACATTAATCGTGAGTGATTGCTCACCTTTCGAGGCTAGAGGGAATAGACAATGATATGGGTTACAAATCCAAGCATGAATTTTGAAGCAAAGCATAAGGGACTTGAGTTCGACGAATAAGCTGATAACTAGGAAGAGACGAATTCAAATCAGAACTGGATCGACGAAGATAATTGATATAAGTGAACTTATGTAACTATATATAACTATATACATATCCTATATTCAAACCCATATTAAAATTTAAATATATATTTATTTCAAAATACGTTGTTTCAAATTAAAACACGCATAGAAAAATCAACATATATATATATACATTATATATATTTATTCAATACTTATATAAGCAGATAGATATATATAGACTAATATATAATTCCTAATAGATTCAAAACCAAATTTTATGAGTCAATATAACTTAAATTATATTCGTGAACTCAGCAGTCCTATATATAGCTTATAAGTATATATATATATATATATATATATATATCACTTAAACACATATAAAAATAAATTTCTATATATATATTTGAACTAAGCTCATACTTTCCTATATTTACAAATACCAGCTTTATATTACTTACAAAACTTATGTTGCCAAACAAAATGACAAACTTATATTCATACTATACGTATGTGCAGAACATTTTTTCTTCGAACAAGTATATATGAAAATTTTGACAATAAGTATTATGCAGCCTTCATATTATAGCATGTTAGATAAATTTATTTAAAGAAACCTACTTATATATGAAATCTTATGCCTTTTAATACAAGTTGTAATATATATATATATATTTCAAAGTTGTAAAGTGTGTGTGTATATATATATATAACCAAAGAATTTGTAGAAGTAAAAACCACTTACATACACATACTGTTACATATAAACTATATATATCAAACATATATATATAACTTATACATAAAACTAATATAATAAAGCCATATCTATATATATATATACAGTGCAAAATATACTACTGTCATACAAATATACTAGCAGCATAAACAAAGTACCATACTCTTGTAAACCAAACCCATTTTTTTAAACTTGTATATACTGTATACTGTCATAACTATCTATTTAACTTATATAAAACATACATATATTTTCAAAAATCAATACTATAAACTATTACAACTTACAACATAAAATATATATTATAAACATATATAATATCATATACACAAACAAAACCTGTATATAACTAATACATAGTAAACAGATTGTATAAACTTACATAAGCATTTACAACTAACATCTAGAAAAGTTGAAACATATTATACTTAAACTATAAACAACTGTTATATAATATGTATGTTAACATATATAAAATATAAATATATACATATGTATACTCACTAACCTCACATAATCCCAACAGGTGATACCCAAACAAGTATAAACTTAAAATTTTGAAATAATATATATGTGAATATAACTTAATATAGTATTATATAACTTACATATATATATATATATATATTAAAATTTAACTCAATATTATAAAACCTTAACAACTCAGTAACATATATATTACTGTAGATAACTAACAGATTTATATAGAACATATAGATATATATGTATAGCTTAAATAAACAAATATAATATAGATGCCCATACTTACTCATAAAAGAATAATAGAAGGAGGGTTATGCGCACGTCCGCTGAGGTAGAGCAGGCGGCGAAGTTGACTAGCGGAGTGGCGAGAAGCTGGAGATATGGAGGCTCGGTTGCGGCTTGTGTGTGGTGCTACGCCCGGAGGAAGAGGCACGGGGAGGTGAGGTAGGTCGGCTACGCGGTTGCTGGTGGGGCCGAGACAGGCTGTGGTGGCGTCTTGTGGTTAAGGCATGTGGTGAAGGGTGGGAAGAGATGTGGGCTGAGAGTGGATCGGGATTTGGAGGATGGTGTCGCACTTTGGGTTGGCTGTTGGTGCTTGCGGGGTTTGGGCTGTGGTCGGCTCGCGTGAGGAGGAGATGGCTTGAGTTTATGGTGATGAGGAGGTGCTCAGGTGGGAAAACGAGAGAGGCGAGAGGGAGAGAGAGGGCGGAATTGTGAAGGGTATGGGTGGTTGCGTGTCAAGTGAGGGAGAAGTCGTGCTTGGCTTCGGTGATCTACTGCTTGCGTGGGGAGAAAAATGAAAAGTGAGGCCAGGCAAAACATATAAGAGCAGGAGATAGTTGCGTGAGAACTCTCGATCTGGAAGAAAATGAAAAGGTAAAGAGAAGAAAGAGAAATAAAGATATGTGTGCACCGGAAGTTTTATGTCCTTTCATATTTTTGACTTTTGGGTGTCTAAACTGACGAATGAGAAAAGACACATAATATATCCGTGATTAACACAGCAAGCTGAACCAAATGGAGGACACAGAATTGCAAATGGACCCAATTTGGTGAATCGTCACACTTTGCATTCTGTTGATTCCGTCGCGCACCGGACTCCGAAATACACCAATGAATAAATCACGGTGATCAGCGCGATGAGACGAACAAAAGGAAACAAAAATACCTGTGTCGGGACCTTCCTATCAAAAGTCCATACGGACACTGATATATGTTGTTATCCCATACGGAAAAATCCAAACGGAGCTAGAAATGTCCGAATTTCACGAAATGGATTACGCAGTCTTATTTAGAGTGTTCTAAATAAATTTTCTCATGTTGACATATTTAGGTTTCGGAATACTTTAAAATTTTACAAAATTTCAATTAACTACGTTATCAAAACCAATCAAAATTTATGGGTCGTTACACTCTCCCCCACTCAAAACTTTTCGTCCCCGAAAAGGAAGGAGGTAGGAGAATAGAAACAACCAGACAGAAAAGATAGATTAAAAGACAAGGATAAACAATCAATTTAACTATATAAATTTTACTTGAAATATTCATTTGAAAACTTCATTTACAATTCAATTATTTTTAATACCTAAATTATTTTTCAAAACTCATTTGTAAAGTTTCTTGTTTTCTTTATAAATACCATTTATATGATTAAATAACACCTTTATAAATATATGTAAGCTATTTGAAAACAATTATTTACATTATTACATATTTTTTTTTTCAAAGAAGCTATTGAAAACATTTAAATCCAAAATTCATAAATTTATTAATTTTTATCTCAAGATACTTTTCAACATTATTAATAATCAATGATCATTTACTTTAAATATGTTTTATTTAATTAATAACTTCTAAAATTTTTATAACACTAAAATTTTCTATTAAACCATGAGGTAAATAAATAAACAATATTTGAAAAGGATATAGTCAACAAGGAAAAGAAGCACGACTTGGAAAAACAGAATATAGGTGAATAAATCAAGCTGAGCAGATAAGGTAGATTCAAGGAATAGTATCGGGCATGAATAGTTAATTTAGAACCATAAGGGTTTTGATTCCAAATATCGATACAAAATTTTCTTTGTTGGAAATACTTTTATTATAAAATACCTTTATAACGAAACAAATTTTCTTTCGAAAATACTTTTATAACTCGGTGTTTCAACAAGTTTATCCTTGTTCCTGTAGACTCTGGTAGTGCATTGATCAGGCGCAAAACTAAAATTCTCCAAGTACTTAGTAGACCTGTTTCAACACCCAGTGAAAATACTGGAAAAACTTTTAAGAACAGATATGGAAAGTACAATCCAATCAAAAACGAATCAAATCATGGATCGCAGATACACAATGGTTACGCCTGGGTCCCCCAGGAAACATCCGTACCCTTTAAGCATTCACTGCCTTGCGAATTTCGCCATGCAACAAAACGGTGGACCGCAGGATACATAAAAATGGTTACGCCTGGATCCCCCAGGAAACATCCATACCCCGTAAGCAATCTCTGCCTTGCGGATTACGCCACTAACACGACCATAGATCGCAGATACACAATGGTTACGCCTGGATCCCCCAGGAAACATCCGTACCCTTTAAGCAATCACTGCCTTACGAATTACGCTATGCAGTCGAGTTCGTAAGACCATGGGTAACGCCATGGAATTCGAAGGACACTCGAGTATCATATCCGAAAAACCAAATCAGAGAGAATAATATCGATAGAATGAATCCAAGATGTGGCCACAAATCGGATATCAAGCAGAAGGCACTTTCCATATCTTTACTTCGAAAATATGTATCATATGGTACCTTTTCAAATCACTTTCAAATATCGTACTTATATAAAATCCATTATATATAAGATTTTAAATTTCAAATCAAATACTTTCCAAAATCAATAGTATATCAAATCATACTTATATAGACTTCAATTATATAAGATTTCACTTTCAAATTGAGTACCTTCCAAATCTATAGTTTTCGAATCAATTTCATACTCATACAAATCAAATTTATATAAGTTCGACAACTCCCAGATCAAGTGTTTAGTAACATAAGGTTCTCAAATTTCAATTTGTTTCAATATCAGTTCAATTTCAAAATCATATACAATTTCACCAAATTATTTCTTCTCAAATTCATTATCTCTAATTTCTAAGTTTCAAGAATAATAGATTTAGAAAATAAATCCAATTTCCAAATCAATAATTTAAGTCAACCAATTCATTTCCAAAATCAAATGTTTTCAAAATCATCTTATACTTACGTAAGGTCCATCTTATATAAGGATCAAATTTTCAAAATAAATTTCGCTGTATGAAGAGCCATATGGGATTGAATATATTTGCTTTTATGGGTTATATATCTTTGTAATTTAAATTGGAAATTTTCTTTTAGTAAGCAAAGATATTCTAACATGACAGCTTTCAATTTCAGCGTCAAAATATATCAATGATATTAGAATATAAGATGTACATACGTCATCATTTCGCAGAATCTCATTTGATCGTTCGCTCGATCACACAAGTTCGCTTTCGAACTAGTATTGTCCATTCGACTTCCCTAATGCGGATTTCGATATGGTTTCTCGACTAGAAGCCATCAGTCTCCTTGCATAGTCATATACTATGATAGAGAATTCTAGAATCAAGCCCAAAATCCATATCAAATATTCGCCATCAAGAATCAAATGAAAAATCCTAACACGAAATGGTGTAATTCACCTCGAACTGGTGTACTCAAACTTGGATCAATTCAATTACGCGAAATAAACAGCATACATACAACTTATATATTTATTCTAACTTGTTAAATATATAGTTTCATAAAGATGTTACTAAGTTAAAACATTTAAACTAAATTTTATTCAAAATATTTTGAAGACCAAATTCTTTTCAAAACATTTCAAATCTAAATTTCATATTAGAAAATTTTAAAATTTTCTTATTCATTTACTTAACCAAACAGTTTCAACTTATTTAAATCCTATTACTTCATACTTAAACATTCAAAACAAACTTATATACTTTATCAAAATACTTTTCAAAATTTCTTAGCTTTGAAAAAAATTTAACCTCGATTTGGAAGTGCTCGAACCTTCAAAATAGTTGAAGAAATCATTTTCAAATTCAAGAGTTGGAAATCAGCAACAAATCAGTAAATCAATTTTAATAGATGGGGTTATATCGAATCCAAAGCTCGAGGATTGAACACCAGTTCATTTCAAATCGTTTCAAATATATTTACATATATCTTTCGAATATCAAATCATACTTCGGAATTTGAAATCAAAAATGGTTTCACAAAATCACTCGCATAGCAAAATTATTGGAGTGGCCTATCCCCCACTCTGAAACTCGAAAATCAATGTCGGTGATGCGTGCACTCATCACCGAAATTATTTTCCAGCGACATAAGTGAGTTCTGGACTTTTTTTTTCTTTCTCTAACTTCTTTTGAAATTTCTTTGAAATCACTCGAAACTTATTAAAATCATTTGAAACATTTCTTATTCGGAAAAATACTTTTAAATCATATTATTATTATATATTTCAAAATCTTAAAACCAATTTCAAAACACCGGGGTTCAATTCTCAAATTTCAAATTTAAAATCCTTCAGTTATAAATCAAATTTCTTATATAGTTTTTTTTTTCAAAATTACAAATCCTTTCGAAACCTCAAATTCTTTTTTTTTAAAGGCTTTATAATCTTTATCGAAAACATTTCACTTTTATATATAGAATATAATAATTTCGATATATAAAACAATTTCTAAAATATAAACAAGCCTGATTTTCAAAGGATGGTTCAAGAATGGATTTGCAAAACAAAGATAGAAATTCAACTTAGTGGGACTCTAATCAATAGGATTCTGATTCGAAGATAGGCTCGAACGAAGATGAGATAATTAATTACAAAACAGTAGATGGGTACACTTATATAAATCGCGGACGACCTTAACCGGGTCAACCATAACTTCAAGAATATAATCGATGTGGAAATCTAAGGCAAATCGACATTCGATCGCCAGAGATAGAATTCGGCATAACAAGAGATGGCAACATCAAAACCGAGGGATATATAAATCTCCGGTGAATCAATGCCAATTGTAAAGGAGTTTCACCCCTTTACAAAACATTCAAAGATCGGCGGGATCGCCTATTCTTATAGAGGTTATTCGAAGTGGAGTTATGGGATACTCCAGAATCAAAAGAATACCTATAGAGAGAGACAAGAATGAATTTTGGAACCGTAGGGAACGTTCCAAAGTTCAAAGGAAATCGAGTCAAAAGGAAGAGATTAAACTCAAACGAAAGTGATTCTGTAAATAAATTTACAATATATGCTAAGTTTCGCCTAGAGCCAAAGCTCTGATACCAACTGCAACGACCTGCTATTTTGGACCATTCAAATCGACAATAATCCACATATGTCGGACTTGAATAATTCAAAATACCGAATTGTTAATTTAAATTTGGCAAAACTCAGCATATACAGTAAATAAATCAATCATAGATCACAGACACAGAGTAATACAATAATGCGCAGCGGAATAGATAAAATAGTAGTTCATGAAGCTACTATATAAACATCAGAGTTAAAATAAAATACAACAGAATATCTCAAATACAGTGAAGTCTTCAGTACGAATAGACGACCTCTCTGAACAAATCAACTGGAAAGCATCAACTGGAAAGCTGAAAGCTGAATCGATGGTTGGATCTCCAAACGAAGCTCCAAACTCCAAAGGTGAGTCTCAATTGCTGTATCACTCGGTCTGACCCGAGCGTAAAGCAAAACACAAAACACTCGAGTCAGGATTAACATTCTTATATAAATAAGTCCAACTCAAGTGAAATATCAACTGAAATACAAGTAACTTAAAGGATGTTTGGGATAACCATCCTCTAAGGATCTTCAGAACTATCTACAAGGTGGAAATATACATTATAACACCGTGGTCATTCCAATCTAATTTATACTTCAAGCCCAAATATCATTTCATTTCAAATATATCTATTTTCCAAAATAGTATATATAGGTTAAATAATTTATAAAGTAAAGTATTTATAATTTCCTCAAGTTTCAAAAATCGGTTCAAATCAACTCAATTTCCAAATTTCAATTTAATTCAATCTAAATTTTCCATTTCAATTCAATTCAGTTTCTAAATAACAAATTCAAATTATATTGATTTCAATACAGATCTAAATCACAAAATAAACCATTTAAATTCCAATATATTTCAAAGCTTTAATATGCAACAATTTCAAAGTTAAATTTAACAGTTTCATATAGCTCTTGATTTAACTTCATTTACTATTTAATCAGGGAATATTCACTTAATAAATTCAATATCATTTAACTTGCCTTAAATCATATTTTTACTAAATATTTCCTTAAATTTATTTAAACAAGAATATTTATTAAGTTACTTAAATCAAACCCAAATTATAAATCATACCTTAAATCTCAATTTCAATAAATTTCAAATCGGTTTAATTAAATGTAATTCTTTATTGAATACAATTTCAACTAAATTCAAATTATCTTTCTAACCTTAACTTATTCAAGTTATTACCAAAATCTAATTTGAATATATTTTAAATACTCAACATATTATATGTATCTAAATCAATCATTCCCATTTATATAATAATTTAAGGCTCAACATTTTAAAACCATATATTTCTTTCCAAAACCATAGAATTCATTTTCAAAATATTTATATATATGGACCAACGGTGTCTGTATATATATTTATCATATGGTTAAGTGATACGGATATTTATCATTTCAATCCGAAATTTAAATATATACGGGTAGATATCATTCCGACCCGTAATCCCAATTTCAATTCAAATGAAAATCGCTTGGGTTTATCATTTCAACCCATAACGAAATTCTCCTATTCTAAAGTCCGTTCGGGTATGTATCATTTCAACCCATAGTGAATTCTATACTAACAGGGAACTTGCAGAGTGATAACAGATACTAAAAAATATAATAACAGGCATATATCATCAGTATAAATAGCAGATACGGGTGTCAGATGTCACAGGTGAACAGATACAAATAATAGTAATAACAGGCATATAATACTAGATACTGGTGTCAGATGTCACAGGTGAACAGTTATAGATAATAGCATATATAACAATGTAAATAACTACAGCAGCATATTTCAATTGCTATTTCAAATGAAATCAAATTTAAATAATAAAAGAACATTAATCGTGAGTGATTGCTCACCTTTCGAGGCTAGAGGGAATAGACAATGATATGGGTTACAAATCCAAGCATGAATTTTGAAGCAAAGCATAAGGGACTTGAGTTCGACGAATAAGCTGATAACTAGGAAGAGACGAATTCAAATTAGAACTGGATCGACGAAGATAATTGATATAAGTGAACTTATGTAACTATATATAACTATATACATATCCTATATTCAAACCCATATTAAAATTTAAATATATATTTATTTCAAAATACGTTGTTTCAAATTAAAACATGCATAGAAAAATCAACATATATATATATATACATTATATATATTTATTCAATACTTATATAAGCAGATAGATATATATAGACTAATATATAATTCCTAATAGATTCAAAACCAAATTTTATGAGTCAATATAACTTAAATTATATTCGTGAACTCAGCAGTCCTATATATAGCTTATAAGTATATATATATATATATCACTTAAACACATATAAAAATAAATTTCTATATATATATTTGAACTAAGCTCATACTTTCCTATATTTACAAATAACAGCTTTATATTACTTACAAAACTTATGTTGCCAAACAAAATGACAAACTTATATTCATACTATACGTATGTGCAGAACATTTTTTCTTCGAACAAGTATATATGAAAATTTTGACAATAAGTATTATGCAGCCTTCATATTATAGCATGTTAGATAAATTTATTTAAATAAACCTACTTATATATGAAATCTTATGCCTTTTAATACAAGTTGTAATATATATATATATATATTTCAAAGTTGTAAAGTGTGTGTGTGTATATATATATAACCAAAGAATTTGTAGAAGTAAAAACCACTTACATACACATACTGTTACATATAAACTATATATATCAAACATATATATATAACTTATACATAAAACTAATATAATAAAGCCATATCTATATATATATATACAGTGCAAAATATACTACTGTCATACAAATATACTAGCAGCATAAACAAAGTACCATACTCTTGTAAACCAAACCCATTTTTTTTAAACTTGTATATACTGTATACTGTCATAACTATCTATTTAACTTATATAAAACATACATATATTTTCAAAAATCAATACTATAAACTATTACAACTTACAGCATAAAATATATATTATAAACATATATAATATCATATACACAAACAAAACCTGTATATAACTAATACATAGTAAACAGATTGTATAAACTTACATAAGCATTTACAACTAACATCTAGAAAAGTTGAAACATATTATACTTAAACTATAAACAACTGTTATATAATATGTATGTTAACATATATAAAATATAAATATATACATATGTATACTCACTAACCTCACATAATCCCAACAGGTGATACCCAAACAAGTATAAACTTAAAATTTTGAAATAATATATATGTGAATATAACTTAATATAGTATTATATAACTTACATATATATATATATATATATATTAAAATTTAACTCAATATTATAAAACCCTAACAACTCAGTAACATATATATTACTGTAGATAACTAACAGATTTATATAGAACATATAGATATATATGTATAGCTTAAATAAACAAATATAATATAGATGCCCATACTTACTCATAAAAGAATAATAGAAGGAGGGTTATGCGCACGTCCGCTGAGGTAGAGCAGGCGGCGAAGTTGACTAGCGGAGTGGCGAGAAGCTGGAGATATGGAGGCTCGGTTGCGGCTTGTGTGTGGTGCTACGCCCGGAGGAAGAGGCACGGGGAGGTGAGGTAGGTCGGCTACGCGGTTGCTGGTGGGGCCGAGACAGGCTGTGGTGGCGTCTTGTGGTTAAGGCATGTGGTGATGGGTGGGAAGAGATGTGGGCTGAGAGTGGATCGGGATTTGGAGGATGGTGTCGCACTTTGGGTTGGCTGTTGGTGCTTGCGGGGTTTGGGCTGTGGTCGGCTCGCGTGAGGAGGAGATGGCTTGAGTTTATGGTGATGAGGAGGTGCTCAGGTGGGAAAACGAGAGAGGCGAGAGGGAGAGAGAGGGCGGAATTGTGAAGGGTATGGGTGGTTGCGTGTCAAGTGAGGGAGAAGTCGTGCTTGGCTTCGGTGATCTACTGCTTGCGTGGGGAGAAAAATGAAAAGTGAGGCCAGGCAAAACATACAAGAGCAGGAGATAGTTGCGTGAGAACTCTCGATCTGGAAGAAAATGAAAAGGTAAAGAGAAGAAAGAGAAATAAAGATATGTGTGCACCGGAAGTTTTATGTCCTTTCATATTTTTGACTTTTGGGTGTCTAAACTGACGAATGAGAAAAGACACATAATATATCCGTGATTAACACAGCAAGCTGAACCAAATGGAGGACACAGAATTGCAAATGGACCCAATTTGGTGAATCGTCACACTTTGCATTCTGTTGATTCCGTCGCGCACCGGACTCCGAAATACACCAATGAATAAATCACGGTGATCAGCGCGATGAGACGAACAAAAGGAAACAAAAATACCTGTGTCGGGACCTTCCTATCAAAAGTCCATACGGACACTGATATATGTTGTTATCCCATACGGAAAAATCCAAACGGAGCTAGAAACGTCCGAATTTCACGAAATGGATTACGCAGTCTTATTCAGAGTGTTCTAAATAAATTTTCTCATGTTGACATATTTAGGTTTCGGAATACTTTAAAATTTTACAAAATTTCAATTAACTACGTTATCAAAACCAATCAAAATTTATGGGTCGTTACATGTATATGACTGTTTTTGAAGGCAAGAGGTGTATTAGGCATTCCTACACAAGGTAGATGCATATAGAAATTAATTTCTTTACATAAATATCAGGTTTAGAAATCAATTATGTATATATTGTTAAATGTTACATGCATAATGTGTATAGACAACTGAGATAAACTCAGTATTGCACATGTAACATCCAAGTTTAGTATGAGGAATATAGTTGATCATTGATCTCAAACTTCTATTAGGATTAATCTAATAAAGCATCATAGAATTCAATTTAAAAATCTTTATTTATGCTTTTTTTGCTAACAATGTCAGATAAGGGTATGTCCTACTAAACTAACCTAATAAGTTAATTGATTAAATTACATGATTTGTAAAAATGATCTATTCACAAAACTACATCAGAGATTGTGGGAAATATTTTTAAGAATGAAACACGGGTGATGATAGGGTAGCATAATCTTTTTGGAAATAAGTTATACGATTAAGGACAAAGTAAAGTTTTTCATTATTGACAAAATAACAAATATATGCAAAGTGTTTGTGTGTTATTTTAGCCTTATACAAAAATATTTAAAGAGATGCGCTCCTGAAGGAGCAACAATTGCTCGAAAAGGATCATCTAACAAATACACATCGGAATCACTGTAAATTGCTCTTGCTAATTGGATCCTTTATACTTATCCTCCACTAAAATAGACTAAGTTTTACGAAAATTAACCGAGTTTATAAAATGTAACTAAATTTTATAAAAATTAATCAAGTTAATTAAATTTTAAAAAAATTAGTTAAGTTAATTAAATTTTAAAAAATTAACTATAACTAAGTTTATAAAAATTAACCAAGTCTAATAAAAAATAACTAAGTTTATAAAAATTAACTAAGTCTTATAAAAGTTAACTAATTTAACTAAGTTCTGCAAAAATTTAACTAAGTTAACTAAGTTTAATAAAAACTAATCAAGCTCAAAAACAAAGTAACTAATTTAATTATGTTTTATGAAAATCAACAAGGTTTTATAAAAGTTGACTAAGTTGTATAAAAATTTAAATTAGTTAACTGAGTTTATAAAAGTTAGCCATGGCTATTAAAATTAACTAATTTTATAAAAATTAACCAAGTTAACTAAGTTTATAAAAATTAACTAAAATTTAAAAATTAAAATTAACTTAGTTTATAAAAATAATCTAAGCCAACTATTTTTATTTTTGAAAATTAACCATGTTTTATGAAAATTTACTAAGCATCTACATATGTTATATTTCTACCATTGGTTTGCAAATTCTAAAAGCATCTAATGTTTTTTACATACAAGTGGGAAAAGCACTAGCTTTAGATTAATTTTTACATTCAAGTGGGAAACATACTAGCTTTAGATTAATTTTTACATTCAAGTGGGAAACATACTAGCTTTAGATTAATATTTACATGCAAGTGGGAAGCTGCACACTGTCATCCTGCTCCAGTGCCATGCACCGCAACTTGTATAGCAATCTGCTACCTATGTAAACACACTCCCCTAAACTCTAGTCCACATAATACCTTGTAGCATTGGTTCGTCGATATGAGCATTCTTACTCTAAACATGCTCAGCTCTTCAGTTCTCCTTTCGAAAATGCATTTAATGTTACCATTGTTTCAACACTTTTGTATCAGATAGTTCGTTTGGTTTCAGCACTTCCTTTGTTCCATACTGCATTTCATGTTACTATTGTATTAATTGTATTTTTGATTTATTTTGCTAACTTTTGAACTTTTACTCTATAGGTAGACGGATATCTTACATGCGGCAACAAGTTATGGATTCGAAGTAATTTTTGATGCCAGAACTATATTTTGGTTAGTATACTTGTATGTATTACTTGATTATACTGGTTGCTTGATAACTTGGTCTACTGTGTTATTTTTGTTTATGGATATTATTGAAACTTGATTTATATATGTTTTTTGTATATTAATATTGTTTTAGCAAGTTTATTTAACAGATTATTATTCATTAGAACATGTTATATATACTGGTTGCTTGATTATACTCAAAATATAGTTCTGGAATATGCAAATATAGTGGAATGTTAATGCTGTAAAAATCATATAAATAGAAGACAACATCTATTTTAATGCTGTCAATGAAGAAACAACAACGTTTAATTCGTGTTGTAATTATCATTAAATAGTGAGTAACAACGTTTATTAAACGCTGTTGTAAACTGTAGTAAAATATCATCCCAACTGTAAAAACATAACACATCACGCATTAAACGCTGTAATAAAAATATTAACAGCCTAAATAAAACGTTGTCAAAAGAATAATTTCCACAGCGTTTAAAATTAAGCTGTTGTAAGTTTTCTTTATACGATAGCTTGTCGTTATACAGCGTTTGTTCTAACGCTGTTGTGTCATATAACAGCGTTTAATAAACGCTGTGGTATCAAATTTTTTACAGCGTTTTCTATTTTGCTGTTAAAACTTTTGCATCTACGACAGCATGTCGTTATACATCATTTATAATAACGCTGTCGTATCATATAACAGCGTTTTTGAAACGCTGTCAAAAGCTGTTTTTGGTGTAGTGTGGTTAATTATAATTTAGGTCAAATAGGATATCTTGAAGGGTTGATTTTGCATAGTTCCTAGGATAAGAGAATTTTAAGGAAATTCAAGTGGATACTCCACTTTGAATATAGTTAAATCATGGCATTGCATCCATTGAATGACTATAATTGGGTCTGAATTGAAGTATTGAAAGTGAAGCACTATTCAATTTGGAATTCGTCTCCTAAGTTGTATGAGGTTAGTATCATGGTTAATTGTAGTCAACTCAAAATCAAAATTTCTGACCAGAGTAGTGCGCTTAATAATAAATGTCATTATTGAATCAATGACTTTGTTTATGGACTAACCATGTTGAATGTGGACAGTATTGGAATTTTGACCAAAACCAATTCCATAAGTCATAATGTGATATGGTGTTGACAAAGAGAATTTGTGTAAATAATCATTACTAAATGGTATCACTTATGAAATTGTAGCGATTCGCCTTTTTGACCCCTAAACGTCGACACTATTACATCCACGGATTCACATGCCGAGCACTCAAATATCAGAAAGACAAATTGTTATGGTAGAATAAAAAGAAAAAGAACAAGAAAGAAGAGAAAAAATATCTAAACCTCACAGTGGAATGATAACATAGAATATAAAAAAAAAGTGCAAGCTATCACCCTAAGTACATAGCATTTCAAAGTTACAATCCTAAGTGCTATCATCAGCCTAGAAAATTATAATAGTCTATCCCCACAAATGCTGATATATACATAATAGTAGTGTAGTGTAAATAATATACTACAGTAGATGAAAGCATCCAGCTCGTCTCCTCGGTCTCTAAAAATATCAATGAAACCCCACCTTTTTCAAACTGCTTGAAAAAGAACTCAAGGAATTAAGTGAAAAATAAAACCATGATTCAGACATAAGTATGGTTTAAGAAACTCAAGAAACATGTGCCCACATAATAGTTTCTTTTGAGACCACCTGAATCACTGAAATGGTGTTCCCTCAAAAGAACCAAACCACCTAATAAATACATATGCTGATATAATAGATAGTGTCTAAGGTGTAGAACGTAAATTAGAAAATGCTGTGATGCTTGCGTCTCACAATACAACAATATTAGGTATAGAATCAAAACTGCTAAGATACTTATGCATATGGATTTCTATGGAGATTTCCTTAGTACATCATGCTCGAACCTCCTAACAAGGGTAAGAAACTACCTTCTGAGCATTGTATATCTCTAGATAATATACACTAATAAGGTAAACACAACTAATCCATGTCCAAACACATGATATCGAATATCATTAACTTCCCAAGCAATACCGATAAGCATATGTAGATATGGAGTGGATATACCTTAGGATTAGCTAAACCCAATGGCTATGCACCCTACTCTATTTTCTATTCATTTCCAATAGTGAAGTCACGTCAGCATCTCAACACACGAGTCTTCATTACTTGAACAGATCTCGGATCACTCCATGGATTCTAGCATCTTGAATAGATTTCGAATCTCTACGTGAATTCCAGCATCTTGAACAGTACATGAATCTCTCCATAGATTACAACACAAGTTGTCCGAAAAATGCCAACATTGTCCTCTCTCTTGGAATCAACCTCAAGATAGGCAGTACTCTCACTAGCATCATTTGAAATGTTAATGCCGACCTCGCCCTTGGACTTAACCTTATAATAGACAGTTTAACTCTATAACATTTCACTCCATAACTGCTTCCAAAACGTAGAACATGTATATCAGTTTTGAAATGGTTACGATTTCGAGTCATCTCATATAAGTACAGTCCCTCGCTTACCAGACACCTAAAAAACAATCGATAAATTTTCAGTTAACTTAAGTCTAGTTCATTCAGAAATAAATAGACAATGCATTAGGGTAGAGATCATCTATTATATGGACAAATTTTCTTATTTGTTCTAGGAGAGAAAAACGAGTTTATTGTATGGTATAACAATACCGAGAGGATAACTATACCATATAAATCTCGTGTTTCTTCAAGATATTTCATAAGTTAATTTTTCTCAAATTCAATAACAATGAGAATGATTGCATATGGAAACCAAGCCTTATGTACTTATCATGTTTCCGACCTTCTCAATTTATGTTATCCCTTAGTCAAGAGCGAAGCCAGGTAGGTTAGAGCAATGTTGCATCAAAGCCCTATCTTGACACCTCATTCTTAAATCTCACAGATAACAGAAGTCTACTTTGTTTGCTTTTATTGCTAAGTACATAACTAAATACTTCTCACAGACGGTAAACACACAAAGCATGAATAAGTCACACAAAGCACGATTAAGTCACACAAGAGACTTCTAATCTCCTTTTATTAAATAATACTTTTATCATATAAAACTTCTTTTATCAAATAATACTTCCTTCATAAGTAAGCGAACGGTATAAAGGAGTCCTCCTCAAGGAATCTCGAATACATGCATTCTAAAATCACAAGACGATTCAGATGAATGAGTCCTCCCAGGGGGATCTTAAACCATATGAATATGCGATGCTTTTATTCACTTCCTTTTTCTACTTATATATATTTAAAATACCTTTACAAAAGATATATATATATATATGTGTGTGTGTGTGTATGTATGTATACTACTATTTTACTATTTATTTGTACCCTTTTCAATACTTTAAAATAAATTCATATACTTATCTCAAAGGTATAAGAAAATTCACAAATCACTTAACAAGATTTTCCACTTTGAAAGTATAAACAAAAGAGTTAAAAACAAATGTTACTAAAACGTCGTTTACTATAAATCCAAACACTTTATACTTTCCATTATCTTTAAAACATTCTTTTTAAAGGTCTAAATACATCCGTAAGTATATTCAAATGGGTTAAAGATAAATATTACTTAAACATTATCATTATAAACCCAAAACCATTTATACTTACCATTATTTTAAAAAAATTCTTTATAAAGGTCCACTTATATTCAAAAGTATATTCAAATGGGTTAAAGACAAATGTTACTTAAACATTCGCTATAAACCCAAATCCATTTATATTTACCATTATCTTTAAAAATGTTCTTTTTAAAAATCTGGATATACTTATTAACAAGATAATATACTTTTAATAAACTTTGCAAAACCATTCTTTATAACAATGGGTTATAACAAAAGCCATTTACCCTTTTTAAAAATACTTAACTTACTTTTCCAAACTTATTTATATATATTCCTTAAAAATACATATAAATAGGTTTTAAATATATGTATAAAATATTACTTAAAATCAACAAATTTAGAATCTAAAAAAATCATAAATAAAAAGTATGTTTTATATTTAAAACTCTTTACTTTAAAAATTCATAAATAATTATTAAAAATATATTTAAACGTCAAACTACTTTCAAAGTACTCTAATTAATGTTTATAAACATCCTGTTACACCCATATTTCCTAGATCCCCTTAAAGGCGAGACAATGCAAACAAAAAAAATCAAAAGGACCACTCCTACAATAAAAGTTAGGCTATAAGAAAAGGAAGCAAAGAACAATGCAAAGTCGAGAGAGTACTATGCTCAAAAGGCCTTAAGACAATGACAAAGTCTCCAAAAATTGTGCTGACCCCCAATTCTAATGTTACATTATGATACTGAGCCTAAGAAGGTGTAGAAAATGAATAGCAGCCCCAACACTCAAAACTGCAACACATCCCTTGAGCCTAAAACACAATCTTTTGTCAACATACGAAGTTATAAGGATGCACCGCAATCTCCATATTACATGACGACACTGCACCACAATCTCCATATTAAATGATGATACTTCACCACAACCTTAAAGGAGTTCCATTCAGAACTAATGAAATGCACTAGATATGTCTCATACTTTTGACAGCTCTAAAACCAGATAATGCAAATTACGCTGGATAATCACTTATGCTTGCTTAAGACATGATCATAGTGGACTACACAAGCATTACGCCCATCCCTTTATTAACACACGTTCCCGAGCCATTCCGAGCAAGCCCTAAATCCGTAGTGCACCTATTGAGGACCCTTTAAGCAGTACCATGAGGAATCCAAAGCATTTCAAGGGTTGTACATGGGATTATCAAAAAAATGTTCCACCACAGTTGTAATGACCCAGAATTTCAGTCATTCAAATTTGGAATATTTAGTTTATTTTAAATATTGAAAAGTTATTTTTATAAATTAAATAACTTGAATTTCCGATATAGAAATTTATTTAATAATTAAATAGTTAAATTGAATATTTGAAGTTGTTTAAATAATTGAATCTTGAATTTAATGTTAATGAAAACGATTTCAAAGTTGATTTAAATTCTATTTAAAATTAGACTGGAGTGAGCGAAGTTTTAAATTTGAATTAAAAGTGATTAAATTGAAATTGGAAATTGAAAATTGCTTGATTTAACTAACGTGTAAAAATAGTCTTTTGGGCACTGTCTTGGATTTCGACGAAACTAGTTTCATTAGATCCATAATAGTGAATTATTATATGCTATCAAATTTCGTGGCCATCGGACGTATCGTTTGGGCGTGCAAGATCGAAACGCATGGAAATTAATTAAAGGAATTTATATTAATATAATTCAATTTTGAAAAGTTAACTTCTACATATGATGGAATTGGTTCCTGATATATATTCCATTATGTTTGGAATAGGGTTATAACATATAGAACACTAGGCGGTACCCCTCGTTTGGAGTTCGAAAATTTAGCGAGTGAATAATATTTTGAAATTTTCTACATAAGGACCTCACTATCCCAAATTTTTTCAAGAAAATTTAAACCCTAACCCTAACAGCCGCTACATCCTACGGTCGAGAATCTCTGCGTCGATCGATGACGTTCCAAGCCTCAACCTCAACTAGGGAAGTGCGCGCGTTGGCCAGGCGAGGTGATCCATGGTCGTGGATCATCGATTAGTGGTCTCAGGCAGCCTTGATCTTGGGTAAAGACACGACGGTTTAGGGGGGCTTTTCGTGACGTGGAGTCAACCGGAGAGGACGAGGATTGTAGCAATGGGAAGCTCTTGGCCAGGGCGATGAGGGGTGGTTGAGCGGCAATGCGAAGATGGATGTGGAGGCGGCATCGCATTAGACAAAGTCGTGAATATTGGGTTCGCATGGCCTGGAATGAAAGGAGAAGGGTAATTAGCATTTTAAACGTTTTTAATTAAAGTTAATTATAAAATTAATAATTTTAACATTTATTATTTCATATCTAATTCGTACGAGGTCCAAATTGAACGCGACAAGTCGCGTTGCGATCATATTGATGAAGGCTACGATATAGAGTTGGATTGGATGAATTTGGAGCTAGTTGAAATTTTGGGTTAAAATTGGACGTTCGTTCAATTTTAATTCAAAACGGAATGTTTTGACGATTATTAAAATCATTGTAAGTTAATCTCACCTTCTTGGCTAATCAGAAAATTTATATAGTCAATAAATATTATTTATTGGATGTTTAGATATTTATTTCTAATCGTTATTGATTGTTGGATAATATACTAAATTATTAGTTTGATTGGATATATTCCCGCCTATTAGAGCGGATGAGACCCTATTACGTTGCCGTGTAAGAGCGGATAACCCTTTGTGTACGAATCCCACCTCGAAGCGGTTGATTTATATTTTTATGATTATATACCGTGTTTGATGCAAGAGGACATGTTGGAGGGATCCAACAAGATTCCTCACCCTATTGATTTTATTTTCATATATATTGTGATATATGATACGAGGACGTTATATTGGATGACATGAATATTATTTTGCTTAATTGGTGCTTAGGTAGCACTAAGCCTCATTTTTGGTATTTTATAATACTATAAAATTGTGATTTGATTTAAAGGGGTTTCAAAGCGATTTTGGAAATTATATATGTTTTAAATAATTAGTCTTGGATTATTTGAAGGAGTAATTTATTTAAAAATCAAAGGAATGACTTTTGGATATTATAAATTGATAGATTTATAAAATATGTTAAATATGGATTTTCAAACTGTAAAAATTAAGATTTTTGAAAATCTTAAAATAAGTCTGTCTTTTATAATGAAGAGATATGGTTAAAAGGAAATTAGAAATATTCTTACATTAATAATTATTAACCATTTTAGATAAAGTAATATATATATATATATGTATGTATGTGTAATATATGAAAGATTAATTACAAATGTGAGACTTTTGTAAATGTGATAATTTATAAAAGGAATATTTTACAAATGAAGTGAAGATTTGGAAAATCGTATGTTATTAAATAAAGTATGAATTTATACACCGGTTTATAAATTAAAGGAAACTATATCGTTTAATAAATTGGAGATTAAATCGAACGGTGGATTGATTATAAGATATGGACTGATATTTTAGAAATAGTTGACTCTATTTGGGAAATTTAAGGTGATGATAAATTTGGAATGTTAAACGATATTTTTATAAATATAAAGGAATTTATAAAAGGAGTTTATCCATATGGAAGTAACATTTAAACGAATGGTGATTGATGTTTAAAAGAGATTTATGAATAAGTGAGATCTATAAAGAAATAGAGTTATAAATGGAGTTCATAAATAAATGGGTTTTATGAAAGGAAGTTTTATAAAATGGAAAGAAATTCTTAAATTTAGTTTTATAAATATGAGAACGGTTGGGTTGAAGATTTAAGTATGAATATTTAAATAGATTTAAAAGGTTAATTATTTAAATTATTAATATGCTTTGAAATTAATAATAATAATTATTAATAATATTTTGCAATTTATCATTATTAACTGTATGGTAAAAAATAACTATTGTTTTATTCATAATGTTTTGAATTAATTATTATTTTTAAGAGGTTAAAAGTTAGTAATAATTATTTATTTATGATGTTGTTATGAATAAACATTATTATATAATTGTGTTTTATAGAAAGTGATTAGGACTTATTTATGATAGTTTCGAGATACATAAATAGAGGAACTCGAATTTTATAAGGGGAACTTATAAAATGGTTTGAATATTTAAAGGAAAATTATTTACAAGGTAAAGAGGTTATAAAAATAGATGAATATTTATAAACGAGTTTAGAAATGGATTATAGATATAAAATGGAATTTGTAAATAATTGCATGGTTTTATAAGGGTTTAGAAATGACTTGATAGATAATTTATAGTGGAGTTTATAAATGATTTTAAAATTTGCTAAAAGAGGGATCTTCCTCAGTGTTTGGCAAATATACTTATACCGTTGAGATAAGTATATGGATATTTTCTAAGTATTGAAAATATAAAGGTTTGTGAATATACCTTTGTAAAGTATTTTGATACAATCATTTACAAGATGATTTTAATTAATGAAAGATTAATTAAGGAGGCTTAGTATTGCTTGGTGCTTAACCAAATGTTGGTTTTTCCTGTGGAATTAAATCCCTGATTGAATGTTTGTTATTCGATAGTTAAATAACCAACTATCGGAATTTGGACCTTAAAGTAACTTTGGAAATATCTAGGAGGAACACGTGAGTTATATGGCACAGTCATCTCCGATGATGTTGTACTGTGCGTATAAATCTCGTTTCATTCTTTTAGGATAATGATAAGGAAATCCATCCACTAACGGTTAGGAGGTGATCTCCGATATTATTTTTGACTGTTTACTTCCTAAAGAACCGGGGTTGAGTTTACCAGAAACTGTCGAATGTTGTTTCGAAGAGACTGGGATCTGATTTGTTATCCGAAAACCACTTCGATCCAACTCAAGCATTTGAAGTGAAGACATCTTGAAAATAATGGAATTGGAGACGGAGCTCTAAATTGTTTCACTCAGTCACAGAACAAACTTGTATGGATGAATGCTGCTATTGCATTATTGCCTAGAGGGCAGCGTTAGCATTCCAAGTGGGAAGTGCTATATAAATGGTAAGAGCGTGGCCTCTTCGAGCCTCACACCTGGGAAATGAATAAAGCAGGGACATGCGGCAGGGTTAAGTGGGTCGCACCCAAGTAGGGTATGATTATCCCAAGTCTAGAGCGATATTCATGTATGCTTCGGGATCCCATTGAGCGGTTGTTGATTGCAACCAAGGGGTGATCATATTCGATGCTACTTGAGAAACGGGTAGTGTCGGCCCTGAGTAGTAGAGGTGCAACTTGTTGTAGCCTCCCGTACATTTTATCTAGAGGTGTACGGATTCGGTGGGTAGATCCTTACCCTTTCATAGTTGGAATCCATTATCCAATACGAGCCTTCAGTTTTGGTTGTAGAACTTAGTATGCTGGAATTTAGTTAATGTAACAATTTCTGCTATGATTAATAAGTATTTATATAGTAAACATTATTATAATATCAGAGGATTTCATATGAAATGTTTGGTTATCGTAAGGTAAAAACACGTCTGTGTTTATGTGCGGCGTGGTCTTACGAGATACCTTTGTTTCAAAGGTTTTTTATATAACTTTAAAAGTTCAGTTGGGTGTGTTTTCTCATGCTGGTTTTTCCAGACTGACTTGGGTGTTATTTTATTATAATGCTCGGGTCAGACCGAGCATATTTAAAGACTACTTTGGATGCATTGGAGCTCAGAAGACGAGTTGGAGGTCTTCAAGTCGTATTAGCATATATGTTTATTTTCCGCTGTTTTGTTGTTGAAATTATCAGAAATTGTAAGGACGGGATGTTATAATTGTCCAGGCTGATGATTGCGATTTGTTGTTGTACTTCGATGGATGTATGTATATAACAGTTTCTCCTTGTAAAGACCATTGATATTATAGTATATATTGTTCCGCTGCGATTGTGTGATTCTATGATTGTTTTAATTTCTGTTCTCTTCTTCTTCTCTTCTCTTCTTCTTCCTTCTTCTTTCCCATAACTATCAGTCTTTTCGTTCGATTTGGGTTGGACATGTGTGGTTTATTGTCAACTTGAATAGTACGGATTGGCGGACAGTTACAATAGTTCTTCACTTGTTAGAAAATAGCAAAGGCACAAGCGACCTTATCAAGCAACTTGCGTATATCAACATCAAGAGCAGCTCATAGCACGTTCATATGTATACTAAACCAACATAATAGGTCTGGGGCAAAGAAACTCAACTTTATTTATCCTCAGCACAATGTCAAACAAATATTGTAGACTGGGCAAAACAATTGAATTCTAACCACTCCCTGGACAATACCATACAAATGGTACAGTTCCACTCCATATGTATCAATGACTTCCCAAATAAAAACAAAGGAATAACTCTCAACATCTTCATGGTAGAGTGCCAGGAATGACGCAGCTGCACTGAAGAAAAGGGAACGTCTCATTACACTCTCTTCCACACATAGGGGGAATACATAGACCATTCGCCCCTCGAATCAGGCGTGCATGGTCCATTCAAATTTCAGTTTCTCACCTAAATTCCAGATGTTCCCGCCTCAATTTCAAATTTCCCACCAATGCCCAGAATTCAACTGCTCAAATTGGGGCCTTCCGCCAAAGACACATCAACGACCTATGCATGCCAAACAAATGAGATGGATGGATGGCACATGGAAGAATCCAAAGGTGGAAATCAAAATGGCAGAAGAAAAGTGATGGCGATCCACATGCATCTTTATACTATAAATTGAAAAGGCACTATAGCAAGATGCGGATTTTTTGCCCGATTTGACATTGTTAAGGTTAAAAATTCTATATTTTCTACCATTAATGTTTGTACAAGGAATATAAAAGAAAATAGTAGTATTTACCTCGTGGACGTAGTATTCCTTAACATACGAATCATGTAAAATGCTTTATGTCCTTACTTTTTCCTGCATTTTTTATCTATCTAGATTTCAAATGTCAGAATGTTTTCTACTTTGTTTCTGTCTAATTTACTTAAAGTAGATACAATATCAACTAGTCATTTTAACAAACAGTTAAAGTACAACTACATAATTGTGTAAGCTCTTAGCAACATAATTACTACCTAAATGCAAATTTAATATTACTTAAATTTGTTTATTCTGATCCACGGAAGTAAGCAATAATGACTTTTATGGTTGTTTGAGTTGTTGTGAGACCAAATAATCTCGGCAACATTTTGGTGCTATAAGGAGGGCTTGAACCTACACTATCTATTTCCAGTAAAATTTACCTATATCTCCTTCGATACCATGAATCCCACTGATTCCATTACTCCCACCACACAAGAACAGTTACACTTGGCTTTGAAAACCTTAAAAAAGCCACTCAAAATCTCAAAACCTCAAGCTGAGGCGGAAGCTTCAACTGAGGCCTCTATAGATCCAATCCTGGCCATAATCCATTCCTTCACAAACCAAATGAACCAAGGTATGGAATGTTTAGAGAAAATGAAGGCCCAACATACTACTCACGGGCCAGCCTCGCCTCCATACTCCACAGCTCATCCCCATCACTCGATAATTACGCTCATCATGCAGCGGGCAAGTGAAAACGACACTCCTAGAAATGGAAACGATGGCGCTGGCCAAAGGCTGATCTCAAAATAAAAGGCAAGATCTAGATTAACCCGCAAATCAAATCCAAGCCAACTAGCATTAACCCACTCATGCTGAAGAAATAGGCACAATCTACTCTTGATGATGATGACACAACTTCTAAGGGTGATTCATCCCGGATGGACCCAAAGGAAAATGAGATCTGACAATTAAAGGCACGAATGGAACAACTGGCAAGGCTTTTCTAACAAAATGGGGAAAAGGTCTGGGAAGAAGGTCTTCCCTATTCAAGGAAACCATTATAGAAGCAGATTTTTCGAACAACTTCAAAGCCCCATCGATCGACAAATTCGATGGAACTACCAACCTCGATGGCCACATCTGCATTTTCAAATATTACATGGACATTCTAAAAGTAGGAATAATGGCCCGATGTAAACTTTTCCCTATTTACTTAGTTGGCGCAGCCTCCCGATGGTTCAGGCTGTGTAGTTAAAGCGCATAGTGGTTCTATAGTAGTGGAGGTGCAAAAAGTTATAGTAGGGATATAACGGAAAATAGCGGAGGTGCAAAATGCTTCATTGATATAAATCCAAATATTTAAAGTTAATTTATTATCATTCTCACATCATTTGTGTAGGAAAAAGGAAACATTGTTTAATCTTATATAATAAAACCGAAGAATATCATGATTTATGCAGACTAGATTTGGTGACTGTAATAGATTTCTAACTTACATTTAGCACTTATACCTTAAAATTAGCACTTTAACCTAACTTTTTTGATTTATTTTAAAAGAGAACTAGTCAAATCAGCCTCTATACATTACTATTGCTAAATCAGGTGCTAGAAAGCCTTGATTTAATGGGTGTAGCAGAAAATAGTGGGACTTAAGAAGATTTGCTGTTTAACAGTGATAAATTGAAATAACATAGCGGTCAAAGACCACTATGAGCTATAATGGGGATTTTGCAGGGCTTTAATAGCACAGACTTCAGGAGGTACGGACAAAGTGAGGCCCATTCTTGGAGACAATTATCCGTTGATTTTCTTAAGCAATTCAATTTGGGAAGAGAAGCCTCCTTGGATGTGAATACCATGTCATGTATAAAACAGGGTGAAAATGAAAGCCCGTGCAACTTTGTAAAGCACTTCAAATATAAGGCACTTCGGATTAGAGTAACCAGTGAGGAAGTACTACTTTTTGGTAGCCCACACCGGTGTTAGAAGAGGTACAACAATGTGGGAGAAAAATAGTAGAAAACTATGTCATAGCATATAGGCTTTGTACGGGAGGGCCGGTGGCTATATTGATGGAAAAAGCTAGATCTACGGCATAACCTCAAACGTCTTCTGCTCCCAACTATGACAAGAAAAGGGGCAGAAGGGTATCATCCACCTGTGAAATGACAAAAGGAATTGAACCTCACCATAAAAGCTCTCTTACTAACACTCCTAGGAAGATATATGAGATGAGCTGGAATGAGCTTGCATATAATGTATCGAACAATGGGAAGAAACCAGAACATGATCGGGGTAGAGCATACTGCCACTTCAACAGGACCAATGACCACCATACTAACAACTGTGAACATTTAAAGAATAAGATAGAAAAACTGATCTAAAAAGGATACCTGGGCAGATTTTAGAAGACCAACAACAAGAACGGGGCTAGAGACCTCACTCCCGACCCAAACACAAAGCATGTAGGAAATCCCTCAAACCTCATAGCCTCAAGTTATGTTGGACCACACCTCACCGAAACAAGCAAGAAAGCATGAGAGAAGTATGTGCAAGAGGCCAAAGCGCAACAAAAGACAATCTTTCATATTAAGCAAAAGCCAGTGCAGGAAATGGTTTTCACAATAGCTGATGCAACAGGTGTCATTTTTCCACACCAGGATCCGTTCGTAGTCATGGTGTAGATTTTGAATTGAACTGTGAAAAAAGTCTTGGTAGATTCAGGAAACTCAGCCAATAAAATTTTCAAGTCAGCATTCAACCAAATAAAGCTTCCATCTAAAATTTTAAAGCTTATTCCTGAGCAATTTATGGCTTTAAGAACACATCAACCGTTCTTACTGGGTTAGCACTTCTGCCCATCACGGTTGGAACAACACCTCTGCACAAATACTTCGATGCAAGTTTCTTGATAATTGATCAGCCATCACCGTACAATGCCTTTCTAGGAAGACTTGCACTAATAGACTTAGAAGTAATCATTTCTCATAAAGACTTGCTTATGAAATTTAACACTCCTACAGGGATAGGATCTGTAAGAGGAGAGCAATCTTTAGCTTGGGAACTATACAATGTAAATCTTAACTCTAGCAACAAGATTGTTTTAAACTACTCCACTGTCTCTTCTGATATTTGCGATAATAGTAATAAACAAGAAATCAAATCAGCTCAAAAGGCCGTGTCGTTACCAAATGCCAATACTGATGCTGAAGTAAGTCATCAAGCAAACACAAAAAGAGTGAAAATGACACATATGATCGGCACTGATGAATATTATTTAGCTTTACGTACAGTACTTCTCTGAAAAGGCTTAGAAACAAGCACTCTTAGTTAATTCTCAGCCGGAGGAGGAAGTAGAAAATGAGATAGACCCAAGTTTAGGAGCAACAAGAATGAATTGGTGCCAGTAGATGACCTTGAAGATGTATAAATAAACCCGAAAGACCCCACAAAGGTTCTCAAGATAGGGAAGAATCTCAGCGCAGACGGCCGAATTGAGCTAATAGAGTTCTTGAAGAGATCAATAGATGTATTTTCAAGGACCCATTTGGATATGGTAGGAATATACCCCGCTATCATTTGTCATGCACTCAACATCGATCCTCATGCATATCCAGTCGGACAAAACTATAGAACCTTAGATTAAGAAAGATATAATGCTCCGAATAAAGAAGTCAACAAGTTGAAGGAAAATGGATTCATCAGGGAGGTATATTATCGAAAGTGGGTTGCTAATTTAGTACCTATGAAGAAACCTAATGAAAAATGGAGGACCTGCATTGATTATACCAACCTCAACAAGGCATGCCCAAAGGATAGTTTGTGGAACGACCCTAATTTTGAGTAACATTATTTAGGATATTTAATTAGTTAAATTAAATAAAATAATGTAATGATTAGGGGATTGAGATTTGTGTTAATAGGGGTAGCCGTGCCTTGTTAACAAATGAACTAAAATGAAAATAAGAAAGGATAAAAGATAGCGACAAAGTAGGAATAAGACATAACCTTATACCCTAAACCCTCATGCACATTCATTTCATACGTTCAAAACAAAAACCAAACATTAGAGGCCGGCCACCATTAGACAAGCTAGAAGAAGAAAAGCTAAAGATCAAGCGAAAGATTAATCAAATCCATTCTCAAATCTCAACTCCTTAATCACAAAGCTAAGGTGAATAATAAGTTACATCTTATGTTTTTAATTATTCTGGGTATTAGATTGAAATTCGAACTATTTTGCAAGTGTTTTGCCATGTTTTTGAATGTTAAAATGAATATATATGCTTGTTTATGATTTATGCTATTTCATATGGATTTTATGATAAATTTTAATATGAAAACATTATTAAATGACATCCAAATGCCTTGCAATTTTAGTATAAGATCAGAAATGATATTTTAGAGATGGATTTCAATTTTCATAATTTTCTAAATTAATGTGGACTTATTATTAATTTTCTAGTGAAGAAAACAATTATTTGGGTTTAAAATTTATTTTGGCTAAGTTATATTGTTTTTGAGTCAGAAATTATTATATGTTAGAAAATATATTAAAAGTGATTTATAAGAATTTTATAGAATTTTCCTAAGTGTTTTAATAAGTATATAAAATTATTTAAGGTATAGGACTTAAATATGTTATATATTTATAAAAGGAGAAAGGGCATTTTGTAAATATTTTAAATTACTTATTTCTGAAATTTGGCAGTGCTTTTAGAAAAGTTTTAGAAAATAAATTAGCAAGCAATCATATATTGACAAACAAGGCAGGTTAGTTGAATAATAATTACTTTTTAAAGTTAAGTTCCAGTTTTGTCATATATCTGCTGTTTCGCCACCTTCGGCACCTAGCTTTCGACTAGGTACTCCGCCTCCATCTCAGTCAAAGCCAAAACACATGGTATCAAAAGCTTTGGTACGCAGTGGATTGGACATAGGCGAAAGGTATGAAGTCGAAACAAGGGGTTCCGAAGGGGTCGAAGCCTTACTTTGCTTTTAAAAGGAAATGCGCCTGCTTTGCTTTCGAAAAGAATACTTTTGACTTGGTTAGCTTTTGACTTAGTCAAATGGTTTTAAAGAATGGTTTCGAAAGAGGTTGCGCCTTTTGTTTTTACAAAGATGCTTTCGAAGGGGGTCGAAACCCCTTGCTGCCGCTTCCAACCTTTCGAAGCAATGCTTTCGAAAGGGTTTGTTTTGTTTTAAAATCCTAGCCACTTCCCCAATGCTTTCGAAGGGAATGGTTTCGACACCATCCACTTCTTTACTTAGGAAATTGCTTTCGAAAGAGTGCTTTCGACTTAGTTGTTTTATGGCCCTTTGTTCTATTGAAAGTTAAAACCAAAGGTTTCGAAAGGAAAGGTTTTAAATGGTTTTGAAAAGTTCTTCCACGTGTTTTACTTGAACCCAAATGCTTTCAAAAGTTTTGATGCATGTAAAGGATGCTTTCGAAAGGTTTAAGATGAAGGTTTCGAAGGGGTGGTTCTGCAATGTTTTTGAAGGTTTTAAATGGAAGGTTTCCAATATTTTCGAAAGGCAATGTTTAAAGTATTTTTAAAAAAAGAGGATGTCTAAGGTTTTATAAAGCTTTCGAAAGGGATGTTTTCAATGTTTTCAAAAGGTTGATTATGAATGGTTTCGAAAGGTATGTTTTGGCCTTCGGCCTAGGTTATAATGCAAAGTATTTTACTTGGTTACGAAAGGGATACTTTCAATGATTTTGAAAGGGGTACTTTCAAAGGTTTTGAATGTTTTCATGAACAATGTTTTGTGTAAAGTATATATAACATGGCAAGGTGATTTGAGTAAAGCATAGAATATATTTTCCTTGTTTAAGTATGATTTAAAGGGCTAAATCAATTTGAAAGAAAAGGTTTTCAAGGATAATTTTAAGGGTAGCTGACCCTAAGTAAATTGACTTAGATATAGAATACCAGATGGGACTGGTATGGGATCGCACCCTATACTTTAGCTAGTAGCCCCTATCTAATATAAGTCCAAAATTCCAGTGTGTAGGGCTTTGTCATAGGTAAGACTAAAATGATGTTACACATAGAAAGGAATATACATAGTAGAGATAGGTTATTGGTGACTCCGCAAAACCATTAGGTTCAGTTGACCCTGGGAGAAGTAAGTTAGGGACATACCGTCCAGAAGAGAAGTATCTAACATAAGTTAGATTATTTTTTAATTTTTTATGGTAGGCCCGAGTCAGCCAAAGGTTAGTAGTTAGCCAAACAAAACAATAGTGTTCAAATAGATAGTCCGTTTATTACCTGATTTGTATGCATGCATGATATTGCTTTATTGTTTTAACCAGTTTTGGTTGCATGATTAAGATTTGCAAAAAGTATGTTTTAAAAGGATATTAGTAAGGGAAAACCCATTCCGCTAAGCTGCGTGGTCTCACTTAATATCAAATAACCGAGATGTATAGTATTATTCACACCAGGATTTATGTCTGATTCGAAGTTTATGTTTTCCCCCTTAAACTCTCGGGTGCTCAAAATTTATTTGAGTAGGCCGAGGGTTGAGGTTTATAGGTTTAGTAGGTGGAGGAATAAAGCTTCCAGAGACGAGCAAGAGGCTGATGTTAGCTATATTTAGGAGTTGTTTTGTTTTATTTCCGCTGTGTTGTATTAAGTCTGTTATTATTATTTAGTACTCTGGTCAACTAAGGGGGCATCTTCATATGTCACTCTCGACATATTTTTGTAATAATTATATTTGATCTGAACTACGGAAACGATATGAGATTATGTAACTGGATATGAAACATGTTTTGTGAAATGTAATCAGAGAAGTTGTTTTTGAAATCTTTGATTTGTTTCACGTTCATGTGCTTCTGATATTATGGATACCATTAACATTACCATATTTTGTCACCGGAAGTTAATACTATAGATGACTGCAGCATCTGTAGCGCTTAGCCTTGGGCCTCAAGATAGGGGATGTTATAGTTTCCCTTACCCAGAATCGATCATTAGTAGATGCGACCAGCGGACATGAACTGCTCTCATTCATGTATGCATACTCGGGATACAATCAAATAGCTATGTTCATGCAAGATTAGAAGCATACTAGTTTTGTGATAGATAAATGCTTATATTGCTACAAAGTCATGCTATTCGGGCTAAAGAATGCTAAGGCAACCTATCAAAGGCTAGTTAATATGATGTTCTTAGATCAAATCATAAAAAATGTTGAGGTGTATGTACGTAACATGCTGGTTAAGTCAAAAGTAGCATCAGACCACGTCCGAGACCTGGGAGAAACATTTGACGTCCTAAGACAATATAATATGAAGCTGAACCCATTGAAATACATTTTTGCTATTCGATTGGGAAAATTCGTAGGATTCATAGTAAGCGCCCGTGGCATTGATCTAAACCCTGAAAAGATTGATTCCATTAGGAAAATGGGAACCCCAACAAAGCCAAAGGATCTCATGAGCCTAAATGGTAGGGTGGAAGCACTGAGCAGGTACATCTTGAAAGCAATCGACAAGTGCATACTATTCTTCAATCAAGTAAAGAGAGGGAAAATTTTCGAATGGATGGAAGAATGTAAAGCTACATTCCAAAATATGGAAGACCATTTGATCAATACTCTCATTTTTTCTAAACCGTTAAAAGGTGATGATTTGTATGTATATTTAGCTGTAACTGATAAAGCTATTAGTGCTGTAGCGATTCAAGAAGATGAAGGGACCTAAAGGCCCATCTACTTCACTAGCAAGCATTTGTCAAGAGCAGAGTTAAACTACTCAGTCATTGAGAAGCTAGCCTACAACCCGCTCCCCATGGTAAGAAAACTACGACCTCATTTCCAAGCACACCCCATCAAAGTCCTCACAGACAAACCCTTAAGGTAATTACTACAGAAGCCAGAGACATAATGTCACTTGTTAAAGTATGTAATGGAGCTCAGCCAATATGACATCACCCACTGTCTGAAAAAAGTGATCAAAGGTCAGGCACTAGCAGACTTCATTATAGGATGCACACTTCCAACTGAGCCTTAACCAGAGGAAGAAATGCTCACCTCGTTGTTCCAGCAACTGTTTGTAGATGGAGCTTCAAATGAACATGGGGCAGGAATTGGATATATGCTGGTCACATCAGATAAGAAGAAATTATATGGAGCAGTGCAGCTTGGGTTCAAGGCAACCAGCAACGTGGAAGAATATGAGGGTCTCCTTGTAGGCTTGAGAATGGCCCAGGTAATGAAGGTAACCCATATTAAAGTTTACAGCGATTCCCAATTAGTTGTTAACCAAGTGCAGGGCAATTACCAATCGAAGGAGCCAACCTTGTCCAAGTATATGGAGCTTTCTAAGAAATTACTAGAATAGTTTGAACAATTTGGTATGGAGCAAATTCTACATAAAAACAACTCTTCTACTGATTCACTAGCTAAACTTACAAGCACCAAAGTAGTAAACAATATGAAAGCAGTTCCAATAAGACATCAGACAGAGCTAAGCATCATAGAGGCTCACTAGATACTAGTCATAACGTGAGCACAAGGGCAATGATCCAGGGATTTCGATACCAGGAAACCAAGGAAAACCAAGGGAAGTCCCCAATTGCACCTCCACTTCAACAAATTGAGGATAACACTTGGATGGCCCCCGTCAAACAATTCCTGTTAATCAGAGCCTTGCCCCTAAATCGAAATGAAGCCCGAAAATTAAGCTATCAAGCTCCATACTACTCCTTCTTTGATGGCACATTATATAAGAGAGGGCACTCAACCCCGTATCTTAGGTGCATTTCCAAAGAAGAGGGAATACATGTCGTAAGGGAAGTGCATGAGGGATAGTGCGAGGATCACTCGAGTGGGAGGGGGCAAGTTAGCAAAGAAGGTACTTATGCATGGTTATTACTGACCTACAATACTCTACGATGCAAGGAAGTTTGTAAGAAGATGCGATAATTGTCAAAGATTCACAAGTATCCCTAGACAGCCATTCCGCGAGCTCATCCCACTAGCAACCCACGACCCTTCGATATATGGGGCATAGACTTGATAGCTCCACTTCCTATATCAAAGAAAGGAGCAAAGTACACAATAGTAGTAATAGTCTACTTCACTAAATGGGTAGAGGCGGATCCCTTAGCTACAATCACTGCAAAGAAGATAGTCACCTTTGTGGTAAGAAACATAATCATCAGGTTCGGAATCCCCCACAACATAATCTTGGACAATGGAACCCAGTTTGAAAGCAAAGAATTCATAGAACTCTAGAGAAGAACATCATATTCAAAATATTTTCCTCTATCGTGCACCTACAAGCAAATGGTAAAGTCGAAGCAACAAATAAGACTATTAAAAAGTTACTTAAGAAAAGGCTACAAAAAGCAAAAGGGAAGTGGGAAGAAGAATTGTCTTAGCATTATGGGCCTATAGAACTTCGGCTAGATCTTCAACTAGCCATACCCCTTACTCATTAACCTATGCATATGAGGCCATGCTTCTTATTGAAGTAGAAGTCCCTTTACATAGAAGAATATCTTACACAACAGAGAAGAATAGGAAACTAAAGGAAGCTGCCCTCGACCTCATCAAGAAAGAAGAGACGAGACAACAATAGTATATGTCGCATAACGACATAGAATGTCAATAAATTACAACACAAGACTCATAGGAAGGAACTTATGCAACTGAGATTTGGTGCCGTGAAAGGTAATGGCCAACATAAAAGACCCAGTAGATGGAGCGCTGGGCCCAAATTGGGAAGGCCCGTTAGTTATGGTAGAAGTTCTGGCCATTGGCGTACCGACTATCAAAACCTGATGGCCACCTAGTTCTAAGAACATGGAATTCAAAGCATCTTAAACCCTATTTTGTATGACCTACACTACTTATGTAATAAACATTGAAATTATAATGATAAGTAACAATACAATAAATTGGACATGAGGATATTGGATGGCCAGAACCAGTATAAAAATCTCTCTCTGTTAATTTCTTTGACCCAACTAAATAATCACACTGAATGTAGGGATATTAGACAGCCTGAAGCAGTTATCAAAATGAAACTATACAAAAAAGCAGTCCAACATTTTCAGCCAAATAACTAAACTAGACTTAGGGATATGGGACGGTTTGAACTAGTATAAAAATCCCTTTATGTTAATTTTGTTAGCATAGCCACACTAGACGTAAGGATATTAAATAGCCCAAACTGGTACAAGAAACCATGCACATAAATTGAGTAGTTTGTAAATACATGACCTGACTTCGTAGTCAAAACAATAGTCCATCCCCAAATAGCGGGGCAGACCATGCCAAGTGCACGATAGATTTTAAAGACCAAAAGCAACGCTCTAGAAGCGTGAACTACGCAGACAACAAATTCAAGGGTGGAAAAAAAGAAATGCCTTATGTGATGCACAATAATTATCGAAATAGATGCGATCCTAGAAACTACGTAAAGCTTGCTAGGTAAACATCAAAAAACAAGGATTTTCGTACATTATTAAGTCCTGTTACTATTCGTTGAATACTACGCTTATATTTACACAACCCATACTTCTACAAACACTTTAAAAGTACAAAAGAAAAATAAAAAGCTACAATAAAATGAAATAACATCATGAATCTGACTCAGACTCAGAGGAAGAATCGATCATAATCCTTTCTGGATGATGTGGTATGTGGGATATTAGTGCTGGGCGCAGAGGAGAGCTATCTTTAAATTGAAGAGCAGGAGATGGGTAATTCAATTTAGTGATAACAACTGATGAGCGACTGTGGTTAACATGGCCACAAATGTCAATTGCATGCTTCACACCGATCTACGTTATAGCCCATCCTACCTTCTCACTATGAAGCTGCTCCAATAAGGAAGCCTAGTCTAACCCACCTCGAGAAGTAGCAACAGCATAAGGCGAGCCCCATACTCTAATCTAAATTTTTTTGTTTTCAAGACCATTTACACGTTTCATAGCCACTCCCATGTTTTGATCAATCTCGTTCAAAAGCCAATCCTTTGTATTATCAGTTGTTCTGGTATAAGGTCCAAAAACTTCCTACATAATAGAAATATAAGGCGAACTCCCACTACCGGCAGTTTTCGACCCCGTTTTATAATGATATTTTAACTAAGCAAATTTGGCCTCGTAATAATTTTTCAATTCATTCTTCCATGTAAGAACGATGTTAGGGTTTGCTCCAGATGGGGGAGTAGGGGCATCAAACGGATTTCGAAACTACACCTTTAGTTAAGACTGAGGAAGGAGCATCCTCAATGATAATTTGCCATGCATTGTACTCATCTAATTCTTTAACTTTGCATCCTAAGGCCTTAATTTCGTTCATATATATAACCCTGAATACACTTTCGGCGTTCCTTAACAACCTTCAAATTCCTCAACCCTGATCAAAGCAGAATTAAGCTTTCCTTCAAGGTCATCCATCTTCAGATCTTGAACAAAAGGAGCAGGCTAAGAATCAAATGAGCCCATACAAAACATAATTAAACAGAAGTACAATTAAGTAAAGAATGTACAAGAAATTCACAAACTCTGCAAAGAAATCTTAATTACGTAATGAGTGTACAACCCAAAGAAAGTATCCAACAATATAAAATTGTAAAATCATTCATAGCTATAAGTCCCTAAAATACTACATTAAAAACACCTAGGATACGCTAGCCAAGGGCGGGACTGAACTGATGAGAATAGTTTTTCAAGGGTCATAGCAAGCGCCAGCCCAATGATCCATTGGCCCCTCTACAGCTACTTGGAAACCCATGACATTGCGTAAGAAGCTCAGATCAAGCGTTAGGTAGAAATAAGTAAATACTTCCTTGGCACGCTGCAAGAAAATCTTCCCCTTCTTGCTTTTAACCTTTTCTCATCTAAGTTTTTCTGAGAAGGAGACGATCCTATCTCGAGCTTCAAGCAAAGAATCCTCAAGCTCATGAATCATCAGTACAGCTTTCTCTCTTGTGCCGTCTAAAGTTTCTATGAGCTAAGCCTTAGTTTTCTTGGTATTTTTTGAAAGAAACCAAAATGACTAAGGGCATCATCCCTCCACCCCTTCCTTTATGGATGGAAAATCACCTTTGGCTCCACCCTCTTCTTCCACTCGTTTTCCAAAAAAGGATTCACAACCACGAGGGAGCAGGAACAAAATCCGAGCTGGACCCCTCTATCACTCTTTCTTCTTCAATACTATCCTTTTCCTCAATTTTAGCGGGCAACTTGAGCAGATAAATCTTTAATAGTCTTATTCAGTTTCGCTGTCTCTTCCTGATAAACAACACCATAAAGTGCCTCACCATTTTTGAAGGATTGGTATGAGTCCTTTATCTTCGATTCAATTACCGAAACCCCTTCGTGTAGCTTAACATTAAGTTGGTGTTGATGGTTCAGTGCATCTTTTTCTTCCTTAAGATCCATACTGGCCTACCTCAAAGCTTTCAAGCCTTTCGTTAGCGATTGTTAGACAAATATTTCCTCTTCTGAGGCCGTGGTAGGAGTTGTCACTTCAATCTCGAATTTAGGCACACTCATGTAATCAGGGCCATGAACGATGGAAGCAGAAGGAATGTTTGATTCAAGGACTCCATTAAACTCGGATGAAAGACCATGAGGACCAACCAAGAGAGTAATGATTAAAGGTTCGACTTAAAGAAAATCGAAATGCACCATGTTAAAACCAAAATAGGAACATGTGTTATTAACTACGTCATCATACGAAAAATTCACCAAACATGTATACAAAAAATAACAGAAGTAAGCAGAACTTAATCCTTATGTAAATTCCTAAGCCTATTCCTAAACCATTCCTAGTGAGAGCCATTAAGTAGGAAAGAGCCACTTTCTAGTGCGTATTTCCATCGGTGCAGTACAAAGTCATTGAGTGCCTCTTTTTCTTTAAGTATTTGGTCAATCCTGGAGAGTGACCCTTGGGTTTCGTCTCTAAGTTCTGTAAAAGACTCATTTGACTCTTTCTCACGCCTACGGGTAGCCGCAGCACAAACATCAAGATGATCTAGGGTTTGGGTTTTGAGTTTGTCCTTGCTTTCCTTTAGAAGTTTAGCAAATAAACTTCTTCAGAGGAATAAAACAAACAAATAAAAAACAATGAGACGACCCAGTCATTCATAAGATAGTAACAAAATAAAGTGGCGATAAAGGAAATTGACCAAGGTGAAACAAGATTAACAAGCTAACTTTCATTGCGTATTGAGGAAATCTGGAAATTCGCATATATAAGGTTAAATATTTACATGAGGGGTGAAGAGGCCCCATGTTCCTTGGACACCTCAGTATCATTATGTAGCTTTCCTTGGATGCTACATCCACGCTTGGTTGCCCAGAAGCATAGTAGAGGCTTTCTCTGTAGAGAGATCCTCGTCTCACTAGGTCCTGTAGTGAGCGAGAGATATATCAATCATGCCCCACTCCTTCAGAAAGTTTAGGTTGACTTCAGCACCAAATTGATGCTGAGTTGAAGCATACATCTTATAGTTCACACTGTAAGTAATATCACTAATCTTCTTCTGTGTTTGCATAAACACCTCGCTCTTCTCTTTCAGCTTGCGATCTTTTTCTTCCAACTTGCGGCCCTTTGGTGCAAAGCCTCTTCGGTGGTATTCACTACCTCATCCGCCCTAGCATGAAATGCCTCAAAATCTTCCATAACCTTGACCTTTTTAGAAATGTCTGAATTAAGGATTGCTTCAAGCTCAGCAACACGTGTCAAGGACACAATCTGCTCTCCCACCCATCTCTTCTGAACCTCATTTGTTAAGGCCCTAAGCTAAAAATGTAAAAATAATAAATAAAGAACAACGAAATGAATAAAAATGAAAAAGGAGAGAGATACTTACATAAGACTAGGACCATTTTATCTTGGCCATGAATTCAAAAGAGGAGAGTTCGGGGAATGGAAGCGAAAGAAGAGAAGGGGGAGACGAAGCGATACCAAATAGATTATCTTATGCATCCATACTTACCCTCTCGGCAAGATAAGTTGTGGCACCCCCAGGCAAGGGCAAATATCGAATACGAGGGTTAGGAAAGGACTTCAAAGGAGGAATGGAAAGAGCTGCTGATCAAGTAGGAGATGAAAGAGCCACTGGAGGAGGAGAAGTGGATACGGGTAGCTTCTTAGACGTATGATCATGAGCCTCGTCATCAACATGCCCCCACTTGTAGACATTCTTCTTCACCAGTTCACTATCCATCTTTCCAATACATAAAAAATTTCAGGATCAGTAAAAGCTTTCATAAAGGTAAAACAAATAAAAAAAATCATTAATTTATTTATAGCAAATTATACCCCTAGGCTCAACTGAAATCGAAGAAAGCTTAAAAATAGAATGAGAGAATTTGTGATGTGGGCTCAGAGACCCCTGTGCCAAAATAATGAGGTTTACAAAAAGAAGATCCTTACTTCAACTTGAAAGAAAATCTGAACTCAAGAAAAGAATCGACTTAATGGACAAAGATTTTCTCATTTTCTCTCTCTTTATTTTTATTTTTATGATAACATAGGAACGTAAAAGAAGAAGAATAAGAAGAGAAAAATATATACGTACCTTAATCGAAGGTTTTCCACACAAATGGAATGATGAGAAATTTCTGAATTGTCAATCGATCAATTAAGCAGCAAGAATAACGAGCACAAAATTCAAGGTGGATTTACTGGTAAACAAAGAGATTGATGTTACAGCTCTACAGAGGTTAGCTAATAGGGAAGTGACACGTGTACAATAGCATTAAATGTGAAACAACCACAAAGATTCCCTTTCTTGAAAAGAAAGAAAGGAATAGAAGGGAGTAACGGGAAGCGGGGACCAAATGTAAACGAAGACAAGTCCACACCCATCTACGATCGCTGTAGACTTAGGGGGCAAGCGTTACACCCATATTTCCTAGATCCCGTTGAAGGTGAGATGATGCAAGCAACTAATCAAAAGGACTGCTCCTGCAATAAAAGTTAGGCTACAAGAAAAGGAAGCAAAGAATAATGCGAAGTCCATAGAGTACTACACTCAATAAAGGTCTTAAGACAACGAAAAAAACTCCAAACACTGCACCGATCCCTCAATTCCAATGTTACATTATGATACTGAGCCTAAGAATGTGTAGAAAACGATTTGCAGTGCCAACACTCAGAACTGCAATACAGTCCTCAAGCCTACAACACAATCTTCTGTCAACATATGTAGTTATAAGGATGCAATGTAATCTCAATATTAGACGGCGATACTACACTGCAACCTTACAGTTCTGCCTAGTACTAATGAACTGCATTAGACATCCCATCCTTCTGTCAACTCTAAAACCAGACAATGCAAATTACATTGGATACATTAATTCTTGCTCAAGACATGATCATAGCAGACTGCATAAGCACTACATCCAACCCTTCATTAACACAAGTTTCCGAGTCATTCCAAGCAAGCCTTAAATCTGTACTGCACCTACCGAGGACTCTTTAGGTAGTACCACGAGGAATCCAAAGCATTCCAAGGGCCGCACATAGGGTTACCAAATAGCACTCCATCGTAGTTCTTCACTTGTTAGAGAATAGCAAAGGCGAAAGCGACCCTTATCAAGCAACTTGCACATATCAAGATCAAGAGTAGCTCAGAGCACGTTTATACAGATATTGAGCCAACACTGCTGGTCGGGGGCAAAGCAACCCAACTCCATTTGTCTTCATCACGATGTCAAATAAACATTGTAGACTGGGAAATACAACTCAATTCTAACCACTCCCTGGACAATACCATACAAATGGTACAGTTCTGCTCCATATGTATCAACGACTTCCCAAAACAAAACAAAGGAATAACTCTCAACATCTTCATGGTAATAGTGTCAGGAATGATGCAGTTGCACTAAAGAAAAGGGGAACGTCTCATTACACTTTCATCCACACACACGGGTTACACATAGGCCATTCGCCCCTCGAATCAGAAGTGCATGCTCCATTCAAATTTCAGTTTCCTCCCTCAATTTTAGATGTTACAACCTCAATTATTAATTTTCCACCAATGCCCAGAATTAAACACTCAAATTGGAGCCTCCCACTAAAGACACGTCAACGATCCGTCCATGCCAAACAAACGAGACGGATTGATGACACATGGCATAATACTAAGGCAGAAATTATAGTGGTAGAAGAAGAGTGACATCAATCCATTTGCATCTCTATACTATAAATAGAAAAGGCACTGTAGAAAGAAGGGAATCTTTTTCCTAATTTAACATTTTTAAGGTTAAAACTGCCGTTAATGCTTATACAAGGAATATAAAAGAAAAAAAGTAGTATTTACCTCGTAGGTGTAGGATTCCTTAACATCTAAACCATGTGAAATTCTCCATGTCCTTACTATTTCCTGCAATTTTTATCTATCTAGATTTCAGTGTTAGATTCTTTTCTACTTTTTTTCTGTCTATTTACTTGAATTATATATAATCTTAACTTGACATTTTAACAAGCAGTTAAAGTGCAATTTTATAATTGTGTAAGCTCCCAACAACAAATTACTACCTAAAGGAAAATTTAATATTACTTAAAATTGTTGATCCTGATCCACAGAAGTATGCTACAACTACTTTCGCGATTGTTTGAGGGGTAGTGAGACCAAAAATCACAACACATCCCTAAAAAGATTTCAAAAAATACTTTATTTAAATATCATTTTAAACCTCTTAAAGTCTCAAACAACATGGTTCAGCATTTACAGAACCGCTATCAAAAGTTTAGAAACATCCATAAAGTATTGTAGTTTTGTGTTTTTGCCACAAAAAAACAGTTTAAACCCTTTAAAGTTCAACCAGTTTTTCACTAGCCGACAATCGATTTGAAGTCCAATTTTTTTTACAATAAGTAGTTTACTTGTAGTACTTAATAACTCTGCAAAGAAACCCTTAAGGATATTTTTCAAAATCATATTAAAAATTTCGAAAAACAAGCTATTTCAAAGTGATCATATAACGACCTTTTTGCTATAACTTTTGCAACTTCGTTCAACCAATTTTAAAATCATTTAAACTTTGATATTTTTGCAGCAAGAGTTAAACATAAAGTACTTATTAAAATATCAAATAAACCCCTAAGGATGTCTTTCAAAATCATATTAAAAATTCCTAAATACAAGCAATTTCAAAGTGCTCGTATAGCGACCATTTCGCTATAACTTTTGCAACTTTGTTTTATAAGTTCTACGTCTTCTCAAACCACTTCCTTGCTATCTCATACACTATAAGTGTAGTGCAAAACAAAAATACATACTTTCACAATATTTTAACGTATAACCATCTTAAGGAGTTTAAACACAGGGGATTTAGAAGTGCACTTATAGCGACTATTTAGCTTTAAGCAAGTTCATACACACTTCAACTTCACACACAAACACCCCAAACATGTAAATACAAGGTATAGGCCATGATAAATGTTTTAGAGGGTAGTAGAAGTGATAATATTACATATAAAGTTGTCAATAGCTTTTCAAAGCAAGGGGGGCTCCAAAAGTGATAACTTGCATTGTTAACTTTATATTCAAGCACACAACATATACACACACATTACATATCTTTCAATGGTGAACTTACTCACCCAAAGTCAAGCCTAAAACCAAGAACAAGACACTAGAATCATAAGAACACTTCCTACCATTGCCAAACACCCAAAGGTCCAACCTTGCATTCACTTTTGCACTTGGCCACCTTCATTCAACTTTATTGCTCGCGGCCCAAAATTTATTAGGGGCATTGTGCTCCTTTTCTTCAAGCTTCATGTTGCTATTCCATGTTGTTATGATGTGTTAGTTCTATAGCTTGAGTTTAGTGAAGAACGAAGAAAAGTCACTTTGATTAAGGATTGATTAGCGAAGATAGAAGAAGATTGGGACTAAGTTGTTTCTATCTTTATAAATTAGCAAATGGGTAAATGTAATCATATGAAAAGCCTAATTTAGAAGTGGCCAAGAGGTAACCACTCACCACTTACCCTCCATGGAAGGTCACCATGCATACTTCCTCTAATGTGCTTTGCTTTACACCTCACACCCCTTAGGAAATATCTTTTACTATTCACAAAAATATCTTCTCCTTAATCCAATTGCTAATCTTTTTACAATTCACAATTAGTTAGACATAAATACTAAAATATTTTTAGTTGCTAATTAATTGCACATTAATTTGTTAGGCAAGCCCAGAAAGTTTGAACAACATTTATGCAGTAAAAAACCATTTATCACTGAAATAATTTTCGATCGCATTATCGATGTTTCTTCCAACTATTTTTTTCGTATATTTTTTTCAAAAACTAGTTTACCATCATTAGCTATTAATTAAAAGAGGGTTAACAAGATTATAAAATCACTTTTATCACATTAAACCCAAGATTCAAATATTTAAATAATTCAGGTATTTAAATACGAATCGTTATATAAATGATAAAATACAATTTTACTGGAAAGGTCAGTAAGCAACAAATTCGGCCAAACTATCATACCATTAGCTAAGATGATGTGTGAATGTTAATATTTGAATTTTTCAATATTAATTGCTGACCCAATTCACACCTTTGAGTCACATAACCCTATTTGTGAGTTCTCTGAAAAACTACATGATTTAATTAATTTATAAAATGATGTAAATTAATTAAATTAATTAATATTTGAATAATATTAATTATTACTTAATTTATTTTATGTTTGAGAGTTGTTTGTAATTAGTTGATGCATATATAAAAGATATATTTATGCTCGTTGATATTCGATATTAGTGTAATTTCATATGGGGTTTAAATGAGAGATAATTGCTTGAAGGGTTTTTAGTAATTTCACACTATAAATGACCATTTATGGTTGGCCATACAAGAGAAACTAGATTGGTGGAAAGGGTAAATGAATTGATTAGGAAAGTTTAAGTTATTGTATATTGTATTTCTATTAAATAATTTAGCAAGGCAGTTAGTATTTGTGTGTGTGTATCTGTTTAGTATATGCATAACATATATGCCCAATATCTACTCATGTATATATTACACCATGTTATTTTTAGTTGAATTATTATGCCATGCTTCTATGTCTTCTCCAATAATGTTATTTAACTAATGGTAGCAAATCCATCACCTAGAAATAAAACACCCATTAATGGCTTCCAGATCTAGATCTGGAGATTAGGGTTTTTCCCTTTTCTCCTATTTTCTTTCATTTTTTCCAAGTATTCTTGCTTATCTCTGCTATTTTCTGTTTTCTATCTTCACTTCTATCTCCTCAAACCTAGAAACATGGGATCTCTGCGGGATGATGAAGGCTGGGAGGAGGTGAGAAGGAAAAGGGGCAAGGCTCCAGCGTCTTCGGGACCTGATCAAAGGCTCAACCCGGGAGGGCAAAGATCGAGTAGATCTGGGGCTATTCCAGATCGGAACACGAGGAGGAGGGTGCAAGCGGATCATGCTGGGCGGACATCTACAAAACATTCGAAAATTTCAAAGCAGAAAGTATTGTTGCCAGGAAGTAACCCGAAGATAATATTCACCGTCTCAAAGAACGCTAATTTTTTTTCATATAGTGAGGCAGTGAAAGTAGGAGCGGTAGGAGATTTAGGTAACCTAGATCTAGAGTTTATTGAGCCTAAAGTAGCGAATGGCAAAAGGATCGGTTCCCTTTCTTCTGAAGCTATCAAAGAAGCGGAGGGAGGTTGGGATTTATGTATTTTATTGTATGTGGTTGGGTATAAACCATGGCTTAGAACTTTTGAGGGATATGCCAACAGGGTTTGGGCTACTAAGAAGCCGTTTTCAGTTCACTCAAGGAATAATGGATTCTTTGTAGTGAGATTTGGCTCTGAGGAGGATTGTAACAAGATTCTGAAATCAGGTCCTTGGTTTATGGACCGGAACTTGATCATTATGTAGCAACTGTCCCCAGACATGAGAACTGATAGAGATCTACTTACATCCCTGCCTATGTGGGTCAGACTTCCTGGTTTAAGTTTTAAATTATGGGGCAATAAGGCTATTAGCGCATTAACTAGTATCATAGGAGTTCCCATTAAGATGGACGAGGCCATGAAAAATAAATCTGGATTAGCCTTCGCTAGAGTTCTGGTTGAGGTTAATGCTACTTATGGTATGCCTAACACCATTGAAGGCATGGATGACAATGGAAGGAGTTTCATTTAGGAAGTGGAATATGAGAAACCTCCTCCCATATGTGGTAAGTGTGTGTGTTTCGGACACGTAACTGATGAATGCCCAATGACTAAGTCTTGGGTTCCTAAAGTGACCCAAGCTGCCATCTCTAATAAGGAAATCCCTTCGGATCTTGGTCTTGTTGGACTTGTGGATATTGTAAGGGAGGAAGGAGGAATTGAGATCTCTAAGGATCTCGAAAAGCAGTTGAATGATGGATGTCCCACTGTTCCCATTAATTCTGAATTATTACACGATGATAATGGAGTAATCAGGAATTTTGGGACGGAGGTCCCTTGTGGTGATGATATGACCGAAATCTTACAGTCAGAAGTGCATCAAGAAAATCAAAACCTAATTGTTGACTGTCTTCCTATTGATGGTTCACGGGATAGGTACCAGATAGCTTCTAACGAGCTGGAGACAGAAGTTAGGGGAAAATTTATTCCTAAACTAAAGCAAACAAAAGTTTTACCCTCGGCTCAGAGTTTAGAAAGAGCTGCATCCTCAGAAGAGCGCGGTGAGGGGGCAATTTTAGAAGCTTCAGAGTCAGAACCTGTTACTCTTACCGAAATAGGAGTCAGTGAAGATTGCTTCACTGTTCCTCTGGCTAGGTCGGAAGTTCCTCCTGATCGAGGAACCAATGAGCCATTCATTCCTGTATCTCCAACTACCCCGGGAGCCAGAGATCCGAGAACATCTCCTCCGAAGTCACCATCGACTCACATAAATATTCTCAAACGCCCTTCGTCATCATTGGATTCTCCTTCTTTTCCAAACTCTTTATTTTCTAACGATATATTTATTGACGATTGTATAATTAATAATGTTAATTTTAGGAGAGGTACTGAACCTTGTATTTACTCACAGGTGCAAGAAAATCTGGATCAGGATACAGGAACGATAGAAGTGGTAGAGGAACAGAGTACTTATGATAATGTAGACTCAGTTCAGGAGGTACTGGAGGAGCAAATTCTTCCAAAGCCTCAAGATATAGAGTTTGAGAATATTCAGAAGGATAAGCTTGTTCGTAAGAATCCCAAATGGGTTCAGATGCTAGGCATTCCTACGGAAGATAAAGGGAAGTCTTCCAACAGTAGGTCGTTGAGGACCCGCAATAACAAGGTTTCATAATGTCAGTAGCTTGCTGGAATGTTAGAGGGTTTCACAACCCCAACAGAATTGGAGAAGTGAGAAAACTCATTGATAAGTATAATATAAGTTGTTTCGGTGTTCTGGAAAATAAGTTGTTGTTTTCGGATATAATGAAGCTGGAAAGAGCGTTGGATGACAGATGGAAAATAATAAGTAACGTCTCTTGTTATTTCAAATGCAGGATAATGGTCCTCATTGACGGAAATTCTTGGGATTTCAACTATATTAGTATGAGTGATCAACACATTACCATTGAATTGATCAATTCCTCAAAATTCAAATGTAATCTAACCTTTATTTACGCTCATAATTTTGTTGAATTCAGGAAAAGATTATGGAAGAATTTACAGGAGGATGCTATCAATATTTATAGACCATGGCTGGTTCTTGGGGACTTTAATTGCATTCGCAGTCCCTCAGAAAGAAAGGGAGGTAACCCAGTAACATTTGGTAACTTGTTTGAATTAGATGAAATGACTAATCATACTGGTCTTAATGAGATCAATATTAAAGGTTATGAATTTTCTTGGTGGTCTGGTCCGAGTCGAAATATATTCTCTAAAATTGACAGGGTTTTTGCAAACCTTGATTGGATTAACTTATTCATAGACTTATCGGCTGAATTTTTGCCTCGTTCTGTGAGTGATCATAATGCCGTCCTCGTTTCGCTTTTCACTAAGCCTAGGGATAAGAACAGACCTTTCAGATATATGAATCATTGGTCTTTATGTGATCATTACTTTCCTTTGATTGAGAAACACTGGATTACTAATCATACAGATAGACCTTTGTATCAAATCATCAGTATTCTCAAAAATATCAAGAGTGAGCTTAAGAGTTGGAGTGCTAAATCACGTAATATCAAACAAGAGGTTAATGTTCAGAGAGATAATTGTTCAAGACTTCAGAAACTTCTGGAAAAATCTCATGATCACAATTTAGCTTTGGAATTTCAAAATGCCAAGATAAATCTGGATCTAGCACTTAAGAAAGAATTTCTGGTTGCCAAATAAAAGGCTAAATGTGAATGGCTAATGATGGGTGACGAGGCCTCTTCTTTTTTCTACGCTAAAATGTCTAGTAGAAGAAGTAGAAAGCGTTTGACCAACATTGTTGTCGATGGAAAGGTGGTTTCGGAAGATAAGTTTGTTGAATCGGCTATTGATTTCTTTAAACGAATCTTTAATCTTCCCTTATGTGATCACTTCCCTGAAGTTATTTGTAAAACGATTATTACTGAATACGGTGCCAATTTTTTGAATGAGGGTATATCTTTGGAAGAAATTAAATATGCATTGTGGGATATTAAAGATACTGTCTCTCCAGGTCCGGACGGTTTTAACTCGTTGTTTTTTAAGACTCATTGGAATCTTTCGAAAGATTTAATTTTCAAAGCTTTGAACGATATTTTTCAAAAGGGTTTTATAATCAACGAGTGGAATCATACGTTTATTCACTTGATTCCAAAAAAAGACCACTCCTCATGTATTCTAGATTTCAGACCCATTGCCTGTTGTAATACTTTATATAAGGTTTTCTCTAAAATCCTGTGTAACAGACTGGGTCCTTTTTTGGATAAGTTGGTGTCCCCGAATCAGACGGCATTTATCAAAGGAAGATCAATAGGGGATGGAATTTTGTTTGCTCATGAAATTATTAGGGGTCTCGGAAGAAAGGATAACAAATATATGTGTATCAAAGTTGATTTAAAGAAAGCATATGATTCGATCAATCGATCTTTTGTTATACATATGTTAATAAACTTGGGTTTCCCAGACAAATGGGTGAAAATTATCGAAAACATTATTAAGGCTCCTGTTTTTTCTATCATTGCTAACGGAGAAGCGCACGGTTATTTCAAGAGTTCTAATAGGCTTAGACAAGGCGACCCGCTTTCCCCTATACTTTTCACCTTGGTTATGGAATATTTTACGCTATTGATGGACGGTAAAGTCAGGGATGGTCTTATTTCCCCAGTTACAGACTTTGATAATAAGTTGACTCACTTATTTACGCCGACGACATTATTGTTTTTACTAAAGCCAATGCCCAAACTACAACTGCTATTAGTGATGTTTTTAAGACCATGAAGAAGGTTACTGGCTTGGAGATAAGTTTTGAGAAATCTAACGTTTTCTTTGGGAAAGGGGTGGATTGTTGTACTAATATTAGTACGATCCTCAATATTCAGTAATTGGATCTCCCAATAAGGTATTTGGGTATTCCTTTGTCTAGTGCTAATTTGAGGGATAAGGATTGTTCTCCTTTAATAGAGAAGATCAAGATTAGGATTGGTAGATGGGAAACAAGAATGCTTAGCCTGGCTGGGAGACTTGAACTTATTAAATCTACTATTTACCCTATAATACAATTCTGGATGCAATGCTTTTGTCTCCCAGCCTCTACTTTTCAAAAAATTAAACACTTGATTTTGAACTTTCTTTGGAAAAGTCGCAGCAGTAAGATTCCTTGGGAGATTTTGTGTAGGCAAGAAGAAGAAGGAGGAATGGGATTGAGAAATTTAGAAGAGATGAACCGTGCGTTATATATCAAACTGATATGGAAAATTATCAATTCAGAAGGAATTTGGGCGAAACTCGTGCATTGTAAATATATTGGTCAAAAAAGTTTTTGGGAAATTAACCAGCGATTAGACGACTCGGGAGTGTGGAAATTCATTTTGAAAAATAGACATGTAGCTTTGAATTGTCTTTCTCTTAATATTGCAGATGGTAAAACTACTTCTCTATGGTATGATCCATGGCTAAATGGAAGTACTATTATGGAACGTATTGGTAGAGACACAGCTTTCAGAACTGGTACGGAAAATTTATCTCTCAGCAGGATTTTAAGAAATGGAGAGTGGAAGTGGGATTCGTATAGTTTTTTATTTCAAATACATGTAGAAATTGAAGGTGTCAAGATTCACAAGAATAGGGAGAGGGATTTCTCGTCTTGGAAGTGTACTAAGGATGGTTTGTATCAGTTTAAAAAAGTTTGGAACATGGTTAGATCCAGTTTTGAAATTAAGTACTGGGCGTCTTTGGTCTGGAACAATATTCACATTCCTAAAATGGCGGTATGTCTGTTTAAAGCCATTAATGACTATCTATTGACAAAAGAAAGATTACTTCAGAAGCAGATAGTCGTGGACCTTAACTGCGTCTTTTGTAATAATCACATTGAAAATATAGACCATCTATTTTTTCAATTTAATTTTACAGAAAGTGTTTGGCTTTGGAGCTGTAATTTTTTTTCCATAAGCCGAAATGTCTATTTTCTTTCTCTTTGAAAGATGATTTATAGAAAATTGTTTCTATTTCTTGCTTAAAAAGTCTCAATTCAGACTTGTTTCAACTATCTCTATCTATTTGTGTTTGGCATATTTGGAAAGAAAGGAAAGATAGGATTTTTCAGAATCGTTTTACGGATAGGTCGCAGATTTGTAACAAAATTTTCCAGATAATGAATATCAGGATGGCAAAATCCAAACATGTTAAGAACATTACTGGCATGAATGAAGCAATAGCTTTGAAATGGGGATTTACCTCCCAACGCTGAATTGGGGCACCATCTGCTTTATCATAAGTATTTCTCTTCTGCTATCTCCCTGCTTCTTTGTTTCTTGGCTCCAGGTTTCGCGAACCTGTATTATTTACAGTTTTCCTCACCTCCTCTCTTTTAAATTACATATTAATTTACAATTAACAATAATTATAGAATTAGTTTATAAGGTTGAAGTTTTGCAGGCTGTTCCGAGTGCTTGATATCTCGACCTGGGCATAAAAGAACTTTAGCTTGAGTTAACTGATTTATTTTGAAGGACCTTTTCAGATTTTAACCTGTCTTTTCAATTCTGGAGGTTTCTACCATTTGGCTTGCTGTTGTGATTGCAGTCTTGCCCTAGATTTGCAGTCATTATAGATCTGGGAGTAGATTCAAGAGAAATTAATTCACATTAAGATTAAAGAAGTTTCCTTGTTGGGTATAAGAGACTTATCTTGTTTAGTTCTTCTCTGTTCTCCTTGAGGAATGTTGGTTTCGACCCTGAAGTGATTTAGGTTGCTCCGAGTGCTCGTAATCACGGTTCTAGATGGATCGAAGATCTCGCTGCTATTCTTTGATTCCTTGTTGCTGCTCCTCCTCAGTTTCAAAGGACATATGTTAGTTTTTCATTTTAAGTTAAAAGACTTTTCCTTTCTTAGGTGATAGAGTCTTATCTGCTAAGATCTGTTTAGTTTTTCTCGAGGAAGTGCTGGTTCCAGGTCTCGTTTTGAGCTCCGATCTGGAAGTAACAGAGGATGCCTTGAGTATCTGTCGATCTTTGGTTGCTTCGATCTTGTTGTTATACTGTTTGTGCTTCTCGTTCTTCCCTGCTCGCCGCCATTTTTATTCTTTTTTAGTTTCTCTTTCGAGATGAGTTATTGTATTAAATGAAGTAGTTGTAATGCCGTGTTGTCCTTTCTACTTCGAGAACAGTCTCGATGTTTCTGGTAGTTGCCCTTTGCTAGGTGGGCTTTGGGCCGAAGGTGTTGAACGTTTGGTTTTGGGTCTGTATTGTTGGCTTTGGTCTTGCATTTTGGTTCTTGTAATTTGTTTCTTATAGTTAATAGAAAAGTTTGAACCCTTATTAAATTTTTTTTTTACACCATATATGTTCATATAACCTTTCTCATACCCAAAGGTGATACATTTAATACTAACTAATTGTATATTTGTTACGTCTATAATCTATTAAGTTGTTTACTTGAGTAACAGTTTGACCATTAACATACCTAATTAATAGAACACAAACACCTAACTAAATTAAAAACTTACACACACACACAGACATATGTGTGTGTGTGTGTATGCATATGATATGAGTATCACATTTGTAATATATTTAAGTTCGATATATGTCATTGAATATATATAAATATATGATACATAGAATTAAACATTTAATTAAATTAATTAATATGATTAATAAGTAAATGTAATATAAATTTAAATAAAATATGATTTTATTTAATTACTAGATTAGATCTAGAGCAAACCATTAGACTCATAGGGCCACTATGATCCAAATAAGGAATTTTTTTAAATCTACCTAATTCACTCATTGCAGGCCAATTCGATTCCATTAATGGTATCAGAGTCCAAATGGTCTATGCGGTCTAATTATAAACTTTATGGTTAGCTTATTAAGCCTACCTATCTGATGGGTGTCCACAAATATAGTGTCTAGGCCCATTGTTGAATAATCAAGTATTTTACCTCCATGGCTACCAGCATGGCCTAATGGATGGAGCAAGTTTAAGAGGTTGGCCCAATTGTAAAGACCTGAATTGATTGAGCCTTAGGCTAACTTTCTAAATTAAGCTTGAAATTTAAAATACATTTTAAATTTAAAGGTTAAATTTAAAATATAAAAGGAACAATTTATAAAAGTTATAAAATGTATTTAAAATTTTCAAAATTACTTTTAAAAACTAAAAAAATTAATTTCAAAATTTTAATATATTTAATTAAAGATTAATTAAAGCAAATAATTAATTAAAATTTTATTAACCAATACGTACATATATATATATTGATATATACATATATATGTGTGTGTAACTATAATTGTTATAGTTGCGTATCTACCTTAAATTTGGTTAAGGTAAACTAAATTAAATTTTTTAAATTAATTAAATTATTTAATATAATTGTTTAATTAAATAAGTGAATTTATCAAATAGAATTAATTAAAATTTAATTAATCGAAATGTATACATATATTGATATGTATTAACAAACAATAAATAATATAGTCAATTATTAATCTTAAAAAGTTTAAAATGAATAATATAAAATTTCACAAATTTTATAAAAATTAAATTAATTAAATATGATTTAATTAACAAGATACATACATACATAATATATATATAATGTAAGTTAATTAAATTATAGAAGTTGTAAATAAATTATACATGATTTAATATGATACATACATACATACACACACAGATATATATATACATATATATGTATGTATGTGTATGTATGTATGTATATGTATATATGTCCATTTTCAAAAAAAATGTATGCATGTATATGTATGTATGTATGTCCATTTTCAAAATATAAAAATTTATGTATGTATATGTATGCATGTATGTACGTCAATTTTACATATGTATAATACCATGATTTTAGATATGCCCGACACTTGAATCACGGTGATGTTTTATAAGAATCACATTGTTCCTTAAATCTATACCACTCAATGTGTGTGTGTGTATTAAAGATTATGAATTCTTAATATATATGTTGTCCTCTGCCATTTATATATTTATAGATTATCACATATGTAACGACCCGTAAATTTTAACTGTTTTAATAACGTAATTAGTTGAAATTTTGTGAAATTTTAAATAATAAAATTTTGAAATAAAACTTTGATATTTGGAATGCGTCTAATTAATCATAGCAACTGGTAAATTTTCATCAGATAATTTGGAAGTTTATTTTATAGTGTAATTTTATTCCAATTTATATCAGCTAAAATTGATGATAATAAATTGTTTTCCAAACCTGAATATTTTTACATAGAAAAATTCCAATTCATCTTCTGATTAAGACGTCATTTTTCGTTTTTCCAAATTCGGAATTCTTTAGCTCCGTCGATCTTATTTTTCTGCATTTTTGCTGCATTTTCCGCTAGTAGAAAATTTGAATTTTTATAATTCGATCGTACCACTGATATCTGTATACCATTTTGATCGCCTCGTCGCGCTGATCTTCATGGTATATTCAATTGTCAATTTCGAAATCCTGGGTGTGGAGAAATCTGCGAAACGCCTACTGTATCGGTACCTGTTTCGTGTCTTTTGAATTCTGTGTCCTTTCATTTGTCCCGGGAGAAACCAATAGCCATGCTTTTAATATATTCTTGAATTCACGCATTGGCCTCTTACTATTCCATCAATTTAATTTATAATTTCGGTTATTCCACTTTGCTCTTCGTTTCATTTGAATATAACATTGTTTTTTTCTCTGTCCTTCTTCTTCCATCTGTTCTGTCCTTTTGAGAAAAAAAAACATAATATATTATAGTTTGTGTATATCGAAGCTGCTACTCCTATTATGTTGCCTGAATCTTGATTTCTGCCATTTGCATTCTCATTTTTGTAACCTGCTCCCTCATTTTTTGCCTAGCCTTCTTCCTGACCGCAACCCGGCACCGCAAGCCCAACCACCCAAGGCTTCCATTGCCTTCACGCGACCACACAGACAAGACCGTTCGCCCACTTTCTTCCCAAGCCTTCGGCCCCTGCCACGTCAACCTTCCCTCTCCGGCCTTAGCCCCTCCGCAATCCACCATACCATGAACCACCTTCCACTTGACCGCCACGTCACCTTCACCACCCAAGGCCCGCGCAGCCTCATTTCTCCCTCATCACCGCTGCTTCGACTTTAACTTTGCAGGCATGCCTTTTTCCCATGCTGTTTCGTTATATATCTAGTGTGTAGATATATGTTGTCCTATATGTAGGATCTAGATTAACCCTAGAGGGGGGGTGAATAGGGTTATAGCAAATTTTAATGAATTAAACACGTAATCAAACTGCAGATAAACAAATATGCTGAAAAGTAAATCACACACAAAATTTACCCAGCTTCGGCAACCCCTGCCTACTGCTGCATTCCCAGATTTCTATTAGGATTAAACAGTATCCCGCTTACAAACACTCCTACAGACTCGCACACCCTACTCCGCCTATAGAGCTTTGTAAACTCGCACACCCTTCTCACTGAACTAACCCTAACTAGACAATCTGACACTACCTAAACCCTAGGTGGTGATTTACCCCGACTTGACTTGAAAAAGTACAAACTGAAAACTATAAACCACAAAGAAAACCAGGGACAAAATTTAAATTGTAAATTTTAAATCAATTTTGCCCTATAAAATAAATAACCCTAGACCAATTTTAAATCCTTAATAATAAACAAGACCCAGCCCTATTTTTATTTTATTTGCACTAAAACTTCGGCCCGCTTGTGTTGTCTTCGATCCCCCTTTCTTTGCCCGATCTCTGATGAAAGAAAAATGGCGATTAACAAAAATTAGGGCTTCGGCGATTCTGGACTTTGCTTGCGAATCTGGCTCGTTCTTTGTCGATATTTGCGCAACTGATTTAAGACTTTGCCCTTGTTCTTTTTGCTGGCGAATTGGAGCTTCGGCTTCGACTTCCTTTGTGGTGACTCTGGAATTATCAGCTTCAGATCTCTGTTGCTTGCGATTACCTAATCGATCGACTGTTGGTTCTCTCTGGAATTGGTATGTGATATCTTCTCGACCCTTTTTTGATTATACTTGAACTTGGTTGCTTGAGTGTCAGTGATGATTTGGGGTTTTTGTTTCGTTGCTCTGAATCACCACAGTCGATGATGATATTTGGAGTGGTTTATATAGGCGTCTGATTTGACCTTTCTTGATCCCCACGATGTTGATTCTTTCTATTTTTACACTTTCATATTTTTGGAAATTCCTTTCAAAGCACGGCTTCAATTTTGTACGTTCGATCTTCTGATTTTAAACAGTCGAACCTTTTGATTTCTGATACTTTCCTAATTTATAAATCTTTCTGTTTCAACGATATTTAAAACTTGATTTTATATCTGAAGCTTTCCTAATATAAATTTTAACTTTTTCAAACATACGGCCTTGTTTCTGATCATTTCGACTTTTCTCTGTGATATTCTTTTCTTGTCGACTTCATTGTGACTTCTCTGCATACTTGCTTCCTGTTGACATTTGCTTTGCTTTTTGTATTGGCGAATTGACTTCGGTCTGACTTTGTTATAACACCTTGTTGCCACTGCATATACTTTGTAGCTCTGTTTCCTTGTAGTCTTCATGTATATGACTTGTTTGGTTCATTACTGTATTGTTATTTTAATGGTGCACTTGTCTGGTTCATCTTTTGATCATCATATTTCCTAACTTGTACTGTTGTTCATGTATTCATTATGCATTCATTCCAGTAGTTGTCTTTGCATTCTATAGCCACTGTGTACATTGTTGATCTTGTACCTGACTTTGATTGTTGAACTTGGTTGATCATTTCTGTCATTTGCAGTTGCCATTGTGTCTTGATTGAGACTGCAGTGTTCATGTGCTCACTTGTACATGCATTTGCCACTGATTGTTCTATGTAGCTTGTTGTACTTCTGTAGTATAACCTGATGTTGCATTTGTCCATTTGAGTCATTCATGTATGTGCTTAATCTGGGTTGATTTTTCTTGTAGCTTGACCATTTGTTCATCACTGTAGTCATTGCACTGTTGCCATTGGTTGACCTTATGTGCTTTTGCATTGATGCTGTAGTCTTGATTCACTGTTGTACTGGTTATCTGATTTTCTGGTTTGGGGCTATGGCTTCTTCAATCTGGAATTTTGAACTTTGAATCACTTCATTCTTTTTCAACTGATTGTACTAACCAATTCCCTCTGTTTCACATTTCTTTGTCTTGACTTTCTTGACCTGTGTACATGCACAGTTTCATTGTTGCAGTGATACTCTGAATTTTGGTCAAGGCCATTTGCACTTGTGTTGATTCTGATTTTGATTTGACCTTGTGCACTCGAGTTGGAGAGGCAGTGCACACGTGTATACGTGTGTACTGCAGCCACTTGTAATTACCTGTCCCTAATATGAATACTGATATGCACAGATATTACACAATCAAAGATGATGACGATAACCCATATATCTGAGACAGCTTTAAAAATAAATTTTATATTTTTGCAAATCAAATTTGTTACTTTTCAGATTACTGCTGTAGTTTTTAATTATACAGGTACACAGGAGACAAGACAAATACTGGATCTGGACAGTGCAGATGCAGAAGACTAAGTGTATGAGTGATGTAGTGAGGACAGTAATGTAACAATGAATTGTATGAATGAGAGTGAACTGTAAATATGAAATCAGTGTAATGTATGAAATTATGAAATGTAAAAATCAGTGTATGAACTGAAAGCTTTGTACTGAATAAAATATTATATTTGAAATAAAAATACGGTTTGAATTTGTTAAATTCTGTGCAATAGTATTATTACTTCAACACGAATATTTATTCCTGTATTTGTAAAATCTGCAAACACATATATAATTCGATATATATATTTTGTTATCATCAAACACTAAACACACATCAAACAATCTCCCCCTTTTGATGATGACAAACATATATATTAAAGATTTTGAAATTCCAGTAGATGTGTTTGTTTAACCATGAAATATTTAGCTCCCCCTACATGTATGCTCCCCCTACATGAATACTCCCCCTACAACTGAGACCACTCCCTATTTAGAAGATTAGGAAATTACAGACGAATAAAAGAACTATAGAAAATAACTAACAACATTTAACAAATTTGGTGAATAAATATTCCAGAAATACTTATTTCCTTATCAAAATCTCATCTTCTCCCCCTTTTGTTATCATCAAAAGAACTGATAAACCAATGGAACAGTAGGGGAAAAACAAATGTAATATCAAGAAGAATCATAATATATCATAACACGATAACAATTTCCACATTTTAGAAAATGGATCGATGATTCGATTTTTATATAATGAGAAGAGGAGTGTTTTCTCTTTTTCTTTAAAAATAATTTGACATTTAAGCACAAAAACAAATAAGCACTCACTAACCACGCATAACCATAAGGATTTTTAAATGGGATTAGCAGTTACTTATTAGCTACATACTCCATCCATGCATAACCATAAGGACTTTTAAATGAGAATGGAGTGATGATTAGCTAAAAATTCACATGATCCATCCATGCATAACCATAAGGACTTTTAAATGAGAATGGATGCATGAGAGATATTTAAAAAAGAATTTTCTTTATTTTTCCTTTTAATTTAAAAAATAATTCACTCTTCTCATTTTTCAAAACCATTATGAATGATAGAAAGATGGTAGAATTAGAAATGGTTGTGGAATTAGTTATCAAATTAATCATATTAGGAGATTTCTTAAAATAGAACAGATATATTTCCACTACTGAATACCATATTCGAATCAATCTCTGAATAATATCCAAAACAGGTTTGAATCCTAGAAATTGAAGTTGAAAATAAATATCCAAGAATATTTCAACCAAAAATTGAAAAATGATTAGTCAATTTCCATAATCCCTAAATCCAAACGTAATCTGGAAAATCTGTCTTTGTGGAGGGGTTTTGTGAAAATATCAGCAAGTTGATTCTCAGTTGAAATGAATTCAATGCAAATATCTTCCCTAGCAATATGATCTCTAAGAAAGTGGTGTCTCACATCAATATGTTTCGTGCGTGAATGATGAACAGGATTATTAGACAAGTCTATTGCACTTTTACTATCACATTTTAATGGAACTTGTTTTTAAACTAAGCCAAAATCAGAAAGAGTTTGCATCATCCATAAAATTTGAGCACAACAATTTCCTAATGCAATATATTCTGCTTCAATGGTGGATAATGCAACACAATTTTGTTTTCGACTAGACCATGAAACTAATGAATGTCCTAGCATGAAACATGTCCCACTAGTACTTTTCCTGTCAACCAATGAACCCGCATAATCAGCATCAGAAAAACCAAATAAATCAAAATTTTCACAAGAAGGATACCATAGTCCAAATTTGTGTGTGTGTGAAAGATATCTTAAAATTCGTTTAGTGGCTTTCAAATGAGATTCTTTAGGGTTAGATTGAAAACGTGCACACAAACACACAGAAAACATAATATCAGGTCTAGAAGTAGTAAGATAGAGAAGTGAATCGATTATCCCTCGATATTTCTTCTTTCAAATTTATTAAGTTCAAATTTGCATCTCTCAAATCCAACTTTCATTATTAAGAATCATTTCAACAGAATCAGATTCAATTTCAGAAATAAACCACTGTGACATCGAAAAGCACACAAACTTTTATCACATGTAGAGCGAGTGTGTATACCTTCCGTAGGATCACAGTTAAAATATCATGATTATCTCAAAAGCAATTTGAAGTTTTCACCAGTGAAGTTTCATTAAATTCAACAGTTTCTAAAAACACTTTTATAGCATGAGTACTCAATAATCAATCAACATCATAATTTGACCAAACAGATTAAGTTCAAGAAAAATGGTTGATCAATTTTTAAGTACAGATCAAAGTCAAGTCATATAAGATCATATCAAGCAAGTTAGAATTTGTCAACCATCATCATTAGTTCGAGTAATTCTATTTAAAGATGATTGGTTAATAAAAAATCAGAATTACCATTGTCAATCATAACTGGTTGATTTAATTATGGTGCAGATTCTTACCAGTTATCTATTGTTTGAAAATAAATACGATTACCTGTTTTACCTGTACGATAATCTTTCATTGTTTGCCCATAGTGAATCTGTCACCTTTATACTAGGCTAAGGAACGTTGATTTGTCACCCGTTGTGTATCTGGAACAGCCAGAATCCAAATAACACTAATGTTGTTCCTTAGCCTGCCACCACGGTTAAAGATTTATGTGACCTATTTGTTTTTATAGGTCCATGGTTGTTAGTGGCAGAATAATTTGATGAATATATTTGAGTAGACTCAAAACTATTAATATATATTCCTTTTGGCACCCAAACTTGTTTTGTCCTTTTATTCTTGTTCCAATAGATATGAAATTTGTTTGTAGAATTCTTAGGAACCCAAACTTTTATGAATTTCGTGTTCTTGTTCCTATGACTATAATTTTCAACAGGTTGTTCAATTATTTCACTTCTAGTAAAAACACTCTTACCTTTTGCATTATCATCAACTTGTGTTTTTCCAAAACCTAGCCCTTTTCTATTGTTAGCAAACAATTGATTTCCCAATAACATATTGAATGATTTTTCTCCTCTTGAAAAGTTACTCAGTGATTTCTCAAGATTTTGGACTTTGGTTTTCAGTGTTGTGTTTTCAGTCACAAGTGAAGTGCATCTGTTTATAAAATCCTTTTTCCTAGTTTCAATGGTTTCTTTTAGATTCAAGTTTTCTTTTTCAAGATTCTCAAAGCTATCCTTCAGTTTTGATAATTCTGAATCTAAAATTTTAAAGTTTTTACATTCTAGGTTTTGAATTTTTTCAAGTTCAGTTTCTAACCTAAAATTTTCATGAGCAAGTTTTCTTCTATCAGATTTCAGTTTTTCAATTTTAGAATCAAGAGCATCAACTGTTTTAGTAAGATCAAGGCACAAATAAACAAGTTCTTTATAAGAATAGTTCTTTACCTCATTAGATTCCTCTGAGCTTGCTTCTGAATCTGATCTTGCCGTAAGACACAAGTTAGCCTCCTCTGAGCTATCAGTTGAAACTTCCTCTCCTTCCTCATCATCCCAAGTCGCTGCGAAGGCCTTCTTCTTTTTCTTTCCTTTGTTGATTTTGAGAAGTGGGCAATTTTGTTTGAAGTGACCAGGCTTGTTGCAGTTATAGAAGGTTAATTCATTTTCAGAGTTGTCAGAATCTTTTGACCTATTACCACTGGTTTTCTTCTTGCGTGGCTTGAATCTTCTTCTAAGATTATTGACAGCCATTGCAAGCACTTCAATTGGATCTTCTTCTTCTTCATCGCTCTCTTCTCTGCTCTTTAAGGCAATCGTCTTCTTCTTTGATTCGGAATTGATGCGTTCCTCCTTTGCTTTTAACTCAAGCTCATATGTCATCAGATTTCCGATCAAATCCTCCATGCTCAGTTTACTCAATTCTTTTGATTCTTGTATTGCCGTGACTTTTGCCTCAAAGTTCATCGGTAAGACTTGTAGTCTCTTCCTCACTAGCTCTACCTCAGAGAATATCTTTCCGAGTGCTCTAGCATTGTACACCAAGGTTGAGAAGCGTCCAAACATATCCTTTATGCTCTCGCCTTTGTCCATCATAAAGTTCTCGTATTCATTGCTGAACAGGGCTAGACGAGACTCTTTGACTTGAGAAGTTCCTTCGTGTGTCACCTCCAAAGTATGCCAAATTTCCTGTGCTGTTTTACAATGAGAAATTCTATTAAATTCAGTTTTATCAAGAGCACAGATCAAAGCATTCGTGGCTTTAGCATTTGTGGTTTTCAATTTCTTATCGTTAGCATCCCACCTCTCCTTAGGTTTAGGAATTTCAGTATCACCAACAGTTATAGTGGGAGATTTATAGCCAGATTCAATAATATCCCAAACATTATAATCAACAGAACTAAGATAAATACCCATCCTAACTTTCCAGTAAGCATAATCATTCCCATTAAACATAGGTGGCCTAACAATATATTGCCCCTCAGAAAAAGCATTATTTGATGGATTCATGACTCTAGAGTTAAAGAAAAAATTACCTCGCTCTGATACCACTTGTAGGATCTAGATTAACCCTAGATGGGGGGTGAATAGGGTTATAGCAAATTTTAATGAATTAAACACGTAATCAAACTGCAGATAAACAAATATGCTGAAAAGTAAATCACACACAAAATTTACCCAGCTTCGGCAACCCCTGCCTACTGCTGCATTCCCAGATTTCTATTAGGATTAAACAGTATCCCGCTTACAAACACTCCTACAGACTCGCACACCCTACTCCGCCTATAGAGCTTTGTAAACTCGCACACCCTTCTCACTGAACTAACCCTAACTAGACAATCTGACACTACCTAAACCCTAGGTGGTGATTTACCCTGACTTGAATTGAAAAAGTACAAACTGAAAACTAAAAACCACAAAGAAAACCAGGGACAAAATTTAAATTGTAAATTTTAAATCAATTTTGCCCTATAAAATAAATAACCCTAGACCAATTTTAAATCCTTAATAATAAACAAGACCCGACCTTATTTTTATTTTATTTGCACTAAAACTTCGGCCCGCTTGTGTTGTCTTCGATCCCCCTTTCTTTGCCCGATCCCTGATGAAAGAAAATTGGCGATTAACAAAAATTAGGGCTTCGGCGATTCTGGACTTTGCTTGCGAATCTGGCTCGTTCTTTGTCGATATTTGCGCAACTGATTTAGGACTTTTCCCTTGTTCTTTTTGCTGGCGAATTGGAGCTTCGGCTTCGACTTCCTTTGTGGTGACTCTGGAATTATCAGCTTCGGATCTCTGTTGCTTGCGATTACCTAATAGATCGACTGTTGGTTCTCTCTGGAATTGGTATGTGATATCTTCTCGATCCTTTTCTGATTATACTTGAACTTGGTTGCTTGAGTGTCAGTGATGATTTGGGGTTTTTGTTTCGTTGCTCTGAATCACCACAGTCGATGATGATATTTGGAGTGGTTTATATAGGCATCTGATTTGATCTTTCTTGATCCCCACGATGTTGATTCTTTCTGTTTTTACACTTTCATATTTTTGGAAATTCCTTTCAAAGCACGGTTTCAATTTTGTACGTTCGATCTTCTGATTTTAAACAGTCGAACCTTTTGATTTCTGATACTTTCCTAATTTATAAATCTTTCTGTTTCAACGATATTTAAAACTTGATTTTATATCTGAAGCTTTCCTAATATAAACTTTAACTTTTTCAAACATATGGCCTTGTTTCTGATCATTTCGACTTTTCTCTGTGATATTCTTTTCTTGTCGACTTCACTGTGACTTCTTTGCATACTTGCTTCCTGTTGACATTTGCTTTGCTTTTTGTACCGGCGAATTGACTTCGGTCTGACTTTGTTATAACACCTTGTTGCCACTGCATATACTTTGTAGCTCTGTTTCCTTGTAGTCTTCATGTATATGACTTGTTTGGTTCATTGCTGTATTGTTATTTTAATGGTGCACTTGTCTGGTTCATCTTTTGATCATCATATTTCCTGACTTGTACTGTTGTTCATGTATTCACTATGCATTCATTCCAGTAGTTGTCTTTGCATTCTGTAGCCACTGTGTACATTGTTGATCTTGTACCTGACTTTGATTGTTGAACTTGGTTGATCATTTCTGTCATTTGCAGTTGCCATTGTGTCTTGATTGAGACTGTAGTGTTCATGTGCTCACTTGTACATGCATTTGCCACTGATTGTTCTATGTCGCTTGTTGTACTTCTGTAGTTTAACCTGATGTTGCATTTGTCCATTTGAGTCATTCATGTATGTGCTTAGTCTGGGTTGATTTTTCTTGTAGCTTGACCATTTGTTCATCACTGTAGTCATTGCACTGTTGCCATTGGTTGACCTTGTGTGCTTTTGCATTGATGCTGTAGTCTTGATTCACTGTTGTACTGGTTATCTGATTTTCTGGTTTGGGGCTATGGCTTCTTCAATCTGGAATTTTGAATCACTTCATTCTTTTTCAACTGATTGTACTGACCAATTCCCTCTGTTTCACATTTCTTTGTCTTGACTTTCTTGACCTGTGTACATGCACAGTTTCATTGTTGCAGTGATACTCTGAATTTTGGTCAAGGCCATTTGCACTTGTGTTGATTCTGATTTTGATTTGACCTTGTGCACTCGAGTTGGCGAGGCAGTGCACACGTGTATACGTGTGTACTACAGCCACTCATAATTACCTGTCCCTGATATGAATACTGATATGCACAGATATTACACAATCAAAGATGATGACGATAACCCATATATTTGAGACATCTTTAAAAATAAATTTTATATTTTTGCAAATCAAATTTGTTTCTTTTCAGATTACTGCTGTAGTTTTTAATTATACAGGTACACAGGAGACAAGACAAATACTGGAGCTGGACAGTGCAGATGCAGAAGACTGAGTGTATGAGTGATGTAGTGAGGACAGTAATGTAACAATGAATTGTATGAATGAGAGTGAACTGTAAATATGAAATCAGTGTAATGAATGAAATTATGAAATGTAAAAATCAGTATATGAACTGAAAGCATTGTACTGAATAAAATATTATATTTGAAATAAAAATACTGTTTGAATTTGTTAAATTCTGTGCAATAGTATTATTACTTCAACACGAATATTTATTCCTGTATTTGTAAAATCTGCAAACACATATATAATTCGATATATATATTTTGTTATCATCAAACACTAAACACACATCAAACACTATATATATTTGATTTTGGTTTGTGTAACTTTTGTTTTACCATTTCCTGTTTCGTATATATATCTATATTATGTAGATATAGGCTGTACTGTATATTTTATTTATTTTAAAAAGGTTTACTTGAGTCTGGTTGTAGGTCTATAATATAGGTGGTTTCGGCTGTAATATACATTGGTTTAAAATTTTATATAGGAGCATTTTATTGTCGGAAGCTATATCTATACATTAGTATAGATATTGGTATATAAGTACTCAAGTATTGACTTCTAATCATATTATATGTATATTTTCCATTTAAATATGTTATATGTTTACAGTGATCCATAAGTATAATATCTTACAAAAAGTTGTTTATTTTATATAATATATATGCTAGTTATAAGTTGCAATATGATGTATTTTGTTACTATATTTATATAGTGTTTTGATATATATTGTATAGTTTTATATCTATGAGTGTTTGAGTTGATATATTATATAGATAAGCTTTTGTATTCATTTTTGTGAAGTCTGCATATAATAGCATGCGATTTGAACATATAATTGAAAAAAATTTAGTGTCATCATGAGTATGGAGTGTTATACATTTGTGTCTAGACCTTTACAATGGTTTTGTAATAGTTTAAATATGAAATTTATGTTAATGATTTTGAAATGAAAATATATATTGTGCAGTTTATATTGGATATGTTTTGTGTTAGATATATATACAGGTTATATAAACCTTATATGATTTTAGTTTATAATATTTTATTTATGCGTATGTTTGTTTGTGTATCTTATTTTTTTGTGTATGAGTTTATATATAGTTTTCTTTTCTTTTCTTTCAATAGCTTGTAGTTAGATAAAATGTTAGTTTATATGTATTTAAATAAATGTAAGTTTGCAAGTGGTATTTGCTATTGCTTATGTATATTTGTTTTCATAATAAATTTTGATTTGAAAAGTATAATAAGCATGTAAATTAATATTTATGTTTATATATTTGATTATATGGATATAGATATGTTAGTTTCAATAAACCAATATATTTGGAGATTTTATTTCTTATGTGTCTGAATCAATATTGATTTGAAGCAAATATATATATTTTCTGGTTCTATCAAACTGATTCTAATAGTTCCATCGATTTCTCATTATCAGCTCGTTCGTCGAACTAGAGTCCATTGTGTTTTGCTTCTAAATTCGTGCTTAGATCCATAACCCATTTCATTTCCTATTCTCTCTAGCCTCGAAAGGTGAGCAATCACTCACGATTAACGTTCTTTTATTTATTAAATTTGATTTCAATTGAAATGACAATTGAAATATGCTGCTGCTAGTTATTTACATTGCTATATATATGCCATCATCTGTATCTATTCACTGTGACATCTGACACCATTATCTGTTATTTATATTGCTATATATATGCCATTATCTGTATCTGTTCACCTGTGACACCTGACACCATTATCTGTATTTATATTGATGATATATGTCTGTTATATTATTATCATATCTGTTATCACTCTGCAAGTTCCCTGTTAGTATAGAATTCACTATGGGTTGAAATGATACATACCCGAACGATCTGTAGAATAGGAGAAAATCGTTATGGGTTGAAATGATAAACCCAAACGATTTTCATTGAATTAAATTTGGGATTACGGGTTGAAAAGATATATACCCGTATATATATTTAAATTTCAGATTGAAATGATAAATATCTGTATCACTTGACCATAGGGTAGAAAATTATATACAGACACCGTTGGTCTATATATAAATATTTGAAAATGATTTCTATGGTTTTGAAGGAAATATAAGGTTGTAATAAATATTGATTTTAAATATTTAATAAAGTTGATTTAATAAAGTCGATTTAATCAATATAAAATAATGTTTAAGTATTTATGTAAATTTATATTTTCAAATATAGAGTTTGTTAACCCGCCTTTTGGCAAGGCCGCGGACAGACGGGTTTAACTTAATCAACTGCATGCTCGTCGAGGCTATAGTACGATGGATTCAGTCGACTGGATGGATGGATGATGCAATGTGCTTGGGAGATGGAAATATGATTGGATAAAGATGAATCAACTATAATTTGGGTCTAGGAAACATGGTTCGACATTAAACATGGTTCGACACATATGGTTCGTCTGGCATTCATGTTCGAATAGCGTTCAAGAGTACTCGGCATACATAGAGCGTCCGACATACATGAGTGGTTCGACATTCCATGAAGCATTCGGCATCCAGGTGGCGTTCGGCATCAAGATACGCTCGGCATCTCAGAAGCGCTCGGCATTCGAAAGCGCTCGGCATCAAGGAACGTTCGGCATCGAGAGACGTCCGGCAGGGTATAACGTTCGGCATGTACGAACGTTCGGCATGGCAGAATTGTTCGTCATAACTATTGTTCGGCCTAACTATTGTTCGGCCTAAATATCGTTCGGCCAAGAGATGGTTCGGCCTTGATAGCGTTCGGCTAGAGTATCGTCCGGCCTAAGTTTTGTTCAACAATCAGTCGTTCAACACGAATACATTGGATCGGCCTCCGGTATCGTTCGGCGAAAATGCCTCCAACGGCATTCAGGGTGTTCGGCCTCACTTCTGATCGGCATGAGGAGATCGTTTGGCATTCACATCTTGTTCGGCATTCAGCGTTCGGCGTCTATGGTTCGGCATATGGAGACCACTCCATTTGGGCTGAGACATTCAGCTACCAGGCCCACCAGGGAAGTCCAACCCATCTTTGTCTATAAATAGAGAGGCAGGGGCACAGTATTTGGGGGATCTTCTTCCTGCTCTCTTACTTTCTCTTTTCTAAGGCTAAGGCAACTCTGCCATTTTGTAACTGTAATCGATTATTACAGCAATAAAAAGCAAACTTCTGGAGTGGACGTAGGCCGAAGTTAGCCGAACCACTATAAAATCTGTTGTTCTTTACTGCTTTCATTTCAGTTTTAACTGTTCTTCACATTATTACTCTCTACATACATTCTATCTCTGAGTTGTGATTGGTATTCGGTGCTTTCATCTGGATTTGGGGGTTAGTGACCAATTTTGGCGCTAACAGAGTTTATATGATTCAGGTTGGAAAGATAAATTGAAATTGATTTGAAATTATATTTATTTAAGAATTTTACTTAAATAAGGTTGATTTGAAATTTATTAAATTTGAAAATTGAAAGATATGTTTTATAACTTGAATTTGATTAAAAGTGGCTTAAATGAATATTTCAAACTTATATAAATTTAAATGGGATATTTTGTTTATATAAATTTGTAAATTGAAGTTGTATTTAGATGTATTGAAATGATTAAATAAATAACTCAGAAACTAAATGAAATGAAATTAAATTGAGATATAAATGGAATTATCAAATTTAGTTTTTGAAATGTGGAATATTTAAAGCTTTGAAATATATTGAAATTTAATGGTTTATTTTGCGTTTAAAATCTGTATTTGAAATCGTTATAATTCGAAATGATTTATTGAGAAATTGAATTGAGTTGAAATTGATGATTTGAGATTTGATTAAGTTTGAATTTGGAAGTCGAGTTAATTTGAATCGGTTTGTGTATTTGTGGAAGCTATTTTATTTTATAAAGTATTTTTAAACTATATCTACAACTATTTATATTTTACTTTATAAATTATTTTAATATAAACTATTTTATATAAATCATTTTCAATATATATTATTTTATTATAAACTATCTTAACTTATAACTATTGTATATAAACTATTTTTATTTTATAAACTATTTTATTATATACACTAATTTTAATATCTAAACTGTTTAAGAGGAAAGTGTTAGGATTCCAAAATGTTATGATTTCAAGCTATGATTTCAAAGTGTTATGAATTTCAAGGTTTTGATTTGCAAAGTGTTTTGATTTTAAAGACTTACGATTTCAAAAGCGATATAACTTTGGAAAGTGATATGATTTTGGAAATGGATTTAGTTGAAGTGAAAGTGATATCGTATTAATATGGTTTTGAAATGGCAATGATATGTCGGTTTTGAAATATAACTATTTTGAAAGTTTACTAAATGACCATCGGTGTAATTAATACGTAGTTATTAAAGAGACCGGGATCGGATATAGACATACTCTCTGTCGATACCGAAAACCACTTTAATAACTAATATACACGGAGTGTTGATCCAGAATGAAGTGGATGGTTTGGTGAACGCGTTGACTGAAGAAAGAAAACGATTTTGGATGACCCTTGACATGACTAAAACAGGAGCCGCGCCGGGCCACTGAGGATCGCCATCTCTAGCGGACACACTTCTTCGATACCTTATCTATTACTTATGTGATTCGATTTGGGTGCACCCCTTGATTTGGGAGTGTTGTTTCGCGGTGTTGGGGTAGTAGCTGCTATGCCCAACATCAGTCCGGATCAGGCAACTACTAGTATCCTAGTTGGTATCGCCTCATGTACCTTGTCATACTGATTATCCTATTCGTGACCACTACGATTTGTTTTGTGTTATACCTATGGGGTACCCTCTGATAACCACTAGTTTACGGTGGGGCTTACGGTGCTGTATAGACTATGACATTATAAAAATGTGTTAAGGGGGATTATGGTAACTCCTTAACGCTATTTTAATATTGTACTTTACAGATTAGACATTATCTACTTAGCGTACACTATTACATAGTAGATAGTTTAACGGATCCTTAGAGGATGGTTATCCCAAACATCCTTTGAGTTACTTGTATTTCAGTTGTTATTTCACTTGAGTTGGATTTATTGATATAAGAATGTTAATCCTGACTCGAGTGTTTTGTGTTTTTCTTTACGCTCGTGTCAGACTGAGTGTACCAGTGTTCGAGACTCACCTTTGGAGTTGGAGCTTCGCTTGGAGATCCAGCTATCTATCGATTCTACTATCAGTTATCCAGTTGATTCCAGTGATGTATTCAGATCTTGTATTTGACAATTGTATTGAGATATCTATTGTATTCAAGACTTCTGTTGTATCCTATTTAACTCTGTTTTATATATATAGTAGCTTCATGAACTACTATTCTTTTGTTGCCGCTGCATTGTTGTTATATTACTCTGTGTCTGTGATCTGTGATTATTTCCTTTACTGTATATCCTGAGTTTTGCCAGTTTTATTTACAATCCATTGTTTTGAATTATTCAAGTCCGACATGTGTGGATTTATTGTCGATTTGAATGGTCCAAAATAGTGGGTCGTTACAGTTGGTACCAGAGCTCAGGTTTTAGGCAAAACTCAGCATATAAAGTAAATTTAATTACGGGATCACTTTCGTTCGTGCTTGAATCTCTTCCTCTTTGACTCGGTTTCCTTTGAATTTTGGAACGTTCCCTTCGGTTCCAAAGTCCATTCGTGTCTCCCCTATTCGTGTCTTCCTGATTCTAGAGTATCCCATAACTCCACTTCGAATGATCTCTATAATAAATCGGTGGTCTTGCAAATCTGAATGATTTGTAAAGGGGTGAAACTACTTTACAACAAACATTGATTTACCGGAGATTTCCGTATCCTCGATTTACGATGCTGCTACCTTTTGCTATACCCGAATTCTATCCCCGGCGATCGAATGTCGATTTGTTCCAGAATTATACCTCGATCTTATTTTGAAGACACGGTTGACCCGGTTAAGGTTACCCGCGATTTATATAAATTTATCCATCTTCCAATTTGAAACTCAATTATCTTATCTCCCTTTCGGGTCTATCTTTCAGTTGAATTCTTTTAGTTAGAGTTTCTATAATTTGAATCTCTATCTTTTGTTTTGAAATCCATTTTTGAATTATCGAGTGAGGGAGTGTATTTGTAATTTTATGTTAAAATGTTTATAATGTGATATTTGAGTTGTTGATGTTGATTTGGGTTTTCGATCGATTCGTTTGATCAGCGATATCGATAGAATTTCCAAAACACCTGAGCAGAGCAAACTGACACAATATTATTTTCAAATTTGGTAAATGAAATAAATTTGTATGATTATATTATATATATATAAGTAAAATTTCCTGGAATTTAATAGTTAATTAAATTGGTTGTTTGAAATGATAATATTTGATTATCATTTATTGTTCTAAATGAATTTATAAACATGGTTTATAAATTGATTTGGAATTGAAATGAATTTAAATCAGAAATTTGAGAATTTAATTTTCGATGATTTCAAACGTTGGTTTTAAAGTCTTAAATGTGTATAATTTAAAGTAATTTCGAATATAAATGATTTTCAAAGAATTTTAAAATGTTTAAATCAGTACTCTTCTTTTTGTCGCTGGAAAATAATTTCAGTGATGACGGCTGCATCATCGACATTCATTTTCGAGTTTCGAAGTGAAGAGACCATTCAGTAGCTTTGCTACACTTTGTTCGGAAATTTAATTTGATTTGAATTTCTGTGGTATGACCTGATTTATTATATATATAAAGATCAACTTTGATCTGATATATACTATATATATTTATCTCAAAATTGTTGAAGTAAATCGGAGATTTAAATTCTTAAGTTTATGAGCTAAAGATGATTTCAATTATAAACTGAAGTCAAAAATTTTGGATAAATATTTAAACTTGAAAAATTGAATATGAAAATTTTATTTGTATAGTACTAAATTGCATTTCAATATAACTTACCTAAATTATTCAGAAGTTAAAATGTAATTGGATAATATACAATATAAAATGATTTTATAAATAAAATTTGAGTGTTTATAATAAATATTATACACTTAGATTTTAATTATATAAAAAATGCTAATAAAGATGATAGAATAATAAGTTAATTGAATGAGATGAATATAATAAATTTTGTTCTGAAAGAATCAACAAATTTAAATTAGATCAACTTATGGAAATACCTTAAATTTAAAACCAATTATTGAATATAAATTTATTTAAATTGAAATTTATATGGTTTAAATTAATTTATATGGTTTAAATATATGTAATAAGATATAATAAGTGGAATAAACTTAATAATAATTTGGAATAAAAGAATTAAATTTGTTGAATAAAATATGAGTACAATAAATGATTATACAAATTGATGATTTAGAAATTGTTAATTGAGGATGACTAGATAGTAAGATAATGAATTTAGAAATAGATAGATTAATTTAACTTAAGAGAACTCAAAGAGATTTAACCAAATTGTTAAATATTAATTAATTTAAATTGAAATTTATATGGTTTAAATTAATTGTTTTACTTGTATTCCAATCTATTTTCTTTCTGGTTGTTTCTATTCTCCTACCTCCTTCCTTTTCGGGGACGAAAAGTTTTGAGTGGGGGAGAATGTAACGACCCGTAAATTTTAACTGTTTTAATAACGTAATTAGTTGAAATTTTGTGAAATTTTAAACAATAAAATTTTGAAATAAAACTTTGATATTTGGAATGCGTCTAATTAATCATAGCAACTGGTAAATTTTCATCAGATAATTTGGAAGTTTATTTTCTAGTGTAATTTTATTCCAATTTATATCATCTAAAATTGATGATAATAAAATGTTTTCCAAACCTGAATATTTTTACATAGAAAAATTCCAATTCATCTTCTGACTAAGACGTCATTTTTCGTTTTTCCAAATTCGGAATTCTTTAGCTCCGTCGATCTAATTTTTCTGCGTTTTGCTGCATTTTCCGCTAGTAGAAAATTCGAATTTTTATAATTCGATCGTACCACTGATATCTGTATACCGTTTTGATCGCCTCGTCGCGCTGATCTTCATGGTATATTCAATTGTCAATTTCGAAATCCTGGGTGTGGAGAAATCTGCGAAACGCCTACCGTATCGGTAGCGGTTTCGTGTCTTTTGAATTCTATGTCCTTTCATTTGTCCCGGGAGAAACCAATAGCCATGCTTTTAATATATTCTTGAATTCACGCGTTGGCCTCTTACTATTCCATCAATTTAATTTATAATTTCGGTTATTCCACTTTGATCTTCGTTTCATTTGAATATAACATTGTTTTTTTCTTTGTCCTTCTTCTTCCATCTGTTCTGTCCTTTTGAGAAAACAAAAAACATAATATATTATAGTTTGTGTATATCGAAGCTGCTACTCCTATTATGTTGCCCGAATCTTGATTTCTGCCATTTGCATTCTCATTTTTGTAACCTGCTCCCTCATTTTTTGCCAAGCCTTCTTCCTGACCGCAACCCGGCACCGCAAGCCCAACCACCCAAGGCCTCCATTGCCTTCACGCGACCACACAGACGAGACCGTTCGCCCACTTCTTTCCCGAGCCTTCGGCCCCTGCCACGTCAACCTTCCCTCTCCGGCCTTAGCCCCTCCGGAATCCACCATACCATGAACCACCTTCCACTTGACCGCCACGTCACCTTCACCACCCAAGATCCACGCAGCCTCATTTCTCCCTCATCGCCGCTGCTTCGACTTTAACTTTGCAGGCATTCCTTTTTCCCATCCTGTTTCGTTATATATCTAGTGTGTAGATATATGTTTTCCTATATATATTTGATTTTGGTTTGTGTAACTTTTGTTTTACCATTTCCTGTTTCGTATATATATATCTATATTATGTAGATATAGGCTGTACTGTATATTTTATTTTATTTTAAAAAGGTATACTTGAGTCTGGTTGTAGGTCTATAATATAGGTGGTTTCGGCTGTAATATACATTGGTTTAAAATTTTATATAGGAGCATTTTATTGTCGGAAGCTATATCTATACATTAGTCTAGATATTGGTATATAAGTACTCAAGTATTGACTTCTAATCATATTATATGTATATTTTTCCATTTAAATATGTTATATGTTTACAGTGATCCATAAGTATAATATCTTACAAAAAGTTGTTTATTTTATATAATATATATGCTAGTTATAAGTTGCGATATGATGTATTTTGTTACTATATTTATATAGTGTTTTGATATATATTGTATAGTTTTATATCTATGAGTGTTTGAGTTGATATATTATATAGATAAGCTTTTGTATTCATTTTTGTGAAGCCTGCATATAATAGTATGCGATTTGAACATATAATTGAAAAAAAATTAGTGTCTGCATGAGTATGGAGTGTTATACATTTGTGTCTAGACCTTTACAATGGTTTTGTAATAGTTTAAATATGAAATTTATGTTAATGATTTTGAAATGAAAATATATATTGTGCAGTTTATATTGGATATGTTTTGTGTTAGATATATATACAGGTTATATAAACCTTATATGATTTTAGTTTATAATATTTTATTTATGCGTATGTTTGTTTGTGTATCTTATTTTTTTGTGTATGAGTTTATATATAGTTTTCTTTTCTTTTCTTTCAATAGCTTGTAGTTAGATAAAATGTTAGTTTATATGTATTTAAATAAATGTAAGTTTGCAAGTGGTATTTGCTGTTGCTTATGTATATTTGTTTTCATAATAAATTTTGATTTGAAAAGTATAATAAGCATGTAAATTAATATTTATGTTTATATATTTGTTTATATGGATATAGATATGTTAGTTTCAATAAACCAATATATTTGGAGATTTTATTTCTTATGTGTCTGAATCAATATTGATTTGAAGCAAATATATATATTTTCTGGTTCTATCAAACTGATTCTAATAGTTCCATCGATTTCTCATTATCAGCTCGTTCGTCGAACTAGAGTCCATCGTGTTTTGCTTCCAAATTCGTGCTTGGATCCGTAACCCATTTCATTTCCTATTCTCTCTAGCCTCGAAAGGTGAGCAATCACTCACGATTAACGTTCTTTTATTTATTAAATTTGATTTCAATTGAAACGACAATTGAAATATGCTGCTGCTAGTTATTTACATTGCTATATATATGCCATCATCTGTATCTGTTCACCTGTGACATCTGACACCATTATCTGTTATTTATATTGCTATATATATATGCCATTATCTGTATCTGTTCACCTGTGACATCTGACACCATTATCTGTATTTATATTGATGATATATGTCTGTTATATTATTATCATATCTGTTATCACTCTACAAGTTCCCTGTTAGTATAGAATTCACTATGGGTTGAAATGATACATACCCGAACGATCTGTAGAATAGGAGAAAATCGTTATGGGTTGAAATGATAAACCCAAGCGATTTTCATTGAATTAAATTTGGGATTACGGGTTGAAAAGATATATACCCGTATATATATTTAAATTTCGGATTGAAATGATAAATATCCGTATCACTTGACCATAGGGTAGAAAATTATATACAGACACCGTTGGTCTATATATAAATATTTGAAAATGATTTCTATGGCTTTGAAGGAAATATAAGGTTGTAATAAATATTGATTTTAAAGATTTAATAAAGTTGATTTAATAAAGTCGATTTAATCAATATAAAATAATGTTTAAGTATTTATGTAAATTTATATTTTCAAATATAGAGTTTATAATGATTAAGGTTGGAAAGATAAATTGTAATTGATTTGAAATTATATTTATTTAAGAATTTTACTTAAATAAGGTTGATTTGAAATTTATTAAATTTGAAAATTGAAAGATATGTTTTATAACTTGAATTTGATTAAAAGTGGCTTAAATGAATATTTCAAACTTATATAAATTTAAATGGGATATTTTGTTTATATAAATTTGTAAATTGAAGTTGTATTTAGATGTATTTAAATGATTAAATAAATAACTCAGAAAATAAATGAAATTAAATTGAGATATAAATGGAATTATCAAATTTAGTTTTTGAAATGTGGAATATTTAAAGCTTTGAAATATATTGAAATTCAATGGTTTATTTTGCGTTTAAAATCTGTATTTGAAATCGTTATAATTCGAAATGATTTATTGAGAAATTGAATTGAGTTGAAATTGATGATTTGAGATTTGATTAAGTTTGAATTTGGAAGTCGAGTTAATTTGAATCGATTTGTGAATTTATGGAAGCTATTTTATTTTATAAAGTATTTTTAAACTATATCTACAACTATTTATATTTTTCTTTATAAATTATTTTAATATAAACTATTTTATATAAATCATTTTTAATATATATTATTTTATTATAAACTATCTTAACTTATAACTACTGTATGTAAACTATTTTTATTTTATAAACTATTTTATTATATACACTAATTTTAATATCTAAACTGTTTTAGAGGAAAGTGTTAGGATTCCAAAATGTTATGATTTCAAGCTATGATTTCAAAGTGTTATGAATTTCAAGGTTTTGATTTGCAAAGTGTTTTGATTTTAAAGACTTACGATTTCAAAAGCGATATAACTTTGGAAAGTGATATGATTTTGGAAATGGATTTAGTTGAAGTGAAAGTGATATCGTATTAATATGGTTTTGAAATGGCAATGATATGTCGGTTTTGAAATATAACTATTTTGAAAGTTTACTAAATGACCATCGGTGTAATTAATACGTAGTTATTAAAGAGACCGGGATCGGATATGGACATACTCTCTGTCGATACCGAAAACCACTTTAATAACTAATATACGCGGAGTGTTGATCCAGAATGAAGTGGATGGTTTGGTGAACGCGTTGACTGAAGAAAGAGAACGATTTTGGATGACCCTTGACATGACTAAAACAGGAGCCGCGCCGGGCCACTGAGGATCGCCATCTCTAGCGGACACACTTCTTCGATACCTTATCTATTACTTATGTGATTCGATTTGGGTGCACCCCTTGATTTGGGAGTGTTGTTTCGCGGTGTTGGGGTAGTAGCTGCTATGCCCAACATCAGTCCGGATCAGGCAACTACTAGTATCCTAGTTGGTATCGCCTCATGTACCTTGTCATACTGATTATCCTATTCGCGACCACTACGATTTGTTTTATGTTATACCTATGGGGTACCCTCTGATAACCACTAGTTTACGGTGGGGCTTACGGTGCTGTATAGACTATGACATTATAAAAATGTGTTAAGGGGGATTATGGTAACGCCTTAACGCTATTTTAATATCGTACTTTACTGATTAGACATTATCTACTTAGCGTACACTATTACATAGTAGATAGTTTAATGGATCCTTAGAGGATGGTTATCCCAAACATCCTTTGAGTTACTTGTATTTCAGTTTTTATTTCACTTGAGTTGGATTTATTGATAAAAGAATGTTAATCATGACTCGAGTGTTTTGTGTTTTGCTTTACGCTCGGGTCAGACTGAGTGTACCAGTGTTCGAGACTCACCTTTGGAGTTGGAGCTTCGCTTGGAGATCCAGCTATCTATCGATTCTACTATCAGTTATCCAGTTGATTCCAGTGGTGTATTCAGATCTTGTATTTGACTATTGTATTGAGATATCTATTGTATTCGAGACTTCTATTGTATCCTGTTTAACTCTGTTTTATATATATAGTAGCTTCATGAACTACTATTCTTTTGTTTCCGCTGCATTGTTGTTATATTACTCTGTGTCTGTGATCTGTGATTATTTTATTTACTGTATATGTTGAGTTTTGCCAATTTTATTTACAATCCATTGTTTTGAATTATTCAAGTCCGACATGTGTGGATTTATTGTCGATTTGAATGGTCCAAAATAGTGGGTCGTTACAACATACTCTTTAGTTATTGTGCTTCCTTAAGCTAGAGATGTTATGTGTAGTACTATCAATATATTGACTAGACAAGGTAAGATACGTGCATATATTTGTTGAGTTTCCTCAATTTACGTGCATTATACTTAGACCGTCATGAAATAGTGGGTATTAGATGAATAATCTCTTTCGATTTTTGAGCTTTCTAAAGGTCGAAATGAGATTAGGACAAAGACCATGTGTTAAAAGTTGTATATGATACAACATATAAGGTTTTGTCCATTGCATGTGGGTCTATGATTTGTTGAGCTCCCTCAAGGTCAGAATCACAAGGGAAATGAGTCCTAAAACCCGCTTGAGAAATCAAAAGATTTATATGTATTTTCTTAAGGTCTTGAGAAACATAAAAATCTAGTGGGAGCCTTATTAAAAAAATGAAATGAGTACATTTAACCTTTATAATATTGTAAGAATATATGTGTTATCCCAACTTTTGGTCAAGGCCGGGATGTCAACAAATTAGCTGGAAAGGATGGATGTCAGGGTTGGAGGTCGATTGGAAACAAGGCTATGATCGATATCGTCAAAATTTGGCCGAGCGCCAATCAAGACGGGATCGATTGGGAATGATGAACAAGGCTAGGAGAGGCTACATTTCAAATTTCAGGTCAATTGGAGTTCGTATACTCGAGATATCGATGGATTAATATTGGTGAGGAATGGTTAGTATCGCTACTTTGGTATCGATACTGTTCGTATCGATCAACATGGGATGCTTCGAGTCGATACTGTTCGTATCGATCGACGTGGATTACTTAGTTGATATATGTCGTTCGAATCGATCGAGGGGAGTCAGCATATGGATGCGTGTATGGGTAACACACACGGAGTTGACCCATAAAAATTCGTATCGATCAGGGATTCAGGGATGGACGCAGCATATATGATTTCGTATCGATCGGGATGGGAACGGAAATGTACTTCGAATCGATGATTTCGTATCGATGCGGCACACATCGATTGAATGGACACGACAAGGCATACTTCGTATCGATCAAGGCTGGGATCGATACAAACAGAGGTGTCTAGGATCGATACGAAGGCAATGGACTTGTATCGATGGATACGAATAAAGGCCCAGTTGATGGATACGAATAAGCCTATAGGCGCTGGTGGATAGATACGAAGAGATGGAGACAAATTCATGGATACGGGCGCTTCAGCCTCCATACAAACTACAACTCGCATCGATCATAACTGACAATCTACAAGTCCAAATGCCACCAAATTTTCACAGGAGCTTGCGTACAACCTAAAGAATGTTCCTGCTCAATTTCGACTCGATTGGATCAAATCTTGATCGATACGAAATTGGTTTGTATCGATCACGAACCGAGTGCAAATTACATGGGATCAATCTCGTGGGCCCGCCCACATTCCAGAAAAAGCCTCCCGAGATCTGAGCGAGATATTTGCATCCTACGCCTATAAATAGCATCCCAGAGCTTACAGAAAAAGGATCTTTGGCTCTCCTACATCCAGACTCTGCCGAAAACATTGTTACACTCCAAGTTCACCGTTGTACTCAAAATTTGTTACTGTAATCCACTGTAATCAGTTGTAACCAACGGGTAAAGTCAATAAAAGATTAACTTTTGAAGTGGACGTAGGCCGGAGATAGCCGAACCACTATAAATCTTGTGTCTCTATCTACTTTCCATTTTAAGTTTATTATTCTTCATTTTTTATTCTCTACATTACTTAGATCTGTGATTTGTGATCACATACTGCTGATCTGTGTTCATACACTGGTGCTTTCATGATATTTGGGGTTTGTGATCAATTTTGGTGCAAACACTTTGGTGCTTTAAAGTTAAAATACCTACGTCGATAAATTTGTGCAACAAATATAATTGATGAAATGTTATTTAGTTAAAATATACAAATGAACTGAATTAAGATTGACAATGAAATATAAAATATACTTACCAATAAATCTTTGGCACGTCGCCACTTCTAGACCCATGCAAGCACCTAATTATATAACTGCCAAATAAATTCATAATTTGGTTGTATAAGTGTTAATTTGTCTGACACTATATTGTCTTCTATTAGTTATTAACTTTTGAGCAATACATGAATATAGATATCTGATCCATATTCGATCACATTTATTGTTATATGGTGTACAAAACCTCAACGAAATTAGGTTAATATAAATAAACAAGTAAACCATGAAGCGAGATCATGTATTCAATACGATTGATTGCAGTAAGGATTTAGTTATGTTAGATGTAGCACTAAACCAAAGCTATGAGATGTACATAGGAATAAATTAATGAAATGTCAGTTTGATCAGTTTTTGAAAAGTGCAAATTATTCAATATCCTTAAATGTTAAGAATCACTAAATGCATTTTTATAAAAAGTTTGATACCGTTTTGTAGTATAGGCTTCCTTTCGAATGGTTCGACCATTTAAAATGAAAAATAAATGTACGAGAGTGGTTGTAATACATACACAGTTGGGATTAGGAGAGTGAATAATCACCGCTTCTTTATGAAGAGACAATGGAAGCGAGAATTGTATAAAATGCTAAAAGATACTAAATACGGAATGATAAATGTGAGTTCTATTCCAAATTTGTTTTCGTATAAAAAATTGTTTTCTATGAAAATTATTTCTCCAGTTTAAGATATTTGATTTGAAATTTGATGTGCACATAAATGTGCATGTTTTTACCACCATATTTAATCTAATTAAATTAAATAAATGAACATATCGGGTGTTTTAACATGTTTAAACCAAAATTCAAATTATTTTCATATCGCCACATATTCATCTTCATATAGGGGAAAAATGGGCATTTTTGTGCATATATTATTTTGAGAAAATTTAATTGAAAATTTCTATATTATTTTATAGGAACTTGGCTTCATATACAAGTGGCTTCATGAAGATATATACATGCACAAGAGTGAATACAAAGGAATGGTGATGGAAATAATTCAAAGCCATGATCATGGAGGACCCCACCTACCCACCTTCCTTCATGTACAAATTAGAAGCTAATCCACATGCTAATGGCCATTACATTTTCATGCACACTTAATGGGTGATTATTGAAGCTAATGATAACTTGGCCACCACACTTCCTACAAGGGCATTTTGGGCATTCCCCAAAAAAATGAATTAGTGTTTCTAACTTATATAAATACCCCATATCTTCATGTAACCCTCTCTTCCTCTTAGTTAGTTTTTAGGCTCAAATAAAACACAAGCTCTCTTTCTCTTTTCCATGGCTACTTAGCCATTTTTATTTTCATGTAACTTTCTTTTTTTATATGCAATGTTAATTAGTGCTCTCTTTTCTTTTACATGCTTCTTTTACTTTCTTGTTAGTAGTTAGTTTATTTTCATGCAAGTAGAGTAGATTTATTTTATGCAAGTAGATTAGTTTTGCTTTTCATCTTGCTCTCTTTTTCCTCTTGTTTTATTTCATGTTGCAAGCTACAAGTGTTGATATGATAACACAAATGAAAGGCTAATCCCTTCAATTTAGGGGTAATGAAGCCTCTAATCATGTAGCTTCAACATTTTGATAATTATTGCTCTCTTTTGTGCTTAAATGAACGTTGATGTGATTCATTGTTTCATGTTGAATTTGATAGTCTATGTTGTTCATAACAAATAGGCTATGCTTAAACAATCACAAACAAAAATTGCCTCTTCATCTAAATATGATTATGGCAAAGAAGTGAATGTTGAAATTGAAATTTAATGGTCTATATTTCTAATTAATAGTTAATAGACCATACTTAAAATAGATTTTTTCTTTCGACTTGTTGTCATTTTTCATGAGAGTTGAAAAGTTGTTTAAGGGGTGTGTTATAGTTTGATGGCTTATGTTGAGCTAATTAATAGCACAAATAGGCCATACTTATGATAAACACATCAATTAAACTAACTAATGACCAAAAAAGAGAGATCATAATTTCATAATTTGTTGAACTATGTGATCTAGAGAGTGAAAATTACCTCTAAATTGTCTTAACACTCTCATATTTTTATCAATCCTCTTTTGTCGTTTTTCTCTTTTTTTTAGCTAATCACTCTAAATCTTTGGTTAATTTGATTGAATAGGAAATTTAAAATCAACAATTCCCTGCGGATCGACTCGTACTCGCCACGTACTACGATAGTACGCCATGCGCTTGCGGTAAATTTTATTTTGAAATTTTTCGACAGTTTTCCGATTCAATAGAAATTCCGTCGATTAACAAACAAACAAAGCCATCCTTTCTTCATTCACTACTACACAAACAAAGCCATCCTTTCTTGCCTTGACAGTTTTCTCCATCACTCTACCAATACAAATTCCTTTACTCTCCATTGCATCAAATACCACCACATCTAAAACTTCATACTGCACCTCAACCAACCAACATTCATCAACTTGTCCTGTTTCATATCAAACAACCACATTTCCTCTGCCACTGACCACCATCTACATTCGCATCCGGACAGCAACATCTACTGCTTGCTCAAATTTCCCATATCCCCAAACTTCTTGTTCATTTCCACTTTATCAAAACAACACCATCATAACATCACACTTCCAAAATTCCCACAACAAACGGTCACTACCTTGCCTGAACATCTTCACCAACCATACATCCCTGCCGCCTACAACACTTCCCCCCTGACCATCACTGCTGCAGATCTACAAAACATTTCCTCCATCACATTCAACTTCCACCACATTTTGAACATCATCTACATACCACCCCTGCCTGCACACATTTTAAACCACTCACCACAACACTTCTCTGGCCAAAAAAAACCACTGTTGCATCAACCTGAACTGCCATAGCACACAACCACAAATACATCAACCCACTTACACTTCTCGCAATTCTAACTTGCCATACACTGCTCCCCCTCCACTGTCAAGCACCCCTGCTGCTCTCTAAACAACATCAGATTCATGAACTCCATCCCATACCACTTCAACAAACATAGCCTTTCACTACCTCTCTGAAACCAACACATTTGTATTGCCCACATGCAACATTACTTCCTTGTTGCAACTCGCCGAACACCCTTCTTACTCTCTCTGGTCACTAACAATACAAACATAATACACCATCCACTTCCATTTACTGTCAACAATACAAAATTTTGCAGCTTTCCTCCTTAGCCAAAAACAACCTCATCATCTTCACACTTCACTGCCTAAACATCTCAAACCCATCTGCACAGTTATTTCCTCCATCACCAAAACTGCTGCCGTTTCATTCTCCTCAACACAAAACTCTTCAGTTCATCACCATACCCACAGTCCAACCCCTACCATAACTCCCCTGACCAGTCCACGACATGCTATCCTCTCCTCCACCAATAAGTCCACCAGCCACAACATTTGCTTTACTGCCTGCAACCTCACCATTCATCCATACTGTGACAACCATATCAATCAATTCACCAACATTTCTACCACTCTTTGCAAGCCTTCACGAGATCATATATCAAAAGAAGTGTAAAAAAAAGAACGAGCGCAATCGCCTCACCTCAACAACTGCCTTGACCACTTCGCGACTACAAACAACTCACCGCAAGTCCTCAGACTGAATCCATTCAATTCGAACCCCAAGTCGAACTCGATTCCACTTTAAATCACCATTCACCTCCCTCGCTTGAATGCAAATGCATTTGTTTTGGGAAATTTCGACTGAATTGGGGATTGGAATCGGATCAGTGTTGAATTGGGATGCTGATAATTTTTTGTTTTTTTTGTTTTGTGTGGGGCGAATTTGGTTTGAACGATGAACTTTGAGAATCTTTTCTTGAATTTTTTTTAAGCAGTTAACCTTTTTTTAGGCCGGGTTATAAGGCCGTGGGCTGTAATGAGTTTTTTTCTTGGTTTTAATTTGTTGGTTTTACCTTTTTTTTCCTCTTTCCATCCTTGTTAAAAAAAATTTCTCAATTTTTTTTAGTCTCGTTTTGTCTTAAAAAAATTTAAAAATTTGTTTTGTCTAGTCATAATTTGCCTAGTTTTAATTTGTTTTAAAAAAACATGTATATATCTTGTGTTCAATTTTCAGGGTGCAGGAAATAAAAAAGGAGGTGCTGCTAAAAACCGCCGCTCTGCTGACCAAATAAATTGTTGCTTAAAAGAAAATTTGCAATCTTATCCCTTGTTTTTATTCGTTTTGCATTGTTGGTTGTTTGCATTTGCATTGATATATATATATATATATATATATATATATATATATATATAAAATCATTTCGTAGTTGCATTATTAATACACATTTACTTTCTGCTTTGCATTTCATTCTAGATTTTGATTAATAATAATGGCGAGACATCGATAACACTTAATTGTATATTGGCAAATTGTCTTCTTTAAACAATTTAATTTCTTGGTGTCTAGGCTACACAGAGTAATAACCATTTATAAATATTACGGTGATTCGTAAATATTATAGTGGTTGTTCCTTTGAAGGTACTTAAACCTTCGGCTGCATTGCTACGGTGATCCGTGGTGCACCGATAACTCATGCCCGTTACGTGGTTGAGAATTATCTTGTTGACTTAAGACAAAGTGTGATTATACAATTTTGTGTTAACTTAGGATAAATCATTTTTAATTAATCTTGCATTCATTTAGTTGCATTAGTTCATGCATATTAAAATATAAAAAAAACTTCAAAATCCAAAACTAAAAAAAATTGTAAATATTCCTCTCCTTTTCCTTTGAAATTTCAAAAATCCAAAAAAAAAATTTGAAAACCAAAATAAAAAAAAAATATAAAATCTTTTCAAAAAAAAATTTGAAAAATCAAAAACAAAACAAAAATTAATTTTCCATTTTGAAAAATAAATTCTATTTGTAAATATTTTTTCTTTATAAAAAAAACCCAAAAACATTCTTGAAAATGTCTGAGTTTCCCTACTTACATGAATTCTACGATAGTTGTGAAAATCAATACAATCCATATAATTTCACATCAAATTCATATGGATATTTTAACAACAACTATTGTTCAAACGATTCGGATTTTGCACCACAAAGTTTTCAAAATAACGAACAACCCTCAAATCTTGAAAATAGCATTTCGTTTTCACTTGAAATCTCTACACAACAAAATCAAGTGATAAATGATTTGTGTAATTCATATTAGTGCAATGATTCAAGACAAAGTTTTCAAAGTAATCAAGATTCGAATTCACTTCAAAATTCAAACGATTTCGATTATAACCCATGCCAATTCAAGTTCGAACTCCAAAATGAATTTCAAACTCAAAATGAAAATGGAAACAAGTTTTCAAACGAATTTGGCAATGAGAATAATCTTAACCACGTTACGATTGAAAATCTTTGTTCTCAACAATTTCAAAGTGAAAATCCTCAAGTTAATAACTATAAATTCAATTTTGTTGAGCAAATGAATGAAATTTACGATGATTACACAGATTCGTTGTTTGAAACTTATATGAAACAACGTGAAAAACAAAATCAAATCCCAATGTGTGACGAGTCAAGTGATAATCCACTTTTTACCCAAATCGACGATTTCCAAATAACAACTTTTGAAATTGAAAACGAAAATCTTAAGGAAGTCGTTGAAAATTTGGTAATTGACTTGGATTTCAATTCTTTTGAGGGTAAGAAACTCGATTTCGATGTTCCTTTTTCCGATTTCGAAAATTTGAAAACAATAACTTTGGAATTTGAACACGATACATGTAATGAAGTTGTTGATAATCCAACAAAGGAAGACAAATTTAATGAACACGAATTCTATGGACTTTTTGAAGATGAGTTGTTAATTTCCAAAGGGGAAGATTTAAATCACCATTTTGATTTTGAAATCAACAATTTTGAAGAAGTTTTCAATGATAAATTTGAATTTCAATTTGGTGAAAATAAACTTGAACTTCAATCAATCGATTTATCAACCCCGAAAATCATTGAAAATAAAACAACTCGTACGATTTTTAATAAAACGACATTCGTTTTTCCAAATCAACATTCAATTTTGAAATCTTTTATGGTTTGGTTTTCTGAGCTTAAGCTTTGTCTCGTATACATGACGAGACAAATGAATCGGTTTTTGGAAGACCGTTTCATTTACTCTTTGACGATATACTTTCTGATCATGTGTAAATATCGTTCACCTTCTTGTAAATATAAGTCATTTTTTATTTTTGTTTTATTTTTCTCCTTCCACTTGGGTTGACTGTGACGACACAGTCAAAATCAAGTGTGGGGGGGTGGGGAGACTCGTCTTCTTTTTGATTTCTCATGATTAATTTTTCTTTTTTTAAACTATAAAAAACAATTTTATTTAAGCATTTTTGATTTATTTTTAAAGAAACACTATAGGATAAATACACGGTTTTGGCTTTTCAAATTAAAATTTTTGAAAATTTATTTGTCTTAACAAAAATAAAAATGGAGTTTGATTACATATAACGAGTTTAATTAGTATATAGGAAGGTTCATACGTGATAATTATGAAATATATCCTAATTGAAATTCTTTGTTCTAAAAAGTGGTTGATTTAAAGTAAAGGATATAACATTTTTTTGTCTTTTAAGTTAAATGATGCTAAGATGATTTTGCAAAACTCTCTCTTCAAACAAAAAAGAAAAAAAAAAGAAAAAAAAAATTCTTGTATATATGGATATTTTAGTAAACACATAGAGTCATGTGTTCACACTCGTGTGTTCACTCGCCATGCTCTGTACCCTTCTCACGTAAGCCCGAAAGGCACTACATGATCGGTATATTTGGCCTCAGTTTATCTGAGTTAGGTGTATATATCTAAAAGTTCTTTTTAATAACACCTACAGTCGATAGGTGTTCACATTCGTGTGTTCACTCGCCACGCTCTGTATTCCCCTCACATAAGCCCGAAAGGCAGTGCATGGGTAATATATCTGGCCTCAGTTTTCTGAGTTAGGCATATGTAAATATTGTTAATATCAATAAAATTTTCAAATAAGAGATAGTAAGCAATTGAAATCCAAGCACTATTTTAACTTACTTGATTTGACTTGTTATTGAAAAGAAATGAAAATACCACCTTGATAAACTTTGATAATCAACAAAGGATCCATTTCATAATTACACTGTGTTATCAACCAAAACAACGAGTTAAACTATAATCTATTTGCTATGATAACTTGATTTTTGTTGGAAATTTTTACAAATAAAGGGTCTTAAATTTCAAGATAATGACCAAAACTTATGTATAACTTGTGTCTATTTAAAAGTAAATCTTTCATTTGTAAATATTTTCGAAAACTTACATTCACATCTTTGTAAATAAATCTTGCATTTGGTAAATATTTCCATTCTACATTTGGATTTTGTGGGTAGTATCCGCTGAAAACCCTCACGAGACAACACTCGTCCTACTGGGGACACCCAGAGGTTTAACAGCTTGTTGCATATGCTCAATGCAATCATGCTCCCTACGAAAACGGATTTATCTTAGTTGTCTTTATTCGAGGACGAATAAAAAGATAAGTGTGAGGGTATTTGATATGCACATAAATATGCATGTTTTTACCACCACATTTATCTAATTAAATTAAATAAATGATCATACTGGGTGTTTTAACATGTTTAAACCAAAATTCTAATTATTTTCAAATCGTCACATATTCATATTCATATAGGGAAAAAATGGTCATTTTTGTGCATATATTATTTTGAGAAAATTTAATTGGAAATTTCTATATTATTTTATAGGAATTTGGCTTCATATACAAGTGGCTTCATGAAGATATATATGCATAAGTGTGAATAAAAAGGAATGGAGATGGAAATAATTCAAAGCCATGATCATGGAGGACCCCACCTACCCACCTTCCTTCATGTACAAATTAGAAGCTAATCCACATGCTAATGGCCATTACACTTTCATGCACACTTAATGGGTGATTATTGAAGCTAATGATAACTTGGCCACCATACTTCCTACAAGGGCATTTTGGGCATTCCCAAAAAAAATGAATTAGGGTTTCTAACTTGTATAAATACCCCATATCTTCATGTAACCCTCTCTTCCTCTTAGTTAGTTTTAGGCTCAAAATAAAACACAAGCTCTCTTTCTCTTTTCCATGGCTACTTAGCCATTTTTATTTTCATGTAACTTTCTTTTTTTATATGCAATGTTAATTAGTGCTCTCTTTTCTTTTACATGCTTCTTTTACTTTCTTGTTAGTAGTTAGTTTATTTTCATGCAAGTAGAGTAGATTTTATTTTATGCAAGTAGATTAGTTTTGCTTTTCATCTTCTCTCTTTTTCCTCTTGTTTTATTTCATGTTGCAAGCTACAAGTGTTGATATGATAACACAAATGAGAGGCTAATCCCTTCAATTTTGGGGTAATGAAGCCTCTAATCATGTAGCTTCAACATTTTGATAATTATTGCTCTCTTTTGTGCTTAAATGAACGTTGATGTGATTCGTTGTTTCATGTTGAATTTGATAGTCTATGTTGTTCATAACAAATAGGCTATGCTTAAACAATCATAAACAAAAATTGCCTCTTCATCTAAATATGATTATGGCAAAGAAGTGATTGTTGAAATTGAAATTTGATGGTCTATATTTCTAATTAATAGTTAATAGACCATACTTAAAATAGATTTTTCTTACAACTTGTTGTCATTTTTCATGAGAGTTGAAAAGTTGTTTAAGTGGTGTGTTATAGTTTGATGGCTTGTGTTGAGCTAATTAATAGAACAAATAGGCCATACTTATGATAAACACATCAATTAAACTAACTAATGACCAAAAAAGAGAGATCATAATTTCATAATTTGTTGAACTATGTGATCTAGAGAGTGAAAATTACCTCTAAATTGTCTTAACACTCTCATATTTTTATCAATCCTCTTTTGTCGTTTTTCTCTTTTTTTAGCTAATCACTCTAAATCTTTGGTTAATTTGATTGAATAGGAAATTTAAAATCAACAATTCCCTGTGGAACGACCCGTACTCACCAAGTACTACGATAGTACGCCGTGCGCTTGCGGTAAATTTTATTTCGAAATTTTTCAATGGTTTTCTGATTCGATAGAAATTCCGTCGATTAACAAAACTCTCAACCGTAAACTGGTTACAACGTATCAAATAAAATCCATTCTCGTTATCTCTATGCAATGAATATACCTAACCCTATCCTCCGAATCAAACAGTGGTGAATCCAAGGAGACGAAGGTGCATCCATTAGCCAAGGAGATAGAACAAAGTGTTCAAAGAAGGAGATAAGTAATAACCGAGGGGTTTAACGATCAGTAGGAACACTAAAAGGAGATAATCTTAAAACATTTTTTAGAAATATAATAATAAATTAATAATTAAATATTTAAATAAAAAATTAATATATATATATATATTTGATTATTGATTTATATATACGTATACTTTTATGTACTTTCAGACCTAAATCTATATATATATACATATCTTATAAATAAATATTTTATTTGTTTGACTTATTTATGTTTATAATATATATATATATATATATATATATATATATGTTAGACCAAAAAATAGACCAAACTTATATGCTTGAGTCAAGAGATTCAATGATATTTGTGTAAGAAGACTAGCTCTTGGTCAAGTATGCGGATCATCGTGTACTCTAATAGTCAATAAGCAAATAGACAGTTATGTAAGTTTTTCTCATAAAGTCTTAATTAGAATTTGACTTAAGCGGTCATTAAATTCCCATATCAAGTTCTTTATTTATGCTTGAATAAAAATAAAAATGAGTAAGAAGTTCAATTCGAAATTCGCCTCTTCTTAGTAGAGGATACATGCTTATTTATAGAAATACACACCCTTAGATCTTTGACACGTGGCATCCAATAGGCTTGGACGGTTGAGATTTTGCTTACTTTGCACATTATCGATGTGACATGTGGCATGGCTTGGTTTTTCTTTCTTCAAGATGACGTGGTGTGGTTGGACCAACTAGGAGCTGCCACGTGGCTAATTGGAATGCTTTTATGCTTGTTTTCAGACGTGTGGTAGCATAATTTTTAGGCTCTCGATAGACTATTGCCGACATGCGATAACTTATTAATCCTTGGTATGCGATAGCCATTTTCCCTTAACACTCGATAGCTTGTTACGTCTGATGCTTTATAGCTTTGTTCCTTGGCATGCGATAACTCTTTATGCCTTGGCCCATGATAGATTTAATATCTCTGGTATGCAATAGACCTTTATCCCCAAGCACTCGATAGCTTCGATAAATTTATATCTTGGCATGTGATATCTTTTGGTCCTTGTATCTTAGTATGCGATAGACCTTTATCCCCAAGCACTCGATAGCTTCGATAAATTTATACCTTGGCTTGCGCTAGATTTCTAGTCCTTGTCACTCAATAACTTCATTTTTCATTATGTGTTAGCTTTGAATCTTGACACTTGGTAGCTTTTTCTTCCTTGACACTCGGTAGCTTTTTCTTCCTTGACACTCGATAGCACTTTTTTCCTTGACACTCGATAGCTCTTTCTATCCTGACACTCGATATCTTTTTCTTCATTGACATTCGATAGCTCTTTGGATCTTAACATTCGATAACATTTTATTTTATTCCTTAATAGTTTCATGCATTTGAATTTTTTCTTAAAAATTGTTTGATGTAACAATATATATATTTATGTTGCTCTCGAGTTTAAATAAAAAGATTATACATATGTATAGGTATGTTATTAAAATTAAAATAATTACTTTTATATGCTCATGGTTTGATTGCAATAATTTTTCTCTAGTTTTATTTTATTTTGAAAAAGTCAAATGATATTTAAATTGAAAACTAGTAGAATATTCAAGATTTTACATAAAAATCCCTATGGATTCTATTAATAATAACAAAAAGTTATAATATCAAATTTGAATTAGTTAAACTGTTTTGAATCAAACTTTGAATTATCAAACAAGAATAAATCATTATTTATTTAATATACACACACACATAAATACATATATTGTATGTATTCATAATTTAAATACTTGTACTTATATATAGGTTCGACAACACACCAGCAGACTATTTTTCTTGCTCAACGATAACCCCTTACCAGACCATTCTTGATACTTTATTTCGAATGATTTTCTTTGTGTCACAACTTCTTAGTTTTAAGTCAAAATCAAGTGAAACTTAGAGCAATGGTTTCATGTCTTCCAATCTGTTACTCGGATTGAGATGTGGGTTCGACCAAGGTGCATGTCCTAACCTTAGGCATATTTTCTAACTAGTTTGGGTATTTTCCACGTGTAGAATTTTTTAAAATCCAAAACCCATATTATATGTCTAATTAATATAGAAAATAATTTAAAATATATTACATTTATATAAGTTGATTAGAACTATTAAAATAATTAAAAATTATAAATTAAATAGTTTAAAAATAAAGCATGTCGAAAGTGATTTCTATACGATTAGTTTTTAAATTTAAATAGCAATGTTAACTAATATAAATAGATCAGTGCTATTACACAACAAATGAAATAGGTGAAGAACTAATGTGTACATAAAATCATTGTATACACAATCTACTACATGTTATGTATGATATAAAAGGTAAATAAGATTGCATATCTTAAGGATGGGGCCTTTGAAAAAACATTGATTGATGCGATCTCCTAGATTCACCTTGAATCAATCTTCGGACATTGCAATGGTTTAGAGTACCAGTGGATCTATCGTATTAGATGTGTTTTGGCTTTGGAAATTTTAGGCAAGGGGAGGTTTATGAGTTGCCCATAGCTAAGAATGCAAGGGAGGAATTAAGAGTAAAAAAGTGAGGGGGTAGGCTTGTTTAAATAGAAAGTGAAGGAGAAAAATTCTCATCCTTCAACCACTTCTTCGTTTACCAATTCTAGATCCAGATCTAGAATTTAAACAACCATTGCCTCTCTTTTCTTCTACCCAAGTCGACCATAATGTTAGGCTAAGTAGGAAAATTCGAAATTCAACTCATTTAGTAAATAACGTTATTTAAATTGTATTTAAATGTGTATCAACATCTTATATCGATACGTATTTATATAACTTGTATACATATATCCAATTGATTGCTAATGGTACTGGAAAATTATTATTAACACATAATAGATCAAATATGTAAATAATCAATATTACATAAATATTAATTAATTTATAACAACTTATAAATCAATTAAATCATGTGCTATTTTGGAGAATTACCAATAAGGTTGTTCGACTCATAGGTTCAACATTTAATATCAAACCATTCGAATATTAATATTCACTCGGCACCTTAGCTAGTGGAGTGACAATTTGGTTGAATTTAACACTATACATCTTTTGATAAAATCTAATTTTACAATTAAGCAGTATCATTTAGTAACGATTATTTTCATCAATTCTCTTTGTCAACACTGTATTACATTAGGACTTACCTAATTTTATTTTGGTCAAAATTGCAATATCATCCATATTCAACTTGGTAAGTCTATAAACAAAGTCCTTGGTTCAACGACAACGTTCATTATTAACCGTTCCATTGGCCAGAGATTTTGACTTTGAGTTGACTAAAGTTGATCGTGATACTAACCTCCTACAACTAAGGAGATTAATTCTCTATTGGATAGTGTTTCACTTTCAATGCATCAACTCAAACCAACTATAGTCATTCAATAGTCATTATGCTATGATTTTAACTATAATCAAAGTCCCATTAAGTTCAATAGCATTCTCAAATCTAGAGGATTGTGTAATATCCTCACTCTGAGATTTCCTGTTTGACCTAGTTATTACTAACTAATCGAAAACTCTCGACCGAGTCGTTACATAGATATCCAATAACTATCAGTATATAATCCCTTGGTAGCACCTACATCCATGAGTAATACGCTGTCCAACATTTAAAGAGTGTTACATACTCTGGTCTCAACGGAAGTTTCGATATCCTTTCTCGAAACATCTTGACCATAATATTTAGAATAATATGTTATATTATACAATGTTAACTAAAACTCCTTGTAATTATTATCACATAACATATCATTAAAGGATATTCTATTAGTATACTTTAAATTAATTACTTAATTAATTATGTCAAAATATAACAAATTATAGAATAGAAATTATTTACCTTTATACAAACAAGATTGGTTATGGAGTTAGATATATGTAACAATTACATAACTACACCTAGAGCATACCCCTAACTCTCTCAATCTCCCACTTGCACTAAGGGACAATTATGAAATCTTACCCCTTTGATCATTTTTCTTAAAATTGGTCAAGCTAATCCCTTAGTGAACATATATGTTATATTGTCTTAACTACCTACTTTGTTAATTAACACTCCTCCTTTTCTTATAAACTAACTTTATCATGTGGAATCACCAGAATATGTGTATTAACTGCTTGTGAGTTTTAGGTTCTTTCACAATATATGTCGTGATATTGTTTTCATAAAACAATGTCATGGGATTCTCAACATTTGGAATCACTCTTAGCTTTGTACTAAATTTGTACATTGTTTGAACCAAAAATAACACAAACACCCAGAAGTTAAAGTAGAGAATAAAAACTGAAGAATTAAATGAAAAATGAATAAGAAAAAGCACACAATAATTTATAGTGAATCGAAAATTCAAGGCCTACGTCCACTTTATATTTTTATTGCTTATATTCTGACTTAGAGGTAGAAGTTCTTATGGGTCGGTACAACTCTGACGGAGATTACAAGAATTAAAGATAGTGAAGAACAAGGGAAAAAAAGATTCTGAAAAATGAGCCCTACCTTCCTATTTATAAAGGTAGGGGCCTAAAATCTCGTACGAAATATCTCCAGGTCGTTCTCTATGTTTTAGACCAATTCCCCTTGAAAATAGACTACCACCTCATCAGATTGGATGGGTCGGCACAACTCTAAGGGTAGTGTTTGGTACCAACCCATAATACTGCCAAATTAGCTGCCTTCAACTCTTCATGTTGGATTGTCTTATGGTTAGCTTCATGATTCCATAGCCTTTTGCATTAATAATAGCTTGTTACTGAGTCCAAATGATGGGTACATGGAAGAACAAAACTACTGATTCAAGTGTTTGCGAAGATTGATAGAGAATTACATTGGATCAACAAAACAATACTTGGACTAGGCTTCTAACATCAAGTGGTGCATGTGGGTAGAAGATGGGTCCCACTTGTGAAGGAAATAGGGATCAGTACCGACACATAGATATGAGTCGATACCGAGCCATAAATTCGGTGACTTTGTGGTTTTCTTAGCTTGAGTTATTTTTGCATTGGACTTTTGATTTTGTCTGTTTTTGGTTTCTGGACTCTTGGGCTATCCCGTTGAGCTTCCTGCCTTGATAACTCCAAGTTTGGATTGTCCAATCTGTCTGAATATCGTTTGGTCAAAAGGATGGATAACACTTGTCCTCCAAGTATATCTTGTTTCAAACATGATGTGCTTTGAATTAAGACAAGCCGGGATTGATGCGAAGGACTCCACTCTGTGTTTTGAATGGTCATTATCCTTCCTGTGAATTGTTTCTTGTGAAAAATTATGGCCATAGTCATCGTCGTGACGTTCCACAACATCCAAAGTTATAAACCTGAGTATGATCTCATGATTTATCATTCCAAGCTCTATGATCCTATACTGGTTCCTTTTATGGATTTTCCAGGTTAGAATTCGATTCCCTTTGACTCGAGCCATCAGGGATATGTACAAGTAGGCACTTTCATGTGCACGTTCTCGAACAAGTCTTGGGCATACACCTATATATATATTTATTTACATATAAATATTTATTTTTTTAATTTTAATTTTTAATTTTAGGACTCGGTATTGACCCCTATCTCTTGGGTCGGTACTGACTTGAGACTTGGGAGATTTCCCAAGTTTCGTGGCCGATACATACAGACCCATGAGATATAAAACCCAAATCCAACATCCTGCTTCACTTTTAAGTTGTCGACTTTGAAACTTGAGCTCATGCAATTAAACTCTTGACCTTTAAACCAAGTTTTGCCACCACATCAGCCTAGGATCACCACCGCCTATCACCTGCCGACTCCATCTCCAACCCTTGAAACCTCGACCCCGCAACCCAAGGCTTCCCCATAATCTCTACCGATCCACGCTTCCAATCTTGATCTGATCCAACCCTAAATCAAACAAAGGTAGGTGTTGGACCTAGATGAGGATATGGGCATGGATGGAGTCGTTGATGGTTATGGAGGAATTCGGTGTTCAAGGTCGTGGTTTGGGAAATGGTAAAGGCGGAAGAAGAAGGGTGGAATCTTCTTCAAGTGTTGGAGTTATACAACTTCAATACTTAAGCAAATTTATGAAATTTTAGTTCTCATGATAATCCTTCCTTGGGAAACTTGTCGGGATGGTCAGTGTTGATGGTCACTTTGAGTGATATCCAAAAACTAAAATGGACAATTAAATAATATTGTAAATTTGAACTATATGATACTACACGACAACGCACCAGGATTCACTTTAGAATGGGGGTACAGTTTGTTATTAATCTAATGTCGATTATCCATCGAGTTTTTATAGAAATGGATCAAAGACATTCTAAATGTCTTGCTGTACAAGCCACATGTACATCCACTTCAAGATACGTTAAATCCAATGTCGAGTTGATTTCAACTATGACTCTATATGCACAATAAACTCCGGTAGAGCATGCCACAGCATCTCGAAAATCCATAGATGGAACAGCAAGTTCCAAAGAATCTAGTAGACCCGAAAGATGGGTCAAAGTAGAACTCGCACCTGACACCCTCGAGGATGCCGTAATTTTGAATGATCACGATGATTTCATTGCCTCAAAAATTGACGAAGGTTTTATTCGGAGAATTTGCAACAAACATGGAATTCTATTCGACGATGTCCTGGTCTCATCTCGTGATTAAAGAGATCACAATCCCTAAGAGGGTTATATTTCTTAGAACAGATATATGTGCTTAGCGAGTTGCATCCCACTTTTCAATTAGTTCGTCCGTCAAGTTCTGAACTTCATGCAATTGGCTCTAACACAACTGCACCCAAACAAATACGCTTTCCTCCTCGGAACATACATCGTCTTCATTAAACACTTACACCGAGCACCCAGATATGATGAGATTTGAAATATATATATATATATATATATATAAACACAGCTTCAAGAACCCAAAGAAAGTCCGTCCTTAATCTACCTGGAACTGATCAGGGGTTGTAGAGTTGTTTCCGACATATGGAACAAGTTAAGCTATTTCTGAAATGAATGGTTCTATATCCGTTGTCCGCTCGAGTTCACATGAAGATTACTATCTGGATGTAAATTCCATTCTATATGCATTAAATGAATTTTTTTAATAGTGTGCATACTTAACTCATATCTTATTTTACAATCTAGATATTCCGACGAGACCCAGTAGCACAGAACTTTCAGATTCCGTTAATGCTCTTATGGCCGTTCCAGTAGAGGATCGAGATATCAGAACCCTTCTATCGAACGAGTGTCTTCTTGCCCATGGTTTGTTGGAAGCAGGAAACAACACTAGTATAGTCCAAGTGGTTGTCGGTGATGAAAATGATGTTAACGATGATAATGATCACGATAACTTTCCTAGAGGAGGAAATATTGATCCAGATGTGCCCCAGTCCTAAGTCCTAAGGTTGGAGTTGAAGAAAATGTTGAGCAAGTACAAGGACACGTCGAGGAAGGCGAGATAGTAGGTGAAAGTGGTGAGGCCGGCCAAGGTAACACTGATGTAGGCCATGAGTCTAAAACTGAGCAATCCAAAGACGGTTAACAGTCTACTCTGACGAAGAGGCTAGTAGTGAAGATTTCCATGGTTCAAACTTCTATGCAGCCTCCGCCATTCACAACCATAGAGAAGACTCCTTCTATTCCATCAGCAGGCACATTTACATGATTAAAGCCAATTCTTGCCGAGTTTGGCTCCTTTGTTAACGGTAACATTAGTTTATAGGGCATCGATCCACTATTCGGTTTGATAAGGATACCAGCCATACCAGTGTGGGAGAGAACACTCCCATGAGCAAAGCTCCAGCTCATGGTCCATTGGGTGACACTTACACATATATGCACTTCATGCCACCACACATCACTTGACTTGCCTCCTTGTTCGTTGGATCTAACTTCTTATTTTATTTGTAAGATCCATGGAAAAAAGAAAATATATACTCTAATATGTGGAGGATAATAGAACTCGACAGCGAAAATGCAATCCAAGTGCTTACCATCAAGGCAGCGGCCAGGACTCATACTCCAGCCGCTGATCCGATCATGATAGAGGTAGTCGTGATAGAGATGACTGGGACAGAGATAGCCGTAATAGAGATTATTCATCATGTGACTCCGGCTTTAGGTATCACCGTGGTCTAGGTCTCCTCCTCCAAAAGACTTGGATAAGCATTTAGATCGTCGCAATGATATCCCACTAGGCGGCACATCTTGTGCTCCACCGCCAGCTTCTATTCCTACTCAGCATTTGACCTCAGCCTACCATAGTCGATCTTCTAACTACGGGGACCAAAAGAGTTGTTCTGAGACTTCTCATCACAGACCTGGCAAAGAAACCGCTGAAGCTCCGATCATCTCTATGGAGCAACAACTTGCCGCTAGCGCTTGAGTAGCTGAACTGATGGAGCAATTTCTAAATATCTGCTTTGATGGGATTAAGTTTGTGTCCTGCTTGAAAAGAATTCCGTCCGACGTCTAAGAGATGACTATTGCTTGCATGACTGATGTTCATAATCAATAATAATGAATGGTAATGAGTAGCTAAAAGAATATCCAAGGTCTCGAGGGAAAGGTAGCTCAAAATCAAAAATCAAAAACTCGTCGAGGTTGACAACAAAAGGATCATAAAACATCTTGATGCTGAGGTTGAAAAACTAAGGAAATCTCAAGCTAAAGCTGAGAAGAAGGATGAGGATTCCATCAAGACACTTGAAGATAAGAGAACCAAGCATCAGGATGAGCTACTCAACGCTAAAGAATAGCGGGTCAAGGTGGTTGAACGTGCTAGGGTTGTAATGCTCTTGTCAAAAGGGAGGTTGAGGCCGTAGAGCAGCGGACGATGGATTGGTTTGAATCAGGGCTCATCAAATACAGCGCTAATGTTCTCAAGTTCTGCAACCTGGAATGTCTTGGTGATGATTATCCCAGGGTTTTGGTCATGGCTTGGGAACATATTGTCTCGGAGGAGAAAGCATTCCTAAAAGGTGGCAAGGTGGACCTTGCCTAGTTGGAAAAGGAGGTACTGATATAGGACGAGCCCAGTGTGCCGACAAAAGGTGAGCTCATTCGTCATCCAGAGCGAGCCGCCACTGTAGAGAAAAACTTGAGCGAAGGCTCAGGATCAACGCCACATGACGCCATTGCTAGCCAAACACCTAGGTTCCAAGCTGCTTTAGATTTATCCTTTGATCCTGGGTATGATCTAGAGAATCCCCAGATGCATAAGCATACTATCCTTTCTCCCATCTTAGAGGGAAATTCTAGTGGAACTCCGGCTCACACAGAACTCCAAGCTATCTCTCTAACTTCCCTTGTATATCTGAGGGTTGAGGCATCATCATTCGACGTTGCTAATCTATCGTTTTATATCTCTCAAGTTTCAGGTCGGCCCCAAATCACTCCTCTTCCTAATAAAGACTCTCGATCGGTACAACAAGCATCTGCAATGGAATCGACAACAGTTACAACTTCAACAACTATTCCAACCATCTTGGTGAAAAGACACACAGCCTTGATGAGAGAATGATTGATGATTTGCTTGATGAGGGGACTGGTAGGACCCAAGAAGCTTAGATCGAAGAAGATGTTGTGATAACTAGAGTTTCTGAGTGCCTATCGGGTCGCACTATGAGTCACTTGAATGGGAACTTGGCATTTCCAAAGAGGCCAAGTTGGAGAAAACTGAGAAATAGGTCCTCCTTGCTATAGAGATTAAGCAAGAGAAGTTTGAGACCATCCCTCATCCTTTATCGATCGCCTTTCTCGGGCAGACAATCTTTGCTCCGATCCATATTCCTTAGCCCGGTAGCACTTAAAGAATACCTATGGGACCTTTGCAAAGCACTCCTCTCTCCATTCCTCTACCTATAAGCACTCAAAGTGTGCCTGTTGGATCATCGTAAAGCACTCCACCCAAGGGCAAAGGAAGTGGTGGAAGAGTAAGGAAGCAGCCAGAAGTATCCAGCGTGCCTTCTTCTATAAAGAAGAAAGAGAAGAAAGAAAGAAGAAATCCAAGAAGTGATCTTCTATCTTTTTTGTGACTTTTGGTTGTATAGAAGTACTTAGGCTTTTTTCTAGTTCCCCTGCTTTTGCTTTTTTTGGCCGGTGTTATGTAGATTCGGCCTTCGCTTTTGTTTTCTTGCTTAGGTGTAAATAAACTTGTACTTAGCTTTCCAAGTTTCATTTTGAATGTTAATAATAGAGACTTTTTTTTTCAAATCTTTATGTGAATTTGCCTAAGCTATTTTAGGAATGCACTTTCCATTTAATGTACTTGTGATCCATTCCTTTTAGTGATTATAGTCGGACTAAATCCTCAGCCTGCTATGTAATTTACCGACCTTTCGTCGCTCTTACGAACGTAAAGTAATTGTCGAAGTGCCAAACTATGGGCATTAGTTGAGGTTTTACCACTTAGGATAGTGGTCTAGGTATCCTATTCTAGGATAACGATACTCGATTGCACCAAACTCGGGGCACTAATTTTAAATTAACTACGTAATAACGTAGTTCACACATCCTCATCCAGAATGTTTATTTCCAATCACACCTAACTCTGGGCATCGATTCAAAGTTCATAGGTAAGATCCACCTTACGTCGAGTATGGACCTTTCGTTTTGCCTATCCGGACGTAATGTTGAGGATTGGATGGTCTTATCACATCCACTTTGGTTTATACTCACGCCCTTATTCCGATGGCAAGAGTTGAGTGAGTGAACGATTGTATCACGTTTGTTTTGATTTGTACTCCCGCTCCCACATCAAGGGCGAGAGTTAGTGTACAGATGGTTATGTCACGTTCGGTTTGAGTTTATACTCCTGTTTCCAATCCAAGGACAAGAGTTGGCTGATGGACGGTCGGGCCGCATCGTTTTAGTTTATACTCATGCCTCCAGTCCGAGGTCAAGAGTTGGCTAGAATCAATCTTCGGATACCAAGAAGAACTTCGAGGGTTTGATCATGAACCATAGAAGTTTTGGTGATACCTATCTCCAAGTACCTGCACACCTTCATTATTCACATGCAGATTCATTTGAGTCGGTCAAGTCATAACTCTTAAGTGATGGAAAGATAGAGTCTTGAACTCGAAAAGCCGTTTTATTCCATAAAAGATAGGAAATGATAGGTTCTGTCTTATTACATGGCTTTTATCAATTTATTTCTAAGTGAAATAGATTCGTAGGTGCTTGCTATTCCATGTCCTCGGGAGAGAAATCCCGTCTATCATTGCTTGCCTGATAGTTCCATCTCCAAGCTTCTGCTCTATTATGTACAGACCTTCCCAAGTCAGGCCTAAGTTTCCAAGGCCAGGGTAGCTTTGTTTGAGAACCAGGTCGCCAATTTTGAAGGTATAATTCTAGACCTTAGTGTTTTAATATCGTGATTTGGTGTTGGTGTGCAACTACACTCAACTCAGCTGCATCGCGCTTCTCATCGATCATATCCAGAGACTCTAGCAGGAGTTGCTCATTAGTCCATGGATAGTATTGAATAACTTGATGAGAAGGTACTTCCAGTTCAACCAGAATCATAGCCTCTGATCCGTAGGCTAGGGCGAATGGAGAGTGGCCAGCTGCTGACTTATGAGTTATTCGATAAGCCCACAGTACTAATGGAAGTTCATCAACCCACTTGCCCTTGACCTTTTCCAACTACTTCTTAAGAATATACCTGATAATCTTATTCACAGCTTTAACCTATCCATTCGCCCGGGGATGTGCCACCACAGAAAATCTCTTCTCTATGCGATGGTGATGGCAGAAATCTTTGTACTCAGCACTATCGAATTGGTCCCGTTATCAGTAACGATTGCCTATGGAACTCCAAAATGACAGATGATATTTCGAACAACAAACTTTATTACTTTCTTCGTGGTAATCATGGCCAACGGATCTGTCTCAACCCATTTGGAGAAGTAGTCGACTACGACGATGGCGTACTTCATGCTACCTTTAGATATCAGCAAAACACCAATGATATAAATTCCCCATACTGTGAACGACAAAGGACTGACATTTGAGTAATCTCTGTTATTGGGGCTTTGGGTATTTTAGCAAAGCTATGGCACTTATCACACCTTCGGGTGTAATCAGTTGCGTCTTGATTGACGGTTGGCCAGAAGTATCCATAGCGGAGGATCCTCTTCGCTAGGGTTTTCCCCAGGTGTGGTCGCCACAGGCCCCTTTATGAACTTCTTTTAGAACTCGCCCGGCCTTGTCGCAAGCGACACACCAAAGTATAGGACAAAGAAACCCTTCCTATAAAGTACTCCTTCCTGTATGATATATCTTAAAGCTTTTTGAAGGAACTTTCATCGTTCATTCCTTCTCTTCAGAAGAATTCCTCTCTGCAAATAACCTCTTATAGAAGTCATCCATGACTCCCTTTTGGGTTTAACCTCCAAGATCCAATCGACATCTATCTGGTCGATGCTTGGAGTTAATAGTACTTTCACTGGGACTAGGCCCATGAGCTGCACATCTCTTAGACAACTTAGCCAGTGAGTCGGCCTTCTCATTTTCCTCTCCGAAAATATGAGCGATCGTGTAATATTTGATGTCACCGAGCAGCTCAAGGACCCGGTTTAGAGAAGGAGGTAGTCTCGCTCCTTTTCCTTGAAAGTCTTTCCAAACTTAGCAAACTAACAGCTAGGAGTCATAGAAAATGTGTAGAGTCTTTATTCCCAGCTCTTTGGCAATCTTGAGTCCTACAATCAAGGCCTCATATTCAGCTTCACTATTTGTTGCTGGAAAGACGAGTTCAAGGCGTAACTGATCGGGTGCTCCTCGGAAGTGACAAGTACAAATTCGGCACCGGAACACCGTGCATTATATGCACCATTTGCGTACATCTTCCACCCAGTATCTTTCTAACCACTGCTCTCCGGAGGATTATCTCATGTAGTGAATTCAGCTATGAAATCTGCCAAAGCTTGACCTTGGATTGCTCTCTGAGGGTGATAGGTTATGTCGTATTAGCTCAATTCAATGTTCAATTTCAACAGCCATCTAGAAGTCTTAGGTCACTGCAAGACTAGTCGCAAAGGTTGATCGGTGAGAACTTTAATCAGGCAAGCTTGAAAGTAAGGGCGGAGCTTTCTCAAAGTGATCAACGGGAAGTTTTCGAGCTTCTTCGGCCTTAAGTAATTTCTTTCTGCTTCCATCAATCGCTTATTGATATAATAGACCGGTCCCTGGATGCGGGATTCCTCTTGTACAAGTGCGACACTCAAAGCATGCACCGATACTGCCAAGTATATAAACAGGTCTTCGTCATCCAACGACTTTGAGAGGATGGGGGTCCCTCCACGTGATCCACCGAAAATTGGAACGTGTCTTTACATTCGCAATTCTAATCAAAATTCATTTTTCCTTTCTTAATAATATCAAAGAAAGGAATGCATTTGTCCGTGGATTTGGAGATGTACCAAATTAGGGCAGTGACCTTCCCATTCAGGCTTTGGACTTCCTTGATCATCTTCAGAGCCTTATTCTTTCTTAATGTCTTGATCTTTTCGAGATTGGCTTCAGTCCCATGGAAATTCACAATGAAGCCCAATAATTTCTCTGATGCAATGCTAAAAGATCATTTCGGGGGATTGAGTTTCATTCTATATTTTGGAAGGATGCCAAACATCTCTGCCAGATCATCAACCTGGTTCGCCAAACATCGCAACTTCACAAGCATGTCATCCACGTAGACTTCCATCAAATGTCCAATTTGATCTTTGAACCTCCAATTTATGAGCCTTTGGTAAGTTTCTCCTGCATTCTTTAATCCAATAGGCATAACAAAATAGCAGTACAGTCCGAGGTCGGGTATGAAGTTGGTGTGTTCCTGATCTGGGACATGCATCGTGATTATTTATATCCGGAGTATGCATCCATGAATGAAAGTAGCTCATGTCCAGCTGTCGAATCCACTAACAGATCGATCCTCGGGAGCAGGAAGTTGTCTTTCGAGCACACCTTATTCAAATCAGAATAGTTGATGCATGTTCTTCACTTCCCATTCGCTTTCCTTGCGAAGACAGGATTAGATACCCACTTCGGGTATAAGGCGTCGCGGATGAAGCCATTATCCTTTAGCTTATCCACTTCTTCTTTGAGTGCCGAAGATCTCTCTGGACCTAGGTTGCGACATTTCTGTTTCATTGGAACATATTTGGGATTTAAATTTAATCCATGGATTGCTATCCCGAGCAAAATCCCACACATGTCCAAGTGTGTCCAGGAAAACACATTCATGTTTGCTTGGAGAAAACCAACCAACTCCTTCATCACTCTTGCGCCGAGCTGCGATTTGACCTTTAGGACCCGATTCGGATCATCCTGGCTGATCAGAATAATGATCATTAACTCGACAGGAGATGCCCTTCCACCTTCTGGCTCTTTACGTCGATCCATGTCATCGTGGAACCAACTGGGCTTCCCGAGCCTGGGCTCAGGCTGTAGTTGCTATGCATCCAAAGTCTTAATGTAGAGGATCATCTCTATATTTTATCCATTTCTCCTTTCTCTTTGTCTCCTTCATCTTGACGATGTAGCATTCGCGGCCAGCCACCTAATATTCCTGGACAATCCCTACACCGTTCTCTATAGGAAACTTCATCGTTAAGTACCAAGGAGCTATAGCCGCTTTGAATTCCACCAAGGCTGGTTGGCCCAGAAATGCATTGTAGGCTAAGTAAATATCTAACACCAAAAAAGGCATGACCTGCACTCGCTTACGGTTAACCTCGCCAAGTATCACCAGTAATTCAACATATCATATGGCTTCAGTAGCCATCCCATTGAACCCTTGTATTCGAGATTTAAAAGGTTTCAAGTCCTTTTCTTCCAACATTATTTAATAATAATATTTCTTAATCAATATATTGACTGAACTCCAACAGTCAACCATCTCCTTCCGAACAATTACAGGACCAATCGTAGCTGTGATCACGAGTGGGTCAATCGTTGGAGCTTTCACTCCATCAGCATCTCTATACTGGAAAACAATATCATCAGTCACCATTCTGCATTTTTTTGCCATCCTATCTTCAATAGTGAAGAAACTTTCACTCTCCGCATGTTTTATCACACCAACATATCTGTCCATCTCATCTCGACTCTTATTAGTTGGGTGTGGCCTATTGATAATTGTATTAATCACCAATCGTTTTTTTGGCTACCTGAATGCATCAGCACCGGGCTCAGCTTGCCTCCATTGGGAAGGCGACCTAAGGGTAATAGAGTTTCCTTACCCGCCATCCTGTGGGGCTTTCATATGTTGTTGTAACTTTTTCCTGCTAATCAACTCCTCAATCATATCCCGCAAGTGTCTGCACTCGTTGGTATTGTGACCGTGAGTTTCATGGAATCTGCAGAACTTGCCCGACTTTCTCTCCTTCTCAATCGACTCTATTGGAGCCAGCTTTCTATACTACTCAGTGTTTTGAGTTACCAGATAGATATTCTCTATCGAGTTGTTCAGTTTGGTATAGCTATTGTACCTAGGAGTCCTAATACTATTCCTGTTATCTGGCTTCTTCTTCTTAGCCCCATCATCATTCCGTTTCCAATTATTGTTTTGGTCACCAACATTCACATCTACATTTTTGGATCTTCCTCCGGAAAACTTTGCAGGAACATTGCTTTATATCACTTCATCTGAATTCCCAGTACCAGTCCTTCGTGGATGCTTGCATGCTTCCTCCAAGCGTAAGTACTCATTAGCTTTCATATAAAAAGCATCCACTGTTGATGAGGGCTTCCTTTCCAACCATTCTTCGAACTCCGTATCATTATGAATCCCCCTATTCAACGCCATCGGCACTATGTCATCGTTGGGATCTGTAACTTTTGTCATGGCTAGGTGGAATCGATTCAAGAAATCCTTCAGTGACTCTCCATCAGCTTGGAAGAGGTTTAACAAAGACATGACATGTTTTGAACCTGAAGTATATAAGCGGAATTGCTCCATAAACTTCTTCGACAACTCAGCGAAAGATGATATGGACCTCGGCGGAAGTTGAGTGAACCACATCATAGCTACTCCTTTTAGGAAATTGGAAAACAGCGGCGTTTCACGACATCGGAAGCTCTAGCGGAATTCATATGACATTCATATCTCATCAAGTGCTTCTTATGATCCGTCGTTCCTCCGTACAATGGCATAGTTGGCATTGCGAATATCTCGGGGTATTTTTAGCATAGAATGTTCTTTGTAAATGGATTCTAACTTGGAGAGGTACTCTATTCATCGTTGCTTTTGAAATTATTTTCGCTAACAAGTTTCCTGAACCTATCTCCAGGTAGTCCGGGTCAATATGTTCGACTGAACGATGGTAATCAAGCTCTGCCCTAAGTGTTCGGCTTAGCAAACGCTCTCAGTTTAGATCTTGATACTTAAGTTCTCCTGCCTCCGAGGAATCCATTCGTCCAGCAGTACCCCATGTTTGATTCCCATGAATAGTATCATCAGCAGTAGAACGATTTTCTAGATTCTGATCTTCAACAGCATGTCTAGAAGTTAAATCCATGCCACCTTCCAGATAGTGAGCATTGGGTCCACCAGTAGATGGGCCAGTATCGACCTCTGACCTTGGGTCGGTAACGATCCTTATATTTGAGCCAGGAGCTCGTCGTCTTCCTTGATGAGATGTTCCAATAGCATTCTAAGTCCTATTTTACTTCATGTCCCTGCACCTTTGCTAGGATGATGTGGAACTTTCTGACTCTAAACTAGAATCTCTTCTTCTCCTCCTACAACTATTCTGACTTAGCTCATTCAGCAGTCTCAAGCTCTGCTACATCGTTTGATTAATCTCATTCTGACTAGCCCGGAATCTATCTTCCCTCCGCTTCATCATCCTATCCATCTCCATTCTGGTCATGACTTCGGCTAGATTCTGGATCTACAGTTGAGTAGGTTGGGTAGCTTCATCTACATGTGGGGCATTCTGGTTCCCAGCTTCAGTAGTAGCTTTGGAATTGGTAGAACGGTCTCTTCTTGATAGGGCCTTTGCAAATAGCTTATCTTAGATTACAGAAAATTTAAATAGTAGAAAATAAGGTAGGAGAACTGGATCTATCTCTTGGAATTAAGAAATCTAATAGTAGGCGATGGATCAAAGTAGCTTGAGTTCAGTTCTCAGTGAAAGCTACAAAATGTTTGAATCAAAAATGGCATAAATGCCCAAAGTTAAAGTAGAGAATAAAAAGAAGAATTAAATGAAAAATGAACAAGAAAAAGCAAATAACAATTTATAATGGTTTGGCAAATCAAGGCCTATGTCCACTTTATAATTTTATTTCTTATATTCTGAGTTGGAGGCAGAAGTTATTATTGGTCAGTACAACTGCAACAAAGATTACAAGAACTAAAGATACCGAAGAACAAGAGCCAAAAAAAGATCTTGAAAAATGAGCCCTACCTTCCTATTTATAGAGGTAGGGGCCTAAAATCTCGTTTAAAGTATCTTCGGCCGTTCTCCACGTTTTATACCAATTACCCTTGAAAATAGATTACCACCTCATCCGATATCATGGGTCGGTACAACTCCAAGGGTAGGGTCGATACTGACCCATAATATTGCCAAATTGGCTGCCTTCAACTCTTTATATTGAATATTCTTATGGTTAGATTTGTGTTTCCATAGCTATTTGCATTAATAATAGCTTGTTTCTGAGTCCAAAATGATGGTTATGTGGAAGAACAAAGCTACCGATTCAAGTGTTTGTGGAGATCGATAGAGAATTGCATTGGATCAACAAAACAATACTTTGGATAGTCTTCTAACATCAAATAAGGTATGTGGGTTGAAGATGGGACCCACCTATAGAGGAAATAGGGATCGGTACCGACCCATAGATAGGGGTCGGTACGGACCAAAAGTTTGGTGACTTTATGGTTGCCTTGGCATGAGTTGTTCTTGCATTAGCCTTGTAATTTTGTCTGTGTTTCATTTCTGGACTCTTGGACTATCCCTTTGGCCTTCCTACCTTGATAACCCCAAGTTCGGCTCGTCCAATCTGTTTGAATATTGTCTGGTCAAAAGGTTGGATAATTGCATATATATAAACACGCACGCACACACATACATACTACTTTTTTTGGTGCGCTATTCATGGTGATGTACTTAGCCTTTTGGTTGAATCAGCCACAACCTTTCATTTGGAACATTTCAAACTTAATGCTCCTTAATAAATTAATGTGAATTTAGGATTGACATAGTACGCTAAGAAGTTCGAGCCTGAATACTCCCTCATAAGAAGTTCGTCGTTTCTATAAACAATTCTCTAGTATTTCATAAATACTCAAGAATACTCCTCACTACCATTTGGCAATTTTAATTCGAATATGATATTCTCCCAATGTACCAAGTACATAAGGAAAATGTGACATAGTAGACTACATAGCATATGTGATAACTCATATTGCCAATGTATAAGGAATCCATCTCATATGCTCCATATTAAACATTTTAACATGGTGTCTATGTATATTGTTTAAGATAAACCCAATACCATTTGATACAGATTATAAAAGACATCATTTTCAAATCTAATGTTAAGGATTAAACAGTCAAACCAAAACTTTTAAACTCAAAATATATTTCAAATTTTCCAACTAAAATTTGAAAATTATCCTAAGGCCCAAACCAATTTGGGCACTTACAATTTGGTCGGACTCACTCTGCTTATTCGGGCTAGTCGACAATCGAGTTGGGGAGAAAACTTGATTATTCAACCCTAAGCCTTGACACAGCCTTTTTAGACACCTAGTCAGATATGTAAACTTTAAACAGTTAGCCCTAAAGTTGCTAACTAGACTGCATAAATCATTTGTGCTCAGATAACATTATTGGAATCGCGCCAATCTAAAATAGGTGAAATGTGTAGATTTCAAATTTTTTTCCTAGTTGGATCCTGGTAGGCCTATAAAATCTAATATATATAGTAGATCTAATCTAATTAATTTAAATTAAATCATACTTTATTTAATTATTATGGTTCAATAATTAATTTTAAAATTATTATTTGTATAAATTGTATATGTAATAGCCCTACAAATTAATAAATAAATAAATAAGTAATTAATTATGAAGTTGAAAAAGTTTAGAAATTAATATTTTATTTGCTTATTATGCTTGGATGAATCAAGTGACACTAGTAGAAAATCTAAATTAATAATAATTAAATGCAATCGTTAAGAAAATGGGGTAGTGGGCCGGCGGCCCACATCCTTTTTGAAGTGAAGATAACCACCTCCTAGCTCCCTCTTTTCATTTTCTCTTAACTAAAAACAAAAGCTTGAGCTCTTAAGTGGTGCTTGCGGCCTAAGAAAGAAGAAGAAAAAGGAAAAGATTAAAGCTAAGGGAATTATAGACTTCATCAATTAAAAGTATAGGTGAGTAATATATTCCATAATCTTTTCTTTCTTGCATTCTTGATGGCCATATCATAATTTGGTTATTTCTTTGATCTGGCTTGTCTAATCATATGGGGTATTAAATATGGCGATAAGGATTTCATGTTAGAAAACAATTTTAATTAACCAAATTTTTTTATAAGTAGATAAATGGTTATAAATAAATTAATATCCATTTACAGAGAATACAAATTAGTAGTCTACTACAGAAAAACTGGAAACAAATTAAGTAGATTTTTAATGAAAATTTGGTCTAACCAATGGGTTAAGATAGAGAACCAAAAGATGAATAGGTTATGACCCAAAGGTCATTTAATTAAAGAGTATAATTAATTACGGGGTTGTAGACCAAATCCATATTTTATGTCAAACGTGTTAGTAAAGTTCATAAAACGGTAATAAAAGACTAAGTCAAACGAATAAGAAGTTGATACGTATAAAGCAGGTGTTAAATGTGCATTAGGCAGTTCCCAACATGCACTGAAGGACAGTGCCTGACGTGTTAGAGCAGAAATGAAGGAAAATAAACCAAATATCGAGGTTGGGTAAACCAAGAATGCTAGCTGAGGGCGGTCGACAGACAGGTAGGAATCATGAAAGAGAAAGGGAATTCGGAAATTTAAAGAGTTAATTTCATAGATCACTGAAACTAAACTATAACATGCTTCCCTAGATGAGTTCAAGAACATTGATTACCAAGAATATAGTAACTATCAAAAGAATACGTAAATCAGAACTAGTAAACTTCATAGATAATATGGTATGACAAGGCTCAAGGCGACCTAGATCGGAACCCAAGATATTAATGACAATATGACAATTCATATTAATAATCAAAAGACGGTTAGTTGAAATGTTAGCTTAATAAAAAACTAAGTGAAAGCCTAATAATGTGTATAATAATGTATAATTCGGAATCAAAGCATTGGTGTAAGGACATTAAGGCCTAAGTAGCGGCCATGAACGACGAGGCGTAAGTTCTTAGTGGCAGCCAAGATACAGTATAATAATGCATATAGTATATAGGCATAAGGCCATTATGGTAGCCGAATGGTAGAACTTTGATGATATATATATATATATATGATATAAAAGTATGTGAACCTTAGGAGTAGACGAAGATAGGGTATTTTAATATAATAAAATATTGTACCTTTCTCTATGACATAAACCGAGTGAATGTTTTTAATTACGGTATCATAATAGTGTGGAAACTTGATAATAATCTAACAATTTAAATCCACCATACATTCTGATAAAAAATTCTTTGGAAAGCAAAGGAATGCTCGTTCTACCTGTTGGCAATGTGGTCTCACTATCCGATATGCTTAGGGGTAATATGTTATTTACACTAGACTTTATGTTCGACTCATGTTTTTGTTATAAACTCACGGGTACTCATTGGAGTAGGCTGAGTTTATGGGTTTAGGCTAGTTGCTTTTGGGGATAGCTGAATAATGCAAGTCGAAGACGAAGTAGGAGGCTTAGGTGTTATATTTATGTTTATTTTCATTGTATCTAGTGTTAGTGACCGCATCATCATATGTGTGATACTAATAGCTTTATGTACTACATTTTGGCCCCGCATGGGTTTAAACTAAATCTATAGTGATATGTTTCATATTGTATATCTGCTTTGTTTACTTAAGATATATTATATAATCTCATCTTTGTCTCCAAATGATAATTCCAAGGTGACTACAACACATTAGGGTTACATATTTGGGTTTTAAAATGAGGGATGTTACAGTTGGTATTAGAGCTTAGGTTAGTGGACACTTAAGTAGGACAAATCTTAGAATAAGTAAACAAACACCTTAGGGAGGATATACAATAGTATAGAACTTATTTGTATTTTTTATATAGAGATATAGATGAGTTAGTATAGATCTTCTATTGCTAAATTACTTTCTTTCTTCCATTTCCAATGAAAAATTTCTTAGCGAAATGGATTTGAGGAGTGGAAGAAATATAATTGGAGGAGCCAATACGAAGAAGGAGAATGATAGTACTCAAACAATCGATGACAATAGCGGGGGAGCACCTTTAGCCATAGTAAATGAGGTAGTCCCGCCAGTAGCAATAATGGATATGAATATTTTATTCTAGCAGTTTATGGTGCAGATGATGCGAGAGGCCATACCGGATGTAGTGGAGCTGATACCAGTTGCTAGAGTAGACTTCTCTAAGTTAAGTCAGAACAATAGGGACCTTAGGGGTAAGACGTATACTGAGAAAGAGCCGATAGTAGAAGTACTGAATTGGCTGAAGGTATGCGAGCGCATATTTAGGGATTTAGGGCTGAATGGTGAGTAAAAGTGATGGTTAGCATCAAGAAAGCTTCAAGAAGACGCTTTAAATTAGTGGGAGAACATGATAGTTGAAACTCCTTAAGATGAGATTACTTGGGAGCAGTTCAGGGAGGATTTGAGGCCTATTTTATTTTAAAGTATCAGAGGAGTGTATTGTAGAGTGAGTTCATCGATCTTCGACAAAAGGATCTTTCTTTGGAAGAATATGTTTAGAATTCAATGCCACGGCAGAGTATGGCCGAGAGTTAATTAATACCCAATTAATTAAGATCGAGAAGTTTGTGAGGGTATGAAGCAGGGATTGGACCACAAGGTGATAGGGCACGTTGCGACACCTTTGAATTTGTTGTAGACATGGTGAGGATGTATGACAACATGTACCAATCCCATAGAAGGCGGAAGTAAGGCCAAAGGTAGAGCAGAAGAAGAGGTTTTACCCTTACCAAAATGTTAAAACGGGCAGCCGTCGAAAGGAAACGCTTCAAAACAAGGAGGTCAAAATGATCTTTTAGAGATTACTTGTTACAATTGTGGGGCATTATGCATCAAAGTGTCCGCACTAGCTGCACTGACTAAGGTCAAGCATTTCAGCTATGATCAATTGGGCCATAAGAAGAAGGATTGCCCTTGACTGAAGCAGATGAGGTTGTTTGCCTTGGAAGGCCCGAGAGTAGGACTTCAATCAAGGAGTAGGAATAAATACTATGTTGGAAGGAATGATTTCTATTTCCAATTTTTCAGTTGGATTTCTTTTTGATATTGGAGTTACACATTCTTTTATTTCTAAGGATGTTGTTGTAGAGTAGGATTGGGTGTTACCTACTTAGTTACTTCTTTGCATATGGTTAATCAGATCGGTTGGTACGCCACTCTTCCATTGAGGTGCACTAACCTAGAATTTATCCTCTACGACCATTTGTTTTTGTGTGACCCATTTGTTTTTGACTTTGAGATTTACGGGATAAATTTGCATATAGATTGGTTAGTATAGAACGAGGTCAGAATTTATTGTGCTAAGAGAATCATTGCCAATTGGAATATGAAAGGAAAAGATAGGATCTTAGTATCCTTGAATGAGATGAATGCAGAGTTAAGGGTTTCACTATGTGCAATGGAAAGCCTCGAGGAGGAGATAATTAAAGTTTATGTAGTTCGAGAATTAGCTGATGTTTTAAAGCTAGCGATGGATTTACCTCTAAAAAGCGATTAAGTTTTGCATTGATATAGTGCTCAAGGCACAACCTGTTAGTAGACCACCTAGCAGGATGCTGCCTAAGGAGATGGTGGAATTGAATAAGTATTTAGTGGAAGTTGGGCATCATAGTTTCATAAGGCTAGGTAATTTGCCATAGGGAGCATCAACAGTATTTGTGTAGAAGTCGGATGGATCACTTTGGATGTGTATCAATTATAGGAACCTGAATGAGCTAACATTAAAGAATCATAATCCATTATCGAGAATAGAGATCTGTTTGACCAATTGGGTGCAGCCAAAGTATTCTCACAGTTAGATTTGGCCAGTGATTCCATCAACTAAGACTTGTTGAGAAGAGCATTCCTTTGACCTTTAAAATGAAATATGTAGGTCGTGTTGTCTCGAACGAGGGTTGGCATTATATACTTTAAAAGTCAAAGCTGTGAATGATTGGAAGAGATCGGAGACAGTCGCCGAGATAATAAGTTTCTTAGGATTGGCAAAATACTATTGGAGATTTATTAGAACTTCTCTAGAATAGCAGCACCATTGAACAACTTACCTAAGAGAGTGAAAAGTATGTTCTGACAAAGGCGTGTAAAGCAGCGTTCCAAGAGTTAAAGCTTCGATAGACAGAGGCTTCGATGTTGGTTATGCTAGAAGGAAATGGGAACTTGGTTGGGTACACAAATGCTTCGGGTTTAGGTTAGGAGCCGTATTGATGCAGAAAGGTTATAGCTTATGCATCTAGGCAATTAAGATCCCATGAGGTTTGGTATCCAACCTATAATTTAGAGTTAACAATAGTCGTCTTTGAGCTTTACATTTGAAGACGTTACCTTTTAGGGAAAAGTTTTGAACTATTTATGGACCATAAATTTTTGAGATATTTGTTCTCTCAAAAGGATTTGAACATGCATCAACAAAGATGGTTAGAATTCTTGGTATAGTATGATTTTGGAATAGGGTATACCCGTGGAAGGGAAATAAAGTTGCTGATGCCTTAAGACAAAAAAAACTGAACTGTGTTTTGGCAATAACGAAGAGTAGATGTCTTGGATACGTTAGCATCTTGTGATATGCAGTTTCGATTGAAGGTTGTTCGAGTCGAGATTCGAAGATGTTGCCTTGCTTAGAAATTCATCCAGTGCTTATAAAGAGAATTGCCGAAGGATAGAAGGAGGATCTATTATGTGCTGAAATGATCAATGGCTTAAAGAGTGGTGCCGAGGTTGAAGAACTGACGGGATTCAGTATTGATAAGAAAGGATGGCTTTGGAAGAAGGGAAGACTGTATGTTCCAAATCGAGGTGAACTTCGAAAGCTAGTCATGGACGATTGTCGTCATTCCAAGTTTTCCATTCACTTAGGAGGCACAAAGATGTACCGAGATATGAAACAGAGCTTTTACTGGAAAGGAAGGAAAAGTTATGTTGGCGAATATGTGGAGGGATGCATCACATGCCAATAAGTTAAGGCACAACTATAGAAGCAAGTGGTCTTTTGCAGCCTTTGGAAGTTCCGATATTGAAATAGGATCCGATTTTGATGGACTTTGTTGATTGGTTGCTAAGGATGAGGGAAAGGAACAAAAGTAGATGGATTATAGTTGATAGGTTGACTAAGATCATCCATTTCATTCTAGTAAAGTCGACAAGCACAATAACCAAATTGGCTGAAATATATGTTAAGACTATAGTAAGGCTTCATGGAATTCATTGTAATATAGTGAGTGATCGAGACCTATTATTTGACAGTGCATTTTGGCTAAGCCTACAAAGCACCTTGGGTTCATGGCTATGTGTGAGCATAGCGTACCATCCGTAGATGGATGGTCTGACCGAAAAGGTCAACCGAGTGTTGGAAGATTTACCAAGAGATTGTGTGTTAGACTTCGGTGGATCTTGGAAAGATCATCTTCACTTAGTGCAATTTTCGTACAATAATAGTTACCAATCCAGCATTGGGATGACACCTTTTGAGACATTGTATAGAAGGCCTCGTAAGTTGCCAGTAAATTAGTGTGAAACAGGAGATGGACTTGTGTTAGGTTCGAATATGGTAAGAGAGACTTCAGAGAAGGTCGAATTGATTAGACAAAGGATGCCCAGCCTAGACAAAAGAGCTATGCCAATAGGAGGCGGAGAGACCTAGTGTTTGATCTGGGAGATCATGCGTTTGCGAAAGTGTCACCTATTAGAGGCACAATAAGTTTTGGAAAACTAGAACGTTATCGCCAAGATATGTTGGCTCGTTCTTTATATTAGAGAAGAACAGAAGGGTAGCTTACAGAATCGATTTTTCAAGTGCTTTTGTTGGGATGCATAATGTGTTTCATGTATCACATCTACAAAAGTGTGTTCCGAACCCCATGGTTGTCGTGATTCTGAAAGCTATGGTATACGTGGTTGTTAAACCAAGCAGGACTGATGTTAGGAAGCTTATTTGGATTGTAGGCCAAGATGAGAAAAGGCATTGGAATAAATAAGTAAATCTTTTTTGGGTCTAGTGGAGTTAGGACCAAGATGGTTGTACTTGGAAAACAAATAATAAGGTTAAGGGGACTTATCCAGAGTTTTTTCTTAGCTTAGATCGTATGTTTGCTATGTCTAATTGTATGCCATATGTGTGTGTGTGTGATATTATGGTTGATTTTTGTTATGTATTGGTAGAAGCACTAATGCATTTTTGATTGAGATGCATGGATGAAGAACCCATGTGTGTGCATGTTAGATTAGGCATAAGGAAGCCTAGAGCTTAATATTGGACCTTACTTTAATTTCAAGGAAAAAATTCCAATAAGAGGGAAGCCTGTAACACACTTAGAAATTGATAAATAAATAAGTAACTAATTACGAAGTTAATAAAGTGAGATAATACAAAAATAGGTAAATATGCATGTAAAATTTTATTTACTTATTATGCTTGAATGAATCAAGTGACATTAGGAAAATCCTAGTTGAAAATCTAAATTAATAAGAATTAAATGCAATCGTTAGGGCTAACAAATTTCATGAAAATGAGGTACTGGGATGGCGGCCCAAATTATCCCTTTTGAAGTAAAGATAAACACCTCTCTCTTTTCATTTTTTTACATTCAAAAACTTAAAACAAAAGCTTGAGTTTTTTAAATAAGAAGGAGGAAAACAAAAAGATTAAAGCTAAAGGAACTATAGACTTCAGCAACTAAAGTATAGGTGAGTAATATATTCCATATCTTTTCTTCCTTATATTCCTTATCGTATGATAACTTGGTCGTTTCTTTGATTTGGCTTGTTTAATTGTTATAGATATTAAATATGGGGATAAGGATTTCAATTAGAAAATGGTTATGATTAGTAGAATTTATTCTTGAGTAGGTAAATGGTTGTAAAGTAATTAAGATCCATATATGGAGAAATTGGTTAGTTATGAGGAATACTATACATGATTAATCTACTATAGAAAAACTAGGAACAAATTAGGTAGTTTCCGAAGAAAAATTAGGTCTAATCGAAGGGTTATGATAGAGAACTAGAAGGTAAATAGGTGATAACCAAAAAGTTATTTAATTAAAGAATTTAATTAAATATAGGGTTGTAGACCAGATCCATAATTTATGCTGAATGTGTCAGTAAAGTGCATAAAATAGTAATAAAACACTAAGTCAAACGAATTGGAAGTCAACACGTTTAATGCTAGTGTTAGACATGCAGTAGGAAGTTCCTAATGTGCATCTAAGGACAATGCCGGAGGTGTTAGTGCAGAAACAAAGGATAAATAAACCGAAATACTAAGGGTAAAAGGTTAAAGTATGAAAGCTTAGATTGGGTAAACCAAAAATGCTAGTTGAGGGCCGAGGACAGTCAACGGTTAAGTTGGAATTATGGGAAGAGGAAGAGATTTTGGAAATTTCAAGAGTTAATTTAACAAACCACTGAAACTAAACTATAATAGGATTCCCTAGAAAAGACCAAGAATATTGACTATCGGGTGTAGTATAACTCTTAGAAGAATGTGTAAATCGAAACTTGTAACTTCCGAAGATAAATAAGGTACGATAAGGCTCAAGGTGATTGAGGTCGGAACCCATGACATCGACGAAAATATGATAGTCGATTTTAATAAAAAAATGATTAGTTGAAATGCTAGCCTAATAAATAGCTAAGCGAAAGCCTAATATTGAGGTTTGTTAAGAACGAGGGCAATGGAGTAAGGCCTGTGTGGCATTTGAAACTGAAAGCGAAGGAGTAAGGCTTGTATGGCATCTGAAGGACGAAAGCAATTAATGTAAGGCCAAAAGTGATAATCAAGGGAATGGTGGATGACATAAGGCCTTAGTTGGGAGTCCAGAATGCGATAGTGAAGGTATAAGGGTTGTTTAGTAACCGAAATTGAAAGTAAAATAGGTATAAGGCCTACGTGGAAACCCAAGTATGAAAGCGTTGGTGTAAGGACATTATGGCCTAGGTGGAAACAAAGAAAGATAAGGCGTAAGACCTTAATGGCAATGGCAGTCGATAAACAATTCAATTTATCTATATAGTATATATGCATAAGGCCTTAGTGGCAACCGAATGGTGGAAGTTTAATGATATGTATATATATATGTATGTATGTATGTATGTATCTACCATTAAAGTACATAAACCCTTAAGTGTAGACGAAGGTAGGGTATTTTGGTATAATTAAATATTGTAGTTTTCTTTATGACATAAACAATGGAGATACTCTCGGTTATGGTATCACAATAGTATAGACACATCGTAATAATCTTACAATTTGAATCCATCATATATTCTGATAAATTATTGCATTGGAAAGTGAGGGGAAAGCCTGTTTTACATGTTGGCAACATGGTCTCACTATCTAGTATGCTTCGGGGTAATATGTTGTGCACACCCAACTTTATATTTGAACCATGTTTTTATTCTTGTTTTTCATGTAAACAAATGGGTACTCATTCAAGTTGGCTGAGTTTATGAGTTTAGGCAGGTAACTTTTGGTGATAACAGAATAATGCAAGCCGAAGATGAAGTAGGAGTCTTGGGTGCTATATCTGTGTTTATTTCCGCTGTATCTAGTGCTAGTGCCCACATCGTCATATATTGGACACTAATAGTTATATATATATATTATATTTTTGATCCCACGTGGGCATGATTTTGGGGATGTAAAAAATTTGTTAAACTAAATCCGTGATGATGTGTTCCATTTTGTATATCTACTCTAATTAATTAAAACTATATGACATAATTGATCCCATCTATGTTGTCAAAAGATAATCTCAAGGTAACTACAACACATTAGGATTACATCTTGGGGTTTCAGAATTAGGGATGTTAAAGAATATATCATTATATATTAAAAAGTGAATATTAGGCACACATCCTAAAAATGGAACTTAATTCAAAGCGGATCCCTGTGATAAAAAATATATTTTCTACGTCCTTGTTTTTGTTTTCCGCCAATTTTTTCCTGAAATTACCCTTTCGATTCACTGTCGAGCTCTGATTCTTCTTCTTATTTTTCGATTTAAATGGAAAACGACAATTAAATTGAAGACGAACCAAGCTTTTTTATGTAATATGATATTCTTTATATTTGCAGTTATGAATAATCACAACAAATTTCTTTTTTTTTTGGATTAAAATGATTTTACATGAATAATTGCTGATAAGAATTCAATTATTGAGAATAATTGCTGATAACTATGCAATTATTATGAATAATTGCAGAGATTGATGAATTTAATCTTCATAATTAAACTAAAATTCTTTATTTTGTTATTTACGGTTATAAATGTCTAGTTTTGGATTGAAATGCTTTTATATGAATAGTTGCTGATGAGGATGCAATTAATCAAAATATTTGCAAACATATATGCAATTATAGAAGATAATTGCAGACATACATGCAATTATTCATAATAGTTGCATACATCTATGCAATTATTATGAATAATTGGAAGAAAGATGAATTTAAATAATTTTAAGAGAATAATAAACTGCAGACGTTGTATGTATGTTAAATGGATTATAGTAGTTAAACTTGTAAATTGTACGCAATAGTTGCAGAAATTTCTACAACTATATGCAATAGTTGCAGACATTTCTGCAACTATTTGCAATAGTTGCATTTCTGCAACTATAGGCAATAGTTGCATTTCTGCAACTATATGCAATAGTTGCAGAAATGTCTGCAACTATATGCAATAGTTGCAGATATTTCTGCAACTATACCATATAGTTGCATAAATTTCTGCAACTATACCCAATAGTTGTGGACATTTTTGCAACTATTCGCAATAGTTGCATTTCTGCAAATATGCAATAGTTGCAAAAATGTCTGCAGCTATTTGCAATAGTTGCAGACATTTCTGCAACTATACCATATAGTTGTCCGCAACTATATGCAATAGTTGCAGACATTTCTGCAACTATACCATATAGTTGCAGAAATATCTGCAAGTATTTGCAAATTTTGTAAATTTGAAAAAAAATCGAAAATGTTCAAAATTTGCTGAATTGTATGCAAATATTTGAAATAATTGCACCTTTACTACAAATATGAATTTTTGGTATCAACAATGGATCTCATTTCAAAGATCATAAAATTTGTGATTTTTTGGTCAAAACGGTATGTTGATCCGGTTTTTATACATAAAGTTATACGCGGTAGAAATGTTAAAAACATAAAGGGTATTTGTGTATTTTTGCGTGCGCGAATTTGAAAATAGGGAGCGGAAATGTAAGTTTTGTTTGTGAAGGATGTTTTATCTATTTTGAAGCTTATTAGGGATGTGAGCCAGACTTACCATATTAAAAATGTATAAAATGTGATAAACGTATATGATCTGCAACATATCAAAATGTATACATGGTCGAGTTTATACATGAGTAGATATCGGGATTATAGCTACCATTTACGTACTTAGCACTTGCATATATTCCTTTAACCCGAATTAACATATTACATATATATATCTGTATGTATCTATCTATATATATATGTGTGTGTGTGTGTTGTGTGTGTGTGGACTTGAAATTATAATTAATAATATATTCAAATGTAATTTTGAAAATAGTACACAAAATTTTGACCAAGTGATTTTTAAATTAGAATTTAAAATATCAAAGTGGACATAGTAAATAAATTTAAATTCAAAGTAAATCCAAGATCTAAATTCAAAATTCCAAAATATCACAATTTTACTTAGTAAAATTTAACATACATACATACATACACATATACATACACACATATACCGAGTTAAATATAATTATGCCCAAAAATATTTTTTTAATTTATATATATATATATTACTAAGGAATTTGATATTTACACAAACATTTAAAATATATATAGATACATGCATGCATACATACATACATACATATATATATGTTTGTATGTATTTATATATGTATGCATGCATGCATGTATGTAATTTATGTTTCAGCTAAAAATATATATTTCTATTAATAGAAACCAAATTATTTATATATTATATATATATATATATGTATATAACTCAAATCTGAATATATATATATATGTATAAAGTATAAAACTGTGTGTATATATATAAATCAATATGATATGGCTAAAACAAAAATAAATTTTCTATTGCAATAAAACATTTTATAACAAACAACATATATTTACATTATTTTAACCTGAATTTAATTGATAAAAAATGATTTAATTAATAAAAATGTTTAAAAATTAATTAAAAATAACGTTTTCCAATCAAAATTAATTTAAAATATTATTGAACAGTGCCAAAAATTTCTTTTTTTAATAAAAGGCATATTGTAATATTTTAAAATGCATACAAAATGAATATTAAATGTGCAATTGACATACCAAAAAAGGCAAGCGCTGATATATAAATGAATGTGATAATAAAAAACATAAAATGAAAAATATATATATCGTAAAGGGTATATCCAAGAGAAGTAACCTTTGATTCACATAGTAATTCAAATCGTCTAGTAGATCCATGTTTAAAGGTGCCAGCTTCGGAGTGTCACTAGTTGACCAATTATGTAATTAATTTAGGGTGAAATGTTGCTCGGCTAGGAGTGGGAAAATGTGGGAATCATGGCAGCCTAGAGCGGGAGAGGTAGAGTGTGATTACCGCCCTACACCTTCGGTAATCAATATACCCGTATAGTGAGATGCAATAGTACTCGTCCGCTGTGAAGCGATAGTTAAGGGGTAAAGTAACTAAAACAATCACATAACTTATGTATATCTCATAAAGCATCGAATAAAATACAATAACCAAATAGATATAAAACAGGAAAAACAAAAAATATAACCATACGAACCATTACAGATCAGAGCATACGTTCAATAAAGTTATACAAAATAGTTGCAAAGTTTATACAAGTAAATAAATTCAACTATCCATCTCTAAAATAAAATATAGCACTGATAATGCTCTACAGTGCTGCACAATAAAATAAGCAAATGTACTTAGATAATTTCATATATAATAGTGCCTACCTTCTGCTCGTCCTCTAAACAGCTCATGCACTAATACCAAACCTACTATCTGGTCTACTTATTTAAGAGCACCTAAGATAATAAGAAGCAAAGCATAGAACCTCACGTCAAATAATAGTCTGGCATGAGTGATAAATAATCTCAAAATACAATAAAAGCCAATATAGTATAGGGAACACTAGGAATGAGAAGTCATACCTGACATGTCCTTGCACACAACAAATTAGCACTTAATACTCAAGTGCATGCTAAACTATCGTTATATAATGTACTAATACTCAAAGTACAGAATAGGTTGTCGAGGTATCTAACTCAGTAATGTCTACATATGAAGATATCCATCTCAATCACACAACAATCAATGTTAACACAACCATCATAACACTTATACCAATCAAGTCAATAAAAGAAACCATTAAAAACTCGGATACTGCTAAATAACTCATATGACCAACTCAAACAGTCCGCAACCACTCAAAATCGTAGATACTCGATACTCAAGCTCATGCCTAACTCAGGTAGTTAGGAATGTGGATTATTCAATGTCCAACTCATGGGTGTACTCAAATCACCATAGGGAAAAATCAAACTACCCTACCCCATATGAACACCTATACATACCGATAGTAGAAACGTCTCTTATCTACTTCACGAGTGTTCATTCAGCACCTACCGATACAGTAACTCCTCTCTTACTATATTCACTTTCCTCTTACATAGTATGACATCCATCTCAATCATACATCAACCAATGCAAACGTAATTGTCATAGCACTCATGGAAATCAAAGAAACCATCACGCTTTCGGATGCTCCTAAATAACTCAAGAACAAAGAGAACACGCATTTAAACAAGCAATTTCAAAACATCACATATATACCTAATACCAATCCAAACAAATAACATGTAGGAATTTACGTTGCATAGATCTAGCCATACAAATAAATGATTAGTGGCATGACAAAATGGTCAAAAATGGATTATCAAATTCCAAGCTTTTTAATACATTTAAACACATTATTTAGTTTAGGTCATTCATAAAAACGTGTTTAAATATCGAAATCATTCAAAAATCAAATATTTAAAACTATATAGCAAATAAAGTAATGTAAGGGATATGAATCACTCACCAAATCAAAAAAAAATGCACAAACACCAACGAAATCTCGAGGTGAACAGTAGCTTCGTGGATCCTAATGCATCCCTAATAGTAAGGAATCTAATTCCCATGCTAATTACCTTTTAATTGCTTAATTAAGCTAATTAAAGTAAGGGAAGACGACTTTTTGGCTAAGGAGAAGACTAATGGAATTTATAATATTTTTGGAAAGATGGGAAATGATAAGGTACTGTCCCATCAGCTCTAATGGACACAATTCCCGAAATGGGTTAGTGGGCCTAACCTAGGCTTAAGCTAATTAACCACTAAGCTATTTCAAAAATAGTCCAAACTCAAATAGTCATAGCTCCTAAATGTTAAGCCCAAAAGGCTATTATGACCACTCTATAGAAAGAGAAACCATAATATCTTTCTAATGGAAGTGGTCTTGGACTCTAGTTTGGCTGCTATCGAAAGTTATAGGCCTCACAGGTTTTTCAGAGTCAAAACCGTCTAATAAAATTACTAAGATTTAAAAATGTCTACTCAACATTTTTCAAAGTTATAGGCTCATATGACCCAGTTTGGATTCAAGAATAATATTTTTTTTGATCCTTCAATGCGTAAAATATGAGTCGCTGCATTCTCCCCCGTTTAAGAATTTCACCCCTGAAATCCTGTCATATATGGTAAGTCAAACAACAAAGTTATCCTACATGCCTAACAACCATAAGCAATCATATCAAACATCAAACATGCATATATACATATGCAAGAAATAAATTTACGCCTACCTTAGCATGTAGATACTGAACTATCTAATATGGAACATTAAATATGATATCAAATATGAAAGTTGATGATAAAATGGAAGTCTTACCAAGTGAAGAGCTTTGGATAAGTGGTACTCACTCTTTCCTTGGTCCTCCATGTGCAGTCATTATTTTCACTTTCACCCCATTGAACCTTAACTAAATTTACCATTTTCCTCCTAAGCTGCTTTGTTTCATGAGCAACTATATGAATAGCTCTTCGAGGTCTCGAAACTTCTCGTTCAATCTCAATATTATCTAGTTGGTCCTTTGTAATAAGTACGCCCGAGTCATGCACAAACTTCAGCAAATTAGAAATGTGAAACACATTGTGCACACCTGCCATCTTTTGAGGTATGTTGACTCGGCACACTAGGCTCCCAATCCTCTCAAGTATCGAAAAAGGACCTATGAATCTTGTTGTCAACATCCCTTTGGAATTGAATCAAACTACATTATTCAATAGAGAGATCTTAACAAGAACCATGTCGTTGATAGAGAACTCTTAGTCACGTCATCTCTTACTAACATGGCTCTTTTGTCTACCTTGAGCAGCTTTCAGACCGAATGATATAAATTGTCTCCAAAATCCCCTTATCACATCTGGCCCAAGTATCAATTTCTCACTCCACTTCCCATCAGCATGTGAGCATTGCATGGTCGGCCATATAAATAGTGTCGTACCAATGCTAAACTGACAAATTTTATTGTATGCAAACTTAGCAAGATGTAAATAAGTATCCCATGATTCACCAAAGTCAGGAATGCAAGCTCGCAAGTGATCCTCTAAGATACAGTTCACTCTCTAGGTCTACCCATCGGTTTGTGGGTGATAAGCTGTATTGAGAAGAAGCTCCATTTGCAACACTTCATGTAAGTTCTCCCAAAATCCGCTAGTGAATAATGAGTCTCGATTGCTTACAATTCTCTTCGTCACACTGTGGAATTGCACTATCCACTTCACATACAACTTGTCCAATTCGGATGTCGTCCTATGAGACATTATGGGCACGAATCTAACACTCTAAGTCAATCTATCGACTATGACCTTGATGCTATTGTACCCTCCTCTGTTACATAACAATCCATCAACGAAGTCCATTGATATATGTTCCTATTTGTACTTGGGAATCTTGAGCATTTTCAGCAGTCAACTAGCATATACAACAACCTTACCTTCCTACATCAATGCTACACACAATCCAGTACCACAAGCATCAATTTATAACGTCAACTCTTCTTTCCCACTTTGTATAACTAGTACATGTACACTTTTAAACTTCTCTACTAGATTCACGAACCTGTGGCCACACCTCTTGTCCCAATCGGAAGTCTGATTCTTCTTTGCTAAATTGGTTAATGGTGCAACTACCTTTAAGAAGTCCTTTATGAATCGTCTATAATGTCCAACTATCCAAAAAAAACTTCTCACATCTGTGACATTCTGATTTCACTCTTGGGCTGCTGCTACCTTATAAAGATCCATAGTGATTGTTGACCATAAAGATCACTTCAGAATGTAAGAATACAAGAAAGTCAGCGAAGGCATGGGAGAAGTTTTACAATAATTAAAGGGAGGGGGTCCCCTATGATCCAAAAGCAGGGTTTTGAAGGCATCGAAATAGCTTTCAAAGAGATTGAGTTGGTATTACAACCATTGAATGCTCTTGCAGATATTAAAGGGAGTATGGGCTTCAAAAGGAGTTGAAAGGGGTCAAGGATACCCTTTCGCTTTAGTTAATCCTTCTAAGACAGTTGGTTCCGCATGCATAAAGGAGTTTCGAATGTATTAAATGCACCTTTAGAAGGTAACAGATAATAAGCTTCCACATATGTACCAAACCATTTGAAACAGTTGCTTTCGCCACTATTCGCCTTCCATAGAAGAACATTTTATCATGGCAACCCTTTTGAAAGTATATATTAGCCTTTCAAATTGGTTAAATCCTTCTGCAGGAATAAAGGAGACTTTACATGTGACAAGAAGACGAGGCTTTCGCATTAATCAAAGGGATTACTATCGAAATCCACCCTCCACAACTATTACCCGACCATCAAGAAGCCTCCTTCAACATAAATAACCTTTCGCACATGTCCTTTCGTCGCCACTAAACCCATTCTAAACCATTCAAATACCCTGCCTCACTCATTTAAGCGGCAACTTATCATGATAGCACCAGATCTTAACAACAATGGAGAGGTTTCGAAGGAGATGAAGAAGTTAAAAGTGCTTCTGCTTACATTCAAACAGCACAATGATGTACAATGACACATTCGCCACTAACGGAAGCGTACCTCTCGATGATGTCGAAATGCTTTAGAAGTACCTGAAAGTAATATTGGTAAATATCAGATCAATATTTTCCACTGGCATACTTTTGACAAAGACGGGAGAACGAAGGCGAAAGGATGGGTGTGCAAGGTGGGAAAAGAGACCTTTCGACAGCTTCGAAAGGATGGATGCGGAAGGGTCCAAACCGTATCTATAAATACAACCCTAGGGGGTCCAAGTTCTTGATCGATTTTTGAATTCTTGGATTTTCTTTTCACTTCTTAGCCAAATCAAATTCTTTTAACCCTAAATCAAATTGGGGGAAAACTCTACTACTTTTAATCCATTCACGAGAAATGAAAATATGAGAGGATGCACGGATCTAATATCGATTTTGAATATGAGGACGATCATTTCAACCATTAGCTTGTCTATTGACCAATTGCACATAATACACATTTACCTTCTTAACCCTTATTTGCCATAAGTAATGTTATGGAGTTTACTTGGATATCTTGATTTCGAAGCATACTATCATCACGTCTAAAGACTATGCGATACTAAAGTAACGTGGTGATGATGATTCAATATTATCAAGTCAATTGGACTTGCATCATTTATCCAAGATAATATTCCATAGCATATTGAATTCACTTTTTGTTTAATATGTATGTTGTGCTCCACGTCCCTTCAAAGGCCTAAAGACCCTCTCTACTCATTTGAAAGATGTATCAAAGGAATTCACCATATGATCACTAAAGTCAAACCCTTTTTGAGAGAACTCCTTCGAAAGGTGTTTGAATACTTTGGAACATATCATTACTTTCGAAGGAACCTCTTCATGGTAGCAGAATTAATACCTTCGAAAGGGTTCCCTTCGAAGGCATAAAAACCCTTTCGACACACTCGAATGGGGTTTCGAAGGGATTGTTTACTTCTAAAACTTTGCTTTGAGGTGTTGACAATATTTGTTGTTAACATTTTTGGCGCTAGAAGGAGGGCATGAACCTTCAACCTTGTTATCTCCTTATAGAGTAATTATGAAATGTTTGACTTGATGTAGTAAAATGAAATCGAAAAGACTTAGTCAATTGGATGAGGAAGCGGTACACATAATAGTTTTGGAGGAAAATATTACTCCAACCTTCAACTTAGAAGGAGTTGTGCCAGTACAATCATCAACTCCAGTACAACCGTTGATAATGCAGCTAAGATAAGGCATTTAGAGCAACAACTATTAGAAATGCAAGAGCTCCTGGAAGTAGCCCTTTCTCAGAATTCTTCTAAAACTTCTGAACCAACAAAAAGAGACGAGGTAATCTCCTCAAGGGGGAACTTGAAAGCTTATACGTTTGAAGGCAAGAGCAAGATCGACTTAACTTCATCAAAAAAGAAAGAACATCATGCAACCAAAGCCAATCATCAAGGTAGAATGCGGGATAAATCTTTGGAGTAGTCTGGAAGCTCAACTTCAAAGGAATATAATCCAAATCGGAAAAGCTATCATAATGCTGAAGCTTATTCAAAGGATGTGGCAGAGAAGGCTGTTAAAGACATGCTAAATGCTAAAGAGAAAAGAACTCTAGATGACCGAGTGAATGACAATGAACGAGTAGCTCCGTTTATCGATGAAATCATGTCAACAGTAATTCCATCTCATAGCAAGATTCCAAACATGAAATATCACGGCACTACCAATCCCGATGATCAACTGATGGCTTCGACAGTCAGATGGATCTATTCATTGCTTCTAGGGTAGTGCGGTGTAGACTATTCCCAGTAACACTTCAAGGGGCTGCCGCAAAATGGTACCGCCAATATCGAGAGAAAACTATTTACTCGTGGAAACAATTCTCCTACGAATTCTCCGCTTAATTCTGCATATGCAAAGGTCCAACAGCTGATTACACTGTATTAGAAAATATCAAACAAAGGTAAGGAGAATCGCTGGGTGATTATCTTAGAAGGTTCAATATGTACGCTTTGAAGGCTAAGGATATGAATGATAGAGACAAGCTAATTGCAGTGCATTCAGGGTTGATAGAAAACACACCATTTTGGAAAGAGTTCTTTGTTCATGGATGTAAAGATTTATGTGACGCCCCACCACTATACTCACACTAGCCAAGGACACTACGGGGTAATGGCATCGATTAGCATGAAGAATAAGGCTGTTGAGGAGCAACCATCTGTGTAATCGCTTTATGCAGGTACCGATATGTCAGATAATATAACTTTCATTTCATTTCAAGAGGAAATCCGACATATCAAATACAAATTCAAACCTACCACACAGTGGCTATGTGGACTTCAGAAACAAATATAGAAATAAACATAACACAAATCAGTCACAGATATTCATATCACAAAGGCTGAAACAGATATGAATATAACACATAGAAGTGTATATCAAAGTAGTGGTCAAACAAGATCCACTATATCACAAAAGAATAGATACAAGTGCTAGACAAAAGAATAAGTATACATCAAGGAGTCTCTATCTCGAATGTCTAACAACAAAAATTACTAAGCTAAAGTAGTTAGCCAAAAGTCAGGTGACGAACCCTGATACGAAGTCAAGTAGAAGCACCTGAAATACCTCTGTAACAACCCGCATATTTATCGATTTTATATTTAAATATTTTATTGTTAGTCGGATGTTAGTCCGAAAAGCTACTTTTTGCATACGGTCAAATTAGGACTCGAGACCACCCCCATTGAGTTCAAAATGACGTTTGCGATCTTTTTGAGTGTAAACTTCGATATGTTTGGAGATAGTGAAATTTTCGTCACTTTTTGTGTTGGGCTTTTGGTTTGGGCTGCACCTCTACTAACTCAGCCCAACCCCTTCCTTCTCTTCATCACTTCATCAACTTAGAAGCTTTAGCAAAAATGGTGGAGGGAATAGGAAATTAAAATTCCAAGCTCAAGTTCTTTAGCAAATTCAACATCTAACTCCAAATTCAAAGTGAAGACATTGATTCAAGCTTGTGGTTGATCTTTGCTTTGCCCCCAAGCTTCATCTTCATCAAATTCCATGAAAAGGTGAGATTTTTGATCTCACATCTTGCCTATATCTATCTTGGACTGTTGGGAATGGTTCACTATCATTTTAGCATCAGCATTTGCATTTGGTTTGGATTGGATTGGTGAAAAACCCAAAATTCTAGTGTTTTTGGTGGAAAACCGCACTTAGGTCGTTTCTGCCTTCGCTAGGTCGTTCGCGAGTTAAGCCTAAGTCGTAGGTCGTTCGTGTTGCTAAGCCACACGGAGCATAAGTCGTTCACGAGTTAAAGGCTTGAGTCGTTCACGAGTTAAGGCATAAGTCGTTCGTGAGTTAACTCCTTAGGTCGTTGGCTTTTAAATCGTTAAGTCGTAGGTCGCTGCTTCTACTAAGTCGCTAGGCCATGCCAACTCCGCTAGCTCGCAAGTGTTAGGTCGTATGACCTTAAGTCGTAGGTCGTCCTCGACCTAACTCCACTAGGTCGTTCCAGCCTTAGCTCGCAGCTCGAATTGGAGCTTAAGTCGTTAAGTCGTTCAAGGCTTAAATCGTTAAGTCGTTCGTTCCACTAAGTCGTTCAAGGCTTAGGTCGTTAAGACATTCGTTTGCTAAGTCATAGCTCGTTCGACTTTGTTAGGTCGTAGGTCGCTCGCCTCCCTTAACTCCAGTTAGGTTGCTTGACCTTAAGTCGTAGGTCGTCTCCGACCTAACCTTCCCACTGCTACTTCACTAGGTCGCTTGACCTTAAGTCGTAGGTTGTCTCCGACCTAACATTCCCACTGCTACTTCACTAGGTCGCTTGACCTTAAGTCGTAGGTCGCTTGACTTTGTTAAGTCGTAGGTCGCTCGACTTTGTTAAGTCGCAGGACTTTGTTAAGTCGTAGGTCGTCACCGACCTTATCCTTGGTCTTGTTAGGTCGCGTGAACTCTAAGGTCGTATGACCTACTTTTCCTTAGGTCGCTGGACCAGCTTGCCTTCACTAGGTCGAACCCCGTATTACTCTGCGTAGGCAATCTTATCTGAAAAGTGATCAACAGAACTCCTTACTTTGATGGTTTTGGGGATTGATTTCTTTGAACTTTACTCACGTCTTCGAACGTGAATTTTTATGATTGATTGTTTCTACAATCACTTCTATGATTTGTCACTTCAAAATATAAAGGTTTCCTATACTAGTATTAAATATCAAAACTCTTTCATTAAAACGATTTCAACTCGATTTTCCATATCAAACTCGTTTATAAAACTGTTTTCCAATTTATTAGTATATACAAACCTTTACCTCATTCGTATGAGAAAATATAATTAAACGGCTTGGCAAAACAAGTGGTATGAAACGCTTGCGTTTACTTCGTCGGTTAATTGATGGACTTGTTCGATTGAAACTCTTGTGACAATTTCCTAGTGCAGATCTACAATCTGTTCGTAAATATTTGAGTTAAGCAAGTGGTTATGGGACATGAAGCTAAACTCTTATATTTACTAGCTTAGTGTAATCGACACTTCCTTATGATCACGATGATCATTCTTGTGATTTAGACTAGCGATTGTGCTATGTCTTTTTGTTTGCGAGGTTAGACTAGACACCATTTGTGTGATTTCGATTCACACATATCTCTTTATCTTCAAGGTTAGTCTATGCCTCATTGGTGTGATTTCGATTCACACATATTGAAACTCTTTATGATCGATGACGATCATTTTATGGTTTAGGCTCATGGGTCGTATCTATTTAGGTGCATCGATGTTTACTTCTCGCATGGGTCGTATCTATTTAGGTGCGTCGATGTTTACTTCTCGCATGGGTCGTATCTTTCTAGGTGCGTCAATGTTTACTTCTCACATGGGTCGTATCTATTTAGGTGCGTCGATGTTTACTTCTCACATGGGTCGTATCTATTTAGGTGCGTCGATGTTCATCTATGCATGGGTCGTATCTTTCTAGGTGCGTCGATGTTCGACTTTTCATGGGGTGTATCTTTCTAGGTGCATCGATGTTAGACATTACATGGGGCGTATCTTTCTAGTTGCGTCGATGTTTATTAATGCATGGGGCGTATCTTTCTAGGTGCGTCAATGCTAGACTTTACATGGGGTGTATCTTTTTAGGTGCATCGATGTTAGACTTTTCATGGGGTGTATCTTTCTAGGTGCATCGATGTTAGACATTTCATGGGGCGTATCTTTCTAGTTGCGTCGATGTTTATTTATGCATGGGGTGCATCTTTCTAGGTGTATCGATGCTAGACTTTACATGGGGCGTATCTTTCTAGGTGCGTCGATGTTCAGTTTATGGGATTGGTCATCCTCTCTTCTTGAGATTTCTGGATTTTATGTTTCACCAGCTTTTACCATTGACATTGATGAGTATGTCATTCTATTGTGGTTTGGTGAATTAAATTAAGAATTTGACATTCTTTTAATCTTTGAGAAGATTCTTGTGATATTGATTAATCTCTTGTTGATTATCATTTTCATACTTGTAGTAGTATGCTTTTATGGATATCTTATATGTTTATGCCATATCTCTTGTTCTATATCATTTTATCTGATAATTATAGCTAGACTGATCCGTTTATTATTTTCTTCTTAAATAATACTCGGGTCAGACTGAGATTTTACAGGTGCTTCCTCATGACTTCTTATCTGGAGCCATCTTCTGACTTTTGGCTAACTACTCTAGTTTAGTAGTTTTTTGTTTGTATACATTTGAGATTAGACTCCTTGATGTATACATATTCTATTATCTTGCACTTGTATCTATTCACTTATGTTATTGTGGATCTTATTTGACCACCACTCTGATGTACACTTTCATGTGTTATATTCATATCTCTTTCCGCCTTTGTGATATGAATTGTCTGTGACTGATTTGTGTTACGTTTATTTCTATATTTGTTTCCGAAGATCATATATAGCCACCGTGTGATAGCTTTGTGTTTGTATCGGTATGTCGGATTTCCTCCTTAAAAGATATGCATTCTATTCTATCTGACATATCGGTGCTCGCGCAAAGAAGTTACACAGATGGTCGCTCCTCAACAGCCTTATCCTCCGTGCTAATTGACAGCACTACACCGTAGTGTTCTTGGTTAGCGTGGGTATAAAGGTGGGGCGTCACAACCTCGGTCTGACCCGAGTATTATTTAAGAAGAAAATAATAAACGGATCAGTCTAGCTATAAATATCAGATAAAATGAGATAGGATAAGAGATATAATTAAAACGTATGATAACAATAATGCCATACTATGGCAAGTATACATCAGGTAACAACAAAAATCATACAATATCTCAAATATTCTCAAACATAAAAAAGAATGTCATATTCTTTAAATTATTCACCAAAACACAAATATTGACAAAACGTATCAATGCCAATCACAAAAATCAGTGAAACACAAATTCTCGAAATCATCAACTAGAAATCCAGAAATCACAAAAAGGGGAAGGCCTATCATAAACGGGAGCACGAAAACTCCCCAACACGTGTGTCACAAATGGAACGCTATTCCATGGTCGCTAACCATCAAGTTTGAGCTGAGACTCCACAAACGGCCCAATGACCATGGGTCGCTACCCTGCCAATTTGAGTCGAAGCTCCACAAACGGCCCGAAGACCATGGGTCGCTACCCCACCAAATTGAACTGAAGTTCCACAAACGGGGTTTTTTAGTCCCCCACAAAAACAAAGAGACATCGCACATCGCTAGTTTAAATCACAAAATGATCATCAATGATCGACAAGTGTAAATTACACTAAGTTAGTAAATAAATGAGTTTAGCTTCATGTCCCATAACCACTAGCTTAACTTAAATATTTACGAACATATTGTAGACTTCCACTCGAAAGTAAGTGTAAATTACACTAAGCTAGTAAATAAATGAGTTTAGCTTCATGTCCCATAACCACTACCTTAACTTAAATATTTATGAACAGATTGTAGATTTCCACTCGAAAATTGTCATAAGATTTCAATCGAACAAGTCTAAGAATTAACCGACAAAGTAAACGCAAGCGTTTCATACCACTTGTTTTGCTAAGCCGTTTATTTAGATTTCTCAAACGAATGAGGTAAAGGTTTGTATATACTAATAGGTTGGAAAACGGTTTTATAAACGAGCTTTTTATTAAAAATAGAGTTGAAATCATCTTTGTGAAAGAGTTTGAATAGTTACTATTAGTATAGAAACCTTTGCATTTTAAAGTGACAAACCACAAAAAATGATTGTAAAAACAATCAATCACCAAAGATTCACATTCGAAGACGTGAATCAAAACCATAGAAATCAAATCAAATCCATCAAATGGATATTCCCAAAAATCCAAAGAAAGAAGTCATCAAAGTTGATAAATGATAACAACAAATCGGATCATCAAGAATCGATTAAAAATCGGAAACCCACACAAAACTACCTAAAATAGGCAAAATGCACATTTCCCAAATTCAGTCGACTGGACTATATGGTCAGTCGACTGATACATGCCTAGAAACTCTCGGTTTCCAAGTTCAGTCGACTGGCCATATACGTCAGTCGACTGATAGATGGACAGAAGCTTTCTGTTTCCAGGTTCAGTCGACTGAACTGTATGGTCAGTCGACTGATACAGGGACAGAGAATTTTCTGTTTCCAGATTCAGTCGACTGACCTTATGGTTCAGTCGACTGAACTGTCATTTGCAGTATTTTCAGTCTAGCCCCATGAAGGGCAAAAATCCAAACGGAAGTGATCAGACAAGCAACAGAGACTAGGGATTTATGCCAAGCGATAACCCAGCCTTATAGGCTCTTCGATACACCCCAACAACATGTTCAAACATCAAAGATAGGATTTTTTAAAGATTTGACTTCAAAACACCAAAAATTGGAATATTCATCAAACCAATTCAATTCAAAGGCAAATGGACAAGGAATAGATGTTAGGAATTACTACCTAACAACTATCAAAGATATAGACATAGATGTGGGTTCAAAAACTCACCTTTAAAACTCAAAGACAACAAATGAGAAGCTCTAAAACAAAGGAAAGGCCAATTCCTCTTCAACCTCAACTCAAGAAGCTCCAATCTAAGCTAATAAGTAAATATTTCCTAAGTTAGGCTGTAGGAATTTCTGAAATTGAAGAGAGATAGAGATGGAGAAGATGAAGAGGATGCTTACCTAAGCTTCTCCTTGATTTTGGACTTGAATTTGTATTTCCTAAACAAACTAGGGTTTTGGAATTCTAATTCCTAATATCTTTCCCCATTTTTCTCTTGAGCTAGAGTGTTAGGAAATGGAATGAATGAATGAAGAGGAGTTGAGTGGAGTTAGGGTATTATGTTGGGTTGGTGGGCTGAAACCCAAACCCAAAGCCCTAAATGAAAATATCAAAATTTTACTCAACTCTAAACATATCGATGTTTATACTGAAAAAGGTCGCAAACGCCATTTTGCACTCAATGGAAGTGGTCTCGAGTCCTAATTCAACTGTTTGCAAAAAGTGACATTTTGGACTTAAATCCAACTAACGATGTTATATTTAAATAAAACATTTAAATATACAATCGTAAAATATGCGGGTTGTTATAGACTCCCCTCCTTAAAGAAATTGCATCCTCGCAATACTTAAGAAAAAGAAATAAAAAGTAACAACCATACAAAGGCATAACAACACAAAAAGAAGAAATTTTAAAATGAGAAGTTCACCTTAAAGAGCACGAGAAAGTAAGTTCGGATGTGTTTGCTCGATGAATTCTTAAGATTCCCAAGAGCAATCCTTAGGATTTGAGGACCATTGAACTTTCATAAGAAGAACATCTTTATTTCGAAGGCGTTTAACCTCCGAAGCAATGATACGAATAGGATGTTGCTCATAAGTCAAATTTAGTGAAACCTTAATTTCTTTAATTACACCGGGCTCAAGAATAGAATCGGAATCCCTAAGGCATTTCCGTAGTTGAGAGACGTGGAATACGTCATGAGTAGCAGAAAACTGAGCCGGTAATAAAAGGTGATAAGCCACGGAACCAATACGTTTGGTGATGGGAAATGGACCAATATATCAAGGTGCTAATTTTCTCGATCGACCAAAACGCACAACACCCTTCATAGGTGAAACAAAAATGAACACCAATAAAGTCTGGATCTAAAACCAACTTCTCACCAGCTTCAAGCCAACACGAAGGAAATCGGCATGGCCTTCCGTAGAGTGCCTCAAAAGGTGCCATACAAATACAAGATTGGAAGCTTATTATTGGAAGAAAACTCAACAAGAGAAATATGATCTTCCCAACTTCCACCAAAATCAAGAACACATGCACAAAGAAGATCTTCAAGAATTTGATTTACCCGCTCTGTTTGTCCATCGGACTGAGGATGATAAGTGGTGCTAAAATTAAGCTTTGTTCCCAAAGCTTTTTGAAGACCTTTCCAAAATCCACTAGTAAACAATGGATCACGATCGCTAACAATAGAAGTAGGAACTCCATGTAATTTAACAATTCCTTTAACATAGAGTTTGGCCAAAAGAGGTACGGTCCGATTGGACTGAACGGGAATAAAATGGGCGGACTTTGTAAGTCTATCAACTATCACCCATAGGCTATCATGACCCGAACGGGAATGGGGAAGACCGTCAATAAAGTCCATGGAAATTTGATCCCGCTTCCAAACTGGAATGTCCAAAGGTTGCAGTAACCCACCGGGCCTTTGATGCTCGGCCTTCATGAGTTGGCAAGTCATGCAACGCTTAATAAAGTTAGCAATATCAGATTTCATTCCATCCCAATAATAAAGCCGCTTCATGTCCGCGTACATTTTATCACTACCGGGATGAATGGTAAATTTAGAACAATGAGAATCTTCTAAAATGTCTTTACGAAGATCACAAATGTTTGGCATAATAAGTCTACCAAACTTTCGAATACCGCCACGAGCATCAATATCAAAGTCTTTCAAACCTTCAATATCAATTTTATCCCTACAACTTTGGCTAAGAAGAACCGATTCAGGATCATGCTTTTGAGCTTCAAGAATGCGGTCTAAAAGAGAAGGATGAGCGTCAAGGCTACACAAAACAAGAGATGAACATAAATTTGATTCACGATCTCGGATCTCACAAGTAGACAACGTCTCGAGATCATTCCATTCGGATATCATCATAGAAACAACCGCTTGTTGCTTACGACTAAGGGCATCGGCAACACGATTTCCCTTTCCGGGGGTATAAAGAATATCAAGATCATAAGATGCAAGGAACTCGAGCCAACTTTGTTGACGCAAATTAAATTCCTTTTGAGAAAATAAATATTTCAAAGATTTATGATCGGTATAGAGAACAAATTTCTCTCCCAAAAGATAATGACGCCAAATTCTAAGAGCGAAAACAATGGCCGCGAGCTCCAGATCACGAGTGGCATATCTAGTCTCGACAAGCTTTAATTGACAAGAAGCATATGTGATAACACATTCTCTTTGCAAGAGAATGGCACCGAAACCAATACGACTAGCATCAGTACAAACAATAAAGTTGTGGTTCCCTTTGAGAATCACAAGAATAAAAGCATCGGAAAAGAGTTCTTTCAATTGATCCTCTTTCCCAAAAAGCTAAGACATTCAAAATTATAATTAACTTTGTGTAATTATCTTTTTTATAAAAAATTTACTTTTTACAAGTTAATTTATTGTGTTTGATTGTCTCGTCATAGCATTTAGGAGATTCCTATCGATAACGTTGATCAAGCGCATCGACCAGAATTCTTAAAGCACTCAATGGGCAAAACAACACAAAATCATCTTCTATATGATAAACATGTCTCTTAAGAATTTTACAAATATTCTTTGTTCGTTTTAAGAACAAAATCCAATCATACTTATAAATATCTTATTGAAAAGATTTGCAAATTCTAAATTGTTGTTTTCATCCATAATCAATGAATACAAGGATGGTCTCATAGAGATATTCGTAGAATACTCGATTCATAAGATGGATGAAATAAGGTAGAAGGTTCGTCAAACCGAATGACATAACGAACCACTCACAAGAATCATAACGAGTATGGAATGCGGTAAGTGGAATGCTACCCTCCGCAACTCGTAGCTGATGAAAACCGGTGGCAAGGTCGAGATGAAAAGACCTTAGCACCACTCAATAGATTGCTTAGGTGATAATCCTAAGACAAGCTCAAATATACCGGAAAATTCACAAATTACTTGAATGAGAGAAATAGCATTCCCCTCATCATGTAGGTTTAAAGAATAAAATGATGCCACCGAATTTGGAAATCAAAATCATTAAGAACAATAGAAATCTGCTTAACAGATTGAGAATGTCAAAGATGGATAGTCCACTAGGGACATAGGATATAGGCTTCATACTGATTAAGCCAATCCTTTCCCAAATATCATTCCGAAACCTAAGTAGCAATCGGATCGGAAAGTATAATCACATTAAAAAAATCTCGACATTTTCACAAAGTAAACTGAGTGTTGCGGACCCACCAACCGGATTCGCAATTCTCAGTGAAGTCATCAAGCCAATAATATTTAAAGAAAAAGTAACAACAAGTTCTTTTGATATAAAAGAGTGAGATGCACCCGAATCAAAAGAAATTTGAATAGGATAATCGCGAAACAAAATAATGTCATCAAGGATAGAACGAGAATACCTTGACCAATAGAAGTGTTACTAGGGGCTTGCACAACATTCAGCTTTCCCTCTCTCCTACTTTGAAGTTTGGGACATGAAGATAAAAGATGACCCAAACCTTTGCAATAGCGACAAGAAAAGGGTTTCGGACACTCATTTGCATAGTGGTCCATAGAACCACAATTGTAGCATTGTCCACGACTAGAGGTAGGAGACTTTGCTACCGAAGTTTCCTGCTTCCCTTTCTTGTTGGGATTAGGGCTTTTGAACTTAATATGTCTCTTCTTGTTGATGTTGAAGTTTTGTTTGGCATCCACAACTTCAACATCACTTTCTTTATCGGCATCTTCAAGTCGAAGAGTGATATCTACAAACTGGTCGAAAGGCACTTCTAGTTTCAAAGGTAAAAACCTTTTTGGGGTTCTTACTCAAAGCACAGATAAACCTTTGATTCTTTACAAGATCCAAAAGTTGTTGAGCAGACATAAATACTCCATCCTGAGGAGTAGCACTGGATTGACCGGCGCTGGGACGGCCTGGTCTAACCATTTCTCTTGTTTAAGAAAGAAAGAAAGAAGAGGAAAAAAGGTTATTCCCAAAATGAATATCAAACAAACTTGATTGATAAAACAAGGCATCACAAAAGAAAATAGGATAGAACGGTACGAAGACTCGAATTAAATCCTATGGCACGATTTCTAAGAGGGACTTAGGACAATGATCCTTGCTAGATTATTCTACACTGTTCCGAAGTTTGGCCCTGATACCAAGCTGTAATGCCCCACCTCTATACTCACACTAGCCAAGGACACTACGGGGTAATGCCGTCGACTAGCACGAAGAATAAGGCTGTTGAGGAGCGACCATCTGTGTAATTGCTTTGTGTGAGTACCGATATGTCAGATAATATAACTTTAATTTCATTTCAAGAGGAAATCCGACATTTCAAATACAAACTCAAAGCTACCACATAGTGGCTATGTGGACTTCGGAAACAAATATAGAAATAAACATAACACAAATCAGTCACAGATATTCATATCACAAAGGCGGAAACAGATATGAATATAACATATAGAAGTGTACATCAAAGTAGTGGTCAAACAAGATCCACTATACCACAAAAGAATAGATACAAGTGCTAGAAAAAAGAATAAGTATACATGAAGGAGTCTCTATCTCTAATGTATAACAACAAAAACTACTAAGCTAAAGTAGTTAGCCAAAAGTTAGGTGACGAACCATGATACGAAGTCAAGCAGAAGCACCTGAAATACCTCGGTCTGACCCGAGTATTATTTAAGAAGAAAATAACAAACGGATCAGTCTAGCTATAAATATCAGATAAAATGAGATAGGATTAGAGATATAACAAAAACGTATGATAACAATAATGCCATACTATGGCAAATATACATCAGGTAACAACAAAAATCATACAATATCTCAAATATTCTCAAACATAAAAAAGAATGTCATATTCTTTAAATTATTCACCAAAAAACACAAATATTGACAAAACGTATCAATGCCAATCACAAAAACCAGTGAAACACAAATTCTATAAATCATCAACTAGAAATCCAGAAAGCACAAAAAAGGGAAGGCCTATCAGAAACGGGAGCACGAAAACTCCCCAACACGTGTACCACAAACGGAACGCTATTCCATGGTCGCTAACCATCAAGTTTGAGTTGAGGCTCCACAAACGGCCCGATGACCATGGGTCGCTACCCCACCAATTTGAGTCGAAGCTCTACAAACGACCCGAAGACCATGGGTCGCTACCCCACCAAATTGAACCGAAGTTCCACAAACGGGGTATCTTAGTCCCCCACACAAACAAAGAGACATCGCACATCACTAGTCTAAATCACAAAATGATCATCAATGATCGACAAGGGTAAATTACACTAAGTTAGTAAATAAATGAGTTTAGCTTCATGTCCCATAACCACTAGCTTAACTTAAATATTTACGAACAGATTGTAGACTTCCACTCGAAAGTAAGTGTAAATTACACTAAGCTAGTAAATAAATGAGTTTAGCTTCATGTCCCATAACCACTAGCTTAACTTAAATATTTACGAACAGATTGTAGATTTCCACTCGAAAATTGTCACAAGATTTCAATCGAACAAGTCTAAGAATTAACCGACAAAGTAAACGCAAGCGTTTCATACCACTTGTTTTGCTAAGCCGTTTAGTTAGATTTCTCATACGAATGAGGTAAAGGTTTGTATATACTAATAGGTTGGAAAACGGTTTTATAAACGAGCTTTGTATTAAAAATAGAGTTGAAATCATCTTTGTGAAAGAGTTAGAATAGTTACTACTAGTATAGAAACCTTTGCATTTTAAAGTGACAAACCACAAAAAATGATTGTAAAAACAATCAGTCACCAAAGATTCACATTCGAAGACATGAATCAAAACCATAGAAATCGATATCAAATCCATCAAATGGATATTCCTAAAAATCCAAAGAAAGAAGTCATCAAAGTCGATAAATGATAACAACAAATCGGATCATCAAGAATCGATAAAAAATCGGAAACCCACACAAAACTACCTAAAATAGGCAAAATGCACATTTCCCAGATTCAGTCGACTGGATTATATGGTCAGTCGACTGATACATGCCTAGAAACTCTTGGTTTCCAGGTTCAGTCGACTGGCTATATACGTCAGTCGACTGATAGATGGATAGAAGCTTTCTGTTTCCAGGTTTAGTCGACTGAACTGTATGGTCAGTCAACTAATCCAGGGACAGAGAATTTTTTGTTCCCAGATTCAGTCGACTAACCTTATGGTTCAGTCGACTGATCTGTCATTTGCAGTATGTTCAGTCTAGCCCCATGAAGGGCAAAAATCCAAATGAAAGTGATCGGACGAGCAACGGAGACTAGGGATTTATGCCAAGCGACAACCCAGCCTTATAGGCTCTTCGATACACCCCAACAACATGTTCAAACATCAAAGATAGGATTTTTTAAAGATTTGACTTCAAAACACCAAAAATTGGAATATTCATCAAACCAATTCAATTCAAAGGCAAATGGACAAGGAATAGATCTTAGGAATTACTACCTAACAACTATCAAAGATATAGACATAGATGTGAGTTCAAAAACTCACCTTTAAAACTCAAAGACAACAAATGAGAAGCTCTAAAACAAAGGAAAGGCCAATTCCTCTTCAACCTCAACTCAAGAAGCTCCAATCTAAGCTAATAAGCAAATATTTCCTAAGTTAGAGTTAATGAATTTCTGAAATTGAAGAGAGATAGAGATGGAGAAGATGAAGAGGATGCTTACCTAAGCTTCTCCTTGATTTTGGACTTGAATTTGTATTTCCTAAACAATCTAGGGTTTTGGAATTCTAATTTCCAATCTCTTCCCCCATTTTCTCTTGAGCTAGAGTGTTAGGAAATGGAATGAATGAATGAAGAGGAGTTGAATGGAGTTAGGGTATTATGTTGGGTTGGTGGGCTGAAACCCAAATCCAAAGCCCTAAATGAAAATATCAAAATTTTACTCAACTCCAAACATATCGATGTTTATATTCTAAAAGGTCGCAAACGCCATTTTGGACTCAATGGAAGTGGTCTCGAGTCCTAATTCGACAGTTTGCAAAAAGTGACATTTCGGACTTAAATCCGACTAACGATGCTATATTTAAATAAAACATTTAAATATACAATCGTATAATATGCGGGTTGTTACAATTTACAAGACTTTTACTTCTAAGTTGATAAATTCATTCGAATGAATAAATCATACTATGCCAAATAGAAAGCTAACCTTAAGAAGGAGAGTGGAAGATTTGGATTTGACCGAGGGCACAAAAGGCCGAGGTGGGAAGACTCGAACACTAATTCAATTGCTTTGAACAAGCCATTGTCTTATATTTATTCCACAACTAAAGAAAAAGTTAACTTCCAACTTCATTCAAGGCCAGAAACTACCCTGAGCAAAGAAAGGGGGATGATTACTATGCTTATCATAAGGTGAATGGCCATAAGACTGATGAGTGCTGAGTGATAGCTGGAATTATTCAAAAGTTAATCCGTGAAGGGCACCTGAAAGAATTCGTCCAAGATAAACATAAAGCACCTCGGACTAGTGATTGATAATAAAAGTTCCCTAATAATGCTATGAATATCTTAGAAGATGAAGATCCATTAAACTTGAGTCCACCCTTGAATAGAATTGATGTGATTCATGGGGGACAACATCCAGCGGGAACTAGTAAAGGATCCAGAAACATATATATCAAGGAAGCTAGGGAAGGAGTATTCTCTGTCGAGGAAGAGTCCCCGCTTAAAAATCCACGGCTTAATATACATATGCCGAATCTTGTCATCGCTCCACAAGAGCTCAAAAATGGAATTCATCTTCAACATAATGACCCTGTAATGCCCCAAAATTTTGAGGAAAATGATTTTTAATAAAATCATTCAGTTTAAAAATATTTGGATCAAATATTGATGGAATTTTAAATTAAATAATATGCAGAGATATGTGTGCACATGTACACTGGAAATAGCACAAGGAAGAGATTTAAAATTTCTGAAAAATATATATATATAAGAAAGTAAATTCCTTATCTAAAGCATTGGATTGTAATTTAAGCATAAGTTAAAAATGAAGTATATGCTTAAATGTATTTTCTGAGAAACAAGGAGAGATTAAATAAATAAATATTTTTACACATGTATATTCTGTGAGCAGAAAAATGTCAAAGCTAAGCAAAAGAGTAACATTAAATAGGTATGAAACATTAAACAGGTATGTATGTTATGTATAGGCAGAAATAGAAAGAAGGGGGATTTTCAAAAATAAGCAAATGAATAAATATAGTCACACACTTTTAACATGACTTGAGTGAGTGGCCATTTTCTGAAAAAGTAAAGAAAAGAAAATGCAGCCTTTAATTGGTTAATATGGCCGGGGGTAATTAGGGATAAAAATGAGAAAATGCAAACAATGCATGATGCCAGCCAGGACAGAAATGGAATTTTGTCTTGAGAAAAACCCTAGTAAAAATATGCTTATAAATAAGTAGTTATGGCCAGAGAAATTGTTTTACCCGAGCTACTTATAATAGGAAAAGAAGAAAACATTTTAAAGGAAGAGAAAATATACTCAGGGATTTTCTGGATTAATAAGAAGAAATATTCAGGTGAGTAATCTCACTAGATTCATGGCATTAAGACCTGATATGAGGCAGCCAAGTTTTTATGTTGCTATTGATATTTTCTGATTTTTGTTAATCGCTGTTATATTAATGGTGTTGAATGGATTTTTTTGAGCTGATATAATGTTTATTATGGATGCTCTTTGGATGAATTCTTTTGATCTGTTAGAATGGTTGCTATGGATGTGCATACTACTATTTACTACATTTTGAAAAAAAAAACTAAGGCAACAATACCTTAAAATCAAGGAAGGAATACTCACAACTGATGGGGATCTATGGCAGGGAATTATTCTTAAAAAAAAAGAAAATATATTATGAGCTGCATTATATTTTATATAAGTGCTGAGGCTTAAGAAAAGAAAGTGTAAGGGATGCAATAGAAATTTCTGTGTGCTGGTTCCCTCATGAAATAACAAAATTCACAAGATAAAAATTGTGATTCAGCTAGATCTTGAATCTAGTTCAATCACAGTTACTTGTAGATCATAATAACATAGCATGCCATGGCTCCACACTCAGTTGTAGTTGTTCTTTTGTATGATTTGAAGTTAAGACATCTTATAGCAATATTTATGAAATGATTATCTGTTTGTTTTTGAACAGTTTACTTGCAAGATATAGGGAGGTGTTTTTTTACACTGTGACATGTCCATTTAGCTATCTGATGCTAGGACTTTAACCAACACTACTAGTAAATATACTAGGGCTATGAGCCAAGAAGGCTGCTGGAATGCTTGTCATATTTGAAGTATGCAAGTTGGCACATGGTTTGTTTAAGCCCTGAGATCTTTGTGCAATGATGTGAATTAGTTCATTGCAATGTGTCCCTGTGATCCTTACTAGCAGATGAGGCTAGAGATTTAAATTAATGAAAACAACCTGTAGATGAAGAAATAGGAAGATGAGTATTTCCTAGATTGGTTGGAATGGAACATTGGTTATTCCATTGAATATACACACTGTAGATTGATATTCATGATTGAATAAATAAATTTGTGTGAATAGATGATAGATAAAGATATCATTCTTGTATCAAAGTGTATGTAACGTAATAAAGCAATGGATTAAAGAAATTACATGCATACAAAATAAGTATTAAGGCTCATCACCCAGAGCTTAATGTTTTGAATATTTTGATGTTACTCATACCAGATCTTAGATCTGACCCTTGTTTGCTCATGGCATATGGGGGTGTCTCATTTTAAAATGAGGCAGCCACTCATGCTCTTTCAGGGAATGCATGCACTAAGTAGAAAATGAAGTTATGGCTATTGTGGAGGAGTGAATGAATATGCTAGCTAGTTTCAATAAGAGCTTAAAATGATTATATCTGCTTGTATTTAGGAAAAATTATGTTTCTAAGATTTCCAGTCATGTAATGAATATTCTATGGTTAGTGATCAAGTTGCTCTTATGTTCTGTAAAGTGTTAGATTTAAATTAGTTGTTCTGAAAAGATTGTTGTATGTTAAGGTTTGATCTTTTTTGAAGTATTGACTGGAACATAAACAAGTAAAACATGCTTAAGTGTTAGCTATGAAAACCTGGAATTATTCTTATGAATATTTTTAAGTTCAAATTCTTGACATAGCAAATCTTATGCAAATACACAACTCACTAGGTGTCATGTGGGCTAAGATTAAGGCAAACAAGTCACATAGATTGAATCTTAAATAAGAAAGTTTTTAGAAAATACATAAGTGGAAAATGATAAGTGAATATATCATTTCTGGCCTTAGCCAAATATCAATACCTTTGATCCATGATCTGAAATAAAAATCTCAAGAATCTTGAGATTTAACTGTCATGGTAAATTGATATTAAAAACTATCAATTAGAATGAGCAAGTTCATATAAATTAAATATGCATAGGATTTACTGACTTGTTACAAATATTCAAAAGTATATAGTAATTAACTTTAGTCAGAATTGCTAGAATCCAAATCAAACAGAATACTCTTGTTTAACAAAAAAATATATACTCTGAATTTAAACAAGAGAAACACGTACATCTTCATATGTATGTGTATATTATTAGGGATACACTGATATATTTATATTGGTAATGAGTTTTGAATCCTGGTTGAATTGTTTGAAAGAAAAATGACTTTGATAATTCAAAGGAAGTTTAAATCAAACTTAAAAGTGCAAATGAATATAGGTGGACATCCAGACACATATAAATTAAATGTGCATATGCATGTACATAGAGATCAAATTTAGACGTCTGAGATTAAATTTAGACGTCAGTCATAAGAATTTAGACGTCTGTCACAAAAATTTAGATGTCTGAATTTAGTTCAAAATGTTTTTTTACTCTCTGTTTCAATTTTAGCTCTCTGATCCGTCTGTCATAATAATTTAGACGTCTGAGATTAAATTTAGACGTCTGTCACAAAAAATTTAGATGTCTGAATTTAGTTCAAAATGTTTTTTACTCTCTGTTTCAATTTTAGATCTCTGAGCCGTCTGTCATAATAATTTAGACGTCTGAGATTAAATTTAGACGTCTGTCATAAGAATTTAGACGTTTGAACTGCTGATTTTGCCTAATTTGCCTATTTAGAAAAGAAATAAGTGGCTAGGTCAATAGCTTGTATGGTATTCTGATTTCTATTTGATTTAAATTCCCTCTGATGGAAAAAAAATCCTTATGAAATTAAGGTAGAAATAGGAGGGTCATTTCAGACCCCCTTATGATCACATCGCAAATCGGGCTTCCATAGTGTCCAAGATTCTGGTAGGCGCTGGAAGTGCAGTCAACGTCATCTTCAAGCATGCCTTTGATCAAATGGGCATTCCTAAAGATAAGCTAGAGCCTAATCTTGAACCTATTTTGGATTCAACAACAAGGGGTCAACTCCGGTAGGGAAAATAAAGCTACTAGTACAGATGGGAATACGACAATGCTGCAGAATTATTGAAACTCTTTTTGTGATCATTAATCAACCATCATATTACAATGCATTCTTTGGTCGCCCTGCGCTACATGAGGTGGATGCATTTGTCTCACCGAAATATCTGATGGTAAAATTCTTGACTAAAATAGGTTGGGGTACTATTCGAGGAGAATAATTTAGCTCCCGCGGAATGTATTTTGAAACTCTTGGTCAATATAAAAGGGAGTACTCTGCTTATTATGATTCCTCTACTATTTTTCAGCCTTCAGATGATGGATTTTTACATCCAACATTTGAAGTAAAAGTAAGATCTAATAAAATAAACAAATGTGTGTTTGGAAGTTACATCTCGATTAGGAGCAAGAGGAAGAGGACTGAGGCTAACTCCATTGAAGAAAGCGAGATCATTACAGAATTAGACTGCCGAGGGGAAACAGAGAGGATAAGGCCTACAAAGGATCTTGAGGAAATATATATAGATCTAACTGATTCGGCCAAGATAATTAGAGTGGGAAAAGAGTTGAAGAACAACATGAAAGAAGACTTAATTCAATTTCTTAAAGCTAACAAAGACATATTTGCATGGACCCATTCGGATATGATCGAGATTGACCCATCAGTTATGTGCCACGCACTAAATATTGATCCAAACGTGACTCCCGTTCGAGAAAAGAAGAGGCAATTTGATAAAGTTCGATCTGATGCCTTGAAAGAAGAGGTTAAAAGGTTGCTTGAAAATGGATTCATTCGAGAAGTTTTTTCTATCCAAAATGGCTAGCCAACCCAGTATTGGTAAAGAAGTCAAATGGAAAATGGAGAACATGTGTCAATTACATTGATCTGAACAAAGCATGCCCGAAAGACTGTTATCCGTTACACAGAATAGACCGGTTAGTTGATGCAACTAGTGGTCATAAGCCAGTCTCTCATGGACGCTTATTCAAGGTATAATCAAATACCCATGTTCAAACCAGACAAAGAACATACAAGCTTCATTACCGATTGGGGAACTTTCTGTTATAAAGCAATGCCTTTTGGGCTGAAGAATGCTGGAGCTACTTATCAAAGATTGGTCAATAGAATGTTCAAGGAACAGATTAGACGAAATATGGAGGTTTATGTGGATGATACGCTAGTAAAGTCTCATGAAGCTGAGAATCACCATAAAGATCTTGAAGACATGTTTGAAGTATTACGAAGGTATCAATTGAGACTGAACCCTCAGAAATGTTCTTTCAGAGTTCAATCCGGAAAGTTCTTAGGTTACATTGTTAGCGCACAAGGAATCAAAGCCAGTCCTGACCAGATCCAAGCTATCAAAGACATGGCTGAACCCAAAACCAGCAAAGATGTGATGAGTTTAAATAGTAGAATTATGGCCCTAAGCAGATTCATCTCTAAGGCAACTAACAAATGAATCCCCTTCTTCAACATTATTAAGAGAAAAAAAACTTTGAGTAGGGTGAAGATTGTAAGAAAGACTTCCAAGAATTAAAAAATCATTTAGAAAGGCCACCAATATTATCCAGCCCCGAGGATGGAGAAAGCTTATACTTGTATATAGCAATTTCAAAACATGTGGTTAGTTCGGTTCTGATTAGAGAAGAAAATGAAACTCAACTTCCTATTTATTATGTGAGCAAACAATTGAAGGATGCCGAGGTTCGATATCAAGTCAAGTTGGCGTACTGTTTGATACTTACAGCATGGAATCTCCGAGCGTACTTTCAAGCACATCCAATCAGAGTATTAACTAACTTTCCACTCAAGCATGTTTTTAGCAATCAAAGGCAAGCATTAGCGGACTTTATCAATGAATGTACAAACTTTGCCAAAGAAAAGTCAGAGAAAGAGAAAGATCAAAAGCCTGCATGGAAACTATTTGTGGATGGGGCATCAAACGAGTAGAGAGCCGGAGCAGGATATGTCATAATCACACTAGATGGACACCGTCTACATTATGCAATGAAGCAAGGATTTCTTGCAACAAACAACATAGCTGAATATGAATCAATGGTGGCTGGATTAACTTTGGCCTTACAGCTTACATTCCCACGAATTCAAACCTTTAGCGACTCTCAACTAATAGTGAATCAAATAAAGCAGATATATTAGACTAAAGACGCCAAACTATCCCTATGTATTAAGAAGGTGCTTAAATGCCTACCTTATTTGAAGATTTTTCTATACACTAAGTCCCAATGGGAGGTAATTCTCAAGTAGATTCATTAGCAAAATTGGCTAGTTCAAGAGGTACTCCGGAAACCCATATCGTACCGGTAGGATATCAAGCAAATCCCATTATCGAAGAGAAAATGCTCTAGCTAGAGAAAGAACTATTGGTTTTAACTAGATTCCAAGTCATGACACAAGAAAGAGAAGAAAGAGAAATTGATGAAGAAATTCCATATGAAGGGCCCAATCATCCAAGGGCGGATAACTGTTATAGTAACACTTGGATGACACCTATTGTAGAAATTCTTACCAATAAGATATTGCTATCTGATAAAATGGAAGCTAGGAGAATCAAACGACAGGCTCTGACCTTCACTATGATGGATGGGATTCTTTAGAAGAAAGGATATGATCTTCCTTAAGATGTGCGAATCCGAAAGATGGGTTGAAATTACTAAAGGAAGCGCATATGGGATTTTTTGGAGACCATTCCAATGGGATAAAGTTGGCTAAGAAAATAATGAGACAAGGTTTCTATTTGCCTCAAATGACTAATCAAGCTATATAACACGTAAAGAAATATGAAAGGTGTTAAAAATACTCGAAGATTCCCCGTTTACCACCAAGCCAATTAACTTCGATCTATAGTCCATGGCCCTTTGATGTATGGGGAATCAATTTGATCGGACTATTGCCAATTTCTAAAGGAGGAGCAAAGTATGCTATAGTGGCCATCGATTACTTTACTAAGTGGGTAGAAGCAGAGCCACTCCCCAAAATCACTTCTGAGAAAGTGCTTAGATTTGTTATTATGAACATCATCACCAGATTTGGGGTCCCTTACAAAATTATATCTGACAATGGAATGCAATTTGAAAGTAAAGAATTTTCTTGATTTTGCCATAAGAATGGAATTATCAAAAGCTTTTCTTCCATAGCACATCCAAAGGTTAATGGAGCTGGCGAAGCAGCCAATAAGACTATTAAGACCATCTTGAAAAAACGATTGAATAAGGCCAAAGGAAACTGGGTGGAAGAATTGCCACTTGTACTCTGGGCATATCACACGTCCACCAAAACTACTACAGGTCATACCCTTTATTCACTAACATAAAGGTGCGAAGCAATGTTACCAGTTGAAATTGAAATACCTTCACATCGAAGAATTGCATATGCGTTTGATCTAAACTAAGAGTTGAAAAAAGAATCATTGGATTTAATACATGGGCTAAGAGATGAAGTAGCTATTCGAACTGCTGAATATCAAGAAGAATCTCAAAATACTACAATTCAAAAGTAAAGACAAGATAATCCAAAGAAGGAGATCTAGTGCTCTGAAGAGTGATGGGGAACACTAGAAACCCTGCAGACGGACCACTAGGACCAAACTAGGAGGGTCCTCTAATTGTGTGCAAAGTAATTCCTCCGAGAGCTTACAAATTATGTTGACCAAACGACAATATGGTTCCCAGAACATAGAACGCAGAATATTTGCAACCGTATTTTTCCATATTGGACGAATAAAGCGCCTCTTTTTTTAAAGAAAAGTCTACATAGTCGGGAGTGCAATTCTCCTTAAACTTGGAAACTACCTTAAACGGTCATAAGCCTTTGTCCATGCCAAGATGGCCAGGTCAAAGCACCTCTTGGAGGGAGGGCAAAGTAATCCTTTATCCATGCCATGCTATGGCCAGGTTAAAGTATCTACAAGCCCTTGATCACACCACGCTATGGCCAAATCAAGGCGCCCCTTAGAGAGGGGACGAAGTATGCCCTTGAATGTGCCATGCTATGGCCAGGTCATGGCACCGACCAGCCTTCGATCCCGCCTATAAGGCCTAGCTGGAGCACCTTCTGGAGGGTGGACGGAATAAGCCCTTGATCCTGCCACGCTATGGCCTGGTCAAGGCACTGAACAAGCCTTCAATCCTGCCTATAAGGCCTGGTTAGGGTGCCTCCTGGAGGGAGGTCGGGTAAGTCCTTGGGTCCTGCTTGTGGATAAGCAAACCAAGCGCACCAGACAAAAACAGATTAAGACGTCCAAGCCCAAGAAGTGGCGCACCAAAAAATGACAACATACAAAGCCTAAAAGGCGGCAAATGTCAAGAGAATCAAGAACCTGAAGAGGCGACATGAAGCAAAAGATTCGAACAGTTAAAGCCCCAAAAGTGGTGCAAAACAAAAGGCTCAGATAAGAATTTACATCCCTTGGCTAATTTCCAAAGGATGATTTCTGGACTTCACTTATTAAAACCCGAATGTGGGTTTCGGGTCTTTTACTACTAATTTCTGGTCTTCACTTATTAATACCCGAATTTGGGTTTCGGGTCTTTTACTATTAATTTTTGGACTTCACTCATTAATGCCTAAATCTGGATTCCGGGACTGTTGTTATTGAGACCTCTATTATGGACTTCTAGTCTTCTATTAATTCCTTGATCTATCTTACTAATACACGAATCAAGGTCTCTGGTCTTCTGCTATTAACTTTTGGATAGAACTTATCAATACCCGAATCTAGGTTTCAGGACTTCTATTATTTCCAAACAAGGATTTCTAAACTCCTATTATTTATTCCCGAATGAGGATACCTGGCTCTCTATGACTTATTTACCGATGATAATTTCTAGATTTTTATTACCAGATAATTGTTATTGGTTTTCTATCAATATTAACCAGAAGAAGATTTCTGAACTTCTATTATTAATGCCGGATCTAAATTTTTGGTCCTCTATTATCAATTTCATGATTAGATTCCCGGTCTTCTATTAACATAACAAGAGTTGAATTTTTGGACTTTTCTCATTATTACCAAAGTTGAATTTTGGGACTTCTATTATTGCCAGACAAGAAATTTTTGAACTTCAATCATTCCCTACTATGGATTTCTCATCACATATTAAATCCAAATGATGATCTATTAATTTCCGCTGTTCTCAGAGTTAGAATTCTGGAATTCTATTATCAAGAATTCTTATACTATCTCCAATAATATAGACAAACTACTGAACATATTCTTATATTAATTTCAAATTAATGATAAAAAATGTTGTCTACTTTGTACTTTGCAGGAAAATAAGATTGATAAGGAAGACCATCAAGAATGAAATAATGCAAAGGAGGATTCTTGGAATTTTGTCCTAAAGAACAAAAGCTTCTTTCGTACAAAGGAGGGGGGAAAATGTTAACCGCAAAGCTCACTCCAGAATATAAGAATTAAAGAAAGCCAATGAAAGCATTGGAGAAGTTTTACAATAATTAAAGGGTAGGGACCTGCCATGATCCAAAAGCTGGGTTTTGAAGGCATCCAGATAGCTTTCGAAGAAATTGAGTTGGTATTACAAGCATTGAATGCTCTTGCAGATATTGAAGGGAGTACGGGCTTCCGAAGGAGTCGAAAGGGATCAAAGCTACCATTTTGCTTCAGTTAATCCTTCCGAGACAGTTGGTTCCACATGCATAAAGGAGTTTCGAATGTGTTAAAAGCACCTTTAGAAGGTAATAGATAACAAGCTTCTGCATATGTACCAAACCTTTCGAAACAATAGGTTTCTCCACTATTTTCCTTCCACAGAAGAACGTTTTATCAAGGCAACCCTTTAAAAAGCATAGACCATAGATTAGCCTTTCGAATCGGTTAAATCCATTCGCAAGAATAAAGGAGACTTTACATGTGACCAGAAGATGGGGCTTTCGCATTAATCAAGGGGATTAATTTTGAAAGCCACCCTCCACAACTATTACCTGACCACCAAGAAGCCTCCTTCATCACAAGTAACCTTTCGCATAGGTCCTTTCGTCACCATTAAACCCATTCGAAACCATCCAAATACCCTGCCACATTCATTTAAGCGGAAACTTATCATCACAACACCATATCTTAACAACAAGGGGGAGGTTTCGAAGATAAAGAAGTTAAAAGTGCTTCCGCTTACATTCAAATAACATAATGATGTACCATGACTCGTTCGCCACTAATGGAAGCGTACCTTTCGATGATGTCGAAAGGCTCTAGAAGTACCCGAAAGCAATATTGGTAAATAGCGGATCAATATTTTCTATTAGCATACTTTCGACGAAGACGGGAGAATGAAGGTGAAATAATGGGTGCGAAAGGTGGGAAAGGAGACCTTTCGACAGCTTCGAAAGGATGGATGCGAAGGGTCCAAATGGCATCTATAAATACGATCCTAGGAGTCCAAGTTCTTGTCCGATTTTTGAATTCTTGGATTTTTTTTCGCTTCTTGGCCAAATCAAATTCTCATAACCCTAAATCAAATTGGGGAAAACTCTACTACTTGTAATCCATTCACGAGAAATGAAAATGAGAGGATGCATGGATCTAATATTGATTTTGAATATGAGAATGATCATTTCAGCCATTAGCTTGTCTTATGACCAATTGCACATGATACACACTTATCTTCTTGACCCTTATTTGGCATAAGCAATGCTATGGAGTTTACTTGGATACCTTGATTTTGAAGCATACTATCATCACGTCTAAAGCCTATGCAATATTAAAGTGGCGTGATGATTCAATATTATCGAGTCAATTGGACTTGCATCATTTATCCAAGATAAGATTCCATAGCATATTGAATCCACTTTTTGTTTAATATGTATGTTGTGTTACGGGTCCCTTCGAAGGCATAAAGACCCTCTCCACTCATTCGAAAGGGGTATCAAAGGGATTCACCATGTAATCATTAAAGTCAAACCCTTTTTGAGAGGACTCCTTCGATAGATATTTGAAAACTTCGAAACACATCATTACTTTCGAAGGAACCCTCTTCATGGCACCAGAACTAATACCTTCGAAAGGGTTCCCTTCGAAGGCATAAAAACCCTTTCAACACACTCAAAAGAGTTTTGAAGTGATTGTTTACTTCTAAAACTTTGCTTTGAGGTGTTGACAATATTTCTTATTAACAGTGATGCCCTGCTTGAAAACAACATGACCTAAGAATCACACTTCCCACCTTTAGAAGAGACATTTAGAAATGTTTACCTTCAATCGGTATTTTCTAATCACCTCAAGCACAATTCTCAATTATGCCTTGTGTTCTTCCATCCATGAAAATGAAAAATATCATTGATATACCACGAGAGAGAATAGCTACTCGTTCGTTTGCTTATATCAATGTCCTGTTATTTTATTAGTCTAAAGGAAGGCCAGTTATCAGATCAAACCAATGACTATCCTATTGTAAGTATAGCCTAACAAGGGAAGAGGGAGGTAGCATAGCTTCAACATCCAATATATTAGTTGGGATAGGGAATATATTGAGGGAAGTTGCCAGGAAAGACAGAGAAACGTTATGTCCTAAGGATCCTCCTAGGAAAGTGAGAAGGATGGTTTATGAGATCAACAAATTATGTTAGTGCATTGGTTATCCCAAAAAGGCATAACAAACCACTAATAGAATCTCGGTGGCATACAAGACGCTATTATCGACACATTCTCTTTCACCACCCTCAGTTGATGAAACCCAATCGCGAGGTCATACTGAGAGAACAACTTCACACCATGGCTGTAACGAAGTGGATTTTTCGCGTTCGAAAATCCACATCCATACTTTACATCGTACTCGAATGCCGTAGATTCGACCGTTCAAATCCGAGTCGCCGGAGCTTATAACACAATTAAGTAAACAACACAGCGGAAGAAAAGGAATATATCACTATATATAACATTGATACAATGACAAATACAAAATCTGATACAATATGATACAACAGAATGATACAACAGATATCAATATACATCAGAGATGTGATACAAGAAATAGCAGCGGAAAAGAAAACGATAACATCAGCAGTAGATAGAATATCTCCAATAGAATGCTCCAATCCATAGCTAATGGAAAACAAGGTCAGTCGTCCAAGGACTGACTAGCTCCAGATAATCTACTAAACCTGAATATCTGAAAACACCAACTCTAGACTGCTCGTATAGAAAATTATGAGCACCAGAGTTTAGGAAAGGAACAATAAACTCCGGATCAGTCATGGGACTGGTGTGAGCAACAAAAACAGTTTATCTTTAAAAACAAATAGCAGAAAATTTTAAAGTCAATTCGCAATGCTTTTAGAAAATGAAACCACCATAAGGCCTCCCACCACACACACAATGCAAACGCAGAATTGGAGGAGATTTCTCCTTATGATAGTCAAAGATGCTTACTACGCAAAATCAAATCATTTTTGATATTATTATTAGTGCATAGTGGAAAACATTTCGAAAGTAGAATATCAATCTTAGCCAACATACGACCAGTATCGTATGCCTACTATAGCTACCATCTAAACAGTGGTGACCACCGTACGTAAATGGCAGGTTCTACACCTAATACCGTACAAAGTTCGTATTTGGAAGATGGATTTCCAACAAATGGTCAGGCTAAGGAACTTCCTATGCCACGAAAGAAACGCCTCTGGCGGGACGCTCCGAGAGACAAACTGCTCTCTGCCAAACAAGGCTGGCTACCCCCTTTCCCAAGGGATATACAAAACCTCAGATATGCCACCCCCGGTCCTTTGGGACCTTTAAGCGAGGATCCTCTACACCAACATCACACATAATAAATAAAGTGTGTCCACATGAGTAAGTATCTGGGCTCCATACCATGATACTACCCTTTTCCAGAAGGAATGGTCATACCCTAGGGGAGCTACCCCTGAAACCTTGCCGCACAATTCCTGTTTCGACCATTACCGGTTTGTGAGGCTCGACGAAGTCTCGTCCACAAAGCTACGCTTTGTCACAAAGCCATGCTTTGGGTCAACAGGTGATCAAAGAAATGATCACAAAGATAAATGATCACACAAATGATCATATCACAACTGATCAAACAATGATCATCACACAGCAACACTCAGCATGTCACATTACCAAATTGGGAATATATCGCTGATAAATTTCAACTACATAACCTCTGAGCTCGTACGTCTCAGAGAAGGGTGTTAAGCTAAGAGAATAAATTCTCCGCCACCAAACAGAAATGTATTTGAAAGAAATCAGCTTTATATCTCAAAGTGTAATGTCAGACATGTAACCATACAATTCTGTTCCGGGTTCGAACAGAACCGAATGCACTTCTTACGAAGCCCTTGCAAATCCGGGTATTCACAATCCCGATCGGATTTCCCATCACTTAGGGGATCTCTATACCAGGAGCTACCCAGTGCAGAGACAATCGACGAGTTATCCTTTCGTTCTCGTGAATATCCGGTCTTCAACACCGATCTTCAAATGCTATCCATATACGACGTATCATTGATTCGGGATGGGTTATATGCCCCAAAGGTCCTTTCCCGGCTAACCCGAATAGTGAGCGCAATATTTAAAAATATATGGATATTGGGATTTCAATTAAGTCACAGCTTATTACCCAAACTTCTCTTTTCAAATGGTTTAACAAATTACCATTTTAATCTTTTTAAACAAAAAGATTCAATTCACAAAGTTCACTTAATTTCACAAAGATTCATTCACAGATTTTCCAAATCAATTTCCATTTCAGTTTAACTCGTTAAATCTTTAAATCAAAGATTTTACTCATAGCTTTCAAAATAATTTCATTTCGAATGGTTTAAACAAATCATCATTTTAAATCTGTTAGAAATAAACAGATTCAATTCATAGCTTTAAAAAAGAATTCACTTATAACTTGGAAAACTATTTTTCAATTCAATCATGAAATTCCTTTAATTAAAATTGAATTTCATCTCTTATATGAAAGCTTTTATCATTTGAAAACAAACAGTTTTCGTTTTTAGAAAATCTGATTCATTTATACGAGTTAAAATCCTTGGGTTAGATTCAAATTCTCAAACTGATATTTTAAAATGGTTTAAATTCATATAAACACATTTATAACATCTTTAACCATAATTTCCAAATATTGAATTCAATTCAAAATTATTTGAATTCAAATTGAATTATTTAAATTGAAACTTTACCAAGTTATTCAAAATAGCTTTTATCTTTGAAAACACTTTTTCAAAAAGCTTTAACATGAAATCCAAATTCATTTCCAAAATTAATTGAAATTAAAATTTCAATTTCAAAAATATTAAATTTAAATTATCTATGACTTAACCGATTTCCACGTGGAATCCATATTTGTGTGTGTATGGTGTAGTCCGGGTTTTAACACAATAGTGCAACTACATCATCAGTCATCACAGATCAAAATACAAAAGTATAGTTGATAAGCGGTATAACTATAACGCTTATCTTTTATTCACATATCACAGATAAATAAATTACAGATCACAGCACAAATCAGGATGTATCATAAAGCATCATATATCAGGGATATCAAACAATTCACATTCAATAGAATCTAAACATCCATAGGTAAGGTCAGTTAATTGTCTGATTTATTCTAATCAGATTAATTTCTTATGAATAAATTTCAAATCCTGATTAATTAAATATTAATTAATTACAAATCATTTTGATTAATTCTTTCTTTACACATTAATTAACCATTTAAAATTTATAAATCAACCATTAAATTCTAATTCACCAACCTTTAATTATTAAATAACTAATCTTTAATTATTTAATTCACCATATCATTAATTATCTTTAATCAACTAATTTAACCCATGATAAATCAATTGTCGTAAATAATAATTTTCCCTATTTAATTAAGATGAGCGATTATCCACAATCTTAAATCAACGTTAATCACTTGATTTATCCACCTTTATCATTAATTAATTATTTTATTAAGTAATTATCTTTCAAATCAATTACATTAATAAATTAACCATCAATTAATCACATTAACAAATTTTCCTTTAGGTAATTAAGTGTGTAACCTAAAATTGATTAACTTAATTAATAAATCAATTCATTATTAATTAACCAATCTTAAATTACAAATTGATTAATCTCTAATCACTTAGTTAATTAAAATTTGTAATAAGATTTAATTCAATATAGTCAATATTAATTGCTTGATAAATCAAGGATTGTTAACAGTAAAACTTAAATTTTATTTTAAAAACTGAGATCCAAACTCCATTTGAACCCAACTAGAATTTGAATTTAACTTAGTTTAATTATCTGTTTACATTTTTAAAAACTTACAGGTTTACAACCTGAAAACGAAATCTACCCGAGCCATCTACAAGTTGACTTAATCCCAAACCCATATTTCTTCGAGTCCAACACTGGAATCTCTCGAGTTAAACTCGAGTAACTCCTCTGCTCCACAACCTACCCAAAAAACTTTCGCCAAAACACATCGTGCACTTGCACGTTGCCCCCAGTCACCTCCGATCATCAGTGATGATCGTTCCACATCCAAAACCACTCCACTACCCCAACTCGATCATCAGATCGCCTCCAAGTCGGCTCGAAAACGAATTGGAGCCAACCTGAAACCTGGAAACACAAGAGTATCACCTCCACGAAACCTGTCAACGTGCCGTCCCCACGTCTCTGACCATCTGAAAGCTTGCAACTCCGGCCTCGACTTCATCTATGACCAAACTTCCATTTCCCAAAAACTTGAAACACTCGATCCATTGTAGAACCCGTAGTGATCGATTCAACATTCCTAGTTAAAACTAGGCTTCCAGAAGAGATTTCATTGCCGCAACTTCCACCATGAAATTCAACACCATCTAGTATTTTTCCAAGCATCTCCTAACCCCCCTCCATCACCTGGAAGAATCCCGAGCCCTCAAGATACAAAGATCACCAGAAAACCAAATATTTCCCTTTTTGGTTCATCTCATTACTGTGCCTTAATCCCTTAACTAAAAATTATAGTTTTTGTTAAAAAAAACATATTTTAATTTTAATAATCAATTTATAATACTGGATTTACAATTTAAAAGGGTTGAGTTTTTGATTTATTTAACATGCCCAGATGTTTATTATATTTCCAGAGGCAACAAGATTCATTTGTGGCTTACTTAAATTTTTAAACATTTATTCATGTTAAATTAAACAACTTTGATTTGTAAGTTGAATCCTAACAAAACTAGATTAAGTGATAATGTGTTTAATTGGAATTTTGAGCCGGGAAAGGTTAACAGAACAGGGCAGAGTAAATATACACAACATACACAAAAATAATATTCACATCAGGTTTCATTTATGCAATACATATCAATTTCACGTACTAGCAAGCAACCAACTTTTACTCTAAGTTTTATTTTTTTAAAGTGAAGTTACTCACAGTTTAGAAGAGGAAGAACAAATAGAGCTTTATAGGTTGAACCAGACTGGAATTTTGTTTACTTTAAAATCATTTCTTCAAACTTCTAGTTGTTGATTAAGTTGAAGTTTGTTACTTTACTTTTTTTTTCCCAAGCTTGCTAAATTATGAACGAACTGGATTGTGAAGATGATGAAGGAAATATACAGAGATGGGTTTTGTACAGGTGATATAACATTGGTTTGTACAAAGTAATAAGATTTGTGCAGAGTTATAAATTTTCTTTATTATGCTCAGAGATTTTTTCATTTGTATATGGAGGCTGATGTGAATTTTTAGTGTGCTTGCATTAATTGAGTTGTACAAACTTGCCTTATTTTATTTGCTTTATTCTTACCTTGCACACTTGTTGACTTCGGCTGATAATGATATTGTATGTGTTGGAGATGTTATGTACATAGCAACTTTGTCTATTTATTTTTATTTCATACTTGTGTTTATCTTCCTGTATCAATACCCTGTACATAGATTTTCTAATCCCATGCATTTCTTTTTACTCGGCTGAGAGATTGTGTGCTAGAGATATTTTCTGTCTTATGTTATTTCAAATGCATATGCAGTTTTGTTTCTAGTTTAAGGGTACTAAAGATACTTGTATAAATTTCTTTTGTCTTGTTTTATATTGCCTTGTTTCATACTTAAATATGTTTTCTTTCTTTTTAACTTTGTCTTTAATAATATTATTTTATAATATAAATTTCTATTTTAATTTGTTGTTAAAATTTTTCTAATGTATTTATTTTATATTTTGTATCTTATATATTTATATTCTTAAACCATTTATTTACAATTTAAATTCAAATCAAATATATATACTTATATTTATAATTCCAGATTTACTTATATATATATATCCATACACATATATATCCACATATATACAATATTTTAATGTTGCAAAATGATTTATACCAAATTTAGTTTAAGTCGGGGAAACTCACATCACTTTTATAAATTTATTTTACAATTTCTATTCAAAAAGTCAATAAATTATCAATTTAAATTTAATTAAAATTCGGGGTCGTTACAGACTTCCCCCCTTAAAAGAATTTCGTCCTCGAAATTGCCAAGGAGACACAAAGATAGATGAAAAATATTTCATCGAATCAACTGAATATTTATTCTGCATTTGGCTTACCAAATTAGAATATCAATAATAGATACAAGAACGAATCTATTTAACAATTAACAAAATACTCGGGTTATCCAGATCTATGAAATATACAATGGGATCGGTTAGTTCAAAGAGATAACTAACCATTCGTAGAATATATTGGGACCCAAAGAATAGATAGATATATAGATACAATTCCAAAATTTTCAGTTTAGAAACCAAATTTATACCTATCAACCATAGCAAACAAGCAACCAATACATCCAAACAAACAATTTTGGTCCATCCGGAGTTTACGTCCCATATTGATATATCGAATTCCTTCCTGGATCTACTAGAAACTATCGAAGAATTGAGAAAAGATGCTGAAACAAAGAGATTGATAGAGAAAAGATTGTTTCCTCTGTTGTTACAGGATATTGACCACTTATAGTCGTATTTCCCTATCCCCTATCTCATCCTCTTCTTGCACTCATGCTTACTATCAGTGGATAGTAAGAGAATTTACTGAGGCTTACAGACTGATATCTTAAGGATTACTCATTCTAGGGTATACTTCACCCTATCTCTAACGAGTTACTTAACGTGTTATACTCCTGAGCTCTGATACCAAAAGTAACGAAGCGGATTTTTCGCGTTCGAAAATCAACATCCATACTTTACATTGTACTCGAATGCCGTAGATTCGACCGTTCAAATCCGAGTCGCCGGAGCTTATAACACTATTAAGTAAACAACACAGCGAAAGAAAAGGAATATATCACTATATATAACATTGATACAATGACAGATACAAAATCTGATACAATATGATACAATAGAATGATACAACAGATATCAATATACATCAGAGATGTGATACAAGAAATAGCAGCGGAAAAGAAAACGATAACATCAGCAGTGGATAGAATATCTCCAATAGAATGCTCCAATCCATAGCTAACGGAAAACAAGGTCAGTCGTCCAAGGACTGACTAGCTCCAAATAATCTACTAAACCTGAATATCTAAAAACCCCAACTCTAGACTGCTCGTGTAGAAAATTATGAGCACCCAGAGTTTAGGAAAGGAACAATAAACTCCGGATCAGTCATGGGACTGGTGTGAGCAACAAAAATAGTTTATCTTTAAAAACAAATAGCAGAAAATTTTAAAGTCAATTCGCAATGCTTTTAGAAAATGAAACCACCATAAGGCCTCCCACCACACACACAATGCAAATGCAGAATTGGAGGAGATTTCTCCTTATGATAGTCAAAGATGCTTACTACGCAAAATCAAATCATTTTTGATATTATTATTAGTGCATAGTGGAAAACATTTCGAAAGTAGAATATCAATCTTAGCCAACATACGACCAGTATCGTATGCCTACTATAGCTACCATCTAAACAGTGGTGACCACCGTACGTAAATGGCAGGTTCTACAACTAATACCGTACAAAGTTCGTATTTGGAAGATGGATTTCCAACAAATGGTCAGGCTAAGGAACTTCCTATGCCATGAAAGAAACGCCTCTGGCGGGACGCTCCGAGAGACAAACTGCTCTCTGCCAAACAAGGCCGGCTACCCCCTTTCCCAAGGGATATACAAAACCTCAGATATGCCACCCCCGGTCCTTTGGGACATTTAAGCGAGGATCCTCTACACCAACATCACACATAATAAATAAAGTGTGTCCACATGAGTAAGTATCTGGGCTCCATACCATGATACTACCCTTTTCCAGAAGGAATTGTCATACCCTAGGGGAGCTACCCCTGAAACCTTGCCGCACAATTCCTGTTTCGACCATTACCGGTTTGTGAGGCTGGACGAAGTCTCATCCACAAAGCCACGCTTTGTCACAAAGCCATGCTTTGGGTCAACAGATGATCAAAGAAATGATCACAAAGATAAATGATCACACAAATGATCATATCACAAATGATCAAACAATGATCATCACACAGCAACACTCAGCATGTCACATTACCAAATTGGGAATATATCGCTGATAAATTTCAACTACATAACCTCTGAGCTCGTACGTCTCAGAGAAGGGTGTTAAGCTAAGAGAATAAATTCTCCGCCACCAAACAGAAATGTATTTGAAAGAAATCAGCTTTATATCTCAAAGTGTAATGTCAGACATGTAACCATACAAGTCTGTTCCGGGTTCGAACAGAACCGAAGGCACTTCTTACGAAGCCCTTGCAAATCCGGGTATTCACAATCCCGATTGGATTTCCCATCACTTAGGGGATCTCTATACCAGGAGCTACCCAGTGCAGAGACAATCGACGAGTTATCCTTTCGTTCTCGTGAATATCCGGTCTTCAACACCGATCTTCAAATGCTATCCATATACGACGTATCACTGATTCGGGATGGGTTATATGCCCCAAAGGTCCTTTCCCGGCTAACCCGAATAGTGAGCGCAATATTTAAAAATATATGGATATTGGGATTTCAATTAAGTCACAACTTATTACCCAAACTTCTCTTTTCAAATGGTTTAACAAATTACCATTTTAATCTTTTTAAACAAAAAGATTCAATTCACAAAGTTCACTTAATTTCACAAAGATTCATTCACAGATTTTCCAAATCAATTTCCATTTCAGTTTAACTCGTTAAATCTTTAAATCAAAGATTTTACTCATAGCTTTCAAAACAATTTCATTTCGAATGGTTTAAACAAATCGTCATTTTAAATCTGTTAGAAATAAACAGATTCAATTCATAGCTTTCAAAAACAATTCACTTATAACTTGGAAAACTATTTTTCAATTCAATCTTGAAATTCCTTTAATTAAAATGGAATTTCATCTCTTATATGAAAGATTTTATCATTTGAAAACAAACAGTTTTCGTTTTCAGAAAATCTGATTCATTTATACGAGTTAAAATCTTTGGGTTAGATTCAAATTCTCAAACTGATATTTTAAAATGGTTTAAATTCATATAAACACATTTATAACATCTTTAACCATAATTTCCAAATATTGAATTCAATTCCAAATTATTTGAATTCAAATTGAATTATTTAAATTGAAACTTTACCAAGTTATTCAAAATAGCTTTTATCTTTGAAAACACTTTTTCAAAAAGCTTTAACATGAAATCCAAATTCATTTCCAAAATTAATTGAAATTAAAATTTCAATTTCAAAAATATTAAATTTAAATTATCTATGACTTAACCGATTTCCACGTGGAATCCATATTTGTGTGTGTATGGTGTAGTCCGGGTTTTAACACAATAGTGCAACTACATCATCAGTCGTCACAGATCAAAATACAAAAGTATAGTTGATAAGCGGTATAACTATAACGCTTATCTTTTATTCACATATCACAGATATATAAATGTCACAGATAAATAAATTACAGACCACAGCACAAATCAGGATGTATCATAAAGCATCATATATCAGGGATATCAAACAATTCACATTCAATAGAATCTAAACATCCATAGGTAAAGTCAGTTAATTGTCTAATTTATTCTAATCAGATTAATTTCTTATGAATAAATTTCAAATCCTGATTAATTAAATATTAATTAATTACAAATCATTTTGATTAATTCTTTCTTTACTCATTAATTAACCATTTAAAATTTATAAATCAACCCTTAAATTCTAATTCACCAACCTTTAATTATTAAATAACTAATCTTTAATTATTTAATTCACCATATCATTAATTATCTTTAATTAATTAATTTAACCCATGATAAATCAATTGTCGTAAATAATAATTTTCCCTAGTTAATTAAGATGAGCGATTATCCACAATCTTAAATCAACGTTAATCACTTGATTTATCCACCTTTATCATTAATTAATTATTTTATTAAGTAATTATCTTTCAAATCAATTACATTAATAAATTAACCATCAATTAATCACATTAACAAATTTTCCTTTAGGTAATTAAGTGTGTAACCTAAAATTGATTGCCTTAATCAATAAATCAATTCATTAATAATTAACCAATCTTAAATTACAAATTGATTAATCTCTAATCACTTAGTTAATTAAAATTTGTAATAAGATTTAATTCAATATAGTCAATATTAATTGCTTGATAAATCAAAGATTGTTAACAGTAAAACTTAAATTTTATTTTAAAAACTGAGATCCAAACTCCATTTGAACCCAACTAGAATTTGAATTTAACTTAGTTTAATTATCTGTTTACATTTTTAAAAACTTACAGGTTTACAACCTGAAAACGAAATCTACCCGAGCCATCTACAAGTTGACTTGAGCCCAAACCCATATTTCTTCGAGTCCAACACTGGAATCTCTCGAGTTAAACTCGAGTAACTCCTCTGCTCCACAACCTACCAAAACAACTTTCGCCAAAACATACCGTGCACTTGCACGTTGCCCCCAGTCACCTCCGATCATCAGTGATGATCTTTCCATATCCAAAACCACACCACTACCCCAACTCGATCATCAGATCGCCTCCAAGTCGGCTCGAAAACGAATTGGAGCCAACCTGAAACCTGGAAACACAAGAGTATCACCTCCACGAAACCTGTCAACGTGCCGTCCCCACATCTCTGACCATCTGAAAGCCTGCAACTCCGGCCTCGACTTCATCTATGACCAAACTTCCATTTCCCAAAAACTTGAAACACTCGATCCATTGTAGAACCCGTAGTGATCGATTCAACATTCCTAGTTAATACTAGGGTTCCAGAAGAGATTTCACTGCCGCAACTTCCACCATGAAATTCAACACCATCTAGTATTTTTCCAAGCATCTCCTATCCCCCCTCCATCACCTGGAAGAATCCCGAGCCCTCAAGATACAAAGATCACCAGAAAACCAAATATTTCCCTTTTTGGTTCATCTCATTACTGTGCTTTAATCCCTTAACTAAAAATTATAGTTTTTGTTAAAAAAACATATTTTAATTTTAATAATCAATTTATAATACTGGATTTACAATTTAAAAGGGTTGAGTTTTTGATTTATTTAACATGCCCAGATGTTTATTATATTTCCAGAGGCAACAAGCTTCATTTGTGGCTTTCTTAAATTTTTAAACATTTATTCATGTTAAATCAAACAACTTTGATTTGTAAGTTAAATCCTAACAAAACTAGATTAAGTGATAATGTGTTTAATTGGAATTTTGAGCCTGGAAAGGTTAACAGAACAGGGCAGAGTAAATATACACAGCATACACAAAAATAATATTCACATCAGGTTTCATTTATGCAATACATATCAATTTCACGTACTAGCAAGCAACCAACTTTTACTCTAAGTTTTATTTTTTTAAAGTGAAGTTACTCACAGTTTAGAAGAGGAAGAACAAACAGAGCTTTATAGGTTGAACCAGACTGGAATTTTGTTTGCTTTAAAATCATTTCTTCAACCTTCTAGTTGTTGATTAAGTTGAAGTTTGTTACTTTACTTTTTTTTCCCAGGCTTGCTAAATTATGAACGAACTGAATTGTGAAGATGATGAAGGAAATATACAGAGATGGGTTTGTACAGGTGATATAACATTGGTTTGTACAAAGTAATAAGATTTGTGCAGAGTTATAAATTTTCTTTATTATGCTCAGAGATTTTTTCATTTGTATATGGAGGCTGATGTGAATTTTTAGTGTGCTTGCATTAATTGAGTTGTACAAACTTGCCTTATTTTATTTGCTTTATTATTCTTACCTTGCACACTTGTTGACTTCGGCTGATAATGATATTGTATGTGTTGGAGGTGATGTTATGTACATAGCAACTTTGTCTATTTATTTTTATTTCATACTTGTGTTTATCTTCCTGTATCAATACCCTGTACATAGATTTTCTAATCCCATGCATTTCTTTTTACTCGGTGAGAGATTGTGTGCTAGAGATATTTTCTGTCTTATGTTATTTCAAATGCATATGCAGTTTTGTTTCTAGTTTAAGGGTACTAAAGATACTTGTATAAATTTTTTTTGTCTTGTTTTATATTGCCTTGTTTCATACTTAAATATGTTTTCTTTCTTTTTAACTTTGTCTTTAATAATATAAATTTCTATTTTAATTTGTTGTTAAAATTTTGCTAATGTATTTACTTTATATTTTGTATCTTATATATTTATATTCTTAAACCATTTATTTACAATTTAAATTTAAATCAAATATATATACTTATATTTATAATTCCAGATTTACTCATATATATATCCATACACATATATATCCATATATATACAATATTTTAAAGTTGCAAAATGATTTATACCAAATTTAGTTTAAGTCGGGGAAACTCACATCACTTTTATAAATTTATTTTACAATTTCTATTCAAAAAGTCAATAAATTATCAATTTAAATTTGATTAAAATTCGGGGTCGTTACAATGGAGCTAATCGAATTGGCCATCAATATGTAGGAGTGGATACTTGTTCTTCTTTACCATCTTGTTCAGCTCATAGTAATCAACATGCAACCTCAAAGAGTCCTTCAGTTTAGTGATGAATAGTACAGGTGCCCCCCATTTGTTTATATTCTAGTGAAGGAACCCCTTCTTAATTAGGTCATTTAACTGCACCTCTAGCTCCCTTCGCTCTTTAGGTGCCATATGCCTCAAAGGCATAACTACTATCTAAATCCTTTACCAAATCTATACAAAACTCTATCTCCCTAAGTGGTGACAACCTAGTCAATTCCTTAAGTATGTATGGATACTCACTCACTATGGGCACTGGCGATAACTCATCGTGCAGAATGCTAAGCAAATACAGAAAGCTAACTATCACTACGTTCTTGGGCATATAGCTTAAAACATGTCTATGCTCATCTTCTATCCTTATCATCACCAGAGCCTTCTTGAAATCCATCGCTACTCCTAACTTTTTAAGCAAGTCTATCTCAAAATGATACCAAACCCCACAAAACCAAGAGCAAAGAAATCATAAGAAAACATGCAATGTTGACCCGACAATACTATGCCATGACAGACCTTAATCAATTTGGGCGAACTATTTGCAAGGTTCGACATAATCAAAAAATTTCTACTAAGTCAGGTATCAATCCTATTCTATCTACAGGGTCACTAAATATAAAGGTCTCACGAATCAGTTTCAATGAAAATATGTATATGTATATCATAAACAAAACATTCCGAATAGTAATGTCTTTTCCTTTTTCCTTCGCCGATGGAGCAATCAATGAGGTAAAGATGGTTTTAAGTGCATATATAGGCACCATTTACTTGTACTTACATGTCTTTAGGCGGTCCTTATTTATGTTCCCAGCCTTGTCGTAATTAAAGAATTTCTACTCTACACCCATGCAACTATTACTCAGAATGCCCTTCGCGCCGCACTGATACCACTTAGGGTCCTTCAAATTGATTGAAAAACCATTCTTTCGAAAGCTTTAAAACCTTTGACATCCTATCTTTAAAACACTTAAACATTGCCTTTTGAAAACATAGAAAAAGACCTTTCCTTTCAAAACTTTCGAAACCACTGGGGAACCACCCCTTTCCAAACCATTCTTTAAAACCTTCCGAAAGAATCAAAACCTTTATAAACTCAATCCTTTCGAAAGCTCTTGGGTTCAATTTAAAACATGTGGAAACACCTTTCAAAACCAATTAAAACCATCTTCTTCGAAACCATTTGGGTTATACTTCAATCAGAGGAAAAAGGTCATTAATACATTTAAATCGAAAGCATCTCTTTCGAAAGCATTTCCTAAGTAAAGAAGTGATGGTGTCGAAACCATCCCTTCGAAAGCATTGGAGAAGTGGCCAGGTTTTAAAAAAAAAGAAAAGTAACCCTTTCGAAACCATCAGCTTCGAAAGGTATAAAGCGGCAACTAGGGCTTTCGACCCCTTCAAAAGCATTTACTTAAAGCCAAAAGGCACAACCCATTCGAAACCATTCTTTAAAACTATTTGACCTGGTCGACAGCCAACCAAGTCGAAAGCTTTTCAGTCGAAAGGAAAGCAGGCGCATTTTCATTTAAAAGCAAAGTAGCGCTTCAACCCCTTCGAAACCTCTGGTTTCGACCCAACACCTTCCGCCTTTGTCCAATTCACTATGTACTAAGTATCTGATACCATGTGCATTGGTTTCGATGGAGTCGGAGGCGGAGGTAAGAAGTTGAAAGCCTAGTGCCGAAAGCATTGAAACAGGAAAAAGCATGTAGATTTGACTTTTTAAACTATTTCTTTGTACCTAACCTGCCTTGTTTGTCAAAATTTGATTGGTTGCAAATTTTTCTTTTCCAAAAATACTGCCGATTTCCAGAAATAACAATTTGAATTATTTACAAAATACCCCTTCTCCTTTTTCTAAATATATAAAACATTTAAGTCCCATACCTTAAATAATTTTATATGTCCATTAAAACACTTAGGGAAATTCTACAAAAATTCCAGAAAATCATTTCTAATATGTTTTCAAACATATATTAATTTCAGACCCAAATTATTAATTATTTAGCCATAAATAATTTTATACCCAAACAATAATTTTCTTCACTAGAAAATTCATATAAAATCCACATAAATTTAGAAAATTCTGGAAATTGAAACCCATCTCTAAAATATCATTTCTGATGTAAAATAAAAATTCGCAAGGCATTTGGATGTCATTTAATAGGGTTTTCATCTTACACATATCATAAAGTCTATATGAATAAGCATAAATCATCAACAAGTATATATAATCATTCCATCATTCAAAAACATGGCAAATCATTACAAATAAGTTCGGATTCATCTTAAAACCGAAAACAAAGAGAAATATGAGATGTAGTCATTATTCACCTTAGCTTTAGATATTAAGGAGTTTGAGATTTGAATGTATTTGATTTGATTTGATTAAGCTTCTTCCTTAGCTTTTTCCTTATCTTTTTCCTCTTGCTCTCGTTAATGGTGGCCGACCTCAAGTTTGAAAATTTTAACCAATGAAAATGAACGTATATGGAGTACATGGCCATGGGTTTAGGGTATAAGAATGACCTCTTTCCTGTTTTACCCCTCCTTTATTTCTTTTTAACTCCTCTTTAGTTCATTGGTTAAATGGCACGGCTACCCCTTACTTAAAATCAAATCTTAATCCTCTAATCAATACATTATTTTATGTAATTTAGCTAATTAAATATCCTAAATAATGTTATCAAAAATATGGGGTGTTACAAACTCCACTCGTTAAAGAATTTTGTCCCAAAATTACGATAAGGTACACAATAAATCAATTAAAAAGGTAAAACATACCATCAAACAGATCAGGATAAGTATCTTTAATACTGCTCCCAATCTCCCAAGCACAGTCCCTGTCATCGTCGCTCTACTGGACTTTAACTAATCTGACTGTCTTGGCTCTAAGCCTCTTCTCATCTCTCGCAACAATATGAATCGGCTTTCTCACTATAGTCAAGGCAGGTTCTACTACTAAGTCATCTAGCATAGTCTGTGCAATAGTAGTCTCCAGGTTTCTAACACACTTTCTAAGATGAGAAACATGGAAAACATCGTGGACTCCTGCTAAACTGCTCGGTAACTCAACTCTATACGCGAGTTTCCCGATCCTCTCAACAATAGGAAAAGGTCCAACGAATCTCGGTGCCAACTTTCCTGATCTTCTGGATCTGATCACACCCTTCATCGGTGAAACTTTGATGAAAACCCGATCTCTAACAGAGAACTCTAAATCTTTTCGTCTTTTATCCACATAACTCTTCTGCCTAGACTAAGCTTCCTTCATTCTAGCTCGGAAGACCTCAATCTTTTTTGCAGCTTCTCTAACTAAATCTGGATAAAGAACCAACATATCCTTGGTCTCTAACCAAAAAATGGGAGATTTGCATGGCCTTCCATACAAGGCTTCAAACGGGGCCATCCTAATACTAGTCTGATAACTATTGTTATACAAAAACTCGAATAAATGTAGATGGTCTTCCCATGGTCCCCCGAAATCTAGTACACAAGCTCTTAACAAATCTTCCAAGACTTTGTTAACTCTTCCTGTTTGCCCATCTGTCCATGGATGGTAAGCGGTACTCATATTGAGCTTGGTTCCCAAAACTTCCTGTAGACTCTTCCAGAACTCGCTAGTGAATAAGTAATCTCTATCACTTACTATACTACTAGGAATCCCATTCAGTCTAACCACAACCTTCATAAAAAAGTTAGCTAAAACAGGCACCGTTCAGGTTGACTTAACTGGAATGAAATGGGCACTCTTTGTCAATCTGTCCACTATGACCCATATACTTTCATTCCCTCTATTTGACCTTGGCAACCTGTCAATAAAATCCATAGTAATAGAATCCCATTTCCATATCGAATATCCAATAGCTGAAGCAACCCACTCGACTTCTAATGTTCGGCTTTTACCTTTTGGCAGTTCAAACAGTGCTTTACCCATAAGCCAACATCCCTCTTCATACCTTTCTAGAAGAAACTTCTCTTCATATCCTGATACATCTTAGTTCCTCCTGGATGATTAGTGAACTTCAAACGATGACATACCTCCAAAACTTCTTTCCTTATATTTCCTACACTCGTAACACATAATCTTCCTTTCTTTCTCAACCATCCATTCTGGTCAAGACTGAAATCCTTTAAGTCATCGCCCTCGGTTCCATCTCTTAACTTACTGATCCGTTCAGCTAATACTAGATCCTCTTCCTATATAAAAGCAATCTTTTCGATCATCACTGGTCGACCTTCCAAACATGATAACATTACGGTTTCTCCGCTAGACCCAGCCTCAGATCTCCACTGCACTTTGCAAGCTGACAATGCTTCCAAATCCTTCCACATAGTAATCATCGCCAATACTGCATTATGATGCTCCTACTAAGTGCATCTGCAACTTTATTGCCTTTCCCTGATGTGTACTCAATCCCAAAATCATAAGTAGGAATAAACTCTAACCATCTCTACTGTCGCACGTTCAGCTCATTCTGAGAGAATAAATACTTCAGCGACTTATGATCTGTATATAACTTAAACCTCTCTCCTAAAAGGTAATGTCTCTACACCTTCAATGCAAAAATCACTATAGCCAATTCCAAATCATGCGTTGGATATCTGAACTCATGCGGTCTAAGCTGTCTAGAAGCGTAGGCAATCACTTTACCTCTCTGCATCAGCAAAGCTCCTAATCCGGTTCCACAAGCATCTTCATAAACCATAATTCCTGATTCCCCTCCGGAACTACCAACACAAGTGCATGGGTCAATAAGTGTTTCAAGCTCTGGAATGCTTCCTTGCACTTATCGGTCCACACAAACTTCACATCCTTTCGCGTTAGCTTGGTCAACGGTGCTACTATCCGCGAAAAATTCTTAATGAATCTCCGATAATAACCAGCTAATCCAAGGAAACTCTTTATCTCAGCCACTGTCTCAGGTCTCTTCCAATTATTCACCACTTCAATCTTAGTCGGATCTACTGAAAACCCTTTCTCTGAGACCACATGACCAAAAAACTTCACTTGCTTCTTCCAAAAATGATACTTCAAAAACTTCGCCTTCACCTGATGCTGCCTCAGCGTCTCAAGCACCACTCTAAGATGAACTTCATGCTCTCTTTCATCCTTAGAGTATATCAAGATATCATCTAAGAAAACCAACACGAACCTATCCAAGTGCTCACGGAAAACTCGGTTCATCAGATCCACAAAGAATGTCGGCGCATTAGTTAGTCCAAACGGCATAACTAACCATTCGTACGATCCATATCTCGTCCTAAACACCGTCAAAGGTATACTATCCTCTGCTACTCTGAGCTGATGGATACCCGTTGCTAAATCCAACTGAGAAAATACCTTGGCTCCACTAAACTGATCGAACAAATTGACAAATCTCGGCAATGGATATCGATTCTTTACTGTCCTCTCATTCAACTTACGATAATCGATACATAGCCTCAACGACCCGTTCGGCTTCTTATCAAACATTGCGGCTGCTCCTCAAGGTGAACTACTCGGCCTGATAAAACTCTTACCTTCCAAATCCACCAACTGCACCTTCAACTCTCTCATCTCTGTAGGTGTTATCCTGCTTGGCGGCCTACTCACTGGTTCTGCTCCAGGAACCAAATCTATCTGAAACTCAATGGCTCGTTTCTATAGCAATCCAACCACAGGCTCAAAAACATCCGAGAATTCTCTAACCACGAAAACTCGATTCAACTCATCTTCCAACTTCAAAATAACCAACAAAACGTTCACCACACCGCCAGGGCTTTCTACGGTATAAGCAATCCTGTAGCTATAATCAGGGTGTCTAAGTGATATTTTCCTATCATGGCAAAATATCCTAGCATCGTACTCACTTAACTAATCCATACCAAGAATAATTTTGAACCCCCAAAAATCAAACACATGCAAACTACAAACAAAAGTATGACCTAACAAGTCAAACTCTAACCGGTCACATCTCAACATTAGAGTTACATACCCTCCTATTGGGTTCGCAACCCTTAAGGAAGTAACTAAATATGAGGGTTCTAGGTTAAGCTTATCTACCAAACATCTAGATATAAAAGAATGTGATGCACTAGTATCAAATAGAATGCTAACAGAGATACCATGGATCTGAAGCATACCTCCCAAAATTGACTTTCCTTTCTCCTGAGCTGTCGGTTTCGAAGTAGCAGGCTCCAATGCATACACCTTGCCCTTTCCGTCTTCAGCGGGCTCCTTGCGTTGATTCTTATAGTGACCGATATGATCGCAGTTGAAGCATTTGATGCTCTTCTTCCCGATCACCTCCTTTACCTTTACTGTGCGACATTCATTAGCAAAATGCCCCTTCTTGTCGCACTTGAAGCAAACCACCTTAGACTTCCCTTTCTTAGCTGCTCCACCCTTCTGAGCAGCCTTCTTAGGAAAGAACTTCCTCTTCTGACTTTGTCCAATCTGGACCTCCTTAGCCTTACTCTTCTCCATAGAATCAAGCATCTTCTCATGTCTTAAGGCCATCTCCACTACAATGTCAGAAGGGACTCTAATATGAGGTAATGTAGCCCTTGCTAACTCAGGCTTCAACCCCCTGATAAACTTCTCATTCCTCTTCATCACTATATCCACCGAAGCATACCCATATCTGGCCAACTCCTCAAACCTTCTAGCATACTTCAAAACAGACATCTCTCCCTGCTCTAACTCAGCAAACTTTCTGATTAGAGCGGACTGTGCCATCATAGATATGAACCTCTCTTGGAACCTCCTTTTGAATTCTGCTCATGTCAATATTTCCTCATCCACACTGGCCGTCACACTATTCCACTAGAATAAAGTTGCTCCCTGAAGCTGTCTCGATGCAAGCCTCCTCTTCTGCTCATCATTGAGCCCCAAGTCTGCAAAGATCCTTTCATAATGCAACAACCAGTTCTCTACTTCTGTAGCATCTTCTGTTTCAATAAATGGCTTCCCTCCAAGCTTAGTGTAATCTCCGCTAAACTTAGCATAATGGTTGACCACCAGAGCTTCCTGAACTCGTCCTGCAGCATTTCCTCCTACCACTCCAGCAGCAATTCCAGCTTGCATCATATTCACGAAATCTGATACATAGCTCCCATGTCCACTTGTAGGACTCCATCACCCATATTCTCTGCTTGTGCCTGACCTTGTTTTCTCCTGGTATTAGGTCTGGCATTTCCATTTGTTGCAGTGCCTTCCTTTCCTGGGTTAACCCTCTCTCTTCTAGCATCCATATCTGTATTCAAACCTCATGAGATATAGAAGAATAACCTAATAGAGATAGGAGACTAGAGATAAAGCGTATACTTATATATAGCAAATACAAGTATGTTACTATAGCGTTATCCCATACCCAATTTAATCTCTAGTTCCTCAGGAATAAGTTTTCAAAAATCGGTATTAGTTTAAAGTTTTTCATAAACCTATGCTCTGATACCAAGTTGTAACATCCCGTATCTGGAGGCCAAAAGCCAAGCGCTACAGATGCTTTAGTCATCTATAGTATTAACTTATGGTGATAAAATACGGTAATGCTAATGGTATCCATAATATCAAAGCACTTGAATATGAAACAAAATCACAATCCCATAATAGTTTCCCAAGTAAAGATCAAATATAATTATTACATAAATACGCCAAGAGCGACATATGACGATGTCCCCTTGATTGACCAGAGTCAATATAGTCATATCTGACTTAATACAACACATCAGAAATAAACAGAATAAACTGCAACTCCTAAATAGTTATCCATCAGCCACCTGCTCATCTTCGGAAGCTTTATTTGCCAAACTACTAATACTTGTAAACCTTAACCCTCGGCCTACTCAAATAAGTTTTGAGCACCCGAGAGTTTAAGGGAAAAAACAGAAACTTTGATTCAGACATAAAGCCTAGTGTGAATAATACTATACATCTCGGTTATTTAATGTTAAGTGAGACCATGCCGCTTAGCATAACGGGTTTCCCCTCACTAACACCCATTTTAAAACATATCTTTTGCAAATCTTTTCTTGCAACCAAACTGGTTAAACAAACTGATTATATAATTAATAGTAATATCCTTTATGCTAATAGAACTGGTAATAAATGGACTATCTGTCCACAGGTAATAAATGGACTATTTGTCTAAAAAACTGTAGTTTTCTTTGGCAAACTGCTAACCTTTGGCTGACTCGGTCCTACCAAACAATATATCAAATGGTCTAATCATCTTTTAGACAAACTTCTGGACGGTCTGTCCTTAACATACATCTCTGAGGTTCAACTGATCCTAATGGTTTTGCGGGCTCACCAATAACCTATCTTTGTATTTTATTATTCCTTTCTGTGTGTAACCATTATTTTAGTCTTACGTGTGACTAAGCCCTACACACTGGAATTCTAGACTAAATTAGCTAGGGGCTGATAGCTAATGAGTATAGGGCGCGACCCTACACCAGTCCCATCTGGTCTTCTAATCTGAGTATATTTCTTAGGGTTAACTACCCTTCATTTTTTTCCTTGAAAACCTTTTCAAAATGATTTAACCTTTTCAATCATACTTATACAAGGAAACTACATTCTTAGCTTTACTCTAAGCTATTTGCCATGTTATATAAACTTTACCTAAAATAATGTTGATGAAATATAATGAGGATTACCTATCCCCCCAAAAGAAGTTAAAACCCTTTTTAACTTGAAAACACTTAGGCTATATTGCCTTGTTAATACATTCGAAACCTTTGTTTAAACCTTTAAATAACCCTTTCGAAACCATCGAAAGTACCCCTTTCATAACCATTGAAAGTACCTCCTTCGAATTCACTGAAAAACCTTTCCTTCGAAAACTTTAAAACCTTTTACATCCTATGTTTAAAACACTTAAACATTACCTTTCGAAAACATAGGAAAAGGATCTTTCCTTTTAAACCTTTCGAAACCACTGGGGAACCACCCCTTTCGAAACCATTCTTTAAAACCTTTCGAAAGCATCAAAACCTTTATAAACTCAATCCTTCAAAAAGCTCGTGGGTTCAATTTAAAACATGTGGAAACACCTTTCGAAACCAATTAAAACCATTTTCTTCGAAACCATTTGGGTTATACTTCAATCAGAGGAAAAAGGTCATTAAAACATTTAAGTCGAAAGCATCTCTTTCGAAAGCATTTCCTAAGTAAATAAGTGATGGTGTCGAAACCATCCCTTCGAAAGCATTGGAGAATTGACCAAGTTTTTTTAAAAGCAAAGTAACCCTTTCGAAACCATTAGCTTTGAAATGTATAAAGCGGCAGCTAGGGCTTTTGACCCCTTCGAAAGCATTTACTTAAAACCAAAAGGCGCAATCCATTCGAAACCATTTCTTTAAAATCATTTGACCTGGTCGAATGCCAACCAAGTCGAAAGCTATTCTGTTGAAAGGAAAGCAGGCGCATTTTCATTTAAAAGCAAAGTAGCGCTTCAACCCCTTCGAAACCCCTGGTTTCGACCCAATACCTTCTGCCTTTGTCCAATTCACTACGTACCAAGTATCTGATACCATGTGCATTGGTTTCGATGGAGTCGGAGGCGAGGGCGGAGGTAAGAAGTCGAAAGTCTGGTGCCGAAAGCATTGAAACAGGAAAAAGGATGTAAATTTGACTTTTTAAACTATTTCTTTGTACCTAACTTGCCTTGTTTGTCAAAATTTGATTGGTTGCAAATTTTTCTTTTCCAGAAATACTGCTGATTTCCAGAAATAACAATTTGAATTATTTACAAAATAACAATTAGCCATAAATAATTTTATACCCAAATAATAATTTTCTTCACTAGAAAATTCATATAAAATCCACATAAATATAGAAAATTCTGGAAATTGAAACCCATCTCTAAAATATCATTTTTGATCTAAAATAAAAAATCGCAAGGCATTTGGATGTCATTTGATAGAGTTTTCACCTTAAACATATCATAAAGTCTATATGAACAAGCATAAATCATCAGCAAGTATATATAATCATTCCATCATTCAAAAACGTGGAAAATAATTGCAAATAAGTTTGGAGTCATCTTAAAACCGAAAACAAAAATATGAGACGTATTCATTATTCACCTTAGCTTTAGAGATTAAGGAGTCTGATATTTGAATGGATTTGATTTGATTAAGCTTCTTCCTTAGGTTTTTCTCTATCTTTTTCCTCTTGCTCTCGTTAATGGTGGACGACCTCAAGTTTGAAAATTTTAACAAATGAAAATGAACGTGTATGGAATACACGGCTATGGGTTTAGGGTATAAGAATGACCTATTTCCTATTTTACCCTTCCTCTATTTCATTTTAACTCTTTTTTAGTTTGTTGGTTAAATGGCACGGCTACCCCTTAATGAAAATCAAATCTCAATCCCCTAATAAACACATTATTTTATTTTATTTAGCTAATTAAATATCCTAAATAACGTTACCAAAAATATGGGGTGTTACAATGACCCACTAGCTTCTCACTGATATAGTCTTCTAAGCCCATAATGAACTTCTTATTGTTTTTTAACGGAGTGTCGATATAGGATAACCCATAATTTGATAGCATGTCAAATCGGCTACGTACTTCAAAACAAACATATATCCTATCTCAAATTAGAAAAATTTCTCAACAATACCAACTTCTGAGTAACTGATTTGAATTACTCTTCAAATCGAGCTCTAAACCGCTCTTAGATGAACCATTCCTCAAGAGTAGCGATCTTAAAGCTTTCCGCCAGTTCATTACTCGTCCTTAAAGTTGCCTAGAGGCTAACCTCCATTTCATACTTCAAGCTCTAAGTCCTCGAAGTTCCGCTCATAGGTGTCCAACCACTCCTGCACTTCCAAAGCTAATTCCATCTCTTGAAATGATTTTCCACCAAGACTTGAATAGTCTTTATTCCATTTAGCAAAGTTGGCCATGGGCGCCTGCACCGGAGCACCACAACTAATAGCATTAGGAGCAACTTGGGCATTCTGGACTATGTTTCACACCATATTAGCGAACAAGTTCTACAAGTCGGAGTCAGCTGCTCCCAAGCCTACCCCTTGATCTACTCTACAGATGGGAGTCCTACCTATATTCCTTGTATGTCGGCTCATTCTTCGAAGCTGTAATAAGAATAATCGGTCTCTTAAAAAGGAAAAAGTGGTGTCCATGTATGCAATGTGACTTACTATATATACACTGCTATACAGTTTTGAAAACAAAGATATATAACAAGTGCACTCTCTCGTACCGCTCGATCCATCCTAGAGTGATAAATCATTGAAACACCCCACACCCCTTAATATACCCAAAAAGGGCGCACTAAAGGATGTAGTGCGTTGTAGGTATAGCTAAAGCATCACAGAGACTAAGATTCACAAGACAAATAAGTAAAAATAGCGGAAACATTTAAATAATAATTTATTATTTAAAATTAAAATTCATCTCAAAATAAGTCATAAAAACATAACATGTGTCAAAAACTTAAAATCTCTCATGTCTCATGAAAATACATCTCAGTCTCATATAATCAGGGTACCGAAGTAACAATAATAATAGTAATCCCTCTCACAAGTGCAAGTCCATCATAAGCCAAATGAAAAAGATGAAAAGCAGAAAAATACATCTAAAATGAGAAAACTCCGAGAATGGATCTCTAAGCAACCTGAATCAACTCAACTCTGCTAGCCAATTAGGGGAAAAGGGGGAAATAGAGGAGTGGGTCAAAAGATAAGTATGGTGAGTGAAAGTAATTATCATTTCTAAGCAAGATAAAGATAATAGACTAATCAATAGTTCTGGCATGAAAGGAAAATACAGAAAAGATAAACTGGGGTAAAATACTATTTCTGATTCTGTTTGACTGTTTGCTTTGATTGTTTGATTTGACTGTTTGCACTTTTCTTAAACTGATGTGATTAGGCTGAAACCCTAATCCTATCTCAACTGCTAACTTGATTAGGCTGAAATCCTAATTCTACCCTTTGATTGGCCTATCTAGTGATGTCCTTGCATAGCTTAGAAAATTTGGCTGCGGCAGGTGGATTAACGGGATCTCCACCCGCCGGTGCTACGTTGGGCACTTGCCCTTGCACCTCTGGTGCCGTAGCTTGGAGGTATCTACGGAACCAGCCAGGGACTTGGACACCCTCTAGAAGATTTGGGGAGTCCGCCATACATTGCAAAGAAAAGAAAATTTAGGATCGAAAGAATCGAAAGAAGGTTGAACTGGACTTTGAGGGGATTTCTATAAAAACTCTTTTGTACTTGAAAACTATTTCTATAATAAGAGTTTCTTTCTGAAAAATACTTTTAGTTTGTAAATATGTTACCTTTGAAAAATACTTTACTTTTAAAACAAGTTTTTAGGAATCCTGTAACCTTAGGCTCTGATACCAAGTGAAACACCCCCACACCCCTTATAATACCCAAAAAGGGCACACTAAAGGATGTGGTGCGTTGTAGTTATAGCTAAAGCATCACAGAGACTAAGATTCACAAGACAAATAAGTAAAAACAGTAGAAACATTTAAATAATAATTTATTATTCAAAATTAAACTTCATCTCAAAATAAGTCATAAAAACATAACATGTCTCAAAAACATAAAATCTCTCATGTCTCATGAAAATACATCTCAGTCTCATATAACCAGAGTACAAAAGTAACAATAATAATAGTAATCCCTCTCACAAGTGCAAGTCCATCATAAGCCAAATGAAAAAGATGAAAAGCAGAAAAATACATCTGAAATGAGAAAACTTCGGGAATGGATCTCCAAGCAACCAGAATCAACTCAACTCTACTGGACTATTGGCGGAAAGGGGGAAATAGAGGAGTGGGTCAGACAATAAGTCTGGTGAATGAAAGTAATTACTAGCATTTCTAAGCAAGATAAAGATAATAGACTAAGCAATAGTTCTAGCATGATAGGAAAACATAGAAAATATAAAACTGGGGTAAAATACTATTTCTGATTCTGTTTGACTGTTTGCTTTGATTGTTTGAAATGATTGTTTGCACTTTTCTTAAACTATTATGATTAGGCTAAAACCCTAATCCTATCTCAACTGCTAACTTGATTAGGCTGAAATCCTAATTCTACCCTTTGATCGGCCTATCTATCTCCGTTGTGCCACTATGAACCAATCCTATTGGTCACAGCAAAAGACACCTCTGTAGCGCTTAGGACGCAGTAGCAAATTATTTACCCTAATCGATGCCGCACGCTCGGTCATCGCCGATACACACTAACTTTCGCCCCCCATTTGACCCTTTATTTACCCTAATCAGCATAAGCGTGCCCAACCTCACCTAACTATTGTGAGACCGTCGGTCCTCGACCTGAAAGAGAATGCTGCTAGTACTGGTCCTAACAAACAAATCTTCTAGTTTTGCACCCCTTGCCCAAATCCCAAGATTTCAACCTTTACCTATTGGCCACTTATTTACCCTAATCAGCATAAGCGTGTCCCAGCCTCACCTATCTGTTGTGAGACCATCGGTCATAGATCTGAAAGGGAATGCTGCCGGAGCGGGCCCTACTTCTATATTTGCTTATTAACTTAATCTAAGTTTTAAAAAAGCCGCTTCTGTTATTACTGGTATATTTGCTTATTAACTTAATCCAAGATCTAAGTTTTAAAATAAGCCTCTTATTTTATTTCTGCTATATTTGCTTATTAACTTAGTCCAAGATCAAAGTTTTTAAATAAGCCTCTTCTGTTATCTCTTCTTTCTAATTATAACCTACGTGTTATAATTGTTCATGCAACTGTTACTCTTCTATTTTCTCTTTTAGTTATAACCGCTTGTTATAATCATGTTTGCAAATATCTTAAATTTGCCTATTTCTGTCCATCTCTATTTTATTTCAGTTTTTCTTATTTTACATCTGATTTTCTGTAAATTTAGTGTTTTTCTGTTCTAATCCATATTAGCGAATTCTTCTCTTTTTAATTTATTCGCGTAAAAAGGGATTAAATCTCTATAAAAAGAAACTAACTTTTACATGCTAAATTCCAACTTAAAACAGATGTAAATAACTGTAAATAACTATAATTAACTGAAAATAACTGAATAAAATAGCTGAATAAAAATAGATTGAAAAGAAATTCTAAAATTTACTGACTGTAAATAACTTACATAAAAACTGTCTCAAAATTGTAGAAAAACTACAACTATTGAGAACCCTATATTTTAAATTGCTTACAAATCTAAAATAATTACAAAACACTCACCTGTGGTCCTTAGCTCTAATCCTGGGCCTTCTTGGATCCGCTACTAGGGTGTAGAATATTTTTATTAAAAAGATCTTCTCCCAAAGAAAAATTTTCTATTTAGGGTTCAGCCTCAGCAACGAACCTAATTGGGAGAAAAATTGAATGAGAAAAATAGTTAGGTCTAGGGTCTTATTTATAGTGTGGCTTAGGGATCTCAGGCCGTTGGATTTGAAGATTGAATCTGGTGCAACCACATCATAGGCTCACTAGAAATCGTCGGATGCAGCTACGGATGCACAAGATTTGCCCAAAAATCAAAAATATAGTGTTCGGCTCGTACCTGGACGTTTTCATGTCCAAGGATTTGGCGGGTCGACCTGAGGGGTTTTTGGGTCGACCTAAAGGTGAACCCGACCCTGGCGAGGGTCGACCCCTAGGGCCGTTTCTCTTTTCTTTTTCGTTTTAGTTTATTAAATTCTGATTCTTGTTTCACTCGTAACTTCTCCATTCTAGCTAGGATTTCGACAAGTTATATATGGAAATTGACCAGAAAATCGCCACGGACCCAATGGTGCAATTTCGTAGCTCGATTCTAACAATTTCATAAAGTTATTTTATTATTTAACTAATTTGTTAATTAATTATTATAGCTTAAATTTTGGGTTGTTACAATCATACTCTATCTCTAATGGATGATGGTATCACTTAGGTTAACTATGCAACCTAAGATATGATATTAAGTGCGATGACCGCCCTACACCTCTGGTATACAATATACCTATATAGTGTGTTGCAATGGTACCTGGACAATGTAGAGTGATAATCAATGGGTAAAGTAACTAAAAAAGTTATAGAATTTATCGTATATCTCATAACACATCAAATAATATAACCAAATAGATGTAAAATAAAAGCAGAAATATAACTTTATGAACCTTTATAGATCAATGCACCGGTTAAATATAGTTGTGAAAAATTGTAAAAGAGTTCATATAAGCAATAAATAAACTCAAATATCTATCACTAAAATACAATGTAGCACTGATAAACCTCCATGGTGCTGCATAATGAAATAAGAAAATATACTTAAATAATTGCATAAGCAAATATACTCCAATAATTGCATATATAATAGCACCAGCCTCTTGCTTGTCCTCTGAACAGCTCCATGCGCTAATACCAGACCTTCTATCTAGCCACTCATTTAAGAGTACTAGAGATAATAAATAGAAAATCATAAAATCTCAAGTCATAGAACAATATGGTGTGAACGATAAGTAATCTCAAGATAGTAGGAAATTAAATCTTGTATAGGAGCACTAGGTATGAGCAGTCATACCCGATTTGTCCCTGCATCCAAAAAGTTCACACAAAATACTCAAGTACATGCTAAACGATCATCATATGATGTACCATACTCAGAGTACAGAATAGGGCGTCGGGGTATCTAACTTAATAACGCCTACACAAAAAGATACCCATCTCAATCACACAACAAGTAATGCAAACACAACCATCGTTGCTCTCATAGTAATTAAGGCAATCAAAACAATCAAAGCAGCCATCACAAACTTGGATGCTCCTAAATAACTCATATGGCCTACTCAAACGATCTGCAACTACTCAAAATTGATACTCAAGTTCGTGCCCTACTCAGGTAGCTAGAAATATGGACAACTCAAATGTCCAACACATGGGTGTACTCAAATCACCATAGTACAAAATTCAGACAACCCTGCCCTATATGAGCACTTATACATACTAATAGTAGAAATGCCTCTTATTACTTCACAAATGTTCATTCAGCACCATCTTGCTCGGTATCTCCTCTCTCATTGTATTCACTTCCCTTTTAAGGTACTCAATTAAATACCTCACGTTATCGATCTATTAAAGTCTAGAACATCTCTACTTGTCCATCTCGTAAATTCCCTTTGTTAAAGTTTTAAAGTAATCTAGTCAAAGCATCATGTCATCACTTTACTACAAAAATCGCTCGTCGTAGAGCCATAATAGAAAATCTTGGCATTTCCCTAGAACCTTGAATCAGCTCCCATTAGAGCCTAAAGTCAAGAAGCCCCAAGTCCGAAGTTTAAATGCTCATTTCTCAAAAGCTCTCGTCCAAAACCTCTCATCAAAATCTCTCATCAAAAAGATCTCATATAATTTTTCTCGTGCCGAAATTTTCTAAGTCTCTAAGAGCTCTCATCATTTTCCTATGTCGAATGTGTAGCCTCACTTCCACGAAGATTTCTAGCATGAATTCTGAAGCAAGCTTCCTCATGGCCAAAAGTCTCTACCGCCAAACTTCGAAGCTCCTGCCTCTATACCTTTCACCCAAAATCTCTTGTCGAAAACCTCACGTCGAAAATTTCCAAAGTCCCGAATCACTTGCAACCAAAATTATGAGGCCTATATGCCATCGTGAACACTATATATTGATTTCGTCATGTTTCAACCAAATTTTCCGCCCAATCCACTCAGATGAGGACCACTCTTAAATTACACACAAATGAATTAAAACATAAGCAAAGGAAGAAAACACATTTCTAAAACAACAATTCAGTCATAATATCACATACATACCTTATACCAAACAAATAATATATAGGACTTTATATTGCCAAGATCTAGCCATACACATAAATGAAGAGTGCTATATAATTTTTCAAAATAAATAAAATGACAGGAGTTTTTAGAATAATAATTGGTATGTTTATTACATTAGCTAATGCTTATTTGTTTTTGTTCATTCCTATCTCCGCAAGGTGGATTTTACCTAAACTGAGAATGGACCAACTTCTCCAGATTTTTCTTTCTCCAAATGTTTCCTCTTCTTCTATAAATACAACCCTCTACGCTCCTTTTCTTCAACTAGACCCAATCTTTTTAATACATTTTAAAATCATTATTATGTTTAGGTCATTCATAAAAATGTGTTTAAAGTTTGGAATCATTTAAAAGTCACATATTTCACACTATATGGAATTAAAGTAAAGTAGGGATTTAAATCACTCTCCAAATCAACAAATGCAAAAATACCAATGAAATCCCAAAGCGAATAGTAGCTTGACGAAACTAAATGGTCCCCAATAGCAATGAAGCTAATCCTTCTTGATACTTAGCTCATAATTGCTTTATTTGATTAAATAAAATAAGTAAAATGATGGCTTTTTGGCTAAGGAGAAGATTAATGGACTTTAGAATGTTTTTAGAAAGATGGGAAATGATATAGGACTATCCCATCAGCTCTAATGGGAAAAATTCCCAAAACAGGTTAGTGGACCTAACCCAGGCTTAAGCTAATTACCTAATAAGCAGTTCCAAAAGATAACTAACTTAAAATTTCCATATCCCCTAAATGCTAAGTCCAGAAAGCTATTATATCCAGTCTATGAAAAGAGAAACCATCATATTTTTCAGATGGAAGTGGTCACGAATCCTAATTCGGCTTCTATTAAAGGTTATAAGGCTCACAAGTTTGCAATGTCAAAACCGTCTAATAAAATTACTAAAGGTAAAAAATGTCAGCACTAAACATTACCTAAAGTTATAGACTCATAAGATCCAACTTGGATTTAAAAACAAAATTATATGATCATCTGATATGTAAAGTACGAGTTGTTATATGAATCAAAAAATCAATTCGAAAAGTGGGGCTTGGGTTCACTTAAGTTTGGAATCTAGTATAAATATTTTCCACCATCTCCTCTTACCAAGTCATGCCCTGAAACTCCATATTCCCGTCATTTTTGGCTAGCAAATCTTTGGTCTACATTGGACCAAACGGGCTTCAAAAGTAATGGAAAATAACTCTATTTAAACCTTATTTAATTTCTTATTGATATCGTTTATCGATACGCTTATATATAACATTTATATATGCACCTAATCAGTTACTAATAGCACCAAGAACAATTTTAGAGGCTATCCCATTTAATAAATACACCTTGAATATTAGATACAACAAAACGAATATTTCCTTAAATATTAGTTAATTTATGAAATTTTATAAACTAATTAAATCAAGTGGAGGTTCGAAGACCGAAATGAATTCAATAGTGCGACTTACAGTTGTGAATTTAGTCGATGATTAATATTCAAATAATTGAGGTACTAATGTTCACACATCACCTTAGTTAGTGGTGTGATTGTTTGGTCGAACTCTTCTCTTATAATTCTCATCTGTAAAATCCAATTTCACAAATTAAAACGGTACCTTTTAGCAATGATTATTTACATAAATTCTCTTCGTCAAAACTATATCATTTTGGAATTTATGGAATTTGGTTTTGATCAACAATAATATTTATTATTAAGTGTATACTTTAGCCAGAGACTTTAACTTTGAGTTGACGATAGTTGACCATGTTACTAACTTCATACAATTGAGGAGATGAATTCTTTGATGAATATTGTTTCAATTCCAATGCTTTAGTCACTCGATGGTCGCTATGCGATGTTAACTATAATCAAATTGGTGTATTCACATTGAAGCTTGATAGTATTCTCAAGCCAAGAGAACTATGTAACATCGTCACTCCATGAGTTCCTGTTTGACCTTGTTGTTATAAGCCAACACGAAACTCTTAGATGAGTCATTCTATAGTTATCTAATAAGTCTCAGTATGCAACCCTTTGGTGCCACTAACAACCTTAAGTAATCTACTGCCTGACATTTGGAGAGTGTTACGTACTTTAGTCTCAACGAATGTAGCGATAACCTTTCTCGTAACATCTTGACCATGAATATTTAAAATAATATGTTATTTGATATTGTGATAATTTTCTCATGTTTACAATTCCTTGTAATTATGATCACATAACTTATCATTTAAGGATTTTCTAATTTAATATACTAAAATTAATTACATAATTAATATATCATAATATAACAAGTATATAATAGGAAACAAACACCTTTTATTTCAAACGAGAATTTATTGTAGGGTTAATAATTTACAATAAATCACATAATTGCCCCTAAGGCATAACCATTACTCTTTCATTCACCCAGATGCACTTGGGGCTAATTATGGAATTTAATCCCATTCCTCCAATCTATTTGCTCCAAATTGATTAAGCCAGTCCCTTAGTGAATGGATATGCTATATTGTCTTAATATATACTCTGTCAATCAACACTCTCCATCGTCAATAAACTGCCTTTATCACATGAAACTTTTAGAGTATGTTTCTCGACTTCCAATTAGGTCTAGGTTCTTTCACGATCTATATCATGACATTGTTATCACATAACAATGTTATGATATTCTCAATGTTTGGAATCACCCATAGCCCGGTTATAAATTTGTGCATTTATTTATACTTCTTTTATTGAGGAACTATTCAAGATGATGTACTAAGCCTTTCGGTTGAATTAGCCATTAATTCTAATTTGGATCATTTCCAACTTAAAGCTCTTTAACTAAGGTTTGAACATGAATTTAGGATTGACATACTATGCTCAATATCACTTATAATGTTTTAGTCCGAGTACTCTTTCATAAGAAGCTCATTGTTTCCACAAACAATTCTTTAATATTTCTCAAATACTCAAGAAAACTCTTAACCATTTAGTGATTCTAATTAGGGTTTGATACTCACTTAGCGTACCAAGTACATAAGCGAATCATGATATGGTAGATAACATAGCATATATGATAATTCATATTGTCAATACATAAGGAATTCATCTCATATGCTCCATATTAATTATTTTAGTATGGTTCCTATGTATATCATATGAGATTATCCCAATATCCTTTTGTATAGATTATAACATATGTCGTTTTCAAATCCAATATCGAGAATTAAACAACCAAACAATGAATGATTTTAGCATGAGTACAACATTAATAATCAGTTGTATGGAGTTTATTTCTAGCTATAGAAATATTTTAGTACCTTTTATAGTTCTTCCTTACATATACATGCTTCCTCTGCATTTTGATTGAAATTCAAACTATTTGATTTTTCTATGAAAATATTTGCTTGATTATGGTGCTCATCAAATAATACTTTCATATCAGTTCTTTGAATCATTAAACTTAGTATCGCTCTCATTGACTTTGAGACACTTCAGTTGTTATTTTCAAACAGTCTATTCTAAATCATTAATTAAAATTTCTGCTTCAACATATATGTACCAAAACTCAAAATCATATAAGGTGATAATTTTATGAGAAAATTTGAATTAACTTTAGTATGGATAATGATGAATCGATTATATTAATTTTAAAAATTGAAATTTATGCTGTTATTCTTATAAATTTTGTTTACTATATTCCAGTTGCATTAATCTTTTTATTATAGACACATTTGCCACTGATGAATTATATCCCTTTAGGTACAATTATCAATGTACTTGGAATCCATTTCGGATTTGTGCATCATGCCATATGGCAAAGTCAATACTCTTATTAGGTTATGACAATTGAGGAAATTCTTTTCTCGACATTAATATGAAACTCATAGTTTCCCTTTAATGAGTGAGTGTTCTTATTGGACATTCTAATGAGTCGTGTCTATTTATACTCAGTTAATTTAATTTCATCTTACATAATTAGTTTTATCTTTGGACCATATCCAAATCCATCTTACTACCAATAATTTCTAAAATAAATTCCTTCATCATGAAATTGGCTTTTCTTGAAACAAGTGTTTCTCAATACGACTAAATAGACATTTAGAAACATTTTATGAACTTTTTTATACTTAAAACTGACTTAATTTTGAGTTTATAATATTTATGTTCATAACATAAATTAGTCAACCAATGAGGGTTGTCCCAAACTCCTTTAGATTGGTTCACACAAGATCCCTTACGAGTAAGTATTACGTGTAGTCTTTTGAGTAACACAACCTATCAATTGTTTGACCTAAGATATGTAGGGGATTCTTATCAGTTCTCATCTTTTATGATCTTGTAAATATGCTTTAATGAAATTAAATTTAACCTTATATACTTACTCTTAAGTACATGTCCTTACAGTCATCATCAATTTCACTACATCCAACAGACTATGATTACTTCCTATGATATATCATTACGTATCATAGAGAGGTGTGACTTTTTAGGTTGAATATTATTCATTTTTGGTACTTTTGGAACCTTTTCCCAATACACTTACCTATTTGATCAATTCAAATTTTTTTTGCATGTTATGTTTTTCTTCTTCCGTTTTTATATTCAATAAACTTATCATAAATGCACTATTTGTGTATCGAATACATATGTTAATTTTTATGAATATTCCTTAGTGAATTTAATAAAGTAACTGGATCTATTTTAGTATCATTAGACTTCGAACTACATACATCTATGTGTATCAATAAAAAGGGTTCACTAACTCTTTTGTCACTCCACTTAATGAGTGTTTTTCCCTTAATTGTTTGAGATTCAATTCACTATTAAAATTTTATTCATAGTCATACGATTAAGGAATTATTTCTCAAAGATATGGCTAAATCCATAATTTCAAAATAATCGTAAAATTTCAGATACTTCTATATTTTCTATAGCAGACGCGTTACTGATGTTATAAAATAAATACTATTATTATGATATATTCATTTCATAACCAATATTAATTTCATAATGAATATTCATATCATAAAAATATAAAACTATATTTATTTTTAGTCAATATTGAAAACAATTATTATTTCACAAATTATACTTGGTTATATACAATGATAATATTTCGAACCTTGATGTGTCTACTAACAAATGTCATATGGTATGCTCCCACTATTTTCGATATTACAATAATAGCTCATGAAATATGTAGCTCCATTCAACCACTTATTATGAGATTTTACGCACCGATGTCAGTTTGCTCCACGATGGTTTCAGCTTGGATTTGAAATTTTAATGGCGTCCTCTTCGTCTTCTTTGTCATCTTCTTCTTTCTCCCTTGATTCTACCTCTTTTCCTCCTCTTTTCTCTTCTTCTTCTCCTTCAGCATCTGTTCTTTCTTCTCCTACCCTTCCTAATTCTGCTGCTTTTCAGTCTGATACTTTTGTATCTAACAATATCAGTGATTCTCATTCTTTGAATTCAAACTGGTCTTCCCTTTTCAAATCGTTACCTCGTAATGCAGGATCGTATAAACCTATTCATTTTGATATTTCGCGAGACAAACCTCCTATTGATCTACCGGATCTTGTAAGAGAGGAAGGTTTAAAATACTGGAATAATCATTTGGTTGGGTTCTTTCTGGATGGTACGCTTTCTTTCCTAACTGTTGTTAATTTCTTGAAAAAACATTGGAATCTTAAAGGTGAAGTTCAATTTAAATCAGATGGGTATAATTTCTACTTCAATTTTTCCAATCAAGAAGATAAGGACCATGTTCTTAACTCGGATCCTATCTTTATTAGGGGTAGAATGTTCATAATCACAAAATGGGATCCATCTATTGGTATATCTCAAGCTCAGGTTAAAAAAGTGCCGTTATGGATTCATTTTCATAGGATTCCAATTATACTGTGGACGTTAGTTGGAATTAACTGGCTGGCTTGTCATGTGGGTAGATTAATCTGTTTTGATAGTAGTACCGAAAAGTTGCAAAGATTTAAGTATGCAAAAGCCTTGGTGGAGATTTCGCCTGATTTTGAGTTACCTGATTCTATTCATATTCCACAGTTGGGTATAAATTGTTCTGATGTTCAACTATCTTATGATTGGAGGCCTAAAATTTGCACACACTGTAAGATCTTTGGTCATGACACTGGCTCTTGTGAATTTGTTAATAAGACCATAGAAACTGATGTTAGTAAAATGCATGTTTTGGGGGAGAATGTCAATAGGATTCAAGGCGATCATGATGCTAATACTTTTGATCATAGTTGGAGAACTGTTAATAAAAGAAATAAAGGGGTTTGGAAGAGGAAAGATTCAGTAGTTAAAGAAAATATTCAATCTAAAGTTGATTCTATCAGTAGTATGAAAGATGGCAAAGAAACTCTAGTATGTATTGATAATTGTTCCTGTCCTGCAGTTATTTCTAACTCATTTCAGCTTTATCAAACTCTACTCTTGATACATCTAGGGATAGTATACTTAGTGATGCTATTCCTTCTGTTTCATCTTTATCTGTTGAAAATTTTTCTGATCCTTTATCTGATTCTGTTGCTAAAGTGGTATCATCTGTTTTCTCCAATGCTTCCACCTCTGTTTCTACTTCATGTAGTTCTCAATTCAGTTCTAAATCTCCAGCCATGATTCCTAATCCTTCCTTACCTTATCTACATTTATCACCTCCTAATCATATTTTACTTCCACCTCCTTCTGCATCAAGTGAGTGTTCAGTTGTTATGAATACTTCTGGTACTACTAGTAATGTAAACACTGTTGATCTTAATAAAGGAAAGGAATATAAGCCTCATGATGTCCTACCTTTATCCTCGTCAAAAAATAATTCTCATCTAAGGCACACTAGGAAGAATCCTTCACCTTTGCTTCCTCCACTTCCTATTAAATGAATAACATTGCTTTTTGGAATATTAGGGGTGCTAACTTACCCCCTAAACAGTTAGAGATTAAGAATCTTATAGAGGTCAAAAATATTCATTTGATGTGTGTTTCAGAAACTAAGCTTGACATTCACTCTACCATTAAGGCTACTCGTTTGATTGCTCCATCTTGGTTACATGATAATAACTTTGTTGAATCTAATTATGGCAGACTGCTCACTTTATGGAATCCTCATATTTTCAAACTTTCCAGAATTAGTGCCTCTGATCAATATATACATTACAATTGTATTCATTTGCCTTCTAATATAAATTTCCATCTAACTACTGTTTATGCTCAAAATTCATTATCTCTGAGACAGGTTTTTTTGGACTATCTTCCATCTTTAAACTCATCTTCTATTCCTTGGTTAATGGTGGTGATTTTAATTATATGTTTGCAAGTAATCAAAAATTTGGTGGCTGTCCTTTATCTCTTAAGGATATTTCTCCTTTAAATAGTGCTATAATTCAATCAAATCTTATCTCTGTTAATTATCTTGGTTTAGATTTTACTTGGTCAAATAGCAATAGGAGTGGAAATTCAACTTTATGTAAGCTTGATCATATTTTCATAAATCTTCCTTTTCTTCATCTTTGGCCAAAATCATTTTATCACATCTTACAGCCTTCTTTATCTGATCATTGTCCATTAATCTTTCATTGGGGAGTTGATGATCTTTGTGGAGGGAAACACTCTTTTAAATTTTTTAATTTTTGGTCTAAGCAGGTGGACTATCATGTTATTTTAAAATAGGTTTGGAATTCACAATATGGCAAGGATCCTCTTACAAATATCATTCTCAAGATGAAAGCTCTTAAAATTCAACTAAGGAATTGGTCTGCAGCTAATTTTGGTAAGGATGCTAAACTTTCTACTCAGATTAGGAATGAGCTTATTAGGATACAAGATGACCTGAGTGCTAGACCATTTGATACTAGTTTACTTCATATTGAATTGCAATTAAAGAATGCTCTAGAACAAGTTATTCAAAAGGAAGTGTCTTCAGTCAAGCAGAAAATTCATTTGAGAATGGAAAGAGAGGTAGATAGGAACACTAAGTACTTCCATAACTTCCTAAAAGTAAAAAGGAACCGTGAATGTATTTTTCAGATAAAGGATATGTTTGGAAACATGGTGAAAACTTTTGATGGAATTAATGAAGCTTTTGTTCAATATTTTTCATCTATCTTAGCGCCAACCAATTTATTCATTCCTGATATTAAACCCCTTTATAACATTACTCTTCCAACCTTAACTACCTCTCAGTCCTCTTCTCTGATTAGTGAATTCTCAAATAATGAAATTGAAACTGTAGTCTTTAGTTTGGATAGTGATAGTTGTGGAGGTCCAGATGGGTATAATGCACATTTTATTCAACAGAGCTGGAAAATAATTGGGTCAGATATTATTAAGGCTATTCAGTATTTCTATCTTTTTAATAAGCTTCCTGTTGGACTTGCTGCCACTGCTATTGCTTTAATTCCCAAGACTGTAAATTCATCTTCAGTTGCTGATTTTAGGCCTATATCATGTTGCAATATCATCTATAAAATCATCTCAAAGGTTTTGGCTAATAGATTACAATTAGTCTTGCCATCCATTATCTCCAATAATCAAGCTGCATATATTAGTGGTAGATCAATTAGTGATAATATTCTCTTGACCCAAGAATTATTGTATGGTTATGAGAGGAAAAATATTTCACCAAGGTGCATGTTAAAGCTAGACATAAAGAAGGCTTTTGACTCTATTGCTTGGAGCTCTATTTTAGCTATTATGTCTAGGATGAATTTCCCAAAACCTTTTCTAGCTTGGATTTACACATGTATATCATCACCTATGTACTCTATTGCAAGAGAGGGTGGGTTGCATCGTTATTTTAAAGGTGTACAAGGTGTTAGGCAAGGTGACCCAATTTCTGCATATTTGTTCATAATTGTTATGGAGCTTCTCAATCCTATTTTGATGGATCTTGTTGTTAAAAAAGACTTACAGCTTCATCCCAAATGTAAAAAACCAATCATTACTCACCTTCTCATTGTTGATGATCTTATCATTTTTACAAAGCCTACTTATCATAATATTCAATGTATTAATTCCTCTCTAAAACTTTTCTATTCTATTACTGGCCTACAAATTAATCTTCAGAAATCAAATATCTTGGTTGCTGGTTTAAATACTATTCAAAGGAATGATATTATTAAGTACTCGAGTCTTCATGAATTATCCAAAAATTCTTTCTATTTGGGATTGCCTATCTTAAGCTCCAGAATTACTAAACAAAATTGCTTTCCACTCTTTGAGAAAATTATTGAAAGGCTTCAGTTATGGCCAATTGATAAACTGTCACAAGCTGGTAGACTTACAATCATCCAATCAATTGCTGTAGCTATGACAACTTATTGGACTAGACATTATATACTTCCTGTTAAGCTAATTAATATGATTTCTAGTTCCCTTAATAAATTCCTCTGGCATGGTGATCCTTTCTCCAGGAAGCTCATTCCTATATCTTTTTATAAACTGTTTGAATCTAAGGAAAATGGTGGACTTGGTATTACTAATATTTTTCTATGGAATAAAGCTGCTTTATCTGTGTATTTCAATAAGATCTTTGAATCAGATAGGAACTTATGGTTTTAATGGGTCAATCATAATCTTATTGGTAAAAGGAAATTTTGGACTATGCCCATTCCACAAAACTGCAGTTGGAGTTGGAGATGTATTCTCAAGCTAAGGGAGACTTTTATTCCTTTCTTACAATGTAACTATGTTTTGATAAAAGGTTTATCCTTCTGGCATTCACAATGGGCTAAACAAGGATTGATCTTAAGTTCTGTAGTTGAGTATAACCTGAGAAGGAATTCTGGTATTTTTGAACTGGCTACAGTTGATGAGTTCTTACAGGATGATTGTGTAGTTTTACTTTATTCCAGTTCATTTCAATTAAGGAACTTATGGAATGTCATCACTAGTAATCCCATTAAGAATAATGACAATGTTTTAATTTGGTCAGACAAGGGTAAGCTTCATTCTATTAAGCTTGTTTATAATCTTCTCTGTCAAAATGGTTCTCAATTTCCTTGGCATTCAAGAATTTGGAATATTGGTGGAAGTGCTAAAGAAAACTTATTGTTGTGGAAAGTGATGGCAAATGCCTTGAATACCAAGGATAAGCTCTGTAAAATGGGAATTATTTCAGAGGATTCATGTGTTCTCTGCAAATCAGAAACTGAAAGCAATACTCACTTGTTTTTTGAATGTACTTTTGTATATCAAATATGGTATAGACTGCTATCTAATGGTGGTTTTTATAAACCATCACCACTTAGTTCAATTGAATGGTTTAATGTGTTTAAAGCAACAAGATGGAAGACTCGTTTGACCAGGCTGCTGCTAATATGCAGTGTGGACTGAAAGGAATAACAGGGTTTTTGGTATTGGTAGTAAAAATTCATCTCAGCTCTATAATTTGGTTCATGGCAGTATTCTCAGAGACATTAAAGCGGATTACATTTGAAGTTTTGCATTGATTCAATCAACTCTTGGAAAATGGACTTTTCTGGAATGTTAAATGTAATTTTACTGGATTCTCAAGATTGTATGCAGTGTTTTATATTGTTTGGTCTTTTTGAGAATTGCTGATTGTAAGTTTGTATTGGTTGTTTTTATTATCATTGTAGCTGTCAAGATGGTTGTAATAGGGTATGATTTTGTGGCACTGTAACTGTTTGTAATATTGTTTAAGTCAATAAAATGAGTTCATGCTCTTGCCTTTCAAAAAAAAAAAGGTTTACAATCAAGAGTTCAAATCAAATATCTTGAAATCGAAGAAGTTAATTTGATAGAAAATAATTTTCCAAGAAAAACACATTTGGAATTAAAATCACATTTCTCATCCCATACTATGTATCTACTAGTATTTTACACACTTTCTGTTTCCAATGTCTCTTTATGAAGCAAAAGTGATCATTTACTCTCTTCATCCCAACCGTGCCTAAGTTACATCTATTCTCATATATTCACTTTCCTTTCCAGATAATCGAACCATTCAAAGGAAATCCTTACTATAAGACCGCAATGAACTCTTTACAAAAGTATATTTGGCCTTCCTTAACATTTAAGTATATTAACTAAGTTGCAGTTTACGTATAATGGCTAGACTTACATTTCAGTAATCGAATTCCTAAGTCCATATTGTAGCTCTTGGTCTAGTGCTACATTTAACATAACAAAGATCCTTATTGCAATTAATTGTATTGAATACATGATTTTGCATTATGGTTTACTTGCTTATTTCGAATGAACTAATTTCATTGTAGTTTCATGCATTATGAATCATTATTGTTCACTATATAACATTTATATGTAATTGAATATGGATCAAATATCCATATTCTTATATAACTTTTAGAGTTCAATACTCACATATGAAAATAAACAGTCAAGAACAAATAAATGTCTATGTGACCAATACATGAATGAATTTAGTAGATGTACACTTTAGATCTTGCATAGGTCCTGAATTGACAATATGCCAAAAGATTTATTGGTAAGTATATTTTATATTTCTATGTCAATCTCAATCCAATTCATTTGTATATTTTAACCGATAAACATTTTATCAATTATATTAGTCGCATAAATTTATCGTAGTAGAACATTTTAATCTCATATAGCATATATTCTTATAATATTAGAAAGGTTAAATGTGTTTATTTTATTTCTTTGATATGTCTCCCACTAGGTTTCTATATTCCTCGAAACGCTAAGAGAAATATAGAAGCCTTACGATTCCAACAGTGGGTATTTGGCTCATTTGCCTTAAGATTCTGACCTAGTGTTCGATCAATAAATCATAGGCCCATAGGTGATCGATAACTGCTTGTCGATTGTATCATATATAACTACCAACCTAAGGTCTTTATCCAAATGTCATCTTGACCTTGAGTTTCGAGATGCGCTGACACTAGTGACTAAATTATTAGAGGGAGTTTACCGCTTGATAGCTTGAATCAAAATGCTCGGAGGGAGAGAATTAGGATTGAGTAATTCATATGGTATAGCATAAAATAAAAATGGAAGATAAATCATCATAGCAGAACGTCAATACACATACACACATAAATAAATATGTCAAGTATATAGATAACTCAAAAAGACATATCTATATACATGGTATACAATATACAATCAAAACTGCCTAAAAAATGACATCCATGTCCATACTAACTAATAACATACATCAGAATGAGAAAACATGAGACCCACTAAGATATCTAAACCTCCTCTAGTGATACTTTAGAAATGTGTTCTCCCCAAATGACCCGACCAGTACATCGTATGATAGTCTCCAAGTCACGACCATGATGATTCAAATCTACTGTAACAATCAACTTATATACACTGTACCACCTTCCATTTATCTAAATTTCAAACACATTGGCTTCAAAGTGAGTAAAGGAAATCATCCTGAAAGGTCTCCTTAGTCTAACCCAAGGGGAGGTCATAAAACAAAACCTCGAGTCAGGCAAGAAGCTAGATGTGAGTATTGCTTTGCAATAGAATATACCGTTGTGTGGTGTTGGCTTATATATGTGATATATTAAGAAATAAATATATGACATACTCCATAATCCAAACTGCCTATGTAACAACCCTGTATTTTTCAAATTTTTTTTTTATTGATTTTTCCAGATTCAAAAGCTTTATTTATGAAAAGAATAAATTTTGTTATTTTAAATATAAACTTTGACTTTGATGTGGATTAGAATTCCAAATATGACTAAATTTAATATTTCCTGAAAATGTGAATTTTGGTCAATAGTCAAACTTTGACTTTTAAGTTTAAATTTTTAATAGTTTGAAATTATAAATTTTATCTTTTATTATGAAAATAGATTTAATAACTTGAACACTACTTTTCGTTTCGTTGAAAACGGAGTTAAAATGTAAAAGTTATGTACATTTCAATTTTTAGTATAATTTGTTTATTTGTGCAATTTTGCCTATTTTAAATTTTTTTAAATCATATTTTCTTTCTTATATTTTGTTTTAATATGTGTTAATATGTTTTTTATGTATATTTGTCTTTTTATGTTTTTAAATTGATAATAGTATTTTTCCAAAATTTACTGTATTTATTTTTCATTTTTAAAGGCTGTTTTCCTATTTTCTGCTATTTTCTTCATTAAAAATTATATGTAAATTAAATTTTAAATATTTATTTTGTGAATATATTTTTATTTTATATATTATTTATGTTTAAAAATATATTGCAAGCTCATATGAATTTTCTAAAAATTTTTCTATTCAATTTCAAAATTTTCTAGTCTAGTTCACTGTTTTAACTATTTTCCTTAATTCTACTTTATATAATCAATAAATATTATATATATTTTTATATTTTATCAAATTTTCGAATTTTTAACTGGAATTTCTGTTATTATCAGAAATATAAACTTATAAAAATGAATTAAAGAAATTTGAAAGGCCTTAAACTTTCTATCTTCCTAAGGCCCTTTTATTTTCTAACCCTTCTACTTTTTAACCTAACTTTTCATTCAATTGGCAACATCTCCTCATTTCTTCAGCCGCCACTTTTTTTTCTCTCATTCACGAAATTCCAAAGCTCCTAAACCCTAAAAAAAATATGGCTTCCATTCTCCTCTTATCTTCTTCCTTTATCTCTTCTTTACTTCACAATTTCCATTGATTTTGCCTTCCTCCTCTTCTAGCTTTGCTTGGCCTCTACCACCTTCATCTCCACCATCCTCTCCACCTTCAGCCCCACCACCATCTACAGCAGCACCTCCTCCTCCTCCACTGACCATGACAAGCCATGCCCATCCATTTAAGTTAGCACCACAAAATTGCACAAAAACCCTTCCAAACAATGCCTAAACCACATATGCTTCACCACCACCTTCATCTATCACCTTGGCCACCCCTAGAACCACCACCACCAGCAACTACATGACCTTTGGCTGCTGCTGCACCATCACCCTCCACTGTCCAGACCTGTACCATGCATGGCTGAGCCAAGCAATGACCAAGTCGAGCCTTGTTGTGACCAAAACTTCAACTATTTGCCTTGTCCATTGATATTCTTCATGTTGCATCTCCTACCCTTCACATCACTTCATGTTGCCATGCTTAGGTGTGCTAAACCTGACCTATATGATGCTAACCTGAGCCCAAACACATCATGGCTGAGCACTTGATCCCCTATGGTCAAGCATTTGAATGGTAAAGGCAAAGTCTTGTCTTTATTGCTTTGTATTTCAATTTGTTCAACATTGTTTTATGTTAAGTATATTCATGTGCTATATTGTTTTGTCTTGTTTGGGTATTGTTTACAAGATGATATCTTGGCTATTTTCTCCACTCAAATCAAAGGTCGTGCCTTCTGGATCCGTTGTGTCATTCTAATTGATATCTCCAGCATAAAAAGGTGAGTTATTCTCACCAGACAATATGTACCTATATAACTAGTAAATTGACACCCTGTGAATCTGTAGAAATATATTATCAAGTTTTATATGCTTATATTATTATCATATGATGTTCACACCTGTTATTATACCTGTTATATCATATGTTACTGTTATTTAATGTTATTCTGTTATTTATATCTGTTATCACCATTGCAAGTTCCCTGTAGATTAGAATCACTATGGGTTGAAATGATACATACCCGAACGGACTTTAGAATAGGGAAAAATCGTTATGGGCTGAAATGATAGGCCTGAACGATTTTTATTTAAAATTATTTTAACTTGGGATTGCGGGTTTGAAATGATAGAACCCGGATTTTTCTTTTTTTTTAACTGCGGATTGAAATGATACATATCCGTATCACTTGACCTAAGTTAGAAAATTATATACAGGCCCGTGGTTATTTTATAAAGTGTTTTGGATATTTTTAAGTATTTTAAAAATTATAAATTTATGAAATTTGATTTAAATAGATTTTGAAATGTTTTAAAATAAAGAAATTATGATTTTTCTATGTGTTAAAAATGTAATTAATGAATGGTTTAACTGGATTTTTGAAATATAACTTAAGTTGGAAATTTGGAATTTTGGTTAAAAGTGATATTTAGGTTATATAAATAAAATGGATATTAAATTTTATTTGGAAATGGTAAATATGATAATTTGATTAAATTTGAATTTAAGCGATTTATTAAAGTATTATTGATTTTTCTATGAATTTAAGTGGTTAAATAAATGAATGTTTAAAAGTGATCTTTTAAAATATAACTTGACTTGGAAATGTGAAATTTGGTTTTAATTAAAGGTTTAAGTTAATTAAATAAAATTGGAAGTTTAGTTAAATTTGTGAAATGGTAATTTAAATTTGAAGTGTTAAGTTATTTGTTGAAATGTGAAGAATTGGAAACTTTTACACTTAAATTTATTAAGTAAATTGTTGAAAATTGGATTTAATTATAAGAAATTTATTGTGAAAAAGATACATGTTAAATGATATGTAAATGAACATTTTAAATGTTAAAATATGATTTTTAAAATGTTTATGTGTTTTAAATTGAAGTTATTTAATTGCTGGAAATACACTAACACCTGAAATCTACTTTTAATAGCATTCAGAAATGCTATAGATTCTGTTTTGAACTAAAATTATGTAAAAAGAGCTATTACAGCATTTCTGAAATGCTGTAGTTGCTGTAATTGAACTTATAGGCTAATATTGAACTCAGGCCTATTATAGCATTCTCTGGAAATGCTATAGTGGTCTGCAGTCTTTGCTGAAACCAAATTTAACCCTTGTTTTGAAATCTGAATTACCGCAGCACTTCTGAAATGCTGTCTTTTCTGTTTTGAACTATAATTCAACTAAAACTGAGTTTTAACAGCATTTTTAAGTGTTGTCTTTGCTGAATTAAAAATGTTTTCAAATATAACTTATAGCAGTTGTTTTAAATGCTGTGAAATGCTGAAATTTTAATAATTAGGGTTTTTGACTTAGTAAACGAACTCAGAATGGTTTGAAACTTTGGAAATTGAATACTTGATTTGAAAATATAATAATTACACTTTCAAAAGGTTTAAATGAATTATTTTGATTGGAATATAAACTATTTAAAGGTGATTTGAAATGATAGTAAATGAACGATATCTTTGAATTTAAAAGGTATTTAAAGTTGAATATTTGGATTTGAACTGATAGGATATTTTATTTTATTAAAATGATTTGAAATGAAGTTTTGTAAGGATATGATATTTTATTATATTAAAATGATTTGAAATGAAGTTTTGAAATTATATGAAAATTTAAATATATGGAAATGGTTTGGAATTGATTTAATCTTTATTTTGATAAAGATATGGTTTGAAATGATATTTTATTTTGAAGTAAAGTATTGTTTTTAAAAGTTATAACCACGGGTTATAATAACGTTGGGTTGTTAAAGAGACCGGGATCGGATATGGACATACTCTCTGTCTTACCGAAAACCACTTTGGCAACTGTGTACGCAGTGGAGATTCCAGAATGAAGTAGGATGGTGGCGACGTTCTTAAGGTATGTTACGTAGACCCAACTCCCGTGAGTTGGCATAAGGTGGCTAAAACAGGAGCGATCTCGGACCAGTGAGGTAGCACCTCTTCTCGGACACATTTCTTCGATATTATACTCTTACTTGTGATTGATTAGATGGCCATCCTCCGATTTGGGAGTGTTGTTCGAGGTGGAACGGTAGTGGCTGCTATGCGTATCCATCAGTCCGTGTGCGTAATTGGTATATCTACCCTGGCATTGCCTAGTTGTGCCGTGTCACCTACCATATCGAGCTTTACTACGATTATGATTTTAAGATCCGACCGCGTTAAGGTTCTCCATCCCCTTAACGCTATTTTCTATATGATTATACTTTACTTATTTAGACACTATTATAATATCGAATATTACTACATAGTAGATAGTTTAACGGATCCTTAGAGGATGGGCGGTCCCAAGCATCTTCTAAGTTACTTGTACCTTTATTACAGTTCACTTGAGTTGGTTTACATTATATAAGTATATATTGTCCTGACTCGAGTGTTTTGTGTTTTGCTTTACGCTCGGGTCAGCCTGAGTTATTCACAGATTTGGATTTCCACTCTCTTGGAGATTTGAATCGCTGGAGATTATCTGCTTGTCATGTCCTATCTATTTCAGTTCCGTTGTTCTACTCAGCTTGTACTTGGTTATTTTATTGAGACTTTTGTTGTACTCTATTTCTTCTGTTGTATCTTATGTAACTCTGATATATTTATATAGTAGCTTCATGAACTACTATTTCTTTTACTTCCGCTGCATTATTTTACTCTGTGTCTGTGATCTGTGATTATATTTATTTACTGTATATTCTGAGATTTGCCAAATTTTATTTACAACGCTGTATTTTGAGCAATTCAACTGCGGCATGAGTGTCTACCTATACACTTATAATGGATGCGAATGGTTGAAAATATCGGGTCGTTACAGTTGGTATCAGAGCTTTGGCTTTGAGGCAAAACTCAGCATATGGAGTAGATTTATTTACAGAATCACTTTCGTTCGAGTTTGAATCTTTTCCTCTTGATTCAAAATTCCTTTGAATTTTTGGAACGTTCCCTGCGGTTCCAAAATTCATTCTTGTCCCTCACTATTCATCTTCTTTTGATTTTGGAGTATCACATAACCCCACTTCGAATGATCTTTATAGTAAATTGGCGGTCTCGCCAATATTCTAATTTTCTTGTAAAGGGGTGAAAATCCTTTACAATCAGCATCGATTAACCAGAGATTTATATTTATCCTTGGTTTAGATTCTAATATCTTTTGTTATTCCAAACTCTATCTCTTGAGATCGAAGGTAGATTTACCCTAGAAAATCCACATTTGATCTTATCCATTAAGTCACGGTTGACCCGGTTAAGGTTGTCCGCGATTTATCTAAGCTTACCCATCTCTCTACTCTGTTTAATCATCTTGTCTTTTGTTCCAATCTATCTTCCAAACATTTTGAACTGTACTTGTAAATTAATGTTTTGTTTTATATTGTGTTGTTTGAGTTGTTGATGTTGATTTGGGTTTCCGATCGATTCGTCTGATCAACGCTATCGATAGGATTTCTAAAACACTTTGACAGAACAAACTGACACAATATTATTTTAAAATTTGGTTTATGAAATAAATTTGGATATATAATTTTATGGAACTTAATAAATTGATTTAAATTGATAATTTGAAATGATAATACTTGATTTATCATTTATTGTTCTACAAATGAATTTATAAATAGTTGTTTATAAATTTATTTGGGAACTGAAATGAATTTAAAACAAGAAAGTTAAAGAATTTAATTTCCGATGGTTTCAAACCTTGTGTTTAAAATTTTTAAAAGGATATTATTTAAAGTATTTTGAATAAAAATTTGTCTCTAAAGGATTTTAAAGTTTAAAAATTTAGTGCTCTTCTCTTTGTCGCTGGAAAATAATTTCGGTGATGACTGCAGCATCATCGACGTTCATTTTCGAGTTTCGAAGTGAAGAAACCATTATGTAGTCTTGCTACAGCTTTGTTTTGGAAAATCTAATTGATTTGAATTTCTAAAATATGACCGGATTATAATATATATATAGATATATGATTTAAATTTGATTTAACATATTATGTATATATAATTACTTATCTCCAAATGGTTTGAAGATGTTCGAAGATTCAAATTCTTAAATTTTATCTTGAAGAATAATTTCAATTATAAGAAGAAAAAATAAAAAATTTGGATAAATGATTCAAACTTGAGATAATTGAATTGGAAAGTTTTATTTGTATAATACAATTGCATTCAAATATAACTTACCTTAAATTTTTTTTGAAGTTAACAATGTAATTGGATAATATGCAGTACAGAAATGATTTTATAAATAAAATTTGAGTGGTTATAATAAATGTTATACACTTAAATTTTAGTTATAAAAGATTAACAGAGGTAAATAGTGAAAAAGGAATTTAAAGTGATTTTATTTAAATAACTTAATAATCAAATTTGATTTAATATGGAACCTTAAGTCTAACCTAGGAATTTTAATAATGGTTATTTCCTGAAACGAATATGTTGTATAATAAATAATGTATCTTTGAATAGATAAAATAAAATACATTGGAATTGGATTTTGTAATAAAGTTTATTTAACTTGAATTCATAGTTTAATTGATGTCTAAATGAATAAATGTGTAAAGGAATTTGATTGTTATATTTGCTATGATAAATATTTTATATATGAAATAGATATGTCTTGAAAAATGAATAATTATGATTTAAATAGTTAAAATGTATTTTAACATCACTAAAATTTGATAATTGAGAATTTGGTTTTCAAATGAAATTTTAAGTGTAACTTATTAAAGGAATATCTATTTATGAAATGGGTATTTTAAATAAAGTGTTAGGTTATGTGTTAAATTAAGAGCTAACTAAAATAGTGAACTTTTAACTTAATAAATGAAGTATAGTTTGATTTGAATATTCCATTCATAAAGTTTGTTTAATAAGTCATAAGTTAAATGATATCCAAATAAATATTTCTGAAATTGAACTGATTTGAAATATTAATATATCTACTGTAGCATTTTATAAGTACTACTATTTTGAAAATACAATGTTTTGGAAATTTTTATAATTAAATGAACTTAGAAATGTTACAACTTTAAAATGAATATTATTTGACCTTGAATTAAAATGGTTTAAATGAAGATTACTTTTTTTAGGGTGTTATGATTTTATAAGTATTATGTTTTTTTTTAAAAAAGAATAACTTGTCCAAAGTGTTATGATTTTAGCAGTGTGATTTCCAAATGATAAACATCCCTAAATTGTTATGATTTCAAAGCATTATGGTTTTAAATTTATTATCTGGTTTTGTTTTTTCCAAACTATCTTTTGGTTGTCCTTATTTCCCTTATCTTGTTACAGAATGGGAAGGCTATTGCTTATACCAGTCTATTTAGAAATCTTTTTGTAATCTATGATAATCTTTGTTACTCATCTGGATCTGAACACTGTTTTTCCATTCATAGACTGTCGGTCAAGTGAAAGGGAGATTCAGACTCTAGAGGATCTTTTTCGTGCTTATATTCTTGATTTGATCACCTCCATCTTGTTAAACTTACCTATAACAATAATTATCAGGTGTAATTCCAATCGTCTTATCATCTTGTCTTAATTCTATTTCATTCTATCTTTTTCTGTGCTTTCCCGTACCTCGTTTCTTTTCGGGGACGAAAAGTTTTGAGTGGGGGAGAGTGTAACAACCCTGTATTTTTCAAATTTTTTTTTATTGATTTTTCCAGATTCAAAAGCTTTATTTATGAAAAGAATAAATTTTGTTATTTTAAATATAAACTTTGACTTTGATGTGGATTAGAATTCCAAATATGACTAAATTTAATATTTCCTGAAAATGTGAATTTTGGTCAATAGTCAAACTTTGACTTTTAAGTTTAAATTTTTAATAGTTTGAAATTATAAATTTTATCTTTTATTATGAAAATAGATTTAATAACTTGAACACTACTTTTCGTTTCGTTGAAAACGGAGTTAAAATGTAAAAGTTATGTACATTTCAATTTTTAGTATAATTTGTTTATTTGTGCAATTTTGCCTATTTTAAATTTTTTTAAATCATATTTTCTTTCTTATATTTTGTTTTAATATGTGTTAATATGTTTTTTATGTATATTTGTCTTTTTATGTTTTTAAATTGATAATAGTATTTTTCCAAAATTTACTGTATTTATTTTTCATTTTTAAAGGCTGTTTTCCTATTTTCTGCTATTTTCTTCATTAAAAATTATATGTAAATTAAATTTTAAATATTTATTTTGTGAATATATTTTTATTTTATATATTATTTATGTTTAAAAATATATTGCAAGCTCATATGAATTTTCTAAAAAAATTTCTATTCAATTTCAAAATTTTCTAGTCTAGTTCACTGTTTTAACTATTTTCCTTAATTCTACTTTATATAATCAATAAATATTATATATATTTTTATATTTTATCAAATTTTCGAATTTTTAACTGGAATTTCTGTTATTATCAGAAATATAAACTTATAAAAATGAATTAAAGAAATTTGAAAGGCCTTAAACTTTCTATCTTCCTAAGGCCCTTTTATTTTCTAACCCTTCTACTTTTTAACCTAACTTTTCATTCAATTGGCAATATCTCCTCATTTCTTCAGCCGCCACTTTTTTTTTCTCTCATTCACGAAATTCCAAAGCTCCTAAACCCTAAAAAAAAATATGGCTTCCATTCTCCTCTTATCTTCTTCCTTTATCTCTTCTTTACTTCACAATTTCCATTGATTTTGCCTTCCTCCTCTTCTAGCTTTGCTTGGCCTCTACCACCTTCATCTCCACCATCCTCTCCACCTTCAGCCTCACCACCATCTACAGCAGCACCTCCTCCTCCTCCACTGACCATGACAAGCCATGCCCATCCATTTAAGTTAGCACCACAAAATTGCACAAAAACCCTTCCAAACAATGCCTAAACCACATATGCTTCACCACCACCTTCATCTATCACCTTGGCCACCCCTAGAACCACCACCACCAGCAACTACATGACCTTTGGCTGCTGCTGCACCATCACCCTCCACTGTCCAGACCTGTACCATGCATGGCTGAGCCAAGCAATGACCAAGTCGAGCCTTGTTGTGACCAAAACTTCAACTATTTGCCTTGTCCATTGATATTCTTCATGTTGCATCTCCTACCCTTCACATCACTTCATGTTGCCAAGCTTAGGTGTGCTAAACCTGACCTATATGATGCTAACCTGAGCCCAAACACATCATGGCTGAGCACTTGATCCCCTATGGTCAAGCATTTGAATGGTAAAGGCAAAGTCTTGTCTTTATTGCTTTGTATTTCAATTTGTTCAACATTGTTTTATGTTAAGTATATTCATGTGCTATATTGTTTTGTCTTGTTTGGGTATTGTTTACAAGATGATATCTTGGCTATTTTCTCCACTCAAATCAAAGGTCGTGCCTTCTGGATCCGTTGTGTCATTCTAATTGATATCTCCAGCATAAAAAGGTGAGTTATTCTCACCAGACAATATGTACCTATATAACTAGTAAATTGACACCCTGCGAATCTGTAGAAATATATTATCAAGTTTTATATGCTTATATTATTATCATATGATGTTCACACCTGTTATTATACCTGTTATATCATATGTTACTGTTATTTAATGTTATTCTGTTATTTATATCTGTTATCACCATTGCAAGTTCCCTGTAGATTAGAATCACTATGGGTTGAAATGATACATACCCGAACGGACTTTAGAATAGGGAAAAATCGTTATGGGCTGAAATGATAGGCCTGAACGATTTTTATTTAAAATTATTTTAACTTGGGATTGCGGGTTTGAAATGATAGAACCCGGATTTTTCTTTTTTTTTAACTGCGGATTGAAATGATACATATCCGTATCACTTGACCTAAGTTAGAAAATTATATACAGGCCCGTGGTTATTTTATAAAGTGTTTTGGATATTTTTAAGTATTTTAAAAATTATAAATTTATGAAATTTGATTTAAATAGATTTTGAAATGTTTTAAAATAAAGAAATTATGATTTTTCTATGTGTTAAAAATGTAATTAATGAATGGTTTAACTGGATTTTTGAAATATAACTTAAGTTGGAAATTTGGAATTTTGGTTAAAAGTGATATTTAGGTTATATAAATAAAATGGATATTAAATTTTATTTGGAAATGGTAAATATGATAATTTGATTAAATTTGAATTTAAGTGATTTATTAAAGTATTATTGATTTTTCTATGAATTTAAGTGGTTAAATAAATGAATGTTTAAAAGTGATCTTTTAAAATATAACTTGACTTGGAAATGTGAAATTTGGTTTTAATTAAAGGTTTAAGTTAATTAAATAAAATTGGAAGTTTAGTTAAATTTGTGAAATGGTAATTTAAATTTGAAGTGTTAAGTTATTTGTTGAAATGTGAAGAATTGGAAACTTTTACACTTAAATTTATTAAGTAAATTGTTGAAAATTGGATTTAATTATAAGAAATTTATTGTGAAAAAGATACATGTTAAATGATATGTAAATGAACATTTTAAATGTTAAAATATGATTTTTAAAATGTTTATGTGTTTTAAATTGAAGTTATTTAATTGCTGGAAATACACTAACACCTGAAATCTACTTTTAATAGCATTCAGAAATGCTATAGATTCTGTTTTGAACTAAAATTGTGTAAAAAGAGCTATTACAGCATTTCTGAAATGCTGTAGTTGCTGTAATTGAACTTATAGGCTAATATTGAACTCAGGCCTATTATAGCATTCTCTGGAAATGCTATAGTGGTCTGCAGTCTTTGCTGAAACCAAATTTAACCCTTGTTTTGAAATCTGAACTACCGCAGCACTTCTGAAATACTGTCTTTTCTGTTTTGAACTATAATTCAACTAAAACTGAGTTTTAACAGCAATTTTAAGTGTTGTCTTTGCTGAATTAAAAATGTTTTCAAATATAACTTATAGCAGTTGTTTTAAATGCTGTGAAATGCTGAAATTTTAATAATTAGGGTTTTTGACTTAGTAAACGAACTCAGAATGGTTTGAAACTTTGGAAATTGAATACTTGATTTGAAAATATAATAATTACACTTTTAAAAGGTTTAAATGATATATTTTGATTGGAATATAAACTATTTAAAGGTGATTTGAAATGATAGTAAATGAACGATATCTTTGAATTTAAAAGGTATTTAAAGTTGAATATTTGGATTTGAACTGATAGGATATTTTATTTTATTAAAATGATTTGAAATGAAGTTTTGTAAGGATATGATATTTTATTATATTAAAATGATTTGAAATGAAGTTTTGAAATTATATGAAAATTTAAATATATGGAAATGGTTTGGAATTGATTTAATCTTTATTTTGATAAAGATATGGTTTGAAATGATATTTTATTTTGAAGTAAAGTATTGTTTTTAAAAGTTATAACCACGGGTTATAATAACGTTGGGTTGTTAAAGAGACCGGGATCGGATATGGACATACTCTCTGTCTTACCGAAAACCACTTTGGCAACTGTGTACGCGGTGGAGATTCCAGAATGAAGTAGGATGGTGGCGACGTTCTTAAGGTATGTTACGTAGACCCAACTCCCGTGAGTTGGCATAAGGTGGCTAAAACAGGAGCGATCTCGGACCAGTGAGGTAGCACCTCTTCTCGGACACATTTCTTCGATATTATACTCTTACTTGTGATTGATTAGATGGCCATCCTCCGATTTGGGAGTGTTGTTCGAGGTGGAACGGTAGTGGCTGCTATGCGTATCCATCAGTCCGTGTGCGTAATTGGTATATCTACCCTGGCATTGCCTAGTTGTGCCGTGTCACCTACCATATCGAGCTTTACTACGATTATGATTTTAAGATCCGACCGCGTTAAGGTTCTCCATCCCCTTAACGCTATTTTCTATATGATTATACTTTACTTATTTAGACACTATTATAATATCGAATATTACTACATAGTAGATAGTTTAACGGATCCTTAGAGGATGGGCGGTCCCAAGCATCTTCTAAGTTACTTGTACCTTTATTACAGTTCACTTGAGTTGGTTTACATTATATAAGTATATATTGTCCTGACTCGAGTGTTTTGTGTTTTGCTTTACGCTCGGGTCAGCCTGAGTTATTCACAGATTTGTTTTCCACTCTCTTGGAGATTTGAATCGCTGGAGATTATCTGCTTGTCATGTCCTATCTATTTCAGTTCCGTTGTTCTACTCAGCTTGTACTTGGTTATTTTATTGAGACTTTTGTTGTACTCTATTTCTTCTGTTGTATCTTATGTAACTCTGATATATTTATATAGTAGCTTCATGAACTACTATTTCTTTTACTTCCGCTGCATTATTTTACTCCGTGTCTGTGATCTGTGATTATATTTATTTACTGTATATTCTGAGATTTGCCAAATTTTATTTACAACGCGGTATTTTGAGCAATTCAACTCCGGCATGAGTGTTTACCTATACACTTATAATGGATGCGAATGGTTGAAAATATCGGGTCGTTACAGCCTATAACCCATCAAATCAATCATATCAGTCTAAACACACATTTCATTACACTATTTGAAGTGATTCAGAGCTGTAACTCTAATCAAATGGGATATCACATTCTACCCACATTTATAAGTTGCGGTTGTTATTCAACTAGGTTTACTATTCAAGTTATTCATATCTAAGGTGTGTAATCACTGGTGAATCCTACTCGTATTCACTCTTACTAGACTTTGCCTCGAATCAATATCATGACCTTTTCCGTCCATACATCCCTTGACTAGAAGTCGTGGGTGCCTACATAATCTATTAGTCACACTATTTCATCCCATTCTCATTGGCGCTCACACTATTGTGTTGTAATCATCTTCCCTGTTTCACTATGTATCCATCAATGAGATTACTCTTAACTCTTTATGTTTCCCTTTTGCACTATGTCTACCGTCGTGGTTGTGTAAGTTTAACAAATAATAAGTGATGTGGGGCTAGTTCGTCATGAATTAGGTTGCAACCTCGAATCTGTCTTCTAGGATGAACTCCAATGTCTAGTAGTCCCACCTTGTATCATTTTCTTCATCGGTTAAATATATCCAATATAAATGTCATGTATGTGTACCAGATGGCAACATATCATCAAATTATAACATAATAATGCTAAACATGACTTGTACTTCATATTGTCATGAGGGAAAATTTCATCTTAACAGTGTACTTGGATAATTAAAAGTGTACTTGGATAATTAACAGTGTACTTGGATAATTTGATTTAAATCAAATTAAACTCATAGTTAGCAAAAATGAAACCACTTATATTCAGCCTCTTTTAATCATACATACATGATATTCATAAAATAAGCAACAAAAATCAATTACATTCATCTCAACATTCACAGCATAATAAATTCAACCGTCTGTATTTTTAAATCATTCATTACTTATGATTTAAATTCAATATTTAATTATAAGTCCATTATTTTCTTCATGAAAATATTTATAATACACATGCATATATTTTTTGGTTATAAATTATAATGAAAAGCCATTTCAAATAATTTTCACTTCCTTTAATTTTACAAACCTAAAATTAATCCTATTCGTTTAATTTAAAACCAAAATTCTCATAATAACTTGAATAAATTTTAGTTTAATATTTTTAAAATGTTAATTATATTTTAAATATGTTTTAAAAAATTTCCAAAGGTTTTAAATTGCATAATACAAAATTTTAAATTAAAATAATAGCTTTGTTCCTAGAGCTTACTTCTACCAAAATTCACTAACCGGTTAACTAGTCAGTGAATGAGTGATCAACCAATCATGATGGTTCTTAGAGAAACAAACTCCAAGAAATTGCAAGAACAATTGTCGCATGTTGGTCATCTCTGACCAACTTTGACCTAAGTATGGCTATTAACCAATACACTTATTATTGCAATAAGTTTGGACTCAAATCATCATGCACGGACATCAAAATTCAAGTTTATATGTAAGGTTTTGTTCAGATGGTATCATAATCAAGCAGTATGGGTTCATCAACTACTGTAACACAATTCTAGGATCAAACAATCAATAAAACTAACATATATAGAAGTAATTTTATTGTAACAGGCTACCAAGCCATCAACAATTCAATATATAATCAAATTTAATTAAATTGAATTCTAAACAAGAAATTAGATATTCATTGAAAATTAATGTAAAATGTTATACTCACCGTTTTAGCTTGAAAGATCTTGATTTAATAAAGATTATTGAAACCATAATTGCCTGTAGATAGAGAAATGGAACTCCGATGTCTAAAGGAAGAAAATATGATGAAGCTTTAGGTATATATAGGCTTAGTATTTGAAACCCAAGGGTGTAAGCTTGAGGATAAGTTAAAATATCATAATTTTTACTTAGGCTGGTGGTTTTTATGGTGCAATGAAAATGAAATTGAATCCTTTTCCTTTTAAATAAAATAATACCCTTAACAGCTTTTAAATCTAACCGCCTTTAAATCAATGTTTTATTCTTGTTAAAACATCCAACGCGAGGTGTTGTATCAAAATTTTATTATATTTTTTTAAGATTTTTCTTTTACTAAAATACTGCCTTTCTAATTTAAAGTATTTTAAAATAATTGTTTTATTTCTTTGAAAAATTCCAAACTTTTACAGATAATATTTTGTTTTTCCCAAATAAAATTCAAACAACTTTTGGATTATTAAAACATAGTTTAAATTTCAAATTTGAATTTTAAATCAATATTTCATAGTTTATTTCCAAAATTAATCCAAAAATCAATTTATTGAATTAAATTCCCAAAATTCCAATTTAAAAACCAAAATACATTTTATTATATTGAATTCTATGTTGAAAGTAAAAACTCCTCTCCTTAAAGAAATTGCATCCTTGCGAATTTATGGAGAGTACTATAGCCTATTTAGTCCTATCATCCAAATAAATTCTAAATACCTTCTACACTTATTTTATACAGACCAACATACTCAGAGCATGCTTTCTTATTTTACCAAATCTAGTTATGGAGAAATTTTTAGGGAAACTTTATACCATTTAGTAAATCTGAAATACCTTCTACACTTGTTAGCGTAGCTCTATTGCCTTGAATAAGCTATTTTCATCCCATATCTGATGATATTTATCTTCTTAGCCATCTCTCTAACCATGTCTAGACTCAAAATTAAAATACCTCCTATTTTAGACAATGTGTTAGAGATAGACATGGTCTTTTATATAAAGCTTCAAAAGGTGCCATGCCTGTAGTTGACTGAAAGTTGTTGTAAGACAATTCAATAAGGTGAAGATAATTTTCCCAAGAAACACCAATTCCTTGACATAAATTCTAAGCAGATCTTGTACTACTCAATTAACTCATTATATCTTGTCATCCATCTGAGGAAGGTAAGCAGTACTTAGATTTAATAGAACTCCAAATGAATGTTAACTTTGTCAGAAGTGACTAGCAACAGGGATCAATGTCACAAGCTATACTCTTCAGAATTCCATGTAATCAAACTACCCACTTCATAAATAATCTGGCTAAACTTTCAATAGTTGGATTTACTCTAACTATAATAAAATGAGCACTTTTGGTGATTCAATCGAAAATTGCCTAAATGCCCTTATTTCCTTCCCCTGATATGGAAAGTCCATCAATATAATCTATCTATATTTGCTCCCGTTTCTATTGTGGTACTTCGAGAGTAAATGTAACCTGTTGGGCTTTAATGCTCTCCCTTCGCTAAGTGGTGTGTAACACGTCGTTTACATACTTACTGATTTCTTGCTACATGCCTTCATAATAGTACATTCTTGTTATATACTTATACATTTTTGTACTACCAAGATGTATAAAAAATATAGATCGATGGCTCATTAAGAATTTCTTTCTTCAGGTTGGCTATTTTGGGAACACACATCAATCCAATATATCTCAAACATCCTTTGGAGTCAAGCTCAAATCTACAAAGATCATCCAAAACATTTTCACTTTTTAATATACTAATTTGATCTGTTATGACATGATCATCTCCTTGACTTGCTTGAATTCGATCATTTAAACTCGATCAAACGTCAAAACTGGCTAACATAGCGATCGTTTTCTCTTATATTGAAATGTAGAGGTCATGTGAAGATGATAACTCCAAGTCTTTTGATTTGGTTATCATCATGGTACCACTGCTTGATGCTTCATGCTAAGAGCATCTACTACTTGATTCCCTTTACCTGTAGTATATTAAATATCTCAATTATATGTAATACCCTAAAATTTATGATATATATTATAAATGTAATATTAACAATAATATAATGTATAATAATTGGATTTAAATTGAAAATAAAAATTTATATAAACAAGGAGGGGGGAAATGGTGTTTTTTCCAATCATGGAGTTTGATGATGAAACTAGCGCCATTGCGACCATCTCATTTTCCTGATTAGCATGCCTTGTTTGGAGTCTGTATGAAGGAGTTAAGGAAAAATTTGTATCGAGCTAAACGTGCGTACTATATAAATTTGAAATTTGAGTTGACCATTGTTTTCCCTTCGTCTACATAAACAAGCATACGTAACTGTTTTATCATTTTAGAAACCAATATTGCTCATTCCTTTCTCCTTCGTCCTCTTTTTTTTACTGAAAGTTCAAAGCATCATATCTCACTCAAATCTCTATGGATTCGCACAATACTTGTGGCATCGCGAAGCATATAGAGAGGGATATTCATCCATAAAATTTAAAGGTGAATGTCTAAAGATTAGAGGAGCAGTAGTGCGAACAATGAAGGCAGAGGTAGTAGTGAGTGATTCAGTGATTGATTCTTGCTTTTCTCTCGATATAATGCAATTATAATCATATTAATATGATTTATGGTCTAGAATAGAGTAGATAATACTTTAAAATCACTAAATTTTAAAATTAACATGGGGTTTGATAGGATTTAAATAAACAACAACTATAAACATGATTTCCCCTTTCTCATGAATTTAATGAATATATAATGGAAATTTATGAGTTTAAGTGTAAAACGACCATAGAAACATAAGGTGGGATACTAGGGATGTTTTCAGACAACTAGAGGTCGAACGTAGGCTACTAAATGCGAAATAAGGCAGAGGAATGATAAAATCATGGTCATAATCTCAATATTCGATTGCGACCAGTGGATAAGTCTAGGCTACCGGAGCATCGATGGCTGGGTTTTGGGTACAGTTTGGGCACACGATGACTCTGTACCCAAATGGACTAATATATATTAACATTTACCGATTTGGGTCTCGATTCTTTTGTTTTTGAAGGCGTTTGAAGGCTATTGACGAGTGATTATCGACGTTACAAAGCTGAGGTGAATTACATAGATGTTGATCATTTATTTATGTGCGATTTGTATGTTATTTGTGCTATTGAAATTGTTCGACGTTGACCTGAACTTATACGAGCCCATGGCGTAGTAAGTGACCTAAGATATGAGCCAGTGACACAAGGATGTGATCCATATATTGTGGTGCTCCTCTGTAGTGTTTCAATGGACCAGTATGGAGAAAGGATGTTAAGTGATCCTATTGTACAAGAGGCAAGTCCTGTTGAGTTTGTATATGAGGTAAGGACAACAAGTGAACTTGTAGCACATGAGGCGAGTTCAGGAAAGTGAGTCCTACATGTTATTGACATAATGGTGGACAATATGCGACCTTGTAGCGCATGAGGCAAGTCCAGGGAAGTGAGTCAACATGGATACAATTGATATGACTATATATATATATATATATATATCTGTGTGTGTGTGTATGTGTGTGGTAGGTTAAGTATAGTTTGACCAACAGGTAGCGAAGTGGCCGAGAAGTTAGACTCATATCATGTTATAATATTATCATTGTATTATATGTGGAGTAAGTATGCCTCATTCACCAAATGTATGTTTGACCCACTCCTATTTTTCTTCTTTATTTATATCTCTAAGTAGATGGAGCTGGGAGATGAGATCTTACGAAGGATAAAGGCTATACTGTACACATTGTAAATAAGTGTTATGACTTGGATTTGATTATATATATGGATTAGGTTTGATTGGTATTGTATAGACATATTATGGTGTATAATAGTGGTTATGGTTATTGATATTATACATTGTTTCCTTCCGCTATAAGACTCTAAAAGTTATTAGTTGGAACTGTATTTGTTTATTATTATCATATCATAATGACTCTTCCTTTTTAGTTCTCGAGGTGTTAACGTCAGTTCGGGCATTGAACCCGGGGGTCGAAAAGGTAGATAGTTACATTATATGCAGCTAGAAATTTGAGCCATCGTTGTTGCCACATATTCAAATCTTTTTACTTCAGCGACTTATGGCCTATATAAAAAACAAATTGTTTTCCTAAAAAATAACGCCTCCAAAGCTTTAAAGAAAATACATCTGTTGCCAATTCAAGATCATTAGTGGCATATCTCACTTCATTTGGTCCGAGCTATCTAAATGCATAAGCTACTATTCTACCACGTTGCATCAATACAGCATCGGTTCGTATCCCACAGGCACCTGTATATACTACTAGATCCTAATTTCCTTTGAGAACTATCAATATCAGGGAATTGAAAAGTATCTCTTTTAATTTCAATAAAGCTTCTTCAAATTTGTCTCACCAGGTGAACTTCACTCCTTTCTTTTACAAACGAGTAAGTAGAGCATAAATATTGGAGAAGTCCATAACAAATCTTCTGTAATATCATGCTAATCCTAAGAAATTTAATATTATGCTAATCCTAAAAAACTACAAATCACCGTCATTGACTCAGGAAGCTTCCATTTTTGAATAGCTTCGACCTTGGTTATGTCGACTAAAATTCCTTTCTCCAAAACTATATGTCCCAAAATTTTCACTTCGTTCTGCCAGAAGTGGCATTTTGAGAACTTAGTTTTGAGTCGATGTGTTCTCTAAGTTTTAAGCACTGTCCTCAAACGAACAACATTTTTTTCTTCTGATTTTCTATATATAAGAATATTATTGATAAAATACCAAAAAAAATTTACCCAAAAAAGTTTTGAACACTTGATACGTTACAATGAAATAGGATGGAGTGTTGTCACCTCAAATGGCATCACTAACCATTCATAAGAACCATATCTAGTCAAATATTGTAGTGGAATATTGTCTTCCATAACTCGAAGTTGATGAAAATCTATTGCAAGATCAGGTTGTGAAAAGACCTTTGCACCACTTAGTTGATCTAATAGATCATCTATTCTCCACAATGGATTTTTATTATTAATTGTAAGATCATTCAATTTTCTATAACCTATACAAAGTTGATGGGATTCATCCACATTTTAAAAAAATAAGGCTTATGCATCCCAAGGAGTACTACTTGTTCTGACAATGATTTTCTACTTAAGATCTTTTATCTTAGATCTTAACTCCTCCATCACACTAGGCACATTTGATTTAGTGGTCTACTAAATGGTTAAGCACTAGGAACAAAGGAACAAAGTCTATCATAAACTTAACAGCTCAATGAGGAAGTAAACCCATAATTAGTTTAAAGCTATCTAAAAAATCTCTAACTAATGGAATCTACCTAATTTCAGCTTCTTTAGGTTCCAAGGTAAACAAAGAATAATCTAAATTGGAATTCGTTCGTTCAAGGGCAATGAGAACTCATTATATGCGATCGAGATGTTGAAAAGAGTTTACCCGCTCAACACAGAATAATCGAGCTCGATGACCATCGAGCCAGTCCATACCGAAGATAATATAAGAACCCAAAGATTCCACAATAAAAAATTACACAATATATTACTAGACAAAGAAATCACAACATCATTACACTTCATTTCTAGAGCAGCACACCCAGGAACTTGAATAGCTACTATAAGAGAAGTTGCAAGAAGAGAAGCATTCAATTTCACCTGTTAATTCTCTTGACACAAATGATTGTGATGAGCCTATATCAAAAATAATTCTAATATATAATATATGCCATAAAATAGTACCTTCTAGAACTAAGACTTGATTTCCCTTGTCTGCTACCGATGAGCTAGGACCTTCTACAGCAAACAACTTGCCTTGCAGCTGCTTCTTTTGCTTTATATGTTGTCTAGCTCTATGCCCCATCTCATTACAATTATAGCACTTATGTATAGGTCCTTGACCCGTGCTTCTATATTTTAGCATAATGACCCTTCCTTCCATATATATAGAATTTCACTTAATACTTATCCTATGGTTTCTTCCGATCCAACTGCTTTGGTTGGAAAGGTCATTTATTCTTTTAAAACTTAGCATTCTTTTCTGGAAAGAATGGCCATTTGCTATACTATTAAAATTGCTGATTTAATTGACTTTTTGGAACCGAATCTTGTTCCTGAACCTTTTCAAATCTTAATGCCATATATACCATCTCTTCAAATGGAAATCCCATTTGGGTTAGCAGCTTATCTCTCAATTCACCAGTTGGACCAAGAACAAACTTTTCTTCCTTCCATAATGGAGTGCTAATTGGTGTTGGTCCATATTTTAATAGTACATTGGACTCGTTCACATATTCTGTAATCAATGAATTACACTGGTTCAGATCTATGAATTTTCAAAGCAAGGCTGCTTTTTTAACATTTTTAGTAAATCCATCTTGAAGAGTTCCTTAAATCTCTGCCAAGTAATATCTTCCTCATCTATCTCTATAGTGATTGCATCGTACCAATCTAATGCACCAGGCTGTAGTTATCGAGATGTCAATCTTCTTTTGTCTTGATCTGGCAAGTCCAAATCACTGAAGATTCTTTCTCAAGTTCTTAGCCAAAGGTGGGCAACAATTAATCCTTAATTTCACAAAAATGTCTTATACCAAGATTGGTATAATACCTATAGAGTTTAGTGAATTCCGATCGAGTATTCGGGTTTGGATGCTGAGCTCCGACTCCTTTCATACCTTATATATGTCTCTCAACCTCCATCCATTGGTCCATAGTCAAGAGAACTTCGGATTTCCAAAATCCAGTAGGTTGACTATTGGGTGTAGACATCATAGCCATATTGTATTTCTGTTGAACAACCATTTATCACTTATTAGAAAAATGTTGAATATTATATTTAATATATAAAATTCCTCTGGCAATTATGCATCATAATGTAGAAATTGTATATATTATTGTAGTGTTCACCTCTTGGAACACTTATTATAACTCATTGTAGTATGCGATATATGAGTTATTCTAAGCTCTTTGCAGGCTACCCAATAGGGACAACTTCCTAAGTCTATCTTTTCTATGGTAAATTATGTTATAATTCCTAATTTACTCAAATCCTGACCAGTCAGGCTATGGCTTGGCTTCGATACCACACTGTGACACCCTGACAAAAGTGACCAAATTATCAAAGGGAACTTACCATCTGATAGCTCAGATCAAAGTGCTCAGAAGGAGTAAATTGTGATCGAGTAATTCACATAAATGAGCATAAGTAAAAATGGCAGATAAAACATCATAGTGGAATGTCAAAGTATATATACATCAAAATATGTTAAGTACATGGATGTCTAAAAAATACATAGCTATATACATGCCCTAACATATACAATCAAAACTGCCTAAATAAATGACATCCATCTCCATATTAACTAATAATGTTTAGAGCAAACGAACAGTAGACCACTAGGATACCTTCATCACCTCTAGTGAAACTTTAGAAATGTACTCTTGCCAAATAACCCGGATGGTACAGTGTACGATAGTCTCCACAGTGCTACCCCGATGACACAAATCTACTATATAAATCAACTTATATACATCATTCCACCTTCCATCTATCTCAATCTTAAATGCAATGGTTTTAAAATGAGTAAAAGAAACCATCCTGAAAAGTCTCTGCGGTCTGACCCAAGGATATGTCACAAAATAAAAATTTAAGTCAGGCCAGAAACTAGTTGTGAGTGTAATTGTAAAATAGAATAGTTAATCGTGTGGCGTCTAGTGATATATGTGATATATTAAGAAATAAATATGTCACACACTCCATAATCTAAACCTGCCCATATCCCATCAAATAAAATCAAATCAATTTAAACAAATATGTCATTGCTCTATTTACAGTGACCCATAACCGCGACTCTAATCAACTGGGATATCACATCATATCCACATTTACCGGTTGCTATCATTATTAAATCAGATTTACTGTTCAAGTTATTCATATATAAGGTCTATAATCACTTGTGAATCCTATTCATATTCACCCTTACTAGACTCTTCGTTAAACCAATATCATGGTCTTTCTCATCTGTATATCCCTCGACCAAAAGTTTTGGGTTTCCCTACATGATCTATTAGTTGCACTACATATTCTCGTTCTCATTGGTGCTCACCCCATTGTGTGGTAATCTTCATGCTCGTTTCACTTTGTCTCATCAATGAGATTTTGCTGAACTCTTTCCATTTCCTTTTGCACTGTGCCTGTCACAATGGTTATGTTCGTGCAATAGATCATACAAATAAGCATGTGAGAGTAGTTCGTCACGATTGAACTGCAGTCCAAAACCTATCCGCTAGGATGGACTCTAGCATCTTGTAGTCTCACTCATATCTGTTAGAATCCGCACCCTAGCAGGCCTGAATTTTTGCTAAATCGAACACCCAAGTCCACCAAACTATGGATTGTTGGTTTGATATCCTATAAATAAATAAATGCATATCAAAGCACTATTGATGTAACTCACAGCGGAATAGTAAAGTATAATAAATCATACAGTTACTAACTAATATTGACACTCCCAATATCTAGTTTCTTTGTCTGTGTTCATCACGCATAAGGAAAACTGTTCTTCCTCTATTCCTACATTTTTCCAGTACATATCCCTCTAAAGCTATCTTATAGGTTGTAATAAGGTGTAACGATCCATATTTTATGTATCGAAGGATCGTAAAATATTTTTATTTTATTCATATGAGGTCGTATGATTATATAATTTTAGAATATGACTCTTAGTGACATTATACACACCTATGATTTTTTATGAATATCAATGTGACCATTTTGACCCTAAAAATATTGTTTAGGCTATACTTTTGATAGGAGTTGATTTAGGGTCTAAAACCAGTTCTATTGCTTCAAGATAATGGTTTCTCCATTCTGTAGAGTAGTTATAATAGAAAAACGGACTTATGGTTAGAAAGTTATGCCAGTTTCAAAATTTTAAAGCTGTTGGCCAAGATTAGTATGGAATTAATTAAGCCCATTAGTGAGCCCATTAGTCTAATTATAGAATACTATAAACAGAGGGCTGAAGAGTCAAGATAAAACTTTTTCCTCTTATTCCAAATCAGGTCTAAACCCTAATTAGCCCTAAATCCATCCAAATTCATCCAAATTTCTCTCTAAATCAAACTCGATCGTGGATTATAAATTAGATCTTTCATTAGAAGCTAGAGATAATCAAATTGGTTGATTAGTAGTGCTTTTCATTGCTGTCCGGATTGGATCTACATTCGAATTGGTTGAATTTGGTAATCGATGAGTGATTTATGCCTTCTTACTATACTATGCATGTTTATATGGTAGAACCATAGTACCTAATGTGTTTTATATCGAATTTTGAGCATAAAAACTTTTCTAACTTTAATTACATGTTAAACTATGTATATGATCTAGATTGATTAGAAACCATCCTTGCTCATGCTCGTATATTCAAGCTATATGTAGATCTATGTTATAGATTGACTTGTTCGTCTTATTTTGATGGATTTCATATTTGATAGGATGAAATTACTTGTTATGCTATGATTGGATGTTATGCTTTGGTATTTTTCGTTAGTGTTGTGAATGCATAGGAAGATAAGTTACTGATTTTGGCAAATCGGAGGCAAAATTGGTCGAAATTGAACAAAACTTGGAAGGGAAGCTCTAGAGTATGAGAGGAGCTTAAGGTCCAAGTCGCAGGTCCATAATATCTAAGTATAGAAGTCGGTAGCTACATGATAGGTCGGTACCGAGTTATGTGAGTTGATCCAACAAGTCGGCGGTTTTGCGGAGAGCAAAGGCGTTGTTAGTAGGGGTTTCCTAAGACAATGGATAGGTAATTGGATAAGTGTTGGAGGCTATGAACACTTTTTCTAGAATATGAAGTAGGGTGCTTTGAAGAGAGGACTTGTTAGATGATGACTTGATTTGTGTAGAGAAGTTGGGGTCAAAGCATTTGGGCATGGAGTAATAGAAGCAAGGAAAGAGTGGAAGAAAACTTAGCCATACGTTGGCTAAGCAGAGAGCTCAGCATCGAGTCGGGAGGTCGGCACCGACTTCTTGTGTTGAGTCAAAATGGGGTAGAACTTCTGGGAGGTGAAGTAGAGGTAATGTAGAACGTGCTGGAGGTGTTAACTCATTCGCATCAGGGTTGGATGGCGATGTAACATCAAAATAGAAAGCTAGGGTCTTCAGATGTTGGCTCGTGTTGGGCGTAGGTTTTAAAAATGGTGGCTCGTAGAAAGAGTGAGTCGTAGGATCGAGGAATGTGGAAGGGTTCCTTGTGAATAATGGAAACTGGATTGAGCAAGAAGGGCTCGATATCCAAATGGAGCAAAGGAGGGCTATGGTGTATATGCTAAGGAATTATCGATGCTCAGAGTGTTTTCTGTTGTACTCGAAGTGGGGGTATTGTTAGTGGGGATGCCTTTGGATTAGTAGCGAGGATCCGTATACCTTGGACTTGTGGCTTTGGGTCTAGGGTCTAGCTTTGGGCTACGAGACATGTATCCAGCTTTGGGCTGCGAGATACGAGAGTACAACAGAGAACCAGGATTTCCATTAATCCCTGGTAGAAAGAAGGCCATACGATCAATCATATATTCAGGGCACATGGAGTGATGGTTAGGATTAGTTGATGGATGTTATGGTTGCTTTGGTTGCTCTCTATAGTAGGATATCACTCGTAGGTATCAAGGGATGTAGGTATTGGAGATAGAAATACCTAGAAGACTGATATACTTTATTTGGTTCATGATATATCTTTATGATTGTAAAGTAGCATATTATAGTGTAGTATGCTAACTCTTTGGTTGTAGGGACAGGTCAGGTATGGTTCGTGTATACTTTTTCCTTAAAGTATTTACTTGTATAGTATTTTGTGACTCATTTACTGCTTACACAGAACTTTTGTCTGATCCAAGGTTTTATGCTTTGCCTCTTATTATCTTGAGTACTCTTAAATGATTAGACTAGATAACCGATCTAGGTGATGCAGTAGCTGTTAGAAGGATGAGCTAGATGAGGCTATCTCGTATTATATACATATATAGAGTCTACCCTTATTCCGCTGAGCAACGCTGTGGAGCCCATGATAACGCTTTCTTATTACTATTTGTTGAAACAGTTTATTTGAGTTTACTTCTATTGTATAAACTCTACTGCATTTGATGTATAACTTTGTGGATCTATTGCTTTGATGATGATTTGTTCACATAGTTATTACTGTCTCTTATGTTATGTCTATGATATTATATTTTATCCATGCGCTATGAGGTATGACAGTTATATGCTATATTGGTTTATTCCTATCTTGATGATCATCATATATCGGCCGGGCACAGACAGCGCACTATCTATACACTATTGGTGTCTGTGATATAGGGCGGTCATCATATTTGATATCAGAGCTTTGGTTATGCGATTAACCGGAGTCGATACCGTGATCCAGTAGAGATAGGGAAGATGTTATCACCTTAGACTGGATCGAGAGAGAGAGTGTGTGTATATATATGTATGTATGTATATATATATATATATGTGTGTGTGTTTGTGTGTATATACCTATGTGTGTGTATGTCTTTATATGTATGTATGTATGAGAGAGTGCATACTTGTTATAGGTTTGGTTTTCAAAACTATATAGTAATATATTATATGTATAAATCGCATGTATATGAGCACTATAGACATGGTTTTCTTTTTGAGAGACTGATCATTCTTGTTATAGATAAGGATGAGCTGACATACAAAAAATACAAAGAGATCGGCTTTAGGAGTGGAGGAAGGAGTATGATCAAGAGCTGCTACGCCTGATTTACCAACCGTGTTCAATGCTATGATGGCTAATATGACGAGAAATGCTCCTGGAGTTATAATGAGAAGACGCACTCCGGCGCAAGCACTTAGGACTGATTTTGCCAAGTTAAGCAAGGATTACTCCACTTTGGGAGGGAAGCCATTCCAGGGAATAGAATCAGCCACAGAAATACAAGACTGGTTTGATACTTATGAGCACATCTTTGGTGCTATGGTAGTGGAAGAGCTATGAAGAGAAATTTGGCATCAAGGCTGCTTCAGGGCCGAGCTATAAATTAGTGGAATGCTGTCACTATTGCTACTCTAGAAAACCAATTTTCTTAGGATCAATTTAATATAAGATTCAAGAATAAGTTTATTCCGACCGCTCAAAAGTTGGTTCTGTTCAAAAAATTTGCTGATCTTAAGCAGGGAGAGATGACAGTTTCTGAATATGTGGTATAAGTTGATGCTTTGTCTAAGTATAGGATGTCATTCATCAACACTCCTTTGAGAAAGAATGAGAAGTCATCATAGGATTGGATGCTATCTTGGAGAGAAGTTAGTGGATCATATTGACGAGCCTTTTGAAAAGCTAGTAGAGAAATAACTTTTCCATGAGAGTTTATACCCTAAGGCTATTATTGTTATTATTATTTCTACTAAGAAAGAGGAGCCAAAGCCATAATAAAGTAGTGAAGGAAAGAAGAAGTGGAATGGAAAGAGAAAGCATTCCTAAGAAAAGAGTGGTAATGTGACGCCCCACCTCTATGCTCATAATAACAAAGAGTATTAAAAGAAATACTGTCTATTATTACGAAGAATAAGGCTGGATAGGAGCGACCATCCGTAATTGGCCTTACACTAATATTGGTTATCTCGGTAGGAGTGGTATATACTTTTTATTTTTCATCTATTATTTATTTACTCCCATCGACATATCCAATTATCAGTATAAAACAAACTACGATAGTTCATAATAGTTTAGGACATTAGATATAACAATAACACATATAATATAAATGCGGAACACAGATTAACAAAAATCTCATATATATATAACCGATGTCAGTTACAATATAGTTGACACGATACATATGATACAACTACAACTGTCGACTCTAGAAGTTATATATACAAGTGCATTATCGACTAATATACATGAATACATATCGTTCTATACAATGACATGACTACTACAAAATGACACTGACAACTTCAGAAGATGTGAAAAGTCTTCATATCCTGAACAGCAACTCAAAGAAGAAAATCTACAACCTGAAATAACTCGGGTCTGACCCGAGTATTACATTCAAAAGAAAATAATACACGGGTCAGTCTAATTCAAACTCAGTTATTAGTGCATAGCAGCAATAATAATCAAATAGTCCAATAGACGACAGTCACAGAAATCTCGTATACCCGACTCCTCGATAAAAGAATCGGATATCGGCAGATATAACACTATACAGTGTTAAACAACAAAACAACAATCCAAATCAATTTAAACGATTGAAATGCCAATTTAAAAACAACAATGCTGATTGGCTGCAATACACGCTAACGTGTACTGCCTCGCCAATACAGTCTATCAAATACTCAGAAGATCAATGAATCCAAAAGCCAACAAATCCAATTCAAATCAAAATGAACCATTTCAAACTACGCTTAATAAAACGGAAACAGATGGCATCAAATTAAATTAAATCTCGATGTGGCTGCAGTACACGCACGCGTGCACTGCCTCGCCACTACCGTACGTCGAAACTGCAAAGGTCAAACCCAACTATTGGGTTCAACTCAAGGTCAATGTCAAAAGAATCAAAATGGCATCAAACAACCGAAAGAATCAGACAAACCGAAATGGAGCAGTAGACAGGACTGCCTCGGCCATCAAATGCAACACAAGGGAAATAGAAACATACAGACTATACAAATGGTCAAGCAAGGCAGGTAGCAACAACTACACTAGAATGTCAAAGGCTAGAAATCAACCAAACACTTCAGTATGAGAACAACTACAATGCAGATTGCATCAAACCAGAGAACATCAAACCAAGAATGTCATGATGTAGATTGCAAGATAGTCGAGACTTAATATGAGCACCAACCTAAAACAATGTCAAACAGTGCTAACCCAAATGAATGGAGACAACAGAGACTAGAGACCACAAGCAATGCATTAAGTAAATGCAACTGACATTAAGTGAATGGCAACAAGTATTGCATCAGTGACCCAAAACATATGCAGTGAAAATAGAGGTAATGTTCAGGGCCAAGACAAAGCATACGACAGTGCGTAAAGTACAAACTGCGCACGAACTACAGGACAGCATATACAGGCATACACCAGTTTATAAAACAGTGGTGAACCACTTCATGTCAAACTCAATGAAGTACAAGGAAATAAAGGCTAAAAGTTCAAGTCGAAGTGTGTACGAGTTGCAGCAGTATGCAACATAGTGTAGCATATACACAATGACACCAAGCAGTAGTTATCAAGCATCTAGTCAAGTATAGCCTCAATGCACGAAATAAAATCTGCAATTGCAGGGGAGTAATACGTGAAGCACACATGAAACCTATAGTTCAACTGATCAGAGATGGAAGTTAGTAGCATCAGACCAAAGTGCTCAAAGGAAATGGTCCAACATGAAACGAAGTCTGCGTGCCAAAAGGTCAGAGGCAATGTAAACTACAGATCTAACTCGAGTACAACAGGAGATGCAAAACAAACTGCACCAGAGAGCAATGACCAATTCAGGTGACAATGCTAATTTGAACAAGTATACATGCATCAGAATGTTTATGCAGTGTATAACAAAGTCGAGGATACAGCGCCCAAGGATGTCGAAGTCAGGTGACTTCCACACAAAATGCCAACCTAAGCAGTAATTAACAGATAACCGAAATCAAACATGTCACAAGAGAAGTCTTGGGACAAGTCAAATATGACTGAAAATTTCAAATCATTAAAAGCTCGAAATCAGGGATGTCAAGTGACCAGAGTCATGGAAGCACATCAAGGTCAACGAGAAATTCTCGATACCAAAAATGACCGAAGACAATTTGAACACCAACAAATATTTACGAACGAGCACCGAAGGGATTCAAACCCAATTAAAAACCCCAATTCATGAAATCGAATCAAGATAGCAAAATTCATCACCAACGAAATATACTCGAATTTAACAAGTCATAAATCGTAACCGGGTAATTACAAAATCACACCGTACAATCAAATGTCATCACGGCAACTCATCAAGACGCAGAAGGTAAACAAATCAGAAAACAGCAACTTCCCACATAGTCGAATAGTCGACAAAACCAATGACGAAATCAACAATCAAATACGAACAAAACTCATAGGTATCGAACGCTAATAACTTGAGAAGGGATTAGATGTGAGTGGAACACTCACCATTTTCGACGAGGCAGTGAAGCTAAATCCTTAGCGATCGAAGTGGAGGCGACTCGATTAATCGAGGAGCAGCGTGCAAGACGATGTAATCCCTCGATTTGACAAAAGACGAACGCCAAATCGACCGAAGCCCTATCTTCTGAACGAACGAACAAAGACGTTTCTTGTGGCCGCCATTATTTTCGCTCGTTTGATTTTTTTAGGGTTCGAAGAGAAAATGAGTAAGGGGGAGGGAACGGGCATAGGCCTTTATCTCAACATCTAAAGAAATGGGCTGAATAAAATTTAAAAAGGGAAATGTTTATTTAAAGCCCGTATACTCTTAAAGAAAATTTCAAAAGAATTCCAACTTGATTAGATTTCCAATATCAATCTGTTGGCAATTTTAATCGTCTAACGACGATATCTAACATTTACAAAATCTCGGGTTGTTACAGACTCCCCTCCTTATAAAAATTGCGTCCCCGCAATTTTCATAATTAAGGTTGTCAATAACAATAAATTTTCTAACCTAAACTGGTTAAGCTAGAAACTAAAAGATGGGAATACAAACGCCATAGAAATCTTTTATTTTCATAAAAGAAATTTACAAATTCTCAACAAAATCTAATTATCAATAGATAATCAGAAGACTACAAAGCAGAATAAATGCAATCATCAGCAATATTCAATTACCAATAAATAATTAGAATACAGAAATCATGAAACAACAATATCTAATTATCGATACGATAATTAGAAAACAAATTCGCAAATCGCAAAACTGCAAACATCTAGTTATCTAACAGATAAATAGAAAATACGAACTTCATAATCAGCAGACTCTATCTTATCAATAGAGATAGATAGGAAACAACAATTCAATACAATCAACGTAATCTAGAATCAATTAGAAGCTAGAAAATCTCTTATCCATAAAATCAGCACATATCTAATTAATACAACGGTAATTAAATTTTCAAACCAATAAATATTCGATTATCACAACCGATAACCAAATTTCAAATTCAACAAATATTTAATTATCAAAAGCGATAATCAAATTTCAAATGCAACAAATATTTAATTATCAAAAGCGATAATTAAATCTTAAATCAACAAATATTTAATTATCAAAAGCGATAATTAAATCTCAAATCAACAAATATTTAATTATCTCAAGCGATAATTAAATCTCAAATCAACAAATATTTTATTATCTCAAACGATAATTAAATCTCAAATCAACAAATATTTAATTATCAAAAGCGATAATTAAATCTCAAATCAACAAATATTTAATTATCAAAAGCGACAATTAAATCTCAAATCAACAAATATTTAATTATCAAAAGCGATAATTAAATCTCAAATCAACAAATATTTAATTATCAAAAGCGATAATTAAATCTCAAATCAACAAATATTTAATTATCAAATGCGATAATTAAATCTTAAATCAACAAATAATTAATTATCTAAGGCGATAATTAAAAGCAACAATTATCTGATTATCAAAAACGATAATCAGAACTCATATCAACAAATATCTAATTATCACAAGCGATAATTAGAAGCAACAAATATCTGATTATCAAAAACGATAATCAGAAACAACAAATATTTAATTATCGATACGATAATTAAATCTCATAACATCAGATATCTAATTACCTGCAGATAATTAGAAACAACAAATATCTAGAAATCAATTAAGAAGACTAGAAAATCAACATAAAAGCTTGGATCGATCCCATCAGATGGCGAGTTTTTAATTCGCCGCACGTGCATCTCAGAGTGGCCGAAGCCTACCAAGTACTCAACATAATTTTGGCGCCCATCAGATTGACCCGAAGGTCCGCAGAGTGACCCGAAGGTCTAGTACTGGTATTTGACCCGAAGGTCCGCAGAGTAGCCCGAAAGCCCAACAAATGACCCGAAGGTCCTCATAGTGGCTCGAAAGCACACGAAAGCATCAAAATGTTTCAATTAACGAGTCCGGAATTAACCAAAATAGCAAACGCACATGTCCCATAACCACGAGTTTTACTAAATTGTTTAATTCTCTTCATCGTTTCCTTGAAAGTGTAAAATCATCAAAATCATCAAAACGACAGATATTTCAATTAACGAGTCCGGAATTAACCGAAATAGTAAAAGTGTGGTTCCATACTCCGCACTTTTGCTAAATCGTTTAAATCACTTCATCGTTTCCTTGAAAGTGCAAAATTGTGTATTTTGTAAAAATACACTTTACATTCTCAAACGGACAAGTCCGGAATTAAGCGAATCAGTAAAAGAAAGGGGTCATAGTCCTCGATTTTGCTGAAACGTTTAAATCGCTTCCTCATTCTTTTGAAATCGCAAACTGTAAAATTTTTGAAAACAATTTTATTTATTTTGTAAAAATAACAATTCGCATTCTCAACTGAACAAGTCCGGAGTTAAGCGAAACAGTAAAAGAAAGGGGTCATAATCCTCGATTTTGCTGAATCGTTTAAGTCGCTTTCTCATTCTTTTGAAAACGCAAACTGCTAAAATTTTATAAAACAATTTTCATTTTAAAACGATTTTCCAATCACGTGATTAGAACAGTAAATCAGTAACAATTTCGGCAAGGAAATCGTACTTCTCAAAATACCGTAAAAACGGTCACAAAACAGCATTGCGGAATAACCGCTTGAAAATCCACTTTTAAAATTTGACGGTTACTGAAGCCAAAGCGACAGTAATTTTAAAACGTCAAAATCACATCAAAACAATTTACATCAAAATGTAATATCAGAGAATTTTCATTCATCAAAATGCCATAAAACACCGTGCTTCAAGAATTTAGCATTGGTGTAAAAATCCCGTTACAAAAATAACGGCAACAAAATACGTTTCATAACCTAGCATCGGTTCAACGTAAAATAAATGCGGTAACGTGCAATTCAAATTGTGCACGTACTACAAAATGAACAAAGAAACTATTCGAAGGTATCTTCAATGAAGACAATTCAAAACAGCAAAAATCTGATCAATATATGATTAGTACAAAAGAAAGCCAGCGGAAATTTCAACAAAAATCACATAGCTGCAATTTCTTCGAATCCTCAATTCGGATTCGAAATTCTCAAAGAAACAAAATAATTACATCTATGTAAACAACAAATGAAATTCATATCAATTTCGCATTTTGATTTTTTTTTAAATAAAAAAGATTATCGGTTGTACTCAGCAAAGACAGTTTCACTGTTTCCGCTGCGCACTCTGATAAACAGTACTCAAACCAATTAAATCATCAGAACACAAATTCACTTTTGTTTTTAAATAAGGATATTTAAAAATTTCATCCAAATTTCAAAACTTTAGTTTTGACTCAGAATACAATTAAACCGTCGACCAATAGTTGTAACATATGTTCCATCTAAGTTATGTTTTATATTATGTCCATAAACCCCAAGCTCTGATACCAACTGTGACGCCCCACCTCTATGCTCATAATAACAAAGAGTATTAAAAGAAATACTGTCTATTATTACGAAGAATAAGGCTGGATAGGAGCGACCATCCGTAATTGGCCTTACACTAATATTGGTTATCTCGGTAGGAGTGGTATATACTTTTTATTTTTCATCTATTATTTATTTACTCCCATCGACATATCCAATTATCAGTATAAAACAAACTACGATAGTTCATAATAGTTTAGGACATTAGATATAACAATAACACATATAATATAAATGCGGAACACAGATTAACAAAAATCTCATATATATATAACCGATGTCAGTTACAATATAGTTGACACGATACATATGATACAACTACAACTGTCGACTCTAGAAGTTATATATACAAGTGCATTATCGACTAATATACATGAATACATATCGTTCTATACAATGACATGACTACTACAAAATGACACTGACAACTTCAGAAGATGTGAAAAGTCTTCATATCCTGAACAGCAACTCAAAGAAGAAAATCTACAACCTGAAATAACTCGGGTCTGACCCGAGTATTACATTCAAAAGAAAATAATACACGGGTCAGTCTAATTCAAACTCAGTTATTAGTGCATAGCAGCAATAATAATCAAATAGTCCAATAGACGACAGTCACAGAAATCTCGTATACCCGACTCCTCGATAAAAGAATCGGATATCGGCAGATATAACACTATACAGTGTTAAACAACAAAACAACAATCCAAATCAATTTAAACGATTGAAATGCCAATTTAAAAACAACAATGCTGATTGGCTGCAATACACGCTAACGTGTACTGCCTCGCCAATACAGTCTATCAAATACTCAGAAGATCAATGAATCCAAAAGCCAACAAATCCAATTCAAATCAAAATGAACCATTTCAAACTACGCTTAATAAAACGGAAACAGATGGCATCAAATTAAATTAAATCTCGATGTGGCTACAGTACACGCACGCGTGCACTGCCTCGCCACTACCGTACGTCGAAACTGCAAAGGTCAAACCCAACTATTGGGTTCAACTCAAGGTCAATGTCAAAAGAATCAAAATGGCATCAAACAACCGAAAGAATCAGACAAACCGAAATGGAGCAGTAGACAGGACTGCCTCGGCCATCAAATGCAACACAAGGGAAATAGAAACATACAGACTATACAAATGGTCAAGCAAGGCAGGTAGCAACAACTACACTAGAATGTCAAAGGCTGGAAATCAACCAAACACTTCAGTATGAGAACAACTACAATGCAGATTGCATCAAACCAGAGAACATCAAACCAAGAATGTCATGATGTAGATTGCAAGATAGTCGAGACTTAATATGAGCACCAACCTAAAACAATGTCAAACAGTGCTAACCCAAATGAATGGAGACAATAGAGACTAGAGACCACAAGCAATGCATTAAGTAAATGCAACTGACATTAAGTGAATGGCAACAAGTATTGCATCAGTGACCCAAAACATATGCAGTGAAAATAGAGGTAATGTTCAGGGCCAAGACAAAGCATACGACAGTGCGTAAAGTACAAACTGCGCACGAACTACAGGACAGCATATACAGGCATACACCAGTTTATAAAACAGTGGTGAACCACTTCATGTCAAACTCAATGAAGTACAAGGAAATAAAGGCTAAAAGTTCAAATCGAAGTGTGTACGAGTTGCAGCAGTATGCAACATAGTGTAGCATATACACAATGACACCAAGCAGTAGTTATCAAGCATCTAGTCAAGTATAGCCTCAATGCACGAAATAAAATCTGCAATTGCAGGGGAGTAATACGTGAAGCACACATGAAACCTATAGTTCAACTGATCAGAGATGGAAGTTAGTAGCATCAGACCAAAGTGCTCAAAGGAAATGGTCCAACATGAAACGAAGTCTGCGTGCCAAAAGGTCAGAGGCAATGCAAACTACAGATCTAACTCGAGTACAACAGGAGATGCAAAACAAACTGCACCAGAGAGCAATGACCAATTCAGGTGACAATGCTAATTTGAACAAGTATACATGCATCAGAATGTTTATGCAGTGTATAACAAAGTCGAGGATACAACGCCCAAGGATGTCGAAGTCAGGTGACTTCCACACAAAATGCCAACCTAAGCAGTAATTAACAGATAACCGAAATCAAACATGTCACAAGAGAAGTCTTGGGACAAGTCAAATATGACTGAAAATTTCAAATCATTAAAAGCTCGAAATCAGGGATGTCAAGTGACCAGAGTCATGGAAGCACATCAAGGTCAACGAGAAATTCTCGATACCAAAAATGACCGAAGACAATTTGAACACCAACAAATATTTACGAACGAGCACCGAAGGGATTCAAACCCAATTAAAAACCCCAATTCATGAAATCGAATCAAGATAGCAAAATTCATCACCAACGAAATATACTCGAATTTAACAAGTCATAAATCGTAACCGGGTAATTACAAAAATCACACCGTACAATCAAATGTCATCACGGCAACTCATCAAGACGCAGAAGGTAAACAAATCAGAAAACAGCAACTTCCCACATAGTCGAATAGTCGACAAAACCAATGACGAAATCAACAATCAAATACGAACAAAACTCATAGGTATCGAACGCTAATAACTTGAGAAGGGATTAGATGTGAGTGGAACACTCACCATTTTCGACGAGGCAGTGAAGCTAAATCCTTAGCGATCGAAGTGGAGGCGACTCGATTAATCGAGGAGCAGCGTGCAAGACGATGTAATCCCTCGATTTGACAAAAGACGAACGCCAAATCGACCGAAGCCCTATCTTCTGAACGAACGAACAAAGACGTTTCTTGTGGCCGCCATTATTTTCGCTCGTTTGATTTTTTTAGGGTTTGAAGAGAAAATGAGTAAGGGGGAGGGAACGGGCATAGGCCTTTATCTCAACATCTAAAGAAATGGGCTGAATAAAATTTAAAAAGGGAAATGTTTATTTAAAGCCCGTATACTCAAAGAAAATTTCAAAAGAATTCCAACTTGATTAGATTTCCAATATCAGTCTGTTGGCAATTTTAATCGTCTAACGACGATATCTAACATTTACAAAATCTCGGGTTGTTACAGGTAAGAAGAAGGGTAAATGGGAACATGTTTGCTTCGGATGCAGCAGGAAGGGTCATCTAATTAGAGACTGCAAGACGAGTGAGAAGAAGAAAGGCTATAATTGTGATAAGTCGGGAATTTGAAGAAGAATTGTCCAGAACCGGTAAAGGATAAGCATGTGGTAAAGGCATATGCTTTGGATGCCGTTCCGACTTCACCAAGTGCTCCCTTGGCAAAGGAGAAGGAGAAGGGAGTCCTCATTCAAGGTTTGCTTTCTACTGGTGATGTTCTTTTTCGAGTTTTGGTTGATATCGGTGCTTCTCATTCATCCATCTATAATGACCTAGTGGATAGATTGGGATTGGAACTGAGATAGTAGACCGACCCCTAAATGTGACGAACCCTGTTGGAGGCTCTACTAGTCTTTGCATGGTTTGTTGTGGCACAGTTTTATCTAGTCATGGATGTTCTTTTGTTTGTGATTGTTTTGTTTTGAACTTTGTTGTGTTCAGGATTATCTTGGGAACTGACTGGCTTAGGAAGTATGTGGCATAGTGGATTGCGATAAGCCGTTGGTGGCAGTTGAAGATGTGGATGGACGAATGGTAGTGATTAGCTACCTACCAGAGGATTGGGTGATGGTTAGCTTTCTATACTCACTTAAGGTTCCAAAAGAGGGATCGTCATTAGTGCCTATCGCTATAGAGTATCTGGATGTCTTCAAGGAAGTAACTGGATTGTCGCCGCATAGAGAGATTGAGTTTTAGATAGACTTGGTGAAGGAAGCCAGACCGATAGTTATGCCTTTGAGGCGTATGGCACCTAGAGAGCAGAAGGAATTGGAGATGCAGGTGAATGACCTATTGAGGAAATGGTTCATTTGAAGGAGCATATCTGAAAGGGGCACACCTGTAGTATTCGCAACAAAGATGGATAGCTCTTTGAGGTTGTGTGTAGATTATCATAAGCGGAATAAAGTGATGAGGAAGAACAAGTATCCCCTCCCATGCATTTATGACTTATTTGATCAGTTGCACGGTGCAAAGGTGTTTTCCCAAATGGATTTGGAAACAGGATTTCTCCAGTTGAGAGTAGCCAAAGAGAGTGTGTCTATTGCTATATTTCGTATGCCATCAGGTTTCTATGAGTGGTTGGTGATGCTATTTAGTTTGACCAACGCTCTAGCATACGTGTGAACCTTATGAACCGGGTTTTCAAAGACCAGCTGAATAAGTTCGTGCTTGTGTTCATGAGCGATATTCTGGTCTATACTAGAACTAAAGAGGAGCACAAAACGCACTTGAGAATTGTGCTAGGGATATTGAGGAAGCACAAGTTGAGAGCGTACTTCTATTAGTTTCACTTATGGAGAGAAGAAGTGAGATTCTTGGGTCACGTCGTTTCAGGAAACGGTATAGCAATGGATCCTGCGAAGGTGATAGCGGTCCAAGATTGGAGTCGGCCCAAGAATGCTATGGATATGAGGAGCTTCACAGGATTGGCGAGATATTATTGATGCTTCATAAAGGAGTCTTGTGGTACTGTATACACTGATGGAAAGGGAATGCATTAGTGAGTCTAAAAGAGAGATTGACGAGTGCACCAGTATTGACCATTCCAAGTGGAAATGAAGAGTTGACAGTATAGACTGATGCTTGTGGTACTGTATTGGGTGCAGTGTTAATGCAGAAGGGAAGGTTCGTCGATTATGCGAGTCGATAGCTAAAGTCGCACGAAAGGATTCAACCAACTCATGATTTGGAATTGGCGGTAATTGTTTTTTGCTTTGAAGATGTGAAGGCACTATTTGTTGGGAGAAAGGTTTGAGCTATTCACGGACCACAAATCCTTGAAGTACATTTTCTCTCAGAAGGATCTCACCTTCGATAACAATGGTGGTTGGAGTTCTTGGCTTCTTATGATTTCATTATTTCCTACACTACAGGAAAAGGGAATGCGGTTACCAGTGCATTGAGTAGGAGTAATGTGGGGTTGGAGGAATGTCCGTGGAATGGAAGTAGATAGAGTATATTGCTGGATTTGATTTCAGGCTTCACTGCAAACTAGAACCTGAAATGTTGGCAAGCTTATCACTTAGACCTACATTGATTGAAAGGATCGGTGCTAGTGAGAAGCGAGATGCTAGGCTAGCGGAGATCATAACGAAGATAGAGAAAGGGTAGAATCTGACGATGTGAAGCAATATGAACTCGACTAAGAAGGTTGGCTTCTTAAGGATGGAAGATTATTTGTTCTTGTTGTTGATGGATTGGGAGATGAAGTAGTAAGAGAATGTCATCATTCTAGATTGAACATTCATCCCGATTGTAACAAGATGTACCGAGATATGAAGCGAATTTACTATTGGGAAAGTATGAAGAGGAATGGTTGGGCATTCATCTCGAAGTGTATAAACTGTCAGTTGGTAAAGGTATAGCAGAAGAAACTCGATGGATTGTTGCAGCAATTAGAGATTCCTGAATGGAAATGGATAAGCATCGATAGATTTTATTGATGGATTGCCGAGGACTTAAGTAGGGTACGATGGCATTTGGGACATAGTAGATCGGTTGATCAAGGGTGTAAGGTTTATACCTATTAAGTCAAGTAGAACGACAACCAAGCTGGTTGAGTTTTATGTAAAATGGATAGTACGATTTCATGGTGTGCCGAAGAGCATTGTGAGCAACCGAGACCTATTGTTTGCTAGTGGGTTTTGGAAGAGCATACAAGAGGCCTTAGGGACGGAGCTGCATCTTAGTACAACTTATCACATGCAAACGGATGGGTAGACCAAAAGAGTAAATCATATATTAGAAGATATCTTGCAAGCATGCCTCATAAATTTTGGTGGATCATAATATGATCATTTATGTTTGGTGGAGTTTGCATACAACAATAGTTATTAGTCGAGTATTGGTATGGCTCCGTACAAAGCATTGTATGGCTGACTATGTAACACTCCTTCATGTTGGTGGGAAGCAGGCAAGAAATTGATATTTGGGCTAGGTATGTTTAAAGAGACTTCGGAGAAGATTGAGGTCATTCAGTAACGAATGAAAGCTACTTAGGTTCGATAGAAAAGTTATGTGGATAAGGGACGAAGGGAGTTAGAGTTTTCTGTCAGAGATATGGTGTTTGTAAAGATTTCTCCTCTAAAGAATGTAGTTCGATTCGGTAGAAAGGGGAAGTTGGCACAGAGATTCATAGGACCTTTTCTGATAGTCGAGAGAATCGGGAAGCTATCATATAAGGTCGACTTACCTCAGAAGATGGCAGGCATGCACAGCGTTTTTCATGTCTCTTATCTACAAAAGTTTATGCATGACTCAGGCGTGATGATCACACTGGATCAACTAGAAGATGTTGAGGTAGAGCCAGAAGTTTCTATACCTTGTAAGCCGCTTCATGTTGTTGGGAACGAAACGAAATAGCTTAGGAGAAAAATGGTGAAACTAGTTAAGGTACAATGAAGTGGAAGTAAGGGCGATTGTACGTGGGAGACAGAAGAGAGCATGATGACTTCTTATCTGGAGCTCTTTGAATGGTAAGACCCTTCGTTTATTGTATTTACTTTCACCATTGTTGATGTAGCTGAGGCCAGGAATGAAGGCATAAGTCGTACGCGACTTGTGGAAGGAGTTATGGGTCGTGACCGACTCAAGGAAGCAGAAGACATAAGCGACCGACTTAACATGATGGGAGACTTAAGTCGTGACCGATTTAAGAGAGTGGAAGACCTAACTAGTGGAGAGGTGCAGGTTATCAAAGATCTTAAGTCGCCAGGAAGACCTACCGGGTTACGTAGTAAGAAGGCAAAGCAAATTGATGAAGAGATAAGTCGTAAACGACTTAATGAGCCAAGTGATAAGTCGGAAACAAGTTATGACTTAGTTAAGTCTCGTAAACGACCTAACGAGTCAGGAGTTAAGTCGCTGAGGATGGAAACCGTTGATTCTCTGCCGAGTTAATCTGTACCATTGATTTCTTTAGGTCGCCGCATGCTTTTAAGTCACTGAAGCTGTTGCCGTTGATTCTCTGCCGAGTTAATCTCTACCGTTGATTGCTTTAAGTCGCTGTTCTGGGATGCCGCAAGTTTATAAGTCATAGGTCGTATTTCTGTAAGTCGTATGTGTTGTGTAACATGTTGGTAAGTCGTTGAATAATGTAACTAGGTCGTTACCGACCTAAGTGAGTCGTTGTGTTGTACTTGTATGTTGAGTCGCGTCTTTTATAAGTCGTATGTCGTCTGTTTACATAAGTCGTTCTGTTTGTTAAGTCGCTGAAGACAAGTGTTGTAACTGTTTGTCTTAAGTCGTCACCGAGTTATGATAGGTCGTAGGTCGTAAGTCGGAACCTACTTAGGAGTTCATGTAATTTCTGTTGTAATTTTGTAACGCCTATAAATAGGCAAGTGGAGTCATTTGTAAAGGTTGATTTTTGAATAAAATTCTTGTTTGATTGCTTTGTGCTTTCATTTAAATTGGTAGTTGAGTGTAATCTCCTATCTCCTCTTTCGGATAATCGAGTGCGCTCGATTCAACGATTGTAGAAGCCGATTCGCGGAATCAAGTGCGCTTGATCAACGCTCGAAGAATTGAAGATCTCTCCTCACGGTATCATGCGCGATCAACGTGTCAGAGATAGCTAGAATTCGGCATCTTCGGATCAACGAATTTGGGCATTTCAGTATCTTCCAATCCACCGATTACTACATTCATCGATCTACATTGTGTTTGTTTAATCCGCTGCGTCAGTTTTGGTATCAGAGCTTGTTCTAGCCAATCATAGCTAGATCGAGACTTGGAGCCTATTCATTTTGAAGTTTGAAGTGATTTGCCGAGCTTGAAGTGTTGAGCCGTGATTAAGTTGAAGTGTTCGACTTTGTATTGAAGTTTGGAGATCGGATTTGTGATTTGGAGAAGTTGTGTTCATCGTGTTCATCGCAATTTGCAACAAAGTGGAAGTTGTCGATCCATTCCATTTTGGATCAAAGTTCGAATTGTGTTTGAATTTGAAGAGTTTGTAAAGTTTCAAGTATGCCGCCAAGGAGAGCCAATCGACATCAAAACGTTGAAGCTTTGTATCGAAGAGAAGAGGCTGATGAGATGGAGCAAAGAATCAATGAAAACTTTAGTGAAAAGCTTAACGAAGGGATTGGACGATTAGAGAAGATGATGTTAGAGATGAATAAAAATCGGAGAAGGATTTCACCTGAATCTGACCATGGAGGAAGTAGAGTCTCACCACAATCCAATCGAGACAGAAGTGTTGATGATGATCAAAGGCGTGGGAGGAACGTGAATGATCGTGAACGGAGGAATGTAGATAGAAGGGATGATGGTGGTAGACGTGATGGGAGTAGAGATGTGGGTGGACGAGATAGACAACGATATACATCTGACTTTGAAGAGGAGAATGATGGTGGTAGTGTTCGAGGACAAGGACGAGGACAAGGAAGAAAACACTCTGAGTATGATCACAAGTGGGAGTCGGGGATAAAGACTGAAATTCCTGAATTCAAAGGTGGTATGCAAGCTGAAGAGTTTTTAGATTGGGTGGCTAATGTTGAGGAGATTTTTTACTTCAAAGAAGTTCTAGAACATCGTAGAGTGAAGTTGGTTGCTACAAGGTTGAGGGGTAGAGCTTTGGCATGGTGGCAGCAGACCAAACTTACACGTGATCGGATGGGAAAGTCAAAAGTTGAATATTGGGAGAAGATGAAGAAATTGATGAAAGCAACGTTCTTACCTTACAATTATCAATCTTTGATGTATCAACGTTTGCAAAACTTGAGACAAGGGATGAAAACTATGAATGACTATGCTGACGAATTTTATCAACTTATTGCAAGGAATGATATTATGGAAACAGAAGAGCAGCTGACATCTAGATTCATTAGGGGATTTCGAATGCAGATTCAGGATATGGTTAATATGTTCGATCCAAGATCTGTAGCGGAAGCACATCAGAAAGCGTTGGCTTGGGAGAAACAGGGACGACGAGGAAGTGGTGTGTTTACTAATTCTAACAATCAAGTGAAGGGTGTTGATGGGAGTTCTAATGTTTCTAAACCTATCAGTAGACCAGTAGTGAAGGAGGCTGAAAAGACAAAAGTCAATAATGGTTTCAAATGTTATAATTGCTAAGAAATGGGCCACAAAAGTAGCGAATGTCCAAAGCCGAAGAAGAGAGCTATGATAGCAGAGGTTGAGGATGAGGATGAAGAAGCTGAATGTTCCAATTCACCACCTGATGAGGAGGAAGAAGAAGTGTCGGGAGACGAAGGTTACAATCTTATGATGAAGAGGTCCTGTTTAACACCAAAGCAAGAGGAGGATTGTAGTTGGTTGAGGAGCAATATTTTTCAGTCAACATGTACTATTCTGGGGAAAGTTTGCAAATTTGTTATTGATGCTGGAAGCTGTGATAATATAATTTCTTCTGAAGCTGTGAGGAAGTTGGCGTTGAAGACTGAGAAACATCCGAAACCGTACAAGCTAGCTTGGTTGAGGAAAGGCGGGGAGGTGAAGGTTGGACGAAGGGCTCGTGTGAACTTTTCAATTGGGAAGAAATATAAAGACGAAATCTGGTGCGATGTGGTAGATATGGACGTTTGTCATTTGTTGTTGGGAAGACCGTGGCAGTATGATAGAGCAGTACAACATGATGGGCGTACCAACAGTTACAGTTTCATGTTTGAAGACATAAAGATTACTCTAGTTCCAAAGAAGCGACAACAGGAGGAAAACAAGTTGGAGGAGATTGAAGAGCTCAAAACTTTGTTATCTTTGAAGGAGTTTGTTAAGGAGGTTGAAGAAGAGTCGGAAGTATTCTTGTTAATTGGGCGTGAGAGCAGTGAAGAAGTTGGAATTCCAGAAGAAGTTAAACCAGTTTTGAAAGAGTTTGACGATGTATTTCCAGAGGAGTTACCAACGGAGTTGCCACCGTTGAGGGATATACAACATCAGATAGATCTTGTTCCAGGTGTTGTGTTGCCACACAGACCACATTATCGAATGAGTCCGAAGGAACATGAAGAGTTGCGGAGGCAGGTAGAGGAACTACTTGAACAGGGGCGTGTGCAGGAGAGTTTAAGTCCTTGTGCTGTACCAGCTTTATTGGTACCCAAAAAGGATGGAACGTGGAGGATGTGCACAGATAGTAGGGCATTGAATAAGATCACAGTCAGATACAGATTTCTGATGCCTAGGCTTGATGATCTATTGGATTAAATCAGTGGGTCCGTAATCTTTTCTAAGATTGACTTGAAGAGCGGTTATCATCAGATTCGCATTAGACCAAGGGATGAATGGAAGACAGCATTCAAGACGAGGGAAGGCTTGTATGAATGGCTGGTAATGCCGTTTGGTCTATCGAATGCACCAAGTACATTTATGAGGGTGATGAATCAAATTTTCCGACCGTACATTGGGAAATTCGTTGTGGTTTACTTTGATGATATTCTAATCTACAGTGCTAGTACAGAAGAGCATGTTCAACATTTGAAGAAAGTGTTAATTATTCTTCGTGAAGAACAATTCTATGCTGCTACAAAGAAATGTGTTTTCATGGCGAGGAGTGTTCTATTTCTAGGGTATGTTGTGTCGGAAGAAGGAATACAGGTTGACCAAAGTAAAGTTGAAGCGATTAGAGATTGGCCACAGCCCAAGACGATAACGGAAGTTCGTAGTTTTCACGGGTTGGCTTCATTCTATCGAAGGTTTATTCTACACTTTAGTAGTGTGATGGCACCTGTGACTGATTGTATGAAGGGTAAACAGTTTTCATGGTCAGAGGAAGCAGGGAGTGCTTTTGGGAAAATCAAGGAGTTGCTGACGTCTGCACCAATTCTAGTGCTACCAGATTTTCAGTTAGTGTTTGAACTACATACTGATGCATCCAAGGTTGGAATTGGAGGAGTATTGAGTCAGAGGGGACGTCCTATTGCATATTTCAGTGAGAAGTTGTCAGGAGCGAAGATGCGATACAGTACATATGATGTGGAGTTTTATGCTGTTGTGCAAGCTATTAAACACTGGAGACATTATCTATTCCAGAAAGAGTTTGTTCTGTATACTGATCATGAGGCCTTGAAGCATTTGCAAGGGCAAGACAAGATTTCAGCAAGACATGCATCGTGGATTGCATATCTGCAACAGTTTACTTTTGTTGTGAAACACAAATCGGGAGTGACGAATCGTGTGGCTGATGCTTTGAGTAGGAGGAATCATTTGCTGACAACAATGAAGGTTGAAGTGACAGGGTTTGACATTTTACCGAAACTATTTGTGGAAGATCCTTACTTTATGAAGTTTGTTGATAAAGTCAAGGACGGCGAGACGGATGAGTTTATAATGATAGATGGTTTTCTGTTCAAAGGAAATCGATTGTGCATACCGGAGGGTAGTTTGAGAATGAAGATCGTAAAAGAGCTACATGAAGAAGGACACGTGGGTAGAGACCGTACATTACAGTTGATTTCACAATCTTACTTTTGGCCATCGATGAGGAAAGAGGTGGAGAGGTTTGTGGAGCGATGTCATATCTGTCAGGTTTCGAAAGGAACTGCAACTAATGCTGGATTATATATGCCGTTACCTGTACCGACAAAACCATGGGTTGATGTGAGTATGGACTTTGTGTTGGGGTTGCCGAGAACGCAGCGTGGTAATGATTCCATTTATGTAGTGGTTGATCGATTTTCGAAAATGGCACATTTTATTGCTTGTAAAAAGACAGCGGATGCTGTTTATGTTGCTCAGTTGTTTTTCAAGGAGATCTATCGACTTCATGGATTGCCAGAATCTATTGTGTCGGATAGAGATACTCGATTTCTGAGTCACTTTTGGTTGAGTTTGTGGAAAATGGTGGGAACGAAGCTGAAGTTTAGTAGTGCTTATCATCCACAAACGGATGGACAGACCGTGGTTGTGAACCGATCGTTGGGAAATTTGTTGAGGTGTCTTGTACAAGATAATCTGAAGAGTTGGGATGTGAAGTTATGCCAGGCGGAGTTTGCCCATAATCATGCTGTAAATCGAAGTACTGGGTTCAGCCCTTTCCAGATTGTATATTCTAGTATGCCAAAAGGACCGTTGGATTTAACGGTAATGCCACATTCAAGGGGGACAGTTAAGAAAGCTGCTGATTTGTTGACAGGTTGACGGAATGTCATAAAATCGTTCAGGAACGATTGAAGAAAGCAAATGAGAAGTACAAACAATCTGCAGATTTGAAACGAAGAAATGTTGAGTTTAATGAAGGAGATATGGTTTATGCAGTGTTAACAAAAGATCGTTTTCCAGTAGGCGCTTATAACAAGTTGAAAGCCAGGAAAATTGGTCCGGTGGAAGTTGTGAAACGAATCAATGAAAATGCTTATAAATTGAAGCTACCAGATGATGTGTATATGTCTGACGTGTTCAATGTTAAACATCTCGTACCATATCATGGGGATGAACGAACTGATGTGCAAGAATTTACAAATTCGAGGTCGAATTTCTCTCAACCTGGGGAGGATGATGTAGCTGAGGCCAGGAATGAAGGCATAAGTCGTACGCGACTTATGGAAGGAGTTATGGGTCGTGACCGACTCAAGGAAGCAGAAGACATAAGCGACCGACTTAACATGATGGGAGACTTAAGTCATGACCGATTTAAGAGAGTGGAAGACCTAACTAGTGGAGAGGTGCAGGTTATCAAAGATCTTAAGTCGCCAGGAAGACCTACCGGGTTACGCAGTAAGAAGGCAAAGCAAATTGATGAAGAGATAAGTCGTAAACGACTTAATGAGCCAAGTGATAAGTCGGAAACGAGTTACGTCTTAGTTAAGTCTCGTAAACGACCTAACGAGTCAGGAGTTAAGTCGTTGAGGATGGAAACCGTTGATTCTCTGCCGAGTTAATCTCTACCATTGATTTCTTTAGGTCGCCGCATGCTTTTAAGTCACTGAAGCTGTTGCCGTTGATTCTCTGCCGAGTTAATCTCTACCGTTGATTGCTTTAAGTCGCTGTTCTGGGATGCCGCAAGTTTATAAGTCGTAGGTCGTATTTCTGTAAGTCGTATGTGTTGTGTAACATGTTGGTAAGTCGTTGAATAATGTAACTAGGTCGTTACCGACCTAAGTGAGTCGTTGTGTTGTACTTGTATGTTGAGTCGCGTCTTTTATAAGTCGTATGTCGTCTGTTTACATAAGTCGTTCTGTTTGTTAAGTCGCTGAAGACAAGTGTTGTAACTGTTTGTCTTAAGTCGTCACCGAGTTATGATAGGTCGTAGGTCGTAGGTCGTAAGTCGGAACCGACTTAGGAGTTCATGTAATTTCTGTTGTAATTTTGTAACGCCTATAAATAGGCAAGTGGAGTCATTTATAAAGGTTGATTTTTGAATAAAATTCTTGTTTGATTGCTTTGTGCTTTCATTTAAATTGGTAGTTGAGTGTAATCTCCTATCTCCTCTTTCGGATAATCGAGTGCGCTCGATTCAACGATTGTAGAAGCCGATTCGTAGAATCAAGTGCGCTTGATCAACGCTCGAAGAATTGAAGATCTCTCCTCACGGTATCGTGCGCGATCAACGTTTCAGAGATAGCTAGAATTCGGCATCTTCGGATCAACGAATTTGGGCATTTCAGTATCTTCCAATCCACCGATTACTACATTCATCGATCTACATTGTGTTTGTTTAATCCGCTGCGTCAATTGTATACTATATTTGATAGGTTAGTATTCCACATGCTAGGATAGATTAATTATACAATTGATTGCATGGCTGTTTGTTTGAGATGTGTGATGGTTGCTTATAATTGTTTAGCATGCGGGATAACTACAACTTCTTATACTTTGGCTTGTTTGGGGATTTCGGGGGCGAAATTCCTAAAGGGGGAGATGTACCGATTTGTATATTACATATCGAAGGATCTTAAAATATTTGCATTTTATTCGTATGAGGTCGTATGATTCTATAATTTTGAGGTATGACTCTTAGAGACATTATATACACCTATGATTTTTTACAAATTTCTATGTGACCATTTTGACCTTGGAAATCTTGTTTGGGCTATAACTTTTAATAGGAGTCAAATTAGAGTCTCAAACTAGTTGCATTGCTTAAAGATGATGGTTTCCCATTCTGTAGAGTGGTCATAACAGGAAAAGGACTCACGGTTAGAAAGTTATGCCTCCTTTAAGTTTTTAAAGCTGTTGGTCAGGATTAGTGTGTAATTAATTAAGCCCATTAATCTAATTAGAGAACACTATAAATAAAGGGCTGAAGGGTCGTGACATTAAAACTTTTCGATATCATTCCATATCAGGTCTAAATCCTCAAATCCATCCTAATTCATCCAAATTTCTTTTTAAATCAAACTCCATTATGGTTTAGAGATTAGATCTTCGATTAAAGACTATGGATAATCAAATTGGTTGGTTAGAAGTGCTTTTCATTGCTGTCCGGATTGGATCTACATTCGAATTGGTTGAATTCGATAATTGATGAGTGGTTTATGCCTTCTCATCATGTCTATATGGTAGAACCATAGGATTTAACATGTTCTAAATTTATTTTTGACCATAAAACCTTTTCACACTTTAATTAATGTCATACTATGTATATGATCTAGATTGATTTGAAATCATCCTTGCTCATTCTCATATATTGATGGTATATGTAGACCTACGTTATAGATTTACTTTTTCATCTTATTTTGATGGATTTCATGTTTGATTGAATCAAATTACTTGTTATGCTATGATGGGATGTTATGCTTTGGTATTGTTTGTTCATGTTGTGGATGCATAGGAAGATAGGTTGGTGATTTGGGCAAATTGGAGGAAAAATTGGTCGGAATTGGACGAAACTTGAAGGGGAAGCTCTAGAGTATGAGAGGAGCTTGGGGTTCAAGTCAAAAGCCCAGAATCTCGAAGTACAGAAGTTGACACCTACATGAGAGGTCGGTACTGAGTTCCATGGTTTGGTCCAACAAGTCGACGGTTTTGGGCAGAGCAAGGGTGTTGCTAGTAGAGGTTGCCAAAGGTGATGGGTAGGTGATTGGCTAAGTATTGGAGGCTAAAACGACTTGTTCTAGAATATGAAGTGGGGTGCTTTGAAGAGAAGACTAGTTTGATGATGACTTGATTTGTGTAAAGAAGTTGGGGTCAAAGCTTCTGGGCATGGAGTACTAGAAGCAAGGAAGGAGTGGAAGAAAAATTATCCATATGTTGGCTAAGTAAAGAGCTCGGCACCGAGTTAGGAGGTCGGCACCGACTTCTTGTTTTAATTCCAAATGGTATGGAACTTCTGGGAGTTAAAGTAGAGGTCGTGTAGATCGTGCTGGAGGTGTTGACTCATTCCCATCAGGGTTGGATGGCAATGTAACAGCATGACGAAAAGCTAGGGTCTTCGGATATTGGCTCGTGTCGGGAGTAGGTTCCAAAAATGGCGGCTCGTAAAAGGAGTGAGCCATTGGATCGAGGAATGTGGAAGGGTTCCTCATGAATAATGGAAACTGGGTTGAGCAGGAAGGGCTCGGTATCCAAATGGAACAAAGGAGGGCTCGGGTGTATGTGCTAAGGAATCATTGATGCTTGGAGTGTTTTCTATTATACTCGAAGCATGGGTATTGTAAGTGGGGACGCCCATGGATTGGTAAAGATGATCCTTATACCCTAGACCTATGGCTTTGGGTCTAGTGTCCAGCTTTGGGTTGCGAGACACGTATCCAGCTTTAGGCTGCGAGATATGAGAGTACAATGGAGAATCCGGATTTTCTTTAGTCCCTGTAGAAAGAAGGCCATATGAGCTAACATATATTCAAAGCACATGGAGTGATAGTTAGGATTTCTTGATGTATGCTATGCTTGTTTGGTTGCTCTCTTTAGTAGGCTATCACTTGTAGGTATTAGGGGAAGTAGGTATTGGAGATAGGAATACCTAGAAGACCGATATCCTTTATTTGGTTCGTGGTATATATTTATGATATTGTAGAGTAGCATATTATAGTATTTATGCTAACTCTGTGGTTGCAAGGATAGATCAGGTATGGTTCGTGTACTCTTGTTCCTTACCATATTTACCTATAAAATATTTTAAGGCTCATTTATCGCTCACACAAGACTGTTGTCTTACCCAAGGTTTTATGTTTTGCCTCTTATTATCTTGGGTATTCTTAAATGAGTAGACTAGATAACAAGTCTAGGTGACGTAGTAAATGTTCGGAGGACGAGCTGGGTAGGACTATCTTGTATTATATACATATATGGAGTATGCCCTTATTCCGTTGAGCAAAGATGTGGAGCCCATGATAGTGCTTGCTTGTTATTATTTGTTGAGACAATTTATATGAGTTTACTTCTGTTATATAAACTCTACTGCATTTGATGTATAACTTTGTGGATCTATTGCTTTAATGATGATTTGTTCACATAGTTATTACTCTCTCTTCTGTTATATTTGTGATATTATATTTTATCCATGAGCTGTGAGATATGACAGGTTATATGCTATATTGGTTTATTTCTATCTTGATGATCATCCTATATCGGCTGGGTATAGACAGCGCACCATCTATATACTATTGGTGCCGGTGGTATAGGGCGGTCGTCACATAAGGAAGGGTCAGAACAATGTTCTGATGATTGGTAAATTATACATTTTATACATTACACTAGTTCATGCCGCTTTCCTTCCATTACATGTTGTCTTTTATTTTACATAGTCGTCTCGACTCTACGTATGCGTATGATACGTCCCATCTGACCGAAGCAGACCATAACTGCATACACACACATATATATATATAAAAATAGATATAAATACCGTAGTCCCCCTTTGGACCAAGATACTATCCCTGCTAGTATCCATAACCCAGCACCTCGTTAGGACCCATCACCAACGCAGTATCACATCCTCGTCATCATGTATACCAAGGAACTCCCATAGTGCCTAATAATGGTGTTAGAATAGTTTAGTCGTATTCTATCTCGTTATGGGGATTTACCTAACTACTTCATATTATGTACTCGGCTCCATGGACTATTTGAAGACTCAGCTCCTCGAACTATTATGGATTCAGCTCCACAGACTATTAAGAACTCGACTCCTCGGACTACCGTAAACGTTTGAAAGACCTCTCTTATGGGTTATCTAGCCTTGCCTTCTAACAAGCAAACTAGAAAAAAAACTGTGGCGGTGCATGACTTAAATGTGATCTACACTGGTAGGAGGTGTAGCTCGTTTAGGTGTAACCCTCGTCTTTCCGATGACTGCTCAGGACCGATGACATTCTCGACCTAAATACAGCTCCTACTCCCTAATATTGTACCAACACACTGACATAGCGCCGATACTTGCTCACCGATCCATTTAGATTGCCTAATTCAATCAAGGTAATACCTCTACTAAAAAGTTAAAGAAGACCTTACTAGGGTATTCCTTTATCCATACGCAAGCGTATATAATTCCACACGTTCTACAGTTGGATTTTTCCTACATCAGTGTAATATATACATAACCACTGGTAGCCCCTTGCGGTGGGCAAACTTATATTATGTAATCTTACCGACCTCGCATTCCAACCAAGTCCAATTACTATGTCATTATTATCCATCTAAGTTATTTACTAGCTTTAATAATACACGTTCACCATACACACATTTGTGGTAGGAGGTGTGTGTGTGTGTGTGTGTGTGTGTGTTCATTCATTTGTGTTTGAGTATTACGTCTCCAATATTCAACTGTTAATAACATTTCTTTACTATTAGTGCATTTGTTTCGTATTCAATTTATAGTCATTTACAACTTCCTATAAAAAGATATAAATTTCTTTTCCCATTTACTTCCATTTCTTTTTAATTAACCTTTCCTTCTATTCCTTTTTAACATTTACTACCCTCCCTTGTTTAACAAACTTTCCATGCTCTTTTTATTTTTAAATTATTACTTGCCTACCTTTTCATCGTTATTATTTGATTCATGTTTTCCTTATATTGCATATATATTAATTCTTCTCTTAGACCGTTATTGTTATCACATTTACAATTTTTTAATTAATTCTTAGGGATTTCTGCATTTTAATGCATTGGAATTACATCTCTCCCATAAGGAAAGATTAACACTATAAATTTCGTTGCCTTATCCAAAAGGAGAATTTGTTTTACTTTTGAAATTACAAGGAAATATATTTTTCATAGCTATTGAAATAGGCAGTACAAAATACGATAAATATCCATATTTTATACATCTTTCTTTTAGGTGTACTCTTTGTTATTTCAAACGATAAACTTTTGTTTTAACATTTGTTTTAACGTGTATTTTATACATCTCTTTACAAGAAATACGGTAAATATCTCGATATTAACATTTGTTTTAACGCTAATTAATTCTCATTTATTTTCTTCTATGTTCAATTTATTTGTTTCCTTCTCCACTTTCTTAATTATATTTAATTTTATTGAATGCTATTTATTTACATGTATATTTAACGTTAACATTTAATAATTAATGCACATTTTAGTGTTAAATTATTAACATTTACTTCCTTAATTAGTTTTGAATTATTTTCGGTCTGAAAACTTCAAATGTTAATAACTTTTCTATTTGAATGTCGATCGGAAAACTTTATATATGAAAATTGATCAAAAAATCGCCACAAATCCAACGGTGTAAGTTTCGTAACCAAATTAAGATGCTTGTAAAAATTATATTTTTTAGCATTACAGTTTATCAATTAATTTCTTTTAAACTAATTATCATTAAAATTACGAGATGTCACATTCTTCACTCCTTAAAAGAATTTTAGTCCCCGAAATTCCTTAAGGGCTGAATCATGTAACATAATGCTCAATCTATCTAAACTGACCAACTAACCAATTAGTGTGCAACCAATTTTACAACCAATAGTGTACAAGTGCATGGTGTATCACAACATATATGTCATGTATGCAGAATAATGCTAAATCGGCACCTCCAATATGAATGTATCTCTTAATTGTTTTTTGAAAATATAATGCAAACAGCCTACATATACCGGTAGTTCTATATGTATGCAGATTTTGAAAAACAAATCTTTGTTTTCTCATCTAAATTTTCCCACAGTTCTATGGGTAGAAGTATAGTATAATTAATTTCGCATCAATCCTTACCAACCAAAATCTTAACACACCATTGCTAACATCTATATTTTAAAAAATTCAATTTTCTAGACCTATATTCCTTGTGTCGAAAAAGGGTCGAGATGGAGAATTCTATATTTTCATCCTTTTCTTATGTATCCTTTTTCCACTGTAGTTTGGGACGTTCTCTTTTGCTCCCAATTCTTCACTAACTTTTCTAAGTACAGACCGCAAAAGTAAACTTTCATTTAAATTTTTAAATTTTTTAAAATAGAATTATTTTAAAACTAGTTTTTATTCATCTACCAACAAGGTATGAAGAAATAGATTCTATATCTAAGACAACTTTTTTCCTTGTCACTAGCTATATCTTATTTTACTTTCACTTCTGTTGCGTAGTAAAATTTCTATTTGCTAACCTGCATACTTTTTTTCTATACTAAGCATATGGCATTTCAAAAACCAGACATTTTCCTCTTTTTCTGCTCAAAAATCTTTTTATATAAAACTTTTGAAATATTTGGGAAAAATTTTAAAATTCTAAATTTTATTGCAAAATGTTTTTCAAAACATTTTATGAAAGTATTTTATTTTTCAAGGCCAAGAATTTTGAATGAAAAATTTCAAAAGTATAAATATTTTTCAAAATATATCTTACCAAATCCTACGCAGTCGGAATTTAGTCAATAGCTTAACGTCCATGGCAGATTCTATCCTACCATGTAGTAAATTTTACAATTTTTTAAAACATTTACTTTTATCTTAAAATAACAAACAGCACACAAGTTCATTTATAAATTTTAGCTTTTAAGGCACGGGAAAGCTGACCTATGGCTTCGTAAGAAACTTTCCCTGTTCTTTGGTCGTCAAAATTTATCTTCCAAAAACTTTAAGGCTTTTGAGACTTAACATTACTTTCTTTTGTTAGCTAATAATTTTCCTAATTTATTTTATAAACTTCTAGTTTTACTTGCATTAGTTAAGTGTCCACATGATATTTTCTTACTGTCGCAGTTTTCCAATTAATATAGCAGTTCATCCAGAAAACCAATTTTGAAGGAAATATTACTTATAATATTGTATGCGTTTTACAGAAAAACTAATGCTTACAACCCAAACCTCAAAAAAAAATGGAAGTTGCCCTTCAACGTCAACCAATAATAACGATGTTTTGGCCCTATCACTTCTTACTTAAATTAAATGGATCTTTCCAATATGTCATTTTACTATAACCCACCTATCGTAACTCACCATTCTGGCTTCTAGTAAATAAGGCCCACTCTTTACTTTTAACTACTACCATCAATTATAGGCTGAACTATGCATTTCCACTTCGTAGTGGGCCAAAGAATACAACTATGTACATATAGAAATACAAATTGGAAAATTGGCTTAGTGGAAATAACTTTTCCACCATCTATCCTACCTTCCTTAACCTTGAGTCTACCAACATCCTTTATGAGTGTTTGTCATCTTATTACCCTCTATTGTTATCTTCTCTTAATCCAAATCTCTTGATAGTATTCTCATATTTTTGGCATTTACTTTCTTTATCCTTAATCTTTCTTGCAAGCTTCCTCTAGAACTCGCAGAAGTATACTTTGACATCATTCATCATTCCTTTGTGGATTCTTCTTAAGGCTTGCACACATGCCTAATAAAACATTCTTAGGTTCTTACAAATATTCCTTACACTCTACGGGGATTACTTACAGATATTCTATGAGCAACTACCATTGTTTTCTTAAAAGCCTTGTCCTTTGCCTTATCTCACATAGGCTATCGTCCCTATCTATTCCATATCATAATTTTGGTTTGGTTTTCGACACTATTTTTTTTCAAAAATTAAAACTTCAAAGAAAATTTGAAACACTTAATTCCAAAAAAATTAATTTTAAAAGTACAAGCTTAGAAACTTTTTATTAAATTCAAAAATAAGTTGGTGGCTTAACTTTAAAACTACTATTAAATTTTAAAAGGTTCGTTTCCTTTTCCTTCAGATCAGCGTTTTCTTTAAAAGAACTTTTTCAATAACAAAGATTTCTACTTTCTAAAATTAGGATTTTTAACTCAAACCATTTATTTAGTTTTGCTTTTAAAAAATCAATTCTTTTACCAAACCATTTGTAACGACCCATGAAATTTAATTGGTTTTAATAACGTATTTAACTGAATTTTGTGAAATTTTAAATAATTGAATGTTGAAATAAAAATTTATTATTTGGAATACGTCTATTTCAATATAGAAACTGGTAAATTTTCATCTGATAATATTAAAGTTTATTTTCTTGTGAAATACTATTTCAATTTTAATCAGTTAATAATTGATGGTAATAAAATATTTTCCAAACCTAGATATTTTTCTATAGAAAATTTCTAAATCGTCTTCTGAGTGGGACGTCATCTTTTGTTTTTCCAAATTTGAACTTCTATTGCTCCATTTATCTTAATTCTGGCCAAATAGCAGCATTTTCTGGTACCGAATATCGACTTTTGATCGGATGATCGTACCACTGATATTTGTGTACCATTTTGATCGTCCCGTCGTGTTGAACACCGTAATATATTCATATGTCTGTTTCGATGTCCGATACGCAGCGAAACCACGAAACGGCAAATCTTATCGGTACCGTATTTTGTGTCTTTGGATTTCTCATGTCTCTTCTATTGCCCAGCCGTTTAGCCTATTGCTTTATTAAATTTGAAACTGCTTTTGACCTTTCACATTGCAAATATTTTGTATCTATATACGTGTGAGTTACATTGCCTTTTCACTTCTTATCTGACATTTTCTTTTCAAATTTTATTACAATGTACATATAGTATATATGGTAGCCGGTCCCACTCCACTACCCTTCCATATTACCTACCGTAAATCATGCTTGCCCATCTTCATTTTACCTCACCTCGCAGGCAAGCATCTTTCCACTTCCCAGCTCTTCATCCCTCCACCCACGGCCATGGCCAATGATCATCTCCTCGTCAGCCCATCACCGCCTAACCTGGCGCCATTGCTAGCCTACCAAACTCCTTCCTCTGTCCCCTCCAGGTTCGGTTTCCATGTGTTTGATTTTGAGTTTATATGTATTGTTCATATCTGCAATCTTAACTCTTTCCCCACTTCTGTATATAAAGGTGTATATATATACGTTTATAGTTATATATATATATAAAAGTTTATAGAGTCTGTTTATATGTTTTGGAGTTATAGGGTTTTGCATTTGCTTATATATATAGTATATTTATATTATACGGTTAGCGGTTATACATTGTTTAATTATATATATAGGTTAATTTATGCAAGTTTATAATCTGATATTTTATTTTGATAATTCATGCATGTTACAGTATTGTATTGTATAAGTCTATATAATATATTCTAAGTTATATTTGTTGTTGTATGTAAGTTGTTTGTATCTATATACCAAGTTATATCTGTGGCTTGTTACAGTTTTAATTTTTATTTTCAGTTACTGTATATGTTTTAGTATATAAAGTTACATATGTTTATTTATTTTACTGCAAATATATATATTTATACAGGTATATATTTTCAAGTTTATATAAGACTGTATAGTACTTTATATTATATGTATTGACTGTGTTTGTTTATAGTAATATATCTTTATGTATATATATGTATATATATTTATAACTATATTGAGTTTAAAAGTATGTTGAAGGTTTACACATATAATAGTTTACATATAAAGCCTACTATATATATATATATGCTTTCTGGAAACATATATCTTTAATATTATAATGGATTTGCAATAGATCTTGACATATAAGTTATACATATTATATGTATTGCATTTGTATGTTTTGTGTCTTTTATCAAGGTTTGTATAATATTATGTATGTAAGTTTATATTATATATATGGATATATACACTGCTTGTTGTTAAAATAACCTGTAGGGAAGTTATACATATAGTTGTATGCTAGTTATGTACTAGTTTATATATATACTTGAACCTAGTCTAGTATAGGTTTTTATGCGTTTCGACTTTTGAAGAGTATATATATATAGTTTTCTTTTCAAACAATTGGCAGTAGGGATGTATGTCTGTTATAATATGTTGGTGTTCATATATATGTTGTAACGACCCGACTTTTTCTCCACAGAAAGTCGTATCATTAATAAGAAAGAAAGGGGTAGAAAATAGAAAAGAAGAGAAGAAAGAAAGAAACAACAACGATCTCACAGCGGAACGAATAAATTATATTAATAACATATACTATTACATAGTATACAACACTTTACAGAGTTACACCGCATATACATCACTTACTAGAAAGTTATAACATCTGTCTAGACATTACAACTCAATACACTACAGAGATACAGACACAACGGAACTACTATATATATCTACAACGCTGAAGCCTCCTGCTCCATTGCTCCTCCACAATTCGTCAAAGCTAAACCTGAATCCCTTGGCTACTCGTACAAATTTGAGTACCCAAGAGTTTATAAAACAGAAATAAACAACTTGGGTCAGACATGGGTCTGATGTGAGTAACAGGTTAAACTTGCTTAACTTCAAAACCTTTAGAAAGAAAAGGTATCACGTAAGACTCCACACAAATAAACATGGGTAAGTTTTTACCTTACGCTAACCAAAACATTTGATAGGAAATCTGATTTTATTATAATAGGGTCTAGGGTTTTCAAGTAAAATATAGAAATAGCTGAAATGCTTACATCTCACATTCCAACATAGTTGGGCACATCTAATACGTACGTCACTTATTGGAGTTTGGATTCCATACAATGGCAAGGCTACTGGGGTACCGCCCGTCACAGTACGTGGCCTAGATCACCGTACCGAGGAGTACGCTCGCTCCCCTGCAACACAAAGCCAGAACCATCCCTTACTGGATAATCCCGAATAAGACAATCCCGTAGTTGGCGCGACCAACCACACACTAAGCCGAATAAAAGAAAAGGGACCTCTAGACAGGGATCTATCTTGCTCTCAGTGGGTGCTACCCACGAAGCCTTGCTGCACCTCCCCTGTTTTAGCCATTCCCGGTTGATGAGGCTTGAGGTTACGATTACCTTTAATCAGAACATATCACTTAGAATGCTCATCGTCCGCCTGACGATGTGCTGAAAGCATTCAATCCATACAAGTTCGTTCCGGGTTCGAATGAAACCGAAGGCATTATCTCGTTACACTCGTTTTGGAATCACCCTCAGAGTTAACGACAATAACCCTTGCACTATGAATCTTCATCTTCACTTGAGATTCACGACCTATCGTAAATTTGGATCGATGTGGTATTCGGGTCTCCAGACCTGGAATTCCGGTATACGGAAACCCGATCCCGGTCTCATCGAAATCCAAAACGTATCTTTTAAGGGCCAAGTTGTTTTAAGGTTAAAACAATTCAATTCTTATCTATATACACAAAGATAGATAATTCAATAGATAATCTACATTATCATCCCAAACAGATAATTCACATTATCATTATAATTCAACCAAACATCCATATCATATATCAATCATATCTCATCAGAGATATCAAACAATGAAATACATTCAATCTCATTCATCCATTCTTAAGCAATGATTTATATCATCTAATTAATTTAAAGTGAATTAAACTAATTACTTCATTCTATAAATCCTCCTTACTTAATTATTAATTAAACCAATTAATTAATCATTACTCTAAGTATCCATCTTAATTAATCATTCCTGATTAATAATCCTTTAATTACTTTAAGTAATTAATACTTAATTAATTTCACAAATTAATTATCTTAAACCATTCAGTAATTAATCTTTAATTACTTCATTAATTAATTAATTATACTTAATTATCTTAATCCTTAATTAATTACAATTAATTAATTACTTTAATAACTTATTATTTATTAATTAATATTAATTAATCAATTCTTAATTACATCATTAATTTTATTAATTAATGATCCTTAATTACTCTTAATTAATTATCTTATTTAAATTAATTACATTTAATAATTAATCAGTCACATTTATTAATCACCTTTGATTAATCTCATTTAGTAATTAACTTTCCTTAATTACTCCACTTCATAAATTAATTACTCCTTAATTAATTATCCTTTAATTAATCCCTTGATTAATTTCTCAAAAGTAATTAACTCAAATTACTTTTATTATTAAATCATCTTCAGTTAATTACATCCAGTAATTACCTTTAATTACTTTCCTAAGTAATTATACTTTCACTAATTACATTTAAGTAATTATCAAATTTCCAAATCATTATCTTAAATTAATTTAACTAATTAATTTAAACTTATCAAATTTATTTAATTAATTACCTTAAGTAATTAATTTCTTTAATTACTTTCATTAAGTAATTTATACTTAACCAATTTATAAATGATTATTATTAATTAATTAATCTAATTGATTATCAAAATAAATCCCATTAATTAATTATTTAATAATTCTTAATTAATGATCCCTCATTAATTATTAACCATCCTTTAATTACTTCTTTAAGTAATTAAACCTTAATCATCTATTATTAATTACAACTTAATAAATTCTTAATTACCAATTTATTTATCTCTATTACTAAATTAATTTCTTAATTAACCTTTAAATTAAAGTATTAACCTTTAACTACTTTAATTATTATTAACAAAGACTTTAAAACATTTTACTTTAAAATCTTACCTGAATTCATTTCAAATTAAGGATTTTAAATAAATTACAATTTAGCTTTAACCAATTTTAAATCCAATTTACAAAATCTTTTTAAATCCAAATGTTAAGAAACACTTAACATTTATAAAGAAAATTAAGATTTTTGAACAAATTCATTTATTCAAACCCTTTTTAAAAATATACTTTAAATATTTTAAATTTGATAAAACATTATAAATTTTATAAACTTTATTTATCTCAAATTTAGAATACAAATTTAAACTTAAACCCATATGGAAACTTGATTTAAAACTTAGTTTAAATCCTGCCTTTAAATTTTAAAACTCATTTTAAATTTTTAAAACACTGTCAGGTTAAAACTGAAATCACCAAAATCTACTCAAGCCTTAACTAAATTGCTCCGAGTCGAAACCCTCTCTTCTTCGAGTCTCTCACGCTAAAACTTCGAGCCAAACCCAGACTTCGTCTTCCCAAACTTCAAATTCTTCCAGTTGTACGAGACGTACATGTGCACGTGCACAGGCGAAACGCTCGCCTTCGATCACCCACGACCATCTCCACCAGTCATCAATCATCCCCAGACCCAACCACGAACATCAGAGCGTCAATCCCTACTCGAAAATCGAAAACGAAAATTATCTGGACCTGGAACCACAACAGAACCCACCCACGAAACCTGTCATCACCTTGACCACGATCTTCTGACCACCGTCACACCTAAAACTCTGGCCACGTCTTCGTCTCCACCATAACTTCCTTTCCCCAGAGCTCCATTGAACTCGATCAACTCAAGAGGCGACATCGAACAAAAATAACAGACCTAGTTAAAACTAGGTTTACAAACTGTAATCCATCATCGCTGCTTCCATGGTGATTTGCATCACCATCACATATTTTTCCCAGCTTCACTGCTAACACTTCTACCCATAAGATGAACCCCGACCCCTCAATATCGATAGATCATCAGGAAACCCCTGATTTCCCTTTTCTGTTCCACAGAGAACTGCGCCCTAACCCCTTAACTGAAAATCCTAATTTTTGTTCTAAAAATCATGTTTTGATCTTAGTATTTAATTCATAATACTGAATTTGTAATTTATTCAGTTTGAATTTTCACATATTTTAACATCCACTGATGTTTTATAGTTCCAGTGAGATTTCGAGTTTTAATTTAACTTGATTAAAATTTTAAAACTTAATATACAATCAAACAAACAAATCTTGTTTGAAGCCTAAGTCCTAACAGTAAGTAGTTTAAGAGGTATTACATTTTGAATAAATCATGTAGCCTGGAAACTAGAATCAGTAAACAAAATATAAAGCATGCACACCATAAATACATTCAAGTATACATAGACATTCCATTACATGCATACATTCTAACATGCTTATATTCCATAATTTACATGCAACCAGATTAAAATACTTAAACTTTTTAGAAAAGTGTTACTCACCTATTTTTAAAAGCAGAGAACAGAGCATATCTTTTGAAACTGCTTTTGAACCTTTTAAAACTGGAATTGTTGTTAATGAATCTTGCATGCATGATAACTTGTTTGTTTTGATGTGTTGCTTTAGACTCCAGGTTTGATTTTTCCTTTGATCTTGCTTTAAAACAGGTTTACTTGTTTCCAGATTCAAGAAGAAATTGCAGGCTTTGTTTGATTTTTGGAAAATGATGCAAGCTTCAGATTTGAAAGTGGTTACAGAACTTTGAAGAAGATGTTTACAAACAGACTTTGATTTTGGAAGATAATTTGCAGGTTAATGGTTTTTCTCTGGTTAGAGGAGTTGATTTCTACATTGTTTATGAGGAGAGAAATGAGTTCAGATTTGGTTTACAAATTGAAGAATGTATTACAGATCTTTGTTTTGAGATTGAGGAATTTGTTATAGATTTGTTTAGAGAATTTTATTGCAGGCTGAAAGTTTCTTTTAAGATTTGAAAAGAAATAGAAAAAGGAAAGAAGATGAGAACATATACATATATAGGTAGATATGATTTATTCAAATAAAAAGAAAAACAAAAATCTAAAACTTGACATTTGTCACTCTCATTGTTTTATTAGTGTACACATGTTTTAAACAAGCCTTAATATGATAACACTTGTATTTTAAATAATTTTATTTATTTTAAATGTAAATAAAAAGCCTTTACTTAATTTATAAATTACTTACCTATATATATAAAAGCTTATACATATATTTATAAAATTCGAAACTATTTGAATATTACCTCCTTTTTGAATTTCAATTTTAATTTAAATTCAAATGCAAATTATATTTTAAATTCCAATTTAAATTCAATTTATAACATACATTCAATTTGAAATAAAAATCATATTTCTATTAAAGTCTATTTATATAAAAACAATACACTATTAATATTGTTTGAAAATAACTTATTTATCAATTTTAAAATAATTTATAAAAGAGATTATAAATTATCACTATTACTAATTGAATTAACATATCATATGCAAATTATATTTTAAACATATATACATTCTTAATCATATTTATTAACAATATTTAAATAAACCTTATTATTAACCTTACTTAAAACCATAAAATTATTTGTTTAACTAGTTTTTGAAAAGCTTCATATTAAATAAATCATAATTTCCCAACTATCAAAATATATATATATATTAGAAATTAAAAATAAGACTTTATTCATTTATTAAATTTCAACCCAAAGCCAAATCTATTTACAATATATACATTATAAATAGAAATCATTTTATTGGTTTTTAAAAGATAAATTCACTCGGTAAATATTTATTCAATTAGATTATTAAACCAATTCAAATATTTATTATCAAAGATTACAAATCAATTTAATTATTTAAACAGATTATTAAATTGATATTGCCCCAAATTTCCGGGATATTACATTCCTCCCCCCTTAAAATAATTTCGTCCCCGAAATTTAAAACAAAGGTAATTTAATAATCTTTTTAAATCACAAGGATGTATTATCATCCATATGCTAACAACCATAGCAACCAATTCACCCAATCAAACAATTCTAATTATCCAGACAAAATTCTGGATACAATTTCCTAGAGTTTCCCAGATATAAATACCGGAATACTCGCTCTACAGAATCCAAACAATCAACACTACTAAGCTATAGAGCTCCTACTCATCTAGATCTATAGAACTAAACAAGATATCAGACTACAGACGAGTCTGACTCAACAACCAAATCCTCCAGAACTACTGGTTCCAAAACCAGAGATAGATCAAACACGTACTCCCTCAGAGATACGTAAAATACATTGAATTCCAGTTATCCAAACTGACAATTCAACCTTGTAGATCAAAGTACTTATCCAAATTAGATCACAGAAAAGTTCCAAAATAACTCGGAGCTAACTTCCCAGACTTACCCAATCTTATAGCTCCCTTTTACCAGAGAAAACTTTAACAACAACGAAGTCTCCAACTTCGAATTCAAAATTCCTCCGTCTCTTATCCACAAAATCCTTCAGACGATCCTGGCTTCATACAAATCCTTCCTGATCAGCTCAACCTTCGCTGATGCTTCTCGAAGCAAACTGGACCGGAAACAACTCAACAAAATGATCCTCTCAAGATCTACCCATAATCCAAAACACAACTCTACTCACAAACATCAGTAGATTCCAAACTTACTTCTCCTATCTGGAAAAGACAAACACAAACAGGAGCACTCGCCAAACTGCTTCCGCTGCACCACTCTGATCTGGAGTAGATAAGAATGCTGATGAAGAACACAAGCACAGACTGGACAACACATCCTAGAAAATCTCAGATAACTCAAGAGAATACTCAGCAATCGCAAGTCACTTTTGCGATCAACCCTGCCAAAATGCAAAGAAAACTGTTCTCTCTTTACCAATCAGAACAGTTTACACTTAACTATCCAATTCATCGAAGAAATGGATCCTCTCTACTGCTTTTGAACTCTTCTTCAGAAAACTGCTCAGCCAGAAAACTTCCTGCCAATGCAAAGAATACTCCGAGCTGCACTGTTGCCACAAATGCCAAAGACTTCCTTTTCCAAAGCTCTTCGAGAAACTTGAACCCAAACCAAATAGAAACACCATGCTGAACTCAGCCACAACACCGAAGCAGACATACTTCCACAACTTGTTCCAAAGAAAACATCTTCGGGAACATCCATAGTCACTGCGTCTCATCACACAGCTACTATTACCTGAGGTATCAGGATACCATCACTCGCTTCTGCCCAACCGACAGATCCAAACTTCAAAAATAAACTCTGAACCTTAACAGGTTTCCTTCAGAGATTGTGAAATCCTTACAATTGCAAAGTTCACTCGAGACGGTATTAGGTCTACAGTCTCGACAAATACACTTCCAACCTCAACACTCAGACTCCTAATCCTAGATGATAAATTATTATCATCTCAACCAATCATTACAAATACCATATACATTTAAAATGATACTTTTTTATATAGAAATTATATCTGGATAAAATTATTTCATCTACCTTTTTAAAACAATATTGTGTCCGTTGGCCTGCTCCAAGTGCTTAGAGATCCCTATCAATAACGTTAGCTACTCGTATTGACCAGAATCCATATACCACTCAACCGATCAATTAACACAATATAAAACCATTTTATATAACTAACAAATACGCGCTCTCGTATATATATACTCAGACTCAACAGGTTGCTGCAGATCCTATCTCTAATGAACAATCCTTCCGAACCTAGGTATTCGCTCAACCTGGTGTTCTGATATTCACTTAACCAAAAGCTTAGGCATTCGCTCAACCTATGCTCTGATACCAAATGTAACGACCCGACTTTTTCTCCACAGAAAGTCGTATCATTAATAAGAAAGAAAGGGGTAGAAAATAGAAAAGAAGAGAAGAAAGAAAGAAACAACAACAACGATCTCACAGCGGAACGAATAAATTATATTAATAACATATACTATTACATAGTATACAACACTTTACAGAGTTACACAGCATATACATCACTTACTAGACAGTTATAACATCTGTCTAGACATTACAACTCAATACACTACAGAGATACAGACACAGCGGAACTACTATATATATCTACAACGCTGAAGCCTCCTGCTCCATTGCTCCTCCACAATTCGTCAAAGCTAAACCTGAATCCCTTGGCTACTCGTAAAAATTTGAGTACCCAAGAGTTTATAAAACAGAAATAAACAACTTGGGTCAGACATGGGTCTGATGTGAGTAACAGGTTAAACTTGCTTAACTTCAAAACCTTTAGAAAGAAAAGGTATCACGTAAGACTCCCCACAAATAAACATGGGTAAGTTTTTACCTTACGCTAACCAAAACATTTGATAGGAAATCTGATTTTATTATAATAGGGTCTAGGGTTTTCAAGTAAAATATAGAAATAGCTGAAATGCTTACATCTCACATTCCAACATAGTTGGGCACATCTAATACGTACGTCACTTATTGGAGTTTGGATTCCATACAATGGCAAGGCTACTGGGGTACCGCCCGTCACAGTACGTGGCCTAGATCACCGTACCGAGGAGTACGCCCGCTCCCCTGCAACACAAAGCCGGAACCATCCCTTACTGGATAATCCCGAACAAGACAATCCCGTAGTTGGCGCGACCAACCACACACTAAGCCGAATAAAAGAAAAGGGACCTCTAGACAGGGATCTATCTTGCTCTCAGTGGGTGCTACCCACGAAGCCTTGCTGCACCTCCCCTGTTTTAGCCATTCCCGGTTGATGAGGCTTGAGGTTACGATTACCTTTAATCAGAACATATCACTTAGAATGCTCATCGTCCGCCTGACGATGTGCTGAAAGCATTCAATCCATACAAGTTCGTTCCGGGTTCGAACGAAACCGAAGGCATTATCTCGTTACACTCGTTTTGGAATCACCCTCAGAGTTAACGACAATAACCCTTGCACTCTGAATCTTCATCTTCACTTGAGATTCACGACCTATCGTAAATTTGGATCGATGTGGTATTCGGGTCTCCAGACCTGGAATTCCGGTATACGGAAACCCGATCCCGGTCTCATCGAAATCCAAAACGTATCTTTTAAGGGCCAAGTTGTTTTAAGGTTAAAACAATTCAATTCTTATCTATATACACAAAGATAGATAATTCAATAGATAATCTACATTATCATCCCAAACAGATAATTCACATTATCATTATAATTCAACCAAACATCCATATCATATATCAATCATATCTCATCAGAGATATCAAACAATGAAATACATTCAATCTCATTCATCCATTCTTAAGCAATGATTTATATCATCTAATTAATTTAAAGTGAATTAAACTAATTACTTCATTCTATAAATCATGCTTACTTAATTATTAATTAAACCAATTAATTAATCATTACTCTAAGTATCCATCTTAATTAATCATTCCTGATTAATAATCCTTTAATTACTTTAAGTAATTAATACTTAATTAATTTCACAAATTAATTATCTTAAACCATTCAGTAATTAATCTTTAATTACTTCATTAATTAATTAATTATACTTAATTATCTTAATCCTTAATTAATTACAATTAATTAATTACTTTAATAACTTATTATTTATTAATTAATCTTAATTAATCAATTCTTAATTACATCATTAATTTTATTAATTAATGATCCTTAATTACTCTTAATTAATTATCTTATTTAAATTAATTACATTTAATAATTAATCAGTCACATTTATTAATCACCTTTGATTAATCTCATTTAGTAATTAACTTTCCTTAATTACTCCACTTCATAAATTAATTACTCCTTAATTAATTATCCTTTAATTAATCCCTTGATTAATTTCTCAAAAGTAATTAACTCGGATTACTTTTATTATTAAATCATCTTCAGTTAATTACATCCAGTAATTACCTTTAATTACTTTCCTAAGTAATTATACTTTCACTAATTACATTTAAGTAATTATCAAATTTCCAAATCATTATCTTAAATTAATTTAACTAATTAATTTAAACTTATCAAATTTATTTAATTAATTACCTTAAGTAATTAATTTCTTTAATTACTTTCATTAAGTAATTTATACTTAACCAATTTATAAATGATTATTATTAATTAATTAATCTAATTGATTATCAAAATAAATCCCATTAATTAATTATTTAATAATTCTTAATTAATGATCCCTCATTAATTATTAACCATCCTTTAATTACTTCTTTAAGTAATTAAACCTTAATCATCTATTATTAATTACAACTTAATAAATTCTTAATTACCAATTTATTTATCTCTATTACTAAATTAATTTCTTAATTAACCTTTAAATTAAAGTATTAACCTTTAACTACTTTAATTATTATTAACAAAGACTTTAAAACATTTTACTTTAAAATCTTACCTGAATTCATTTCAAATTAAGGATTTTAAATAAATTACAATTTAGCTTTAACCAATTTTAAATCCAATTTACAAAATCTTTTTAAATCCAAATGTTAAGAAACACTTAACATTTATAAAGAAAATTAAGATTTTTGAACAAATTCATTTATTCAAACCCTTTTTAAAAATATACTTTAAATATTTTAAATTTGATAAAACATTATAAATTTTATAAACTTTATTTATCTCAAATTTAGAATACAAATTTAAACTTAAACCCATATGGAAACTTGATTTAAAACTTAGTTTAAATCCTGCCTTTAAATTTTAAAACTCATTTTAAATTTTTAAAACACTGTCAGGTTAAAACTGAAATCACCAAAATCTACTCAAGCCTTAACTAAATTGCTCCGAGTCGAAACCCTCTCTGCTTCGAGTCTCTCACGCTAAAACTTCGAGCCAAACCCAGACTTCATCTTCCCAAACTTCAAATTCTTCCAGTTGTACGAGACGTACATGTGCACGTGCACAGGCGAAACGCTCGCCTTCGATCACCCACGACCATCTCCACCAGTCATCAATCATCCCCAGACCCAACCACGAACATCAGAGCGTCAATCCCTACTCGAAAATCGAAAACGAAAATTATCTGGACCTGGAACCACAACAGAACCCACCCACGAAACCTGTCATCCCCTTGACCACGATCTTCTGACCACCGTCACACCTAAAACTCTGGCCACGTCTTCGTCTCCACCATAACTTCCTTTCCCCAGAGCTCCATTGAACTCGATCAACTCAAGAGGCGACATCGAACAAAAATAACAGACCTAGTTAAAACTAGGTTTACAAACTGTAATCCATCATCGCTGCTTCCATGGTGATTTGCATCACCATCACATATTTTTCCCAGCTTCACTGCTAACACTTCTACCCATAAGATGAACCCCGACCCCTCAATATCGATAGATCATCAGGAAACCCCTGATTTCCCTTTTCTGTTCCACAGAGAACTGCGCCCTAACCCCTTAACTGAAAATCCTAATTTTTGTTCTAAAAATCATGTTTTGATCTTAGTATTTAATTCATAATACTGAATTTGTAATTTATTCAGTTTGAATTTTCACATATTTTAACATCCACTGATGTTTTATAGTTCCAGTGAGATTTCGAGTTTTAATTTAACTTGATTAAAATTTTAAAACTTAATATACAATCAAACAAACAAATCTTGTTTGAAGCCTAAGTCCTAACAGTAAGTAGTTTAAGAGGTATTACATTTTGAATAAATCATGTAGCCTGGAAACTAGAATCAGTAAACAAAATATAAAGCATGCACACCATAAATACATTCAAGTATACATAGACATTCCATTACATGCATACATTCTAACATGCTTATATTCCATAATTTACATGCAACCAGATTAAAATACTTAAACTTTTTAGAAAAGTGTTACTCACCTATTTTTAAAAGCAGAGAACAGAGCATATCTTTTGAAACTGCTTTTGAACCTTTTAAAACTGGAATTGTTGTTAATGAATCTTGCATGCATGATAACTTGTTTTTTTTTATGTGTTGCTTTAGACTCCAGGTTTGATTTTTCCTTTGATCTTGCTTTAAAACAGGTTTACTTGTTTCCAGATTCAAGAAGAAATTGCAGGCTTTGTTTGATTTTTGGAAAATGATGCAAGCTTCAGATTTGAAAGTGGTTACAGAACTTTGAAGAAGATGTTTACAAACAGACTTTGATTTTGGAAGATAATTTGCAGGTTAATGGTTTTTCTCTGGTTAGAGGAGTTGATTTCTACATTGTTTATGAGGAGAGAAATGAGTTCAGATTTGGTTTACAAATTGAAGAATGTATTACAGATCTTTGTTTTGAGATTGAGGAATTTGTTATAGATTTGTTTAGAGAATTTTATTGCAGGCTGAAAGTTTCTTTTAAGATTTGAAAAGAAATAGAAAAAGGAAAGAAGATGAGAACATATACATATATAGGTAGATATGATTTATTCAAATAAAAAGAAAAACAAAAATCTAAAACTTGACATTTGTCACTCTCATTGTTTTATTAGTGTACACATGTTTTAAACGAGCCTTAATATGATAACACTTGTATTTTAAATAATTTTATTTATTTTAAATGTAAATAAAAAGCCTTTACTTAATTTATAAATTACTTACCTATATATATAAAAGCTTATACATATATTTATAAAATTCGAAACTATTTGAATATTACCTCCTTTTTGAATTTCAATTTTAATTTAAATTCAAATGCAAATTATATTTTAAAATCCAATTTAAATTCAATTTATAACATACATTCAATTTGAAATAAAAATCATATTTCTATTAAAGTCTATTTATATAAAAACAATACACTATTAATATTGTTTGAAAATAACTTATTTATCAATTTTAAAATAATTTATAAAAGAGATTATAAATTATCACTATTACTAATTGAATTAACATATCATATGCAAATTATATTTTAAACATATATACATTCTTAATCATATTTATTAACAATATTTAAATAAACCTTATTATTAACCTTACTTAAAACCATAAAATTATTTGTTTAACTAGTTTTTGAAAAGCTTCATATTAAATAAATCATAATTTCCCAACTATCAAAATATATATATATATATATATATATTAGAAATTAAAAATAAGACTTTATTCATTTATTAAATTTCAACCCAAAGCCAAATCTATTTACAATATATACATTATAAATAGAAATCATTTTATTGGTTTTTAAAAGATAAATTCACTCGGTAAATATTTATTCAATTAGATTATTAAACCAATTCAAATATTTATTATCAAAGATTACAAATCAATTTAATTATTTAAACAGATTATTAAATTGATATTGCCCCAAATTTCCGGGATATTACATATGTTACAGCATATATATAACCTGTATAAATATATATGTTAAGTTTTAAAAGTATTGATTCAAAAATTTATTATTATATATATATTTGACTTTAATATTTGAGTTTAGTTTAAAACAATGGATTTTGAAATGCATATATATTTAATTTAATATATGCTTGAATTTAGAATCTGATTTTTATACATATAATTATATATATATATGTTCATTATGCCAATTTTCTTCATCGATCCAGTTCTGATTTGATTTATTTCCATCGACTCCATTTATCAGCTTTGATCGTCAGATTCGTATCCATCTTGTTTCACTTGGGAATGTGTGCCTGGATTCGTAACTTCTCATCCCTATATCCTCGAAAGGTGAGCAATCACTCACGATTAATGTTCTTATATTTATTAAATTTGATTTCAATTGAAACGACCATTGAAATATACTGCTGTAGTTATTTAAATTGTTATATATGCTATTATCTGTAACTGTTCACCTGTGGGATATGACACCATATCCTGTTGTTATATTATATTGTTATTGATGATATATGGATGTTGTTGTATTTTATATTATCTATTATCACTCTGCAAGTTCCCTGTTAGTATAGAATTCACTATGGGTTGAAATGATACATAACCGAATGGACTTAAGAATAGGAGAAAATCGTTATGGGTTGAAATGATAGACCCAAGCGATTTTCATTTTTTTGAATTTGGGATTTACGGGTTGAAATGATATCTACCCATATATATTTAAATTACGGATTGAAATGATAAATATCTGTATCACTTAACCATATGATAGATATATACAGACACCGTTGGTCCATATATATATATATAGATTTAATAATAATATTTTATTTAATTATTTAATACATATAATATGGTTAAGTATTTAAATTTATGTTTCAAAATTGATTTTAGTAATAATTTGAATAAGTTAAGGTTGGGAAGATAATTTGAATTTAGTTGAAATTGTATTCATTAAAGAATTTTATTTAATTAAACTGATTTGAAACTTATTGAAATTGAGATTTAAGATATGATTTATAACTTGGGTTTGATTTAAATAATTTAATGAATATTTCTTGTTTAAATAAATTTAAGGAAATATTTAGTAAAAATGAAATTTAAGGCTAGTTAAATAATATTGAATTTATTAAGTGAATATTCCCTGATTAAATAATAATAAAGTTAAATCAAGAGCTATATGAAACTGTTAAATTTAACTTTGAAAATGTTGAATATTAAAGCTTTGAAATATATTGAAATTTAAATGGTATATTTAGAACTGAATTGAATTGATGAATTGAGCTTTGAATAAATTTGAATTTGGAATTTGGGTGGATGTGAAGCAATTTGTGAGACTTATGGAAATTTTAAATACTTTACTTTTAAATTTTTAACCTATATATATATATACTATTTTGGAAAATAGATATATTTGAAATGAAATGATATTTTGGTTTTGAAGTATAAATTAATTTGGAATGACCACGGTGTTATAGTGTATATTTCTACCTTATAGATAGTTCCTCAGATCCTTAGAGGATGGTTATCCAAAACATCCTTTAAGTTACTTGTATTTCAGTTGATATTTCACTTGAGTTGGATTCATTGATATAAGAATGTTAATCTTGACTCGAGTGTTTTGTGTTTTTCTTTACGCTCGGGTCAGACCGAGTGATACAGCATTTGAGACTCACCTTTGGAGTTTGGAGCTTCATTTGGAGATCCAACTATCGACTCAGCTTTCAGCTTTTCTAGTTGATTCGTTCAGAGAGGTCATTTGTTGTACTGAAGACTTCACTGCATTTGAGATATTCTGTTGTATTCTATTTCTAACTCTGATGTTTATATAGTAGCTTCATGAACTACTATTTATTTATTCCGCTGTGTATTATTGTATTACTCTGTGTCTGTGATTATGTGACTGATTTATTTACTGTATATGTTGAGTTTTGCCAAATTTAAATTAACAATCTATTGTTTTGAATTATTCAAGTCCGACATGTGTGGATTTATTGTCGATTTGAATGGTCCAAAATAGTGGGTCGTTACAGTTGGTATCAGAGCTTTGGCTCTAGGCAAAACTTAGCATATATAGTAAATTTATTTACAGAATCACTTTCGTTCGAGTTTGAATCTCTTCCTTTTGACTCGATTTCCTTTGAACTTTGGAACGTTCCTTGCGGTTCCAAAATTCATTCTTGTCTCTCCCTATTTGTATTCTTGATTCTGGAGTATCCAATAACTCCACTTCGAATGATATCTATAAGAATAGGCGATTCTGCTAATCTTTGAATAATTTGTAAAAGGGTGAAACTCCTTTACAATGGGCATTGATTCACCGGAGATTTCTATATCTTTGGTTAGATGCCGCTATCTCTTGCGATCGAATGTTGATTTTCCTTAGAATTCTGCATCGATCTTGTTCCTGAAGTCACGTTTGACCCGGTTAAGGTCGCCCGCGATTTATATAAGTACATTCATCTTCTATTTTGAAATTTAATTATCTCATCTTCGTTCGAGCTTATCTTCGAATCATAATTCTATTTGATTAAGAGTTCCTCTAATTTGAATCTCTATCTTTGTTTAAAATCCATTCTTAAATCATCTTTTGAAAAATCGGGTTTGTTTGTATTTTGAATTTGTTTTATATATCGAAATTATTATTTCGATAAGTATGATTATATTATATATAAAAAAGTGAAATGTTTTTGATAAAGATTTAATACCCTTTTTAAAATGAGAATTTGAGGTTTCGAAAGGATTTGTAATTTTGAAAAATTATATAAGAAATTTGATTTATCTAAAAATGATTTATGACTGAAGGATTTTAAATTTGAAATTCGAGAATTGAACTCCGGTATTTTGAAATTGGTTTTAGGATTTTGAAATATATAATAATAATATGATTTAAAAGTATTTTCCGAATAAGAAATGTTTCAAATGATTTTAAATAATTTTCGAATGATTTCGAAGAAATTTCAAAAGAAGTTTGAGAAAATAGAAGTCTAGAACTCACTTATGTCGCTGGAAAATAATTTCGGTGATGAGTGCTCGCATCATCGACATTGATTTTCGAGTTTTAGAGTGGGGGAGAGGCCATTTTAGTAGCATTGCTACGCGAGTGATTTTGCGAATCCAATTTTGATTTCAAATTCCGAAGTAAGATTTGATATTCAAAAGATATATGTATATATATATTTGAAATGATTTGAAGTAAGCCGGTGTTCAGTCCTTGAGTTTCGGATTTGATATAACCCTATCTATTAAAATTGATTTACTAATTTGTTGCTGATTTCCAACTCTTGAATTTGAAAATGATTTCTTCAACTATTTTGAAGGTTCGAGCACTTCCAAATCAAGGTTAACTTTTCAAAGCTGAGAAATTTTGATAGGTATAAGGTATATAAGTTTGGTATGTATGTTAAAGTATGTAGTAATATGATTTAAATAAGTAGAAACTGTTTTGTTAAGTAAATGAATAAGGCAATTTTAAATTTTCTAATATGAAATTTAGATTTGAAATGTTTTGAAAAGAATTTGGTCTTCAAAATATTTTGAATAAAGTTTAGTTAAATGTTTTAACTTAGTAACATCTTTATGAAACTATATATTTAACAAGATGGAATAAATATATATGTTGTACGTATGCTGTTTTATTCGCATAATTAATTTGATCCAGGTTTGAGTACACAAGTTCGAGGTGAATTACACCATTTCGTGTTAGGATTTTTCATTCGATTCTTGATGGCGAATATTTGATATGGATTTTGGGCTTGATTCTAGAATTCTCTATCATAGTATATGGCTATGCAAGGAGACTGATGGCTTCTAGTCGAGAAACCATATCGAAATCCGCATTAGGGAAGTCGAATGGACAATACTAGTTCGAAAGCGAACTTGTGTGATCGAGCGAGCGATCAAATGTGATTTTGCGAAATGATGACGTATGTAAATCCTATATTCTAATATCATTGATATATTTTGAAGCTGAAATTGAAAGCTGTCGGGTTAGAATCTCTTTGCTTACTAAAAGAAAATTTCCAATTTAAATTACAAAGATATATAACCCATAAAAGCAAAGATATCCAATTCCATATAGCTCTTCATGCAGTGAAATTTATTTTTGAAAAATTTTGATCCTTATATAGGATGGACCTTATGTAAGTATAAGATGATTTTGAAAACCATTGATTTTGGAAATGAATTGTTTGACTTAAATTATATTGATTTGGAAACTTGGACTATTCTCCAAACCCATTATTTTGGAAACTTTGAAACTGAAGATATTTAATTTGAGAAGAAATAATTTAGTGGGATTGTATATGATTTTGAAATTGAACTGATATTGAAACAAATTGAAATTTGAGAACCTTGTGTTACTAAATACTTGATTTGGGAGTTATCGAACTTATATAAAAAAAATTGGTTGTATAAGTAGGAAATTGATTCGAAAACTATGGATTTGAAAAAGTACTCAAAATTTGAAAAGTGAAATCTTATATAATTGAAGTCTATATAAGTGTGATTTGATATACTATTGATTTTGAAAAGTATTTGATTTGAAAATGAAATCTTATATATAATGGACTTTATATAAGTATGATATTTGAAATTAATTTGAAAGGTACTATATGATACATATTTTCGAAGTAAAGATATGGAAAGTGCCTTCTGCTTGATATCCGATTTGTGGCCACATCTTGGATTCATTCTATCGATATTATTCTCTCTGATTTTTGGTTTTCCGGATATGATACTCGAGTGTCCTTTGAATTCCATGGCGTTACCCGTGGTCTTACGAACTCGACTGCATAGCGTAATTCGCAAGGCAGTGATTGCTTAAAAGGTACGGATGTTTCCTGGGGGATCCAGGCGTAACCATTGTGTATCTGCGATCTATGGTCGTGTTAGTGGTGTAATCCGCAAGGCAGAGATTGCTTAAAGGGTATGGATGTTTCCTGGGGGATCCAGGCGTAACCATTGTTATGTATCCTGCGGTCCACATTTTTGTTATCATGGCGAAATTCGCAAGGCAGTGAATGCTTAAAAGGTACGGATGTTTCCTGGGGGATCCAGGCGTAACCATTGTGTATCTGCGATCCATGATTTGTTTTTTTTTGTTTGGATTGTACTTTCCATTTCTGTTTTTAAAAGTTTTCCAGTATTTTCACTGGGTGTTGAAACATGTCTACTAAGTACCTGGAGAATTCTAGTTTTGCGCCTGATCAACGCACTACCAGAGTCTACAGGAACAAGGATAAACTTGTTGAAACATCGAGTTATAAAAGTATTTTATTATAAAGGTATTTTCAACAAAGGAATTTTGTATTAATACTTGAAATTGAAATTCTTATTGTTTGAATTAACTATTCGTGCCCGATACTATTCTTTTGAATCTACCTTATCCGTTCAGCTTTATTTATTCGCCTATATTCTGTTTTTCCAAATCCTCCTTCTTTTCCTTGTTGACTATATCCTTTTAAATATTGTTTATTTATATACTATATAGTTTAATAGAATTTTTTTTAAGTGTTATAAATATTTTAGAATTTATTAATTAAATAAAACATATTTAAAGTAAATGATTATTGATTTATTAATAATATTTGAAAAGTATCTTGAGATAAAAAAAATTAATAAATTTATGAATTATGGATTTAATGTTTTCAAATAGCTTCTTTGTAAATATAAGTAATGATGTAAATAATTGTTTTCAAATATTTTTCATATATTTATAAAGGTGTTATTTAAACATATAAATGGTATTTATAAAGGAAGTAAGAATTTTACAAATGGGTTTTGAAAAGTATTAAAGTATTAAAAATAATAAGCAAATGAATATTTCAAGTAAAATTTATATAGTTTTAAATTAATTGTTTATCCTTGTCTTTTAGTCTATCTTTTCTATCTGGTTGTTTCTATTTCTCCTACCCCCTTCCTTTTCGGGGACGAAAAGTTTTGAGTTGGGGAGAGTGTAACGACCCATGAAATTTAATTGGTTTTAATAACATATTTAACTGAATTTTGTGAAATTTTAAATAATTGAATTTTGAAATAAAAATTTATTATTTGGAATACGTCTATTTCAATATAGCAACTGGTAAATTTTCATCTGATAATATTAAAGTTTATTTTCTTGTGAAATTCTATTTCAATTTAAATCAGTTAATAATTGATGGTAATAAAATATTTTCCAAACCTAGATATTTTTCTATAGAAAATTTCTAAATCCTCTTCTGAGTGGGACGTCATCTTTTGTTTTTCCAAATATGAACTTCTATTGCTCCATTTATCTTAATTCTGGCCAAATAACAGCATTTTTGGGTACCGAATATCGACTTTTGATCGGATGATCGTACCACTGATATTTGTGTACCATTTTGATCGTCCCGTCGTGCTGAACACCATAATATATTCATATGTTTGTTTCGATGTCCGATACGCGGCGAAACCACGAAACGGCAAATCATATCGGTACCGTATTTTGTGTCTTTGGATTTCTCATGTCTCTTCTATTGCCCAGCCGTTTAGCCTATTGCTTTATTAAATTTGAAACTGCTTTTGACCTTTCACATTGCAAATATTTTGTATCTATATTCGTGTGAGTTACATTGCCTTTTAACTTCTTATCTGACATTTGCTTTTCAAATTTTATTACAATGTACATATAGTATATATGGTAGCCGGTCCCACTCCACTACCCTTCCATATTACCTGCCGTAAATCATGCTTGCCCATCTTCATTTTACCTCACCTCGCAGGCAAGCATCTTTCCACTTCCCAGCTCTTCATCCCTCCACCCACGGCCATGGCCAATGATCATCTCCTCGTCATCCCATCGCCGCCTAACCTGGCGCAATTGCTAGCCTACCAAACTCCTTCCTCTGTCCTTTCCAGGTTCGGTTTCCATGTGTTTGATTTTGAGTTTATATGTATTGTTCATATCTGCAATCTTAACTCTTTCCCCTCTTCTATATATAAAGGCATATATATACGTTTAGAGTTATATATATATAAAAGTTTATAGAGTCTGTTTATATGTTTTGGAGTTATATACAGGGTTTTGCATTTGCTTATATATATAGTATATTTATATTATACGGTTAGCGGTTATACATTGTTTAATTATATATATAGGTTAATTTATGCAAGTTTATAATCTGATATTTTATTTTGATAATTCATGCATGTTACAGTATTGTATTGTATAAGTCTATATACTATATTCTAAGTTATATTTGTAGCTGTATGTAAGTTGTTTGTATCTATATACCAAGTTATATCTGTGGCTTGTTACATTTTTTATTTTTATTTTCAGTTACTGTATATGTTTTAGTATATAAAGATACATATGTTTATTTATTTTATTGTAAATATATATATTTATACAGGTATATATTTTCAAGTTTATATAAGACTGTATAGTACTTTATATTATATGTATTGACTGTGTTTGTTTATAGTAATATATTTTTATATGTGTGTATATATATATATATATTTATAACTATATTGAGTTTAAACGTATGTTGAAGGTTTACACATATAATAGTTTACTATATATATATGCTTTCTGGAAACATATATCTTTAATATTATAATAGATTTGCAATAGATCTTGACATATAAGTTATACGTATTATATGTATTGCATTTGTATGTTTTGTGTCTTTTATCAAGGTTCGTATAATATTATGTATGTAAGTTTATATTATATATATGGATATATACACTGCTTGTTGTTAAAATAACCTGTAGGGAAGTTATACATACAGTTGTATGCTAGTTATGTACTAGTTTATATATATACTTGAACCTAGTCTAGTATAGGTTTTTATGTGTTTCGACTTTTGAAGAGTATATATATATAGTTTTCTTTTCAAACAATTGGCAGTAGGGATGTATGTCTGTTATAATATGTTGGTGTTCATATATAAGTTACAGCATATATATAACCTGTATAAATATATATGTTAAGTTTTAAAAGTATTGATTCAAAAATTTATTATTATATATATATTTGACTTTAATATTTGAGTTTAGTTTAAAACAATGGATTTTGAAATGCATATATATTTAATTTAATATATGATTGAATTTAGAATCTGATTTTTATACATATAATTATATATATATATGTCCATTATGCCAATTTTCTTCATCGATCCAGTTCTAATTTGATTTATTTTCCATCGACTCCATTTATCAGCTTTGATCGTCAGATTCGTATCCATCTTGTTTCACTTGGGAATTCGTGCATGGATTCGTAACTTCTCTCATTCTCGTTCATCCCTCTATCCTCGAAAGGTGAGCAATCACTCACGATTAATGTTCTTATATTTATTAAATTTGATTTCAATTGAAACGACCATTGAAATATACTGCTGTAGTTATTTAAATTGTTATATATGCTATTATCTGTAATTGTTCACCTGTGGGATATGACAACATATCCTGTTGTTATATTATATTGTTATTGATGATATATGCCTGTTGTTGTATTTTATATTATCTGTTATCACTCTACAAGTTCCCTATTAGTATAGAATTCACTATGGGTTGAAATGATACATACCCGAATGGACTTTAGAATAGGAGAAAATCGTTATTGGTTGAAATGATAGACCCAAGCGATTTTCATTTGATTGAATTTGGGATTTACGGGTCGAAATGATATCTACCCATATATATTTAAATTACGGATTGAAATGATAAATATCCGTATCACTTAACCATATGATAGATATATATACAGACACCGTTGGTCCATATATATATATAGATTTAATAATAATATTTTATTTAATTATTTAATACATATAATATGGTTATGTATTTAAATTTATGTTTCAAAATTGATTTCAGTAATAATTTGAATAAGTTAAGGTTGGGAAGATAATTTGAATTTAGTTGAAATTGTATTCATTAAAGAATTTTATTTAATTAAACTGATTTGAAACTTATTGAAATTGAGATTTAAGATATGATTTATAACTTGGGTTTGATTTAAATAATTTAATGAATATTTCTTGTTTAAATAAATTTAAGGAAATATTTAGTAAAAATTAAATTTCAGGCTAGTTAAATTATATTGAATTTATTAAGTGAATATTCCCTGATTAATTAATAATAAAGTTAAATCAAGAGCTATATGAAACTGTTAAATTTAACTTTGAAAATGTTGAATATTAAAGCTTTGAAATATATTGAAATTTAAATGGTATATTTAGAACTGAATTGAATTGATGAATTGAGCTTTGAATAAATTTGAATTTGGAATTTGGGTGGATGTGAAGCAATTTGTGAGACTTGAGGAAATTTTAAATACTTTACTTTTAAATTTTTTAACCTATATATATACTATTTTGGAAAATTGATATATTTGAAATGAAATGATATTTTGATTTTGAAGTATAAATTAATTTGGAATGACCACGGTGTTATAGTGTATATTTCTACCTTATAGATAGTTCCGCAGATCCTTAGAGGATGGTTATCCAAAACATCCTTTAAGTTACTTGTATTTCAGTTGATATTTCACTTGAGTTGGATTCATTGATATAAGAATGTTAATCCTGACTCGAGTGTTTTGTGTTTTGCTTTACGCTCGGGTCAGACCGAGTGATACAGCATTTGAGACTCACCTTTGGAGTTTGGAGCTTCATTTGGAGATCCAACTATCGACTCAGCTTTCAGCTTTTCTAGTTGATTCGTTCAGAGAGGTCATCTGTTGTACTGAAGACTTCACTGCATTTGAGATATTCTGTTGTATTCTATTTCTAACTCTGATGTTTATATAGTAGCTTCATGAACTACTATTTATTTATTCCGCTGCGTATTATTGTATTACTCTGTGTCTGTGATTCTGTGACTGATTTATTTACTGTATATGTTGAGTTTTGCCAAATTTAAATTAACAATCTATTGTTTTGAATTATTCAAGTCGAACATGTGTGGATTTATTGTCGATTTGAATGGTCCAAAATAGTGGGTCGTTACACCATTTCAATAAAAATGCACTTTACGGTGTTTATAAAACATCCTTTATAACTTTTACTAAAAACTAAAGTAGGCAAGGACAACTTTCATCCTATTACTTTCGTATTACTCATTTATATCTCCACTTCCAATCCTTAGCGAACTCTCTACTATCATGTGAGGGGGACTTTTTAAGAGATTCGTGCAATTAATGGACGCCACCCTAAAAATATCCATTTTCCTTTGTTTTGCTTCTAATTCTTACATTGCTTCAAATTAGACTACTAGCATAATTTTTAATATAATCTCCTAACGTTACGTCTAATTACTAACATTATTTTATATAAATTTCCAATAATGTTACTACTATTTAACTTTCTTCTACCCGAACTGCTCTTACTGAAATTACTTCTATTTATATATCCTACCTCTCAATTTTTTGTCTTTTTTGTTGAACCATTGTAGTGCGTTCGCATACTACTTTATTTTTGGGTTCTAATCTTCTTTCCTGTTTTATGTACCCCATTTAATATTAATACCACTTCCTATTGTCCACCTCTAAAATGAATTTTTCAGCTTTAAATTTGTCATCTTAGAAAAATAACGAGCTTTACATATGCTCTATACATTCTTTTCAAAAGAAACAACTTTTTATTAAAACCCCATTTACCAAAATTTCCAATTTGACAAATTTTAATTTGTACAAAATTTTTTTATTCAAATAAAATGTAGATATTTTATCTTTTTGAAAATTTAATATTTACTGTTTAAAAATTGTGTTTAGCTACCTTCAAATGATTCTTTTGAAAATTATTCAAATATATTATTTATATATTTTCTCAAACTTTTATAATAAAATCATTTCAATTTTTATATTAAATTTTTTTAGATAGGGTCAGACTCGGAGTGGATTTTTCTTCGTCCCTCTTTTGGACTTTCCTTCTTTTCTACTTACTTTCCGACTTATCTCTTTTTTTCAAATATTAAAATCCGACTATCATCTTGGAATGACTACTACACGCCTTCCTTTGGGAACTTATTTCTTTTGGATATCAACAACATATAGACTCTTACTTTCCCCTTATCTGGATCTAATGTACATCATCAATCGGTGATCCTGGGAGGATCTGTAACCATTGGGCTATCAACAGCCTAACTAGGGAGTCACGTACCTTCAGCTTTAGAGACCATCCATTTGCTACACTCATGCTCTTCTTAAATCAACATCTTTCCATACGAACTATTTCCCGTGGGATGATCAGAGTAGGTGTACATCTTCAACTTCATCCATTTTTCTAACACATCATCGACTTATCCATCTTTTAAGAATATGGTTGCAACAACTCTATAGTTGGAATTTGTAGGATTTGGCATATAACATATTTATATTTATAGGTAAAATACAAATATGTTCGGTCAACGATTCCTAATTTTTTTCTAAATTGACTTACCTAAGCTCTAGTACTAAATGTAATAACCCACACCCCAATGGGCCTGAATTTTCGCTAAATCGAAAATCCAAGTCCACCAAAGTATGGATCGTTGGTTTGGTAGCCTAGAAGTAAATAAATTAATAAATGTATATCAGAGCACTACCGATATAACTCACATCGGAATATTAAAGTACAATAAATCATATAGTTACCGACCAAGATTAACACTCCCAATGTTTAGTGTCCTTGTCAGTGTCAACCATGCATAAGGAAACCTATCCTTCCACTTTTCCCACCTTGCACCAGTACCTATCCCTCTAAAGTTATTCTATGGTTTGTAATGAGTAGGTGGTCAAAACAATGTTTTGGCAACTGGTAAATTATAGTTTGATACATAACACTAGTTTATGTTGATTACCTTCCATCAAATGTTACATCTTTTATTTTACTTAGTCATCTCGCCCATTCGTATGCATACGATACGTACCATCTACCCGAAGTAGACCATAACTACATAGGTGTGTGTACATATATATAAGCACCACAGTCCCCCTTTGGACCAAGATAATATCCCTGTTATTATTATATGTAATCCATCACCTCGTCATGATCCATCACTAATGCAGTATCATATCCTTGTCATCATGCATACCAAGGAACTCGCATTATTGCCTAATAATGGTGTCACAATAGTTTGGCCATATTCTATCTCGTTCTAGGGATTTACCTAACTACTTCATAATATTGATTCGGCTCTATGGACTATTGAGGACTCGGCTTCTCGGACTATTATGGACTCAATTCTACAGAATATTTAGAACTCGGCTCATCAGACTAACCTAATCTTTTGAAAGACCTCTCTTAAGTGTCATCTAGCCTTGCCTTCTAACAAACAAACTAGAAAATCAACATTGGTGGTGCATGACCTAAATGTGACCTACACTAGTAGAAGGTGCAGCCTTTCTGCTTACCGCTTAGGATCGATGACGTTCTCAACCTATGTACATCTCCTACTCCCTAATATGGAACCAATATACTAACATAGCGTCGATCCTTGCTCATCGTCCCATTTAGATTGCTTACTGCAATCAAGGCAATACCCCTACTAGAAAGTTTAAGCAGACCATACTGGAGTATTCATTCACCTAATTTCACGGGTCTTATAGTTGGATATGTCCCACATCATTAAAATGTATACACAACCACTGGTAGCCCCTTGTGGTGAGTAGACTTCTGTTTTGTAGCACTATTAACCTCGCATTTTGATCAATCCTAATGACTATGTCATTTTTATCCACCTAAGTTATTTACTAACTTTAATAATTCACGTCCATCATATACACATACTTGAGACGATGTGTGTGTATGTATGGGGTCTGTGTATGTATGTATATTTATATATTCTTTCATATTTGTTTGACTATTACACCTCCAATATTTAACTGTTAAAACATTTCTTTACTTTTAATGCGTTTACTTCCTATTCAATTTATGGTCATTTACCGCTTCTTTTAAAAAGATCTAAATATCTTTTCCCATTTACTTCCATTTCTTTTTAATGAACTTTTCCTTCTATTCCTTTTTAACATTTATCGCTCTCCCTTGGTTAATGAACTTTCCATACTCCTTTTATTTATAAGTTATTATTTGACTACCTTTTCATCGTTATTATTTGACTTTTGTCTTCCTTATATTGCATATATATTAACTCTTCTCTTAGACGTTATTATTATCACATTTACAATTATTTAATTAATTCTTAGGGATTTCTTCATTTTAATGCATTGGAATTAAATCTCTCCCATAAAAAAAGCTTAACACTATAAATTTTTATGTCTTATCCAAAAGGAGAATTTGTGTTACGTTTGGAATTATACGGAATTATCTTTTTCATAGTTATTGAAATAGACAATACAAAATATGGTAAATATCCCTATTTTATACATCTCTTTCTTTTAGGTGTATTTCTTATTATTTCAAACGATGCAATTTTATTTATGAAACCTGACAATCTATAAAAATTCATATTGCAACCACATACATTTTAATGAATTAAGATACTGCTTAAATCCCTACAATTTTATTTTGATAACTCTAATTTACATTTTACTTGCATAAGTAATTTAAATCTACAAATATGGAACTACACATAATTTATAAAATTCAGTGCCTACTACCATCCAATACTTTTCAGATTCACATACATGCAATACATAATTCAAGTTATCCAGCACATAATATGTAGGCAGGGTATATAAATACAATACACATATACAATTTTAGTTTACAACTCCAATTTACATTTTAGGCATGTAGGAATAGATTTGCAATGATACAAACCTAATATTGTATAAAAATATTTAATTTCTCACTCACCGTTTTAGCTTTTCAAATCTCCAGATCTAATCCTTCTTATTCCAATTTAACTCCCTTTTTCTTCCTATTTGAATACATATACTGCTAGCATACATATATTTATCATAATTCTCGATTAGAAAAGAGATTTGGATTTAATTTAGATTTTAGATCTGGATTTATACTTTACCTTGTCTTTGACGATTTATTCGACCCTATTCTTCTTCTCAATCATCCTCTACTATTCTCCACTTATATACACGTATATAAACTATAACTATTTTTAAGAACTAAGAATTTTGTGGAGAAGAGAAAATGGCAGAGCTAGTTCATCGCTCTAGAAAATATGAGAAGAAAGTGAGGAGTTAGGCCCATATTTATAGGGGTTCGATCAATATTAGCTGTTGGATTAAATCATTTTAAATTCGGGCCATTTGGCCACGTCATAATTCACAGCAAAAAATACGCATCGATCGATCACCACCCCCTTACCAGTCAACCACTAATGGTAGACTTATCGATATAAGGGGTCAACTGGTTAGTATTACTTTTGTTAATTAATTACGCCTGTTTGATTTCATTCCTTATTTGTTCGTTTGAGACAATTTCTTTCTGTTTAAATTGACATTGACTTTGCTTAACAGTTATGCAATGGTTAAATATATTTCCCTATTTTCTTTTCTTCGGTGTTAACGTTCTTATTTATTAACGTTTGTATTAACGTTAATTAATTCTCATTTATTTCAGGCCGCATTCAATTTATTTAATCCCTTCTCTGCTTCCTTAATTAGATTTAGTTTTATTGAGTGCTCTTTATTTACATGTATATTTAATGTTAACATTTAATACTTAATACACATTTTAATGTTAAAGTACTAATATTTACTTTCTTAATTGGTTTTGAATTTTTTTCGGTCCGAAAACTTTAAACATTAATAAGTATTTCGTTTGAACTCCTATCGAAAAACTATATACATATATATAAATTGATCAGAAAATTTCCATTAACCCAACGGTGTAGTTTCGTAACTAAATTCTGACGTTTGTAAAAATTCTATTTTTCAGCATTACTATTTATTGATTAATTTCTTTTTAATTAATTATCACTCCAAAAAACCCTGTTACAGTATCATTTGCTTTATAGATTAAATTTATTCAAAATAACCATATTTAGTTTCCTAAATATAATTTATTTTGAAAATGGTATCATATCCCAGTTTTATATCACATATACATGTCGTATATATGCACCATATATGAACATATTATCAAATTATTACATAGCATTGTTAAACACAACTTGTTTTGAAATCTATCTCACAACATCATGAGGGATAATTTAATCTTAAAAACATGCTTTGATAATTCAGTTTGAATCAAATTAAATACTTATTAGTAATTCGAAACCACTTATGTTCAACCTCTTCAGATCATACACACACGATATTCATAACATAAGCAACATAAATACATTCATCGCATAATAAATTCAACCATCTATATTTTAAAATAATGAATTACTTATCATTAAAATTCAATATTCAATTAAAAGTTCATTATTTTCTTCTTGAAAATTTTAAATAAACTATGTACATAGATCTCCGGTTATAAATCATAGTGAAAAATCATTTCAAATAATTTTCACTTCCTTTATTTTTGAAAATCTTAAATTACTCCTCCATTTAATTTAAATCCACAATTGTCAAAATAACTTAATTAAATTCAAATTCAACAAATTTTAAATGTTAACTATACTTTAAATATGTTTTTAAATTTTCCAAAGGTTTAAAATTACACGATACAAAATTTTAAATAAAAATAAAAATATGATACTTTAGCCGTGTTCTTGGAGCTTACTCCTCCAACAATTCACCGGTCCATTGTAACAACCCGAATTCCAGTAGGTCCGGATTTTCAAAAAAATGCTAGAATCCAAGCCCATTGAAGCTCGAGTTGGGTTTTTGGTATCCTGCAAATAGTCAAAGACAAATATATCATAGCTGAGATAAATATCTCACAGTGGAACTGACTAAAATATAATAGTAAGTAAATACTCACCAAAATAATAACATTTTCTAAACAAGTGTCTCAAAGCTGGAAAGTCTCTGCCATCACCTAACCTGTAGGATGTTATGAGGAGGGGTTAGAACTAAAGTTCTGGTGAATAGACAAATCATATACTTCTAAGTTTAATTCTACATATACCGTTTTACTTCCATTTTCTTTTATATTAGGTTTAATGGGTTTATAATACTCTTGCCCCTATGTGTGAATCGTACCCATCTACTCCCTAGTAGATCAAACCTAATAACTAATACTCCAATGACCGCATCAGTCCTAGGTACCACCCATAGTACTTTACGTATCCTCCTCACAAAGGACTCCATCTTCTTGCTCCTATAGCGTTCTATGGCTACATATGTAAAGGACTGCCTCGTAAGGCCTGCAATACAGATGTTCCGTCGTCTACTATGAAAACGTAAAACTGCATCTGCACTAGCTTATACCAATGCTCGGACATCCACAATGTACCACCCAGTGCGTACATTGAGGACTATACGTAATCGTTATGTCTACTCCCTGAATCCCGCTTAACAAGGTTACCTTGTACGGAACTCAGTCGGTGATTTTCTATTTCTATAAAGGACTGCTTTATTAGGCCGATAATACAGATATTCTACTTGGTCTGTCCCTTTTCTTATCATGGCTATGGCCCCACGCAGCCACCCCTCAACTAATCGAAAGACCTCTAAAGAGCTAAGTGGCTGTGCCCTACTGGAAACAATCTAAACATCCAATTGGTTGCGCCCCCCGTCCAATGTGTCGATAGTCAAAGAATCATTGGATTGTTGGTTTAACTCTAGTCTTTCCCGAACTCGCTTCTTGGTTTTGATACTGGCTCGATATCCGCATGCGACTATCCTTTTGGGTCCTCCCCACGAAAATCTACTCGCAAGTCGAGTACGGTGACATACAAATATCCTACTCCAAACATCAACCCCTTTTGACTGCCTATAATGGTCCTGCCATGCAAAAAGCAGTCAAGGCATACTCTTTTGATGGAACATGTACAGACCTGCCTCCAGGGGACTGCTCCGTTACGCCTACCCCAGAGGGCGATCCTAGAGTACCTTCACGTCCCGTTGAAGTCTCATACTTCCTCCAGCCCAAAATATCTAAGTTGGACGTTGTAACAACCCGCGTATTTATCGATTTGATATTTAAATGTTTTATTTAAATATAACATCGTTCGTCGGATGTATGTCCAAAAAGCTACTTTTTGCAAACAGTCAAATTAGGACTCGAGACCACCCCCATTGAGTTCAAAATGTCATTTGCGATCTTTTTGAGTATAAACTTCGATATATTTGGAGTAAGTCAAATTTTAACACTTTCTATTGGGCTTTGGGTTTGGGTTTCACCCCAACAATTCCTATGACCTAGTTCAGCCCTCCCCTCTCCTCTTCACTTTATTTCATTTCTTCAAAACACTCTAGTAAAACTGAAAATGGGGGAAGAGAAAGGGAATTAGAAACTCCTAGCCCTAGTCCCTCTTGCAAACTCCAACTTCTAGCTCCAAATTCAAAGAGAACCCATTGGTAAGCCTCCTCTTCATCTTCTCCAACTCATTCTCTTATCAATTTCAGTTTATTTCCTAAACCTAAATTTGGGAGATGCTTGTTTTGATCTTAGTTGGAGCTTCTTGAGTTAGGATTGAAGAGTGGTTGCCTCTCCTTTGATTTCAAGCTTCTCCTTCCTTGTTCTTGTGTCAAAGGTGAGATTTTTATCTCACATCTATGACTATAATTATCTTTGATTGTTAGGTATGAATTCCTAACACTTCTTCATGTGCATTTGCTCTTGATTTGGATTGGTTTTGTGAATATTCCATTTTTTGGATTTTGAAGTCAAATTTGTGTGTATATCTCTTTATGGATGTTTGATCATGCTTTTGGTGATGGTGATGCACCGTGGAGCATATAGGGCCGGGTTGCTGATTGGCATAATCCCTTAGAGCCAATGTTCATCCGGTTGCGTTTTGGAAGAGTTTGTCCTTCATTTGTATAGGATGAAAAACACCTCAGGCATGATTCAGTCGATTGAATTCTCTGTTCAGTCGACTGAACCTGGAACCCGAAAGTTTCCAGGCATGATTCAGTCGACTGAAAACTCTGCTCAGTCGACTGAACCTGGTAACAGAAAGGTTCCTGAACCTGGAAAATTTCTAGATACAGGGTCAGTCGACTGAAAACTCTGTTCAGTCGACTGAACCTGCTGTTTCAGTCCAGTTTGCCTTTTTGGATTGAATTCTCAATTTAAATCGATTAGTGATGATCCTATTTGTCATTATCATTTATTTTCTTCATTGATGACTTCTTCTCGGGATTTCTAAGAATGTCGCTTGCCTCTCTTGTCTTCACTAAGTCGTACCGTTTTGACGGGGCGCTGCCCCACACCCCGCCGTAGGTCGAACGCCGTACACCTCTGCGTAGGCGATCTTATCTGAAAAACATTCATCAGAATTTCTACTATGATGGTTTTGGGATTGATTTCTTTGGACTTTACTCACGTCTTCGAACATGAATTTTTATGATTGATTGTTTCTACAATCACTTCTATGATTTGTCACTTCAAAATATAAAGGTTTTCTATACTAGTAGTAAATATCAAAACTCTTTCATCAAAATGATTTTGACACTATTTTAATTACAAAGCTCGTTTCTTAAACTATTTTCCAATCTATTAGTATATACAAACCTTTACCTCATTCGTATGAGAAAATCTAATTAAACGGCTTAGCAAAACAAGTGGTATGAAACGCTTGTGTTTACTTCGTCGGTTAATTTATGGACTTGTTCGATTGAAACTCTTGTGACAATTTTCTAGTGTAGATTTACAATCTGTTCGTAAATATTTGAGTTAAGCAAGTGGTTATGGGACATGAAGCTAAACTCTTATATTTACTAGCTTAGTGTAATCGACACTTCCTTATGATCATGATGATCATTCTTGTGATTTAGACCAGCGATTGAGCGATGTCTCTTTGTTTGCGAGGTTAGACTAGACACCATTTGTGTGATCTCGATTCACACATATCTCTTTATCTTCAAGGTTAGTCTATACCTCATTGGTGTGATTTCGATTCACACATATTGAAACTCTTGTGACAATTTTCTAGTGCAGATCTACAATCTGTTCATAAATATTTGAGTTAAGCAAGTGGTTATGGGACATGAAGCTAAACTATTATATTTACTAGCTTAGTGTAATCGACACTTCTTTATGATCGATGACGATCATTTTATGGTTTAGACTAGCAATGTGCGATGTCTCTTTGTCCACATGGAGGATTGTTCCTCGTTTTATTGAGCTTCGTCTCACTTCTCGCATGGGTCGTATCTATTTAGGTGCGTCGATGTTTATTTCTCGCATGGGTCGTACCTATTTAGGTGCGTCGATGTTGATTTACTTCGTGGAGCAATCTGCTCAATAAGTCGGGGCATGGGGCGTATCTATTTAGGTGCGTCGATGTTCATCTATGCATGGGTCGTATCTATTTAGGTGAGTCGATGTTCGTCTATGCATGGGTCGTATCTTTCTAGGTGCGTCGATGTTCGACTTTGCATGGGTTGTATCTTTCTAGGTGCATCGATGTTAGACATTACATGGGGCGTATCTTTCTAGTTGCGTCGATGTTTATTTATGCATGGGGCGTATTTTTCTAGGTGCGTTGATGCTAGAGCATGGGTCGTATCTTTCTAGGTGCGTCGATGTTCGACTTTGCATGGGGTGCATCTTTCTAGGTGTATCGATGCTAGACTTTACATGGGGCGTATCTTTCTAGGTGCGTCGATGTTCAGTTTTATGGGATTGGCCATCCTCTTTCTTGTGTTTTCTGGATTTCTTGTTGATGATTTCTGGAATTTATGTTTCACCAACTTTTACAATTGGCATTGATATGTATGTCATTATTGTGGCTTGGTGAATTAAATAAAGAATATGACATTCTTTTTAATCTTTGAGAAGATTCTTGTGATATTGATTAATCTCTTGTTGGTTTTCAATTACGTACTTATCACAATATGGTATTATGGTTATGATACGTTTTTATCATATCTCATATTCTATCACTTTATCTGATATTTATAGCTAGACTGATCCGTTTATTATTTTCTTAAATAATACTCGGGTCAGACCGAGATTTTACAGGTGCTTCCTCATGATTTCTTATCTGGAGCCATCTTCTGACTTTTGGCTAACTACTCTAGTTTAGTAGTTTTTGTTGTATACATTTGAGATTTAGACTCCTTGATGTATAAATATTCTATTGTCTTGCACTTGTATCTATTCTTTTGTATTATTGTGGATCTTATTCGACCACTACTCTGATATACACTTTTAGGTGTAATATTCATATCTTATTCCGCCTTTGTGATATGAATTGCCTGTGACTGATTTATGTTATGCTTATTTCTATATTTGTTTCCGAAGTCCATATAGCCACTGTGTAGTAGCTTTGAGTTTGTATCGGTATGTCGGATTTCCTCTTGAGATGAAAAGTTATATTTTTATCTGGCATATCGGTACTCGCACAAAGCAATTATACAGATGGTTGCTCCTCAACAGCCTTATTCTCTGTGCTAGTTGACGGCATTACCCCGTAGTGTCCTTGACTAGCGTGGGTATAGAGGTGGGGCATCACAGACGTGCTCCTTCTGTGTTGAAATCTATGATGAACTGCTTCGTTAGGCTCTTTATCCTTTGGGCTGCTCCAAACGCATCTTACTCTTTTATTAGACCCTAAGTCTAATCTTTTAATTTACGTTAAGTTTACTTTTCTTATTCTGTTGGTTACTTATTTACCCTAATTAGCATAATCTTGTCCCAGCCTCACCTAACTATTGGGAGACCACAATTCCTGACTGAAAGGGGAATGCTGTTGGTATGGGTCATTTCTATTATCTTACTTATTAACTTAATCCAAGATCTAAGTTTATTAAAATAAGCCTCTTCTGTTATTTCTGCTCTATTTTCTTATTAACTTAATTTTAGTCTTAAAATAAGTCTTTTCTATTCTTTCTACTTAATTATAACCTATGTTATAATTTTACTTGCAGTTGTCACTAGAATATTCTTTTATAATCTATATATTATAAATATAATTACAAGCATCTCTTTTCTATTCTAGTCTGTCTTCTTTTATTATGATATTGAATTCTCTTTAATTATCTTATTATATGACAATCTTGGCTTGAGAATACGTCCGACTGTCACAAATTTACTTATCATAATAACTGCTTTGCCATTATTCTATTATCTGCGCAGTAATTGCACATCTAGGTATATTTCTTTTAATTGCTTCTAGTCTTGTCTAATAATTAACTTGATTTCTTCTTTACTTCCTGTAATTCTTCGCTTTATTTTCTCATATTCTAGGAAGTAGTTCTATTCTATTTGGTTGGTTACAAAACCTGTGCTAAAATTCCATTTCCATGTTTTAATACTAAACAATGCTATAAACAATAATCCGTAACTGGAAGATATTTCTTTCATTATTTCTTTTACTTTTTGGATAGTGCAAAATACAGTAGTTTCTCTATTTTACAGTAATTCTCCTTTTCTTTTTTTTATTCTTGTAATTACGTTTATCGTTATCTTTTAAATATTAAACTATGGAAATGTATTCTCTATTCTAAACCAACCAATTAATCTATCACTTACTTCCAAATCAAGTTATTAGATTTTCCCTTCTAATTTATTTTTCCCCGTTTTAGCATATTTTACTGCAAAATTCTATTTTTCTCTTTTTATTTCAGCTTTTCTTATTTTACATCTAATTTCTGTAAATCTAGTATTCTTTTATTTTGTTCCGTATTGGTGAATTCTTCTCTTTACTATTTTATTCGTGTAAAAAGAAATAAAAAAAGCTAACATTTACAGGCTAAATTTCAACTATTAAAATAGATGTAAATAACTGTAAATTTCTTATTTTTGGGCTTATGCCTTTCTCTAACTGTCAAGCCTAATATTATTCATATTTAATTTGATTACTATTTCCCATATAAATAATAATTACATATAAGCTCTCTTATACAATTTACAGTCTCAGCATAACTAATTAACAGAATTAATTACTAAAATAAATACTGAATAAAATTATTTAATGAGAATCTAACGATAATATATCATAAACGTAAAAGATATATAATTAAATCCACTCACCCGAAAAGAAAACACTCCAAGTTCCAGATCTGATTTTTAACCCAGTTCTATTATCCATAGCCTTCTCTATTGCAACCCTATTTGGATCCTCAAATTAGGATTTATATGGATTTAGAAATCCAGATCTAATTGAAGAAAAATAAAATAAATAAACTAGAGAACCAGATCTGAGAACTTTATCTCATTCAGACAACTTTATTTAAACATCTCTATTTTAGACCTATAATTTCTATCTCCAACTTGTAATTCAGAAGGCATAAATCTAAAATAGCTAATTTCTGAAGAATTGGAGGAGAAAGAACAGTGACAGGGCTTCCACACCCATTTAGAAAAATATGAGTTTGAAGGCTAGCCCTGCCTCTTTATTTATAGAGAGTCAAAACAGTGTCATCCGTCCGCTTAAAACGATGCAAATTAGGCTGTTCAAAAGGGTGCAGAATGAGCACGCTTGATTTGTTTTTAAACATTTTATTTATTATAAACGTTTAACGTTTAAACGTTAAACGTTTAGATGTTTCCTATTAATTCTATGATTTAATGCTCTTTATAACGCACGTCTATTTTGGATTTTAAACGTACCTTATTTGTTTTATTAAATGTTATTTATAAACGTTAACTTTTAAACGTTATAAATTATAAACATTTAACTTTTTTTATGTTGCTTGTTTATTCTAATTAATCACCATCAATTGCTTGATTAATTTCCCAATATAAAACTTGTCTTTTTTGAATTTCACATGTGACCAATTAATGTAAATTAATTTCCTCCAATAGCTGATTTGATTACATTGCCTGCTAATGTTAATTAATTGCCTTTAATTACTGATATCAATTAATTTCCTTTATGATGGCAATGTTTATTAATTACCTTTATGACGTGCGTCTATTTTAAATTAAAATGCGCGTTATTTCTAGAATTTCATATGCATATATATTTATTTATTACAAATATATTTACGTACATTTACATGTATAATTATTTCTCGATACAAAACTTCAAATGTCAATAACTTTTTCATACGAACTTCGTTCGAGACATATTATATATGTAAATTGATCAGAAAATCGCCGCGAACACAATGGAATAAGTTTCAAGGCCAAATTCTAACAACTCCGAAAATGCTTACGGAGCGTTACATTCTCCCACCCTTTAGGAAATTTCGTCCACGAAATTTGGCAAGGGTAAAACTATGTAATTCCTCGCATTAATTACATCTTTTTTGTATACATCCAATTTTTCAACCATCTGTGTCATTGTGCAAAGTGCAATACATCATAAAATATATGCATGTACAAGAATTTCTAAGCGGTACTTCCTATATGAATGTTTTTTCTTTTAGAAATTCCTTTTAAAACATGATGCACAGAACCTAAATATACTTGCAATTTCTATACGAATGCAATCTTTTGAAAACTCAAAACATTTTTCATCCAATTTTTCTCACACTCCTACTGAATAGGGGTGTAGTTCAATGAATTTTTCATCAAAATCCTACCACACAACTTTTAATATTCGAATTTCAGACAAATATAATTTTCTGAACTCGATTTCTTATGTCAGAAAGAAGGTAGAAAATAGAAAAACTTCACATTTCTCCGTTTTACTTTTGCGTACCTCTCACTCCGTATATGGAACTTATGCTGCTATCCTATAAAATCTCTATTTTCTTTCCCAAGCACGGTTTACATAAGAAAGATTTTTCTTCTCAAACTTTTTCCCAAGCTTAATTTATGGGAAAGATGTATTTTCCTTTTGCAATTCTCATTTATTTCTATTGACGTTTCTGTTGCTTTCTTTAGATCTTACTGTAACAACCCGCATATTTTACGATTGTATGTTTAAATAAAATATTTAAATATACAATCGTAAAATTACCAAGCTGTGATACCCCACTTCGAGACCCACATTAGCAAAGAGTATTACTAGGTAACACCGTCTGCTAATACGAAGAATAGAGCTGGATATGAGCGACCATCTATAGCCTTGTCTTAATTATCTATTGAATACGCCGACAATTGCCATACATTTTTTTTCTTTCTCAAGTGGATCGACATATCCAATAAATACTTAATACAAAGCCCTAGGTGGCTGAAGGATTTATCAGAATAAAATATAACAACTGAAATGTAATACACATCACAGAACAGTAGATCATCACATACATTTACACATATACAGATACATTATAGAGTATATAAAATGTTACATGTCATGTGGTAAAGCAATCCACAATATACATGCGAGTCAAAAGAATAAATATCAGAGTTATAGTCAAAAAGGACTACACAAAAAGCTATAACAAAAAGGAGCTAGCAGAATAGTCCATGCGAAAGCAAAATAGGCTAAGTCAAATGTACCTAACCTGAAACATCTCGGTCTGACCCGAGTATAAAATACACAGGTCAGTCTAGCTAAACAAATCAGTTAGATAAACTAAATGATAATGAACATACAAGACCATAAAGTACCACAATTATCTCCAAAGGAGATAACCAAATCATCTAACATAAGATGAATCATAACAAGCCTCATATCATCGACAACTCAAATAAACAAAAGAATATCATATCCCAAACAAGCCAAAAGGCAAATAACAAATACCAATAAAGGTAACACAAGTTTCCATAGGGTAATCGCTATACATCGTGTGGTTCAAAGAACCTACACCGAAAGGCGATACACTAGGGAAATATAATTGTCAAAGAAAACAAAAGATGCTCGAGCTCAGTACTGTATAACAAGAATCCACACGCCCGAAGGCAACGCCCAAAGGCAACAAACCCCGAAGGCTCAAGCCCGAAGGCAACAAATCCCAGAGGCAACGCCCGATGGCAACAAACCCCGAAGGCTCAAGCCCGAAGGCAACAAACCCCAGAGGCAACGCCCAAAGGCAACGCCCGAAGGCAACAAACCCCGAAGGCTCAAGCCTGAAGGCAACAAACCCCGAAGGTAACGCCCGAAGGCAACAAACCCCGAAGGCTCAAGCTCGAAGGCAGCAAACCCCGAAGGCAACGCCCAAAGGCAACAAACCGTAGTGGCGAAGGTCTGGAGGCCCAATATTGGACACCACTAACTAGCGGAATGTGTCGCAACTCTCAAAAAGGAACCCGGAAAATGTTAACGTGAGTCCCATACCCCACGTTCGCACTAAACGATTTACTAACCGTTAGTCAATTTCACACTCAAAGAAGTACAAAGTTCACCTCATCTCATCGGTAAACCAGACCCAAAGGTCAAAATGGTCAAACGAATAGATTAGGGATTAATTGAAAAGATAAACGCACGTGTTCATAGCACGCGTTTTATTTAATCATTTGATTCTCCTCCCTCTTCGCTCGAAGTGCAAAATTGTGTGTGTTTTATATAGAAATTATAAATTGGAGAAAAAAGCTTTTAATACAATTTAAAAAGATCATTTTATAAAAACCCGTGTACGAAATCTAAAATGGAATCATCAACGTCAAAAATGCAATACAACTGATTGGATCGACGCGAATTGATCAAAATTGGAAACCAAAGCAAAATAAACAATTTGGCTGAGACAAGCAGGTCAATTGACTGAACCAGGGGGTCAGTCGACTGGCCCAGTGCCTGGAAACTTTTAGTTTCCAGGTCAGTCGACTGACCCAGAGTGTCTGGGTCAGTCGACTGACACAGGGGTACGCAATTTTCTACCCCAGTGTCAGTCGACTGGCCCAGAAGGTCAGTCGATTGATACAGACCAAGGAAAATTCCTGGGATTCTGTTCAGTCGACCGACCTACTGGTTCAGTCGACTGAAACTGCTACCAGAGCAGAATCAGCCTAGCTCCCTTTGGGGAAAATACGATAACACGAAACGGGAGCGACGAGCGAGCAACCACAGCCAAGGATTTACGCCAAGCGACAACCCAGCCTTGTATGGCCCTCCGAACGCTCCACTAACGTGTTCAAACATCAAAGATTGGATTTTTACAAAATTGGATTCCAAAAACCAAAAATTGAACAATTCACCAAATCGATCCAAATCGAACACAAATGAACATGGATAGATGTTAGGAATTCTTACCCAACCACAACAAAAGCTATAGGCTTTGATGTGAGTTCAAAAATCTCACCTTTAAACCCAAAAACACAAGAGAGAAGCTATAGTGCAAGGCAAGAACAATCTATCTTCGATTATACCCAAGAAGCTTCAATCTAAGCTCAAAAGAAAAACATTTCCTAAGTTAGGGTTTAGGAAATTTCTGGAATTGAAGAGGAAATGAGATGGAGAAGATGAAGGAGATGCTTACCTAAGCTTCTCTTAGAGTTTGGAGCTAGAACTTGAGTTTGCAAATGAATCTAGGGCTTAGGAATTTCTAATTCCTTTTCTCTTCCCCCATTCTCTTCCCCCATTTTTCTAAAGCTTGAAGTGTTAGGAAATGAAAGAATGAATGAAGAGGAGAGGGGGACTGAGTTAGGGTATAGGATGAGTTGGGTGAAACCCAAACCCAAGCCCAAAGCCCTAAGTGAAAGATAGCAAAATTCAACTCACTCCAAACATATTGATGCTTATACTCAAAAAGGTCGCAAACGCCATTTTGGACTCAATGAAAGTGGTCTCGGGTCCTAATTCGACCGTTTGCAAAAAGTATCTTTTCGGACTTTAATCCGACTAACGATGCTATATTTAAATATACAATCGTAAAATATGCGGGTTGTTACACTTACTGTTTTTTCTTTAGTTACCTTTTATTTTCTTTTACTCTTCTTTTACTATTGCAACTAAACACAACTATCATCTAGGGCTAGGAGGTCTAGGACCATATCCACTCTGACATAGAAAAGTCTTATTTTAGGAATCCAAGTAACTCATATGCTCCTCCTGCCGCCTATTACTTATTACCAACTTACGCTGTGTTACTCATGACGAATAAGATCTATTCATCTCTTCTATTCCATGCTCAAAAAGGAATAACTAAGTCTTATTTACTGCAATGGATAAGGGTTTCAATCTATGTAGTCTCTATTTAAAAAGGCAACTAAGCTTGGGGAAATTTTCTCTTTACCTTTCATTTTTCCCCAACTAAGGTTTACTTTTCCCAACCATGTGTGTCTTACTGTCTTACTAATACCACTTTACTATTCTTCTATAGTACATGAAGCAACATTCCTAGGTTTTCACTAGTGTCCTATACACCTTACGGGAACTTTTATTATTACTACTAGGAGTAATTACTGCCTTAGCGTTACACTTTTCCCGTTACACCTAGGAAATGATTTCTATCTACTCCATATTTAAAATCTGGTTTGGTTTGGTATTTATCATTTTACTTCAAAAAATTAAATCTTCTAAATTTTTGGAACATCAAATCCCAAAATTCTTTCCTTTAAAAGTGTTATTTTGAAGTTTTCTGTTAAATTCAAAGGTACTTGGTTACTTAAAATTTTATCTTTCCAAAAACTTATTTACTTTTTCACTAGACCATTTTTCTTTAAAACATGTCTTGCTTGTTCTTAAGACATTTTTCTTTTTTTTCTTGACTTTAAAAAAAATGCCATCGCATGTTTTCAAAATATCTTCTTTTCATAGATTTTCAAATTTACTAAAACTAGAGTAGATAAGAACAATTATTTTATCAAAAATCCCTTAACTTTTCTACTCTTCCAATTACTTAACCTCGGAGGAGTTTTTAACTTACTACACTTAATGGTTTTATACCTTAATGTATTGGAATTACTTTCTCTTATGAGAAACGATTAACGCTAAAACCTTCTATGAATCCTTTAAAGGAGGATTTCATGTTTATGTGAAATTATAAGGAATTTATTTTATATTTTAGCGAAATAGGCTATACAAAATATGGTGCTTTCCATACCGTGTACATCTCTTTCACATATTCCTTGTAACTTGCACAAAACATCTTTATTTGTGATTCATAGAAAATTGTATCATTATTCTTTTCATTCCAGTAGATTAAAGTATGTTTACTCTATATTCACTTACATAAGATATTTCCTACTAAATTCATTAATTTAACGTGCATTATTTTTCAAAAGAACTCATTTTTCAAAACTACTTGAATATTTTCATAACTAGAAAATACTCTCATATACTTATTTAAATAATAAGTGTACAAACAAACTACTTTAGAAATTATCTTGAAAACTCGTTTGGGTCAAAATAGATGTGGCGCAAAACACCATTACTATAACCCAAAAATACTAGTTTATTGATTCAATTAAAATAAATATTAATAAATCTCATATGCTATGCAAAAACATTTCCTTTAGGAGTCGCCTACTATAACAATAGTATCACAGTTTATGCTTCCTTTATTTTTACCGAAAACATCTATTACAACAACAAATGTTGTAACCTACGTTTTCGATACTTAACACACTCTAGGTTTTTATATTTAAAATCTTTGTTTACCTACAAAGAAACTAGCGAGCTATACGCGCTCTATAATTCTTCAAAAAGAATTTCACTTTTAACAAAATTTACATCATTTAAAAACCAATTTAAATTTCATACCACTTATTATTTTTCAAAAACCCAATATTTACTTCCTCAAATATATTAACAATTATATTTTTCAACTTTTCAATTCCAAAAGTATCAATTTATTGGGCTAGACATAAAGTGGATTTTCTTCTTACCAAAACCTCTTATTCCTTCCAAAATAAAAACACTCTCCCTACTATCCCTAGAGAACTTCCCCACTTCCTATAACATATGGATACCAATCTTCTCTCAAAACATGGCTTATTGTACACTATAAATCGGTAATAAAATAGAGCTCAACATACTTGGGTCATCCAAAACCCAACTAGCAAACTATGCACAAATATACTTCTAAAAACTTTCCATATGTTAAAATCTACAATTGGGGACTATTTGGATTTTAGTACATAATATATTTATATTTTATTCAAAAATACAAATACGTTCACTCACTATCTACATAGGAATCCTAAATCTAGGCTTTGATACTAGATGTAACAACCCGAATTCCAGTGGGTCTAGATTTTTCGCAAAAATGCTAGAATCCAAGCCCACTGAAGCTCGAGTTAGGTTTCTGGTATCCTGCAAATAGGCAAAGATAAATATATCAGAGCTCAAATAAATATCTCATAGTGGAACTGACTAAAATATAATAGTAAGTAAATACTCACCAAAATAATAACACTTTCTAAATAAGTGTCTCAAAGCTGGAAAGTCTCTGCCATCTACCTAACCTGTAGGATGTTATGAGGAGGGGGTCAGAACTAAAGTTCTGGTGAATGGACAAATCATATACTTCTAAGTTTAATTCTACATATACCGTTTTACTTTCATTTTCTGTTATATAAGGTTTATTGGGTTTATAATACTCTCGCCCTTATGCGTGAATCGTACCCATCTACTCCCTAGTAGATTAAAACCTAATAACTAATACATATATGTAGCTATATGCCCAATGACCGCATCGGTCCTAGGTACCACCCATAGTACTTTCCGTATCCTCCTCGCAAAGGACTCCTTCGTCTTGCTCCTATAGCGTTCCGTGACTACATCTGTAAAGGACTGCCTCGTAAGGCCTACAATACAGATGTTCCGTCGTCTACTATGAAAACGTAAAACTGCGTCCGCACTAGCCTATACTAATGCTCGGACATCCACAATGTACCACCCATTGCGTACCTTGAGGACTATACGTAATCGTTTTGTCTACTCCCTGAATCCCGCTTAACAAGGTTACCTTGTACGGAACTCAGTCAGGGATTTACTATTTCTGTAAGGACTACCTTGTTAGGCCCACAATACAGATATTCTACTTGGTCTGTCCCTTTTCTTATCGTGGCTATTGCCTCATGCAGCCACCCCTTAACTAATCGAAAGACCTTTAAAGAGCTAAGTGGCTGTGCACTACTGCAAACAATCTAAACATCCAATTGGCTGCACCCCCCCATCCAATGTCTCGATAGTGAAAGAATCATTGGAGTGTTGGTTTAACTCTAGTCTTTCCCGAACTCGCTTCTTGGTTTTGATGCTGGCCCGATATCCGCATGCGACTATCCTTATGGGTCCTGCCTACTAATACCTACTCTCAAGTCGAGTACAGTGACATACCAATATCCTACTCCAAAATCTACCCCTTTTGACTGCCTACAATTGTCCTGCCATGCAAAAAGCAGTCAAGGCATATTCTTTTGATGGAACACCTACAGACCTGTCTATGGGGTACTGCTCTATTACGCCTACCCCAGAGGGCCATCCTAGAGTACCCTCATGTCCCGTTGAAGTCTCATACTTCCTCTAGCCCAAAATCTCTAAGTTGTACGTGCTCCTTCTGTGCTAAAATCTATGATGAACTGCTTCGTTAGGCTCTTCATCCTTTGGGCTGCTCCAAACGCATCTTACTCTTTTATTAGACCCTAAGTCTAATCTATTAATTTATGTTAAGTTTACTTTTCTTATTCTGGTGGCTACTTATTTACCCTAGTTAGCATAATCTTGTCCCAGCCTCACCTAACTATTGTGAGACCACAGTTCCTGACTGAAAGGGGAATGTTGTTGGTATGGGCCACTTCTATTATCTTGCTTATTAACTTAATCCAAGATCTAAGTTTATTAAAACAAGCCTCTTCTATTATTTCTGCACTACTTGCTTATTAACTTAGTCTTAAAATAAGCCTTTTTTGTTCTTTCTACTTAATTATAACCTATGTTATAATTTTACTTGCAATTGTCACTACTATATTCTTTTATAATCTATATATTTTAAATATAATAACAAGCATCTCTTTTCTATTCTAGTATGTCTTCTTTTATTATGATATTGAATTCTCTTTAATTCTCTTATTATATGACAATCTTGGCTTGAGAATACGTCCGACTATCACAAATTTACTTATCATAATAACTGCTTTGCCATTATTCTATTATCTGCGCAGTAATTGCACATCTAGGTATATTTCTTTTAATTGCTTCTAGTCTTGTCTAATAATTAACTTGATTTCTTCTTTACTTCCTGTAAGTCTTCGCTTTATTTTCTCATATTCTAGGAAGTAGTTCTATTCTATTTGGTTGGTTACAAAACCTGTGCTAAAATTCCATTTCCATGTTTTAATACTAAACAATGCTATAAACAATAATCCGTAACTGGAAGATATTTCTCTCATTATTTCTTTTACTTTTTGGATAGTGCAAAATACAGTAGTTTCTGTATTTTACAGTAATTCTCCTTTTCTTTTTTTATTCTTGTAATTACGTTTATCGTTATCTTTTAAATATTAAACTATGGAAATGTATTCTCTATTCTAAACCAACCAATTAATCTATCACTTACTTCCAAATCAAGTTATTAGATTTTCCCTTCTAATTTATTTTTCTCCGTTTTAGCATATTTTACTGCAAAATTCTATTTTTCTCTTTTTATTTCAGCTTTTCTTATTTTACATCTAATTTCTGTAAATCTAGTATTCTTTTATTTTGTTCCGTATTGATGAATTCTTCTCTTTACTATTTTATTCACGTAAAAAGGAATAAAAAGTAGCTAAAATTTATAGGCTAAATTTCAACTTTTAAAATAGATGTAATAACTGTAAATTTCTTAATTTTCGGTTTATGCCTTTCTCTAACTATCAACCCTAATATTATTCATATTTAATTTGATTACTATTTTCCATATAAATAATAATAAATATAAGCTCTTTTATACAATTTACAGTCTCGACATAACTAATTAATAGAATTAATTACTAAAATAAATACCGAATAAAATTATTTAACGGGAATCTAATGATAATATATCATAAACATAAAAGATATATAATTAAATCCACTCACCTGGAAAGAAAACACTCCAAGTTCCAGATCTGATTTTTAACCCAGTTCTATTATCCATAGCCTTCCCTTTGCAACCCTATTTGGATCCACAAATTGGGATTTATATGGATTTAGAAATCCAAATCTAATTGAAGAAAATAAAATAAATAAACTAGAGAACCAGATCCGAGAACTTTACCTCATTTGGATGACTTTATTTGAACATCTCTATTTTAGACCTATAATTTATATCTCCAACTTGTAATTCAGAAGGCGTAAATGTAAAATAGCTAATTTCTGAAGAATTGGAGGAGAAAGAAGAGCGATAGGGCTTCCGCGCTCATTTAGAAAAATATGAGTTTGAAGGCTAGCCCTGACTCTTTATTTATAGAGAGTCAAAACAGTGTCGTCCATCCTCTTAAAACGATGCAAATTAGGCCATTCAAAAGGGTGCAGAATGAGCGCGCCTGATTTGTTTTCAAACGTTTTATTTATTATAAAAGTTTTACGTTTCCTTTTAGTTCCAATTAACTCTCATTAATTCACTGATTTAATGCTCTTTATAACGCATGTCTATTTTGGATTTTAAACGTGCCTTATTTGTTTTATTAAATGTTATTTATAAACGTTAGCTATTAAACGCTATAAATTATAAACGTTTAACTTTTTTTATGTTGCTTGTTTATTCTAATTAACCACCATCAATTGCTTGATTAATTTCCCAATACAAAAATTGTCTATTTTGAATTTCACATGTGACCAATTAATGTAAATTTATTGGATAAAGAGATTTTCTTTTGATTTGAGATTAAGTGTTAATTAAATTCCCCTTAGCTTTTCTTTTGATTTCCTTTGCTTTTTTCCTCTTGTTTTCCTTGGAAATGGTCAACCTTAAGTTTGTTTTAGTTTATATGAGGTGAAATTGAATGAGGATAATGAGAGAGGAAGAGTTATGGTTAGGAAATAAGTGATTATTTCTATTTTTCCCCTCATATTGTTCATCCTTCTACTTAGGTTTAATTAATCTTATTAACCAATTATTTAAGGCACGACCACATCTAATTATCAAATCTCATTCTCTTTATCTCAATAAATTATTTTATTTAATTTATCTAATTAAATTTCCTAAATAATGTTAATCAAAATTAGGGGTCTTACAGACACCCTCCTTAAAGAATTTCGTACTTGAAATTACGATAAGGTACATAGCAAACATATAACATAGATATAAAACATACCATCAAAGCAAATCAGGATAAGTGTCTCTAATCATTACCTCTGTCTTTCAGGTATAGTCTTTTTCATTGCCACTCCCTGGACCTTCACTAATATGGATGTCTTTTTCCTTAACTTCTTCTCATCCCTAGCTATAATACGAACTGGATGTTTAAACAAAGTCATGTCTAGTTCCACCACTAAATCTTCCAATGCAGTCGAAATGAAAGCAGTCTTTCGATCATGAACACACTTCCTAAGATGAGATATATTAAAAAAGTTGTGGACTCCTACCAAACTATTCGGTAACTCTATCTTGTAAGCGAGTTTCTCGATCCTTTCTATAATAGGAAACGGTCCAACAAATCTAGGTGCCAATTTTCCTGATTTTCCAAACCAAATTACACCCTTCATCGGCGATACTTTGACAAACACATGGTCTCCAACTGAGAACTCTAAGTCCTTATGTCTCTTATCTGCATAACTTTTCTGCCTCATCCGAGCTTCCTTCATCCTTATCTGAATTTACTCAATCTTTTATGTGGCTTCTCTCACCATATGTGTGGACCAATAATAAATCTATCTCCGGTCTCTTACCAACATGCGGGTGGTTTGCATGACCTTCCATACAAAGCTTCAAAAGGTGCCATTTCTATACTAAAATGGTAACTATTATTATAGGAAAACTTGACTAAGGGTAAATGGTCTTCCCATGACCCTCCAAATTCTAGTGCACAAGCTCTCAACAAATCTTCAAGTACTTTATATACTTTCTCTATCTGCCCATCCGTCTGTGGGTGGTAAGCGATTCTAATCTTTAGCTTGGTACCTAACACTTCCTACAGATTCTTCCTGAATTCACTAGTAAACAAAGTATCTCTATCGCTGACTATACTACTAGGAATCCCATGCAGTCTAACAATATTTTCATAAAAAACTTAGCCAACACATGTGTCGTTCTTTTCGACTTAACGGGAATGAAATGTGCACTCTTGGTTAATCTATCCACTATAACCCAAATACTTTCATTTCCACTATTCGATCTTGGAAACTCGTCAACGAAATCCATAAATATAGAATCCCATTTCACACTGGTATATCCAAAGGCTGAAACAATCCACTTGGCTTCTAATGCTCGGCTTTCACTTGCTGACAATTTAAACATTGCTTTACCAATAAACTTACATCCCTTTTCATACCTTCCCAGAAGAAACTTCTCTTCATATCCTGATACATCTTAGTTCCTCTAGGATGAATAGTAAACTTCGATCGATTACATTTCCTAAGAACTTCTTTCCTTAGGTCTCCAACCTCTGGAACACATAATCATCCTTCTTCCTTAACCATTAGTTTTGGTCAAGATTAAAACATTTCAAATCATCACTCTCGATTCCACTTTCAATTCTTCTAACCTGTTCAACTAGCAATGGATCATCTCTCTGCTTATATTCAATCCTTTCGATCATTACCGGTCGAACTTCCAAACCTGAAAGTTTCTTGACTAGAACCAGCCGACAATCTTAATTGCATACCACAAGTAGTTAATGCTTCTAAATTTTTCCATTCAGTTAACATTGCTAACACCGCATTCTAATGTTTCCTACTAAGTGCATCTGTGACTTTATTTCCTTTCCCTGACATATACTCAATTACAAATTCATAAGCTATTGTGAACTCTAACCATCTCTTCTATCTCATATTCAACTCCTTCTGAGAGAATAAATATCTCAAAGACTTGTTATCCATAAACAACTCGAGTCTTTCTCCCAAAAGATTGTTTCTTCACACCTTCAAAGCAAAGATTACAGCTTCCAACTCCACTTCATGCGGTCTGAGCTGTAAAGAAGTGTAGGCAATCACTTTACCTCTTTGCATCAACATAGCTCCTAATCATGTTCCGCATGCACCAGTATATACCATCAAATCTTGATTCCCATCCAGAACAACTAACACGGGCGCATTGGTCAATAAATGTTTCGGCTTCAAGAATGCCTCCTCACATTTATCAGTCCAAACATATTTTATGCATTTCCTTGTTAGTTTAGTCATCGGGTTGCTATACGAGAGAAATCGTTGTTGAATCTCCGGTAATAGCCAGCTAATCCAAAAAACTCTTTATCTCAGTCATAATCTCGGGTCTCTTCCAATTATTAACAACTTCGATCTTAGCCGGATCTACTAATAGCCCATTCTTCAAAACTACATGACCAAGAAATGTAACACCTCTAAATTTAAATAACATTATTCAGGAGATTTAATTGGAGAAATCAAATAGAATAATATAAATACTAGAGTGATAAGGGGATTGAGATTTAAAAACTAATTAGGGTCCTGCCTTAATTAAATGGATTTATAAAATGGCTCATAAGTAAATACTTAAGAGGGTAAGGAAAGGGTAATATGGGAAATAGCCGTATACCATAACCTTATAACCCCTAAACCCTTATCTCATTTTCATTCATACGTTCATAAAATAAAAACATAAACTAAGGAGATCAAGGCCGGTCACAACCCTAGGAGAAAAGGAGTTCAAAATCATTAGAAGCTAAGGTTCAAGCTCGGAAGATTAAGGTGAAGAATAAATCTCAAGTTCCTTATCCAAACAAAGTGAATAATAATCAATACCATCTCATGTATGTCTTTTTTGAACAGTTTAATTTTAGGTTTAATTTTCTAAAACCGTTTAGATGGATGAATGATGATATGTTTTGATTATATGCTATGTTTGATTTAAACAAGGATTTGTGGAATGATATACTACGATTTTAAGGTTAAAATCATGTAAATTGATTTTGAATACCATGATGGTTGAATATGTTATGTAAAACATTATTTTGGGGATGGGTTTAAATTTTCATAATATTCCAAATTATGGATAATTTATTATGAATTATTGAATGGAAGAAATAGAGAATTTTGGGTTTAAATTATTTAAGGCAATAATATAATGATTTCCGGTCTAAAATTTACTATATTAAAAAACATATGAAAAAAGAATTATGATTATTTTTGAGGATTTTTCCTAAGTGTTTTGATATGGTTACTAAATTATTTAAGTCGAAGGACTTAAATATTTAAACGTTTTATTGAAGGGGATGGCTTATTTGTTAAAATAATTTCAGTTATAAATTAGTTAATTCGGTAGCCTTTTTAGAAAAAGATTTTGATAAAGAATTTGGCAACCAATCATACTTTAACAAATTGGGTTAGTTAGGTAAAAAATAAATTCTTTGAAAAGTAATAAAACCAGTTTTGTATTAATTTAAAACTTTTCCACTTCCGTCTGCTAGCTTTCGTCACCATACTTCTGCTAATAAACACATTCGAAACTTATACACATGGTATCAAGCCATTGATACGTAGTGGATTGGAGAAAGGCGGAAGGGTCCATGTCAAAGGCAAGCTTTCAAAGGAGTTAAAGTCATTCTTATAAGCTTTCGAATTCCATACTTACCTTTGTTTTTGAAAAGATGCTTTCGTAGAGGTTGAGGCTACTTTTAAATAGCTTTTGAATCAATCGACGTGCCTTTGTTTTAATGGAAGCTTTCGAATGAACTGTCACTTGCCTTTGTTTTAAGAGAAGCTTTCGAATGAGTTTCCGCTTATTTAGTTTTGGAAAAGAGCTTTCGAAAGGGTGGCCGCTTTTGAACCTGTTCGAAACCTAGCGGCCACACTCATGCCTTTCAAATTAGTTAAAGGCCCCTTTCTTTATAACTTTAAATGAATGCTTTCGAAAGGGAAGCTTTCGCCCTTGTATAATTTTAAGCCGCCTTCTCAATGCTTTCGAAAGGGTTCTTGTAGCCTGTTTTATCAATGGTTTCGAATGGTTGGTTTCGAAGCTATCCTTTCCCCTATTCTTTTATTTGAAGATCAATGCTTTCTAAAGGGTTACTTTCGCTTTTGTTTTCTTTGACCCAGAAGTTATATTTAATGTTAACCCAATGATTTCGAAAGAGAAACTTTTAAATGGTTTCGAAGCTATGCTTCCATTAATTTTACTTGAACTAAGTGCATTCGAAAGATAAGCTTTAAGTGTATCAAAAGGTATATCTTTAATGGTTTCTAAAGGAAGGTTTCAATGCTTTCAAAAGGAATGTTTTGATGGTTCGTAAGATATATCTATACATGTTTTGAAAGGAAGGTTTGAATACTTTCGAAAGATATGTTTTTAATGGTTTCGAAAGAGAAGGCATAGGGTTTCGAAAGCCTTAGTTTTCAAACAAGAAACCCAATCTCAATTTTAAAAATAAATCCATAGAAATATGAAAGAGTTTTGAAATGGCATTTAAATTTGGAGTTTTTGAAGAAGCTTTCCTTACTAAAGATAGTGGGTTAAGAGTATTAACCATGTTTCATTTGGAAAATGATTATAAGGAAATTAAACCATAGATGTTTATATTATTATGTTATGATCAGTTACCATGTATGCTTCTTCTGTAAACATATTCACTTTATAATTAACCCATAACTGCATTTTTGGGGAGTTAAGGGAAGAATAACCAGATAGGTAGACCCAGCAGTGAATACACATTTAGTTAACTCCTGTGTGAGTGGAATTGCATCCAGGAGGTCAAGTAGACCAGAATATAGGATACTCAAAGACTAATCAAAGAATTATTGGTTTAGACAGGTTCATGGTAAGCCCATGAAAACTATGTATGGAAATTGTTATTGGCAGAGGCCAATAGGGTTTTAGTGATCCCATGAAAATTATGTCAGGAATAAGTTATAGACAGGGATCAATAGGTTCATAGTCAGCCCATGAAAACTATGACATGAGAGAAGTTATTGGAGAACCCAATAGGTTCATAGTTAGCCCATGAAAACTATAATAGGATGATGTTATTGGTAGATACCAATAGGTTCTTAGTGATCCCATGAAAACTATGAAACTGGACAGATAGTCCGTAAGCTTGGAACAGGTTATTAGTTAGCCCATGAAAACTAATAGGTTGATAGTGACTCTAGAAACTGTAACTTAAGGTAGATAAGAAAAGAAATGGGATGGGAAAAATCCAGAGCATATTGTATGTTTGCATATCATCATGATACATTTTATTATGTTATGTCTTAACCATTGTGGATGTAGGTGCACAGTATATGGTTATTACAAATTGAGTTAAGATACTAGTGAGGGGAAAACCCGTTCCGCTAAGTGGCGTGGACTCACTAGATATCTATGTGGTCCGAGATGGTAGGTTATTATTCATACCAGACTTTTTTCTAGCTTGAAGTTTACATTTTCCCTTTAAACTCTTCAGTGCTTAATTGATTTTGAGTGGTTTGAGAGTTAATGTTTTCAGGTTCTCCTTTAGACGAGTAAGCTTTCGAACATCCAGGACGCATATTAGGAGTTCTTTCTGTTTGATCCCGTTGTGTTTTGATTGTAATGGCAAAGTTGTTTATTTGCCTATATTTAGACTCTGATCAACGAAAGGGCATCTTCATATGTCGCTCTTGGAGTATTTTGTAATAATTATATTTCTCTAAACGTGGTTTACGAAGTGGGATTATGTAATGAATTTGAAATGTGATTTGAAGAGGAATGAGAAATTTATTTTGTGATTTTAAATTTAACATATTCTTGTGTTTCTGTTATATCAATGAATCTAACATTAACGCATTTGGTCATCGGGAATAAATAACTATGGATGACTGCACCTTCCATACCAGTTAGTTTTAAGCCTCCAAATGGAGGATGTTACAAGTTGGTATTAGAGCAGAGGTTTATGTAAATTTAAAAAGAAATTTAAACCTAAAACATTTTTAAAACATAATCCACTGAATCAGAAAATGATACCGGGGTTTGGGTTAACGCTATAGTAATGTACTTGTACTTGTTATGTATATATATCTATAAGTACGTACTCCCCACTCTCTTAGACTGTTCTTCTATATCTTACTAAGGCTCGTATCATATTTACAGGAAAGGAAGATATGGAGGCAAGAAACGGAAGCGGAAATCTTGGTGAAGGAAGCACCACAACTAACGGAAATGCTCGACCCAACACCAGGAGAAACTCGAGTCGACAGGCAAATGCTAATCCAAATGCAAATGCTAATGTAGGTGTTGGAACCCCGCCTGTAGATATGAGGATGATGTATCAGTTCTTTGTCAATCTGATGCAAGCTGGAGCAGCTGCAGGGGTAGCTGGAGGTAATGATATGAATGTTGGAGGAGCTAATCCCATGGCCCAGTTGGCAATAACTATACTAAGCTGAGTAGGGATTATACCAGTCTTGGTGGGAAGCCATTTTTGGGAACAGAGAATGCTGTCGAAGTAGAAAACTGGTTATTGCACCGTGAAAGGATTTTTGCTGACTTGGGATTAAACAATGAGCAGAAGAGGAGACTTGCCTCTAGACAGTTGAAGAGAGCAGCACTTCATTAGTGGAGTAGTGTTACAGTGGGAGTTCCCGAGGAAGAGTTGACTTGGGCAGAATTTTGAATGAGAGTCGAAGAGAGTTTTTGTCTGAAGTTGCCAAGGCAGTATTGCTGAGGAAGTTCATGGACTTAGTGTAGGGTGAGATGTCGGTGATTGAGTATGCTACAAAGTTTGATGAGTTGTCCAGACATGGTTATGTTACCATTGTGACCGTCATTAAAAGAAACAAGAAATTTATTTGAGGGTTAAGACCCGAGGTTGCTATAGCGACTATGCCACACCTCCATAATTCAAGTAAAAATGCAGTGGAGATGACAATTCAGAATGAAGAGATGCTTTCTACTTATGGGATGGAGAAGTTGGTTGAAACCCAGGGTTTTCAGGGCAAGAAGAGGAAATTCTTTAAGAAGAAAGGATTCCAAAAGGGAGGAGCTGCCAAGAAGATGAAAACTAATCTAGTTTGCTTTAAGTGTGATAAGAAAGGGCATTATGCTCATGAATGTCGAACTGGAAAAGGGAAGAAGGTTGTAGATAAAAAGGGAGTGACGTGCTTCTACTCCGACCAGATTGGGCATTACAAGAATCAGTGTCCATAACCGATCAAAGCAGACAAGGGAAGGGTCTTTGCTTTAAGACCATCGTTAAATAGGCCAACCGCTGCTGAGAAGGGAAAGACTATGATGTAAGGTATGCTTTTGATTTAAAGAATACCAGTTAGGGTACTATTTGATACCGGTGCATCACATTCATTTATATTTCAGTGTTTGGTAGATAGGTTATGTTTAGAACCCTCATACCTTATTACTTCCTTAAGGGTTGCGAATCTGATAGGAGGGTACCTCTAGGGATGAGATGTGACCAGTTAGAACTTGAATTGTTAGGTCATAAGCTTGCGTTCACTTTGTATGTTTTTGATTTTGTAGGCTTCGGGATCACTTTTGGTATGGATTGGTTAGATAAATATGATGCTAGGATATTTTGCCAAGATAGGGAAATATCGCTAAGACACCCTAATAGTCATAACCGAATTATATACTCGGTGGAGAAGTTAGGCTCAAGTGTCTGTGCTTTGCTGAATGCAATGGAAGTAAAAGAAGAATTGAATCAGGTTATGGTAGCAAGAGAATTTGCAGATGTTTTTGAGCCGGTCACGGGACTACCACCGAAATGAGCCGTTGTATTTCGAATAAATCTTGTATCATGAGCAGAACCTGTAAGTAGACCACCTAGCAGGATGACACCTACCAAGATGAAGGAATTGAAGGTGCAGCTAGTGGATTTAGAAAGAAATAATTTTATTAGACCTAGCAGTTTGCCTTGGGGAGCGGCCGCGGTGTTCGTGAAGAAACCAGATGGGTCGTTAAGGATGTGTATCGACAATCTTAAGTTGAAAGAGAAGATGATTAAGAATAAGCATCCTTTGCCGAGAATCGATGATTTATTTGATCAGTTGTGCGGAGCCACAGTATTTTCCCAAGTGGATTTGGTAATAGGTTTCCATCAGCTAAGAGTGGCAGGGGATAGTATTCCATTGATGGCGTTTCAGACTAGGTATGGTTCATATGAATGGTTTGTAATGTCATTCGGGTTAACGAATGCACCAGTTTTCTTCATGGATTTGATAAACCGAGTTTTTCGAGAGCACCTGGATATGTTCGTATTGATATTCATAGGTGACATTTTAATATACTCTAAGGATGAAAGAGAGCATGAAGTTCATCTTAGAGTAGTACTTAAGATGTTAAGGCAGTATCAACTGAAAGCAAAGTTTTCAAAGTGTCATTTCTGGAAGAAAGAAGTTAAGTTTCTTGGTCATGTGGTTTCGGAGAAATGTTTGTCAGTTGATCCAGAAAAGATTGAGGCTGTTAACAACTAGAAGAGACCCGAGACGGTGACCGAGATTAGAAGTTTTCATGGACTCGCTGGCTATTACCGGAGATTCATTAAGGATTTCTCACGGATAGCAGCACTTTTGACTAAGCTAACCAGGAAGGACATGAAGTTTATTTGGTCTGATGAATGTGAGGAAGCATTCCTTAAGTTAAAGCATTTATTGACCAATGCGCCTATATTAGTAGTCCCGAAAGGGTATCAAGGATTAATAGGGTATACCGATACATGTGGAATCAGATTAGGGGCTGTGTTGTTGTAGAAAGGTAAAGTTACTGCCTATGCTTCATGACAGCTTAGACCACATGAAGTAAGATATCCTACTCATGATCTAGAGTTGGCAGCGATGATTTTCGCATTGAAAGTATAGAGACATTATCTCTTAAGGGAGAGATTTGAGTTATACACAGATCATAAGCCCTTAACGTATTTATTCTCTCAGAAGGAGTTGAATATGAAACAGTAGAGGTGGCTGGAGTTTTTAGCCACTTATGATTTTGGTAAGGAGTATACGCCTAGAAAAGGAAATAAAGCAGTGGATGGTCTTAGTAGGAAACATCAGAATGTGGTGTTAAATACAGAATGGAAGGATCTAGAGGCTTTGACTACTTGTAGTGTGTAGTTAAGATCGACTGCTTGTCCTAGTCAGAGCACTGCCATGTTATCCTACTTGGAAGTTCGACCAGTATTGATTGGAAACTATGTATGGAAATTGTTATTAGCATGGGCCAATGGGTTCTTAATGATCCCACAAAAACTATGTTTGGAATAAGTTATAGACAGGGATCAATAGGTTCATAATCAGCCTATGAAAACTATGACATGAGAGTAGTTATTGGAGAACATAATAGGTTCATAGTTAGCCCCTGAAAACTATAATAGGATGATGTTATTGGTAGATACCAATAGGTTCTTAGTGATCCCATGAAAACTATGAAACTAGACAGATAGTTCGTAAGCTTGGAATAGGTTACTAGTTAGCCCATGAAAACTAATAGGTTAATAGTGACTCTAAAAACTATAACTTAAGACAGATAACCAAAGAAACGGGGATGCATAAAATCCAGAGCATATTGTATGTTTGCATATCATCATGATACATTTTATTATGTTATGGCATAACCATTGCGGATGCAGGTGCACAATATATGGTTATTATAAATTGTGTTAAGAAACTAGTGAGGAGAAAACCCATTCCGCAAAGCGGTGTGGACTCACTAAATATCTATGTGGTTCGAGATGGTAGGTTATTATTCATACCCAACTGTTTGCCTAACTCGAAGTTTATATTTTCCCCTTAAACTCTCGGGTGCTCAATTGATTTTGAGTAGCTTGAGAGTTAAGGTTTCGGGTTCTCCTTTAGACGAATAAGCTTCCGGAGACGCATGAGGCAAGCTAGCTATTAGGAGTTCCTTCTGTTTGATCCTGCTCTGTTTTGGTTGTAATAGCAAAGTTGTTTATTTGCTTATACTTAGATTTTGATCAACCAAAGGGGCATCTTCATTTGTCGCTCTTGGCGTATTTTATAATAATTATATTTCTCTGAACATGGTTTGCAAATTGGGATTATGTAATGAATTTGAAATGTGATTTAAAGAGGAATGAGAAATTTAGTTTGTGACTTTAAACTTTATCATATTCATGTGTTTCTGTTATATCAATGAATCTAACATTACCGCATTCGATCACCGGAAATTAATAACTATGGATGATTGCAACATCCATAGTAGTTAATTTTTGGCCTCCAAATGGGGGATGTTACAAGAAACTTCACTTCTCTCTTCCAAAAGTGACACTTCAAAAACTTTCTTTCAGTAGATGCTGCCTCAACATCTCAAGCACTATTCGAAGATGAGTCTCATGATCTCACACATTCCTAGAGTAAATCAGAATGTCATCTATAAATACTAACACGAACCTATCTAAGTGCTCTTTGAAAATCTGGTTCATCAAATCCACAAATAAAGCAGGCGCATTTGCCAACCCGAATAGCATAACTAACCACTCTTACGAACCAAACCTCGTTTGGAACCCCGTCAAAGGAACATCATCCTCCATTACCCTCAATTGAAGAAACCCTGTCACCAAATCCAACTGGGAAAATGCTTTGGCTCCACTCAACTGATCAAACAACACATCTATTCTCGGTAAATGATACCAATTCCTTATTGTTTTTTCATTCAACTTACGATAATACATACACATCCTTAACGACCTATCCGGTTTCTTTACGAATACCGTGGCTACTCCCTAAGGCGAACTGCTTAGCCTGATAAAACACTTCTCTTCCAAGTCCTCTAGCTGCACCTTTAACTCCTTCATCTTGGTAGGTATAATCCTGCTAGTTGGTCTACTAACAGGTTCGACTCCAAGTACAAGATCTATTCTAAACTAAATAGCTCTTTTCGGTGGTAATCATTTAACCGGTTCAAAAACATATGCAAATTCTTTTACAACAAAACTCAATATACCTCGTCTTCCTCCTTCATTGCACCCAACAAAGTGCAAACATCAAAATTCGAGTTCCCTACTGAGTATATAATTCGATCGCTACTATTAGGGTGTCTTAGTGATGTTTTCCTACATTGGCAAAATATCCTAGCATCATATTTGTTTAACCACTCCATACCCAAAATAATCCCAAAACCCATAAAATCAGATACATGCAAACTGCAGTTAAATATATGACCTAATAACTCTATCTCTAAATGGTCACATCTCATCTCAAGAGTTGCATACCCTCCTATTAGATTCACAACCTTTGAGGAAGTAACAAGGTATAATGGTTCTAAACATAGCTTGTCTACAAAACAATGAGAGAAAAATGAATATGATGCACTAGTATCAAACAATACTCTAACTGGTATGCCATGAATCAAAAGCGTACCTCTCATCATAGCCTTTCCCTTCTCTTCTGCTATTGGCGTCGAAGTAGATGGTTCCAAAGGAAACACTTTTCTTTTTTCAGCCTTGGCATGTTCTCGACACTAGTTCTCTTAATGCCTTATCTGGTTATAGTTGAAACATCTGAGGTTCTTCCTTCCAATGACCTCCCTTCCACCTCCAGAATGATACTCATTGGAAAATGCAACTTCTTGTTACATTTGAAGCAAACAAAATAAGCTTTTCCTTTCTTGGCAGCTCCACCCTTTTGATCTCCCTTATTTTGAAAGAACTTTATGTTTCGAGTTTGACCACCCATAAGTCTCTATAGATTTGTTACTACCAAATAACGCAAGCATTTCATCATTCCTCAGTCCCATTTCCACTACTACATCACATGGGTATCTAAGATGCGGCAATGTCGCCCTACCAAGCTCCAGTTTCATCCCCCTAATAAACTTCTCGTTCCGCTTTATCACTGTATCCACAGTAGCATATCCATACCTAGACAACTCTTCAAATCTAGTCACATACTCAAGCACTGACATATCTCCTTGCTCCAATTCAACAAAATTTTTGAGCAAAGTTAACTTGGCTATTTCAAACATAAATCTCTCTTCAAATCTCCTTTTAAACTCATCCCAAGTCGAGTTCTCTTTTGATATTCCCATAGTTACATTGTTCCACCAATACAATGCAGCTCCTTGCAATTGCCAGGACGCTAATATCCTCTTATGCCCATAATTCAAGCCTAAGTTTGCAAAAAGACTTTCATAATGAAATAGCCAATTTTATACTTTGCTAGCATCTTTGGTTCCAACAAATGGCTTTCCTCTGAGTCTATCATAATCCCGACTCAACACAGCATAGTTATTGATGATAGGAACTTCAGGATTTTCTCCTCCTACATTAGCGGCATTTCCATTAACTAATCTAGCTGCAGCTCCAACTTGCATCATATTGACAAAGAACTAATACATAGCTCCCATATTCACTGGTGGTGTTCCAGCACCCACATTTGCAGTTGCTTGTCGACCCAGATTCCTCTTGTTTTGGGCCTGGCATTTCAATTGGTTGTGGTGCTTCCTCTATCAAGATTCACTCTTCCACTTCCTACCTCCATATCATAATTTTCACAAATCTACATTCGATTCTTAAAAAGAAACTGAAGAATGGTCTAAGAGAGAGGGAAGAATAGAGATAAGATATATACTTATATATAGCAAATACCAGTACATTACTATAGCGGCATTCCATACCCTAGTCTTATTCTCTGATTTATTTGGATTATGTTTTCAAAACTCTTTTTAAGTTCAAAATTATTTTAGTTTTACATAAACCTTTGCTTTGATACCAAATTGTAACATCCCCCATTTCAAGGTCTGAAGCTAAGCACTATGGATGCTGTAGTCATGCATAATATTAATTTTCGATGACAAAATGCTGTCATGTTAATCATATCAATAACATCAGAAGCATAGGAATATGAAAGTTTTCAAAACATATTTCAGTAATAATTTCCATATTTGTTACATAATCCCAAGCATTTCCCACGTTCAAATGAAATATAATTATTACAAAATACTCTAAGAGCAACATGTGAAGATGCCTCCTTCGTTGATTAGAGTTTACTATTTGATAGATACATATTCTGCCATCACATACATTTAGACAAAATGAAACAATAACACAATGGGCAAAATAACTCCTTAACATAGTAAAATTGCCTCCTGCATGTCTTCGAAAGCTTTATTCATCAACCTAGAAACATGTAAACTTTACTCTTGAACTACTCAAATGAGTCGGGTTAGACAAAAAGTTTGTTGCGAATAATAATATGCCATCTTGAAAATAAATATCTAGTGAGAACACGCCGCTAAGTGGAACGGGTTCCCCCCCACTAGTATCTTCTGAAAATATGTCAATCAAAACCATGCTCTTGAAATCAAATTGGTTAAACAAACATAAAATAATCATATGCATGCATGCCACATGGGTAAATCTAACCAGTCTATCTAAATCAACAAACTATCTATTCCTACTTCATAGTTTTTCCATGGTTACTAACCTATATGGTTGAATCGGGCATATAGATATACCAAATTCTCCAAATTACCGTTAGGGGGGAACTGGACAGTATGTCCGAATATAACCTTCTTAGTGTAAACCTAACTATCCGTCCATCTCATAGTTTTACTAGGCTCACTATGAACCTAATGGTTTTGCAAACCAACCAATAACCTATCTATGTTATATATTCCCTTCTATGTGTAATCCTACTTTTAGTTTTTACCCTCAACAAAGCCCTATGCACTGGAATTGTAGACCAATATCAACTAGGGCAAACAATTGAAGCATAGGGCGTGACCCTACACCAGCCCCACTGTCTGCTTTTCTAATCTCTAATCCTTGAGCCAAGATATTCTATCATAATTTGTCTAATTTTGATAACAATAGATCTCATGTAAAACCCTGGGCTAAAATACCCTTTTTATTTTCTTGAAAACATATTCTTTATAAATGATTTATCCCATGAAATTATGTTTAAAACAAGAAAAATATAACCCTTCCTTAGCACCAATCTTATACCGAAAAATTACAATTCTTTTCGAAATTGCTTTCTTGATTTACGATATCAAAAGGAGGTTTTTTAACCCCTACTTTTAGCTATCACGCCTTAAAAATAAGCTATTTGGTTTGATAACATGTGGCATCAATATTGCCGAAATAGGTTGTCGTGCCCTTGTTATTGGAGCTTTGAACAAAGCATTCTGATTTTTATAAAACATAGGGCCATAAGACCGAAATTATGATTTTGCATATAAATACAGATATATATATATATATATATATATATATGCATGCATGCATGTATGTATGTATGTATATGTTGTCGAAAGTAAAGAATATCGATCTTGATGGTTTTCGGCATCATCGCCTCAAATTAGATGATGTCGAAAATAATACTTGCGGCATCATTGCCATAAAACACTTGATTTCAAAAATAATACTTGTGGCACTATTGCCGCAAAACACTTGATGTTGACTTCTTTAAAAATAGCGGCTACCTACGCCGCTAATAAAAAGGATGTTGGAATATATAACTTACAACATCAATATAGCCAAAATCAAAGGATGATAAGGGATATCGGTATTTAAAACAAATAAAAGCATGTCAATTTCGGTCCTGAAGGGTTACGAAATCCTTGATGTCAAAATGTAGGGAGGCCGAAATCCTATGCATTCATATGAACTGATTCATTACATACCTACTTAAAGTAAATATCATATGCATCCCTTCATATCGATATCGACCTCGCCATGGTTATCGATATTGGCCATTATCAAGGTTTCGATATTCCAAACAAGCGACATGGCAATTTCATATATAACACGAAAACTGTTTTATTTTCGTATAAAGTCATTTCTTAATTTCAACAACTCTGAAACCTTCTTAGTTTTCTATTGGATAATAATATACTTTACCAATTTCCTTTCAGGAAAACTACTGCAAGGTTGATTTACTTTACCCAAAATAGTTTGCAAACTCATTCTAATAATATTATTATTTAATATTATTTCATAGTTTTTCTAGCTTAATAAATTCAAGAAAAATCATAATCGCTTGTGAACAATTCTCAAATATAAAAAAATCAGAATTAATATATTCTTTCACGTATAAAAATTTCGAGATCAAATTCATTATTTAATAATTTTTAACAATTAAAACACGAAATAAATCATTTTCCTTACTCAAGAAATTCATAAAATGTTTATACAAGTTTGGAAAGTTATGAAATTAAAAATCCATCTCCAAATTAATATTTTAAACATCATACCTAAATTTCATGTTGATTGGAAGTCATAAACTATGTTTCTACACTTAAAGCCTATCAAATAATTTCATAAATAATCCAATAAATTATCAAACATGCATATAATGCAACAAACATTCATAACTTGGCATAATATCATCATATAATTCTGGTTTAAGCATAAAATTGAAACAAACAGGCAAAAGTGAGATGGATAACTATTCACCTTGATTGGATAAAGAGATTTGAGATTAAATATTTATTAGTTTTCCCTTAGCTTTCCTTTTGATTTCCTTTGCTTTTCTCCTCTTTTTTTCCCTTAACAATGGTCGGCCTCAAGTTTGTTTTAGTTCATCTGAGGGGAAATGGAATGAGGATAATGAGAGAGGAAGAGATATGGTTAGGAAATAAGTGATTATTCATATTTTACCCCTCACATTGTCCATCCTTCTCCTTATTGTTTAATTAATCTTATTAACAAACTATTTATGGCATGACCACATCTAATTATCAAATCTCATTCTCTTTATATCAATACATTATTTTATTTCTAAATAAGGTTAATTAAAATTAGGGGTGTTACAATTAAATTCTAGAACCATTATACTAAAATGATGGGTACGTTGAATCAAGTTGGACAAAGAATACCTAACTACCATCCCAATTTTGGAAAAATGTATAATGAATTTCAAATGTGTGATAAAGAAGCTATTGGCCACTTAGCAACTATAACTTGCATAACACCAAATGAATAGACAATCACATATGCAAAATTTATGACAGGATTTGATATAAAATTCGAATTTCCAAGTGAGATCGTAGTAGAAATATATTATGGTGACATGTTTAAAAATTCTTATCAAGTATGACTATGTCTTATCAAGATGTACTACGGCTGTGTGCTTGGATATTTGATATCAAAATGTCAATTCAAACCAGTTATGTAGTGGGTTGAAAAGAAAAGGTATAAAGACTAACATAAAAATTCATTTATTTTAGATGAGCAAAAAGAAACAAATGAAGAAGACCATACTGAAAATTAAAGTTTCACCTTAGCAAAGTCAAAAACAAAGGTTACTACAACAAAAATAAGGTCTAAAAATATTCAATAAAGCAAACTCAATTTGCTGCAAATCAAGTCGTCGAACAGTCTGACGAAGGCCGTCGAAAAGTTTTTGAAGGAGCCGTTGAAAAGTTGATCAATGAGCAACTGCTCGATGGTTGATATTTCGATGGCTATTTTCGACGGCTAGCAACAGTTGCCGATGGCATGTAGTTGTAGTAATGATTGTTCTCTCTTGAGGTGACCAGTAAATAAAACAACTATAACAAGTTTGTATTGGAAATTTTGGTTTTAAAAGTGAATTATTAAAAATATTGAGAAGAGTATAGAATAGCCTTCTTAGTGAATAGCCCCACATCGTGGGAACTATAAAGTGTTCCTATTTAAACATAGGATTCAGAAGAGAAAGGATGAGCCCTTTGAGCATCCAATGTTTTCTCTTTTGTTGAGAGGGGAACCATGCTGACTATCACACACATGCGTGCGCCAATCGACCAACTCGACCCGACTCGACCTGACTCGACGCGGGCTTATCTTTGTTAATGTGATGTAGAACTCTTTATTTTTGACAGTATATTTTTAAACCGACTTTGACTTGGTAAAAAGACCTAGTAAAATCAGATCCAATATTTTCTCATGACCAAACAACGTTTTCTACTCAGATTTTTCCTTATATAAAACAAGCTATTTGATAGAATTTTTATCAGTTTTCAAAACTGAGTTCTCTTCTTCTTCTACCTTAAAACACAACTTTAGATCCGAGCAATATTTTTGGGTACTATAGAATCGACAGTCTTTGTGCAAGAGACTATCGATACTGATATTTAGCGCTGTTTTATCCTGGAGGCGGTGCTGCATCAAAGACTACCTTGCACAATTAAGGTACAGCGGTGAAATGCCTTAAAGAGAGTGACCTAGTCTGTGATTCAGCCACAAAAACACTAAAGATTCAGATTTAGGTACAATAGTTTGATATTTTATCCTTTTTAGTAGTAATTCAGAAGACAATCCACGTATATTATTCTAAATTTTGCCGCCATATTCCAAATCATAATAGTAATAATGCTTATATTTGTGCATTTCTTCGTATCAAAAACTTGAAGATAGAGATGTATTAGATTAACCTCATCCTCAATGGACTAAACGATGATATGTATGATTACCACAACTCAGACAAGTCAACAAAGAAAATTTGGGATGCACTGCAATAGAAATATGATACCGAGGAAGCTGGAGCAAAAAAATATGCTATCAGTCACTATTTGAAGTTTCAGAGACGGATGACAAATCTATGGAGGCGCAGTTACATGAGCTTTAGAAAATTGCGCATGAGATCATCTCCAAAGGTATGACTTTAGATGAACAGTTTCAGGTTGTTGTGTTAATTGATAAATTACCCTCTAATTGGAAAGAGTTTAAAAATATTCTCAGGCATAAGACTTAGGAGTTTTCCTTAAAAAGTTTCATTAATCGTCTTCCTATTGAAAAGGAGGCGAGAAAACATGACCTGAAAGAAGAGATGCTTGTTGTATCTAGCAACAACAATAAAAAAATCCCCAAACGTAGGTCTAAAACCAAATGCAAAAAATTTCAAAAATCAGAATCGCAAAAAAATCAGAACCGCAACAATCAGCCTCAGAACAAACAACTAAATGTCCTCCTAAAGAATGGTAGTGTATGGTTGTTCTTATATTACAACTATGGCAAACCAGGCCATATGGCACGAAAGTGTCGGAATAGGCCAAATCCTACACCGCAGGCTATCCTGACAAAGGAAGCCCTTGTGACCATGCTTACTGAGATCAACCTAGTCGTTGGATCAGAAGGGTGGTGGGTAGGCACTGGTGCTTCTCGCCATGTTTGGTATGATCATGAAATATTTAAAACATATAATGTTGCTAATGACATGAAAGTGACATTAGGAGATTCTCACATCACTACTATTGCTGGAATTAGGACTATGGAGCTAAAGTTTACCTATAGAAAGAACTTGTTGTTGAAAGATGTGATGCATACTCTAAAGATGAGGAAAATTTTGGTATTTGGTTTCTAGTTAAATAAAGCTGGTTTTACTCAAACTATTAGACCTAACTTGTCACCATCACTAAAAATGGTGTTCTTGTTGGTAAAGGATATACTGTAGATGGGATGTTTAGGTTAAATGTTCATTTGAATAAAGTTAATAGTTCTGCTTATATGCTACGTGATTTTAATATTTGGCATGCTAGACTTTGTCATGTTAATAAGTGACTGATTCATAACATGAGCAACTTAGGCTTAATCCCTAAAGTATCAATAAGTGATTAAAAAATGTGAATATTGTAGCCAAGCTGAAATTACAAAGACCCCGCATGCATATGTGTTTAAAGAGTCAGAACCTTTAGACTTAATACATTCTGGTATATATGTGAACTTGATGGCACTCAAAATAGGGATGACAAACGCTATTGTATTACTTTTTTTGATGATTACTCTGATTTCACTTATGTTTATCTCATGAAAAATAAAAGTGATGTGCTAGATATGTTTAAGTTATTTGTCACTGAAATTGAAAACCAATTGTAATATCTCCTACTTGGAGGCCCAAAACTAACGGCTACGGATGCTGTAGTCATCCATATTTATTCATTCTCAGTGACCGAATGTGGTAATGGTAGATACATTGATATAACAGACACACGTGGATATGGTAAATTTTAAACCATAAAATAAATTTCCCATTCCACTTCAAATCATAATTTAAACTCATTATATAATCCCAATTTCGAGAACCACATTTAGAGAAAATATAATTATATAAAATACACCAAGAGCGACATATGAGGATGCCCACATAGATGATAAAAGTCGGAACATAGGCAATTAAACATCTTTACCATTACAACCAAAACACAGTGGAATCAAACAAAAAGAACTCCTATTAGCTAGCTTGCCTCTTGCACTTCTCCGGGAGCTTATTCGTCTAAAGGAGAACCTGAAACCTTAACTCTCAAATTACTAAAAAATTAACTAAGCACCCGAGATTTTAAGGAGAAAACATAAACTTTGAGTCAGACATAAAGCCTAGAACGAATAGCAATCTACCATCTCAAACCATATAGATATCTAGTGAGACCACACCGCTTAGCCGAACAGGTTTTCCCCTCACTAGTAACTTAACCAAAATTTATAATAACCATATACTGTGCACCTACATCCATAATGGTTAAAACAATAACATAGGAAAATGTATCATGATGATATGCAAACATACAATATATTCTGGATTTTCCATCCCAATTCATTTGACTGTCTGTCTCAAGTTATAGTTTCTAAGGTCACTATTAACCTAATAGTTTTCATGGGCTGACTAATAACGTGTTCAAAGCTTACAGACTATCTGCCCGGTTTCATAGTTTTCATGGGATTACTAAAAACCTATTGGCCCCTGCCAATAACTTCATCAAATTATAGTTTTCATAGGCTCACTATAAACCTATTGGAATCTCCAATAACTTCTCTCATGTCATAGTTTTCATGGATTAACTATGAACCTATTTATCTCTATCAATAACTTAATCCGGATATAGTTTTTATGGGATCACTAAGAATCTATTGGCCCTTACCAATAACAATTTCCATACATAGTTTTCATGGGTTTATTATGAACCTTTCTAAACTGAAAATTCTTTAATCAGTCTTTGGGCATCCTACTTTCTGGTCTACCTGACCTCCAGGATGCAATTCTACTCACACAAGAGTTAACTCAATTTTATTCACTATTGGGTCAACCTAGCCGGTTATTCTGCCCTAACTCCCCAAGATACAGTTATGGGTTAATTATAAAGTGAATAAGTTTACAAAAGAAGCACATATGATACTAATCATAACATGATAATGCAACCATCTATGGTTCAATATCCTTGTAATCATTTTCAAATGAAACATGGTTAATACCTTTAACCTATTACTTTTAAAAAGAAAAATGTTCTTCAAAAACTTCAAAGATAAATGCCATTTTAAAAATCTTTTATTTTGCCATGGTTTATCTTTTAAAATCTGAGATTGGGTTCTTTGTCTTGAAAACTAAGGCTTTCGAAACCTTAGACACTCTCTTACAAAACCATTAAATTATACCCTTCGAAAGCATTCAAATCACCTTTTCGAAACACTTAAACATATGCCTTTCGAAACACTCAGAACATCTCTTTCGAAAGCATCAGAGCCTTCCTTTCGAAACCATTAAAACATCCTTATCGAAAGTATTAAAGCTATCTTTCAAAACCTCTTAGTCCAAATAGGATTTATAAAAGCGTTGCTTCGAAACCATTTGAAAGTATCTCTTTCAAAATCATTGGGTTTAACCTTAAATATAACTTCTGGGTCAAAGTGAACATAAGCAAAAGTAAACCGTTTCGAAAATATTAGTCGACAAGTAAAAGAATTTGGGGTAAACAAATCGCTACGAGACCACTCTTTCGAAAGCAATAATTTTTAAATAAAATAATAGGGAGAAGGATAGCTTCGAAACGACCTTTCGAAACCATTGCCTTCGAAACCTTTATCATAAATGTTTACAGGGACCCTTTAGAAAGCATTAGGAAGAGGCTTCACTATTAATAAAATAAATGTTTCCCTTTCGAAAGCACTGTTATAAGGCCATAAATAAGAGCGGCCTTTAACCTATTCGAAAGGTATGAAGACAACATCAAGGTTTCGACTAGGTTCAAACCTACCCTTTCGAAAGCTCCTTTTTAAAACTTAATATGCGGCAACTCAATCGAAAGCTACCTTTTAAAACAAAAGGCGGAAACCTTTTCGAAAGCTATATAAAAGTACTTCAACCCCTTTCGAAAGCATCTTTTAAAAGAAAAGTGAGCAGTCTCTCTTTCGAAAGCAAAACAAAGGCCAGTGGGTTGATTCAGAAGCTATTTAAAATGGCATCGACCCCTTCGAAAGCATGGTTTTAGGCACTATACCTTCCGCCTTTCTCCAATCCACTACGTACTAAAGGGTTGAGACCATGTGTATTGGTTTCGACTTTGTCTGGTGCGGGGGTATGGGTCGAAAGGTTGCAAATGGAAGTAGCGAAGCAGTAAATTTAAGCAAAACTGTTTTGTTGCCTTTTATAGTAAATGCTTTTAAACTAACCTGCATTATTTGTATATAATTGATTGCCACAACCTTTACAAAAATATTTTCTAAAATGGCTGCCGAATTCATCATTTATAATTAAAAATAATTAATAAATAAGCCATTCCCTTTAACAAAACAATTAAGACATTTAAGTCCTCCAACTTAATTGATTAATTTTCATATTAAATTACTTAGGAAAAATCCCCAAAAATCATCTTAGTTCAGTTTTAATATGTTATCTAACATATATAAATTTCACGCCCAAAATCCTTTATATATTTGCCAAAATAAATTTTAAACCCAAATCATCTATTTCTTCCATTAAAAAATTCATAATAAATTATCCATAGCTTGGATTACTATAAAAATTTAAACCCATCTCTAAAATAATGTTTTACATAACATATTAAATCCTCATGGCATTCAAAACTTATTTTCCATGATTTTATGCTTAAAATCAAATCAAACATTTTTCAAACACATTTGTTTAAATCAAACATGGCATTTTATCATAGCATATCATCGATACAATCATCAAAACAGATTTAAATATAAAACCCGAAAATCAAAATGTTCATGAAAGCAAAAATGAGATGGTTTTGATTATTATTCACCTTGCTTTGGATAAGGAACTTGAGATTTGATCTTGCTTAATCCTCCTTTGCTTGAATTCTTAACTTTTAATTGATTTTAATCTCCTTTTCCCTTAAGGTTGTGGTCGGCCTTGCTCTTTGATTTACGTTTTTGATTTATGAACATATGAGAATGAAAATGGAATAAGGATTTAGGGGTTATGGGGTTATGGTGGATGGCTATTTTCCATAATACCCTTGCCTTATTTTCTTATTAGTTAACTTATAAAACCATTTCATAAACTCATTCTTTTGACTTTATTAAGTTAAGCACGGCCTCTATTTTAGTTTTCAAATCTCAATCTCCTTATCACTCTAGTTTCTAAATTATTCTACTTAATTTATCTAGTTAAATCTCCTGAATAATGTTATTTAAAATTTGAGGTGTTATAGGCTCCCCTCCTTAAAGAATTTCGTCCTCGAAATTTGGTAAGGACTAAATACTAAACATAGTCATCATCTGTAATATCTCCTAACAACCATACTAGCCTGCCTGACTAGAAATTAGTTTATATAAAGCAAATATAGAACATACCCCTACAGTAGATCAGGATAAGTATCTCTAATCATGTCTTTTGTCTCCAAATTACAGTCCTTCTCGTTGTTGCTCTACTGAACTTTCACCAACTTGACTGCCTTATTTCTCAACCTCTACTTATCTCTCGCTACAACCCGAGCTGGGTGTCTAACAAAAGTCAAATTCGGTTATACTTTTAAATCTTCCAACGCAGTCGGCGGAATAGTAGTCTCTAGATCATGCACATACTTACGAAGATGAGACACATGAAACACATCATGGGCACCAGCCAAACTGTTCGGCAACTCTACTTTGTATGTGAGCTTTCCGATCCTCTCTATATCTGGGAATGGTCCAACATATCGAGGTGCCAGTTTCCCCGACTTTCCGAATCGTACCACACCTTTCATCGGTGATACCTTAATGAAAACTTTATCTCCGACTGAGAACTCTAGATCCTTATGCCTCTTATCTGCATAACTCTTCTGTCTAGACTGAGCTTCCTTCATCCTACCTCGGATCAACTCAAGCTTTTCTGTCACCTCTCTCACCAGATCTGGACCCAAGACTAATCTGTCTCTAGTTTCTAACCAACATGCTGGTGATTTGCATGGCCTTCCATACAAAGCTTCGAAAGGCGCCATTCCTATACTAGTCTGATAACTGTTATTATAGGAAAACTCAACTAAATGTAGGTGATCTTCCTAAGTTCCACCAAAGTCTAGTGCACAAGCTCTCAATAAATCCTCGACTACCTTATTGACTCCCTTTGTCTGCCCGTCGTTTAAGGGTGATACGCAGTACTCATCTTGAGCTTGGTGCCTAACACATCCTGTAGACTTTTCCAGAATTCACTAGTAAACAAAGCATCTTTGTTACTGACTATACTACTAGGAATTCCATGCAGTCTAACTATGTTCTTCATAAACAATTTAGCTAAAACATGTGCTACCCTGGTTGACTTAGCTGGAATGAAATGGTCACTCTTGGTCAACATGTCCACTATGACCCATATACTTTTATTTCCTCTATTCGACCTTGGCAACCCATCTATAAAATCCATGGATATCGAATCCCATTTCTAAACTAGTATCTCCAAAGGTTGAAGTAATCCACTTGGCTTTTAATGTTCGTCCTTCACTTGTTGACAGTTCTCACACTGCCTAACCCATATGCCAACATCCTTCTTCATACCTTCTCAGTAGAAGCTCCTCTTTATATATTGATACATCTTGGTTCCCCCGGGATGAATCATAAATTTGGATTGATGACATTCCCTAAGAACTTCTTTCCTCAAGTCCTCGACATTCGGAATACACAACCGTCGCTTTTATCTCAACCATCCCCTCTGATCAAGCTTAAAATCTTTTAAATCATCAATCTCCGACCCAACCTCAAGCCTTTTAATCTTCTCGGCTAACAATGGGTCTTCTTTCTGCTTAGAAGCAATCCTATCGATCAGTATTGGTCGAACTTCCAAGCTAGATATCATGGAAGTGCTTTGACTAGAACTAGCAGTCGATCTTAACTGCACACTACAAGTAGTCAAAGCTTCAAGATCTTTCTATTCCACCAACATAGCTAACACCACATTCTGACGTTTCCTGCTAAGAGCATCCGCTACTTTATTTCCTTTTCCAGGTGTATATTCTATACCAAAATCATAAGTCACTAAAAACTCTAGCCATCTTTGTTGTCTCATATTCAACTCCTTCTGAGAGAATAAATACCTTAAAGACTTATGATCTATATATAACTCAAATCTCTCACCTAAGAGATAATATCTCCATATTTTCAGTGCGAAGATCACCACTGCCAAATCTAAATCATGAGTAGGATATCTCACTTCATGCGGTCTAAGCTGTCGTGAAGCGTAGGCAATAGCTTTACCTTTCTACATCAACACAGCCCCTAATCCGGTTCCACATGCATCGGTATACATTTCCGATCCTTGGTTCCCCTCTGGAACTACTAACACAGGCACATTGGTTAACAAATGTTTTAACTTAAGAAATGCTTCCTCATATTTGTCAGACCAAATAAACTTCACATCCTTCCTAGTTAGCTTAGTCAAAGGCGCTGCTATCCTTGAGAAATCCAATGAATCTTCGGTAATAGCCAGCAAGTTCAAGAACACTTCTAATCTTAGTCACCATCTCTAGTCTCTTCCAGTTGTTAACAGCTTCGATCTTGTCTGGATCGACTGAAAAACCCTCTTTGAAACCACGTGACCAAGAAACTTAACCTCTTTTCCAAAAATTACACTTTGAAAACTTCGCTTTCAACTAATGCTGCGTTCGCATTTCAAGCAATATTCTAAGGTGTACTTCATGCTCTTTCTCATCCTTAGAATATATTAAGATGTCATCAATGAATACCAATACGAACCTATCCAAGCGCTCTTGGAAAATTTGGTTTATTAAATCCACGAAGAAAGCTGGTGCATTCGTTAACCCGAATGGCATTACTAACCATTCGTATGAACCATAACTGGTTCGAAATGCCGTCAACGGAATACGTCCTCTACCACTCTTAACTGATGGAAACCCGTCGCCAAATCCAATTGGGAAAATACTCTGGCTCCACACAACTGATCAAATAAATCATTGATTCTCAGCAAAGGATACTTATTCTTGATCGTCTTCTCGATCAACTTATGATAGTCGAAGCACAGTCTTAACGACACATCCAGTTTCTTTAAAATACTTCGGCCGCTCCCCAAGGCGAACTGCTTGGTCTAATAAAATTCTTCCCTTCTAAATCCACTAGCTGCACCTTTAATTCCTTCATCTCGGTCGGTGTCATCCTACTAGGTGTTTACTTACAGGTTCAGCTCCTGGCACAAGATCTATCCGAAACTCAATGGCTAGTTTCAATGGTAATCCGGTAACTGGCTCAAAAACATATGCAAACTCTCTTGCTACCTGAACCTGACTTATCCCTTCTTCTACTTCCATAGCACACAACAAAGTGCAAGCACTCGAGTCTAACTTCTCCATTAAGTATATAATTCGGTTATGACTATTAGGGTGTCTTAGTGATATTTCCCTATCATGGCAAAATATCCTAGCATCATATTCATCTAACCAACCCATACCCAAAATGATTCCGAAGTCTACGAAATCAAAAACATACAAACTACATCCAAACTTATGACCAGACAAATCAAGTTCTAACTGGTCACATCTCATCCCCAGAGTTGCACACCCTCCTATTGGGTTCGCAACCCTTAAGGAAGTAACAAGGTATAAGGGTTCTAAACATAACTTATCAACCAAACACTGAGATATAAATGAATGCGATGCACTGGTATGAAATAGTACCCTAACTGGTATACTCTGAATTAAAAGCGTACCTTCCATTGTGGTCTTTCCCTTCTCAGCAGCATTTGTCCTAGTAGACGATGATCCAATAGCAAAGACCTTTCCCTTCTCCGCCCTGACCGGTTTTGGGCACTGATTCTTATAATGCCCAACCTAATCGTAGTTAAAGCACTTCACTCCTTTCTTGTCTATAGCCTTCTTCCCCTTTCCAGATCGAAATTCATGGGCATAATGTCCCTTCTTATCACACTTAAAACAAACTGGATTAGCCTTCGCCTTCTTGGCAGCTTCTCCCTTCTGGATTCCTTTCTTCTTAAAAAATTTCCTCTTCTTACTCTGAAAACCCTGGGTTTCATCCTACTTCTCCTTCCCGTAAGTAGAAAACATTTATTCATTCCGGATCTCCATCTCCACAGCAACATTACTTGGATCATAGAGATGTGGCATAGTCGCCCTTGTAATATCGGGTCTTAACCCTCGAATAAACTTGTCATTTCTTTTGATGATGGTGTCAGTGGTAGCATGTCCATATCTGGACAGCTCATGAAACTTCGTAGCATACTCAATCACCGACATCTCACCCTACACTAGATCCATGAACTTTCTCGGCAATACTACTTGGCAATTTCAGACAAAAACTTTCTTCGAATCTCCTTCGAAATTCCGCCCATGTCAACTCTTCCTTGGGAACTCCCACGGTAACACTATTCCACCAATGAAGCACTGCTCCTTGCAGCTGTCTAGAGGCAAGCCTCCTCTTTTGCTCATCGTTTAATCCAAAGTCAGCAAAAATCCTTTCACAATGCAAAAGCAAGTTCTCTACTTCTATAGCATCCTCCATCCCTAAAAACGACTTTCCACCAAGACCATTATAATCCCTGCTCAGCTTAGCATAGTTGTTGCCAACTGGGGCCATGGGATTAGCTCCTCCAACATTCCCAGCATTACCTCCAGTTACTCCTACGGCAGCTCCTGCTTGCATCAGATTGACGAAGAACTGATAGATCATCCCCATATTTACTGGCGGATTTCCAGCACCTATGTTGACATTTGCATTTGGATTAGCATTTGCCTATTGACCCTAGTTTCTTCTGTTGGGTCGATCATTTCCATTGGTTGTGGTGCTTCCTCCACCTAGATTTCCTCTTTCATTTCATGCTTCCATATCTTCCTTTCTCGCAAATCTTACGGAAGAACGTTCTAAGAGAGAGGGGAGTACGTACTTATAGATATACATAACAAGTACAAGTACGTTACTATAGCATTAACCCAAACCCTGATCTTATTTTCTGATTCATTGGATTATGTTTTGAAAAACCTTTTAGATTTAAATTTCCTTTTAAATTTACATAAACCTATACTCTGATACCAACTTGTAACATCCCCTACTTGGAGGCCCTAAACTAACGGCTAGGGACACTGCAGTCATCCATAGTTATTAATTCTCGATGACCAAATTCGGTAATGTTAGATACATTGATATAACAAAAACACATGGATATGGAAAATTTTAAACCATAAAGCAAATTTCTCATTCCACTTCAAATCATATTTCAAATTCATTACATATCCCAATTTCGAGAACCACGTTTAGAGAAAATATAATTATTAAAAAATATGCCAAGAGCGACATATGATGATGCCCTCTTGGATGATCAGAGTCTAACATAGGCAATTAAACAACTTTGCCATTACTCCCAAAACACGGTGGAATCAAACAAAAAGAACTCCTATTAGCTAGCTTGCCTCCTGCACGTCTCCGTAAGCTTATTTGTCAAAAGGAGAACCCAAAAACCTCAACTTTCAAACTACTCAAAATTAATTGAGCACCCGAGAGTTTAAGAGGAAAACATAAACTTCGAGTCAGACATAAAGCCTGGTATAAATAATAATCTTCCATCTCGAACCATATAGATATCTAGTGAGACCACGCCGCTTAGTGGAATGTGTTTTCCCCTCACTAGTATCTTAACCAAAATTTATAATAACCATATATTGTGTACCTGCATCCGCAATGGTTAAAGCATAACATAGTAAAATGTATCATGATAATATGAAAACATGTAATATATTCTAGATTTCCCATGCCTATTCATTTGACTGTCTGTCTCAAGTTATAGTTTTTAGGGCCACTATTAACCTAATAGTTTTCATGGGCTAATTAATAACCAGTTCAAAGCTTATTGACTATTTGTCCGATTTCATAGTTTTCATGGGCCATTAAGAATCTATTGGCCTCTATCAATAACTTCATCCAATTATAGTTTTCATGGGTTCATTATAAACCTATTGGGATCGCCAATAACTTCTCTCATGTCATAGTTTTAATGATTTAACTATGAACCTATTAATCTCTTTCAATAACTTAATCCGGATATAGTTTTCGTGGGATCACTAAGTACCTATTGGCCACTGCCGAAAACAATTTTCATATATAATTTTCATGGGTTTACTATGAACCTGTCTAAACTGACAACTCTTTAATCTGTCTTTGGGGATCCTACTTTCTGGTCTACCTGACCTCCTGGATGCAATTCTACTTACATAGGAGTTAACTCAATTTATATTCACTACTAGGTCAACCTAGCTGGTTATTCTGCCCTAACTCCCTAAGATACAGTTATGGGTTAATTATAAATTGAATTTGTTTATAAAAGAAGCACACATGATACTAATCATAACATGATAATGCAACCATCCATAGTTCAATGTCCTTGTAATAATTTTCAAATGAAACATGGTTAATACCTTTAATTATTATTTCTAACAAGGAAAAGCTTCTTTAAAAACTTCTAAGTTAAATGCCATTTCAAAACTCTTTCATATTGCCATGGGTTTATCTTTTAAAATTTTAGATTGAGTTCTTTGTTTTGAAAACTAAGGCTTTCAAAACCTTAGACGCTCTCTTTCAAAACCATTAAATTATACCCTTCGAAAGCATTCAAATCACCTTTTCAAAACACTTAAACATATGCCTTTCGAAACACTCTGAACATCTCTTTCAAAAGAATCAGAACCTTTCTTTTGAAACCATTAAAACATCACATTCGAAAGTATTAAAGCTACCTTTCAAAACCTCTTAGTCCAAGTAGGATTCATAGAAGCATCGCATCGAAACCATTTTAAAGTATCCCTTTCAAAATCATTGGGTTTAACCTTAACTATAACTTCTGGGTCAAAGTGAACATAAGCGAAAGTAACCCTTTGGAAAACATTAATCTCCAAGTAAAAGAGTTTGGGAAAATAGATGGCTTCAAAACCACTCTTTCGAAAGCAATAATCTTTAAGTAAAATAATAGGGAGAAGTATAGCTTCGAAATGACCTTTCGAAACCATTGCCTTCGAAACCTTTGACATAAATGTTTACAGGGAACCTTTCGAAAGCATTAGGAACTGGCTTCAGTATTAATAAAACAAATGTTTCCCTTTCGAAAGCATTGTTATAAGGCCACAAAGAAGAGCGACCTTTAACCTATTCGAAAGGTATGAAGACGGCCGCAAGGTTTCGACTAGGTTCAAAACTACCCTTTCGAAAGCTCCTTTTTAAAACATAATATGTGGCAACTTAATCGAAAGCTACCTTTTAAAGGCGACAACCCCTTCAGAAACTATATAAAGTTACTTCAACCCCTTTCGAAAGCATCTTTTAAAAGCAAAGTAAGCAGTATCCCTTTCGAAAGCAAAACAAACACCAGTGGGTTGATTCGAAAGCTATTTAAAATGGCATCGGCCCCTTCGAAAGCATGGTTTTGACACTATACCTTCCACCTTTCTCCAATCCACTACGTACCAAAGAGTTGATATCATGTGCATTGGTTTCGAATTGGTCGGCAGGGAGGTATGGGGTCGAAAGGTTGCAAATGGAAGTGGCACAATAGTAAATTTAAGCAAAACTGTTTTGTTTCCTTTTAAAGTAAATGTTTTTCACCTAACCTAACTTATTTGTAAAAATATAATTGATTGCCATAACCTTTACAAAAACCTTTTGTAAAAAGGCAACCGAATTCATCATTTATAATTAAAAATAATTAGTAAAGAAGCCCTTCCCTTTAACAAAACAATTAAGACATTTAAGTCCTCCAACTTAATTAATTAATTTCCATATTAAATTACATAGGAAAAATCCCCAAAAATCATCTTAAGTCATTTTTAATATGTTATCTAACATATATAAATTTTACACCCAAAATCTTTTATATATTTTCCAAAATAAATTTTAAACCCAAATCATCTATTTCTTCCATTCAAAAATTCATAATAAATTATCCATAGCTTGGATAATTATAAAAATTTAAACCCATCTCCAAAATAATCTTTTACATAACACATTAAATATTCATGGCATTCGAAACCCATTTTCCATGATTTTATCCTTAAAATCAAATCAACCGTTTTTCAAACACATTTGTTTAAATCAAACATGGCATTTTATCATAGCATATCATCATTACAATCATCAAAACATATTTAAATATAAAACCCGAAATCAAAATGTTTGTGAAAGAAAAAATGAGATGGTTTTGATTATTATTCACCTTGCTTTGGATAGGGAATTTGAGAATTGATCTTGCTTAATCCTTATTTGCTTGAACCCTAAGCTTTTAGTTGATTTTAATCTCCTTTTCCCCTAAGGTTGTGGACGGCCTTGCTCTTTGATTTATGTTTTTTATTTATGAATCTATGAGAATGAAAATGGAATAAGGATTTAGGAGTTATGGTGGACGGCTATTTCCCATAATACCCTTGCATTATTCTCTTATTAGTTAACTTATAAAACTATTTCATAAAACCATTCTTTTGATCTTATTAAGTTAAGCACGACCTATATTTTAGTTTTCAAATCTAGATCTCCTTATCACTCTAGTTTCTACATTATTCTATTTAATTTATCTAATTAAATCTCATGAATAATGTTATTTAAAATTAAGGGTGTTATACCAATTTAATAAAAAAATTAAGATATTTCAAAGTGATGGAGGAACAAAATATGAATCTAGCCTATTTATTAAATTTTATAATCAACATGGTATAATACATAAGAGAACTGCACCTTATTCGCCTGAAATGAATGGTAAAGCTGAAAGAAAAAATAGGACTCTTCTCAAATTAGTTGTAGTTGTTTTATTAAATTTGGGTGCAACATTACACTGGTGGGAGGAAATTTTTGTTAACTCTTTGTTATATTTCAAAAAGAATTCCTAAATCTAAGAGCGGAATTTTACCTTTTGAGATTTTTAAAATCATAAACCCAACTTGTCTTATTTTAAAACTTGGGGTAGCTTAGCATATGTTCGTATTTCTGACCCTAAAAGAATTAAATTAACAAGTCGAGCATATAAATGTGTTTTCTATTCCATTAACAGTAAAGCATATATATTTTTTGATTCGAATGCTCAAGTTATAATTGAGTAGGATGATGTTAATTTCTTTGAAATTAAATTTCCGTTCAAACTTAGGAATAATGGGGGAAAATCTACCACTAATAATCCAATATTAAAAAATAATAAACATAATGTGAAAATTGAATCTGAACCTAGAAGAAGTAAAAGAGCTAGGATAGCTAAAGATTTTGGTCCAGAATATTATGCTTATGCACTAGAAGAGGACCCTGCTAATCTAAAAGAAGCTCTGTCTTCTTTAGATTCAGCCCTCTGGCAAGTAGTTGTAAATGATGAAATGAAATCTCTTGAATCTAATAAAACATGGCATCTTGTTGACTTACCTTCAGGTTGTAAAACTATAGGTTGTAAGTGGGTACTTAAAAAGAAGTTGAAATCTGATGGTATAATTGATAAATATAAGGCTCGTCTTGTAGCTAAATGATTTAAACAAAGAGAAAACGTTGAATTTTTGATATCTTTTCACCTGTTACAAGAATAACATCAATTTGAGTATTAATTTCTCTTGCTTCAATTTATGATATACTAATTCACCAAATAGATATAAAACTGCTTTTTTGAATGGTGAATTAAATAAAGAGATTTATATGGACCAACGGAAGGTTTGGATATACCTGATCAAGAGCATATAGTTTGTAAATTAGATAAATATCTATATAGTCTTAAGCGGGCATCTAAACAATGACATGAAAATTTTGATAATGTACTTATTTTACATGGTTTTAAAGTAAGTGAAAGTGACAAGTGTATTTATTATAAATCCGAGAATAACATTTGCACTATCATATGTTTATATGTGGATTATTTACTTATATTTGGTTCAAATATTCATGTTGTGAATCATGTTAAGTCCATACTATGTTCCAATTTTGATATGAAAGATCTTGGTGAAGCGAGTGTAATTCTTGGTATTAAGATTACTAAGTCTGAAAAGGAAATTTCGTTGGATCGATCCCGTTATATTCAGAAGATGTTAAAGAAATATAATTACTTTGAATGTAAACCTACTAGTACATCATATATTCCAAGTGTAAAACTATTTAAGAACAATGGTGAGGAGTAAGACAGTCTGAATATGTGAGCATCATTGGCAACCTTCGGTATGCCACTGATTGTACAAGACCCGACATTGCCTATGTCGTAGGATTATTATGCAGGTTTACTAGCAGACCTAGTATAGTGCATTGACACGTTATTGAAAGGGTCATGAGATACCTTGTAAGAACTATGAACCTTGGATTACACTATCAGAAGTTTCCTGCTGTCCTTGAAGGATATAGCGATGCAGATTTGAATACGTTATCAAACGATTCCAAAGCCACTAGTAGATATATTTTCAGTATTATTGGTGGAACTTTTTCTTGAAAATCTAAGAAACATGCTATTTTGGCTTAATCCACTATAGAGTTAGAAATGATAGCACTACTAGTGCTAGTGAACAAGTAGATTACTTAAGAAATATGCTAGTTGAGAGCCCCTTATGGGAAAACCTGATACCAGCTATGTTGATCCATTGCGATAGTACCACGGCTATTGCAAAAGTTGAGACCATTATTACAATGGTAAGAGATGACAAATTCTTCGTAAGCATAGTACTGTAAAAGAGTATGTCTCTCCAGGATTTGTAAGAGTGGATCATGTATGCACTGATGAAAATATGGCAGATCCTTTGACGAAAGGATTGGCCAGAGAGAAAGTCCTTTCTACGTCTAAACAATTGGAATATTGTCCATAGAATGAGAACTCGGAGAATGAGCAGTCACTCATAATAGTAACCCAACCTAATGACTGAAGATCCCAAAAACTAGATTCAGTGGGTAATAACAAGTAATGAAGTGACATAGATTGAACATGCTAGCTTCATTAAATAGAAGCATGTAGTCCAGAAGCGATAAGAGGATGAGTTAAACTTCTAAGAAATAGGTACTATGTGTGGAGTGGAGTACCTAGTTTCATGTGTGCTCTTGACAGATTCACCTATGTGAATGTGGAAATGTGGCCATTTCCTACGAAATTTTGGGCAAAATTCCTAGAGCGTTCACTAAACTGGTATAGTCGTGCATGACCTTTAAAGCATGGGCTTAGACTACACCCTAGAAAAGTTGTGTATGGTTTGATGTCAGAGATAGAATTCAAAACTATGAGTCACTCTAGTATAATCTAGATCTTACTCACTATACAAATGTTCAAATCCAAATATACCTTTGTTTATGCTCAATCTTATAAAATTAAAAATTGCTTGAGAAATATATTTTTTAAAATTCAAGTGGGTGATTGTTGGACAATTTGGTTTTAAAGTGGATTATTAAAAATATCGAGAAGTGTATAGAATACCCCTCTTTAGTCTCACATTATGGGGAACTATAAAGTGTTTCTATTTAAATATAGGATTCACAAGAGAAAGGATGGGCCCTTTGGGCACCCAATGTTTTATCTTGTGTTAAGAGGGAGACCATGCTGACCATCACATGCGCACGCGTCGATCGACCGACTCGACTCGACCCGACCTGGGTCGGGCCGGACTTTGCTTGGCTAATGTGATGTAGAACTCTTTATTTTGACACAGTATTTTTAAACCAACTTTTACTTGGTAATAAGACCCAGTACACTCAGATTTGATATTTTCTCATGAATCAACACCTTTTTCTACTCAGTTTTCTTTATATAAACCAAACTATTTGACATAATTCTTATCAGTTTTCAAAACCGAGTTCTCTTCTTCTGCCTTAAAACACAACTTTAGATTCAAGCAATACTTTTGGATGCTATAGATTCAGTGGTCTTTGTGCAAGAGACTGTTGATACTGATATTTAGGGTTGTTTTATCCTAGAGGTAGCGCTGCATCAGAGACTGCCTTGCACAATTCTAGCACAGTGGCGAAACGTCTTAAAGAGAGCGACCTAATCTAAGATTCAGCCACAAAGACATAGATTCAGATCGAGGTACACCAATTTAAGACGATATGGCTTCGATCATTGATGACTCTACATCCTCGATGTCAATGTTTTAAGTTCCGGTTGTGCCTATTGCATCGTTTAGATTCGAGGGCCTGCATTTCAATGATGGCGCCAAAAGATGGAGTCCTTTTTGACTACGTGGAGGTGGTCATTGTACTGACAATAGACATAACACAGCTGCTGGACAAGCCCAATGAAGCGGAGATAGAGCAGATGTGAGCCTGGATAGAAACATCAAAAGAGCTACAAACTTGAATGGAGCATGATTATTGTGCAAGAATTTCATCCTCAACGGACTCGGTGATGACCTGTACGATTACTACAACTCAGACAAGTCAGCAAAGAAGATTTGGGTTGCATTGCAATAGGAATATGATACCGAGGAAGCTGGAGCAAAATGTATGCTGTCAGTCGTAATTTGAAGTTTCGAATGATGGACGACAAATCTGTGGAGGCGCAGCCGCACTATCTTCATAAAATTGTGCAAGAGATCATCTCCGACAATATGGCTTTAGATGAGCAACTTCAGGTTGCTATGTTAATTGATAAAGTACCCTCTAGTTGGAAAGACTTTAAAAATATTCTCAAGCATAAGACTAAGGAGTTTTCCTAAGATAGTTTGATTATTCACCTTCGTATTGAAGAGGAGGCCAGAAAACAAGACCAGAAAGAAGTGGTGCTTGTTGTATCTAGCAATAACACTAAGAAATCCATAAACACGGGTCTGAAACCAAACGCCAAAAACTCCAAAAATCAAAATTGCAAACCAAATCAGAACCGCAACAATCAGCCTCAGAATAAACAACAAAATGCCCATCTAAAGAATGGTATTGGATAGTTGTTCTTATGTTACAACTAAGGAAAACTATGACATATGGCACGAAAGTGTCGGAACAGGCCAAATCCTGCATCGCAGGCTATCCTGACTGAGGAAGCCCTTGTGGCTATGCTTATTGAGATCAACCTAGTCGGTGGATCAAAAAGGTGGTGGGTAGACACTAGTGCTTCTCGCCATTCTACTATGATCGTGAAATGTTTAAAACATATAATGTTGCTAATGACATGAAAGGGATGTTGGGAGATTCTCACACCACTACTGTTCCTAGAATTGAGACTGTGGAGTTAAAGTTTACCTCTAGAAGAACTTGTTGCTAAAGATGTGATGCATACTCCAAAGATGAGGAAAAATTTAGTATTTGGTTTCTTATTAAATAAAGCTGGTTTTATTCAAACTATTAGATCTGACTTATACACCATCACTAAAAATAGTGTTTTTGTTGGTAAAGGATATGCCTAGATGGGATGTTTAGGTTAAATGTTGATTTAAATAAAGTTAAAGTTTTACTTATATGCTGTGTGCTTTTAATATTTACTTTGTCATGTTAATAAGCAACCGATTCATAACATGAGTAACTTAGGCTTAATCCCTAAAGTATCCATCACTAATTCATAAAAATGTGAATATTGTGGCCAAGCTAAAATTACAAAGACCCCACATGAATCTGTGTTCAGAGATGCAGAACCTTAGATTTAGTAAATTCTGATATATGTGAACTTAATGACACTCTAACTAGGGATGACAAATGCTACTTTATTGCTTTTATTGAAGATTACCCTAATTTCACTTATCTTTATCTCATAAAAAATAAAAGTGATGTGCTAGATATGTTTAAGTTATTTGTCATTGAAATTGAAAACCAATTTAATAAGAAAATTAAGAGATTTTGAAGTGATAGAGGAACATAATATGAATCTAGCCTATTCATTGAATGTTATAATCAATACGGCATAATATATGAGAAAACTGCACCTTATTTGCCTTAAATGAACGGTAAAGCTGAAAGAAAAAAATAAGACTCTTACTGAATTAGTTGTAGCTGTTTTATTAAATTCGGGTGCGGCATCACAATGGTGGGGGAAATTTTGTTAACTATTTGTTATGTTTTACACAAAATTCCTAAATCTAAGAGCAAAATTTCACCTTTTGAGATTTTAAAAAATCATAAATCCTACTTATCTTATTTTAAAACTTGGGATTTCTTAGCATATGTTTGTATTCCTAACCCTAAAAGAATTAAACTAGCAAGTCGAGCATATGAATGTATTTTAATTGGTTATTCCATTAAAAGAAAGCATATAGATATTTTGATTTGAATGCTTGAATTATTATTGAGTAAAATAATGCTGATTTCTTTAAAAATAAATTTGTGTTTAAACTTAGGAATAGTGGGGGTGCATCTACCACTAATAATCCAATAATCGGAAATAATGAACATAATGCAGAAATTGAATTTAAACCTAGAAGAAATAAAAGAGCTAGGATAGCTAAAGATTTTGGTTCAGAATATTATGCTTATGCACTAGAAGAGGACCATGCTAATCTAAAAGAAGCTCTATCTTCTTTCGATTCGGACCTCTAGCAAGAAGCCATAAATGATGAAATGGAATATCTTGAATCTAGTAAAAATTGGCATCTTGTTGGCTCACCTCCAGGTTGTAAAACTATAGGTTGTAAGTGGATACTTAAAAAGTAGCTGAAACCTGATGGTACAATTGGTAAATACAGCGCTTGTCTTATAGTTAAAGGATTTAGACAAAGAGAAAACACTGACTTTTTTGATATTTTCATCTGTTACAAGAATAACATCAATTCAAGTATTAATTTCTCTTCCTTCACTTTATGATCTACTAATTCACCAAATTGATGTAAAATCTGCTTTTTTAAATGGTGAATTAGAAGAAGAGATTTATATGGACCAAACCGAAGGTTTTGTTATACCTGGTCAAGAGTCAAAAGTTTGTAAATTAGATAAATCTCTATATGGTCTTAAATAGGCACCTAAACAATGACATGAAAAATATGATAATCTAATTATTTCATATGGTTTTAAAGTAAATGAAAGTGATAAGTGTATTTATTATAAATCCGAGAATAATGTTTTCACTATCATATGTTCATATGTGGAAGATTTACTTATATTTGGTTCAAATATTCATGCTGTAAATCATGTTAAGTCCATGCTATTGCCAATTTTGATATGAAAGATCTTGGTGAAGAGAGTGTAATTCATGGTATTAAGATTATTAAATCTGATAATGGAATTTCTTTGGATCTATCTCATTATATTGAGAAGATGTTAAAGAAATATAATTACTTTGAATTTAAACCTGCTAGCACACTATATGATCCAAGTGTAAAACTATTTATGAACGTTGCTGAAGGCGTAAGACAGTCTGAATATGCGAGCACCATTGGCAGCCTTCAGTATGCCACTAATTGTACTAGACCCGACATTGCCTATGTCGTGGGATTATTATGTACGTTTACTAATAATTCTAGTATAGAGCATTGGCACGCTATTGAAAGGTTCATGCATACCTTAAAAGAAGTGGAAATTAGCCACAAGGGCCTCTTTAGCAAGTGCAATTAGTTTCTAGGACACACGACTGAAATAATTACTTTTAAGGACAAAATGCAAAATAATTAGTTTCTAAGGCCTAAAAACCTATGAAATTATGTCCTTAAAAGTAATTGGACTGCTGACTTTGTCCTTAAAAGTAATTATTCTACTGACTTTGGTCTTGAAATTAATTTCCGTGGATGTGTGTCCTAGAAACTAATTGGACTACAAAGTTTGTCCTTCTAATGAAATGCCCCTTAAAAGAACCTTGAACCTTGGATTACACTATCAGAAGTTTCCCACTGTCCTTAAAGGATATAGCGATGCAGACTGAAATACGTTATCAGACGATTCCAAAGTCACTAGTATATGTATATTTTCAGTATTTTAGGAGGAGATATTTCTTGGAAATTTAAGAAACGGACTATTTTGGCTCAATCCACTATGGGGTCAGAAATGATAGCACCAGCTACAATTAGTAAAGAAGCAGATTACTTAAGAAATCTGCTAGTTGAGATCCCCTTATGGGAAAAACCGATACCAGCTGCGTTAACCCATTGTGATAGTACTGCAGCTATTGCAAAAGTTGAGAACTGTTATTACAATGGTAAGAGACGACAAATTTGTCATAAGCACATTACTGTAAGAGAGTATATTTCTTCAGGATCTGTAAGAGTGGATCATGTAAGCACTGATGAAAATCTGGCGGATCCTTTGACGAAAGGATTGACAAAAGAGAAAGTCCTTTCTACATCTAAAAAAATGGGACTATTGCCTATAGAATGAGAACATAGAGAATCAATAGTCACTCATAATTGTAACCCAACTTAATGACCGGAGATCCCAAGAACTAGGTTTAATGGGTGATAATAAGTTATGAAGTGACATTGATTGAACATGCTAGTTTCATTAGATAGAAGCATGTAGTCCTGAAGCGATAGGAGGATGAGTTAAACTCTTAGTGAAATCTATACTCTATGTGGAGTAGAGTACCTAGCTACAGGAGTACTCTTAATAGATTTACCTAATTGAATGTGTAAGTGTGGCCATTTCCTATGGAATTTTAGGCAAAATTCCTTGGGAGTTCACTAAACTGGGATAGATGTGCATGATCTTTAAAGCACGGGCTATAAACTGCACCCTAGAAAGGTTGTGTGTGGTTTGATGTCAGAGATGGAGTTCAAGACTATGAGTCACTCTAGTATAATCTGGATCTTACTCACTATGCAAAGGTTCAAATTGAAAGATATCTTTGTTTATGCGCAATCTTATAAAATTAGAAATTGTTCAAGAAAAATATTTAAAAAAATTCAAGTGGGAGATTGTTGAAAAATTTGGTTTTAAAAGTGAATTATTAAAAATATTGAGAAGAGTATAGAATACCCCTCTTAGTGAATAGTCTTACATTGTGGGGAACTATAAAGTGTTGCTATTTAAATATGTGATTCATAAGAGAAAGGATGAGCCCTTTTGGCATCCAATGTTTTCTCTTGTGTTAAGTGGGAGACCATGCAAACTATCACACACATGCGCACGGTGATCGACCGACTCGACTCGTCCCGACCCGTGTTGCGCTTGGCTTGGCTTGGTTAATGTGATACAGAACTCTTTATTTTTGACAGTATATTTTTAAACGACTTTGACTTAGTAATAAGATCCAGTAAACTCAGATCCGGTATTTTCTCATTACTTAATCACATTTTCTACTCAGATTTTTCCCTATATGAACCAAGCTATTTTACAAAAAATTTACCTGTTTTTAAAACCCAGATATCTTCTTCTTCTGCCTTAATACACAACTTTAGATTTGAGCAATATTTTTGGGTGCTATAAAATCAGCGGTCTTTGTGCAAGAGACTGTTGATACTGATATTTAGAGCTATTTTATCCTGGAGGCAGCGCTGCATCAGAGACTGCCTTGGATAATTCTGGCACAACGGTGAAACGACTTAAAAAAAGTGACCTAGTCCGCGACTCAGTCATAAAGACACTACAGATTCAGATCGAGGTACAAAAGTGAGACATCTTATCTTTTTTAGCAGTAATTCAAAAGACAATCCACGCGTACTATTCCAAATTTTGCTGCCAATATTCCAAATCGTAACAGTAATGATGCATATATTTGTGCATTTTTTTCATGTCGAAAACTTGAAGATAGAGATGTTTTAGATTAACCTCATCATGCATAAGATAAAATGAATGTAGAACAAGAGGACATAATTTAAGTACCCAAAAGCATTACTGAAGTGCACCAGAAAATCCCGTTCGATTGACGATAAAAGCATTTCCAACAGTTTACAAATTGCGATTGCGTAATTTTCAGATTCGATTACGAGTTGTTCTGCCACTGGAGAAAATGGGTTGGACATCTAGTTAACGGACTCCAGAGTCAGATGCATATTTAACAGATGCCTGCACAGATGCCCGACCCGGGGGTCGTTTGGAAGCCAGACGTCTATTAAACATGCACCTCGATTTGGTTATAAATTTGTAACCAAATTGGCTCCTATTACATAGTATTACGGATTGTAGTCGACTGTTGAAAGCTTGTTTAGGGTTTGAATTACGTATTCAAAATCTCATGACTCACTATTCGAGATGCTCTAACCCAATGCATTTAGAAGAAATTAGTAAGCAAAAAATAAAAGGGAAAGAAAGAATTCAAACCCAAGCTCCTCCTAAATTATTAGCAAGGAGCACACTTAAGGATAAATGACAATATTATTATGCTAGAATGTGAGTACTTTGAAATTAATCGTGTATTCAAACCATGGTTCTAAATTCCGACCGGCACGTCGGAATCATGTCCGTTCCGTTTTGGTTTCGGCATGGTCCGAATCGGAATTTCACAAATATTCCATTTTCGGTATAGGTGAAAAAAATCGTAGAGATGTTGAAAATTAAACACAAACACAAAGAAATGCATTTTTTGCTAATTAGATCGTCATTTTATTTATTTTCAAGCTGTGGTTCGTCTTCATCTTCAAATGCAGTTGCAATTGGGTTCCCTCTCTTTGTCTCCTTCAAAAAAGAGAAAGGGAGAGAGGGAGATAATTGGTGAATTAGGGTAGAGAATTAATGCAAAGGAGAAGGGCACAAAACCGAGTGGATAGAAGGAGAGAAAGACGAGGATAGAAATTGGTATGGAGGGTTCATTTAGGTAATTAGATCGGGTTGGATTTTGGGCTGTAATAATTAATAAAAATTAGCAATATAGGCAAATCTTCTATTAATTTAATGGTATAAATTAGTTTGTATAAAATTCTAACTGCATTTACAAGGTCTAATAAGAGAATAATGTACCAAAAGGAAATCGTCTGTTGTATTAAAATTGTTGTATATTACATATATTTTCATCAAACCCTATATCTTATATGTAATTCGAAGACTGCAATTTAAATTTATGTTAGTGTTGAGAATATATATATATATATATATGTGTGTGTGTGTGTGTGTGTGTGTGTGTGTGTGTGTTAGTTACTGGATTTATACAAAAAAGTATCAGAATTCACAGTTCGACACTAAAGTGGAATTTTCGAAATTTTTGGAATGGAACCGAAATTTCTAAACTTTTCAATGATCGGAATGGAAACGAAAAATAGAATTTTGAACCTTGATTCAAACTTCTCAATTCCTATAAACCATATATTTTTGGTTTATTGGAGATCAAAATTTCAATCAATAAAATGTAAAATTTTATGTTATACTTGTCAAAACACTGGAATTATATTCATAATAATGACTTGGGATCTGAAGGAAGAATATTAGTTTTGGTTGATTCATATGTTTGGGATTATATAGAGGTAACTACTATACCACTACCAACTGCTATGACTGGTCATACGCCATTATTCTTAATATTTTATGACATACAACAAGCTTTTGATGGAAAAGCCTTTATATATTTGAATACTAATCACACTAAAGAGGAAAACTGTGAATGTTTTCAATATTATTATCATAGCACTACTTTTGAGGGACATAATGCATAATTTCGTATACAAGCTGAAAATTAGAGCAAAATCTGAAATTATGTAATAGGATAAGAGATAGGAATAATACCGGTATTGTCAGACTTGAACAACAACTTGTACAAGTAATGCAACAAATTGATAATGATCCTATAAAGAATTCGCTCTATGATAACATGTTGCAAATACCACCTGAAACCATAGAGGGAACTGCATTTACAATATGAACAAAAGGTGGAAAAAAACTAAAGTTACATGGCAACAAGAGGGTGATACAATTATACAAATGCTAAATTCTTTTGTGCCAAAATGACAATTAGAAGACAGGGAAATAGAGTGTAAGCACTTATTATGAGCAAGGTAATTTTATTTATGTTCAATCAAAAATTGACAAGGAAGCTATCAAACACTATACTGTTCTATATAACTCAGACAAGAAACCACGCAACTCGCTACCAGTTATTACTTGCAAGAAGAGAATTAATAATCTATGAAGAATTTACTTATCTAATGATGTGTATATAGAGGATATCAAGCAAGCTATTTACTTATCAAAGGTAATTTTATGTTGATAAATGCCCTGGCTTGACGGTTATTCATAAAAAAAAGTTGAAATCTATTTGCATGGTGATGCAGCGCATCAAGCTATGCCCAGAAAGGAATCAACGAAACATACCTTAAGTCGCGAACAGCCCCCTAAATCGTCCAAACCCGAAGTCGGAATTTCTCCGATCCATCATACGTCGCTCCGCGATTTAACTCCATCGCCGATTCCTAGGTCGCTCAGGACATACGACCTATATAAGTCACGAAGCCCTAGGTCGCTCCAGAATTCCCGCATCTCCTTAGGTCGCGAAGGCCTGCTCCTTAAGTCGCAGTGTTCTTATGTCGCTCCATCAAGCTGTAAATCGCGAAGCCCTAGGTCGCTTCCACCTAGGTCGCTCCAGAATTCTTAAGTCGTTCTGACATTGATCCACGAGCTTGCTTATGTCGTTACTTCCCTTATGTCGCTGCCGTGTTTCTTTGAGTCGCTCTGAGATACCGAAGTTTGTTGAGTCGCTGCTTGGTTTTATTTATCGTTGTAATGTATTGTTTCTTAAGTCGTTTGCTTAGTTAAGTCATGTGTTGAGTTGTGAACGAGTTATGTGTGTTGTAAGCCTATAAATAGGCGGGTTTGTGTCATTTGTAAGGTAGTTGAATTTTGAATAAAATTTGTTGAGAGCTTTGTGCCTTCATTAAAATTGGAAGTTGAGTGTGATCTCCTTTCTCCATTTTCGAATATTCGAGTGCGCTCGAATCAACGAATTTGAAGCCGATTAACGGAATCTCGTGCGCGAGATCAACGTCGAAGGATCGTAGATCTTCTAACATTGTATCGTGCGCGATCAACGTGTTGAAGATAGCTAGAATCCAGTATCTCGAGAGATCAATGGATTTGGGCACTTGGGTATCATCAATTCATCAATTTATCTTGTTTCATCGATTCATTTTTCTACAATTCGTGATTGGATCCTGGATAGATTTGACCGCTGGTTCAGATCTACTTACGTGCTGCGTCATTTGGTATCAGAGCCAAATCAGAGACGGAAATGAGATTTTTTTAATGATCATGCCTCCGAGACGTGCCGCTATCAAAATGTTGAAGATTTGTATAGAAGACAAGAAACTGAGCAGATGGAGCAGCGTATCAATGAAAAGTTCAATGAGGGTATTGAAAAATTGGAGAAATTGATGATCAACATGAATCAAAATCAAAGGAGAACGTCACCAGTTTCGAACCAGGGTGGAAACAGGGCTTCGCCATCGGTTTCAGAAGAAAGGAGGATGTCACCCCAGTCTTATCGAGATAGGAGAGAATCATCAGTTTCAATGATGCGAGACCACCATGGGTACCGAAATGAAGAGGGAAGAACTCAACATGGTTTCAAAAATGAACCATATCGTGATGCTGAAAGACAAGGTAAAAGGAACATGAGTGGTCGTAGGGATGTAGATGGTCAGGATCGATATCGAAATACATCTGATTTTGAGGAAGACGGTGATGGAGGTAGTATTCATTATCGAGATCAAGGCCAAGTGCGAAATCAATATCGGGATTCAAAAAATGATCGTAAATGGGAGTCAGGTATGAGGATGGAAATTCCAGAATTCAAAGGTGGTATGCAAGCAGAAGAATTTCTTGATTGGTTGTCGAATGTTGAAGAAATTTTGGAATTCAAGGATGTGCCTGAGAATCACAGAGTCCAATTAATTGCTACAAGACTAAGGGGAAGAGCTATGGCTTGGTGGCAACAAACTACACTAACTCGGGAGAGAATGGGAAAATCAAAAGTTGTCACTTGGGAGAAGATGAGAAAGATGATGAAAGCGACTTTTTTGCCGTACAATTATCAATCTCTTATGTATCAACGTTTGCAGAATTTGAGACAAGGGACGAAGACAGTGAATGACTATGCAGATGAATTCTATCAATTGATTGCAAGGAATGATATTATGGAAACCGAGGAACAGCTAACGGCTAGATATGTTGGAGGGCTATGAATGCAAATTCAAGACATGGTTAATATGTTTAATACAATATCTGTTGCTGAAGCACATCAGAAAGCTCTGGCTTGGGAGAAACAAGGGAGACGAGGAAGTGGTGTGTTTACGAGTTCCAACAACCAGAATAAGGGTGCTGGTAGTAGTGCTAATGTTTCCAAGGCAGTCAATAAACCAATTGTCAATGAAGCCGCTAAAGCAAAGGTCAATAACAGTATCAAGTGCTATAATTATCAGGAGTTTGGCCATAAAAGTAATGAATGTACAAAGCCAAAGAAGGGAGCATTAGTTGCAGAGGAATGTGAGTATGAGGATGTGGAAGCTGAAATTGATTATTCTCAACTACTGAAGTTTGATGAAGATGAAGAAGTTGTGTCAGGAGACGTAGGGTGTAACTTGATGATGAGGAGGTCTTGTTTAACGCCAAAGCATGAGAATGATTCTAGTTGGCTGAGAAGCAATATCTTTCAGTCTACATGTACTATCTTGGGAAAGGTTTGTCAATTTGTTATTGATGCGGGAAGCTGCGATAACATTATTTCTGAAGAAGCCATCAAGAAGTTAGGGTTGAAGGCTGAAAAACACCCTAGATCTTATAAACTGGCATGGCTAAAGAAAGGTGGAGAAATGACAGTGGGAAGACGAGCATTTGTTACATTTTCTATTGGGAAGAAGTACAAAGATGATATATGGTGTGATGTTGTCGATATGGATGTGTGTCATCTACTATTAGGAAGACCATAGCAATATGATAGAGCTGTACAACATAATGGTCGCACCAACAGCTACAGTTTCATGTTCGAAGGTACTCAAATCACCTTAGTTCCTAAGAAGCGTGAACAAAGTGAAAGCAAGTCAGAGAAGAAAGTGGAACCAACTAGTCTATTATCTTTGAGAGAATTTGTTAAAGAAGTGGAAGATAGTGTTGAATTATTTATGTTGATTGGGTATGAAACAAGTGAAGATCTTGAAATGCCTGCGGAGGTTTGACCGGTGTTAAATGAATTTGAAGATGTCTTTCCTGCGGAATTGCCCAAGGATTTACCGCCACTAAGGGACATACAACATCAAATTGATCTAGTGCCAAGTGTTGTTTTACCGCATAGGCCGCATTATCGTATGAGTCCGAAAGAGCATGAAGAGTTGAGGAGACAGGTTGAGGAGTTGCTTGAGCAAGGGCGTGTTCAAGAGAGTCTCGGTCCTTGTGCTGTACCAGCTCTGTTGGTGCCAAAGAAAGATGGTTCGTGGAGAATGTGTATAGACAGCAGGGCACTCAATAAAATAACTGTCAGATACAGATTTACTATGCCAAGACTTGATGATCTATTGGATCAACTCAGTGGGTCTGTAATCTTTTCTAAGATCGATCTTAAGAGTGGTTATCATCAGATTCGCATAAGACCAGGTGATGAATGGAAGACCGCATTCAAGACTCAGGAAGGATTATATGAATGGCTGGTCATGCCATTTGGTCTATCTAATGCAACAAGTACATTTATGAGGGTGATGAATCAAATTTTCAGACCTTACATCGGGAAGTTTGTTGTAGTCTACTTTGATGATATCTTGATATATAGTGCTAGCACAGAGGAGCACATTCAACACTTGCGAAAGGTGTTAACTATTCTTCATCAAGAACAGTTCTATGCAGCGACGAAGAAATGCATGTTCATGACGCCGAGTGTTTTATTTCTGGGTTATGTCGTGTCTAAGGAAGGGATACAAGTGGACCAAAGTAAAGTAGTCGCAATCAGAGATTGGCCACATCCCAAAACTATAACAGAAGTCAGAAGTTTCCATGGGTTAGCTTCATTTTATCAAAGATTTATACCGCACTTTAGTAGTGTGATGGCTCCTGTTACTGATTGTATGAAAGGAAAGCAGTTTTCATGGACGAAAGGGGCAGGATCTGCTTTTGAATAGATCAAGGAACTTTTAACATCAGCACCGATTCTAGTGTTGCCAGATTTTCAGTTACTATTTGAGTTACATACAGATCCGTCCAAAGTTGGAATTGGAGGAGTGTTGAGTCAGAAGGGTTGTCCAATTGCCTATTTCAGTGAAAAACTTTCTGGAGCAAAGATGAGATACAGTACTTATGATGTGGAGTTTTATGCTATTGTGCAGGCCGTGAAGCATTGGAGACATTATTTGTTCCACAAAGAATTTGTTTTGTATACGAATCATGAAGCATTGAAACATTTACAAGGGCAAGATAAAATTGCAGCTAGGCATGCATCGTGGATAGCTTATTTGCAGCAATTTACATTCTTCGTAAAGCACAAGTCTGGAGTAACTAATCGCGTCGCCGATGCATTGAGTCGGAGGAATAATTTACTAACAACCATGCAAGTAGAGGTGATGGGTTTTGACTTACTTCCATATTTGCTTACTTCAGATTCATATTTTTTCAAGATCTTAGACAAAGTCAAGCAGGGAAACATGGATGGATATATGCTGGTTGATGGTTTTCTATTCAAAGGAAATCAGTTGTGTATTCCAGATTGCAGTCTGCGAATGAAAATCATCAAAGAATTACATGAAGAAGGACACGTGGGTCGTGACCGTACTATGCAGTTGATCTAAAAATCTTATTTTTTGCCCGTCAAGGAAGGAGGTTGAAAAGTTCGTTCAGAGGTGCCATATTTGTCAAGTTTCAAAGGGGACCGCAACAAATGCAGGTTTATATATGTCGTTGCCTATATCTACTAAACCATGGGTGGATGTTAGTATGGACTTTGTATTGGGATTACCGAAAACGCAACGTGGCAATGATTCTATCTACGTGGTGGTTGATCGTTTTTCAAATATGGTACATTTTATCGCATGCAAGAAAACGGCAGATGCACTTAATGTCGCACAGTTATATTTCAGAGAGATCTATCGTCTTCATGGGTTGCCTGAATCTATTGTATCGGATAGAGACACTCGTTTTCTGAGTCATTTTTGGATGAGTCTATGGAGAATGGTCGGGATAAAGCTGAAATTCAGTAGTGCTTATCATCCACAAACGGATGGACAAACAAAAGTTGTGAATAGATCCCTAGGTAATCTATTGAGATGCCTCGTGAATGACAATTTGAAGAGTTGGGATTCCAAGCTGTGTCAAGCTGAGTTTGCACACAACCATGCAGTTAATCGTAGCACTGGGTTCAGTCCATTCCATGTCGTTTACTCAACAATGCCTAAGGGACCATTAGATTTATCTACAGTACCACAGAAGAAAGGAGTGATCAAATGAGCTAGTGATTTTGTGAATGAATTGCAAGAGTGCCACAAGGTCGTGCAAGAACGATTGCTTAAGGCGAATGAGAAATATAAGCAATCCGTGGATATTAAGCGACGAAATGTTGAGTTCAAAGAAGGAGATTTTGTATATGCAGTATTGACTAAGGATCGATTTCCTATTGGTACTTACAACAAACTGGATGCTAGAAAGATTGGCCCTTTGCAAATCGTAAAGAAAATTAATGAGAATGCTTATCAGTTAAAATTGCCGGATCATATCCATAATGCTGACGTTTTCAACGTCAAACACTTGATTCCATATCATGAGAATAAGCATGTCGAAAAAGAGGAAAGTGTGAATTCGGGGTCGAATTCTTTTCAACCAGGGGAGGATGATGCAGCGCATCAAACTATGCCAAGAAAGGAATCAACGAAATATACCTTAAGTCGCGAACAGCCTCCTAAATCGTTCGAACTCGAAGTCGGAATTTCGCCGATCCATCATACATCGCTCCGCGACTTAACTCCATCGCCGATTCCTAGGTCGCTCAGGACATACGACCTATGTAAGTCGCGAAGCCCTAGGTCGCTCCAGAATTCCCGCATCTCCTTAGGTCGCGAAGGCCTGCTCCTTAAGTCGCGGTGTTCTTATGTCGCTCCATCAAGCTGTAAATCGCGAATCCCTAGGTCGCTTCCGCCTAGGTCGCTCCAAAATTCTTAAGTCGTTCTGACATTGATCCGCGAGCTTGCTTATGTCGTTACTTCCCTTATGTCGTAAAGCATCGTAGGTTGCTGCTTGCTTATGTCGTTACTTCCCTTATGTCGCTGCCGTGTTTCTTTGAGTCGCTCCGGGATACCGAAGTTTGCTGAGTCGCTGCTTGGTTTTATTCGTCGTTGTGATGTATTGTTTCTTAAGTCGTTTGCTTTTTGTTAAGTCATGTGTTGAGTTGTGAACGAGTTATGTGTGTTGTAAGCCTATAAATAGGCGGGTTTGTGTCATTTGTAAGGTAGTTGAATTTTGAATAAAATTTGTTGAGAGCTTTGTGCCTCCATTAAAATTGGAAGTTGAGTGTGATCTCCTTTCTCCACCTTCAGATATTCGAGTGCACTCGAATCAACGAATTTGAAGCCGATTTACGGAATCTCGTGCGTGATATCAACGTCGAAGGATCGTAGATCTTCTAACGTGGTATCGTGCGCTATCAACGTGTTGAAGATAGCTAGAATCCGGTATCTCGAGAGATCAACGGATTTGGGCACTTGGGTATCATCAATTCATAAATTTATCTTGTTTCATCGATTCATTTTTCCACAATTCGTGATTGGATCCTGGATAGATTTGACCGCTGGTTCAGATCTACTTACGTGCTGCGTCACATGGCATTAAAGATGACTTTTATGAGGTAATCGAAGAAGTCTTTCTTACATGTTCCCTTTGAGAGAAGCCATCTAACACCCATAATTAAATACTTATGGCTTATATGAATGTGGTGTATAAACTATTTTAAAGGCAATCTGTACTAGGATCAATTTTTTACTAAATATACTTAATTTATAATAACCAATTTTTCTTGATTTCAGGTACAAATATTCAAGAAAATTTATGTTAGCTCATGAACTTGTTAGAAACTTCAGGAAAAGGCATGGCAAAGACATGCATTAAAATTGACATGCAAAAGAGGTATGACAATATAATCAAAGAACTTAGATGCCATATGATGAATATGATGGGTTTTTTCTGTTTCATCAAATAATCTTATAAATGAGTGCATTTCTACTCCTACATACTCTATTGTATTAGATGATGTTTCTGCTGGATTTATACATTTCAACAAAAGGATAAGACTGGGGGACCCCTTATCACTCAGTTTATCCTGCATTTAATGAATACTTATTTCTCAAGTTAGAAGAAGTTATCAGACATAAGAAAGTGATGTCTATCCATATGGTTGGTCCAATCAAGTTTTTCTAGTGTTGATACTGATAATGCTAATGCTATCAGGATAATTCTTATTGATTTGGATGTTCATAGTGGTTTACAAATAAGTTTTATAAAATCAAAGAAATATTTTAGTGATAGTGCATTAGTTAAGCAAGATATTCTACAAACTGTAGAAATGCAACAGGGAATTCACCTATTAAATACCTTGGTACTCCCTTATCATCTTAGTATATGAATTATGCTAAGTGGCTGCTTCATTGCAAAAAATTACGGACGATTTAGATATCAACTTCATTAACACCGTCATTTGACCTATGGTGCTATATTGGTTACTTATATGTCAACCTCCTGCTATTTATAAAATAGAACATTGTGTGCTAATTTTTCTAGGGTGGTAAACTAGTTTCATGGGATGTTCTATGGCGACCTAAGGTTGAAGAAGGCGTTAGTCTAAAAAATAGAAGCTTTGAAATCTGGTGCTACACTTGAACCTGAGAAATGAATGAATTACATAAGAAAAGAAATAGAAAAATACAGTAGAATGAAGTAGAAATAAGAATAACATTTTTTTATCAATTCATGGTAAATACATTCTATTGCAGATTTTTTTTATAATAATTGATAATGCTCTAATGAGCTTATTACAACCCAATTTCCAACTTGATACGTAACATTCCCTCATCCTTGAGAATGGACCTTGTCCTCAAGATCTAAAGCACGATAAATTTTACTCATCAAGTGCTTATATATCCCAGTGCATGTTTCACCCACAAAAACTCATTGTGATATAACACTGAATGTATTTATCACCTCCCTTTCAAACTTGTACCATTTAATGAGAACAACTTTAAGCCATACTAGGTTTTCCTCCACTTGTGTATTGTTTATATAAAATTGAAATCACTCAAACTATGAGATAAAATATGATACTTTGACTAATATGAAATGTGGTTTACTTTGCTTGCTAGGTACGAGCATCTCCAATAGCTTCAGTCCTGAATATTCAGAGCTAAATTTGAAAGAAAAGCCCACAGGCGTCCAACGTCAGGAGTCCATTGAATGAGCGTTCAACATTAAATATTTAGTGTATTTGTGTAAATTTTGTATTGTTGGACGCCCATTTAATGAACGCCTATGCTCTGACGCTCATTAAATGGGCGTTCATTTCTAGTTCAATTTCCTGAAGTGGAAACTGAACATCCAGCTGAATGTTCAGTTTGGATGGGGTGTATACGTTGAATTTTGAAGGCCGAATGTTGACTACTGGAGTTCCTCTAAGTTGATGCTTAGGGTATTACTGAAGATGGGTGCAGGAAGCTTTGTTTGGTGAAATATGAATGTAAAGCTGCATTTATATAGACCGGATGTTTTTCATTCTTGGCATTATATCCTTGTATGATACTGTAACATCCCGCCTTTTTGTACGCTTTAAGTAGACACGCATGCCGACTCAAACCATACAGAAGGACGAATTGTTATTTGGGGTGAATAAGAAAAAAAGAAAGAAATAAAAACAAAACAGAATCTCACAGCGAAATGACAAAATATAATAATCAAATAACAGTTCATGAAGCTGTTTACAAAACATTTGATTATACTGATACAATACAAAAATCAGAGTTACACATATCAGAGATAAATACATAACATTGCAGCAGAACAGTATGATGCAGTGGAATAATATAGTAAATAAATATGAGTGTAAACGGCATTGGAGATGTTTACAGGTTTTAACATCTCCTATCCAGTGTCTAACGTGAGTGCAGTAACTTAAGAGATGTTCGGGATTCACATCTCCTAAGGATCCGTTAAACTATCTACTATATAGTACAATACGCTATTATAATAGTGTCTAAAGTAAAGTATACTATTTAAAAATAGCATTAAGGCTTTACATTTTCCACCTTAACACATTTTTAGGTATGCCAATAGTCTATACAGTACCGTAGCTCATTGTAAACTGGAGCCGCCAGAGGATATACCACATAGGTACGACATAAAACAAACTCGTAGAAGGCGCGCTAGGGTAGATGACACGGCACAACTAGGCAATGCCAAGGTAAATATACCAATTACGCATCCGGAATGTTGGTAACGCATAGCCGCAACTACCGCCCAACTCGAAACACACTCCTGAGTAAAATCGAAGAGTGGCCACCAAATAAATTGCAAGTCAGAATATAGTATCGATGGAATGTGTCCGATTAGAGGAGCTAACTCCTTGACCCGGAATCGCTCCTGTTTTAGCCACCTTATGCTAACTCACGGGAGTTAGGTCCACGTAAATATACTTTTAGGATCGTCGCCACCATCCTACTTCATTCTGAAATCTCCACTGCGTACACAGTTGTCAAAGTGGTTTTCGGTATTGGCAAAGAGTATGAAAACATCCAATCCCGGTCTCTTTAACAACCAATCGCTTATTACACATTGGATGGTTCTTTTACATTTCCAAAACCATTTCATAATTGATATCAAAATATCATATTCAATTCAAATCATATCATTTTCGAAATCATTACTCATATTTACCTTTGAAATCATATCGCATTTGAAATCATAGTTCGATAATTATATTTCCTTTCAAAGTCAAATTCACACTTTATATCAAAATATCGTATTCTCAAAATTATATTGCTTTCAAATCATATCATTTCAAAAATCATAATTTCTTCCAAAATCATAGTTCCAAAACAGGTTAAATTCTTACTCCAAAAATCATCATTCAGTTCATTATACATTTAAATTCCAACTTAGGTTATAACATCATTTGGCCTTATTTTCCTTTAAACAATGAATTGAATTTAAACACTTTCACTTTACTTGGTTTGGAAATTCAGAAATTTGTTTAAATAGTTAAAATGCTCTAGAATAGTTTAATTATAGGTAAAAATATTTTAATTTGATTTAAGATAGTTAAATAGATTAAATTTAGATTAAATATGATTTAAAATAGATTAAATAACTTTAAAATAGATTAATCATATTTAAATTAAATTAAAAAATGGTTTAATTTATTTAAACTAAATTGAATTGGTTTAAAATAGATTAAAATAATTTTTATGGTTAATATTGGTTAAATAGTTTAATAAATTTGAAAATCTTAATAATTAGAAATTTTGGATTTATATAAAGTTTTAAAACAGTTTATATTAAAATATGAGTTTGGAATTTTATATCAGTTAAACTATTCATCCCATTTCAACATATTTGAACCATTTGAAATTTCCAAATCGACAAACCAAATTTCAATAAACTATCGAATTTCATATCGTTAAAAATCCATGTTCAAAATATCAATACGCATTACTCCAACTTCAAAATATTTCAAAGTTATTTTCAACAAATTCAATAACTCAATTTCGATAGAATTTCATTTATACATAAAATTTTAACTTTAAACTTCCAATTTACTTTCTTAATGAAATTCCTTTTTAAACCAATTCGCATTTCAACACAAACTTGATTTTTCAAAAATACTTCAATTTACATAAATCAATCTTATTTCAAAATATCAATTGATTAAATTCAAAAATTTAAGGATTTAAAATCATTTAATTTAACCAATCCGGTGTCCGTATATAATTTTCTACCCTAGGGTCAAGTGATACAGATATTTATCATTTCAATCCGCAATTAAACATTTTACGGTTGTATATCATTTCAAACCGCAATCCTGAAATAAATAAAAATCCATAACGAACTTGCAGTTTATAACGGTATAAGATACAACATCCATTCAACCAACATCAACAATTAACATCCATCACCATCATCATCCAAATCAATCAATAAATATCAATATAGAACTGATAATCAATAACAGATATTAAACTGGCAATTTATATTCAGTAATAAATTAAATAACGATTTAATGCAAATAAATTCAAATTAACTGAAATGATGATTTAAAATATACCAAACAGTCACAGATAAATTTCAAGTTCACATCAAAAATTAATTTAACTAACATAAGAAATTTTAGAAGTTGTGAGTGGGTTAAATCACTCACCTTAGAATTTAAATCAAATTTAAATTCAAAATAAGCCCAAAATTTGAACGGTCTCAGAATTCATCCAAACCAGCGTCAAAATGTCTGGAATTTCAGTACGATCCTAACAAAAGAAACCACGCGTAAATCGGGCATCGTATGCGAAAGTTATTGATATTAGAACATTCGAATTAGAAATTTAAATTTAAATAAAATAAAATACATTACCATGTCAACATCCTTCCTCACGTGAATCCCTGTTCACGCTACCTGTAACAACCCTGAGATTGCAATTACCGAATAATAAATTAAAATTATGATTTTAAGTTGAAAAGGGAGCTAAACAAATATTTTGGGAATTTAAATTTGCAATTGGTTTGCAAATTAAAGTATTTTGGGTTTAAAATGGGAAAATTAATATTTTTGAAATTTAATATTTAAAAGGGGAATTTTTAAGTGTGATAATGAGTTTAATTGGCTAATGAGACAATTATATGGTTTTGATTAAAACTAGGTTACTACTTAGGATTTTTGTTCAAATGATAACATTAGAAAATTTTCTTTTAAATTTATATATGCACTTAAGTAAATGAACTAAGCCTTATTGGGTTGTAAAACCCTCATAACAAACCCATTAGCCTACCAACTCTATATAATATCTTAAACCCATTTCATAACCCTAACCCTCATCCTCTTCATAAATTCCTAAACCTAAACCTAAGCAAAACAAATGGCCTCCCTTTAGAAGACCAATCTCCATCTCTTCATAATTAGACTTGTTTAATCCTAGCAAGGTAATGCAATCCTAGGCCTAATCACCTTCTAATCTTTATTTTAATCTTTGAAATCTCTTTGTAATCCTTGGTTTTGTTCTCTTTTTAATTTTGAAGCTCTCTAATCCACATCCTCTTTGCTTTGGAAAGTTGCACTTGAAGTGTTTGCTTATTTGCTTGATTGGTGGAGGTAATTACTATTGATTAGTAATTAATGCTAGTTGTAATATTGGTAATTACTATTGATTAGTGATTATTGCTAGTAGTGATTATTGCTAGTGAAAATTTGTTTCCAAAAACTGAAAAAAAACACCCCAAATCGCCTAAAAACACAAAAAATAGTTGGCTGGAAATTGCTTCAGCCTGAAACAAGCTGAAATAGTGATCTGGGTGCACCAGAACAGGTCTGGATTGCACCCAGACTGGTGCAGGCTAGCCCAGTTGGGCTAGCAAGGAGCAGGCTAGCCCCCTAGGGGGCTGGCGCATGGCATTCCACCCAGCCCACGCGGGCTGGGCATGGAACCTACCCCCAGCCCGCCTGGGCTGGGGCATATTTCAGGAATAAGCATAATAAACACAGAACAGATACACTTAGTACAATACATCTTAATTAGATCCAAATTAAATCAAATCCCTTCCTTATGTTATTGATAGATAAGTTAGGAATATGTATAGGAATCCGTTATATTCCGTAGTATTCCTTAATTAATTATCTATCTTTGAATCGTGCTTAACTCGCATCTTCATCTCAGCCTCGAGTTACGCATCCTTCCGTTCTCGAAGGTTCTATTTTATTTCACGATCAATCTTTTAGAGTTTTTTGATACGGGTGTCTCTCACTCATTCGTATCAAAGGAACTAGTTGATACTTTATCTTTGGATGTTACTTGTATGGTTTCTTCACTAAGGATTGTGAATCTCATTGGTGGATCCACGACCCTTAGCATGCTCTGTGAGAATATAAATATTGATCTTTGTGGATTTTCTTTCCGTGCGAATCTGCACGTTGTGGATTAGATGTTATAGACGATTTCTATATTTAAGGAATTGCGGGGACGCAATTTTCTTAAAGGGGGGAGTCTGTAACAACCCGTGATTGCGGTTACCAAATAATAAATTAAAGTTGGGATTTTAATTTAATTGGAGCTATTAATGAATTTTTAATGTGGCTAATTTGTTCAAAATTTAGTCATTTTGAATAAATTAATATTTTGGGCTTAAGTGTAAAATGGAGCATTTCAAGGAAATTAATTAGGGAAATTTGTAATTTATATTATTGCAAAATTTTATATGTGTAAAATAGTGCAATATTTGATTTGGGAAATTAATTTGCAAATTATTTGCAAAATGGTGATTTTGGCTAATATTAACTATAAACGGTGTTTTGGAAAAATTAGGGGTTAAAATGTAAAATATTGTTGATATAGGATTTTATGAAATGGCTAAAAGTAATTGTTAACATATTTTCATAATTTTCTATGGTTTGAAATGTATTTAGTAATTTGTATGTGGAGTGTACTTAGAGAAAATTGCCTATATATGTATGCACATGAATAATACAAAGTCCTAATGGGTATTAGATCCAATAACCCTAACCATTAGCCTATAAAGTATCTTTTACTCTCCCATTTCAGCCAACACTTCATTTCATAACCACTAAAACCTAATTAGAATGCTTCAAAACCTAGTCATGGCCTCCTAAGCAAGACTCCAATCTACACCAAATCAAAGAGAGTTAATCCAAACTACTAAAAGAGGTAATAGCAATCACAAAACCCACCTCTAATTCATTCTTTAATTTCTGAAATTATTTTGTAATCCTCTTTTTTTTTGTGCATTTAGATTGTGAAACTCTTTGATCTTCTTTTCATTGCTTGGAAAGAGGTAATATATGCTAGCTGAAATTATAATTAGTTTATTGCTGTTAGTAAATTAGGCATATCTCATTCATCTTAAATCGGAAATAAGATTTTCTTGAAGTTCTGGAAAGCTTATTCTGTAGCCTATAACTTTCATGTTTTGAGCTTTGCCTAATTTTGTGGTTTCAATGGTCGAAATCACGTTTGTTTGTCGCTGACCTGACAACAAACTACAAGGTTGATAAAATAAAACCCTGAAATTGATTTGGCCATAAGTTACTCGTTTTTGATCCGAATTAGATAATTTTGGATGTTCCGGAAAGCTTAAAACATATGCTACAATTTTTGTTCAGTGAGTTTTCTATAATATTGCCATTTAGATGACCTGAAATGCGTTCAAAGACAGAAGACCAATTCTGTCTTTAACAAGTTATCTTGAGTTTCAATCTGATATTGTTTTGTATGTATCTCTCTCGTTTCTTATCCAAATCTAATATTTTTGGATGTTCTGAAAAGCTTAGATTTAGAGCTAAAACTTTCATGTTTTGAGTTTCATGAAATTTCGAAGTTATTTTGGTCAAAATTGTACATTCTTACCACCGTCCCGAGAAAAAAAAAAGAAAAAAAAATAATAAATAATTTTTTTTTAAACCCTGTTCCAGATTTTTTTCTCCACTTCGCGATGCCGCCACGATCGCATCCGAAGTCGGAATTCGACGTTTTTGGTCTCGTTGGAAAGGTGGAGTTTCGAACTCCATCTCTGTAAAATTTAGGCATCATCGGCATTCTTTTGGTACTTCGAATTTCGTATCGAAGTTGAACTCTTGTCGCTGTTTGTAAACAGTGTGAATCTTGTTCTGGGTCCAACTTTGAGACGTCGCTGCTACTTTGTCTCAACTCGGATTGCAGAAATTCTTTTTGCATCTTATAGTAGGGATGTTGGACTATATGCCTACCAGTTTTCATGTCATTTGGATTCAGTTTGCTGGTCCAAATAAATTGCCGAACTTGGGTTCGCAGCAGTTTTTGAATGGTCAAACACTTAAAATGAAAATCAAATATCCCTTCTGTTTCCAGCTTTTGAGCGCCACTCCGCGATGCCGCCACGTTCGCATCGAAGTCGGAATTCGACGTTGTTGGTCTCGTTAGAAAGGTGGAGTTCCGAACTCCATCTCAGGAAAATTTGGACAACATTGGAGTTCGTTTGGTACTTCGAATTTCGTGTCGAAGTTGAACTCTGGTCGCTGTTTGTAAACAGTGTTAATCTTGTTCTGGGTCCAACTTTGAGACGTCGCTGCTGCTTCGTCTCAACTCGGAATCCAGAAATTCTTTTTGCAACTTAAAGTAGGGATGTTGGACTACATGCCTGCAAATTTTCATGACATTTGGACACTGTTTGCTGGTCCAAATAAATTGCCGAACTTAGGTTCACAGCTGTTTTTGAATGTTTACAAACACTTAGAATATTTTCAGTGATTTTCTGGTTTTCATTGATTTCTTTGAGATTTGTCTCTAGATTTCGTACACGGGTTTTATGAATCATTTTCAAAAGATTTTTCACTCCTAAATGACTTTTGAAAATTATTATATAATATTATTTTAATTATTAAATTAATTACTCCATAATAGGAGACCTTTCAAAAGACCGTTATAAAAGTGATTTCGAAAATCAATTATAAATCCGTTTTACACCATTATTTTCTATAATAAAAATCTCACACTCACTTTTAGCACGTCGAGCGAAGTGGAAAGGTGCTTAAACGGTTAGGAAATCTCCGGCCTATGGAAACCGTGTGTATTTTCTTTCCGGTTAATCCCCGACCTATTCGATTGATCGTTTTGACCTTTGGGTCTAGTTTACCGATGATATGAGGTAGACTTTTTATTGTTTGGAGTGTGAGCTTGCTATTGGTTAGGAAACCGTTTAGTGCGAACGTGGGGTATGGGACTCATTGTTAACACTTTGCGGGTTCCTCTCCAAGAAGATAGTGACACATTAGCCTCTGAGCGGCCAGTACTGGACCTCTGGGTCACCACGCCTCTAGGCAACCGTCTCTGGACACCTGCTCTATGGAGCAGTTTATTTTTCGGCGTGTGCCTCTGGGCCTTTATCCTTCTGGGAAGGATCTCGCCGTCTCGCGCGTTTCGCATCGGTGCGAGTGATCGATCACAACTCTACAGTACTTGGCAACAACGACTCTGGTCGGTGCACGTGCAAAACTTGTATTATCTGATGATTTTTATATCCATTCGAGTACCGCCATTCGGCGTTGGTTCTATGGAACCATACGATGTAAGTGCTATTACCTTGTGGATTCACAGTGTCTCTGGACACTGCTTTTCAGTGTTTGATTTCATTGATTTTTCAGTATATCCCCATTGCTCTTTGGAGCATCGATCTTTGCTTGGGCATTGATTACAGACTCTGGTCACTCTTGGGATTATTGCCTATGGGCATCTTTTTATAGCTTTGGCTACGCCGATGATATGAGGCGATTTTATTTATTCTACACTTTGGTGTTGATTTCTCTTTGGAGATTTTTATTGTTTATTGATGATTAGGGATCGTCATTATATTCATGTGGTTCATAATATACTTCTCTTTGGATAAGTACTGTTTTACTTATGTACCGTATTATTATATATCTCAGTTATTACTGATTGTTTAGCTAGCCTGACCCGAGTGTTTTCGCTCGGGTCAGACCGAGTTGTTTCAGGTTAGGTCTCTGGACTTAGCTTCTGTGCTTCCGCTTGGACATTATCTGCTATGCTGATAGATAGCGCTTTTATTTGTCCACTATTCCGCTACTCTCTTATTATTCAGACTTTGATATGTACATATTGTTGACTCACATGTGTGAGCAGTGGCTTTGTACCCACTTATGATATTTGGATCTGTATTGATGATGTATTGTTCTGGGATTTTATATCTGTTATGTGATTCTGTTCTGTGATGTTTTTATCATTTATTATTATGCTTTGTCCTGATAGATCTTTAGCCATTTGTAATTTTGTTATAAGTATTTACCGAATATGTCGAACCACCTGATTGAGAAAAATTTAAATAGATTCCACCTTTCGACGTATTCGGTAGATAGTTATAGCTTGATTATAGATGGTCGCTTCCACTATACTCTATTCTCCGCTTTAACAGACAGTATTACTCCCGTAATACTCTTTGTTACAGTGGGTCTCGGAGTGGGGCGTTACAGCTTGGTATCAGAGCCTAGTTTCAGGAATAAGCATAATAAACACAGAACAGATACACTTAGTACAATACATTTTAAATTAGATCCGAATTAAATCAAATCCCTTCCTTATGTTTATTGATAGATAAGTTAGGAATATGTATAGGAATCCGTTATATTCCGTAGTATTCCTTAATTAATTATCTATCATTGAATCATGTCTAACTCTAATTCCCGTTACGACATGTTTGACCAATTGAGCGGTGCGAAGGTCTTCTCTCAGTTTGACCTTGCCACCGGATTCCATCAGCTACGAGTCATGGAAGACAGCATTCCTCTTACAGCATTTCGCACTCGTCATGGTTCTTTTGAGTGGTTGGTCATGCCGTTCGGCTTGACGAACGCTCCGGCTTTCTTCGTCGATCTCATGAATCGAGTATTCCGGGAATACATCAATAGATTCGTTCTGGTTTTCATCGACGATATTCTTGAGACTCTTTCTATGTGTGATATTCGAAATCGAGCTCCGTCTTCTGTATTCCTTTTGTGGATTAGATGTTATAGACGACTTCAATATTTAAGGAATTGCGGGGACGCAATTTTCTTAAGGGGGGGAGTCTGTAACAACCCGTGATTGCGGTTACCAAATAATAAATTAAAATTGGGATTTTAATTTAATTGGAGCTATTAATGAATTTTTAATGTGGCTAATTTGTTCAAAATTTAGTCATTTTGAATAAATTAATATTTTGGGCTTAAGTGTAAAATGGAGCATTTCAAGGAAATTAATTAGGGAAATTTGTAATTTATATTATTGCAAAATTTTATATGTGTAAAATAGTGCAATATTTGATTTGGGAAATTAATTTGCATTTTATTTGCAAAATGGTGATTTTGGCTAATATTAACTATAAACGGTGTTTTGGAAAAATTAGGGGTTAAAATGTAAAATATTGTTGATAAGGATTTTATGAAATGGCTAAAAGTAATTGTTAACATATTTTCATAATTTTCTATGGTTTGAAATGTATTTAGTAATTTGTATGTAGAGTGTACTTAGAGAAAATTGCCTATATATGTATGCACATGAATAATACAAAGTCCTAATGGGTATTAGATCCAATAACCCTAACCATTAGCCTATAAAGTATCTTTTACTCTCCCATTTCAGCCAACACTTCATTTCATAACCACTAAAACCTAATTAGAAAGCTCCAAAACCTAGTCATGGCCTCCTAAGCAAGACTCCAATCTACACCAAATCAAAGAGAGTTAATCCAAACTACTAAAAGAGGTAATAACAATCACAAAATCCACCTCTAATTCATTCTTTAATTTCTGAAATTTTTTTGTAATCCTCTTCTTTTTTGTGCATTTAGATTGTGAAACTCTTTGATCTTCTTTTCATTGCTTGGAAAGAGGTAATATATGCTAGCTGAAATTATAATTAGTTTATTGCTGTTAGTAAATTAGGCATATCTCATTCATCTTAAATCGGAATTAAGATTTTTTTGAAGTTCTGGAAAGCTTATTCTGTAGCCTATAACTTTCATGTTTTGAGCTTTGCCTAATTTTGTGGTTTCAATGGTCGAAATCACGTTTGTTTGTCGCTGACCTGACAACAAACTACAAGGTTGATAAAATAAAACCCTGAAATTGATTTGGCCATAAGTTACTCATTTTTGATCCGAATTAGATAATTTTGGATGTTCCGGAAAGCATAAGACATATGCTACAATTTTTGTTCAGTGAGTTTTCTGTAATATTGCCATTTAGATGACCTGAAATGCGTTCAAAGACAGAAGACCAATTCTGTCTTTAACAAGTTATCTTGAGTTTCAATCTGATATTGTTTTGCATGTATCTCTCTCGTTTCTTATCCAAATCTAATAATTTTGGATGTTCTGGAAAGCTTAGATTTAGAGCTAAAACTTTCATGTTTTGAGTTTCATGAAATTTCGAAGTTATTTTGGTCAAAATTGTACATTCTTACCACTGTCCCGAGAAAAAAAAGAAAAAAAAATAATAAATAATTTTTTTTTAAACCCTGTTTCAGATTTTTTATCTTCACTTCGCGATGCCGCCACGATCGCATCCGAAGTCAGAATTCGACGTTTTTGTTGGAAAGGTGGAGTTTCGAACTCCATCTCTGTAAAATTTAGGCATCATCGGCATTCGTTTGGTACTTCGAATTTCGTGTCGAAGTTTAACTTTTGTCGCTGTTTGTAAACAGTGTGAATCTTGTTCTGGGTCCAACTTTGAGACGTCGCTGCTACTTCGTCTCAACTCGGATTCCAGAAATTCTTTTTGCATCTTATAGTAGGGATGTTGGACTATATGCCTACCAGTTTTCATGTCATTTGGATTCAGTTTGCTGGTCCAAATAAATTGTCGAACTTGGGTTCGCAGCAGTTTTTGAATGGTCAAACACTTGGAATGAAAATCAAATATCCCTTCTGTTTCCAGCTTTTGAGCGCCACTCCGCGATGCCGCCATGTTCGCATCGGAAGTCGGAATTCAACGTTTTTGGTCTCGTTAGAAGGGTGGAGTTCCGAATTCCATCTCAGGAAAATTTGTAAAACATTGGAGTTCGTTTGTTACTTCGAATTTCGTGTCGAAGTTGAACTCTGGTCGCTGTTTGTAAACAGTGTTAATCTTGTTCTGGGTCCAACTTTGAGACGTCGCTGCCGCTTCGTCTCAACTCGGAATCCAGAAATTCTTTTTCCATCTTAAAGTAGGGATGTTGGACTACATGCCTGCAAATTTTCATGACATTTGGACACTGTTTGCTGGTCCAAATAAATTGCCGAACTTGGATTCACAGCTGTTTTTGAATGTTTACAAATACAGAATATTTTTGATGATTTTCTGGTTTTCATTGATTTCTTTGAGGTTTGTTTCTAGATTTCGTACACGGGTTTTATGAATCATTTTCAAAAGATTTTTCACTCCTAAATGGCTTTTGAAAATTATTATATAATATTATTTTAATTATTAAATTAATTACTCCATAATAGGAGACCTTTCAAAGGACCGTTTTAAAAGTGATTTCGAAAATCAATTATAAATCCGTTTTACACCATTATTTTCTATAATAAAAATCTCACACTCACTTTTAGCACGTCGAGCGAAGTGGAAAGGTGCTTAAACGGTTAGGAAATCTCCGGCCTATGGAAACCGTGTGTATTTTCTTTCTGGTTAATCCCCGACCTATTCGATTGATCGTTTTGACCTTTGGGTCTAGTTTACCGATGATATGAGGTAGACTTTTTATTGTTTGGAGTGTGAGCTTGCTATTGGTTAGGAAACCGTTTAGTGCGAACGTGGGGTATGGGACTCATTGTTAACACTTTGCGGGTTCCTCTCCAAGAAGTTAGTGACACATTAGCCTCTGGGCGGCCAGTACTGGACCTCTGGGTCACCACGCCTCTGGGCAACCGTCTCTGGACACCTGCTCTATGGAGCAGTTTATTTTTCGGTGTGTGCCTCTAGGCCTTTATCCTTCTGGGAAGGATCTCGCCGTCTCGCGCGTTTCGCATCGGTGCGAGTGATCGATCACAACTCTACAGTACTTGGCAACAACGACTCTGGTCGGTGCACGTGCAAAACTTGTATTATCTGATTATTTTTATATCCATTCGAGTACCGCCATTCGGTGTTGGTTCTATGGAACCATACGATGTAAGTGTGATTACCTTATGGATCCACAGTGTCTCTGGACACTGCTTTTCAGTGTTTGATTTCATTGACTTTTCAGTATATCCCCATGGCTCTTTGGAGCATCGATCTTTGCTTGGGCATTGATCACAGACTCTGGTCACTATTGGGATTATTGCCTATGGGCATCTTTTTATGGCTTTGGCTACGCCGATGATATGAGGCGACTTTATTTATTCTACACTTTGGTGTTGATTTCTCTTTGGAGATTTTTATTGTTTATTGATGATTAGGGATCGTCATTATATTCATGTGGTTCATAATATACTTCTCTTTGGATAAGTACTATTTTATTTATGTACCGCATTATTATATATCTCAGTTATTACTGATTGTTTAGCTAGCCTGACCCGAGTGTGTTCGCTCGGGTCAGACCGAGTTGTTTCAGGTTAGGTCTCTGGACTTAGCTTCTGTGCTTCCGCTTGGACATTATCTGCTATGCTGATAGATAGCGCTTTATTTGTCCACTATTCTGCTACTATATTATCATTTAGACTTTGATATGTACATATTTTTGACTCACATGTGTGAGCGGTGGCTTTGTACCCACTTATAGTATTTGGATCTGTATTGATGATGTATTGTTCTGGGATTTTATATCTGTTATGTGATTCTGTTCTGTGATGCTATTTCATTATGTTATTATGCTTTGTCCTGATAGATCTTTAGCCATTTGTAATTTCGTTATAAGTATTTACCGAATATGTCGAACCACCTGATTGAGAAAAATTTAAATAGATTCCACCTTTCGACGTATTCAGTAGATAGTTATAGCTTGATTATAGATGGTCGCTTCCACTATACTCTATTCTCCGCTTTAACAGACAGTATTACTCCCGTAATACTCTTTGTTACAGTGGGTCTCAGAGTGGGGCGTTACACTACCCTACACACGTTAGCTTTCCAAGAACGCGATCGTGCTAAGCCCCAAACAAAACCCTAGTTGCATGATCGAGCCGCCGCCGTGGGGCCACCGTGCCGAGAACCGAGTACGCCGCCGTCATCCCCACTTCGAGCAGCCTCCAACCGTGTAACGACCCCAGATTTTGATTTAATTTAAATTGATAATTTATTTAATTTTTGAATTAAAATTGTATAGTTAATTGGGAATTTAAGCGAGTTTCCCCAAATCCAAAATAAAAATCATTTAAATTTAATAATATTGTAAATATTGTACATATATGTGAATATATATGTATACATGATATATGAGAAAATTTGAAGTTAGTATATATGTATATTGAATTCGAGTTTAAATCTAAGTTTAAATGGTTTAATAATAGTAATAAATGATAATAATAGATATAAAGTTATAAATAGAAGTTTAATTTTAGTTTAAAGTAATGAGATAAAGTAAAAGCAAGCTTGTATATGAAGAACTAAATACATAAGTTAAGTTAGATAACAACTAAAACAACATGTTAATAAACTTTGTAGAATATGTGAGATAAGTATGTGAGTATGAAACCAGACAACAAAAATATAAATATCTTTGGCTTGCAAAATAAAAGTAATATGTACAAAGCATGGGCAGGCAAGCAAAAGAAGGAAGATGTGAGACATGAAGTACTCAAACATTAAATGCTAGCACAACTCAAGTCAATTCGAGTTTGCTTAGGATCCTTTCAGCCATACCTGTGTATAAACAAATAAACATCACCTTTTACAAATTGTTATAACCTGTAACATCTTCTTTTATATACATCCACTTCCCATTTTTAAATTCGTTCATTCTTGGCTAAAGAAGAATGGAGTAAGCATCATCTACAAACTAAAAAAAAATGAAAGCCTGAGAAGAAAAGCCTGTGAGCAAATCTGAAGTAATATCATCTCAACTTAAAACAACAATTCATAAACAAGTTTCCAGTTTTCAAATTCAAGCAAATCCAAGCTTCTCTGTTCTTCAAATCATGACAGGCGAGCAACTTTAATCTTTAAAAACCATTTCTTTGAATCCAATGTTTGAGAATCTGTGAGTAACTTTTCTTTTGAAACCATAAGTATGTTTGAATCTGTTTGTATGCAGTGTTTGGAATAGGGAAAGCAAGTCTCAGTTTAAATAATAGGTTCTTAAGAATTGAATCAAATTTCAAATCCACTCATCCAAGCGATATTAGGATTTGATCTTTAGATAGAAAGTGATTATAAAGATGTAAATTCAAAAAAAAATGATTACCAATATATCAATAATGATTACCAATATATCAATTGAGTAAATAAATTGAAACAGAACATTACAAAAGAAAATTTTGGTCAAAAAAATCAAACAATTCAGTTTCTGTTCTGAATTACATGAATGAATTAGTGATGAAAAATCATGATTTTTAATATGCATTTCATGATTTTTAGATCGTTAAATTATGAGAATTATAGAGATGATTTTTTTGGGCGTTTTTAGTGATTGTCGTTGATCGACACGGTGGTGGAGGTTGAATTCTTGGCCGAAGCTAGCTGGAGTGTTGCTGACGATGGGAAAAATAGTCTGGTATTTTTCCTATGGCCGTGATGACCAGAGTGTTCATAAGTAGGGTTTAACACACTTGTATTCGACGTTGACCTTCTGTGGGTTTCTCGTTATCGTGACTTGATCGGAGTTGGTCGCGTGGCTTATTGGAGGAGCTGGAGGATGAGATGTAGTTGCGGTGAAGATGGCAGAGGTGTTTGAGGTCTGAGTCGCCGGAGCAAGGGAGGTTTTCGAATGGCGTTAGTTTTAGATTTTCAATCGAATGCTCGTTTTCGATTTGCAATGGGAACGTGAATTCTGTGTTCTCGAGAAGGCTTGAGTGGATAGTTGTGATCGTCGAGAATCGCCGCGATGACCTACGGTGGTCGGAGACGCTTGCGTACGTGCACCGCGTGCACGCTGTTCCTGGATTTAGTGAGGTTTGAGAAGATGATGATTTTCTCGTGCGTGCTCATGGTTTTCCTGATGTCGTCTCGAAGTAGGGAACGAGCGTGAGTATACCTTATTTGGTTGGAGAAGGGCACGAGTTGGACTCGAGAAGCTAGATGTTGCAACTGTTTCCAATTTTAGAGGAAGTGATGCCAAGTTTAAGTAATTAAGCATGAACTATTTTTGATTTCAAAGTTAAATGTATGTAAAGTTTAAATCTAAGATTTTATCTGGATATAATTAATGATGTAATTAAAAGTTGATTGGAAAATATAAAATAAGTGATTTATGAGAAATTAATTAACATAAGTAATTAAGGATTAATTACTGTTTCTTTTTGTTAAGAATAATTAATTAAATGAAATTAATTAAGAGATAATTGAGTATGTAATTAACTTAAAGGTTAATTTAATTATTGTAATAAATTAAGAATAATTAATTAAGAGATAATTAACCAAGTAAAGGTAATAAATGAAGAAAAAAAATTAAGATGATTAATTTCATTAATTAATACCAGATGATTTGTAAATAAATAAATCAGGATTTGATAATTAATTCATAAATAATTGATTTAATTAGAAATTAAATTGAATTAATTAAGATTTGAACTATTAATAAATCTTATTTTTAATTGGCTGGATTGCTTATAAATGTTGGTATGAGATGCCTTGAATTGAATTGTTTGATATTTCTGATCTGTGATGCTTTGTGATATATCCTGATTTGTGTTGTGACCTGTAATTTATTATCTGTGACCTTTATATATTTATAGTCTGTGCATGAACGATAAGCGTTATAATTTATATCGCTTATCAACTATATCCTGTATTTTAATCTGTGATGATTGATGTTGCACTATTGTGTGTAAAACCCCTGGACTACACCATACACACACAAATATGGATTTCACATGGAAATCGGTTAAGTCATTGATAATTTAAATTTGATGTTTTGAAATTGAAATTTTAATTTCAATTGATTTTGAAATTGGAAATTTCGGTTTAAAGTGAAAAGCTTTTGAAATGGAATTTCAAAGATAAAAGTTATTTTGAATAACTTGATAAAGTTTTGAAGTTAAATAATTTGATTTAAACTTAAATTCAAGATTTGAAATTGAATTCTATGTTTTGAAACTAGGGATTAAAGACGTTATACCCGTTATATAAGGGTTAAACTATTTTAAAAGTATTGATTTTGGAATGTGAATAAAATTTCAAGGGCTTTAACTCGTGCAAATTTAACTGGATTTTTCTGAAACGAAAACTATTTGTTTTCAAATAATAACGGCTTTCATATAAGAAGTGAACTTCCAATTTGTGTTGAAAAGTTTCAGATTTAAAATGAAATTGAAATGTTTTGAAAGGCTATGAATGAATTCTTTTTGAAAGCTATGAATTGAATCTGTTTATTTTTAACAGATTTAAAATGATGATTTGTTTAATCCAATTGAAATGGAATTGTTTTGAAAGCTATAAGTTAAATCTTATTTTAAAGATTTAACGAGTTAATCCAATTAAATTGGAAATTGTTTTGAAATCTATGAATGTATCTTTGTGAATGGGGTTAACTTTGTGAAATAAATCTTTTTGTTTAAAGATTTGAAAATAGTAATTTGTTTTAACCATTCGAATGAAAAGTTTTGGGCTTTAAGCTGTGATTTAACTGAGACCCCAATATCCATATGTTTTTAAATATTACGCTCATTATTCGGGTTAGCCGGGAAAAGACATTTGTGCCATATAACCCATTCTGAATAGTGATACGACGTATATGGATAGCAGTTGAAGACCGGTGGTGAAGACCGGATATTTTCAAAAACGAAAGGACAACTCGTCGAATGTCTCTGCATCGACTGGCCCCGATATAGAGATTTTATCACCCTTTGTGATGGGAAGTCCGGACGGGATTGTGAATACCCGGAATTGCAAGGGCTTCGTAAGATATGCCTTCGGTTCTGTTCGAACCCGGAACAGACTTGTAAGGTTACATGTCTGACATTACACTTTGAGATATAAAGCCGATTTCTTTCAAATACATTTCTGTTGGTGGCGGAGAATTTATTCTCTTAGCTTAACACCCTTCTCTGAGACGTACGAGCTCAGAGGTTATGTAGTTGAAGGTTATCAGCGATATACTCCCAATTTGGTAATGTGGCATGCTGAGTGTTGCTGTGAAATGATCATTGTTTGATCATTTGTGATATGATCATTTGTTTGATCATTTATCTTTGTGATCATTACTTTGATCATTTGTTTGACCCGAAGCATGGCTTTGTGACAAAGCGTAGCTTTGTGGACGAGACTTCGTCGGACCTCACACCCCGGAATGGTCAAAACAGGAAAGATGCGGCAAGGTTATTAGGGGGTAGTGCCCCTTTAGTGTATGTCATTCCTTCTGGATAGAGGTGGTATCATGGTATGGAGCCCAGATACTTAACCTATGTGGTTGCTGCAAATTTATTACTTTGTGGTTGTTGGAAATCGAGGATCCTCGGATATAGATCGGTTACGATCGGGGGATGACATATTCGTGTCAATAGTTACCCAGTTAAGGGTAACCCGGCCTTGTGTTGGCAGAGATCCGGTTAGGTTCTCGGGACGTCATTCCAGAGGCGTTTCCATGTGGCAATGGGAAGTTCCTGGGTCTGACCATTTGTTGGAAATCCAATTCCCAATACGAAACCCTGTACGGTTTTAGTTGTAGAACCTGCCATCTAATATGGTAGCTATAGTAGGCATAATATAATGGTACCTATGCTGGCTAAGATTTATATTCTACTTTCGAAATGTTTTCTACACTATGCACTAATAATAATATCAAAAGGATTTGATTTTGCGTAGTAAGCATCTTTGACTAACATAAGAAGAAATCTCCTTCAAGTCTGCGTTTGCATTGTGTGTGTGGTGGGAGGTCTTATGGTAGTTACATTTTCGAAAAGCATTGCGAATTGACTTTAAAATCTTTTGTTGATTGTTTTTAAAGATAGATTGTTTTTGTTGCTCACACCAGTCCCATGACTGATCCGGAGTTTATTGTTTCTTTCCTAAACTCTGGATGCTCAAAAATTTTCTACACGAGCAGTCTAGAGTTTGGTTTTTCAGATATTCAGATTTAGTAGATTTTCTGGAGCTAGTTCAGTCTTTGGATATGGACTGCACTTGCTTATCTTTGTGCATCGTTATTGGGAGTTCAAGCTATTTCTATATTGGTGCTTTGGAGATGGAGATTATCCGCTGCTGGTGTTATCGTTTTCTTTTCCACTGCTATTTGTTGTATCATATCTCTGATGTATATTGATATTCATTGTATCACTCTGTTGTATCAGATATTGTATCAGATATTGTATATCAATGTATTATTCTTTTTTCCACTGTGTTTTTTACTTAATGTTGTTATAAGCTCCGGCGACTCGGATTTGAACGGTCAAATCTACGGCATTCGAGTACGATGTAAAGTATGGATGTCGATTTTCGAGCGGGCAAAATCCTTTATCGTTACATGCTGTACCCAAGTCGACGCCGTTCGACGCTATAAAAGTGCAGCCGCCGCCAATTTTCCCAAAACCCTAACGAATTTTCCACCTCGATTCGACCGTTGAATCGACGAACCACCTACGCCGATGCACTCCTCTCAGTCCTCTCTACGATGTTATATCCTCGAATCGACGATCAGTCGAAGTTCATCAACGCGCTATGAACGGTCGCGGATTGCTCTTCAATTTCTGGACAACCAGTGGTTCAAATTGGAAAATGCATTACAGATCTGAGATGCGCTCGTTGAGAGCTTCAAATCAATATATAATTCGATATATATTGAGGAGTTTGATTTTTTTGGATTTGAATTTGATTTGCAATTGGATCTAGAATTTGTTCGTCTGCCATTGAAAAGAGGAGATGGGAAGGAGATGTACGTATAGAAAAATGAGAGTAAGAATTTATAATATGATATTTATAGATAGGTCAGAAAATAGAAAGAACGGATAAGATTTGATTATAACGTTGAACGATAAATGGCCCGAAAAGCCCGTTCTGCATCCGGAACGAAAATGGGTCATCCCATATATCAAAACAGACGCTTTCAATAATTTTAAAAACAATGGAACTGGTTTCAAGCCCAAATTCCATCGTATGAAGAAGTTATGATAAAATCAGCTTATTCCAAATTGATTTCAATTTAATTTCAATTAAATTGATTTCAAGGCGTTTTGAGCCCGTACGATCAAACGACAAGTCCAATCGTTACGAAACTTGAAATTCTACAATAATTTACCGTTACAGATCTGATGAAACTGGTTTCGTCGAAATCCGAGTCAGTGGCCAAAATGCCTATATTTTAGTTACTTAAATAAACTAATATTAAATTAAATCACATTTTCAGCTTAAATTTTAATAATTTACAACTTCTATCATTTTTGATTTCTTAATCATTTACAATAATTTAAACAACTTTAAATGTCAATTTAACGTCGATTAATTCATCAATTCCAGTGTTTTAATTTCAATTTCATTAAATACAGAAATTATAAATAAAAATTTCAAAATCCACTTATTAAATTTTTAATCATTGTTATTCAAGTCTTTCATTATAATAAGGGTATAACTAACATTGGTTTATCTCTCCACATTAATGTTTCCCAATTTCATCTTATTTTCAATTAATGTAATATTTAAATATTAAATTTCATTTAATTGCAATTAATCCAATTATTATAAATTTGAATTCCAATAAATTAATAAATCTCAATTTCCATTCTTTTAATTCAACAAATTTTCATAGTACGAATAGAATTAACATTATTTCCAATTATTACCTTAATTTACATTAATATAATATTTAATTACATTTATTGAAATTTATTTCTAATTTAAATTAACAGGCTAAATAGGTAGGTAATATACAATAATTGTTACCATCTTTTAATCACACCTATAAGTTATTATTAACAACAAATGTTACAATACTTACATAACACCAATTTTATTCAATTACCATTTAATATGTATTATTTCATTAGTTAATTTAAATATTTACCTTTGCTTTCTTATACTCAATTTAGAACCAAGTATAACATTTACATTATTTCGTTTGTTGGAATTTCATTTCAATTTGTTAGTAATTAGCTTTAATTAACATTGTTACATTTTCATTTTTTTTTATTTCATTATTAATTAACAAATTTTTATTTCTTTCAGTATATAATTTCCAAAATCTTATTAAATCAACAAATTTAATTATCGAAATTTACGGGTCGTTACAGATACACTAAGAAATTAGATTGATTACTTTATCCCACTAATGCACATATTATTCCAAAGTATTGTATCACTTTTTCTGGACATTATAACTTCACACAATTGCTCATAGCGACCAAATGGGAACCTTCAAATCTATTCATCCAAATTTATTCGGTGTGTGCTGAATCGTTGTTCCCATGCTGGAATCCTTAACAAACACATAAATCTCTGTTCAAATCTATTATATTATATGAAATTCGAGTTAAATCTTTCTGACCTTTCAATTTCATGAGATTTTAGTAATATATAGTTTATGTTGGAGATTTAATCGATTTGCACGCTTTTCAAATATTGAGTTTAGATTTCAAATGAAAAGTAATTTGAAATATTGAGCTTCCAACAAAATTTGATGTTGAGATTTTAGTTTTGAGAAGGAAAAATTATTATGAGAAGATAAAAGAAGAGGACGTTTGGTTCTTATCAAATGGTAAGAAAAAAAGTGGGTATGGGTAGGTGAGATAAGTATTTGATTGGATGGGAGGAGAGGTGGTGAGAAGTGGTGTTTTGTGGTGTGTGCAAATAGTAACATCCTACTTTTATGGAAAGGCATTGATGTGCAAATGTTTTTAGAGAAATTAGCTCTTATATTTGATATATTAGCATTATAGTGAATTCAAATAAAAGGTGTAACCCAGTGCACGAGACTCCCACACGATAGCGGGCTCTAGGAAGGTCAATAATGTACGCAGCATTTCCCTCGCGTTGCGAAGAGGCTGTTTTCGAACTAAAACTAGACGTTCATATCACTATGCGGGTCACCTAACCATTGCGTCAAGGTTCTACCTCATTATAGTGAATTCAATTAAATTCAATAAAAAAATTTCTTGACTTTGAAGCACAGCTGTGAATTTTGGAAACCATTTGTTTGATTTATTTATATCACTTATGAGTGGAGGGCTGACAGTAATGGTTGCTAAATGATGAAGGGCTATGTTAAATCTTCACTATAGTGAACTCCAACATCTTTGAGCTGTAACAAGTACTATGATTTATCTTAAAATATATTTTCCCTTAATAATAAATATTAACGAGCTGTAAACTATATTAATATTCTCACCTAACAGTGAAGTTGTAATATCTCAAAGGTATAATATTGAGTAATCAACTCAGTTATTATACATGATAAGGGCCATAATATACAGACTTCGCCTTAGTTGATTCCATTTTCATACTTATGTATTTTATTTAGTTTCTAAGTAAATGAGTGCTCTTCAATCTGACCTACATAGGATCCATATCACCGCATAGGATCCATGTCACCAAATTGTAGAATAATTAATGGAAATATTACTTTGTTTTCCTCCTGATCTGTACACAAAACTTTTGTCCTTCACAGGCCATGGTATGTTTTTAATACATTGTTAATATTTGATTTTGTCTTTATTCATGATCCAAGCTCAGTAAGCATTCTCAGACTTACTTCAGGGATGCCATTTTTTCAAAAAAAAAAATCCTTTTTGGCATATTTTTTGTAAACCTATGCCACATTCTTTTTAGGGTACATGTAGCAAATATTTTGCTTGATATAGTCCCTTACTTTCTACTTGATAAACATATGTGGTGTTTGGTTTTGATTAATGATTGTATGCAGGATATATTACACTAATACCTCCTTAAATGAGATTACATATTTATCATTGTAATGTCCCAGATTTTTGCGCTCGAAAATCGACATCCATACTTTACATCGTACTCGAATGCCGTAGATTCGACCGTTCAAATCCGAGTCGCCGGAGCTTATAACAACATTAAGTAAATAACACAGCGGAATAAATGAATAATACATTGATATACAATATCTGATACAATATCTGATACAATAGAGTGATGCAATGAATATCAATATACATCAGAGATATGACACAAAAAATAGCAGCGGAAAAGAAAACGATAACATCAGCAGCGGATAATTTCCATCTTCAAAGCACCAATCCAGAAATAGCTTGAACTCCCAAATACGAGGCACAAAGATAAGCAAATGCAGTCCATATCCAAAGACTGAACTAGCTATAGAAAATCTACTAATCCTGACTATCTGAAAAACCCAACTCTAGACTGCCTGTGTAGAAAAATTTTGAGCATCCAAAGTTTAGGAAAGAAACAATAAACTCTAGATCAGTCATGGGACTGGTGTGAGCAACAAAAACAGTTTATCTTTAAAAACAAACAACAAAAGAATTTTAAAGTCAATTCGCAATGCTTTTGGAAAATGAAACTACCATAAGGCCTCCCGCTACACACACAATGCAAACGCAGAATCGGAGGAGATTTCTCCTTATGATAGTCAAAGATGCTTACTACGCAAAACCAAATCATTTGATATTATTATTAGTGCATAGTGCAGAAAACATTTCGAAAATAGAATATAAATCTTAGCCAGCATAGACATTTCACACTTATGCCTACTATAGCTACCATGTTCAATAGCAGGTTACCGCCACATTCCATGGCAGGTAATACAACTAAAACCGTACAGGGCTCGTATTGTTTTGTTTGGATTTCCAACAAATGGTCAGGCTAAGGAACTTCCTATTCCACGAAAGAACGCCTCTAGCGGGACGCTCCGAGAACCAAACTGTTCTCTGCCAAACAAGGTCGGCTACCCCCTTTCCCAAGGGATATACAAAACCTCAGATATGCCACCCCCGGTCCTTTGGGACCTTTAACCGAGGCGCCTTGAAACCAACATCACACATAATAAATAAAGTGTGTCCACATGAGTAAGTATCTGGGCTCCATACCATGATACTACCCTTTTCCAGAAGGAATGGTCATACCCTAGGGAAGCTACCCCTGAAACCTTGCCGCACAATTCATGTTTCGACCATTACCAGATTGTGAGGGTCGATGAAGTCTCGTCCACAAAGCTACGCTTTGTCACAAAGCCATGCTTTGGGTCAACAGATGATCAACCTATGATCACAAAGATAAATGATCAAACAAATGATCATATCACAAATGATCAAACACTGATCATCACACAGCAACACTCAGCATGCCACATTACCAAATTGGGAATATATCGCTGATAACTTCAACTACATAACCTCTGAGCTCGTACGTCTCAGAGAAGGGTGTTAAGCTAAGAGAATAAATTCTCCGCCACCAAACAGAAATGTATTTGAAAGAAATCGGCTTTATATCTCAAAGTGTAATGTCAGACATGTAACCATACAAGTCTGTTCCGGGTTCGAACAGAACCGAAGGCACTTCCAAAAGAAGCCCTTGCAAATCCAGATAATTTTCTAATCACATCCAGAATTCCTATCACAAAGGATGATCAAATCTCTATACCGGGGACCAGTCGATGCAGAGACATTCGACGAGTTGTCCTTTCGTTTTCGAAAATATCTGGTCTTCACCACCGGTCTTCAAATGCTATCCATATACGACGTATTACTATTCGGAATGGGTTATATGACACAAATGTCTTTTCCCGGCTAACCCGAATAGTGAGCGAAATATTTAAAACATATGGATATGGGATTTTAATTAAGTCACAGCTTAAAACCCAAAACTTTTCATTCGAATGGTTAAAACAAATTACCATCTCCAATCTTTTAAACAAAAAGATTCAATTCACAAAGTTAACCCTATTCACAAAGATCCATTTTTGGATTTCAAAACAATTTCCATTTTAATTGAATTAACTCGTTAAATCTTTAAATCAAGATTTAACTTATAGCTTTCAAAACTCGTTTCCAAAGATTCATTCATAGCCTTTCAAAACAATTTTGGAAATTCATTTCTTAAAATGAAAGCTTTTACTATTTGAAAACAAGTAGTTTTCGTTTTTGGAAAAATCCAGTTATATTTACACGAGTTAAAACTCTTGAATTAAATTCAAATACCCAAATCAAAACCTATAAAATGGTTTAACCCATATATAATTTGTACAGCATCTTTAATCCCTAGTTTTCAAATTATAGGATTCAATTTCAAACTTGAATTCAAAATCAAATTATTTAAATTTTCAAAACTCGATTAAGTTATTCAAAATAACCTTTATCTTTGAAATTCTATTTCAAAAGCTTTTCACATTTAAACCCAAATTTCTAATTTCAAAATCAATTGAAATTTAAATTTCAATTTCAAAAACATCAAATTTAAATTATCTGTGACTTAACCGATTTCCACGTGAAATCCATATTTGTGTGTGTAAGGTGTAGTCTAGGGGTTTTACACAATAGTGCAACAACATCAATCATCACAGATTACATCACAGAAATATCGATAAGCGGTATATCTTATAACGCTTATCTATATATACACAAAATCATAGATAGGAAATATGAATGCATTATAATAAATTACATTCATCACAGCTTGAATTAAAACAATTCAAATCACAAAGCATCACACAGCAGAGATGACAAAACAATTCACAGCATTCAATAGAAGACAATCATCCATAATAAGGTTAATTGGTCATTTGATTAATTAAAACCAGATTAATCGCTAATTTTGGTTGATTAACAATAATTAATTAACTTAATTAATTAACCACATTAATTTATCATTCTTTAAAGTAATTAACCCTTAACATTCGATTAATCAATCTTTAATCTTTAATTATCTACTCTTAATTACTTTCACTAAGTAATTATTATTTTTATTTAATCATTCATTTATTACTTGATTAATTTACTTGAATTATAAATTAATTTTACTTTAATTACATACATTAAGTAATTTACTTCAAGTAATAAGTTTCTTAATCAATAAAATTTAGCTTAACCTTGGAAAGTTAATTAACCATTATAAAGCATCTTTTGAAATATCATTAAGTTTGTTTAAATAAACTTTAAAAATAAAAGCTATGTTTATTAAAAACCGTTTTAAAAATTAGTTAATTAAAACAAATTTTTTTAAAAACCTTCTTAACTAATTCTCAAACTTGGAAATCATTTAATATAAGAAGAAAGTTGGTTAACCAGATTTAACAAGATTTAAAATTTAAAAACTTGATTTTATTTTCTTTGAATTTTAAAACTGTTTTGGCCAACATCAATAAACTTGAGATAATCCCCCATTCGCTACCCTTTGCTTCGAGTTATCTCATGAGATTCTACGAGTTCGTCCCCAAATAAACTTCGTCTTTCCCAATTTTGAACACAACGGATACGCAATATCCACGCGTGCACGGTGCACACAAATCTGGCCATCGCCGATCATTACCACGATCCTCAACATGTCATCTACGACCATCTCGAACCACCAGACCAACCATCACCACGAGATCATCAGAGGACTCGAAAACGAGTTATCACCCCATTCCTGGAAATAACACAGACCACAAGAACCCCTCGCCTGACCACAATCGATCACCAGCAACCTCGCCGACCTGTCCCCTGCATTCGCCACAGCCTCCACTTCCTGCACCCCCTGGTGCGATCGCCAGAATCGAACTATCGAAGACGAAAATAACTCGCGACTACCACGTACGAAACGCAGACTCAAACCCTAAATTTGATTCGATTCAACAAATCTCGAAGTAGAAAATTTTTCTGGCATTTTTCCTGTGATTACTGATCATTCCAGCACCTCCATGCCAAATTTCGCCAAACATTATCACGTCGATCAACGGCGATTGCCCAAAACGCCCCAAACTGATTTTTCGAAATTCCCAATCGATTATCACACTAAAAAATTCGAAATGTATGTTAAAAATCATGATTTTCGATAACGAACTCATACAGGTAATTTAAAACAGAAATTGATTTCGTTGATTTTTAACTTATATATATACTCTTACTGTTAAGTTCATTATTTAAGAATATTTGTTAAATTTAAAACCTTGAAACAATTTTTATAAACACCATCATACTATACCAACCATCTTCCATTTAAACATCAAAGTCTAATTTAAATTCTATTGGAAGCTTTTGAATTTTTTTGAAGGCAAGATAAGAACTAAAAACAACAGGAAACAGGGTATGTGTATATACAGACATACTCACACATATATACATAATGCAAATTCAATTATATAAAAATTGAGAAGTTTTTATGCAACATCAATATCAAGTAGCAGATCAACTCAGTGCTTACTCACATGTAATCCTGGAAGTTGATTTTAAACTAAAAGTATAACCTGTAATAATTTTAACAAGGTTTTATCTTCTTGTTAATTACCAGAGATATATACACACTAACATATATATGCAGGCATAACACAAAACCATGTCAGCAAATAACTTTCAATATGACCACATACAAATCCATGATTCAAACTAACTCAGGTCTGAGATGAGTTTACTCACAGGCATCAAAATATTAAAACATGTTATGGGTTTAAAAGAAAAGTTACTCACCTTGATTTTAAGAAAAAGAAACAGAGCTTTCTGTTTGAAACAGGTTTGAAATTGCAGTTTGAATTCCTTGCTTTTGATCTCTGATCTTCGAAGTTGATTGTTGCCATTGATTCATTTGTGTTTGTTCTTTAAGGTTGAGATGATATTACTTCTTTCATTTTTTTTTTCTTTCAGTTATGATGGTGCTCGAACTAAAATGAGGGGAGAAGGCTGATATAAAAGAAAGCTTATAGGAAATAGATTTGTACTGGTGATAAAATCTTTGTTTGTGTAATAGGGTGATGTTATTTTGTACTAAAGTTATGGGCTAAAGTGATTTTGTATGTTGTTTTATATATATTTTGAATGATCAAAATATGGCAAGCATTTAATGCATGTCCTTTGTGTTTTCATGTGTACATACTTATCAATTTGTTTCCATTGCTTAGTCCTTACTTCTTGCCTTGCATTTCGGCTGAAGACATTATGTTCTGTATGTGCCTTTTGCAATTTATCATCTTGTACTTATGTACATTCTATTATACTAGCTTGTACAACCAGATTTAGAGTTTGCTGAGCATATATGTACATGGTTTGTTTTGCTTTGTTTATACTTAGCATTTTTGAACAAAGATATTTTGTATAATATGTGAATAAATTTGTTTCTTTCGCATTGCATATATATATATACAGGTTATTCGCTTTTAAACCTCTCTGAGATGTTTCATGCAGGGTTATCACAAATATTTTTTTTAGCTTATGCATTGATTTACAACATATACTTGAATTTATATATTTTATTCCTACTTATATCTTATATTTTCATTATTGTTTTCTTATGTTTATGTTCATAACTATATATATGGTTTTATACTTAAGTTTAATATTCATATTTTAATATTGATAAGGTTGCCTTGAAATATAAATAATTTTCCACTTCTAGTTTGATTAATTCATTAACATGGTATTAAGATTTATTATAATATATTGACTTTATATTGTATAAAAACGATATATATATATATATATTTATAAACTCAAATATTTATTAAACCATAAATTCTAAATTCAAAATTATTTATTATTATTTATATTTTAAACCATTTATTTGAAATTTAAATTCAAATCACATGTATACAATATTTTTAAATTTAAAGGATTTATACAGAATTTATTTGATCCGGGGAAACTCGCTTCCATTGATAATAAATTATACATTTTTTATTCAAAAATTCATTTAATTATCAATTTAAATTAAATAAAAATCTAGGGTCGTTACAAACTTCCCCCATTAAAAGAACTTCGTCCTCGAAATTCGCAGGCACGAAACAAAGACAGAGATAGACAGATTCGATCTCCTATAATTCCTCAAACTTAAGTCGGAATATCTCAGAATACATACCAATTTGTCCCTCTTCGGACTTTGGTATTCACAAGAAATCTCAGTAAAATTTCAAATTTGGTTTCAAACGAAATAATTTTATCGATACAATTCAAAATAAGCTTCAAATTCTATTAATCGATTTAATTCAATTTAAAATTTCCAATTTATTTAAAAATTTTAATTCCAAATTTCCAATTCATATTTGTTAAGGTTTAAATCCAAAAAGCTGATAAGAAACCGATGAAGATACGAAGTAAAAATTTCCTACAACGGTTCGTAGGGCCATCATCACACCGAAACTTCTTCTTGTAGCTCGTACGAAGAAATCAAAAGAATTTGGACTCGAATCAAAGGATATTGATAAGAAAGAATTGTTTCCATTGTTGCAGGGTATTGACCATTTATAGTCGTATTCCCTTTCCCCTATCTCGTCCTCTTCTTGCACTCATAGTCACTATCAGTGGATAACAAGAGAATTTACTGAGACGTTCAGGCGGATATCTTAGGGATACACTCATTCTAGGGATACTTCACCCTATCTCTAATGAGCTACTTAACGTGTTATACTCCTGAGCTAAAGTTCAACCTTAGCTCTGATACCAAATGTAACGTCCCAGATTTTCACGCTCGAAAATCGACATCCATACTGTACATCGTACTCGAATACCGTAGATTCGACCGTTCAAATCCGAGTCGCCGGAGCTTATAACAACATTAAGTAAATAACACAGCGGAATAAATGAATAATACATTGATATGCAATATCTGATACAATATCTGATACAACAGAGTGATGCAATGAATATCAATATACATCAGAGAAATGATACAAAAAAATAGCAGCGGAAAAGAAAACGATAACATCAACAGCGGATAATTTCCTTCTTCAAAGCACCAATCCAGAAATAGCTTGAACTCCCAAATACGAGGCACAAAGATAAGCAAGTGCAGTCCATATCCAAAGACTGAACTAGCTCCAGAAAATCTACTAATCCTGACTATCTGAAAAACCCAACTCTAGACTGCCCGTATAGAAAAATTTTGAGCATCCAAAGTTTAGGAAAGAAACAATAAACTCTGGATCAGTCATGGGACTGGTGTGAGAAACAAAAACAGTTTATCTTTAAAAACGAACAACAAAAGAAGTTTAAAGTCAATTCGCAATGCTTTTGGAAAATGAAACTACCATAAGGCCTCCCGCCACACATGCAATGCAAACGCAGAATCGGAGGAGATTTCTCCTTATGATAGTCAAAGATGCTTACTATGCAAAACCAAATCATTTGATATTATTATTAGTGCATAGTGCAGAAAACATTTCGAAAATAGAATATAAATCTTAGCCAGCATAGACATTTCGCACTTATGCCTACTATAGCTACCATGTTCAATAGCAGGTTACCGCCACATTCCATGGCAGGTAATACAACTAAAACCGTACAGGGCTCGTATTGTTTTGTTTGGATTTCCAACAAATGGTCAGGCTAAGGAACTTCCTATTCCACGAAAGAACGCCTCTGGCGGGACGCTCCGAGAACCAAACTGTTCTCTGCCAAACAAGGTCGGCTACCCCCTTTCCCAAGGGATATACAAAACCTCAGATATGCCACCCCCGGTCCTTTGGGACCTTTAACCGAGGCGCCTTGAAACCAACATCACACATAATAAATAAAGTGTGTCCACATGAGTAAGTATCTGGGCTCCATACCATGATACTACCCTTTTCCAGAAGGAATGGTCACACCCTAGAGAAGCTACCCCTGAATTCATTTCTTATTCAATTTCATATAATAATGATAACATTTCAATATTATCACTTTCCTAACAACCATGCAACCATATTCTGTAATAATTTACAGAAAAATGATTTCTTTTATATACAAAAATAGTTTTGGGTAAAATTATTTCATTTACCCCATTTTAAAACAATACTGTCACGACCGGGATTTTCGACTTTCGAAAATTCGACATCGATACTCACTTTATCGACTGCCGAGAAATCGAACGCCGGAAACTCCAATAGTGAGGGTTTTAGAAAGAAGAAGTAGAAGAAAAAGAAAGCAGAAGAAAGAAAGAAGAAGGACAACAGAACAACATCAGATACAGAGACAATATCAGAATCTCACATATCGCAGCGGAACAAAAATATAATAGATAAATGAATAATCTTTAAACAAAGAACTATATCATTTTATACATACATCAATCATCAGAGTCAATATACAACAATGGACAATTATATAACTTGTCCTCATACAGAATACACAGCGGAATAAATACTATCAGATACAAATACTACGTCTCGCCATCCAGCTTATTTCCAAAGCTCCAGAATATCCAGAATATCCTGATAATCTAACTCTAGACTGCCCGTGTGGAAATTTGTGGGCACCCAGAGTTTAGAAGGGAAACAATAAACTCCGAGTCAGTCATGGTGACTGGTGTGAGATCGTAAAACAGTTATTTATCTTTAAAATAAACAACAGAAGAATTTTTTTTAAAGTCAATTCGCAATGCTTTTGGAAAATGAAACTACCATAAGACCTCCCACCACACACACAATGCAAACGCAGACTTGGAGGAGATTTCTTCTTATGATAGTCAAAGATGCTTACTACGCAAAAATCAAATTCTTTTTGATATTATTATTAGTGCATAGTGTAGAAAACATTTCGAAAGTAGAATATAAATCTTAGCCAGCATAGGTACCATTATAGTATGCTTGCTATAGCTACCATATTAAATGGCAGGTTCTACAACTAAAACCGTACAAGTCACGTATTGTTTCTTTGGATTTCCAACAAATGGTCAGGCTAAGGAACTTCCTATCCACGATGGGTACGTCCCTGGAATAGACGACCCGAGAACCTAACCGGATCTCTGCCAACACAAGGCCGGGTTACCTCTGCAAAAATAGGTAACTACTGACACGCGTATGCCATCCCCCGATCGTCACCGATCTTCCCGAGGATCCCCGATTCGCAACAAACCACATAGAAAAAATAATGCAGTAACCACAGAGGTTAAGTATCTGGGCTCCATACCATGATACCACCTTTATCCAGAAGGAATGACATACACTAAGGGGCGCTACTCCCTAGAACCTTGCTGCATTCGTCCTGTTTCGACCATTTCCGGGGTGTGAGGCTCGATGAAGTCTCGTCCACAAAGCTACGCTTTCTCAAAAAGCCCTGCTTCGGGTCAAACAAAATGATCAACCTATGATCACAAAGATATAAGATCAAACAAATGATCATATCACAAATGATCAAACACTGATCATTTCACAGCAACACTCAGTATGCCACGTTACCAAGTTGGGATATATCGCTGATAAATTTCAACTACATAACCTCTGAGCTCGTACGTCTCAGAGAAGGGTGTTAAGCTAAGGGAATAAATTCTCCGCCACCAACAGAAATGTATTTGAAAGAAATCAGCTTTATATCTCAAATTGTAACGTCAGACACACAATCCATACAAGTCTGTTCCGGGATCGAACAGAACCGAAGGCACTTCTCACGAAGCCCTTGCATATCCGGATAATTTTCAATCACGTCGGGACTTCCCGTCACTAAGGGTGATAAAACCTCTAAATCGAAGATCAGTCGATGTAGAGTAACTCGACGGTAATCCTTCCGTTTTCAAAAATATCCGGTCTTCAACACCGGTCTTCGAATGCAATTCATAACGACGTATCACATATTCGGAATGGGTTATACGACCCCATGGTCCTTTCCCGGCTAACCCGAATAGTGAGCGCTTATTTAAAAATAAGTGTGGCATTCAAATTCAATCAATTCATAACAAATACCTATCTAAAGGTAATTATTGATAGTCGGTTATTTAACTATCAATAAAGATGCGCAACATCATCAGATTCCAAATAATTTTCCCAAATTATTTAATCTCCAAAAATATCTTCATTACATATAAAAATTCCACACTTAACCATTTGAAAACAATTTCAAATATTCACTTTTCAATTTATCTTTAAAAGATAAAAACTCAAACAGTTCATTTCCCATTGGAAAAGCATTTCCATACTTATTTAAAAATAAGTAATTCACAAATCATTTATTTTCAACACTTAGAAAATATTCGATATACTTAAATCAAATTAAGTATATATCTCATTCTTTAAGGAAATCATTCTTAAATCACATTTATTTGAGTCAAAACGAATATTGTGTAAAGCATCGTTACGACGACTCGAAATCACTAGTATAGGGATTCGGAATTAAGATAGATATATAAATCCCAATACTATATAAAATATTTCCTTTCGGAAATCATTTACTATAACAACAGTGTTATAGTCCACCATTTCCTTATTTTTCGAAAAACGTCTATTTCAACAATAAATGTTGAAATCTATGATTTCGATAGTTCACACGTTTTAAAACATCTTTCAAAACAATTAACTTCATTTCATAATATCGCTTTCCCAAAACCCTATCCATTTTACTTAAAAATATATTCACTGTCCAAAATCGTGAATATACTTCACTAATCACATTTTCAGTCTTTTCTACACATTTTATTTCAATAAAAATTCGCTATTTAAAATCGCGAATATATCTTCTTTAATGTCTTTCTATATTTAATTTATCAAACCCAATTGATTTCGAATTTATAAAACAACGTTTATAAATTCTATTTTCTATTCTATAACAACTTCGATTTTATAAATTTCCTTTAATGACCCATTCAATTTTCTAACTCAACGTATACATCAAAAATCCATATTATAAGTTAAATACTTATAATTTATTTATCTTAAAAGAAATCGTTCTTTTAAACTTTACAAACTGTAAATAAACCCATTTTAACATCATTTCCAATTTTAAATCCACATTCCCAAATATTCACTTTTAACCCCAAAATCAAATCCCAAATTGATTTCTAATTTTACTTCAATAACAAATCAATTTCAATATTCATTTCTAAATTAATTTTCCATCCCAAATCATTTTATATTGATTTTTTCTAACTTGTTTCAATTTGCCAATTAAATTTTTAATTGGACTTCCAACTTATTTCATTTTAAACAAATTCCTCTTAAAGAAAATAAATCCCTTTTATCTTTTTCCAACTATTTAGAAATCCAAATTTTAATTAAATTCTTCAATTTAAAATCACTATTATACGAAATTCATTTACTTAACGTTTTCACTTGATTTTGGAATTAATTCGATAAGAATATAAAAATTAACTTTTTTATACTTTAAAATTTCTTTCTTCGGATTTATTCAATTTCTAAAAATTTATTTACTTAAAAATTTCTATTTTGATTTCAAAAAATTCAATTTCATATATTTTTGGAATCCAATGATATCAAACATCCATTCAGCTAAATTTTAGCATTCAAATAATTTCCAGATATCAATATGATCGATAACATCAATATAATCATTTCATAGATTCATATCACAGTAGAAATAAATTCAATCAATGTGAGGGGTCCAGTTGGATCCCTCCAACCTGTTTCCCTGCATCCAAAGATGTTAGCACAATACCAATTCCGCTCCAGTACGGAATTATCGCGGTATATAGGTTTTTATAAATCCGCTTACTAACGGCGCAATAGGGTCTCATCCGCTATACGAGGCGGGAAATCATCAATCCAATATATACATATGCCAATATGTATATACTGCTATATATATAGATATATCCTATCATATCTAATAGTACATCGAATAGCAATCATATCAATCAAATCAATAACTGTAAAAATTCCACATTCAAATTTGAGTGAGAAGATCTCACCTTAGCTTTTTATTTGCAATCCCACTTCGATTCCAGTTTGTTTTTCACGATCTTTTGACCTTGTATAAATATTGTACAATTCATTAATATTCGAACAGATCGAATAAGAATTTTCCATTTGATAAATTTGATTCGTCGGTGATTTCGTTCTAAACAATTAATTTAAATTTTTAACTGATTTCCTTTTGAAATAACTTATTTAACTAAGATTTCATTTTTTTTTTCTTTTTCACTGAAAAAAATGTTATTTTCTATAAATAACAAAATATCAAATTTCCTTTACTACAACTAAAAAAAATTTTCCCTTCTAATATTTTAACTCCAAACAAAAATTTCTTTCCCATAACTAAAGTCATTACTGTGAATATAAAACCTTACTCAGATATGTTCAAATCAAAATAGGTATATATATATATTACTGTTATGTTTAAATTCGATAAATAAATTATCTTAAAAAAACTTACTGCGAAATCACCAAGCTCGAACTTGAGCTCACAGCCATGCGACACTAGCACACATACTACCTCGACATCAAACCTCCCCAGGCGTCGCACTTCTGATCGATTATGAGAGCCCAAATCAATCGCGAACGAACTCACGACCACCTCTCTGCTTGACGTCGCGATTCCCATCACCGAAGTCACTTCCACCGTCTCTACTCTCGATTGAAATCGAGAATCTCTACCAGCCTTCATCGCCACGCCTTGCTGCCGCGATTCCTTCCAGGTCGCGATTCATGTTCGCTCGAGTCGTTGCCACGAATCCTATCGACTCCGACCCCACAGTAATCGCCGAACCCATCCATCAATCGGTCTCTCGAAATCACGACGTGCGCTCCCAGTTCCATCACGTCGTCGACCCCGCCTGAACGCCGCAGCCATCGCCTACGCGTACGAACGCGCTGCCACTGCCCTTAGCACATGTCGCCTTATCGCCAGCCTAACCGCTTGACTACGCGCGAGCACGCGCCTCACTGCTTCGTGAACCCCCAAATCGCCACCAAATTTTCAATTGGAAGGGAAAGGCAAATTTTCGGTTGTTTGGAAAACGAATTTGGAGGAGGAAACTTTTCGTGGATTTGAACAAATATCGCGGCCATTATTTTCTTTGAACTGAGATTTTTTTATTTTTGAACAGATAGAGGGATTGTTATTTAAAAATTGAAAGGAAGTATGCTCTACACGATTTTGTTTCGTGATTTTTGGCGAGATTCACGGAAGAGTATCGTGCCAGCTTTTCTTCTGATGTCGGCAAGAATTTAAATTATAAAAATTTAAATTGAATTTGATGAAATCTTCAATGCGTTTACCTATCGTGTGCACACATAGCAAGTTCGAAAAATACGAAATTCGAAATCCGATATCAGTTCAATATTCCGGATCCAATGGAACTGGTTTCGTCGAATTCCGAGACTGTTTGAAAAATGACTATTTTTAAATATCGGTTAAACGATATAAATTTCAAAACTGATCAAATAAATTCGAAATTGGATTCTGATGCTTCTGTTATCTTCAGAATTATCAATATAAATTTTACAAGCGTTTGAAGTATTTTTAATCGGCCTAAATTTTGAAGATTCAAATTTTTATTCAACTTCCAACCGATTAAATTTTATAATTTAATCGTCAAATTCAAAATGATATCGGGATTCAAATTAAATTATCGTTCAAATATTTAAAATAAATTAAATATTCTCAATTTAATTCGTTCAAAATTCAGGGTCGTTACAGACTTCCCCCCTTAAAAGAATTTCGTCCTCGAAATTACAAGTTAGGAAAAAATGTCCTTAACTCGTCTACTATTTTTCACAATTCAATTTTTTTTATCAATCTATCAAAACAAATCTTCCTACTAAAGATTCGTTATTCATCAACTAAATTTCAACTTCAATTATAAGTTTCAACATCATTGTTTTACTTCAAAATTCAAATTTTAACTTTCAAAAATTTCTCAAAAATTTTCTAACACTCGGAATTTTCGAAAAATTTCGCCAGCGTCTCCTTTGCGCGGCTAATACGGTACAACTACAAAACGTCCCTACGGACTCTCAGATTTCAAAAAGAAAAAGAAAAAGCCAAGCGGCTAGACCAGAAATCATCAAAAACTCATATTATAATTCAAATACGTACCTTTTGTCGAGCAATTCAAATTATCTGTGAAATCAAATTCAATTCCCTTTATACCTGTATATTTACTAGCCATAATATCTAGTTATAACATCCAACTATTTTGCAAATTTTATTACAAACTTCTAATATCAACTTCTTATACCATTTCTAGTTTACTATAGAAGTTATATCCATTATCATTCAATTTCACATTCCATTTGAATTTAATCTACACTTTCAATCAAATTTAGATTCAGTTTACTTCTGAATATTGCATTTCATCAATTATCTTTAGTTCACTTCAAACTAATCTTAAAGCTTCATTTTATTTCACACAATTCAAATTTGTTTCAACATTCAGTTTCAATTTTATTCACTTACAATTGTAAATTCCATTCATTTGAAATTTATTTCTTCTTACTTGAATTTATTTGCAATTCCGAACCATTCTTTTATTTAGTTCACAATTCAAGTTTCAATTTAACTAATTCAACTTCCATTTCTGTATTTCGTGAATTAATAAATTATCAAAGTAGCTTATTCGGATTCAAGTCTCATTTTATTTTCAATTTCAATTCTATCGCTTACAGATTCGCAATGAATCTCAACTTTAAATTTTACTTTCATTACATTGATTCACTTATACTTACATTTATTTAACTCATTCTTTTAAGTTAAATTTATTTTACCAAAATTCAATTGGTATAAGTTATCAACTTAGTACTATTTCATAAATATCTTTATATAGTATTCCGGAGTCTTAATAACATTTTCAAAACCATTTCTGAAAACAATTCAAATTTATCTTTTGAATTTCCAAAACAAACCCAAAATTTTCAAACAACTTCCATTTAAAACAAATTTGGCAGCAATTCCTCTTTTGGAAACCCGAAAATGAACACCGGTGATGTCGCGATCATCATCGGAATTATTTTCCAGCGACCGAAAGAGTTTAGAGCCTTTCATCTCTTCAAAATACTTTTCAAAACCTTTGAAATTCATTTTCAAATCAAAAATGATTTAACTTTCCAAATCTTCAAAATTTTCAAATTCTTTCAAAAACATTTCAAAAAAAACTTCTCTGGAATTCCGTTTCAAATTACAAATCACATTTATAATTTATATTCTCAAATTTCATTTTACATGAATTTATTTCTTAACTTTGGAGTTACGATTTCAATTTCTTATCCAGTTTCATATAATGATAACATTTCAACATTATCACTTTCCTAACATCCATGCAACCATATACTGTAATAATTTATAGAAAACCATTTCTTTTATATACAAAAAAATAGTTTTGGGTAAAATTATCTCATTTACCCTATTTAAAACAATACTGTGCCGAATTGTTCTATTCGAGTGTTTAGAGATCCCTATCAATGATCGTTAATTACTCGTATTGACCAGAATCCATATACCACTCAACAAACCAATCTTCACAATATAAAACAATTTTATATTCACTAACAAATACGCACTCGTATCTATTACTACACTCAACTCATTCTAGAGTACTACTGACTCTATCTCTAATGAGTAACACCCAACAGAGCAGGGTTGTCGCTTAACCATATGCTCTGATACCACTTTGTCACGACCGGGATTTTCGACTTTCGAAAATTCGACATCGATACTCACTTTATCGACTGCCGAGAAATCGAACGCCGGAAACTCCAATAGTGAGGGTTTTAGAAAGAAGAAGTAGAAGAAAAAGAAAGCAGAAGAAAGAAAGAAGAAGGACAACGGAACAACATCAGATACAGAGACAATATCAGAATCTCACATATCGCAGCGGAACAAAAATATAATAGATAAATGAATAATCTTTAAACAAAGAACTATATCATTTTATACATACATCAATCATCAGAGTCAATATACAACAATGGACAATTATATAACTTGTCCTCATACAGAATACACAGCGGAATAAATACTATCAGATACAAATACTACGTCTCGCCATCCAGCTTATTTCCAAAGCTCCAGAATATCCAGAATATCCTGATAATCTAACTCTAGACTGCCCGTGTGGAAATTTGTGGGCACCCAGAGTTTAGAAGGGAAACAATAAACTCCGAGTCAGTCATGGTGACTGGTGTGAGATCGTAAAACAGTTATTTATCTTTAAAATAAACAACAGAAGAATTTTTTTTAAAGTCAATTCGCAATGCTTTTGGAAAATGAAACTACCATAAGACCTCCCACCACACACACAATGCAAACGCAGACTTGGAGGAGATTTATTCTTATGATAGTCAAAGATGCTTACTACGCAAAAATCAAATTCTTTTTGATATTATTATTAGTGCATAGTGTAGAAAACATTTCGAAAGTAGAATATAAATCTTAGCCAGCATAGGTACCATTATAGTATGCTTGCTATAGCTACCATATTAAATGGCAGGTTTTACAACTAAAACCGTACAAGTCACGTATTGTTTCTTTGGATTTCCAACAAATGGTCAGGCTAAGGAACTTCCTATCCACGATGGGTACGTCCCTGGAATAGACGACCCGAGAACCTAACCGGATCTCTGCCAACACAAGGCCGGGTTACTTCTGCAAAAATAGGTAACTACTGACACGCGTATGCCATCCCCCGATCGTCACCGATCTTCCCGAGGATCCCCGATTCGCAACAAACCACATAGAAAAAATAATGCAGTAACCACAGAGGTTAATTATCTGGGCTCCATACCATGATACCACCTTTATCCAGAAGGAATGACATACACTAAGGGGCGCTACTCCCTAGAACCTTGCTGCATTCGTCCTGTTTCGACCATTTCCGGGGTGTGAGGCTCGATGAAGTCTCGTCCACAAAGCTACGCTTTCTCAAAAAGCCCTGCTTCGGGTCAAACAAAATGATCAACCTATGATCACAAAGATATAAGATCAAACAAATGATCATATCACAAATGATCAAACACTGATCATTTCATAGCAACACTCAGTATGCCACGTTACCAAGTTGGGATATATCGCTGATAAATTTCAACTACATAACCTCTGAGCTCGTACGTCTCAGAGAAGGGTGTTAAGCTAAGAGAATAAATTCTCCGCCACCAACAGAAATGTATTTGAAAGAAATCAGCTTTATATCTCAAATTGTAACGTCAGACACACAATCCATACAAGTCTGTTCCGGGATCGAACAGAACCGAAGGCACTTCTCACGAAGCCCTTGCATATCCGGATAATTTTCAATCACGTCGGGACTTCCCGTCACTAAGGGTGATAAAACCTCTAAATCGAAGATCAGTCGATGTAGAGTAACTCGACGGTAATCCTTCCATTTTCAAAAATATCCGGTCTTCAACACCGGTCTTCGAATGCAATTCATAACGACGTATCACATATTCGGAATGGGTTATACGACCCCATGGTCCTTTCCCGGCTAACCCGAATAGTGAGCGCTTATTTAAAAATAAGTGTGGCATTCAAATTCAATCAATTCATAACAAATACCTATCTAAAGGTAATTATTGATAGTCGGTTATTTAACTATCAATAAAGATGCGCAACATCATCAGATTCCAAATAATTTTCCCAAATTATTTAATCTCCAAAAATATCTTCATTACATATAAAAATTCCACACTTAACCATTTGAAAACAATTTCAAATATTCACTTTTCAATTTATCTTTAAAAGATAAAAACTCAAACAGTTCATTTCCCATTGGAAAAGCATTTCCATACTTATTTAAAAATAAGTAATTCACAAATCATTTATTTTCAACACTTAGAAAATATTCGATATACTTAAATCAAATTAAGTATATATCTCATTCTTTAAGGAAACCATTCTTAAATCACATTTATTTGAGTCAAAACGAATATTGCGTAAAGCATCGTTACGACGACTCGAAATCACTAGTATAGGGATTCGGAATTAAGATAGATATATAAATCCCAATACTATATAAAATATTTCCTTTCGGAAATCATTTACTATAACAACAGTGTTATAGTCCACCATTTCCTTATTTTTCGAAAAACGTCTATTTCAACAATAAATGTTGAAATCTATGATTTCGATAGTTCACACGTTTTAAAACATCTTTCAAAACAATTAACTTCATTTCATAATATCGCTTTCCCAAAACCCTATCCATTTTACTTAAAAATATATTCACTGTCCAAAATCGTGAATATACTTCACTAATCACATTTTCAGTCTTTTCTACACATTTTATTTCAATAAAAATTCGCTATTTAAAATCGCGAATATATCTTCTTTAATGTCTTTCTATATTTAATTTATCAAACCCAATTGATTTCGAATTTATAAAACAACGTTTATAAATTCTATTTTCTATTCTATAACAACTTCGATTTTATAAATTTCCTTTAATGACCCATTCAATTTTCTAACTCAACGTATACATCAAAAATCCATATTATAAGTTAAATACTTATAATTTATTTATTTTAAAAGAAATCGTTCTTTTAAACTTTACAAACTGTAAATAAACCCATTTTAACATCATTTCCAATTTTAAATCCACATTCCCAAATATTCACTTTTAACCCCAAAATCAAATCCCAAATTGATTTCTAATTTTACTTCAATAACAAATCAATTTCAATATTCATTTCTAAATTAATTTTCCATCCCAAATCATTTTATATTGATTTTTTCTAACTTGTTTCAATTTGCCAATTAAATTTATAATTGGACTTCCAACTTATTTCATTTTAAACAAATTCCTCTTAAAGAAAATAAATCCCTTTTATCTTTTTCCAACTATTTAGAAATCCAAATTTTAATTAAATTCTTCAATTTAAAATCACTATTATACGAAATTCATTTACTTAACGTTTTCACTTGATTCTGGAATTAATTCGATAAGAATATAAAAATTAACTTTTTTATACTTTAAAATTTCTTTCTTCGGATTTATTCAATTTCTAAAAATTTATTTACTTAAAAATTTCTATTTTGATTTCAAAAAATTCAATTTCATATATTTTTGGAATCCAATGATATCAAACATCCATTCAGCTAAATTTTAGCATTCAAATAATTTCCAGATATCAATATGATCGATAACATCAATATAATCATTTCATAGATTCATATCACAGTAGAAATAAATTCAATCAATGTGAGGGGTCCAGTTGGATCCCTCCAACCTGTTTCCCTGCATCCAAAGATGTTAGCACAATAACAATTCCGCTCCAGTACGGAATTATCGCGGTATATAGGTTTTTATAAATCCGCTTACTAACGGCGCAATAGGGTCTCATCCGCTATACGAGGCGGGAAATCATCAATCCAATATATACATATGCCAATATGTATATACTGCTATATATATAGATATATCCTATCATATCTAATAGTACATCGAATAGCAATCATATCAATCAAATCAATAACTGTAAAAATTCCACATTCAAATTTGAGTGAGAAGATCTCACCTTAGCTTTTTATTTGCAATCCCACTTCGATTCCAGTTTGTTTTTCACGATCTTTTGACCTTGTATAAATATTGTACAATTCATTAATATTCGAACAGATCGAATAAGAATTTTCCATTTGATAAATTTGATTCGTCGGTGATTTCGTTCTAAACAATTAATTTAAATTTTTAACTGATTTCCTTTTGAAATAACTTATTTAACTAAGATTTCATTTTTTTTTTCTTTTTCACTGAAAAAAATGTTATTTTCTATAAATAACAAAATATCAAATTTCCTTTACTACAACTAAAAAAATTTTTCCCTTCTAATATTTTAACTCCAAACAAAAATTTCTTTCCCATAACTAAAGTCATTACTGTGAATATAAAACCTTACTCAGATATGTTCAAATCAAAATAGGTATATATATATATTACTGTTATGTTTAAATTCGATAAATAAATTATCTTAAAAAAACTTACTGCGAAATCACCAAGCTCGAACTTGAGCTCACAGCCATGCGACACTAGCACACATACTACCTCGACATCAAACCTCCCCAGGCGTCGCACCTCTGATCGATTACGAGAGCCCAAATCAATCGCGAACGAACTCACGACAACCTCTCTGCTTGACGTCGCGATTCCCATCACCGAAGTCACTTCCACCGTCTCTACTCTCGATTGAAATCGAGAATCTCTACCAGCCTTCATCGCCACGCCTTGCTGCCGCGATTCCTTCCAGGTCGCGATTCATGTTCGCTCGAGTCGTTGCCACGAATCCTATCGACTCCGACCCCACAGTAATCGTCGAACCCATCCATCAATCGGTCGCTCGAAATCACGACGTGCGCTCCCAGTTCCATCACGTCGTCGACCCCGCCTGAACTTCGCAGCCATCGCCTACGCGTACGAACGCGCTGCCACTGCCCTTAGCACATGTCGCCTTATCGCCAGCCTAACCGCTCGACTACGCGCGAGCACGCGCCTCACTGCTTCGTGAACCCCCAAATCGCCACCACGATTTCAATTGGAAGGGAAAGGCAAATTTTCGGTTGTCTGGAAAACGAATTTGGAGGAGGAAACTTTTCGTGGATTTGAACAAATATCGCGGCCATTATTTTCTTTGAACTGAGATTTTTTTATTTTTGAACAGATAGAGGGATTGTTATTTAAAAATTAAAAGGAAGTATGCTCTACACGATTTTGTTTCGTGATTTTTGGCGAGATTCACGGAAGAGTATCGTGCCAGCTTTTCTTCTGATGTCGGCAAGAATTTAAATTATAAAAATTTAAATTGAATTTGATGAAATCTTCAATGCGTTTACCTATCGTGTGCACACATAGCAAGTTCGAAAAATACGAAATTCGAAATCCGATATCAGTTCAATATTCCGGATCCAATGGAACTGGTTTCGTCGAATTCCGAGACTGTTTGAAAAATGACTATTTTTAAATATCGGTTAAACGATATAAATTTCAAAACTGATCAAATAAATTCGAAATTGGATTCTGAAGCTTCTGTTATCTTCAGAATTATCAATATAAATTTTACAAGCGTTTGAAGTATTTTTAATCGGCCTAAATTTTGAAGATTCAAATTTTTATTCAACTTCCAACCGATTAAATTTTATAATTTAATCGTCAAATTCAAAATGATATCGGGATTCAAATTAAATTATCGTTCAAATATTTAAAATAAATTAAATATTCTCAATTTAATTCGTTCAAAATTCAGGGTCGTTACAAATACTGTGTCGGTTTATCTTGTTTAGAGTTTAGAAACTCCTATCAATTACAGTTAGCTAGACTGCACCGACCAGAATCCATAAACAATCAACCGATAAGTCAACACAATACAAAACAATTTCATATTCAAATAACAAATACGCACTCGTATCTATTATTACACTCAAACTCATTCTAGAGTACTACTGACTCTATCTCTAATGAGTAACACCCAACAGAGCAGGGTTGTCGCTTAACCATATGCTCTGATACCATGCTGTCACATACCGAAGTAAGCGGCCACCGGTAGGCTTTGCAACCATCCCAGTCCCACCGTGGCTGACAATGGTACCCCAAACTTGCTTTTACGGCCAGCCTCTCGACTGTCACGGCATCTGCCTAACTAACCCATCCCTCTCAGGGACATGTAGGGGTAAGAGTCTCCCGTTCGCCACCAAACCGCGAAGCGAGAATCCCCTATCATGCTGTAATATAGCAAGACTGGTGTGAGATCGTAAAACAGTTATTTTTCACAAAGGAAATAAAACAAATTCGCAATGCTTTTGGAAAATGAAACTACCATAAGACCTCCCGCCACACACACAATGCAAACGCAGAATTGGAGGAGATTTCTTCTTATGATAGTCAAAGATGCTTACTACGCAAAAATCAAATCCTTTTTGATATTATTATTAGTGCATAGTGTAGAAAACATTTCGAAAGTATAATATTAATCTTAGCCAACATACGACCAGTATCGTATGCCTACTATAGCTACTATGTTCAATAGCAGGTAATACAACTAAAACCGTACAAGTCACGTATTGTTTCTTTGGATTTCCAACAAATGGTCAGGCTAAGGAACTTCCTTTTCCACGATGGGTACGTCCCTGGAATAGACGACCCGAGAACCTAACCGGATCTCTGCCAACACAAGGCCGGGTTACCTCTGCAAAAATAGGTAACTACTGACACGCGTATGCCATCCCCCGATCGTAACCGATCTTCCCGAGGATCCCCGATTTCCAACAAACCACATAGTAAAAATGCAGCAACCACATAGGTTAAGTATCTGGGCTCCATACCATGATACCACCTCTATCCAGAAGGAATGACATACACTAAGGGGCGCTACTCCCTAGAACCTTGCTGCATCCTTCCTGTTTCGACCATTTCCGGGGTGTGAGGCTCGACGAAGTCTCGTCTACAAAGCTACGCTTTCTACAAAGCCATGCTTCGGGTCAAACAAATGATCAACCTATGATCACAAAGATATAAGATCAAACAAATGATCATATCGCAAATGATCAAACACTGATCATTTCACAGCAACACTCAGTATGCCACGTTACCAAATTGGGAGTATATCGCTGATAAATTTCAACTACATAACCTCTGAGCTCGTACGTCTCAGAGAAGGGTGTTAAGCTAAGAGAATAAATTCTCCGCCACCAACAGAAATGTATTTGAAAGAAATCAGCTCAATATCTCAATTTGTAACGTCAGACATACAATCCATACAAGTCTGTTCCGGGATCGAACAGAACCGAAGGCACTTCTCACGAAGCCCTTGCATATCCGGATAATTTTCAATCACGTCAGGACTTCCCGTCACTAAGGGTGATAAAACCTCTAAATCGGAGATCAGCCGATGTAGAGTAACTCGACGGTAATCCTTCCGTTTTCAAAAATATCCGGTCTTCAACACCGGTCTTCAAATGCAATTCATAACGACGTATCACATATTCGGAATGGGTTATACGACCCCATGGTCCTTTCCCGGCTAACCCGAATAGTGAGCGATTATTCAAAAATAAGTGTGGCATTCAAATTCATCCAATTCACAACAAATACCATTCAAGGTAATTATTGATAGTCGGTTATTTAACTATCAATAAAGATGCGCAACATCATCAGATTCCAAATAATTTTCCCAATTATTTTATCTTTCAAAATATCTTTACTAGATATAAAATTTCCACACTTCACCATTTGAAAACAATTTTCAAATCAATTTCCACATTTCATTTTATCTTTGAAGATAAAATCTCAAAACAGATCATTTCATATTGGAAAAGCATTTCCATACTTATTTAAAAATAAGTAATTCACAAATCATTTATTTTCAACATTTGAAAATGTTCAATATACTTAAATCAAATTTAAGTATAAATTCATTCTTTCAGGAAATCATAAATTTTAACATCTATTTGAGTCAAAACGAATGTTGCGTAAAACATCGTTACGATGACTCGAAATCAATAGTATAGGGATTCGGAATTAAGATAGATATATAAATCTCAATACTATATAAAATATTTCCTTTTGGAAATCATCTACTATAACAACAGTGTTATAGTCCACCATTTCCTTATATTTCTCGAAAACGTCTATTTCAACAATAAATGTTGAAATCTATGTATTCGATACTTATCACATTTTAAAACATCTTTTAAAACAATTAACTTCATTTATAATATCGCTTTCCCAAACATAACTATTTTTTTCAATAATATATTCACTATCCAAAATCGTGAATATACTTCAATAACCAAATTTCAATCTTTTTTTTTCACATTTATTTCAAGAATTATCCACTGTCCAAAATCGTGGATAAAATTCCCTTACTAATCTCTATATTTAAAATCAATCAAATTTGATTTATTTTCAAATTTATAAAAACAACGTTTATAAATTCTATTTCCATTTTATAACAACTTCGATTTATACATCTTCTTTAATGACCCATTCAATTTATAAGTTAATATAACTTATAATTCATTTATTTTAAAAGAAATCGTTCTTTTAAACTTCACAAAATTTAAAACTTTCAGATTTCATTAACTTATGAAATCCCATTTACACTTCATTTTAACCCTTATAGAAACTTGTCTTATACTCCCAATATTTCAAATTCATAAATATCCAATTTTGTACATCTTTTAAATAAACCGTTTATAATACTAGAAATCCCAATTTAAACCATTTCATAAATTTCTTAACTTTTATTTCAAAAATCACACTTTGATTTTATTTCACAAAAATCTTAACTTTTATAACTTTAAAATTTTAGACGTTTATTTATTTGAAATAAACCAATTCAAAAATTCAATAAAACGTCTACTTTCAAAAATCACTTTAAAAACCCTTTTAAAGTAAAAGATGTTATTTTTAAACTTCAAAACTAAATCCGATGATGCAACAGCATCAATTAGTCACTCATAACATTCAATATCATATATCAACATATGATAACAGAATATACATCAATATCTGTAAATAAATAAATACTGGTGAGGAATCCAGTTGGATCCCTCCAACCTGTTTCCCTGCATCCAAAGACGTTAGCACAATACCAATTCCACTTCGAGGTGGAATATCGCGGTATATGGGTTTTTATAAAAATCCGCTTACTAACGGCGCAATAGGGTCTCATCCGCTATACGAGGCGGGAAATCATCAATCCAATATATACATATGCCAATATGTATATATTGCTATATATATAGATATATCCTACTATATCTAATATCACATCCAAATAGCAATCAAATCAATCAGTCAAAAACTGCAATTCATTTTGAGTGAGAAGATCTCACCTTAGCTTTTAATTTGCCATCCATTTCCATTTTGATCATTTCTTCTTGATTTTTAACCTTGTATAAATAATTATACAATTCGTTAATATTCGAAATAAATCGAACAACCAATTACCGTTTAATAGTTTTGATTAGATGATAATTTTATTTAAACCAATTTTCTCCTTTAATAATTTAATTAACCAAAAATTATATTTTTAAACTAATAATCTTGGTTTAAACTAATTTCTTTTCAAACTCCCAATACTTTAAAGAATTACTTTACTTAAGATTTTTCATTCCGATCTGTTTTCTCCGACTTATAGACTTTGTATAAATATTGTAAGATTCATTAATATTTAACCTAATCGAACAATTAAAAATCGTTAAATGAATTAAATTTTATCCTAAAAATTTTATCTTACCTAATTTTCCCTTTTGATAAATTTACTTAACAAATTATTTATTTAAATTAACTTTCCTTTAATAAAATATCTTTTAATCATAAAAACAAAAAAATAAATTTTGTTAAACTAATTAATCCTCATAATATATATTTTTAATATAAACTTAGTAGATTAAAATCTATCTGTACATATAGTTTATTATATATATATATATATATATATTTTAAAGAAGTGTGCTTATTTACATATATATTTATTTTTATATCATTTCTTTTACTGGTATATAAAATTGAAACTGCGTATTTTTTTTCAGATCTTAATCAAATTAAAAATTTCGAAAAACTAAATACCTTACAGGGAGATGCCACGGCAATCGAGCCCTAGGTCACTGCATCCACGCGAGCCATCCACCATCATCGCCATTGCGAATTCGTCGACTCTGCCCCCATAGAGTCGCCTGTCTCCTATTGCTCTCGAACGAGTTCGTCCCCTTTCTGACTTCGCGACCATCGGCCTCGTCGACGCACGCCACAGCCTCCGACCTGCCAACACTAACCCTTTCGAAACTCTCGACCATCTCCTACCAATCATACGAGCTCGAACCCACCACACGGAAGCACGCGCGGCCTCCCTCTACCCTGTCGCGACACCAAACTTGTCGCCTCTCGCGCCTCGCCCCCTCGCGAGCACGAGCTTGCCTCGATTTAGAAAATAGAAGTCGCGGCTCTGAAGTATAAATCGAAATCAATTTTTGATTTGTCGATTCGAGAGGAGGCTGTTGATTTGCTCGTGAATAAACTGAAAGGGAAGAGCGAAACTCGACTTTGATTTGGGATTCAAATTGAATAACGAGGGGCATTGATTTAAATTTTGAACGAGATTAAGTCGTTCGTTTTATCTATTTTATTTTGGATGGAAGGGCTTCGGCCATTGTTGTTTTTCTTCTGTGATTTTGAATTGAACGGAGAAAAGTGTTTTCGTTCGTATAATTATTTCTTCTTTTCGATTTTTTACCAACACTTGAGTACACACATAGGTCGGTAGAGAAAAGTATAGGGTGGCTGTTGATTAGAAATTTATTTTTCTATTATATTCAAAAAATATCTCATGATATTATTTCAACGCGTTTGCCTATCGTACGGCCAAACGATCACTCCAAATATTACGAAAATTGAAATCCGATAATAATACAATATTACGGATCCAATGGAACTGGTTTCGTCGAATTCCGAGACTGTTTGAAAAATGACTATTTTTAAATATCGGTTCCAACAATTAAATTCAAAACTGAGCAAAACAGTTTAAATTTCAATCCTGAAGCTTTTATTATCTTCAGTGTTATCAATATAAATCTTACAAGCATTTGAAATAATTTTCTTCAACTTTAAATTGAAGATTTAAATTTTTATTCAGCATTCAATAGATTAAGCTTTTTAAAGTTTAATCGCAAATATCAAAGTTCAATCGGGGATTCAAATTAAATTACCGTCCAAATATTTAAAATTAATTAAATAATTTCAATTTAATTTGTTCAAAATTCTGGGTCGTTACAGACTTACCCCCTTAAGAGAATTTCGTCCTCGAAATTACAAGTTAGGAAAAATGTCCTTAACTCGTCTACTATTTTTCAACATTCAATAGTTTTATCAATTTATCAAAACAAATCTTTCTACTAAAGATTCGTTATCATTTCAACTAAATTTCTAACTTCAACTCTAAGTTTCAAAACAACATTGTTTTACTTCTCAATTCAATTTAAATTTCAAATTCAAATTTAAACTTCAAAATTTTCTCAAAAATTTTTCTAACGCCCTAAATTTTCGAAAAATTTCGCCAGCGTCTCCTTTGCGCGGCTAATACGGTACGACTACAAAACGTCCCTACGGACTCTCAAATTCCAAAAAGAAAAGAAAAAGCCAAGCGGCTAGAGAAGAAATCATCAAATCTCATATAGAATTTTAAAATACATACCTTTTGTCGAGCAATTCAAATTATCTTTGAAATTAAATTCCAATTTCTTTATACCTGTATATCCTACTAGCCATAATATCTAGTTACATATATTCAAACTATTTTGCAAATTTAATTACAAAATTTTCGATACTTACTTCCATATCATCTTTAATTCTCTATTGAAGTTATATATTCTTTTCCTTCAATTCTTTTTTTACATTTCAATTTCTCATTTGAATTCAATTCGCAATTCCAATCTAATTTGGATTCAGTTCAATTTCTGAATATTGAATTTTATTGATTAGCTTTCCTTTACTAATTCATTACAAGTTCTAATTTCACTTACAAATTCAAATTCGTTTTCAACATTCAGTTTCATTCTCTTGCACTTATAATTGCAATTTTTATTTACTAGTAACTGTAAATTCCATTCATTCAGAATTTTATCTCTACATACTTGAATATATTTGCAATTTCGAACCATTCTTTTATTTAGTCACAATTCAAGTTTTAATTTCACTAATTTAACTTTCAATTTCGCTTTCATTAAATCACAATTGATTCACTTGTACTTACATTTATTTAACTTCATCTTTAAGTTAAATTTATTCTATCAAAATTCAATTTGTATAGGTTATCAACTTACAATATTTCATAAATATCTTTATATAGCATTCCAGAGTTTACCAACATTTCAAAGCCATTTTGAAAACAATTCAAATTATCCTTTGAATTTCCAAAACAAAAACCCAAATTTTTCAAACACTTCCATTTAAAACAATTTGGCAGCAATTCCTCTTTTGGAAACCCGAAAATGAACACCAATGATGCCGCGGTCATCATCGAAGTTATTTTCCAGCGACCGAAAAGAGTTTAGAGCTTTCAACTCTCCAAAATACTTTCCAAAACCTTCAAAATCCATTTTCAAATCAAAAAGGAATTTAAACTTTCCAAATCTCCAAAATTTTCAAATTCTTTTCAAAACATTTCCAAAAACTTCTCTGGAATTCCGTTTCAAATTACAAATCACATTTATAATTTACATTCTTAAATTTCATTTGTATATGAATTCATTTCTTATTCAATTTCATATAATAATGATAACATTTCAATATTATCACTTTCCTAACAACCATGCAACCATATTCTGTAATAATTTACAGAAAAATCATTTCTTTTATATACAAAAATAGTTTTGGGGTAAAATTATTTCATTTACCCCATTTTAAAACAATACTGTGTCGGTTTATCTTGTTTAGAGTTTAGAAACTCCTATCAATTACAGTTAGCTAGACTGCACCGACCAGAATCCATAAACAATCAACCGATAAGTCAACACAATACAAAACAATTTCATATTCAAATAACAAATACGCACTCGTATCTATTATTACACTCAAACTCATTCTAGAGTACTACTGACTCTATCTCTAATGAGTAACACCCAACAGAGCAGGGTTGTCGCTTAACCATATGCTCTGATACCATGCTGTCACATACCGAAGTAAGCGGCCACCGGTAGGCTTTGCAACCATCCCAGTCCCACCGTGGCTGACAATGGTACCCCAAACTTTCTTTTACGGCCAGCCTCTCGACTGTCACGGCCTCTGCCTAACCAACCCATCCCTCTCAGGGACATGTAGGGGTAAGAGTCTCCCGTTCGCCACCAAACCGCGAAGCGAGAATCCCCTATCATGCTGTAATATAGCAAGACTGGTGTGAGATCGTAAAACAGTTATTTTTCACAAAGGAAATAAAACAAATTCGCAATGCTTTTGGAAAATGTAACTACCATAAGACCTCCCGCCACACACACAATGCAAACGCAGAATTGGAGGAGATTTCTTCTTATGATAGTCAAAGATGCTTACTACGCAAAAATCAAATCCTTTTTGATATTATTATTAGTGCATAGTGTAGAAAACATTTCGAAAGTATAATATTAATCTTAGCCAACATACGACCAGTATCGTATGCCTACTATAGCTACTATGTTCAATAGCAGGTTACCGCCACATTCCATAGCAGGTAATACAACTAAAACCGTACAAGTCACATATTGTTTCTTTGGATTTCCAACAAATGGTCAGGCTAAGGAACTTCCTTTTCCACGATGGGTACGTCCCTGGAATAGACGACCCGAGAACCTAACCGGATCTCTGCCAACACAAGGCCGGGTTACCTCTGCAAAAATAGGTAACTACTGACACGCGTATGCCATCCCCCGATCGTAACCGATCTTCCCGAGGATCCCCGATTTCCAACAAACCACATAGTAAAAATGCAGCAACCACATAGGTTAAGTATCTGGGCTCCATACCATGATACCACCTCTATCCAGTAGGAATGACATACACTAAGGGGCGCTACTCCCTTGAACCTTGCTGCATCCTTCCTGTTTCGACCATTTCCGGGGTGTGAGGCTCGACGAAGTCTCGTCCACAAAGCTACGCTTTCTACAAAGCCATGCTTCGGGTCAAACAAATGATCAACCTATGATCACAAAGATATAAGATCAAACAAATGATCATATCGCAAATGATCAAACACTGATCATTTCACAGCAACACTCAGTATGCCACGTTACCAAATTGGGAGTATATCGCTGATAAATTTCAACTACATAACCTCTGAGCTCGTACGTCTCAGAGAAGGGTGTTAAGCTAAGAGAATAAATTCTCCGCCACCAACAGAAATGTATTTGAAAGAAATCAGCTCAATATCTCAATTTGTAACGTCAGACATACAATCCATACAAGTCTGTTCCGGGATCGAACAGAACCGAAGGCACTTCTCACGAAGCCCTTGCATATCCGGATAATTTTCAATCACGTCAGGACTTCCCGTCACTAAGGGTGATAAAACCTCTAAATCGGAGATCAGCCGATGTAGAGTAACTCGACGGTAATCCTTCCGTTTTCAAAAATATCCGGTCTTCAACACCGGTCTTCAAATGCAATTCATAACGACGTATCACATATTCGGAATGGGTTATACGACCCCATGGTCCTTTCCCGGCTAACCCGAATAGTGAGCGATTATTCAAAAATAAGTGTGGCATTCAAATTCATCCAATTCACAACAAATACCATTCAAGGTAATTATTGATAGTCGGTTATTTAACTATCAATAAAGATGCGCAACATCATCAGATTCCAAATAATTTTCCCAATTATTTTATCTTTCAAAATATCTTTACTAGATATAAAATTTCCACACTTCACCATTTGAAAACAATTTTCAAATCAATTTCCACATTTCATTTTATCTTTGAAGATAAAATCTCAAAACAGTTCATTTCATATTGGAAAAGCATTTCCATACTTATTTAAAAATAAGTAATTCACAAATCATTTATTTTCAACATTTGAAAATGTTCAATATACTTAAATCAAATTTAAGTATAAATTCATTCTTTTAGGAAATCATAAATTTTAACATCTATTTGAGTCAAAACGAATGTTGCGTAAAACATCGTTACGACGACTCGAAATCAATAGTATAGGGATTCGGAATTAAGATAGATATATAAATCCCAATACTATATAAAACATTTCCTTTTGGAAATCATCTACTATAACAACAGTGTTATAGTCCACCATTTCCTTATATTTCTCGAAAACGTCTATTTCAACAATAAATGTTGAAATCTATGCATTCGATACTTATCACGTTTTAAAACATCTTTTAAAACAATTAACTTCATTTATAATATCGCTTTCCCAAACATAACTATTTTTTCAATAATATATTCACTGTCCAAAATCGTGAATATACTTCAATAACCAAATTTCAATCTTTTTTTTTCACATTTATTTCAAGAATTATCCACTGTCCAAAATCGTGGATAAAATTCCCTTACTAATCTCTATATTTAAAATCAATCAAATTTGATTTATTTTAGAATTTATAAAAACAACGTTTATAAATTCTATTTCCATTTTATAACAACTTCGATTTATACATCTTCTTTAATGACCCATTCAATTTATAAGTTAATATAACTTATAATTCATTTATTTTAAAAGAAATCGTTCTTTTAAACTTCACAAAATTTAAAACTTTCAGATTTCATTAACTTATGAAATCCCATTTACACTTCATTTTAACCCTTATAGAAACTTGTCTTATACTCCCAATATTTCAAATTCATAAATATCCAATTTTGTACCTCTTTTAAATAAACCGTTTATAATACTAGAAATCCCAATTTAAACCATTTCATAAATTTCTTAACTTTTATTTCAAAAATCACACTTTGATTTTATTTCACAAAAATCTTAACTTTTATAACTTTAAAATTTTAGACGTTTATTTATTTGAAATAAACCAATTCAAAAATTCAATAAAACGTCTACTTTCAAAAATCACTTTAAAAACCCTTTTAAAGTAAAAGATGTTATTTTTAAACTTCAAAACTAAATCCGATGATGCAACAGCATCAATTAGTCACTCATAACATTCAATATCATATATCAACATATGATAAAAGAATATACATCAATATCTGTAAATAAATAAATACTGGTGAGGAATCCAGTTGGATCCCTCCAACCTGTTTCCCTGCATCCAAAGACGTTAGCACAATACCAATTCCACTTCGAGGTGGAATATCGCGGTATATGGGTTTTTATAAAAATCCGCTTACTAACGGCGCAATAGGGTCTCATCCGCTATACGAGGCGGGAAATCATCAATCCAATATATACATATGCCAATATGTATATATTGCTATATATATAGATATATCCTACTATATCTAATATCACATCCAAATAGCAATCAAATCAATCAGTCAAAAACTGCAATTCATTTTGAGTGAGAAGATCTCACCTTAGCTTTTAATTTGCCATCCATTTCCATTTTGATCATTTCTTCTTGATTTTTAACCTTGTATAAATAATTATACAATTCGTTAATATTCGAAATAAATCGAACAACCAATTACCGTTTAATAGTTTTGATTAGCTGATAATTTTATTTAAACCAATTTTCTCCTTTAATAATTTAATTAACCAAAAATTATATTTTTAAACTAATAATCTTGGTTTAAACTAATTTCTTTTCAAACTCCCAATACTTTAAAGAATTACTTTACTTAAGATTTTTCATTCCGATCTGTTTTCTCCGACTTATAGACTTTGAATAAATATTGTAAGATTCATTAATATTTAACCTAATCGAACAATTAAAAATCGTTAAATGAATTAAATTTTATCCTAAAAATTTTATCTTACCTAATTTTCCCTTTTGATAAATTTACTTAACAAATTATTTATTTAAATTAACTTTCCTTTAATAAAATATCTTTTAATCATAAAAACAAACAAATAAATTTTGTTAAACTAATTAATCCTCATAATATATATTTTTAATATAAACTTAGTAGATTAAAATCTATCTGTACATTTAGTTTATTATATATATATATATATATATATTTTAAAGAAGTGTGCTTATTTACATATATATTTATTTTTATATCATTTCTTTTACTGGTATATAAAATTGAAACTGCGTATTTTTTTTCAGATCTTAATCAAATTAAAAATTTCGAAAAACTAGATACCTTACAGGGAGATGCCACGGCAATCGAGCCCTAGGTCACTGCATCCACGCGAGCCATCCACCATCATCGCCATTGCGAATTCGTCGACTCTACCCCCATAGAGTCGCCTGTCTCCTATTGCTCTCGAACGAGTTCGTCCCCTTTCTGACTTCGCGACCATCGGCCTCGTCGACGCACGCCACAGCCTCCGACCTGCCAACACTAACCCTTTCGAAACTCTCGACCATCTCCTACCAATCATACGAGCTCGAACCCACCACACGGAAGCACGCGCGGCCTCCCTCTACCCTGTCGCGACACCAAACTTGTCGCCTCTCGCGCCTCGCCCCCTCGCGAGCACGAGCTTGCCTTGATTTAGAAAATAGAAGTCGCGGCTCTGAAGTATAAATCGAAATCAATTTTTGATTTGTCGATTCGAGAGGAGGCTGTTGATTTGCTCGTGAATAAACTGAAAGGGAAGAGCGAAACTCGACTTTGATTTGGGATTCAAATTGAATAACGAGGGGCATTGATTTAAATTTTGAACGAGATTAAGTCGTTCGTTTTATCTATTTTATTTTGGATGGAAGGGCTTCGGCCATTGTTGTTTTTCTTCTGTGATTTTGAATTGAACGGAGAAAAGTGTTTTCGTTCGTATAATTATTTCTTCTTTTCGATTTTTTACCAACACTTGAGTACACACATAGGTCGGTAGAGAAAAGTATAGGGTGGCTGTTGATTAGAAATTTATTTTTCTATTATATTCAAAAAATATCTCATGATATTATTTCAACGCGTTTGCCTATCGTACGGCCAAACGATCACTCCAAATATTACGAAAATTGAAATCCGATAATAATACAATATTACGGATCCAATGGAACTGGTTTCGTCGAATTCCGAGACTGTTTGAAAAATGACTATTTTTAAATATCGGTTCCAACAATTAAATTCAAAACTGAGCAAAACAGTTTAAATTTCAATCCTGAAGCTTTTATTATCTTCAGTGTTATCAATATAAATCTTACAAGCGTTTGAAATAATTTTCTTCAACTTTAAATTGAAGATTTAAATTTTTATTCAGCATTCAATAGATTAAGTTTTTTAAAGTTTAATCGCAAATATCAAAGTTCAATCGGGGATTCAAATTAAATTACCGTCCAAATATTTAAAATTAATTAAATAATTTCAATTTAATTTGTTCAAAATTCTGGGTCGTTACAGCCATGCTTTGGGTCAACAGATGATCAACCTATGATCACAAAGATAAATGATCAAACAAATGATCATATCACAAATGATCAAACACTGATCATCACACAGCAACACTCAGCATGCCACATTACCAAATTGGGAATATATCGCTGATAACTTCAACTACATAACCTCTGAGCTCGTACGTCTCAGAGAAGGGTGTTAAGCTAAGAGAATAAATTCTCCGCCACCAAACAGAAATGTATTTGAAAGAAATCGGCTTTATATCTCAAAGTGTAATGTCAGACATGTAACCATACAAGTCTGTTCCGGGTTCGAACAGAACCGAAGGCACTTCCAAAAGAAGCCCTTGCAAATCCAGATAATTTTCTAATCACGTCCAGAATTCCTATCACAAAGGATGATCAAATCTCTATACCGGGGACCAGTCGATGCAGAGACATTCGACGAGTTGTCCTTTCGTTTTCGAAAATATCTGGTCTTCACCACCGGTCTTCAAATGCTATCCATATACGACGTATTACTATTCGGAATGGGTTATATGACACAAATGTCTTTTCCCGGCTAACCCGAATAGTGAGCGAAATATTTAAAACATATGGATATGGGATTTTAATTAAGTCACAGCTTAAAACCCAAAAATTTTCATTCGAATGGTTAAAACAAATTACCATTTCCAATCTTTTAAACAAAAAGATTCAATTCACAAAGTTAACCCTATTCACAAAGATCCATTTTTGGATTTCAAAACAATTTCCATTTTAATTGAATTAACTCGTTAAATCTTTAAATCAAGATTTAACTTATAGCTTTCAAAACTCGTTTCCAAAGATTCATTCATAGCCTTTCAAAACAATTTTGGAAATTCATTTCTTAAAATGAAAGCTTTTACTATTTGAAAACAAGTAGTTTTCGTTTTTGGAAAAATCCAATTATATTTACACGAGTTAAAACTCTTGAATTAAATTCAAATACCCAAATCAAAACCTATAAAATGGTTTAACCCATATATAATTTGTACAGCATCTTTAATCCCTAGTTTTCAAATTATAGGATTCAATTTCAAACTTGAATTCAAAATCAAATTATTTAAATTTTCAAAACTCGATTAAGTTATTCAAAATAACCTTTATCTTTGAAATTCTATTTCAAAAGCTTTTCACATTTAAACCCAAATTTCTAATTTCAAAATCAATTGAAATTAAAATTTCAATTTCAAAAACATCAAATTTAAATTAACTGTGACTTAACCGATTTCCACGTGAAATCCATATTTGTGTGTGTAAGGTGTAGTCTAGGGGTTTTACACAATAGTGCAACAACATCAATCATCACAGATTACATCACAGCAATATCGATAAGCGGTATATCCTATAACGCTTATCTATATATACACAGAATCATAGATAGGAAATATGAATGCATTATAATAAATTACATTCATCACAGCTTGAATTAAAACAATTCAAATCACAAAGCATCACACATCAGAGATGATAAAACAATTCACAGCATTCAATAGAAGACAATCATCCATAATAAGGTTAATTGGTCATTTGATTAATTAAAACCAAATTAATCACTAATTTTGGTTGATTAACAATAATTAATTACCTTAATTAATTAACCACATTAATTTATCATTCTTTAAAGTAATCAACCCTTAATATTCGATTAATCAATCTTTACTCTTTAATTATCTACTCTTAATTACTTTCACTAAGTAATTATAATTTTTATTTAATCATTCATTTATTACTTGATTAATTTACTTGAATTATAAATTAATTTTACTTTAATTACTTACATTAAGTAATTTACTTCAAGTAATAAGTTTCTTAATCAATAAAATTTAGCTTAACCTTGGAAAGTTAATTAACCATTATAAAGCATCCTTTGAAATATCATTAAGTTTGTTTAAATAAACTTTAAAAATAAAAGCTATGTTTATTAAAAACCGTTTTAAAAATTAGTTAATTAAAATAATTTTTTTTTAAAACCCTTTTAACTAATTCTCAAACTTGGAAATCATTTAATATAAGAAGAAAGTTGGTTAACCAGATTTAACAAGATTTAAAATTTAAAAACTTGATTTTATTATCTTTGAATTTTAAAACTGTTTTGGCCAACATCAATAAACCCGAGATAATCCCCCATTCGCTACCCTTTGCTTCGAGTTATCTCATGAGATTCTACGAGTTCGTCCCTAAATAAACTTCGTCTTTCCCAATTTTGAACACAACGGATACGCAATATCCACGCGTGCACGGTGCACACAAATCTGGCCATCGCCGATCATTACCACGATCCTCAACATGTCATCTACGACCATCTCGAACCACCAGACCAACCATCACCACGAGATCATCAGAGGACTCAAAAACGAGTTATCACCCCATTCCTGGAAACAACACAGGCCACAAGAACCCCTTGCCTGACCACAATCGATCACCAGCAACCTCGCCGACATGTCCCCTGCATTCGCCATAGCCTCCACTTCCTGCACCCCCTGGTGCGATCGCCAGAATCGAACTATCGAAGACGAAAATAACTCGCGACTACCACGTACGAAATTAAGACTCAAACCCTAAATTTGATTCGATTCAACAAATCTCGAAATAGAAAATTTTTCTAGCATTTTTCCTGTGATTACTGATCATTCCAGCACCTCCATGCCAAATTTCGTCAAACATTATCACGCCGATCAACGGCGATTGCCCAAAATGCCCCCAAACTGATTTTTCGAAATTCCCAATCGATTATCACACTAAAAAATTCGAAATGTATGTTAAAAATCATGATTTTCGATAACGAACTCATACAGGTAATTTAAAACAGAAATTGATTACGTTGATTTTTAACTTATATATATACTCTTACTGTTAAGTTCATTATTTGAGCCTATTTGTTAAATTTAAAACCTTGAAACAATTTTTATAAACACCATCATACTATACCAACCATCTTCCATTTAAACATCAAAGTCTAATTTAAATTCTATTGGAAGCTTTTGAATTTTTTTTGAAGGCAAGATAAGAACTAAAAACAACAGGAAACAGGGTATGTGTATATACAGACATACTCACACATATATACATAATGCAAATTCAATTATATAAAAACTGAGAAGTTTTTATGCAACATCAATATCAAGTAGCAGATCAACTCAGTGCTTACTCACATGTAATCCTGGAAGTTGATTTTAAACTAAAAGTATAACCTGTAATAATTTTAACAGGGTTTTATTTTCTTGTTAATTACCAGAGATATATACACACTAACATATATATGCAGGCATAACACAAAACCATGTCAGCAAATAACTTTCAATATGACCACATACAAATCCATGATTCAAACTAACTCAGGTCTGAGATGAGTTTACTCACCGGCATCAAAATATTAAAACATGTTATGGGTTTAAAAGAAATGTTACTCACCTTGATTTTAAGAAAAAGAAACAGAGCTTTCTATTTGAAACAGGTTTGAAATTGCAGTTTGAATTCCCTGCTTTTGATCTCTGATCTTCGAAGATGATTGTTGCCATTGATTCATTTGTGTTGTTGTTTAAGGTTGAGATGATATTACTTCTGTCATATTTTTCTTTCTTTCAGTTATGATGGTGCTTGAACTAAAATGAGGGGAGAAGGCTGATATAAAAGAAAGCTTATTGGAAATAGATTTGTACTGGTGATAAAATCTTTGTTTGTGTAATAGGGTGATGTTATTTTGTACTAAAGTTATGGGCTGAAGTGATTTTGTATGTTGTTTTATATATATTTCGAATGATCAAAATATGGCAAGCATTTAATGCATGTCCTTTGTGTTTTCGTGTGTACATACTTATCAATTTGTTTCCATTGCTTAGTCCTTACTTCTTGCCTTGCATTTCGGCTGAAGACATTATGTTCTGTATGTGTCTTTTGCAATTTATCATCTTGTACTTATGTACATTCTATTATACTAGCTTGTACATCCAGGTTTAGAGTTTGCTGAGCATATATGTACATGGTTTGTTTTGCTTTGTTTATACCTAGCATTTTTGAACAAAGATATTTTGTATAATATGTGAATAAATTTGTTTCTTTCGCATTGCATATATATATATATATACAGGTTATTCGCTTTTAAACCTCTCTGAGATGTTTCATGTAGGGTTATCACAAATATTTGTTTTAGCTTATGCATTGATTTACAACTTATACTTGAATTTATATATTTTATTCCTACTTATATCTTATATTTTCATTATAGTTTTCTTATGTTTATGTTCATAACTATATATATGGTTTTATACTTAAGTTTAATATTCATATTTTAATATTGATAAGGTTGCCTTGAAATATAAATAATTTTCCATTTCTAGTTTGATTAACTCATTAACATGGTATTAAGATTTATTATAATATATTGACTTTATATTGTATAAAAACAATATATATATATTTATAAACTCAAATATTTATTAAACCATAAATTCAAAATTCAAAATTATTTATTATTATTTATATTTTAAACCATTTATTTGAAATTTAAATTCAAATCACATGTATATAATATTTTTAAATTTAAAGGATTTATACAGAATTTATTTGATCCGGGGAAACTCGCTTCCATTGATAATAAATTATACATTTTTATTCAAAAATTCATTTAATTATCAATTTAAATTAAATAAAAATCTAGGGTAGTTACAATCATGCTCATTGATATTATTTTCTTTCTGTATATCATAATGTATAAACTTTACCTTACTTGCTACCATTTTCACACTTCACTATTTCACTTTAGTTTCAAAGTGAATGAATATCCTTCAATCTGACCATGCACAAGATCCATAACACTAAATTATATAGTAGTTAATGGAAATATTAGTCTAGGTTGTTAGAACCTCGAATTTTGGTGTTTTGATTGTGACAACTATATAAGTAAATATATCATTCAGATCTAACTAAACTTGCAGGAGAAGTTATTGTTTTTACTCGAGAAATATTCTAACAATTTGAAGACCAGAATCCGGATTGAAGCTTCAGCAAAGTATTAAGTTTAAGGTCTGAGTTTAGTAGTAAATATATGTTAAAATCTCTCTGATTTGGTATATGCACACACACATAATATAAAGTTCATCAAAACAAGTAGAAAAACCCATAAAATACTAACCCAGCCGGCTGAATGGCATGAGTCAGCCGGCTGAATGGCATGAGTCAGCCGGCTGACTACTGTGCATGTGCACAAATAAGATTGAATATTCAGACGGCTGAATAATGCCATTTTTGCAATATTTCTTTGGTGTTTTGATTTTTAATCAATTGAGCTGGCTGAAACGTTTAGTTCAGACGGCTGAATTTTCATACGACTAGTTTTTCAGCAGACACTTCTTTTTAATGAACAGAAACATCTCTTGATTCAAGAGTTGCTTCCATACCTTTTTATGGCTATCGTTCATGAACGAATACAACTCTTAATATCTATAAATAGTCATGAATTCTATTGTTTTAATATACAATTCTTATTCTTATTTCTAATCTATCTTTGTAACAGACCGGGATTTCGTATTAATTAATCATCGTCGTTAGACGACTAAATTGGTTGTTAATTGCGTTTGAGAGCTTTGAATCCGGTCTAAATTTCTTTTCTGAATTTATAAAAAGGGATTAAACCGGGCTTTAAATAAGTGTGTTGGCCACGTTCCTTTGTTTATCTAAGTGTATAACCGTTCCTCCTTTATCTTTTTCCCATTCGAAAAACCCTAATCAACAAACGAAAAGAAATTAAATGGTGGCCTCTTCCTTCGTTCAAAACAAAACTAGGGTTTTGGGCAAATTCAAAGACTCCGACTTTCAACGCTCGATTCAACTTGACTCCTTGCTTCGCGAGTTGATCATCTCTTCAGCCGCTTGATTCGAGTCGTCTTCACTTCGTTTGAGCATCGAGCACAAGGGGATGCTATCGGCAGTGATTCGAGTTGAGTTCTTCGACAAAAGGTGAGTGACAATTTCACTCACATCTAGCTCAGCCTTCAGTTATATGATTCGAGTTTTCGTTGTATAGACATACTTGTTCAAATTCATGACTTCTGTTTTGATTATTGGAAATTGTCAAATGGTTATCTCGGCTATTCGATTTGCTGTTCAATTTTTGGTGATTTGTTCATCTTCTAACTTCGGCCTTGTCACTGATTCGATTTGTCACTGATTCGATTTGGCGATTCGAGATGAAAGTATTCTTTGATTGGCGTTTGGTTTTATTTTGCTGATTGACGATTTTTACTTTGTCAGTTTCGTGTGATCTGACACTGGATACACTCGGTTTTGAAATGTTTGATTCTCGACAACTTCGTCCCTGACTTGTTCATCTTACCCTTGACCACGGCTTTAACTTGTTAATTGCTGCTTTGAGGCTTGGTTGCATGTGTTTTGGTATAACTGCTGTTAATTGCATAATTAATATGCAGATAGACCTGAGCATTTTTATAGTTTCACTACAACTTTTGTTGCATATTTTAAATGCAGATACACCTGAGCATTTTGTAGTTTCACCGCAACTTTTGTTTGCACAATTTAAATGCAGATATTTCATTTGATATTGACATGTATGTGTGTACATATATATATGCATACATGTACAATTGAATTTGATTGGCTGTGGAATCATTCGAACTTGATAGATCTTTTCATTTCATTTTATTTTATTTGAAACTGCTGCTTCACGAATTTAATTGTAAATTGCTACTTGGTGTTTTATTTGATCGGTCTGATTGTTATTGAGTTTTTGCACATCGCTGTAGTATTGAGTATGGCTTCATGCCTGAACTTGTTTGGCAGTAGTCTTTTTGGTCACTGCTGTTTACCTGTTGACTTTGGTATCACCCTATTTCACTGGGACATGTACCTTTGTGTCTGCACTTTTGTATAGCCTGCACATGTTACTTATATCACTGGTTCTGCCTTCACATATATATTCCTCTGGTACAATTGTCCTTGTTAGAACCTTGGCTTTTGATGGTTCATCTTGTTGGTTGGTTTAGGGTGCACCTGCTTGGCCATTGTGTACTTCTGTCCTTTGTTTGGTTCTGGTCCTTGCTTTGTGACATGTTGGACTTGGTTCATTTTCTGGTCATGTTGCTGCATTCATACCTGGGGTTGTTACTGTAATTGTTTTAGGTGACAATCCATATCAGTGTTGTAATTGCTATATTGTGTTCATTTAAGTATCATTTCCCTGATCTTTGATCCCTGTTGCACTCACTTCCGGTCTTTGATACTTGTACTACCTGGTATGGTCATTTGTAGCATGTTGTTTATTTGAGTTTCAGGTGCATTGACTTATAGCTGTGCATTCATGTCATTGTGCATTAGTTTGTTGCCAGTTCCTTGGTCATCGATTAAAGTTTGTTTGCATGCTGTTGCCTTGACACTTGAACTACTCTCATGTTATCTAGACTTGTTCATTTGAACTGGTGCACTTGTATCTAGTCGCACTCGAACCCCTTTAGTCACTTGGTTGTACTGCGCCTTGGACAGTCTCAATTGCATGCTGATGGTCTTTGAATCGTACAGTTTCACTTGTAGTTTGTATTGAATCTGGCATCATTCCTTGGGACAGTTTGAATATTGTCCCACTTCGATTTTAGTCTTGGCTTCGAGCTTGTGGACTTTGTCTTGTGATCTATTTTGTTGGTTATTGATTGTTTCAAGTTGATTTGTGAAATTTTACAGCGAGTTGAATCCGGTCTCAAAGACCCGGGTTTGACCCCGTACACGAATGTAGACTTTCGGTGTACATTCGTGTATGATTCATTCCTCTTGATTTGAGATAGTGCATGTTGTTTTGGTTTATTTATGTTGACTTCTACAGTTTTAATTGCTGTTAGTTTTCACCGTCGCGATGATTTCGCGCACTGTGTGGCGAGGCAGTGCATGCGTGCGTGTACTGCAGCCACACAGAAAGTTGATTTGACTGACCTTTTTGAGATTGCTGATTTGTTGATTTACACTGTTTAGTGTTATATCTACCGTTACCCGATTCTTGTATTGAGAAGTCGGATATACGTGATTTCTGTGACTGTCATCTATTTGAGATTATTATTGCTTCTATGCACTAATAACTGAGTTTGAATTAGACTGACCCGTGTATTATTTTCTTTTGAATGTAATACTCGGGTCAGACCCGAGTATTTCAGGTTGTAGATTTCTTTCTTTGAGTTGCTGTTCGGGATTGAAGACTTTTCACATCTTCTGAAGTTGTCAGTCATTTTGTAGTAGTCGTGTCATTGTATAGAATGATATGTATTCATGTATATTAGTCGATAATGTACTTGTATATATAACTTCTAGAGTCGACAGTTGTAGTTGTATCATATGTATTGTGTCAACTATGTATTAACTGACATCAGTTATATATATATATGAGACTTTTGTTTTTATCTGTGTTCCGTAATTATATTATCTGTGTTATTGTTATATCTAATGTCCTAAACTATTATGAACTATCGTAGTTTGTTTTATACTGATAATTGGATATGTCGATGGGAGTAAATAATTAATAGATGAAAAATAGAAAGTATATACCACTCCTATCGAGATAACCAATATTAGTGTAAGGCCAATTACGGATGGTCGCTCCTATCCAGCCTTATTCTTCGTAATAATAGACAGTATTTCTTTTAATACTCTTTGTTATTATGAGCATAGAGGTGGGGCGTCACAGTTGGTATCAGAGCTTGGGGTTTATGGACATAATATAAAACATAACTTGGATGGAACATATGTTACAACTATTGGTCGATGTTTTATCTGTGATTTGAGTCAAAACTAAAGTTTTGAAATTTGGATGAAATTTTTAAATATCTTTATTTAAAAATAATAGTGAAATTGTGTTCTGATGATTTGATTGATTTGTGTTCTGTTTATCAGAGTGCGCAGTGGAAACAGTGAAACTGTCTTCGCTGAGTAAAACTGATAATCTTTTGATTTAAAAATCAAAATACGAAATTGATATGAATTTCATTTGTTGTTTACATAGCTGTAATTATTTTGTTTTTTGAGAATTTCGAATCCGAATTGAGGATTCGAAGAAATTGCAGATATGTGACTTTGTTGAAATTTCCGCTGGCTTTCTTTTGGTACTAATCATCTATTGATTAGATTTTTGCTGTTTTAAATTATCTTCATTGAAGATACATTTGAATGATTCTTTGTTCATTTTGTAGTACGTGCAAAAATTTAAATTGCACGTTATTGCAATTATTTTACGTTGAACCGATGCTTGGTTATGATACGTATTTTGTTGCCGTTATTTTATAACGGACTTTTTACACCAATGCTGAATTTTTGAGGCACGGTGTTTTGTTGACAATTTTAATAAATGAAAATTCACTGATGTCACATTTTGATGTGAATTCTTTTGATGAGATAATTGATGTTTTAAAATTTCGGTCGCTTTGACTTCAGTAACAACCAAATTTTTAAAAGTAGATTTTCTAGCGGTTATTCCGCAATACTGATGTGTAACCGTTTTTACGGTATTTTGAGAAGTACAATTTCCTTATCGAAATTGTTACTGATTTGCTGCTTTAATCACGTGATTGGAAAATCGTTTTAAAATGAAAAGTGTTTTATAAATTTTTAACAGTTTGCGTTTTCAAAAGAATGAGAAAGCGACTTAAACGATTCAGCAAAATCGAGGATTATGACCCCTTTCTTTTACTGTTTCGGTTAACTCCGGACTTGTCCAGTTGAGAATGTGAATTGTTATTTTTATAAAATAAATAAAAATTGTTTTCAGAAATTTTAACAATTTGCGCTTTCAAAAGAATGAGGAAGCGATTTAAACGTTTCAGCAAAATCGAGTACTATGACCCCTTTCTTTTACTGATTCGCTTAATTCCGGACTTGTCCGTTTGAGAATGTGAAATGTATTTTTACAAAATACACAATTTTGCACTTTCAAGGAAACGATGAAGAGAATCAAACGATTTAGTAAAACACGTGGTATGGGACATGTGCGTTTGCTATTTCGGTTAATTCCGGACTCGTTAATTGAAATATTTGATGATTCTGTGTGCTTTCGAGCCACTATGAGGACCTTCGGGTCATTTGTTGGACCTTCGGGTCATTTGTTGGGCTTTCGGGCCACTCTGCGGACCTTCGGGTCAAATACCAGTACTAGACCTTCGGGTCACTCTGCGGACCTTCGGGTCAATCTGATGGGCGCCAAAATTATGTTGAGTACTTGGTAGGCTTCGGCCATTTGTTGATGCACGTGCGGCGAATTAAAAACTCGCCATCTGATGGGATCGATCCAAGCTTTTATGTTGATTTTCTAGTCTTCTTAATTGATTTCTAGATATTTGTTGTTTCCAATTATCTGCAGGTAATTGGATATTTGTTGATATGAGTTCTGATTATCGTTTTTGATAATCAGATATTTGTTGTTTCTAATTATCGCTTGTGATAATTAGATATTTGTTGATATGGGTTCTGATTATCGTTTTTGATAATCAGATATTTGCTATTTCTAATTATCGCTTGTGATAATTAGATATTTGTTGATATGAGTTCTGATTATCGTTTTTGATAATCAGATATTTGTTGTTTCTAATTATCGCTTGTGATAATTAGATATTTGTTGATATGAGTTCTGATTATCGTTTTTGATAATCAGATATTTGTTGTTTCTAATTATCGCTTGTGATAATTAGATATTTGTTGATATGAGTTCTGATTATCGTTTTTGATAATCAGATATTTGCTGTTTCTAATTATCGCTTGTGATAATTAGATATTTGTTGATATGAGTTCTGATTATCGTTTTTGATAATCAGATATTTGCTGTTTCTAATTATCGCTTGTGATAATTAGATATTTGTTAATATGAGTTCTGATTATCGTTTTTGATAATCAGATATTTGCTGTTTCTAATTATCGCTTGTGATAATTAGATATTTGTTGATATGAGTTCTGATTATCGTTTTTGATAATCAGATAATTGTTGTTTCGAATTATCACTTTAGATAATTCAATATTCGCTGATTGGGATTTAATTATCGCTTTAGATAATTAAATATTTGTTTCTTTGAGATTTAATTATCGCTTTAGATAATTAAATATTTGCTGATTTCGAATTTAATTATCACTTTAGATAATTAAATATTTGTCGAATTTAGATTTAATTATCGCCTGAGATAATTAAATAATTGTTGATTTAATTATCGCTTTAGATAATTAAATATTTTCTGATTTGTTGTTTAATTACCGCTTTAGATAATTAAATATTGGTTGATTTGATTTTGGTTATTGCTTGAGATAATCAAGAATTTGTTGAATTTGAAATTTGATTATCGCTTGGGATAATCGAATATTAGTTGAATTTGAAATTTGATTATCGTTTGTGATAATCGAATATTGGTTGATTTGAGATTTCTGATTTTCTGATGTTTTCAAATTATCGTTTTTGATAATTAGATATTTTGTGTTTTATGATTATCGTTTTGATAATTGAATATCGCCGATAATCGTGTTTATTCAGCTTTGTTGTTTTCTGATTGTCTACCTGATAATTGGATTTCGTTGAAAATTTGTGAATTTCTTTTATGAAATTAAAAGATTTCTTGGGTGTTGTGTTCTAGATCTTTATTTTTCTAACTTAACCAGTTTATGTTAGAGAAATAATAGTTGTTGACGACCTTAATCATGAAAATTGCGGGGACGCAATTTTTATAAGGAGGGGAGTCTGTAACAGACCGGGATTTCGTATTAATTAATCATCGTCGTTAGACGACTAAATTGGTTGTTAATTGCGTTTGAGAGCATTGAATCCGGTCTAAATTTCTTTTCTGAATTTATAAAAAGGGATTAAACCGGGCTTTAAATAAGTGTGTTGGCCACGTTCCTTTGTTTATCTAAGTGTATAACCGTTCCTCCTTTATCTTTTTCCCATTCGAAAAACCCTAATCAACAAACGAAAAGAAATTAAATGGTGGCCTCTTCCTTCGTTCAAAACAAAACTAGGGTTTTGGGCAAATTCAAAGACTCCGACTTTCAACGCTCGATTCAACTTGACTCCTTGCTTCGCGAGTTGATCATCTCTTCAGCCGCTTGATTCGAGTCGTCTTCACTTCGTTTGAGCATCGAGCACAAGGGGATGCTATCGGCAGCGATTCGAGTTGAGTTCTTCGACAAAAGGTGAGTGACAATTTCACTCACATCTAGCTCAGCCTTCAGTTATATGATTCGAGTTTTCGTTGTATAGACATACTTGTTCAAATTCATGACTTCTGTTTTGATTATTGGAAATTGTCAAATGGTTATCTCGGCTATTCGATTTGCTGTTCAATTTTTGGTGATTTGTTCATCTTCTAACTTCGGCCTTGTCACTGATTCGATTTGTCACTGATTCGATTTGGCGATTCGAGATGAAAGTATTCTTTGATTGGCGTTTGGTTTTATTTTGCTGATTGACGATTTTTACTTTGTCAGTTTCGTGTGATCTGACACTGGATACACTCGGTTTTGAAATGTTTGATTCTCGACAACTTCGTCCCTGACTTGTTCATCTTACCCTTGACCACGGCTTTAACTTGTTAATTGCTGCTTTGAGGCTTGGTTGCATGTGTTTTGGTATAACTGCTGTTAATTGCATAATTAATATGCAGATAGACCTGAGCATTTTTATAGTTTCACTACAACTTTTGTTGCATATTTTAAATGCAGATACACCTGAGCATTTTGTAGTTTCACCGCAACTTTTGTTTGCACAATTAAAATGCAGATATTTCATTTGATATTGACATGTATGTGTGTACATATATATATGCATACATGCACAATTGAATTTGATTGGCTGTGGAATCATTCGAACTTGATAGATCTTTTCATTTCATTTTATTTTATTTGAAATTGCTGCTTCACGAATTTAATTGTAAATTGCTACTTGGTGTTTTATTTGATCGGTCTGATTGTTATTGAGTTTCTGCACATCGCTGTAGTATTGAGTATGGCTTCATGCCTGAACTTGTTTGGCAGTAGTCTTTTTGGTCACTGCTGTTTACCTGTTGACTTTGGTATCACCCTGTTTCACTGGGACATGTACCTTTGTGTCTGCACTTTTGTATAGCCTGCACATGTTACTTATATCACTGGTTCTGCCTTCACATATATATTCCTCTGGTACAATTGTCCTTGTTAGAACCTTGGCTTTTGATGGTTCATCTTGTTGGTTGGTTTAGGGTGCACCTGCTTGGCCATTGTGTACTTCTGTCCTTTGTTTGGTTCCGGTCCTTGCTTTGTGACATGTTGGACTTGGTTCATTTTCTGGTCATGTTGCTGCATTCATACCTGGGGTTGTTACTGTAATTGTTTCAGGTGACAATCCATATCAGTGTTGTAATTGCTATATTGTGTTCATTTAAGTATCATTTCCCTGATCTTTGATCCCTGTTGCACTCACTTCCGATCTTTGATACTTGTACTACCTGGTCTGGTCATTTGTAGCATGTTGTTCATTTGAGTTTCAGGTGCATTGACTTATAGCTGTGCATTCATGTCATTGTGCATTAGTTTGTTGCCAGTTCCTTGGTCATCGATTAAAGTTTGTTTGCATGCTGTTGCCTTGACACTTGAACTACTCTCATGTTATCTAGACTTGTTCATTTGAACTGGTGCACTTGTATCTAGTCGCACTCGAACCCCTTTAGTCACTTGGTTGTACTGCGCCTTGGACAGTCTCAATTGCATGCTGATGGTCTTTGAATCGTACAGTTTCACTTGTAGTTTGTATTGAATCTGGCATCATTCCTTGGGACAGTTTGAATATTGTCCCACTTCGATTTTAGTCTTGGCTTCGAGCTTGTGGACTTTGTCTTGTGATCTATTTTGTTGGTTATTGATTGTTTCAAGTTGATTTGTGAAATTTTACAGCGAGTTGAATCCGGTCTCAAAGACCCGGGTTTGACCCCGTACACGAATGTAGACTTTCGGTGTACATTCGTGTATGATTCATTCCTCTTGATTTGAGATAGTGCATGTTGTTTTGGTTTATTTATGTTGACTTCTACAGTTTTAATTGCTGTTAGTTTTCACCGTCGCGATGATTTCGCGCACTGTGTGGCGAGGCAGTGCATGCGTGCGTGTACTGCAGCCACACAGAAAGTTGATTTGACTGACCTTTTTGAGATTGCTGATTTGTTGATTTACACTGTTTAGTGTTATATCTACCGTTACCCGATTCTTGTATTGAGAAGTCGGATATACGTGATTTCTGTGACTGTCATCTATTTGAGATTATTATTGCTTCTATGCACTAATAACTGAGTTTGAATTAGACTGACCCGTGTATTATTTTCTTTTGAATGTAATACTCGGGTCAGACCCGAGTATTTCAGGTTGTAGATTTCTTTCTTTGAGTTGCTGTTCGGGATTGAAGACTTTTCACATCTTCTGAAGTTGTCAGTCATTTTGTAGTAGTCGTGTCATTGTATAGAATGATATGTATTCATGTATATTAGTCGATAATGTACTTGTATATATAACTTCTAGAGTCGACAGTTGTAGTTGTATCATATGTATTGTGTCAACTATGTATTAACTGACATCAGTTATATATATATATGAGACTTTTGTTTTTATCTGTGTTCCGTAATTATATTATCTGTGTTATTGTTATATCTAATGTCCTAAACTATTATGAACTATCGTAGTTTGTTTTATACTGATAATTGGATATGTCGATGGGAGTAAATAATTAATAGATGAAAAATAGAAAGTATATACCACTCCTATCGAGATAACCAATATTAGTGTAAGGCCAATTACGGATGGTCGCTCCTATCCAGCCTTATTCTTCGTAATAATAGACAGTATTTCTTTTAATACTCTTTGTTATTATGAGCATAGAGGTGGGGCGTCACAATCTTGCTCTTTGAACTCTAAGCATTCAATACTTAAAAACTTTATTCTGATCACTTGTTCATTCATGATTTAATAAACTTCATGTCTTCACAAATTACAAGATGTACCATAAAGGAGAAGATTATAGAAAGGGTGTACTCTAAAGACTTATCTATGCTATTAAAAGAGCACATTCAGTTAGATAATTTTCTATATTATCGAAGTCCTGTTCGGTTGCTCAGGCGGTTGAAGTCCTATTCTGTTGCTTAGGCGGGTGAAGTCCTATTCGGTTGCTCAGGCGGTGTAATACATGTTCCTCCGGGTTAAGTGAGGGTTGATAGTTAAATTCCAGAAGAAGTCTGGGACTGGACGTAGAACGGGAAGTCCGAACCAGTATAAGAATCTCTGGTGTCATTTACTTTATTACTTTACTTTTACATTTACATCTACATTCTGCATAAGTAGATAGTTTACTTAATATTCTATATTGCACGATCCTTAGTGACTTTCATTTGATATCAGAGCAGGTCATCATAAAACCGTAACAAAGCTTTTTGACAACCAAGTAATATGAAAAATACTGCTGCATCTAGTTTCATTGAAGGTCAATCCACTGCATGACCACCACTATTTAACAGTTTGAATTATAATTATTAGTCTACTCGCATGAGAATTTATATGCAAGCAAACGAATATGACACTTGGAATATAACTCAGAAAGAATATATTATACCAACCACACCATATGCACAATGGTCAAACACACAAGAGTTAGATGCTACCTCAAATGCAAAAGCCATGAATATGTTATTTTGTGCTTTAGATAAAAATGAATTTAATAGAGTTAACATGTGTACAACAGCTTATGAAATTTGGAAAACTCTTAAAGTTACCCATGAAGGAACAAAAAAAAGTTAAACAGAGTGTATTCTAGATTTCAAGACGTATATCACTCACTATTAGCACTAGGAGAAGAATACACTGATTTTGATATTGTCTCGAAAATCCTAAACTCTATAACATATAAATGGGAACGGAAAGTCTTAGCTATAGAAGAAGCTAACGATATTTCTGCTATAAAACCTGAAGAGTTAATAGGAAATCTCATTTCGTATGAAGTAAACTTGCAGGCAAAAAGGGATCAAACCTAAGATAGAAAGACCATAGCATTCCACACTGAACAAGAAGATTTAGATTCAGATGAAGATGACATGGCATTTATAGCTAAGAATTTCAAAAATTTTTGAATTTAGAAAGAACAAAAAATTCGGAAATGACAAGAACACCAACAAATCATCAGTTTTAAATCTCGAATGCTATGAATGTCACAAAAAGGGTCACATAAAGGACTGTCTTGATCGAAAGAAAGACAGGTACAAGAATAAAATGGACAAATATAAGAGGAAGCAAGCATTTTCTGTTACATGGGATGATTAAAAATCATCATCCTCATCAGACAGAGACACTGACAGTTACTCCGAATAAGCCGATGTGTGCTTTATGGCTTCAACTGATGAAGTAAGTGATCTAACTTTGATGATTTAGTTGATATAAACTCGGAATTATTGGATAAACTAAAAGATGTTAAAAGAAAATATAAAGATGCTTTAGAAAAAATAAACAGGAGTGAAATAGAAATTGATGTGCTCAGAGATGAAAAGAACATCTTAGAAGAAGAATTTGTCAAAACACAAGAATCTTTGTCTAATGTATCTTCTCAACTCACTATGCTATCAAATGAGATTGAAGTTTAAAAAGAAAAGAATATGACATTAGATGCAGAAAATCATGATTTAAAATCTAATGCCAAAATTATTGAATTAGACAATACTAGTCACAAAACCAAGTTAGAAAATATTACTAAACATGTTTCTAACTTTAATAAAAGGGAAAATCTTTCAAGAATTATTAATAACTCTCAACCCTCTTTAAATAAGAAAGGTTTAGTATATACAAATTCCTCAAAATCTTGTTCAAAGAGGAACATTTCACTATATAAAATTTTCAAAATACATAAGAATTTTGAAAAAGCAAAACCAAAACCAAAACCAAAGGTTTTCATGCAAAAGAAGGACGGTTACAACACAAAAAATATAAAGATTTGGGTTCCAAAAACTAATAATAATTCGATTAGAAATAATTATATTAAGACTTTTATAAATACAGTTCATAAAAATGAAAATTTTACTTATAAAGGGAATTTTAAACCCACTTGGGTTTGGTTTCCTAAGACCTAACTCTTAGGACCCGAACAAAAAAGTGGGTACCAATGTCATCTCTATATTTTTTGTGGGTACCAACTAAGAAAAAAGGAAAGTGGATACTTGATAGTGGTTGCTCAAAACACATGACAAGAAATAAAAACATACTAACTAACATTATCTACTCAGATGGTGGATCTGTCACATTTGGAGATAATTCCAAAGGATATATCATCGGCAAAGGTGATGTGAGCATTGATGGTACATCTAACTTACCTCTTATTACAAATATTTTACTAGTTAAAAATTTAAAGCATAATTTGCTTAGTATAAGCCAACTATGCGATAAATGTTTTAATATATCTTTTTCGAAAAATAAATGTAATATATTTGATCAAAACAAGAATCTTATCTTTGAAGGAACTAGAGAACGTAATATATATATATACATATATATATATATATATATATTAAATATGGAAGTTAATCATAACACAAATATGTGTAACAATTAAAGAAAATGATCCTTGGTTATGGCACAAAAGATTTTGTCATATAAACTTCAAAGCAATAAGCAAATTATTTAAAAATAATTCAGTAAAAGGTTTACCAAAAATGAATTTTAAAGTAAATAGTATCTGTGATTCTGGTCAGTTAGGAAAATTAACCAAATCAACTTTTAAATCAAAGAAAATTATTTCTACATTACAACCACTTGAGTTATTACATTTAGATCTTTTTGGACCAACTTAAGTTCAATCTATAAATCATAATAAATATGTTTTTCTAATTGTAGATGATTTTTCAAGATACACTTGGACAATATTTATGAAAAATAAAAGTGATACTTTTGAAAATTTTAAAAACTTTGCTAAGAGAATTCAAAATATTAAAAATATAAAAATTAAAAACATTAGAAGCGATTACGGTGGTGAATTCGATAATGATATTTTTGAAAAATATTGTAATAAGAAGGGAATTTTTCACAATATTTTATTTCTTAGAACTCCACAACAAAACGGAGTTGTAGAAAGGAAAAATAGAACACTTCAAGAATGTGCTAGAACCTTATTAAATGGAAGCACTTTACCTAAACATTTTTGGGCAGAAGCTGTAGCAATTGGTTGTTATGTTTTAAATCGAGTTTCCATTAGACCATTAACAAATCATACCCCATATGAACTTTTTAATGGAAGAAAACCTAACATATCATATTTAAAAAATTTGATTCAAAATGTTTTTTATTAAATACAAAAGACCAACTTGGTAAATTCGATCCAAAATTCGATGAAGGAATATTCATTGGATACTCAGAACGAAGCAAGACATATAGAATTTATAATAAAAGAACTAAAATAATCGAAGAAACACTTCATGTTTCATTCAATGAAAATTTCAAACTTAATAATAAAAATGAAGATGAAGATATAATTTCAAAATCAAATATCATAGATGATGATATTGAAAATAATACTGAAATTGAAAACAACAATTTACCTAATGAAAATGAGATTCGATCTTCACCAAGACTACTAAGAAATCACCCAATTGAAAATGTTATTGGAAATAAATTCTAACGTAAGAACACGAAATCAATTAAATCAAATGGGTCATGTAGCTTTCCTATCGAACATTGAACCTAGAAATGCGAAAGAACCCTCAACTGATGATTACTGGATCATAGCTATGCAAGAAGAGTTAATCAATTTGAACGAAATGAAGTTTGGGACTTCGTTTCTAGATCTAGTAATAGAACATTCATCAGTACTAAGTGGGTTTACAAAAATAAAGCCGATGAGCAAGGCAATATTATTCGAAACAAAGCTAGATTAGTCGCTCAAGGCTACAATCAAGAGGAAGGAATAGACTACGAAGAAACATTTGCTCCTATAGCCCGACTATAAGTAATACGTATTTTATTAGCTTTTGCATGTTTTCATAACTTTAAACTATATCAAATGGATGTAAAAAGTGTTTTTCTAAACGGATTTATAAAACAAATGTGTATGTAGAGCAACCACCTCTATTTACACATGAAAAATTTCCAGACCATGTTTATAAATTAAAGAAAGCTTTATACGGTTTAAAACAAGCACCTCGTGCTTGGTATAATCGTCTTAAAAGTTATCTTATAAATTCTGGTTTTAAAATTGGAAAAGTAGATCAAACTATGTTTATAAAACAAGATAAAAAGGATATTTTAATAATACAAGTTTATGTAGATGACATCATTTTTGGTTCAATGTACGAAAAATTATGTCAAGAATTTTCGAATATTATGACAAGAGAATTTGAAATGTCACATATGGGAGAACTTTCATATTTTCTTGGATTACAAATCAAAAAATTAAATAACGGAATTTTTATTAATCAAGAAAAGTATCGTAATAATCTAATAAATCTTTTTGGTATGGAAAATACTTCTGCTAAACCAACACCTATGAGTACTACGGTACATCTCGATCGACAAAAAACTATATCAAAGTATGATTGTAAGGTGCACGATTTCAAGCAAATCCCAAAGAATCACATTTGCGAGCAGTGAAACGTATTTTGCGCTACTTAAGCAAAACTAAAGACTACGGCCTGTTTTACCCGAAAGAATATCCATTTGAGCTAGTATCATATAGTGATGCTGACTTTGGAGGATGTTGAACGGATCGAAAGAGTACAAGTGGTACATGTCATTTCATTGGACAATCTTTAGTATCGTGGTTTAGTTAGGAACAAAATTGTGCTTCACTTTGGACGTGTGAAGTAGAATATATTTTTGCTGCTTTGGCATGTGCTCAAGTAATATATATGCAACAAACACTTTAATATTTTGGTATAAATCTATCTAAACCAACAATTTATTGTGATAATACAAGTGCTATAAATTTATCAAAAATCCAATAAACCATTCAAGAAGTAAACATATTGACATCTAACATCATTTTCTTCGCGATAACATAGAAAAAGGTGATATCTTTCTTGATTTTGTATCATCAGAAAATCAAGTTGCATACATATTTACTAAACCTTTAAATGAAAATATATTTCTTAAATTAAGACGTGAACTAGGAATTATGTCATTACATGATTTATAGTTTGATATTAAAGTATAAATAAAATAAAATAAATAAAAATATAATTGTACAAAAATTGGAGATGATGGCACTAAAACTCTGCACTGATGGGAGATAGCCATATGACTATCCAATATTCTATTTTTATTAATTGCATTAAGACCTTTCTTTCTGTTTTATATGTGGTATTAATCTTTTATACCTTTTCACCTTACAAACTTTTAACTATTTATAACATTTAGATAAGATAAAAATATTGGCCGAAGTTTAAAGATTAATATTAACCAAAAAAATTCAACTTCAGAAATAGCAAAAGAAATCAATATATGTACATGAAGAGAATATTCTAAAAATCATATAACACTAACATCCATTTACTTATAAAATGTCATCTCAAGAAAATTCCGACCTCTCATCAACTGTTTTTAGCACTCCGACTTCGGATTTGTCAAATAAATCAACTCCACTATATGTTCCAGTTAAGATTACTCCATCTTCTAATCACCATACTGGATATACCCAAAACGGCAAACGAGCTAGAAGAAACTTAGAATTTGGATCACCTTCTACCAAGGAGAAAATCGATGATATTCATCACTACTGGTGTGAAACTTTAAGTATACAACATGAGATGTATTATGAGCAAAAACACCATGGAAGACGTTTAAATTTTCTTGAACAATTTGCTCTAAAATTCTATGGAACGACTCGTAAACAAGGTGTGCACAATCCAACTCCTCAACGACCTCACACATCTCCAAATTCTTGGGATCAAGGTGCTAACCGTAATACTTAGCCTTTTATTAATCCAATACGAGATAACACCAAAGTTGAACCAAGCTCGTTTGAAATTTCCTCTTCAGACGAATCTAAGACTTCAGAAAAATAAAGTCTACATTTTCATAAATTTATGTTCATGAAATTGATATTGTAATTTGTATGTATAATATGTTTGTTGAAATAAAATTATATTCTTTTAGGAATAAAGCTCTCAAACAAATATATATATGGCACTGATTGTTAACCAAAATAGAATTGATTGAAAATAGGCTAACCTCAAAAATTCAACAGATTCAACTGACTGAATATTCAAGCATATAAAAAAATTTCTCTGAATTCAACCGACTGAATCATGCAAATTTTGAACTGTTTTCTTGCGGGTTAAAATTTTTGCAACTCAGCCAACTGACCAAGCCCATTCAGCCGGCTGACCTGAAGGGTTTCAGTTTTTTAAAATAGTCTAGAATGTTCCCCAACAAACCAATTCAAATTCAAATCTTTCTTATTAATAAAACTTACCTATTCACCCCTTCTCTACCTACCTTCTACTTAGAAAAATAAATCCTTTTGTATCTTTCTTCATTTTTCAAACTATAACATTGTAACGACCTGACATTTCGAACCATTCAAATCGACAATCATCCACTCATGTCAGACTTGAATTGCTCAAAACAACAGATAGTTAATTTATATTTGGAAAAACTTAGCATATACAGTAAATAAATAATCACAGGATCACAGACACTGAGTATTACAACAATAAGCAGCGGAATAGATAAATAGTAGTTCATGAAGTTACTATATAAACATCAGAGTTTTAAAAAAATAAAACAGAAATCTCAAATACAGAGTAGTCTCAAATACAAAAGTAACTAACGAGACTGAACATAATTAACTGGAAATAATAGAAGGCTGAACATATATAACACAGATCTTCAAGCAAAGCTCTAAGCTCCAAAGGTGAGTCTCAAATGCTGTGACACTCAGTCTGACCTGTGCATAAAGCAAAACACAAAACACTCGAGTCAGGATTAACATTCTTATACCAGTAAATTCAACTCAAATGAAATGTCAAGTGAAATACAAAAGAACTTAAAGGATTTTTAGGATTCCCATCCTCTAAGGATCCATTAAACTATCTACATACATAGTACAGTACGCTACATCGATAATGTCTAAATTAAAGTAAACTATTAAAATAGCGTTAAAGTATTACCCATATCTCCTTGAACATATTTTATATATTCCCGTAGTTTATACAGATAATATAAGCTCCACCAAACCGATGGTTTACTCAAGGAGTACTCTATAGGTACGGTACAAAATAAACTCGTAGAGGGCACGATAAGGCATGTGACAAGGCACGCGAGGCAATGCCAGGGTAGGATTCTACCGTTTGCACTCCCGGACTAGTGGTAACGCATAGCGGTTACTACCGCCCACCTCGAGACACACTCCCAAATCAAAGGTGCACTCAATCAAATCACAAAGTAATAGAATGGTATCGAAGAAATGTGCCCGATCGAAAGAGCGACCTCACTTTGGCCCTGTATAGCTCCTGTTTTAGCCACATCAAGCTGACTCGTGGGAGTCAGGGCTATGTTAATACCTCATACAGAATCGTCGTCAACCATCCTACTTCGTTCTGGGATCTCCACCACGTACACATTTGTTAAAGTGGGTTTCGTTATTGGCAGAGAGTATGACAATATCTGATCTCGGTCTCTTTAACAACCAAATGCTTATTTCACACCGTGGTCATTTTATATTTCAAAAAGTTCATAATTCATATCAAAATATTATATTTATTTCAAAATCATATCACTTTCGAAATCGTATTCAATTTCGAAATCTTAACAACAAATTAGTTTATACCATCATATCAAAATATTTGCATTTAAATCCATTAAATCCGAATCATAACAGTTCCAACTTAAATAGTTTAAATATTGAAAATAGTTTATATATATTGAAATAGTTATAAATTAAAATAGTTTATATATTTTAAAAAAGGTTATAGATTAAAATAGTTTATAAATTAAAATAGTTTATGTATTAAAATATATATCGAAATAGTTTCAAGTTTTAATTGTTCTTCCAATTCCACAAATCAATTCAAATTAACTTTAGTTCCAAAATTCAATTTAAATCAATCTCGGTTCCACAATTTCAATTTAAAAAGGTTAAAGGTTAAATTAAAGTTCTCATTATAACCATTTTTAATTTATATCGATTTCACTTTCAAATTTGAATTACAAATTTAAACCACTTCCAATTCAATAGGTTTCAATATTTAAATATTCAAACAATTCACAATAATTCAATTTGATAAATTTCATTTAAACTTCAAAATTCAATTTTAATCTTATCTAAAATTTGAAACATTCACTTAATCACTTGTAATAACATTTAAATAAAATCTCAAATTACAAATTTAAATCAATATTAAATATTCCACTTCAATTTTATTTAAATTTGAAAATATTCATTTAAACACCTTTAGTCAAAACCCGGTTATCAAGTTATAAAATCATATCTTTAAAATCTCAAAATTTATAAGTTTTCAAAACAGTTTTTATTAAATACAATTCTTAAATAAATAAAATTTCAAATCAATTTCAATTTAACTTTCCAACTTTATTTATTAAAGTTAATACAAACTCTATTTAAAATATTAAAATATATTTTTAAATATATTTTTAAATATATTTTATATAGTTAAATTAAATTTTTAATAAATTTTATTATATTAAATCTTATTATTATTAAATCTATTTTAAATCTTATTTTATATATTTAAAAAATAATAAAGTTATAAGAAAAAATTTATAATTTATAATTTAAAACTTAACTTATAATTTTAAAATTACTAAAACATATAATTTTAAAAATCTAAATATTTCACATATTTTAAAATTAAAATATCTTTATGTTATAGTTTAAAAATCAATCTTTTTTTAAATCAATATTTATTAAACCGCATATATTTTCTTCTCAAAATTCAGGAAATCATTTAAAAATAGACCAACGGTGTCCGTATATAGTTTTATATCCTATGGTCAAGTGATACAGATATTTATCATTTCAATCCGCAATTTAAAATTTAATATTTATGGGTATATATCATTTTAACCCGCAATCCCAAAAATTTCAAATTCAATAAAAATCGCTTGGGTTTATCATTTCAACGCATAATGATTTTTCCCTAATCTATAATATCAGATATGTATCATTTCAACCCATAGGGATTTCCTAAACTAACATGGAACTTGCAGTGTGAGAACAATATAATAATAATAATAATATAAAATAGCATAAAATATCAATAGCAATTATGGTCATAATTAACAATTTAAATATAATATATACAACAGGTTATGGTGTCATATGTCATAGGTAAACAGTTACAGATAATGGCATATCATATTTAACAATTAAATAACTAACAATTCAAATTTAACAGCATATTTCAATAGTCATTTCATGTGAATTAAATTTACTAAATATAAGAATGTTAATCGTGAGTGATTGCTCACCTTCCGAGGCTGGAGAAATAACAAGAATAAGATGCGATGAATCCCAACACAAATTCCAAAGCACGGCACGATGAACATGAATTCGACGAGCAAAGCTGATAGCTTGGAATTGATGAGAACGAATCAAAACAATCTTGATATAAACTAAAACAAAATATATATTATATTATTAAATTTTTTTCTTAAAATCAATATTCAATTTAAACACATATCAAAATAAAATCTTTTATATATTATTTTCAAATCATTATTTCTTTCCAAAATTTCAAATAAATATTTAACCATATTTTATACATATAAGAGTTATTACAAAATCTACTTTAAAATAATGGTATACATTGTGAATAAACGTTTAAAACATATAATATGCAATATATAATATAAATGTTTAACTTATAACATAACATAATATATATATATATATAAATAGGCATGGTTGACAAAGATGATCAACTTCATTTTAGCAAGACATTTATTATATTAAAACTCATATTGCAACTCACCTAATATCAAAATCAAAATCATATATCAAAACTCATATCATTGGAAAATGAAAACTTATATAAAACTAACCTCATTATTAATTTAATACATACAAAACAGAGAATATGGGCTGCACGAATGGACTTTAGAGGGTTGTTAGAGGAGGAATGAGCTGCTAGAGGGTAAGCAAGACGGAGACTGGAGGAAAGGAGATGGTTGATGGAAAGAGCGTAGGCAGTCAGAGTGTGGCGATGTTGAAAACATCGTTCACTGATGAAGTACACGGTCATATATATAATTAAGCTTCTCAACATTTTTTTCTATAAAAGAAGAGTGCACGGCCAGGGAAGAGAGCTGTTATGCGAAGTGGTGGCGACAGTCAAGGGGATGCAAGCAAGGTTGCTGTTCGACAGAGGAAGTTTGCTGAGAAAGGTGGCAGCAAGATTGAGGAGGTCAGAGGCAACTGCATGGTGGTTCGTGGGAGCATGGAAGGTCGGTGGGAAGCGGAAGGAAGCAGAGTGGAGTTGCCATTCAGGCACGGAGGGAGGCAAGGCGTGAGGTCCATGGAGGAAACTTGGTGGCGGTGGCTGTGCTTATATGCCACGGCTGTAGGGGTTTAGGAGGGGATGGGTGGAGGTTATCAGGGAAGTGGAAGGCGGCCGGTGAGGTCGGAGAGCCGGAGCAGGTTGGCATTGGAGTTGTAGGCGAAATAAGGTGATGAGAAGGTGGCATATCTTTGGCCAAAGAAAATATAGAAGCAATATATATATTTTTCAATGAACCAGAGGAGAGGGACGCTCAGGTAGACAGTGCTCCGGTGGGGTTTGAACTGGTGGTAGGAGGCGTTTGGGCGAAGGGGTGGGAGGTGCGGCTGATGGCTTCGGTCAAAATGAATACGAGCAGGGATCTCAATGGAAAAGGATGAAAACTTCTCTGGCAATTATATGAAGGCTCATATATGTGCGAATGCTCTACTTTTTTTATATTCTTTTTTTAGTATGCACGACATGATATGAAGGAAGAGGAGAATGAATCAAGGAACCGGAATTTAATGTAATGAATGGAATAGCAATAGTTAGGGGATAACAAAAGTCAGAAGTTGGATTTTCTAGAATAACTGATGGCTATTCGTTTGCACGACGGGAAATGAAAAGACACAACGAAACCAAAGGTCTCAAATACGAAACTGATACGGTTCATTGTTTTGTTGATTTCACCGCGTAATGGACAACGAAATGTACATATGAATATACTGCGGAGATCAGTACGACAAGATGAAAAGAATGGTACACAGATATCAACGATACAATCATCCTATCAAAAGTAGATATTCGCTGCCAAAACTGCTGCTAAAACGCTGAAAATAAGATAAATGGAGCTAGAGCAGTTCAAATTTGGCGAAATGAAATACAACGTCTCACTCGGAAAATGGTTTATAAATTTATTATATAAAAATATTCAATTTTCGAAAATATTTAATTTTCATCAATTTAACTGATTTTAAATTGAAATTGAAAATTACACAACATAACTAACTTACATGTTTTTCAATAAAAAATTACCATTTGTTATGTTTAAATAGACGTATTTCAAATATCAAATTTTCATTTCTAAACTTATTATTTATTTTTTACGAAAAATTTAGTTAATTACGTTATAAAAATCATTAAATTTTACGGGTCATTACACTCTTCTCTACCCAAAACTTTTCGTCCTCGAAAAGGAAAGAGATGAGAGAATAGAAGCAACAGAAGAAAAGATAGATTCGCAATACATAGTATCAGATCAATAATTAATTCTAAACCATATATATTTCATTAGTTTTAAATTGATTAATATTCAACAAATTTGGTTTCAGTCTGTAACGACCCGTATTTTTAACACTTTAAAAATACGAATTAAAATGAAAATTTTGGATAAAAATCCGAAGGAAATAAAATTTTGTGTTGTTAAATGTGAATTACAAGTTAAAATACAAAATTGAATTCTGAAATAACTTATTTGTAATTTAAATATGGATGTTAACTTGTAGTGAATGTAAATAATGAATTGAATTTGATTGTAAACCAAATTGGTTATGATTGTAAACAAAGAATAAATAAAATGGTAGATTTAATAATGGAAGTTTATGTTATTGAAACTAATATAAATAAATGTAACTTAATATTACAGTTGATTGAAAGCAGATAATAACTGAAACTGTAATTCGATAAATATGTTAACTTGTAATTGAACGTAAGTAAAGATTTAAATTTGAATGTAACAGGTAATTGAATTGAATTGAATTTGATTGTAAACAACGAAATAAATAAAATGTTACATTTAATATTGAAGTTATAATATGGAAATCAACGTAAATGAATGTAATTTAATATTACTGTGAATTTAAATAAGATGATAGCTGAAGAAAATGAAAGTAAATAAATTATAAACTATTGATAATAATGTATAAGTAAATGGTTGATTCAGTAATGAAAGTGTAAATCGAAATAAAAGAATTCATTTGGAATAAAAAAAAACTTGAATTTGAATTACAATATAATCGAACGCTGAATCGAATATAATCTTTTATATTGGATTTATAATGGAAAACTGCATTGTAGAAGATTGTTAATTACTGTGAAATAAAAAATGGGATTTGTGAACAATTGAAATTTGATTTAAAAGTTAATAATTTAAATTGAGAATTTTATATTGAAATTAAACAGTTGAATAATTTATTTTTCGAATATTGGATTTAATTAGACAATTAAATCAATAATTTAATAAGTTAAATTTCAGAAATAATTGTAAATCGAGTTGAATATGATTGAAAATGATTTGTAAAATTTTATCTTATCATATTGGAGTTATAGTAATGTTATAGAACTTTTAAAATTGAATTTAAAGTTAATTTGTGAAAATTGAATATTTTAATATTTAATTATCGATTGGAAAATAGCCATTTTTCGAACCGTCTCAGAATTGAACGAAACTAGTTCCATTGGATCCGTAATAGTTTGTTATTGTCGAATTTCAATTTTCGTAGCAATCGGAGTTATCGTTTGACCGTGGCAGCTCGAAACGCATCGAATTGTTTTTAATATTAATTCGGCGAGAGAAAATAGTCATTTTTCAAAAAGTCTCGGATTTCGACGAAACTAGTTTCATCGGATCCATAATGTGATATTGTTGTATGGTTTCGAATTTCGTGTCAATTGGATTTACCGTTTGTCCGGGGCAAGTCAAAACGCATCGAAATCGGTTTAAATCGGTTTAATTTAAAACTGATCGTTTTTCTCCGTAACTCGCACGGAGGACCGAATTAGCCTCCGAAACATATTCCATTGTGTTCGGAACGTGGGGTAAACCTTAGAAACGCCAGCCGGCACGCTTCGTTTGGAGTTCGTTCGAAAATCTTGTTAAATTTGAAATAATATTAAATAATTTGTTATACACGAATATATACACGCGTTTGCTTTGTGAAACCCTAATTCTCTAAGCCACCCGCGACTCTTTTGTTCAATGGCCAGAAAACGTTCTCGTTCTTCCTCAAATATCTCCAAATCCATACGTTTTCAAGCCTCAACTTCAACTGCAATATCGTAGAGGGTGACGAGCTCTTCGATCCATATGGCTGTGATCATCATCGGAGCATCGTAGGAGGCGCAACTGGCCAGGGAAGTCACGCCGTTCAACCTCGTGATGCGCGCAATTGGTGGCGCCGGATGTTGCCGCACTTGGCACGCACGTCGAAGGAGGTGAGGGCTACAAGGTGACGCTATCTGATCGAGTTGTATGTCGACGTGGTTGTCGCGGGTTAAAGCCCTAGGGCCGGCTCGGTTGGGTAATTCGCGTACGTGAGTTACGCGTTGGGGAAGAAGACACAAATCACGGCCACGATCTGCTCAAGCATGTAATAGACGGCTGGATTTGATTAGGGTAGGATTTGAATAATAAAAATATATATTATTTATATTTAAAATCGAGTAACTTTGTAATGCTATATCTCGGTCATACGAGGTTGGAATTCGACGAAACCAGTCGCGCTGGAATCGTATTGCCGAGCACTACGCGATGAAATTGGATTGGAGTTGATTGGAGTAAGTGAAAATTCGGGTAGAATTAAACGCGCGTTTAATTTTATTCGAAATAAAAGCTGGAACAGAACAGAAAATCAAGGTGAGTGTTTTATAACGCTCACAACGTACTAAATATCTCTATGCTAGTTAAATTTGACATTATGAAGTGTTACGATTTTATTTGTCGCTGTTTGATAAATTTAATTGTCATATAGATTGTCATCGAATTTAATGTTAGAAATTAAAAATTGACAGTCAAATTGAAATCAAAATTTAATTGCGATTAAATTACCTGATATTGATAACTATGAAATTGCTGTGAATTGTATTGTCTATTGGATGATTTATTTCGATGGATGCTATTGGTTGATATTTAATTGTTTGGATGTTTATTTTCTTATATATATCCTGTGATACATATGACACTGTGATCGGTTAAGTGATATATATTCATCCCTAACATTTAACTGAAATAAATAATCACTTGGCCATAGGATAGAAAATTATATACGGACACCGGGTTGGCTAAATTAATTGATTTTAAAGGTTGTTTTGAAATTATTTAAATAAATTGATTTTAAGAAAAAAATCCAAATTATGGAAATGGAATTATTTTGAATTGGAGCTTGAAATGTTGGAATTTAAACTTGATAAACGAAATTGTTTAATTAATCGAAGTTTAGTTTTTAATTAAAAATTGGAATACGGCATAAATTTTCGGAAGTTGATTTGTTTTAAAGATTGGACTTTTATTCGAACTTTGAATATTTCTAAGAAAATTTATATGAAATGATATTTCAGGTTTGAGTTTAGAATTGAAATTTGGATTCAAAAATTTGGTATTGAAAGTAAATTTGATTTAATGTTTAAATCGATATTTTGGAATTGGAAATTGATTTGAAATTGGAAATTGAAAGTGAACGGGATTTGTTTATTGGGATCGAAATTTATATGGAATCAAAATTTATTCAAGTTGAAATCGGAATTGAATCGATTAAATCGAAATGGAAATTGAGATTGATTTGGGTAGGAAATTGGGAAGTTGACCGGTTTGACTCTGGAATTGTTTTTAATGAATATTTTAGTATGAATGATTTAAAATCTATATTCTTTAAATATTGAAATTATTTTGATTTTTCAAACTGTTTTACTATATAAACCATTTTTATATTCAAATTATTTTCGACTAAACTATTTAAATATTTTCTATTAAACTATTTTTAACTATTTAAATATCTTCTATTAAACTATTTTAACTATTTTAATTAGTTAAACTACTTTTAAACTACTTAAAACTATTTTCTAAAATTTTCAAGCTGGTCAATAAGGTGAATTGTTTATATTTAAATCTCAAATTTAAATACGAATTGGGTTAAATGAAGTTGCAACCTAAATTGAAATTCGAAATGATTTTGAAATCGAAATGAGATATTGAGGCGAAATGATTTTGAAATGAAATCGTATACTTTGAGTAGATATGATGATTTGGAAAAGGCTTTTATTTTGAAGCGAATATGATATTTTGATAATCAATTATGAATTGATTTTGAAAATGTAAAAGAGCCATCGGTGTAATAATACGTAGTTATTAAAGAGACCGGGATCGGATATGGACATACTCTCTATCGATACCGAAAACCACTTTAATAACTAGTATACGCGGAGTGTAGATCCAGAACGAAGTGGATGGTTTGATGAACGCGTTGATTGAAGAAAGAGAACAATATTGGATGACCCCTGACATGACTAAAACAGGAGCCGCGCCGGGCCATTGAGGTTCGCCACCTCTAGCGGACACACTTCTTCGATACCATGTCTATTACATTTGTGATTCGATTTGGGTGCACCCCTTGATTTGGGAGTGTTGTTTCGCGGTGTTGGGGTAGTAGCTGCTATGCCCAACATCAGTCCGGATCACGCAACTACTAGTATCCTAGTTGGTATTGCCTCATGTACCTTGTCATACTGATTATCCTATTCGCGACCACTACGATTTTGGTTTGTACCTTTAGTATATGGATTGCCCTCTGGTGACTTCCGGTTTTGGGGAAACTACGGTCTTGTATATACTCTTGGGAATAAAAAATGTGTTAAGGGTGGAATGGGCCATGACTTAACGCTATTTTAATACTTTTACTTTAATGTAGATATATTATAATAGCGTATTGTACTACATAGTAGATAGTTTAACGGATCCTTGGGAGATGGAAAATCCCGTAACATCTCTTAAGTTATTGCACTCACGTTGACACTGGGTAGGAGATGTCAAACCCCGTAAACATCTCTGACGCCGTCACACTCATATTTCTTATTCGATTTGACTTACATGAGATATTTTAGTCCTGACTCGAGTGTTTTGTCTTTTCATTTCGCTCGGGTCAGCCTGAGCATTTCAGATAAGGTTGAAGATCTATTCTGGAGGACGAAGACGAAGTTTGGTATTATATCATTTGTATTCTACTACTGTATTATTTTTCCGATGCATTATTGTATTATCTCTGATATGTATGTAACTCTGATTTATGATGTATAATAATAATCAAATTTATTTATTTAACAGCTTCATGAACTGTTATTTTATTATTATATCTTGTTCCTTCCGCTGCGAGATTCTGAGTTTGTTTCTGTTCTTTCTTTTCTTTTCTTATTTAACCCCATTAACCATCCGCCCTTTTGAATGGTTTAGAATCGGCATGTGTGTCTGATTTGCCGATTTAAACTGTCCAAAAAGGCGGGTCGTTACAGTTGGTATCAGAGCTTTGGTTTAGATTACCTGAGCTCTAGTGGGGAATAACTCGTTGAAATAGGGTTGAAACCTATGAATGAGTTTGAGTGTATATGAGAGAGCGTACTTGTTATTTGCTATAAAATGGTTTGATATTGTGTTGATTTGTTCCGTTGAGTATTTATAAATTCTGGTCGGTACATGGGACGCCATGGCATCGATAGAGATTTCTAAACACTCGAATAGGACAAACTGACATAATATCGTTTTGAATTATATTTTATATAAATATTATTATGAATATATAAATTTTGATTGTATTGGTTGGTAGGAGATGATAATATTAGATTATCGTCGTCAATTGGTTGACTTGTCAATATTTCTAAATTATTGACAAATGAGAAAAAAAAATGAATTTGGGAAATATAATTGAAAATGGAATTAAATGAATATGATTTTGGATTTGAGAATATAAATTCCAATGTTTGAAATTTGTTGCAAATGGTTTGAAAATAATATACATATTATATGAAGGAAACTCGAATAGGAAAGATTTTAAATGACTTTGAAATGAAATAAGTGATGTATGCCCCACTTGACGTTTGGAAAATAAGTTTCGGTAATGTGTGCACGCATTATCGACGTTTATTTTTCAAGAGTCCGAGTGGGGGAGACCACTAAATGTTTTCTGTACTCTTCGAATAAACTAGAAATTGAAATTTTTCTAAAATATGAAATAGAATTTAAAGGTTAAAATGAAAATTTAAATTGTAATAGTAAACCTTAATGTGATAAATAATAAATTGAAGATTTGTTAAATAAGCTCAACACTAGAATTTAATGAAAATAAGTTGTATATTATCAACTGCACTAAATTTGCATAACCATAACTTACCTAATATTTAAAAGTTTAAAATGCATATTTTGATAAGTAAGTAAAAAAAAATATACAAGTATGATAGTGTAAATAAAATGTGAAGATCAAATTGATAGTTGCAAATATAAAAGAAATTCAAATTGAAAAATGAATAATATATACTTAGTTGATGGTATGAAATTTAATTTGAACAAGCAAAATTATTGAATTAAATCAATGAGGAAAACAAGTAAAGTGAATTATGGAATTTGATATAATTCAAACAAAGTAAATGAATTGAGTAAACTTGATTTGTTTGGAAATGAATAAACCAATTGAGACAAATAAAAGAAATTGATTGACTTGGTGGTAAATTTGGTATGGACGTTAATGTTGTTGTGCTTTGGTTGTAGATGGATGTTAGGTGAGTAAATATGATTCATAATGTAATGGAATTGAATAAATGGAATAAAAATTTAAGTAATTAAATTCAATTTGTAGTAAGGTGATGTTGAATATAATTGAATTCAATTTAATGTGAAGCAAAATTGTCTTGAGTTAAAATGTGGAGGTAATAAAGTGAATAAACCGGAAAACGAATTTAATGTAAACTTATTTCATAAAAATATAAAAGAAATTAACAACTTTGGGTTATTGCTTGATTTTCTGTAAACTTTAAATTGGATAGTTTGTATTTGTAATAACAAACAAATGTAGAAATCTAAAATTGTCCGGTATGTGCTGAAACTAAAAGTACCATAACTTTTAAATGAATAATCGGAATTTGATGATCTTGGACTTTTCGGAAAGCTTAGAATCTGTAGCACGACTTTTGTTTAGAGTATTTCAGAAAATTCATTCGTTTACTAGGTTAAAAATATAAATGTCTATCGCTGTCCTGTGTATGAATAAGCAAAACCAATAGCATTTGACCTTAGTATTTATGACATAACTTTTTACTGGTTTATCGGATTTTCATGATCTTGTACTTTCTGAAAACCTCAGAACCTATGCTCCAACTTTTGTTTTAGAAGCCTTGCATTTTGCTGAATTTTAGAAGGTCGAAAGTGTGCGTGAAGGTCGCTGACCTGCACGGACCTGAAACGTATTCCCGTAGTAAAACGGCCGTAACTTTTGAACGGATAGTCCGAATTAGACGATTTTGGACATTCCGGAAACCCTGAAACAAATGCTACAACTTTTGTTTAGATTAGCTTGCAAAATTCTGTCGTTTGGTTGGCTAAAAAATAGAATCTATTTGCTGTCCTGAACACAAAATTTTCAGTTTGGAAGTTAATATGTTATGTATATGTTGTATATGGCAAGTATATTGATCTATCATTATATGCATGGTTCTAACCTGGTTATTGAGTATTTTAATAGGTAGAAAGGGGTTGCGCTCCACTTCCGAAACCTGTTTCTGCGCTAAATGCAAATGTAAGTAAAAATTTGCTAGTAAACGCTAATAAAGGTATACGTATTCGGATTATTTATCGTATTTGGGTTATATATATATTGTTTTCCCCATATATGGGATGCCTCATTATTTGAATGAGATGTATATCGATTATATTTGTTATATTTGTAAGGGAAATATTTTCCCGATCGAACCGCGCAAAGGAGATGCTGCCGAAATTTTCCGTAAATCTGAGTGTTAGAAAATTTTTGAAACTTTAAAACCTATAATCTATTTTCTAAATGTTAATAGGGTTTATAGGTATATAAGATGATAATAACTATTACCCCGTTCCTTTTCGAGGACGAAAAGTTTTAAGTGGGAGAGAATGTAACGACCCGTATTTTTAACACTTTAAAAATACGAATTAAAATGAAAATTTTGGATAAAATCCGAAGGAAATAAAATTTTGTGTTGTTAAATGTGAATTACAAGTTAAAATACAAAATTGAATTCTGAAATAACTTATTTGTAATTTAAATATGGATGTTAACTTGTAGTGAATGTAAATAATGAATTGAATTTGATTGTAAACCAAATTGGTTATGATTGTAAACAAAGAATAAATAAAATGGTAGATTTAATAATGGAAGTTTATGTTATTGAAACTAATATAAATAAATGTAGCTTAATATTACAGTTGATTGAAAGCAGATAATAACTGAAACTGTAATTCGATAAATATGTTAACTTGTAATTGAACGTAAGTAAAGATTTAAATTTGAATGTAACAGGTAATTGAATTGAATTGAATTTGATTGTAAACAACGAAATAAATAAAATGTTACATTTAATATTGAAGTTATAATATGGAAATCAATGTCAATGAATGTAATTTAATATTACTGTGAATTTAAATAAGATGATAGCTGAAGAAAATGAAAGTAAATAAATTATAAACTATTGATAATAATGTATAAGTAAATGGTTGATTCAGTAATGAAAGTGTAAATCGAAATAAAAGAATTCATTTGGAATAAAAAAAAACTTGAATTTGAATTACAATATAATCGAACGCTGAATCGAATATAATCTTTTATATTGGATTTATAATGGAAAACTGCATTGTAGAAGATTGTTAATTACTGTGAAATAAAAAATGGGATTTGTGAACAATTGAAATTTGATTTAAAAGTTAATAATTTAAATAGAGAATTTTATATTGAAATTAAACAGTCGAATAATTTATTTTTCGAATATTGGATTTAATAAGACAATTAAATCAATAATTTAATAAGTTAAATTTCAGAAATAATTGTAAATCGAGTTGAATATGATTGAAAATGATTTGTAAAATTTTATCTTATCATATTGGAGTTATAGTAATGTTATAGAACTTTTAAAATTGAATTTAAAGTTAATTTGTGAAAATTGAATATTTTAATATTTAATTATCGATTGGAAAATAGCCATTTTTCGAACAGTCTCAGAATTGAACGAAACTAGTTCCATTGGATCCGTAATAGTTTGTTATTGTCGGATTTCAATTTTCGTAGCAATCGGAGTTATCGTTTGACCGTGGCAGCTCGAAACGCATCGAATTGTTTTTAATATTAATTCGGCGAGAGAAAATAGTCATTTTTCAAAAAGTCTCGGATTTCGACGAAACTAGTTTCATCGGATCCGTAATGTGATATTATTGTATGGTTTTGAATTTCGTGTCAATTGGATTTACCGTTTGTCCGGGGCAAGCCAAAACGCATCGAAATCGGTTTAAATCGGTTTAATTTAAAACTGATCATTTTTCTCCGTAACTCGCACGGAGGACCGAATTAGCCTCCGAAACATATTCCATTGTGTTCGGAACGTGGGGTAAACCTTAGAAACGCCAGCCGGCACGCTTCGTTTGGAGTTCGTTCGAAAATCTTGTTAAATTTGAAATAATATTAAATAATTTGTTATACACGAATATATACACGCGTTTGCTTTGTGAAACCCTAATTCTCTAAGCCAGCCGCGACTCTTTTGTTCAATGGCCAGAAAACGTTCTCGTTCTTCCTCAAATATCTCCAAATCCATACGTTTTCAAGCCTCAACTTCAACTGCAATATCGTAGAGGGTGACGAGCTCTTCGATCCATATGGCTGTGATCATCATCGGAGCATCGTAGGAGGCGTAGCTGGCCAGGGAAGTCACGTTGTTCGACCTCGTGATGCGCGCAATTGGTGGCGCCGGATGTTGCCGCACTTGGCCCGCACGTCGAAGGAGGTGAGGGCTACAAGGTGACGCTATCTGATCGAGTTGTATGTCGACGTGGTTGTCGCGGGTTAAAGCCCTAGGGCCGGCTCGGTTGGGTAATTCGCGTACGTGAGTTACGCGTTGGGGAAGAAGACACAAATCACGGCCACGATCTGCTCAAGCATGTAATAGACGGCTGGATTTGATTAGGGTAGGATTTGAATAATAAAAATATATATTATTTATATTTAAAATCGAGTAACTTTGTAATGCTATTTCTCGGTCATACGAGGTTGGAATTCGACGAAACCAGTCGCGCTGGAATCGTATTGCCGAGCACTACGCGATGAAATTGGATTGGAGTTGATTGGAGTAAGTGAAAATTCGGGTAGAATTAAACGCGCGTTTAATTTTATTCGGAATAAAAGCTGGAACAGAACAGAAAATCAAGGTGAGTGTTTTATAACGCTCACAACGTACTAAATATCTCTATGCTAGTTAAATTTGACATTATGAAGTGTTACGATTTTATTTGTCGTTGTTTGATAAAATTTAATTGTCATATAGATTGTCATCGAATTTAATGTTAGAAATTAAAAATTGACAGTCAAATTGAAATCAAAATTTAATTGCGATTAAATTACCTGATATTGATAACTATGAAATTGCTGTGAATTGTATTGTCTATTGGATGATTTATTTCAATGGATGCTATTGGTTGATATTTAATTGTTTGGATGTTTATTTGCTTATATATATCCTGTGATACATATGACACTGTGATCGGTTAAGTGATATATATTCATCCCTAACATTTAACTGAAATAAATAATCACTTGGCCATAGGATAGAAAATTATATACGGACACCGGGTTGGCTAAATTAATTGATTTTAAAGGTTGTTCTGAAATTATTTAAATAAATTGATTTTAAGAAAAAAATCCAAATTATGGAAATGGAATTATTTTGAATTGGAGCTTGAAATGTTGGAATTTAAACTTGATAAACGAAATTGTTTAATTAATCGAAGTTTAGTTTTTAATTAAAAATTGGAATACGGCATAAATTTTCGGAAGTTGATTTGTTTTAAAGATTGGACTTTTATTCGAACTTTGAATATTTCTAAGAAAATTTATATGAAATGATATTTCAGGTTTGAGTTTAGAATTGAAATTTGGATTCAAAAATTTGGTATTGAAAGTAAATTTGATTTAATGTTTAAATCAATATTTTGGAATTGGAAATTGATTTGAAATTGGAAATTGAAAGTGAACGGGATTTGTTTATTGGGATCGAAATTTATATGGAATCAAAATTTATTCAAGTTGAAATCGGAATTGAATCGATTAAATCGAAATGGAAATTGAGATTGATTTGGGTAGGAAATTGGGAAGTTGACCTGTTTGACTTTGGAATTGTTTTTAATGAATATTTTAGTATGAATGATTTAAAATCTATATTCTTTAAATATTGAAATTATTTTGATTTTTCAAACTGTTTTACTATATAAACCATTTTTATATTCAAATTATTTTCGACTAAACTATTTAAATATTTTCTATTAAACTATCTTTAACTATTTAAATATTTTCTATTAAACTATTTTAACTATTTTAATTAGTTAAACTACTTTTAAACTACTTAAAACTATTTTCTAAAATTTTCAAGCTGGTCAATAAGGTGAATTGTTTATATTTAAATCTCGAATTTAAATACGAATTGGGTTAAATGAAGTTGCAACCTAAATTGAAATTCGAAATGATTTTGAAATCGAAATGAGATATTGAGGCGAAATGATTTTGAAATGAAATCGTATACTTTGAGTAGATATGATGATTTGGAAAAGGCTTTTATTTTGAAGCGAATATGATATTTTGATAATCAATTATGAATTGATTTTGAAAATGTAAAAGAGCCATCGGTGTAATAATACGTAGTTATTAAAGAGACCGGGATCGGATATGGACATACTCTCTGTCGATTCCGAAAACCACTTTAATAACTAGTATACGCGGAGTGTAGATCCAGAACGAAGTGGATGGTTTGATGAACGCGTTGATTGAAGAAAGAGAACGATATTGGATGACCCCTGACATGACTAAAACAGGAGCCGCGCCGGGCCATTGAGGTTCGCCACCTCTAGCGGACACACTTCTTCGATACCATGTCTATTACATTTGTGATTCGATTTGGGTGCACCCCTTGATTTGGGAGTGTTGTTTCGCGGTGTTGGGGTAGTAGCTGCTATGTCCAACATCAGTCCGGATCACGCAACTACTAGTATCCTAGTTGGTATTGCCTCATGTACCTTGTCATACTGATTATCCTATTCGCGACCACTACGATTTTGGTTTGTACCTTTAGTATATGGATTGCCCTCTGGTGACTTCCGGTTTTGGGGAAACTACGGTCTTGTATATACTCTTGGGAATAAAAAATGTGTTAAGGGTGGAATGGGCCATGACTTAACGCTATTTTAATACTTTTACTTTAATGTAGACATATTATAATAGCGTATTGTACTACATAGTAGATAGTTTAACGGATCCTTGAGAGATGGAAAATCCCGTAACATCTCTTAAGTTATTGCACTCACGTTGACACTGGGTAGGAGATGTCAAACCCCGTAAACATCTCTGACGCCGTCACACTCATATTTCTTATTCGATTTGACTTACATGAGATATTTTAGTCCTGACTCGAGTGTTTTGTCTTTTCATTTCGCTCGGGTCAGCCTGAGCATTTCAGATAAGGTTGAAGATCTATTCTGGAGGACGAAGACGAAGTTTGGTATTATATCATTTGTATTCTACTACTGTATTATTTTTCCGATGCATTATTGTATTATCTCTGATATGTATGTAACTCTGATTTATGATGTATAATAATAATCAAATTTATTTATTTAACAGCTTCATGAACTGTTATTTTATTATTATATCTTGTTCCTTCCGCTGCGAGATTCTGAGTTTGTTTCTGTTCTTTCTTTTCTTTTCTTATTTAACCCCATTAACCATCCACCCTTTTGAATGGTTTAGAATCGACATGTGTGTCTGATTTGCCGATTTAAACTGTCCAAAAAGGCGGGTCGTTACACAGTCCATTTTATTAAATCAATAAATATTCATTTATTCACATTTGATTGATTTCAATTCAAGGTATTTTCATTCAATTAATTTGCCTTCAATTTTTTAACATTTATTACAAAGATTTCTTTCAAAACAAAATTTATTTTATTTAACTCCTTTTTATAATCCATTTATCCTCAGTTAAGTTGATTCCACCTAAAAATTCAATTTCAACTATTCCTAGTTGAACTCTGAATGAAATTAAACATTATACAAATTTACCTTTTATTTACAACATTTCTATTAGGCAAAAATTTAGGTTGAACATTCTTATTATTTAAATTTCTTTTGTATAAACTTCAATTATAATTCACATTAACATTTCTATTAAGAAAATTTTCCTAGTTTAACTGTTTCAATTCCATTTCTCATTTTAGACACTCTAATTATTCAAAAATTTTGCTTCATTTCAAAATTGAAAACCATCATTTAATATAGGACTTAAGAGTTAATTTCCGGTTTCACTTCAAACAATTTTGAAATAAATGTTTACATATATATATATATATATATATTATAAATCAAATTATACTCAAGAAATTCAAATCAAATCCATTTTCCAAAACAAAGTGTAGGAAGCTACTAAGTGGTCTCTCCACTTTGAGACTCAAAAATAAATGTTGATGATGCTACAGTCATCACCGAAATAATTTTCCAACGACAAAAGAATAGAGTACAGACTTACTTCTTTTAAAATTCTTTGGGGACAATTTCCATTCAAAAATACTATCAAATAATAATATTTTTCAAAACCTTGAAAACTAAATTTGAAAATCACCGGAAATTAAATTCTCAAATACTTAATTTAAATTCATTTTATTTACAAATCAGATTTATAAATCAAGAAGAATAGAGCTTTGGGTTGCTACAGTATCAAGAAGAATACGAACAAGAAAAGACGAGAATAAATTTTAGAACAAAGGGAAAGTTCCAAAATCCGAAAGAAATCCTAATCTAGGAGGATCCTAACGAAAAATTTCAAGCTCGAATGAAGATGATTCTATAATTGATTCTACTCATTCTAGGGTATTACTACCCTATCTCTAACGAGTTATTAATCCATATGCTAAGTTTGCCTAAACCAGAGCTCTGACATATGCTAAGTTTGCCTAAACCAGAGCTCTGATACCAACTGTCAAATCGACAATCATCCACTCATGTCAGACTTGAATTGCTTAAAACAACAGATAGTTAATTAATATTTGGCAAAACATAGCATATACAGTAAATAAATCAATCACAGAATAAAAGATACAGAGTATTACAACAATAAGCAGCGGAATGGATAAATAGTAGTTCATGAAGCTACTATATAAACATCAGAGTTTAAAACAAAATACAACAGAAATCTCAAATACAGAGTAGTCTCAAATACAAAAGTAATCGACAAGACTGAATATAAGAAACTGGAAATGACAGAAGGTTGAGCAGATATAAGACAGATCTTCAACCAAAGCTCCAAGCTCCAAAGGTGAGTCTCAAATGATGTGACACTCAGTCTGACCCGAGCATAAAGCAAAACACAAAACCCTCGAGTCAGGATTAACATTCTTATACCAGTAAATTCAACTCAAATGAAATGTCAAGTGAAATACAAAATAACTTAAAGGATGTTTGGGATTCCCATCCTCTAAGGATCCGTTAAACTATCTACATACCTAGTACAATAATACGCTACATAAATAATGTCTAAAGTAAAGTAAACTATTAAAATAGCGTTAAGGCATTACCCATATCCCCTTTAACACATTTTATATATTCGCATTGTCTATATAGATACTATAAGCTCCACCAAACCGATGGTTTACTCAGGGAGCACCCCATAGGTACGGTACAAAACAAACTCGTAGAGGGTGCAATAAGGCATGTGACAAGGCACGCGAGGCAATTCCAGGGTAGGATTCTACCGTTTGCACTCCCGGACTGTTGGTAACGCATAGCAGCTACTACCACACACCTCAAGACACATTCCTATATCAAAGGTGCACCCAATCAAATCACAAAGTAATAGAATGGTATCGAAGAAATGTGCCCGATCGGAGGAGCGACCTCACTTGTCCCGGTATAGCTCCTGTTTTAGCGACATCAAGCTGACTCGCGGTAGTCAGGGCTACATTAATACCTCATACAGAATCGTCGCCTACCATCTTACTTCGTTCTGGGATCTCCACCACGTACACAGTTGTTAAAGTGGTTTTCTGTATTGGCAGAGAGTATGACAATATCCGTTCCCGGTCTCTTTAACAACCAAACGCTTATTTCACACTGTGGTCATTTTATATTTCAAAACAGTTCATAATTCATATCAAAATATTATATTTATTTCAAAATCATATCACTTTCAAAATCGTATTCATTTTCGAAATCTTAACAAAAAATTAGTTTAAACCATCATATCAAAATATTTGCATTTTAATCCATTAAATCTGAATCATAACAGTTCCAACTTAAATAGTTTAAATATTGAAAATAGTTTATATATATTGAAATAGTTATAAATTAAAATAGTTTATATATTTAAAAATAGGTTATAGATTAAAATAGTTTATATATTAAAATAGTTTATGTATTAAAATATATATCGAAATAGTTTCAAGTTTTAATTGTTCTTCCAATTCCACAAATCAATTCAAATCAACGTTAGTTCCAAAGTTCAATTTAAATCAATCTAGGTTCCACAATTTCAATTTAAAAAGGGTAAAGGTTAAATTCAAGTTCTCATTAGAACAATTTTTAATTTATATTGATTTCACTTTCAAATTTGAATTACAAATTTAAACCACTTCCAATTCAATAGGTTTCAATATTTAAATATTCAAACAATTCACAATAATTCAATTTGATAAATTTCATTTAAACTTCAAAATTCAACTTTAATCTTATCTAAAATTTAAAACATTCACTTAATTACTTTTAATAACATTTAAATAAAATCTCAAATTACAAATTTAAATCAATATTAAATATTCCACTTCAATTTTATTTAAATTTGAAAATATTCATTTAATCACCTTTAGTCAAAAACCGGTTATCAAGTTATAAAATCATATCTTTAAAATCTCAAAATTTATAAGTTCTCAAATCAGTTTTTATTAAATACAATTCTTAAACAAATAAAATTTCAAATCAATTTCAATTTAACTTTCCCACTTTATTTATTAAAGTTAATACAAACTCTATTTAAAATATTAAAATAAATTTTAAAATAAATATTTAACTATATTAGTTAAATTAAAATTTTATTATATTAAATCTTATTATTATTAAATCTATTTTAAATCTTATTTTATACATTTAAAAAATAATAAAGTTATAAGTAAAATTTTATAATTTACATTTTAAAACATAATTTTTTTTTGGCAAAGCCGACCGATTTTATAGTGTACGGTCCACTTTTTATTACGAACGTAATAAAACATTTTAAAACAGGAGCAAGGTAAAAGCACCTTAACTACTAATAATATGGAAAATACAGTGCAGGATTGTGACAGAGATGCCACAACTACTATAAATAACCTAAGGACTAGGTCTCCTATGAAGAGGAAGAAGCACCTTCGTCCGATAACCTCTAGGTAGATTCCACCAAAACTTTCCCAATAATTCGAGCAAAAGGGGGGAAAAGCACAGCAATACAAGGGTCATAATCCACAAAGCATACGAGTAAATAAACGATCGGTCCCAGCTAACATCATATAACATGACTTAACTTATAATTTTAAAATTTCCAAAACATATAATTTTAAAAATCTAAACCTTTCACATATTTTAAAATTAAAATATCTTTATGTTATAATTTAAAAATCAATCTTTTTTAAAAAATCAATATTTATTAAACCGCATATATTTTCTTCTTAAAATTCAGGAAATCATTTAAAAATAGACCAACGGTGTCCGTATATAGTTTTCTATCCTATGGTCAAGTGATACAGATATTTATCATTTCAATCCGCAATTTAAAATCTAATATTTATGGGTATATATCATTTCAACATTCAATCCCAAAAATTTCAAATTCAATAAAAATCACTTGGGTTTATCGTTTAAACCCATAACGATTTTTCCCTAATCTATAATATCAGGTATGTATCATTTCAACCCATAAGGATTTTCTAAACTAACAGGGAACTTGCAGCGTGAGAATAATATAATAATAATATAAAATAGCATAACATATAATGGCAATTATGGTCATAATTAATAATTTAAATATAATATATACAATAGGTTATGGTGTCATTTTTCATAGGTAAACAGTTACAGATAATGGTATATCATATTTAACAATTAAATAACTTAACAATTCAAATTTAACAGCATATTTCAATAGTCATTTCATGTGAATTAAATTTACTAAATATAATAATGTTAATTGTAAGTGATTGCTTACCTTTCGAGGCTAGAGAAATGACAAGAACAAGATGCAACGAATCCAAGCACAAATTCCAAAGCATGACGATGAACATAAATTCGACGAGCGAAGCTGGTAGCTTGGAATTGATGAGAATGAATCAAAACCATCTTGATATAAACTGAAACAAAATATATATTATATTATTAATTTTTTTTCTTAAAATCAATATTCAATTTAAACACATATCAAAATAAAATCTTTTATATATTATTTTCAAATCATTATTTCTTTCCAAAATTTTCAAATAAATATTTAAACATATTTTATACATATAAGAGTTATTACAAAATCTACTTTAAAATAATGATATACATTGTGAATAAACGTTTAAAACATATAATATGTAATATATAATATAACTGTTTAACTTATAACATATAATATATATAAATAGGCACGGCTGACAAAGATGATCAACTTCATTTCAGCAAGACATTTATTATATTAAAACTCATATTGCAACTCACCTTATATCAAAATCAAAATCAAATATCAAAACTCATATCATTGGAAAATGAAAACTTATATAAAACTAACCTCATTATTAATTTAATACATGCATAACAGAGAATATGGGCTGCGCGAATGGACTGTAGAGGGTTGCTAGCGGAGGAATGAGCTGCTAGAGGGTGGGCAAGGCGGAGAATGGAGGAAAGGGGATGGTTGATGGAAAGAGCAGAGGCGGTCAGAATGTGGCGATGTTGAAAACAGCTTTCACTGATGAAGTACACGATCATATATATAATTAAGCTTCTCAACATTTTTTTCTATAAAAGAAGAGTGCACGGCCAGAGAAGAGAGCTGTTATGTGAAGTGGTGACGACAGTCAAGGGGGTGCAAGCAAGGTTGTTGTTAGACGGAGGAAGTTTGCTGAGAAAGGTGGCGGCAAGATTGAGGAGGTCAGAGGCAACTGCATGGTGGTTCGTTGGAGCATGGCAGGTCGGTGGGAAGTGGAGGGAAGCGGAGTGGAGTTGCCATTCAGGCACGGAGGGAAGCAAGGCGTGAGGTTCAGGGAGGAAACTTAGTGGCGGTGGCTGTGCTTATATGCCTCGGCTGTAGGGGTTTAGGAGGGGACGGGTGGAGGCTGTCAAGGCAGTTGAAGGCGGCGGGTGAGGTCGGAGAGCCGGAGCAGGTTGGTGTTTGAATTGTATGCAAAATAAGGTGATGAGCAGGTAGCATAACTTCGGCCAAAGCAAATATAGAAGCAATATTTTTTTTCAATGAACCAGAGGAGAGCGATGCTCAGGTAGAGGGTGCTCCTGTGGGGTTTGAACTGGTGGTGGGAGGCGTTTGGGCGAAGGGGTGGGAGGTGAGGCTGATGGCTTCGGTCAAAATGAATACGAGCATGGATCTCAATGGAAGTGGACGAAAACTTCTCTGGCAATTATATGAAGGCTCATATATATGCAAATGCTCTGCTTTTTTTATATTCTTTTTTTTAGTATGCACGGCACGAAATGAAGGAAGAGGAGAATGAATAAAGGAACCAGAATTTAAAATGAAATGAATGGAATAGCAATAGTCAGGGGATAATAAAATTCAGAAGTTAGATTTTTTATTATAACTGATGCCTATTCGTTTGCACGGGGTGAAATGAAATGACACAATGAAACCAAAGGTCTCAAATACGGAACTGATACGGTTTATTGTTTTGTCGATTTCGCCGCGCACTGGACAACGAAATACACAAATGAATATACTGTGGAGATCAGTACGACGAGACGAACTGAATGATACACAGATATCAGCGATACAATCATCCTATCAAAAGTCGATATTTGCTACAAAAACTACTCCTAAGGCACCGAAAATAAGATAAATGGAGCTAGAGCAGTCCAAATTTGGCAAAATGAAATACGACGTCTCACTCAGAAAATGATTTAAAAATTTATTATATAAAAATATTCAGATTTCGAAAATATTTATTTTTCATCAATTTAACTGATTTTAAATTGAAATTGGAAATTACACAATAGAACTAACTTACATATTTTTCAATAAATATTTACTATTTTTTATGTTTAAATAGACGTATTTCAAATATCAAATTTTCATTTCTAAACTTATTATTTATTTTTCATGAAAAATTTAGTTACGTTATAAAAATCGTTAAAATTTACGGGTCGTTACAAACATGCCTCCAAGATTGAAAAGAGCGAGAGAATCGACAACTCGACCATCTGAAAGTCAAATTCGAGCCTGGCTACATAATGCTACAGCGGTTAATCGCTTCGGTGGCATGAAAAATACCAAATTTTTTTAGGGAGCCTTTATGAAATTTCCTAAATTCAATGGCTATGCGATTAGAGAGTTAGCCGAAGCTCATGGTTTGGATTCTCTAATTGGGTATGATTCTAATAATGTTAAAATCTACCTTCTTTTGATTAAACCTTCTATGCCATCATGAATCTTGATCATCAAAATCTACATAATAGAAATGATTGTATATGGACTTTAGTTTGCGGAGTAAAAATTTACTTGCCCCTTCAAAGGTTAGGCCACATTTTAAGATGTTCATCCAAGGGGTTGGATATTGATGTCAATATGGACCATCACGATGAAGTATCACATCGATTCTTGTCGGACGATTTAACCATCTAAAAATCTAGGGCCTTACGTCCAAAGGCAATAATTATCCACCGTGCTCTTATTCGATCTCTTTAGCCCTGGACCGGAAGTTATGAGAAAGTTTACAAGAGAGATTTTCAAGCTTTCTACGCTATTTACTCCTCTCAATGAGTGAATTGGGGTAAAATAATTGTGGGTGAATTTTTAAGTGTAAACAATAAAATTCATCATCAAACCATTCATTATGGAGCGTATATCATGAGGATCTTGCAGAATTTTGATGTTGCTTTACCCGATGCCAAGTTCACAAAAATGAGTGAACTCAACTCTAAGACGCTTAGCCTTATCGGACTTCCTCGACGGCCCATGCCTCAACAAATAATAAGTTATCAAGAGTCGATTGCAAATCAAAACCAAGGTATTCCACAACCACGTGACACTAACATAGATTCATCCTCTCAACCACCTCAAGAAGAAGAAGATAAGGATGAGATTAGCGAATTAAATGCCGATGTTGGCCCTAAGCAATCTTTTGTGACACTCTCTCAAAATCAAAGCAAAATAAATCGTTGATTGGCTAGAGTAGAGAAAAATGTTACAAAGACGAACAAAAAGCTTAATTCGATCATAGGCTTTTTGAATAAAATTTGGGAGAAAGTGTCATGTTCAACTTCCACCTCAACGGCAATAATTGCAAATCTGGGGCTGTTCACATGGATATCTTCCGATGATGAAGATGATGAAGAAGAAGAAGAGAGGGAGGAGTAATTTGGTAATTAAGTTATCACTTTTTATAAATCTTTTTTATTGTGAACTATTTTATTTGGAAAACAATTATGTAATATGTGTGTCTTGTGGGATTGTCTTGTGACTTTTATGTTTCCTTAGTTGTGTTTTAATGTAACAAGTTATAATACTCATTTGTGCCATTTGATAATGTGTTCTCTAAGTTTATGTTTACGTTCTTGTTTTAGTTCTTTATGTGTGAATATCTCATATTTAAATTTGTCATTGTGAATGTAAGCTACTTACAAGTTTTATGTAATATGTGATGTTATATGTTGTGCAATTCATGTGATGTTCGATTATATGTAAAACTTATCCTTGTCTTTTAAGTTTTCCTTTTTTTTCGATGACAAAGGGGGAGTATTAAGACGGGGGGGGTTATAAATCTATTTTTTTTATAACTTACATAGTTGTCATCATCAAAAAGGGGGAGAATGTTAGAATCTCGAATTTTTCTGTTTTAATTGTGACAACTATATATGTAAATATATCATTAGATCTAACTAAACTTACAAGAGAAGATATTGTTTTTACTCGAGAAATATTCTAACAATTTGAAGACCAAATTCGGGATTGAATCTTCAGCAAAGTATTAAGTTTAAGGTCTGAGTTTAGTAGTAAATATATGTTAAAATCTCTCCGATTTGGTATATGCACACACACATAATATAACGTTCGTCAAAACAAGTAGAAAAACGTAGAAAATACTAACTCAGCCGGCTGAATGGCATGAGTCAACCGGCTGACTACTGTGCATGTGCAGAAATAAGATTGAATATTCAGCCGGTTAAATATGATAATTCAGCCAGCTGAATTATGCCATTTCTTCACTATTTCTTTGCTATTTTGATTTTTAATCAATTCACCTAGCTAAAACGTTAGTTCAGACGGTTGAATTTTTATAACGACTAGTTTTTCAAGAGACGCTTCTTATTAATGAACAGAAACATCTTTTGATTCAAGAGTTGCTTTTATATATTTTCATGGCTATCCTTCATGAATGAATACAACTCTTAATATCTATAAATAGCCATGAATTCAATTGTTTTAATTATCAATTCTTATTCTTATTTCTAATCTATCTTGCTCTTTGAACTTTAAGCATTCTATACTTAAAAACTTTATTCTGATCACTTGTTCATTCAAGAATACTTCATTGGTGATTTAATAAACTTCATGTCTTCACAAATTATACGATATACCACAAAGGAGAAGATTATAGGAAGGGTGTACTCTAAAGATTTATCCGTGCTATTAAAAGAGCACATTCAGTCAAATAATTTTTTGTATTATTGAAGCCATGTTCGGTTGCTCAGGCGATTGAAGTCCTATTTTGTTTCTTAGGCGGTTGAAGTCTCGTTCGGTTGCTCAGGCGGTGTAATACATGTTCCTCTGGGTTAGGTGAGGGTTGATAGTTAAATTCCAGAAGGCTCTGGGACTGTACGTAGAACGAGAAGTTCGAACCAGTATAAAAATCGCTGGTGTCATTTACCTTATTACTTTACTTTTACATTTACATTCTACATAAGTAGATAGTTTACTTAATGTGGAAATTAGCCACAAGGGCCTCTTTAGCAAGTGGAATTAGTTTCTAGGATACACAACTGAAATAATTACTTTCAAGGACAAAACGTAAAATAATTAGTTTCTAGGGCTTAAAAGCCTATGAAATTATGTCCTTGAAAGTAATTGGACTGCTGACTTTGTCCTTGAAAGTAATTATTCTGCTGACTTTGGCCTTGAAAGTAATTTCTTTGAATGTGTGTCCTAGAAACTAATTGGACTGCAATGTTTGTCCTTCTGGTGAAATGCCCCTTACTTAATATTCCATATTGCACGATCCTTACTTGCTTTCATAGGTTTTTGCCGAGTATTCCTTAACGAGTGTGTAAAACTTTTTTCCTTCTCCGACCATGCTATCTTTTTTATTAAATAATTATTGTTTGATTTTATCTTTATTCAAGATCCAAGTTCAAGTAAGCATTCTTAGATTTACTTGAAGGATTACATTCTTGCAAGTACAAATCCTTTTCGATATGTTTTGTGAACCTATGACATATTTTTTAGGGATACCGTGTAAAATTTTGTTCGATACAGTTCCTTTTTCTCTGACTGATGATCGTATTGTTGGAAATGCGGATTATGGATCTTGATGTAGAATTAACACTATAGGGGGGTGAATAGTGTTTAATTAATTTTATGAATCTTTTCGAAATATTTTCAAATTTAACCCAAACAGATGCAATTCACAAACACAGAATCAATCATAGAATCAGGCACAGATACAAATAATAAATAAAAGCAGCAAAGGAAAGAACACACTGGAATTTTATACCGGTTCAGAGTTACCCTACGTACAGTCCCACACAATTTCTTGTGCAGATTTATTTTCAAATATAATGTCGATATTACAACCTCGATTTCAATGCCATGAGATACACCCTCCTGTCTTTGAGCCCAGGGCAAACTCTCTTGTTTTAACCAGGCTACAAGATCACCTAATTGATTTACGGGCTACAATCACACCCAATTGATTTACAGGCTACAATCACACCGTTTCCAATATCACTTTGATAGATAGAGAGACTCGATACACTTCTTTGATTACAAATGATCCTATAACTAGGAATAGCACTAAGATCTTTGAGAGAGAGAGAGTGGTAGAGAATCAAACTAGAGATGATCAAGTTTGAGTCACTTAGGATTTCGGTAGAGTTTTGTTAAAATATAAGAGAATATTTGAGTGGAGAAGGAGTGAAGAAATTAAGAAAAACTAAGTTAAAATTCGTTGAAAACAACTAGTATTTATAGAAGAACAACAGCCATGTCTATTTGGGAAAGGTTATGACGAAGAGACACTTCATTTGAAAATTTGAAATTTGAATTTCGACGGTCACCATGTCGACATGGGGGATGGGGTATGTCGACATGCTCTAGTGAATTTTGAAAATTTATTTTTGTTTTTAGAAAGAGATTTTCTTTCTAAAATTTGTCAAAACAATTTCTGAAGTTTTTAAACCATTTTGAATATAGTTTAAACTTATAAAAGAGATTTAAAAAGTAATCTTAAAAATATATAGTCTATAATATAAAAGTAATATTAAAAACCAAGTATATAATATATTTTTGAGATTTAAAGCTTATAATATTAAAACCAGAAGATAGTTTAAAAATAAGAGATGATTTTGAAATCAAAATATTAAAGAGAATAAAAATAGTTTATGGCTAAAATATTTAAACCGAGAGAGATGACTTTAAAAAGTTTTTGGAAAAATATTTGAAATAAATCATTTTGAAAATTTCATGGATTCCATTCCACTAGAGAAGGTCGTGGGTTCCATCCCACTAAAGAGGTCGTGGGTTCCATCCCACTATTAAAGGGAGAAGGTGGATTCCATCCACTATTAAAATCCGAATAAAGATTTTAGTGCTATTATGAAGTTTTAACATAAATCTGGACACTATTACTTATCTTGATACCTTCAACTCTTGATATTTATGAGTCTTCAGTCTTGGTTTCTTCAATCTTGAATTCATTAGTATTGAATCTCTATACTCAGTCTTGAATCTTTATACTGTACAGTCTTCATTCTTAGTACCTCCACATATATATATCCTGCATATACATATATATTTAGACAAGAATATTAGTATTTATATTTTATAACAAGTCTTAAGATTGTTGTCATCAAAACCATCATCTCAGGAACTAACAATCTCTCCCTTTTTGATGATAACAACCTTTGTTTATAAAATCTACTTCACAAAACTCCGATTCTACTCTAACTCCCCCTTATTCCAACAACTCCCCTTTAATCTACTAACTCCCCCTTAATCTAAGCCTATCTAACCTATTTTATAATTCTCCCCCTTTGTCATCAACAAAAACTAAGCCTGAACTACATAACTCCCCCTTAAACTAATACTTATGGAACTAAATACTAATAACGAAGTATAATTAAGCGAAATGTAAATATAATTTTATTATATATATGTTGTTATATTACACATATAAACACAAATATATACAAATACACACAATATATAAAAACATTAACATAAAATCAATCTAATGAGAGTCTTTGATAATTGGTGACTTGTGAATCAAACAATTTGGGTAATGGAGACAAAAGTTTCCACGTTGTTCGACCAAATTACCATCTTTATCAAAACAGACTTCTCCAACGCAAATAACTTTATCGTCTTCGTCCATTTGCGCTTCTTCTTCTTCTTCTTCGTCTTCCTCTAATGGATTATGAATATGAATGTTAGAGGAGTCATCTTCAATCACGATCGGGTCCGCATAATTATCCATTAGAAATTTTTGCAAATTTCTAAGGATTTTTCTTTGTTTCTCTTGCTCCTTAGCCATCTTTTTATTTGCATGACTTGCAACTCAGTCATCATTTGCAGAGAGTCCTTCAAAGTATCCTCTATCTTCATGACTCGGGCCAGTGTAGTTCGTTGAAATGGACCAGCATTAGGAGAAGGGAAAGAAAAGGTCGCAGTTTGGTTTGATTTAGGAGAGGAGGCCATTATTTTATATTCTTAGAAGTTTATTATAGAGAGAAATGAAGTGGAAGATAGAAGAATTCGAAATATATAGAATATATAACTACCAAACTAATTTTAGAGGAAAATCAAATTTTCAAATTTCACCGTTGTATGTCGACATAGGGGGTAGGGGGATGCCGACATCCTTATGGAAATTTTGACAATTTTATTTTTCTTTATTTATTTAAATATATACGTTACTATATCTATATTCTATATCTCAGTTATAAAGCAAATACCTAGTTCTCTTCTAAATTTAGTAAAGGTTGATTGATTCAAAGGTTTGGTCAGAAATATCAGCTATTTGATTCTCAGTGTTGATAAATTCAAGAGAAATAATCTCTTTACTTACATTATCTCTGAGAAAATGATGTCTAATATCAATATGTTTGGTTCTGGCATGATAAGTAGGATTTTTGGATAAATTTATTGCACTTGTATTGTCACAATAAATTGGTGATTTTGAAATATTTAATCTAAAATCCTTTAGGGTCTGTTGCATATAGATTACTTGAGAACAAACCAAAGCAGCATAGATATATTCTGCTTTTGTTGTTGATAGCGAGACGGTATTTTGCTTTTTACTAAATCAGGAAACCAAAGAATGTCCTAAAAAGTGACAAGTTCCACTTATACTTTTTCGGTCTAATTTACAACCAGCATAGTCAGCATCACAATATGAGATTAAATCAAATGAATCATTTTTAGGGTAAAATAGGCCATAGTCTAAAGTGTATTTAACATATCTTAGGATATGTTTAACAGCTTTTAAATGGGTTTCTTTGGGTTGAGATTGGTATCTTACACAGAGATAGACACTATGAATGATATCAGGCCTACTCGCTGTTATATAGAGTAGCGATCCAATCATTCCCTTGTATAGTTTTTTATCAACATCTTTTGACATGTCTTCTTTATTCAAGGCTTCATTGGTTGCCATAGGAGTGGGTTTTCCACTCGCGGTGGTCATACCAAACTTACTAACTAGATCCCTAACATACTTTTCTTGACTAATGAAAATACCACTATCTAATTGTTTTATTTGTAATCCTAAAAAGAAAGTAAGTTCACCCATATGACTCATCTCGAACTCTTTTGTTATTATTTCAGAAAACTCTTTGTTCATTTCATTGTTTGTTGATCCAACAATTATATCATCCACATTATTCTGTACTAATTGGATATCATACTTGTTTCTTTTAATAAAAAGAGTATTATCTACTTTACTAATTTCAAATTTTGATTGTGATAGGTAAGATCTTAGTCTATCATACCAGGCACTAGGAGCTTGTTTCAGACCATATAAAGCTTTCTTTAATTTGTAAACATGATTTGGAAATTTTTCGTCTTCAAAAAGTGGGGGTTGTTCAACATAAACATCTTCTTTAACAAAACCATTTAAAAATGCACTTCTGAGATCCATTTAAAATAATTTGAAATTGTTGTTGTTTGTGAAAGCAAGTAGAATTCTAACGGCTTCTAATCTTGCTACGGGTGCAAAGGTTTCATCATAGTCTATTCCTTCTTCTTGACAATAATCTTGCACGACTAACCAAGCTTTATTTCTAACGACCTCACCTTGTTCATTCATTTTATTTTTATAAACCCATTTAGTTCCTATTATAGTTTTGTCCTCGGGTCTAGGAACAAGTTCCCATACATCATTTCCGGTGAATTGATTCAGTTTTTCTTACATAGCAAGAATCCATGAATCATCAGATGTTGCTTCCTTTGGATTTTTGGGTTCAATAGTTGATATAAATGCTACATTACTCATCTTGTTTAATTGGTTTCTAGTTCTAACAAAAGATTCAATATTTCCTAATATATTTTCTACAGGATGATCTTTAAGAGCCATATCCTTTTATTAGGATGAATAGTTTCACAATTTGTTTCATTTGATTCATTATTTAAAGTAACAAAATCAACTTCATCATTTATTTAAACAAAATCTTTCAAATTTTCATCAAAAGATACATGCATTTTTTCTTCTATGGTATTAGTTTTTAAATTGAAAACTCTGTATGCTTTACTTCTATTAGAATATCCGATAAAGATTCTTCGTTGGATTTAGGATCAAATTTATCCAAATTGTCCTTCGTATTTAAAATGGAACATTTACTTCCAAAAAATTTAAAATAAGACACCTTTGGTTTCTTATTGAAAAAAATTTCATATGGTGTTTTACTGGTTAGAGGTCTAACTAAACTCCTATTCAAAATGCAACAAGCTGTAGCAACTATTTCAACCCAAAAATTTCTTGGTAATTTACTATCCGAAAGCATGGTTCTTGCACATTCTTGAATCGTCCTATTTTTACGCTCTACCACTCCGTTTTATTGTGGAGTTCTTGGAAAGGAAAAATTATGAGTTATTCCTTTTTGATTGAAGAAATTCTTAAAAATTTTATTTTCAAATTCTCCACCATGATCACTACGAATAGTTTTGATTTTTAAAGAAAGTTGATTTTGAATTCTTTTTGCAAAAGTTTTAAATAAATCAAAAGCATCACTTTTATGTTTCAGAAAAATTGTCCATGTAAATCTAGAATAATCATCTACAATTTCAAAAACATATTTACTGTGGTTTATTGACTGAATTTGAGATGGACCAAATAGATCTAAATGAAGTAACTCAAGAGGTTTTGAAGTTGAAATCATATCTTTCAATTTAAATGAACTCTTCCTAAGTTTTCCTAATTGACAAGCATCACATATATACTATCTACTTTAAAATCCATTTTAGGGAGACCTCTTACTAAATCAAGTTTTGAAAGTCTAGATAAGAGTTTGAAATTCAAATGCCCAAATCTTTTTTGTAAAATCCAAGGGTCACTTATATTAGCCAAAAGACATAGGTTATTTCATTTGAGATTTTTATACTGAGAATATAAATATTTTTCTTCCTAATTCCTTCAAAGATAATATTTGATTTATTATATTCGATGTGACACTTATCCTTTTCAAATTTAATTCTGTACCCCTTATCACATAGTTGACTTATGCTAAGTAAATTGTGTTTTAGATTCCTAACTAACAAAATATCAGAAATAGTAGGGGTTTTAGAGTTACCGACATTGCTGATGCCAATCACATATCCTTTTGAGTTGTCTCCAAAGTTGACTAGTCCTCCATCTTCATAAATTATGTCATTCAGTATCTCCGGATTGCCAGTCATGTGTCTCGAACATCCATTATCAAGTATCCATTTATTTTTCTTGATTTGCACCATTTGTCCATTGAGTGTTGATTCATCAAAAACCATATAACACATCTGGTCCTGCACAACACACCAATTCGGTAAATAACTTGATTTTCTATAATAACAATATATAGACTTATGAAACAATGATGATATGGACAGTTTTGAACCAGTGTTTACAAAATCTCCAAAAATTGCCATTTTAAAATTTTTCAAAATTCAGATTATGATAACTTTGAAAACCAATGCTCTGATACCAAATGTTGGAAATGCGGATTACGGATCTTAAGGCAGAATTAACACTAGAGGGGGGGTGAATAGTGTTTAATTAATTTTATGAATCTTTTCGAACTCTTTTCAAATTAAACCCAAACAGATGCAATTCGCAAACATAGAAACTATCACAAAATCAGACACAGATGCAAATAGTAAGTAAAAGCAGTAAAGGAAAGAACACACCGGAATTGTATACTGGTTCGGAGTTACCCTACATCCAGTCTCACACGATTTCTTGTGCAAATTTCTTTTCAAATATAATGTCAATATTACAACCTCGATTTCAAGGCCATGAGATACACCCTCCTGTCTTCGAGTGTAGGGCAAACTCTCTTGATTTAACCAGGCTACAAGATCACCTAATTGATTTACGAGCTACAATCACACCCAGTTGATTTACAGGCTACAATCACACTGTTTCCAATATCAATTTGATAGATAGAGAGACTCAATACACTTCTTTGATTACAAATGATCCTATAACTATGAATAGCACTGAGATCTTTGAGAGAGTTGCAGAGAATCAAACTAGAGATGATCAAGTTTGATTCACTTAGGATTTCGGCAGAGTTTTGTTAAAACATAAGAGAATATTTTGAGTAGAGAAGAAGGAGTGAAGAAATGAAGAAAAACTATGTTAAATTCGTTGAAAACAACTGGTATTTATAGAAGAACAATAGTCATGTCCATTCGTGAAAGGTTATGACGAATAGACACTTTATTTGAAAATTTAAAATTTGAATTTCTATGGTCACCATGTCGACATGGGGGGATGGGGTATGTCAATATGCCCTAGTGAATTTTGAAAATTTAATTTTGTTTTTAAAAGAGATTTTCTTTCTAAAATTTGTCAAAACAATTTCTGAAGTTTTTAAACCATTTTGAATATAGTTTAAACTTATAAAAGAGATTTAAAAAGTAATCTTAACAATATATAATCTATAATATAAAAGTAATATTAAAAACCAAGTATAGAATATATTTTTGAGATTTAAAGCTTATAATATTAAAACCAGGAGATATTTTAAAAACAAGAGATGATTCTAAAATCAAAATATAGAAGATAATATAAATAGTTTAAGGCTAAAATATTTAAACTGAGAGAGATGACTTTAAATAGAGAAGGTGGATTCCATTCCACTATTAAAATCCGAATAAAGATTTTAGTGCTATTATGAAGTTTTAACATAAATCTAGACACTATTACTTATCTTGATATCATGAACTCTTGAAATCTTGAACTCTTGATACTCATGAGTCTTCAGTCTTGGTTTCTTTAATCTTGAATTCGTCGGTCTTGATTATTTATACTCAGTCTTGAATCTTTATCTTGTACAGTCTTCATTCTCAGTACCCGCATATATATATACTGCATATACATATATATATATCTAGACAACAATATTAGTATTTATATTTTATAACAAGTCCTAAGGTTTTTGTCATCAAAACCATCATCTCGGGAACTAACACATATGCGAGGTTTGGTTTTGATCAGTGACTGTATGTAGTGTTTGTGATGCAAATGCCTCATGTAAACGAGTTTAGAATTACCTCATCACTTTATTAAAATAGTTATAACTTAACTAATTTGAATACGTTGGTTTGTTATCTCTTAAATCTTAAGATAAGAACGAGCTTTACTTTTTTAGTCGATGGGTTTGTACAATTATATGTTGTTAAGTACATAATCGATTATAGCTTGATTCACGTGGTATTAAGTTAGTTAAAGCTTCAGTGAAGTTGATTAGTTTTCTAAACGAATGTACAAAACTAATCTCGACTTTGACTATGGGAAATTTCATACATTTTGTGTTTTGTTGCCTTCTTTTGCCATATCGATGTTTCTATTCCATGGCGATTGTACTGACATTCGAAGTAATCAGGCCCGTTTTCAAATTTTTCCATGAGATAAGACATAAATTGAAATGAAGTATGTAAATAATTTTAGTTCCAAAATTTACCATTGCATTTATTCTGGAAGTATTTACATGTGCATTCTCATGTATATACGTGCGCACATATTGTGCTCAAATTCAATGTACCAACATATAGACTTAATATTTTTTCTTGAAGTTTCCAGAGCTAAATGTTTTATTCTTAGCAATTCCGAAGTGAACTTTCAAAAAAGATCCCTCAACTAGATATGTTATTACCCATTCTTATCTCTTTTATCCAACAAAACTCTAGCTTTAATAACGGTAGATGGATGCTACCGTCTTAGGTTATAAAATTGCCTCAATGGTTAAAACTCCAAAAAATGCCCTTATATATGTGTTTGCACAAAAAATGGACAAACACCTCAAAGTCGTATAATTTAGTAGATCTTATGTTGTTTTTAGTGATTTTGAAGATTTATGCAAATATATGAAAAGCAGGGACTTAATTGTAAAAAGACACGCAGATTTATAGTGGTTCAGCCAGAATGTGCCTACGTCCACTTTATATGTTATTTCTCTTCTCTTCTATTGATTACAAGTACAAAGCTTTGATACAAATAAAAGAAAGTTGTTTGAAAGTTCTATCCGTGCTTGAGCTCTCAAACTTGTCCCCCATTGTCGTACCCCTGCCCCTCTATTTATAGAGTGAGGGTGGGAGCAGGGGTCTTGGATGTATATAGCTGCTGGTGGGCCTGGGCTGATGTGATCTGGCCTGGCACGTCTTGGTCCGGCAGCGTTTGGTCCGGTGGTAGGATTTGGTCCGGCTTGGAGTTGGTCCGGCTTGGAGTTGGTCCGGCTAGGATTTGGTCCGGCTTGGAGTTGGTCCGGCTAGGAGTTGGTCCGGCTAGGTCCTGGTCTGGCTAGATCCTGGTCCGGCTAGATCCTGGTCCGGCTAGGTGTTGGTCCGGCTAGGAGTTGGTCCGGCTTGGAGTTGGTCCGGCTAGGAGTTGGTCCGGCTAGGTCCTGGTCCGGCTAGATCCTGGTCCGGCTAGGTGTTGGTTAGGTAGCCTGTAGACTTTGGTTCGGCTAGGGTTGGTCAGGTGGTGAAAATTCACCCAACATTTGCCCCCCAAAGCAGGGCATATGTTTAACATATGTTGTGCTTTGTTTTAGTTTGTCGATCTCATTCGGTCTGGGAACCGAACTGGCTGGTCCGGTCAATCAACCACCCCCTATAAGTATGGGCCTTATGTCTCTACCATTCCTTACCGTTTGAAGACAGCCAAATCGAAATTCTCGTCTGCCGAATCAAAGTCATTGCCGGATCATCCTTGACTACCGAATCAGGTAGTTACCGAATGGCTCTTATATTTTGAATTACCGAATGAATCTGCACCAGAGGTACTTGAGTGCCGAATGAGCTTTGATATTGGGAATGCCGAACGAACCGTGATATTGAGAATGCCGAATGAAGTGTAGTATTGAGAATGGCGAACGAACAGTAGTATTGGGAATGCCGAATGAACTGTGATATTGGGAGTGCCGAATGAACTGTAGTATTGGGAATGCCGAATGAGATTGATGGTTTGAATACCGAATGACCTTTCGGCCTTGAACTACCGAATGCACTTTTAGGACTTGAATTATGAGTGAAATTCCCGACTGCACACACTCGCTTGTTTACTTCCTTTATTCTAACGACGCACTTCTTTGTGTTTGCAGATAAATGTCTTGTAAAGTTGAAACCCGATCAGAAAAGAGGAAATCCCAGGATAGAGACGATCCTTCCGCAGTGCCCCCAGCTCAGTCAGAACCGGGACGTCATGGGCCTACCCCGAGGTCACTAGTGGATGGGTACGGCCGTCAGGAACTTCTGAACTCACCTCCCGACTGTTTCCCAGGCTTTCTCAAAGGCGAGCAGCTTGATGTTATCTCCCGCTCCTTTGGGATTGATAGAGCGCGCATGCTGTTGCCGGGGGAGGCAGGTGTACAAGTAGAGGATGATGACCAGGATGGTCAAGAAGCAGGTGCTGGTAAGTCTTCCTTTCTGGTCTTTCCGTTAACTTGGTTGCTTATCACTAATGAATTCTTTCTTTGACCGGACAGGTGGGCAACAGGGCGAGGATAAAACTCCGACGCGGCTGGCTCCTTGATTGGACCTGGATATCTTTTGGTGGGCTTGACATTGTTGTATACGTTAGTCTCAAAACAGTAATGTAACTCTTAGGTTGTAATTATGCTACTTGTAATAAACAACACTATTCTTGACGTGTAATTTTTTAACTTAAGCTGATTCTGTCGTTTTTTGAATGCTTTTGTTATTTTCACATGTTGTATGTGAAATATAGCTATGCATATGCTTGTAATCCAGTTGTGTTTAATGCCAAGTTCTTGCTTAAAGCATAATTTCATGCCTTATAATGCTAGTGTGATGTATGAATAAATTATAGTCAGGAATTTGTATAAAAGAAGAAAATACCGCCTTTCATGTTCTAATTGTAGATGGCAGTTTTGAATATTTTTGTACGACCGAGGATGGAGCTCAGTTGAATGTCCTGCTATCCAACCGTGAATTCCCATTCCAGCTGGTGAGTATCTTCTACTCTATGTCCTGTACTTCAGGGATTGTTATAGAGGATAGGAGAAAAGTTCTTTAAATAGAATTGAAATATGTGAAAGAGTAAAACTTCCAATCACGGAAGGCCTTCGGTGTGCTTAAGTTCGTGGCAAACGGGTTTTGTAGTCACTTTCCCTAGCTGTGGGTCTTGGAGACATTCGTCACCCATCTTACGCCTCCGCGGGGAGTTAATTCTTTTTTACCACAGCCGCACTTAAGACACATCGGAGCCGAGATCGCGCACAGTAACTACCCGGGCCATTATGGCCCGTAATCGTGGGTATTATTCGATTTACTGTGGCCGGCTAGCGTGGGTGCCGATCGTCAACCGTGAACTACCCCTGGCTGGCCACACCTTATGTTGGGGCTTATAATCGGTTCACAGTTGCCGGCGAGCCGAACGCCGTAATGAGCTGCCTCGGCTATAGTCGGCCTTCTCGGTGGCTTATAATCGGCTCATTACAGTTGGCTTTAAGGGCCGTCGCGAGCAATGAGTTAACTCGCAGCAGAGGGATGCCGAAGCGAAAGTGTCTCATTGGCGAGGGCATAGATTCGCATAGTACCTGTTAGGTCTTGTCCAGGTGAAGTTGCACTGTGGAGTGCCTTGCATAGGATTTCGTTCAACAGAAAAGGATAAAGTTAACAAGCAGCCAAGATATGAAGGAACAAGTTAAAAAAGAGACAAGGTTTTTTAAAGTGGTTCGGCACGAAAATGCCTACGTCCACTGATTCTCTTTGTTAATTCGCTTCATATGGGCAGTACAAGTTAAGAAAAGTATCGACGGAGGTGTTGGATGTTCCATGCCCTCTGGAACACCTCTCCATCCACTGTTGACAAAATATAAGCTCCGTTCTTGTAAGGTGCGATGCTTGACTTCGGAGTTGTACTGTGCTGCCACTTTTTGTTTGTGGGCTGCTGCTTTAAGGACTGCATCATTTCTTCTTTCCTCAATTAGATCCAAAGACATGAGGTGGAACTCTTCATTCTCTTCTGGGTTGTAGTGGATCCTACGGTGGGAAGGCACTATAGTTTCAACTGGGAGCATAGCCTCCGATCCGTATGCCAAAGAGAAAGGAGTATGCCCCGTTGATGTTCTGAAAGATGTGCGATAGGCCCACAGTGCCGTAGGAAGTTCATCCACCCAAGCGCCCTTTGACTTTTCGAGTTTCTCTTTGATTAGAGTTTTGAGAATTTTGTTGACGGCTTCGACTTATCCGTTTGCCTAGGGATAAGCTACGGATGAGAAGCTTTTATGAATTTCGTGCCCTCGGCACCAGTTGGCGTACTCCTCGCTATCAAACTGAAGTCCATTGTCCGATGTGATTTTGAATGGGACTCCGTACCTTAGTGGTTGATCGGTCAGAACTCTGATGGAATGAGATTGAAAATAGTGACGCAGTTTCCGTGATGTGATTAGTAGGCAATAGGCTAGCTTCTCAAGTTTAGGATATCTGGTTTCTTCTTGTGCGGGGGGGCGTTTGTATTTAACTTCGTCTTGAGTGGCCAGGAAGATGTTTTCGATCGTTTCATTTAAAAGGGTGTAAGCGTCAAATCTCGGTCCTGGACGATATAGACACTTTGCTTCTTTCTTGCCCCCAGCATTGTCTCTAGAATCATTTCTTCGGATGTCCTTTGCTACAGCGGGCGCGTCGCTGTGAGCCACCTTATTTTATTGTCATGTCTGCCTCTCAGCGGCAGCGTCTTCAAGTCTTATATATTTTCCAGCTTCATGGAAGAAATCGGGTAAAGTAGCTGGTTTTTCTTTGGTCAATCTTCTAGCAAATTTAGTATCCGGATGCACACCACTACAGAGGGCCATTAAGATAAGCTTCTCATCGACATCTTGGATTGCGGCCGCTGCGGCATTGAATCGGGTTAAATATTGCTGCACCTTCTCTCCAGGTTTCTGTTTGACGCTGGATAAGGAATAAGCGTCCTTAGGTTGTTCCACATGGATGCGGAACTGACTGATAAACTTTTCTTTCAACATTTCCCACGAGCTGATGGATCCTTGGGGTAGATGGCAGAACCAGGAGGTAGCTAGATCTGCTAAGAATAGTGGAAAGCATTTGCACAGCACTCCTTCTGTCGCTCCACTCATGAGCATATGCTGTGTGTATCTCTGTAAGTGTACAACGGGGTCAGAGGTTCCTTTGTAAGGTTCCATTGTTGGCATTTTCCATTCTCGGGGGGTGATGGCAATTTCGATATTGCGGGCGAAAGGACTGGTTACCCTAGCGCCTATCCCTTGATCTCTTTGTTCCCGTTGGATGCACTCTCTGAATAAGCGTGCCATCCTTTCATCAGAATTTGGAGCAGATAGAAAGGAGTTTGGTTCTGTTCTATGGGATTGATTCCGTCCAGATGACCTATAGGGATGGTATCGTCTATCGTTCCTCATATTTTCCAGCGGCTGCCTTTGATCTTCTGGGAGCATGCTAGGGTCAGCTACAGTTGGCCCTTGCCTTGATCTTCCCCTGCTGGGTTCTGATCTAAGCACTTCCTCGGGTCCAACTTCGGGCTGGACTCTAGCTCGGCCCCGTTCACCGGCGTTTCCGTGGTTAGGCAGTATGACAGGCTCAGCTACAGTTGACCTCCGTCCGGTACCTCCCCCGTTGGGTTCGGTACCAAACGTTTCCTCAGGCCTAACTTCGGGCTGTGCTCGGTCTCGGCTCCTACCATGGCTACTTCTGCCGTTAGCTCCTTCGAAGAAGGAAGATCTTTGTTGTCTCTGAGATCCTCCAGACTGGGACTCGCCCAATGTTCCAGTGTTGCGGTTGGATTCTTCAGCATCCCTTAAGCGTGACATGAGATGGTCCACCAAGGCTTCCTGCTGGGACGTGAAGCGGTTAGTTACTTCAACCACAACTCTGTCCAAATCTGCCCTAGTAATTGCTGTAGGCTGTTCTGTGGCAGGAGTGGCCGGATTAGCCTGTCCTTCATTTGGTACTACTGGAGGAGGACGATTTACTTGATTCGTGACAGCTGGATCTGGAAGACTGCTGGATGCGATGTTTTTTCCTTTGTTAACATCTTTTCTCTGTTTGGGAGGCATGTTTTCCAAGTGGCGGACGATGCTGTTAGGAAAACTTGTTAAGTGGATGAAGCTGAAGCTTCGAGCTTCTAGTTCTCAGTGAAAGCACCAAAAATGTTTGCACAAAAAATGGACAAACACCTCAAAGTCGTATAATTTAGTAGATCTTATGTTGTTTTTAGTGATTTTGAAGATTTATGCAAATATATGAAAAGCAGGGGCTTAATTGTAAAAAGACACGCAGATTTATAGTGGTTCAGCCAGAATGTGCCTACGTCCACTTTATATGTTATTTCTCTTCTCTTCTATTGATTACAAGTACAAAGCTTTGATACAAATAAAAGAAAGTTGTTTGAAAGTTCTATCCGTGCTTGAGCTCTCAAACTTGTCCCCCATTGTCGTACCCCTGCCCCTCTATTTATAGAGTGAGGGTGGGAGCAGGGGTCTTGGATGTATATAGCTGCTGGTGGGCCTGGGCTGATGTGATCTGGCCTGGCACGTCTTGGTCCGGCAGCGTTTGGTCCGGTGGTAGGATTTGGTCCGGCTTGGAGTTGGTTCGGCTTGGAGTTGGTCCGGCTAGGATTTGGTCCGGCTTGGAGTTGGTCCGGCTAGGAGTTGGTCCGGCTAGGTCCTGGTCCGGCTAGATCCTGGTCCGGCTAGATCCTGGTCCGGCTAGGTGTTGGTCCGGCTAGGAGTTGGTCCGGCTTGGAGTTGGTCCGGCTAGGAGTTGGTCCGGCTAGGTCCTGGTCCGGCTAGATCCTGGTCCGGCTAGGTGTTGGTTAGGTAGCCTGTAGACTTTGGTTCGGCTAGGGTTGGTCAGGTGGTGAAAATTCACCCAACAATATGCCTTTAATTTCCTTGATGGCATTTTTCACAGTGTTTTTGAACCTTGGCTTCCATTTCCTCCGCGGCTTTTAGGTAGTTTTCTACCTTCATTTACTTCTTTATTCAATAAAAGAGCAATTTCGTGAATATGAACATGAAATGAGTTAGCCTTTTGTAATGATTTTCCACTTACACTAGTGAATGCTAAAATTTGATTCATGATTGTCTAACTTTCAATCTTTTTTATAGTAATATACATTCCTTCGCTAAGTTCCTTTCAAGCAAATATAATTTTATGAATGTCTTTTTTATACATATTGTAAAATTGATTTGCTAAGTTGATTTTTTAGGATCGAATTAACCCTAGAGGGGGGGTGAATATGGTTTATAAAAAATCCACATATACATATAAATTGCAGCACAGATAACAACAAAGTAAATGCGGAAATTAAAATTAGTGACAGACGAGTTTACCTAGCTTCGACAAAACCCGCCTACTACTGCCCCCCCAAGGTTTCTAGTAGGAATTAAACAATCTGACACTTATCAACCATGTAAACTCGCGATCCTCCCTAACCCGATTGTTCTAACCCTGCACTCAAAACCCTGCCACAACTCGGCCACTGAGTTACGGATTCTCAAACTACGTCCCCCAGTTCGTACCTAGTTAAAAAACTAGAGTTTTACAAAGTAAAAAAAGGAATATACAATAAAAAATAAAACGAAACCCAATACAAATACTAATTTAATTTAGCCCAAGAGAAGGAAAAAAACAACGGCCCAACTAAAATCATTCTCCCTTATTCTTTAGCCTGCTTCATTATCTTCACTTTTTCTTTTACTTTCAGGTCGTTCCTCTTTTGCTCCCGCGTTCTCAAAATTAGGGTTTCTTTGATTAAAAGCTTCTGGTTTTAATATTAAGTTGATCAAGGAAAGATATTAGCTTTGATGCTTAGTTGACTCCTTGCTTGAATCCTCTCGGTCGCTTCGTCGTCAAGTTGGATGTTGACAAATTGGTACGCGATTTTTGCCTTTTTCAATTTGTAGTGTTCTCGACTTTGATTTGAGTTATTAATTATTTAGTGTTTTATTTCAAGGCTTGCTCTCTGATTTTGTTCAAACTCGAATCATAATTTTGCCGATGATGATTTGGGTTTATATAGGGTTTGATTCCCTATATTTTCGTTTATAAATCTGACTTTGAAATTTTCTGAGATTTTACTTTGGTCGTGGATTATTTGATCGAATGATTTATCGATTCTTGACTTGTTCATTCATTTGATATATGTACGAATATATATGCATATATTTTGACCCTTGATTGAATTCATTTTCGGCTTGACTTAATCAATCTTACTACTTCGACTGAATATTTCAGTGTCCATTTGAATTTCTATTACTTGCTATTGTTGACCACTGAGATACATGTTTTTTGATGACCTCTGCATAATTTGTTCTTCTTGTTTATGCATTGTTGATCCACTTCATACAACCATGTCTTTGTATGTGTGCACTATTGTCTCACCATTGTGTTGTGATGCCTGAGCTTCATTGTTGTTGTGTGCATCTCTGAGTTGCTTGATTTTTTCATTTCATTGTTGATGTTGATGTTGATGTATATGCATGTGTATCATCATGTTGTGTCTTTGGCCATGTTAACCTGAACTGTATGCATTCTTAAATTGTTTCATATGTTCACTTTGTTCATGTTCGCTTTTAGTCCATTTATTTTGATGCCATGACTGAATTTTCGATGTCTACGTATTTGTATACATATATATACATATATGTGTATATATGTATGTTTGTGTCCATGTCTTGAGTCTGGTTTGCTCTTATTGAAGTGCACTTGTACATGTGATGCTCTCCATTGAGACCATGCTTGTTTCCTTTTCTATTGCTCCACTTTTCTAATGCATATGTACATGTATACATATATATGTATATATGCACATCCCCGCTCTTGTTGTTTTGTTCATGTCCACTTGTATGCTTGGTTTGAACTGAAATAATCCACTTGTTTCCATGTATATACATACATGTGTGTGCATGCATGTATGTATGTGTGTATGTGTGTGATTATGGGATGAAACATGCTTATTTTAACGTGCACTTGTATATGCTGCTATTGGCCTGAGATATACATTGGTTCATCTGAAGCTCTAAATTGCTTTTCTATTCAATGTGTACATATACATGAATATACAAATATGTATATATGTATTATTCTGCTTTCTTTTCCTGCATCTAATAAGCGCACTTGAGTTTAGTCTGAAACATGGTTGCATCTATGTACACTGCTTGATGCACTTGTGTTGAGCCCGAGTGCTTGACCTTTACAGCAGTCTGTGTAATTGAATCGAGGCTCGGCTTTGTGATATTCATAGTGATCCACTATACATATCATGAGTCGTCCGTACACCTATATTTGTCCCTGTCTAAATATGAAGAGAAAAACAAACCCATAAACTAAGGCAATATTAATATTCAAATTCAATTTTATTTTTGCAATTTAGATTTGTTTCTTTTTCAATTTTACTGCGTTGTTTATTTGAAATGTATAGAGGATGACTGGATACAAAGTGGAGCAAGCAAATTAAGATCAAAATCGAGTGTGAGTGAGGAAATAAATTGTTGTATATGAGTGTGTAAAGAAATTGTGTATATTAGAGTATAGAAATTTGTGTAATGATAGATTGTATTGTAATTGAAAATTGTAAATATAGTAGGAGCAAATAATATGTATTATTTGAAATTGAAATAAAATATTTGTTTGCATAAAATATTTTTTCAAATAAATTCTGATTCAATTATTTTATTTTGCAAATATTTGTTTAATTTTGTGAAAAAAATAGTACAATAACAAGCACATTTAACGAATATGTATATGTTTATTATCATAAAAAAAATTCATAAACCATTGTATTCTAGAGATTTCATGCTAGCTAAATCTTCATTAGTGCTTCTTGAGTTAGAATATTTTGTTATTGTTTTGTTTTTAGTTATTTTGATCAGTTATGTGCTCCAAGGGTTAAATATGTATGGCTTTCGTGTTTCCGAACTAGAAATTACATTTGTTACATGTTATGTATGAAATAGTGATATGAGATTGCTATCATGAATTAGGATGATCTGAACGAATATAATCTTTGTAACAACTATGGGATTTACAAGGATGAATTCGGCAATATCATAATTAGCAATATAATATGAATTATGTTATCATGGTTTACCAAACTGGTGGGGAACAATATTATTGTTTCTAAAACAATTTGTATCATGTTTTAGGCAACGTTAGCAAGATTAAAAAAAAAAGCTTTCAACGAAAATTACTTTTTTGGAAGAGGAGGAAAAAGTTCTAAGGTGGTGTTTAGTCCTTAGGTTGATGACTTCGTTGACTATTTGCTTTTCACATATTTCTTAGAAAATCAGAGTACTTGGCTCTTATCGTGTGCTAATGATGCATAACAACTTAAAATGGTAACTCCTTCCAGAATTAAACCAATGTTAGATAACTCGGTTTCGGTCTCTGTAACGCTCATTTGAAATTTTCTTAGTTATAGACAATTTCGTAAATTTTCGAAAGTTTCGGTTTTGGTTTCGGTGGCAAATTCGGTTTTTAATGGTTTGTTAATGAAAATGCGATAAAAATCTTTGTAAATAAAACAGTAAATTAAATTTTACTAACTAAAACTAACACTAAATTAAATTTAGTAATAAGTTGAACTTGAATAAGCAAGAATTTGAACTTGTTAACAAAAATGTCGTCCTAACACAAAATAATCCTGCACATAATAGTCCAAGTTTACAAAAACAGCCCAATTAATTTAAGGGGCATTTCACCAGAAGGACAAACTTTGCAGTCCAATTAGTTTTTAGGACACACATTCAAAGAAATTACTTTCAAGCCCAAAGTCAGCAGAATAATTACTTTCAAGGACAAAGTCAGCAGTCCAATTACTTTCAAGGACATAATTTCATAGGTTTTTAGGCCCTAGAAACTAATTATTTTGCGTTTTGTCCTTGAAAGTAATTATTTCAGTTGTGTGTCCTAGAAACTAATTCCACTTGCTAAAGAGACCATTGTGGCTAATTTCCACTTAATTTAATAATAAACCAAATCTCGTTCGTGCCTGCAACTAGAGCAAATTTTATCTTCTCTCAAAATCGATTGCCGCTATAAAACCAAGTGCCAATTCATAATAAAAAAAATTCTCTCAAAATTATTGTCGCTGTCAAAATAGACTACCGCGACACTACTAGATAGCTAAAGACGAAACTGCCAATCTCGGATCGAGTCAACGATGCTAGGGCAAAGAAGAAATCGAGTTGACGATGCTAGAGCAAGGATGTAACATCCCACCTTGTTGTACGCTTAAGCAGACACACGTGCCAACTTAAACCATACAGAAGGGCGGATTGTTATGGGGTAAATAAGAAAAAGTGGAGAAATAAAAGAAACAAAATAGAATCTTGCAGCGGAACGATAAAATATAATAATCAAATAACAGTTCATGAAGCTGTTTTACAAAACATTTGATTTTACTTATACAATACATATCAGAGTTACACATACCAGAGAATGATAATAAATGCAGCGGAATACAATGGTGTAGTAGAATATATAACAAATAGTAGCAATAATTCTTCGTCTTCGTCCTCCAGAATTAAGGCCTTCAAATCCTGAAATGCTCAGGCTGACCCGAGCGAATTGAAAAGACAAAACACTCGAGTCAAAACTAAAAGATCTTATGTAAATTAAATCAATGAAATAAATATGAGTGTAAACGGCGTCAGAGATGTTTACGGGGTTTGACATCTCCTATCCAATGTCTAACGTGAGTGCAGTAACTTAAGAAATGTTCGGGATTCACATCTCTTAAGGATCCGTTAAACTATCTACTATGTAGTAATATTCGCTATATACAGTAGTGTCTAATTAGTAAAGTATAATCATATAGAAAATAGCGTTAAGGGGATGGAGAACCTTAACGCGGTCGGATCTTAAAATCATAATCGTAGTAAAGCTCGATATGGTAGGTGACACGGCACAACTAGGCAATGCCAGGGTAGATATACCAATTACGCACACGGACTGATGGATACGCATAGCAGCCACTACCGTTTCACCTCGAACAACATTCCCAAATCGGAGGATGGCCATCTAGTCAAATCACAAGTAAGAGTATAATATCGAAGAAATGTGTCCGAGAAGAGGTGCTACCTCACTGGTCCGAGATCGCTCCTGTTTTAGCCACCTTATGCCAACTCACGGGAGTTGGGTTCACGTAACATACCTTAAGAACGTCGCCACCATCCTACTTCATTCTGGAATCTCCACCGCGTACACAGTTGTTAAAGTGGTTTTCGGTATCGACAGAGAGTATGTCCATATCCGATCCCGGTCTCTTTAACAACCAAACGTTATTATAGCACCGTGGTCATTTAAAAATATATATATATACTTTTAAAACACAATCATTGCCTTTCAAAACATATTCTTTATTTCAAAATAGTATATACATCAAAACCCAAAATATTATTGCCATTTCAAACCATATCCTTTACTTCAAAATAGTATATACTTTAAAACCAAAATATTATTGCTATTTCAAAACATATCATTTACTTCAAAATAGTATATATTTTAAAACCAAATTCAATAATATATCATTTAAATAAAATCCAAATTTTCAATCGCTATTCTTACTTTTAATTATAAAACTTAAAATATTCTTTAAAACCATCTTAAACCCAAATCACATAATGTAGTCATATTCTTAATCTCAAAACCAATACTTTGAAAATAATAATACCTTAATTTCAATAAAAACATTTCAATTTTGATATATTTCAAGTCTTTAAATATTCCAAAATTCCCAACCAAATCTGAAAATCTTATATATATCTTAATTCAATTTACTATTATTTAGTTTAGAAATATTTATTTAATAAATTCAATATCACTTAAATAAAACTCAAACTTGAAATATTCATAAATCAAACTTAAAACATCATCAAGTTACACATAGCTTAAATTTTAGAATTTAACTATATATAAAATAATAATTATATAATATCAAAATTTAATATTTATTAAACTGTATATTTCTTTCCAAACCATAGAAAATCACTTTAAAATATTTTATATATAGACTACGGTGCTTGTATATAATTTTCTATCCTATGATCAAGTGATACAGATATTTATCATTTCAATCCGCAATTTAAAATAAAATTACGGTTATATATCATTTCAGACCGCAATCCCGAATAAAATAAAATGCATAATAACTTGCAGTTTATACAATATAAAATATAGCATTCATTCATCCAAATATCAATAAACAACCATTTATTACAATCATCATCCAATTTAAACAAAACATCAATATAAAGCATATAAAATATAACAGGCATCAACGAATAGTTTATATTCAATAAAAATTAATAACCATTCAACTGACAGTTTATATGCAATAATAAATAAATTTAACTGGCAAATTATATGCAATAATAAAATTAAATAACAATTAAATTTAACTAAATGCTATCTAACTGAGATGATGATTAAATATATGCCCAAACAATCATAGATAAATTTTAAATCACATCAACCAAATCGCACGCCACCACGTCGCTTCCATCGCCGTCGCCGCCAGTGCCATGCAGACCTGTCAGACCCCAATCCCCTGCCGTTCACTTCATTTCCGCCTCGAGGGACCGCGTCGCGACAAGCCATGCCGACAGGAATTTTTGCAGCCGCCACCTCCAAATTGAGCAACCCAAATCGAAATTTGACCATGATCTAGCCGTCGATTCGCGAAATAAACTGCATGGATGAAGTCCCCTCGGTCCTCTCTTCAAAACCCAGAAACGGTTCGTCGATCCGTCGAGTTTGATTTCGACGTGATGAACGACCGAGACTTCTTTAATTTCTACTGATCAGACGATGAACCAAAATGCAAAACGAATTTCACCAGTGAATTACGCTAGTCGAGAACTTCAACATATATTAATTTGAGATTTTTCTAAGGAAGTTGAATTTTGGACTCTGATTTTGAAATGGATCTGGATCCGAAATTTTGTCTTGCCATTGAGGAGGAGAAGGAGCTGAAGAAATTTTACGCGCACACAAATGAGAATAGGCGGAGGCTAGGGTTTAGCGGGGATATTTATAGAGAAGGTTGAAAATAGAATAGATGGATAAAACAGGTGTACGCGCTAACGCCAAAGTGCCCCAAAAAGCCCGTCCTGACCCCGGAACGAAATTGGGTAAACCTATATATTAAAATAGGTGTTTTAAAATATTTTAAATTCAATGGAAAAGGTTTCAGGTTCAAATTCCGTCGTATGAAGAAGTTATGCTAAAAACAATATTTTCCAAATTGATTTCAATTGATTTCAATTGCATAAATTTCAAGGCGTTTCGCGTTCGTACGATCAAACGACAAGTCCGATCGCTACAAAACTTGAAACCCTACAATAATTCACTAATACGGATCCGATGAAACTAGTTTCGTCGAAATCCAAGTCAGTGGCCAAAATGGCTATTTTTATATTAATTAAATAAATTAAGAATTTGTAAATAAATCCAATTTTTTTATTTCAGTTTCAGAATTTGAAAACTTTAACACTTATGATTCCTCAATCATTTACAATGATTCTAAACAAATTAAAAACGTAAATTTAGATGATTCATTTATAAATTTCAATATTAATCCTCGATTTCATTAAATTCAAAATTATAAACTAACTTTCTAATAATTCTATTAAATTAAATGAATCGATGATTATTCCATTCATATTTCAAATAGGAGGGCTTGCCATTGGATTTAAAATTATTACATAAATATTTCCCATTATTCAACTTAATTTTTAATTTAACATAATAATTAAATCTTGATTTCATTTATTTCAATAAGTCCAACTATTATAAATTAACAAATTAACTCATTATTAAAGATTCAACTTTAATAATTCATAAAGTTCATCATCTTGATTTACTTATTAATTCATAATTCTTTAAACCAATTCCCTTCTAAATTTTAAAGTAACTAAATTTACCAAATCATAGTATTTATTTTAATTTCTTAAAATAACCCCCTTCATTATAAATTGAATCTAATTTATTAAAATAAGTTTCCAAATTTAATGTATTAGATTCAATTTCACTTTTTAACTTACACTTAAATTTAGGTCATAATCAATTTATACGTATTCCTTTCTTAGTTACTATTTCACATACTTCTTGCATAAATTTCACAATTAACCATTATTATTAAAGTAACGCTAATAATAAATACGACCTTACTATTACTCAACTTTTAAACGAACGTTACTTCATTTCCATTAGTGTAACATTTATTTCCTTATCACTTGTTACCAATTCAAATTTCATTAACAAATAAGTAGGTAATTTATAATATATGTTTACAAATTTTGAATTTATCGTTATTCAACCACTATTCATTATTATTTACTTAAATTTAGCATTAATTACCTTGCATTACATTGTTGCTTAAATTCCCAAACCGAATGTAATTAATACTCTAAATAAATACGCTTACTCCTTTCGTTGTTTATTAATTGTCACAAGAAATGTTTAATGATTTCAACAACATTGTAATTACTAATTACCTACATTGATTGTATACGTTTTCCATTATTATCATTTATTAGAATTCTGTTCAACTTTCCATCTTATGCATATAGTTAACCTTTATATTGATTTTACCTTCAAAATTTCCAGTTATTCTCTTAACTTACAAAAAAAAACAATGATTAATTTCATTTTAATCGCTATTAATTACATGCATTGTTAACGGACAATAGTTGTCACCATTTTAAATTTTTTTTTTTACATTTGAAATTTATTCTCTACAACAATTATTACCTATCAATATTAATTTGCCCATAAATACAAAACTTGCAATTGTTCGTATTATCATATTCCATTTACTGTTAAGAATGTGTTTATTACATTATATCAGTTTAATATTTTCCTTAAATCCTTATATTCAATTCATATACAGGTAAAATTCTTTTCACTACTTAAAATCATTTGAATTAACTTCGAATTACTATAAGTAGTTTTTTTTTATAAATTTAATTACAAACTTATTAATTTAACCAAATTAAATCCATGAAATTACGGGTCGTTACACTCTCCCCTACCCAAAACTTTTCGTCCTCGAAAAGGAAAAAGAAAAACTAAGAAATCAATATACCTTATTCAAACATTAACTTTACAAATAATTAAATTTACAAAATTACTTAATTTAGATAATATCTAAATTTATAACCATTAAACTTTTTATACTCAAATTAATAAAGATTGGAAAACATTTTTCAAAATATTTTCTAAGTCCAAAATTTACGGAAAATTTTGGCAGAGTCTCCTTTGTACGGAGAGGCTCGGGGAAAAATATAATATCAAAATATACAATATATAACATATAATATCCAAAATTTAATATCCCAACACGAGAAAAACAATATAATAGCGCTATAAACCGTAATCCGAAAACGTACCTATTTGTCGGGCAATTAACGCTTATTTATGGAACCAAAAGCAGTAGCAATTGCTTCCATAACCTGCATTTTACTTATATAATCCAAAAGGGTTAACAATTATATAAGATGAAATATTTAAGGTTGTTTCAATCACAACAATAATCAATACAACAAACACTTGCAACAAGGCATGCAATCATAAAATCAATCATTCATTCATACAAATAAAAGAAATAGTTGTTCAGGTTCATAACTTTAAATCGTATAGAATGAAGAATAAACTACTAAGTGTACCCTTCACTCAGCAGTCTTAGGTGAAACTAAATAGATTATTCCTACATCCAAACAATATTAAAGTATCCTTGCCCAAACAACCATAAGCCAAACAAACAACAAATTCAACAATAGATCAAGTTCATCATTATTAATTTCATTCCATATATTGTTGTTTGATTTTTTTCTTTATTCATTATTTTATTAACTTAAGTTTACAGTCATTTTCCAGTATTCATCTTTTATTCTTATTTTATTCTGAGTTAACTTCAACTTATTACTTAAGTTTTTTTTTTATAATACTAAAATCCCTAACAACTAGAAGATCAATACTTATTAATTTCATTTATTCATTTCTTTAAAAATATTCATGTTCAATTTTAGTTACTTGGCATAACAGTTATACTTTAATTCTTATTAATAAAAGAAATTCACTGAATATTTTCAATACATATGTTTACTTGTACAATTTACTATACATTTTCTTATTAAACATTTTCAACTTTTATAAATTTTTGGTAAGTTATATTTATGCTTTTAAAGAATGAAATTTAAAGTTATACAAGTTTTCTCATTTCTTTTAATTATTTTAATGTTCAATAATTATTTCCTTTATTTATAGGTTACAATTTCAACTTTTATTTAATACCATTTATATCCTAGCATTAAATCTCTTATTTCCTTTAGAGGTTTCAATTTATTCATTACCTACGTTCCAATTCACTTCAGTAATTAGGACTATTTATTAATGGAAACTTAAGAATTAAATACCGGGTTTTATTCAAAAATCATTTTAAAATAATAGATAATATATATACTTATAATTTATATATCCAATTATATTTAAAACAATTTAAAATAATATAATCTTGTAGTAAAACTACTACAGTGGCCTTCCCACTTTGAAACTCGAAAATGAATGTCGATGATGCGGCCGCCATCACCGAAATTATTTTCCAGCGACGAAGAGGGGAGTACAACTTATTTCTTTGCGGAATTTCTTTTAAAACATTTCTTTCAAATTCTATTGAAATATTTATATCAAAAAATACTTCTAACACTACAAGAAAAATGGTCTTTCGCAGCGTTTTAAAAACGCTGTGAAATCCTTTCGCAGCGTTATGAAGAACGCTCTCTAACGACAAGCTGTAATAGAGTCAAGACATATAACAGCGTTTTTCAAAGGCTGCAAAATCTGCAACATATTGCAGCGTTTTCGTTATTACAGCGTTTTTAAAAGGCTGCAAAATCAGCAACATATTGCAGCGTTTTTCAAAGGCTGCAAAATCAGCAACATATTGCAGCGTTTTCGTTATTACAGCGTTTTTAAAAGGCTGCAAAATCAGCAACATATTGCAGCGTTTTTGTTATTACAACGCTTCTTAAAGGCTGCAAAATCAGCAACATATTGCAGCGTTTTTGTTATTACAGCGTTTCAATATTGGCTGTAATATGTCCTTACCCATTGCTTCTTCTTTCGTTAGACAACATTTTCAAAAACGCTGTTACAGTTTTCCACAGCGTTTATAAAAGCTTATAAATAAACATTTAACAGCTCTAAAAAACGCTGCATATGGATTTACATTTCACAGCGTTTTCCTTTTGCCTGAGATACTGCAGCGTTTTTCCGATTCCGCAGGGTTTTTAAAACGCTGTTAAATATGAAAATTACCATGCACAAACTTTTACATTTACAAACATCCCACCAGCTATAAAATTTTATATCAAGAGATAAATATAATCTTTGTATGTTATATTAAACATAATTAAAGTTGCACTAACTCCATACTCAAAATAAACAATAATCGTATACAACATTTAATACATAATGTTTGTAAGCAAATATGATAGTAACATTGTTTTACATAAATAGCATATTAAATTAAGCAAAATATGAGTTGTGAGAGTCCAAGCTTGTCCTCTTCAACAATTCACCCTCCACTAGCTAAGTCAGCCAAATTACATAAGCATGCTCACTTTGGAACTGCGAAGATGTAAGAAAAAACATGTTAATAGGTCATTCTTGCAAGAAAAAACAAAAATGCATATGGTCATTTTTTGATTTTAGATGCATGATAACTACCTTTACGTCCTCTCAGTTGTGGTCAATCTTTGATGGTTATGGGATGTAAACAAACAGTTGTGGTCAGATCTTATGAAGTTGGAGCTGATAAAACTTCAACATTGGAAACTATGCTCAATCTTTTACAGGCAATCTGCATTGTAAAAGACAATGTATTTGGATAACTATCATATAATACCAATGTATTGATAATTAATATATAATACTACAGGAAACTGCACTGAATCGTGTATGGCAGTCTGGATTGCTTGGTTATGGATTTGGTGCCAGATGGAATGACAAAGAATGATCTTATTTGGACGTGCAAGTTGACCGGTATCGTGTATGGTGAGTTCTTATTTCCCTTTCCCACATAAAAAATAACCGAAGACAAAAAGAATTCTGTTGAGGCTTTCATTTATGATATGTGTTATGTTTATGATATGCTTAACAAGGTACATTAACATAAAAAGGTTGAATAATTTACCCATTGGAGCTTGCTTTTCAAACACATGATTTCTTCATTATCATTTATAAATACGTAGTTTAAAGACAAGTATTCAGAATTTGTTACACCTGTAGAATGGGACCAGTTGATAGCAACTTTGCAAACAGTTGAGGATTGGCTCTTTGTGGAAGGCGAGGATGAAACAAAAGGTGTTTAGTTGCAAAGCTGGAGGAGCTCAAAATGGTACTATTTAAATGATATTTTAGCCTATATCTTGTGTAAATAAATGTATTAAGTGCCATTGAAGCATTAACTAAAAATAAAAATTATCACATCAAGGGGACCCTTTTGAAGTGCGCTATAAGGAACGGGAGGAATGGGCGGAGAGGGCGGTGAGACGGCCGGCTTGTGACCAACTTATTTGCTGTATCAATAATTACAAAGAGGCTGCTTTGTCCAAAGACCCAAAATTCTCATTTTGGCATTGCAGAAAAGCAGAGGGTATTAACTCAATTTTTAAAATCATGTTCTGATCTTATTTATAGTTTGTTGTTGGGTGTTTTAGGGCAATTTAGATCAGTGCAATTAACCTGAATTCTTTTAATGATGCTGTGACATGGAAGCGCAAATTACGCTAATTATCCTTTATATATATACATACATACACATATACATTTATATATATAATAATAAATGGCTTAAATACTTCAATCAGTGCACTCATGTTTCTCTATTGCGTTGAAAATGCATGGAATTATTATAGGTTGGATTTATTTGAAAATTAAAATTATTAATCAATTCCTTAATGACCTGACTAAGAAAAGACATTTTATCGAATTTATAAATAAACATGATAGCGTTAAGTGTGTGAAACAAATGTTATTTTTCTAAGGTTTTAAGATCAAGATATCTATTTAGAAAATGTTATCATGTTTAATGAATCCTAAATCAGTAAGACTACTTTTTAAAACATATATCTCGGTTCAATTCCAAATATTTTTGGTATTGGTATGCTATATTTATATCAGTTAGTTTTTCCCTCAAAAATTTATGTAAAATAACTGTATTACTATTTTCAAAGTATGGCAAACCAATATCCAAAATCATCCATGAAACAACATAAGTTGTTTGATTCCTCAACATGGTCATATATTATGACTATTGGTTATTTAGGCTCAACGGATTCATTTTAGCCAACTGCGTCGTTCGACAGTATACTGCTTGCACAGGAATAGTCACACCCATTTTGCACTTCACTAACAGAAGAACTGAAGCATTCAACTAAGTTCCATTATTTGCAGAAGAAACATGATTCTCAGAGTCCACAGCATGCACAGCATGCATATATCATCATGTGTACTTCGAATACACTCAACAATAATCTCTTCATTTGCAGAAAAAACCTCACCACCAACTTCATCTATTTGCACAGCATAAACAACATTATTAGCACTGGCCTCATCACCAAATAGTGCAACATTACCAAACATCCCATCTACAAAATCTGGCAAACTCCTCATATTCATATAATCATCCAACCTTAAACTACCAACAGCAATACCCCTACACTTCTACAACTTCACCACCAGCCTGTCATATCACCAGCAACCCAGCCCAACAACTAGACCACCTACATCAACTTCAAGTTAAAGAGACAGTGACTACATCAAGTTCAACACCCGAACAATCAACTCCCCATTCACAACCACAGTTCACTGCAACTACAACCAAACCCCTTTCTCCAATCAGCAAACACTTGAACGACGCAGTGGTATTTGATCTATTTGATGGTTACTCAAATATCGACTGTGGGGTTTTTTATCTAACATAAGTTTTTTGTGATTATATTTGTATTCATCATCTTATTTGTTTATTTAATAATTCTTACATCGATCTACTGAAAATAACAAAATAAGCATATTATTCTTTGATATTGCGCATTACTAACGGAATCTGCAAAGTAAAATCATGTAGCCATCAATATATTGTACTTCGAAGCACTTTTTATATTTCAAAGTTTAACTGGGCATCTATGCTAGTCATGTAAAATGTAATTCCAAAGTCAATGAAGCCACATATTAGCTCCATAACAGTCAACCGAGCCTACCACCACTCAATTTTTTGTTAAATACTATTATCATTTTTTTAAACTATATTTTACTTAGTTCATTATACGTAGGATGTGATAAGCATAATAAATTATATCGCAAGAAAAAAAAGATAATTCATACTTACTTGAAGTTGATTCGGTTATAATATTCGTGGAAGGCCAAGCTATCGTCGAACCAAGTGCATCTTCAATAAACTCAAAATAAGAAGTAGGTCTCCACAAAGGCGCATTTGGAACTTTTATAACATCAACCCAAACTTTGACTGCGTTTTCCCCTAGTGGAACAAAATGGACCAATGCTTTAGGGTCGGTTGAAGCCACACGCCCTTCAGCAATTACTTCTTTGGCTCCTTGAACGCTGATCAGCTTGCATTTCATATCTGTCTTGGAGTTTGCGCTCTGTCATGCAACAAATGAAACCGTTTAAATAAGTTTTGAAAATAAAAGTGATCCTAAAAATAAAAGCTTGTCAATGCATATGTTTTGATAAATCAATATGTAAAGTATACACATTACCGTTGAAGATAATACAACATTAGCCGTATGAGCAGACGTTGTAGCATTAACATTCTCAACAACTACATTTGTTTCTGGCCAAGCTATTTTGATGCCAATAGCTTCTCCAACATATGTCATACCAGCTGGAGGTCTCCACAAGAATGCATCTGGTTTTTTGGCCTCATCGATCAAAACAAGCATGGCGGATGGTCCTAGAGGAATATTATTCACAAGCTGATTTGGATCACTAGAGTAAAACCTTCCTTCAGCAACTAGTTCTTTGTTTCTGGTCCAATCATACAGCTTGCATTTGATATTTGTACTGCCACTATTACTCTATAAAAACAAATTAGAACATATGAAAACAAAAAAAAAGTATAAATTTTGTATTCAATTCATAAAGGTACCGAATAAATAAAAAAAATTAAGTTTACCATAATGTCATCCTTTTCAAAGTGACTCATCGTATGCAAAACAACTCTATCAGATGGCCATGCTACTATCTCATTCTTAGCTTCTCCAATATGTGAGAGCATCTTAGGCGTAGACCTCCATAAGAAAGCATCTAATTTCTTTGGAATAACTATCAAAATTTTCTTGGCTTTCGGTCCAAGAGGGATGTTATATAGAAGCTCTTCCGGATCAGTTGAAAGAACTCTTCCTTCAGCAACTATTTCATCAACCCCAGTCCAATCCAATAAATCACAGTGGGCGTTTGTGTTGTCATACTTGTTCTAAAATTAATCAAAAACAATCACGCTAAATACTTAACTAAAAATTCAAACTCAAATTCAAATGATGTCACACGAATAATATAAATAACTTTACCGCTTGAGACGCATTCTCATCTTCGACCCTTCTTGGTTGCTCGTCCTTTCTTGATTGCTGCATTAGCTGAATCATAACAAAAATATACTGTCAAAAAAATGAATAACTTATAGAGTGTGTCTGATCAAATACTACCAAAAAATGAATAAATATACTGTCAAAAAAAAAATGGATGGGTAGCAGAATGTGTCGCAGCAGTGTGGTAGGTTGAGTTAAGAAATGTATTTGTGTATCTGATGCATACAGAGTGTGTGTGTGTTGACCGTGTGCGTTGTGTGTGTTTGTGTCTATGTTGTGTTGTGTGTGTCTGTATTGTGTGTGTCTGTGTTGTGTGTGTGTCTGTGTTGTGTCTTGTTGTTTTGTTTGTGTGTCATATATTCATAACCCATAGTTCAAATGCAATTAAATATGAAATAAAATGCAATTATATTTAAACTGAATTAAATTTATAACTCACAATTCACAATTTGTTCACCTTTTAATAAACCACAGAGAAATTGAAAAATTGAACTAAATTTATATCTCATAGATATAAATGCAAACTAAACCATGCACGCCCTGACAATGAATATTCACAGCTGAATGTAAGTTTTTGACTTTCTATGTTTTCTGAATGAATATTTCAAGATAAAAATGTGATTTTGAAATGTACATTAATACTTTTTAAATAACAGGGAGCAGTTAATGTGATTTTGAAATGCACATTAATACTTTTTAAATAACAGCTTTTTGTACTGGTCAGTGCAAAAAGATTTTCATTGATCGGTACAAACTGTTCACGCTACTCAATGTAACCTAGTTTGAACTGGTCTGTGCAAATCTAATCGGCGCAAGCATAAAACCTACCTTATTTTGTAGCATTAGCACCGTCTTCTCCAAATCGCTTACTCTATTTTGAAGTTGTGTTTCTTGTTTTTTATTAGCTTGTGCCACAATAAACTTGGTGTAGGTCATGCTTCTTCCCATTCCTCTTAATCGTCCGGGTCTATCCTGTCCCAGCACTACTGAAAGAGCATCTTCTCGCACATTAATTTTTGAGCTGGATTGTGATTCGGTGTCAATTTTTTTAATTTGATCCTGCATATGTTAACATTTATTATAATTTCCATAATTATTACACTCTAAAGTGATTTGATAATAATCAAATTGAAACAAAAGCACATACTATTGTATCTTGAATGGCCAAACTCACTGGTTCGCCATTTTTTCGAGTGTGAGATCTAATCCAAACATGAGTTCTGGAAATGGAAGAGGGATTGGAACTCTCTTTTTTCTACATTTACAAAAATTGAATAAAACAATTATCATAACTATAGAAATAGATGGCGTGACAAAAATTGAATAGGACAATTCTCACCATATCCGCAGCTAATCGAGCCATTCCTTTACGGCTACATGTGTGTGGCACTTGCTTGCGCCTGAAAGCCTTGTACATGTCACTTTTTATCTGAATTAAAAAAAATAAGAATACATCAAAAAGTTATCTCATTCATTGAAAGAATGACCAATTAGATGTAATTTACCTTAAATTTTGAACTAGTTTTCTAGCTGATAAAATCATTCCACTCCGTCATACTTCCAATATTATCTGGTTTAAGTTGAAGTCTTTCCTCCTTTGACTTTGCTTTTACTAATTGATTAACTAATCTACATTTTGAACACCTAAAAATACAACCCATTTGCTGAAATATAGAGACCTTTTGCCATTCCTCATCCAACTTAAATCTAGTCTGTATCCATTAATTGGTTGAAGCGAAATTAGCACATTCGTAAATAAATCAAATATGATTATATCGGAGTGGCTGTTCGCATAACAGATAAAAAACTTAAAATGATTAAAACAGCAAACCAAAAGTTCGTATCATTCACATGACATTGAAAGTGGAGTAGAAAAGGTAAAAAGATATGATTATATTGGGCTGTCTTCCTGCATACTGATTATTCCCTTTGTGATTCATATATGCCACTGAAAGTGGAGTAAAAAGATATAACACTGAAACAAATAGGATTCGTCACCTTTTATATGCCTCATATATGCATACAAATATGACACTGAAACAAATATGATACTCATTCATATATGCATACTGATATGACAATTTTTTATTTTGGAATTTCTAAACAATGATTGGGTTTGCCAAATCAAAGGTTTTGTGTAATAAATATAAAATCGAAAACTACCACATACATAATATGCTCCAATCCATTGTTGTTATAGTATTTAAATAATCAAATAAAAGGGAAAGAAATAATCAAATTGAACACTTCAAGTTGTTCCATACACCATTCATCTTGCAGAATTATTTAATTTTCTAGATAAGAGATAAATTCATTTCAGATTTGTTACCGTTGTTTTTATAGAGAAAGTTTAGGAGTAGATGAGAATATTAATGAAATTGTAAATCAACATTTGGAATTGGAAATAATCAAGATGGATCGCGGATTTGTTTTCACTGAATGAAGAAACAAATATCCAAAAGCATGTTGCAAGTAAACACTGTTAAAATTTCCAGTCACGGATTATTTTCCGGATTCAATCATCACTTATTGTAATCAAACAACACCCTGGCTTTATATGCAATGATTTTAGTAGTAGACATGACATCAAGAGTGTAAAATTTGCTTATTGTTTCAGGGATTTTTTTCTTCAAATAATCTTACACCAACATATTACTGTTAATGTCATTTTTTTACTCTCCCATATGTTGTATGTGCACATGATATTAACAGTAATTTCAAGTTATTTTGGAAAGATACTGTCGAATGTATACACTGAAAAAAGACACACTATCACTATAAATAAATATACCTGAATGCAATCCCATAAAACGGCTTTCAAATCATCACCAAGATGTCTCCAATCAGTAAGCGTGACTGGAACATGCTCTCGTACGAGTGGCCCTAGATAAGAAGATAAGTGGATTGACCCTTCTCCTATTGGAATGCCACTCTCATTAAATTCAACTTCAACCCGATTTGCTAAATTTGAAGGAAGTCTCTTCATTTTAGTAGGACCTCTAGCAATTCTTTTCCGAACTAAATTTTCGCTCACATCTTGAATAGATCTATCGGTTTCCATCATGTCTTCCACATTGTGTTCATTTTGCATTGTATTGTCTTCAAGTGCACAAGGATTGTCTTTATTTTGATTATTGCCTTCAACTAAATGTCGATTATCTTCAATTTGAATGTTGTTGTCTTCATTTTGAACGTTGTTGTCTTCAACATGCTTATTCTGTTCATTAGACTCCTTGAGTGCAATTTCAACCTCTTTTTCTTTTTTCTGTTTTCGAGTAATCCTCTTCATTTCCTGTATAGATATGAAGCAAAAATGAAAAATGAACCAATTGTGCTAGAGGCTTCAAAAGCTGCTACACTCTTTTATCAGTGGCTAGCTTGTTTGATTAAAAATTTGTAAACTGTATTGTCTTCACATATTGCTTGTAGGCATTCGTTGTTTAAGAAATGTATTTTTGCAATGGTTGCTATTATATTTCCAGTGAACCAGTTGTTGTAAGTTGTATCAAAGTAGTCTCTGGACAGATCAAGGAAGTTTTGTAAACTGAGCTACACTTGGTTTTGTAAACTAAGCGTTACTTATTATAAAATGATTATTACATTTTCTGCACAGTTGTGCTTTAGATTGTACTTTTCCTGGCTATGTAGTAGTAATCACCACATTTAAGTACAAATTTAAGGGATATGCATAGATCTTGAGAAAGGAAAAATGAATCCAGAAATGAAATAAGGTAAATAATGACACTATTCAAATGACTGATGACAAACTAATCGATACACGAAATAAAGTTCAAAATCAAATCCAAATTTTCAACTATTCCATACAGGAAATAAAAATCAAAATCAAAATAAATACAGGAAAAATGATAAATACCTGAAGGATTAAAGTGGGAATGATAGTTACCCTTGACAAAGTGATAGCAGTTACCCTTGACAAAGCGATGGCTGTTATCCTTGATAAATGTTAATTTGCAGAAAGCAGATTAACATTTGCAAACATGCTTTTACTACTTCAAAGATCAATCATATTCCCATTTTGTGCTATTATGAGTACCAGTATTAACATTTGCAGACAAGAATATGTCAGAACCCGAAGGATGTCAACATTCATGCTGTAATTTAAGTGAAAGACAAATATATTCATGCTACAAGCCCCAATCATCCTAACTACACAGTATATAAATTTTGGTTAAACCAAGTGCTGCCTCTTAATCAAATTTATTGTCATATCAACTAATCATATTTTTATTTGTTTAATCATTCAATAACGATAAGATTATGCTTTTCTGGTACTAGTGTGTATAATGAGCTAAAAGTTAATCAAATTTTTCTTACATTAACAGCGAAATGATGCGCTCAATTGTAAAATTAAGTGCTAACTGCTAGCATAATAAAATATAACACTGAGATATATATAGACCTATATCAACATGGTTAATTTCCAAAAACTATATATGAAAAACAAGTCATTACATATAGACATATTACTTAACCAAAGAAGATAGAGAGTAAAGTCTAATATAATTAAAACTAGATAGCAAAATAATTAAACTACTCAAATATGCCTTCACAATCTTCCCTAACATAACTAATATCCTCAATAAAATCATCAACATCCATGTCATTGCTGATACAAATTGTATGAAACGGTAATAACAAATTGTAATAGTTACTTACTCTAGAAATGGTTCCACTACAGTCATATTCATTAACACAGCCAAATGTGCAATCTGTTTCTCATTGGCGGACAATGTAATTGTTTTACAAGCTGAAATTGGTCGTCCTTCGAGTATGGAATCATCTTCATAATCTTCATTTCGGACTTCCTTCTCCTCTATTTGTATTGATTTCTTTAAAAATTCACTAAAAAATCTCATGCACTCTTCTGCAAGATAGGATTCTGCAATACAACCCTCGGGACGTGCATGATTTCTTACATAATGTTTAAGTGTCTTCATATATCGTTCAAAAGGGTACATCCAACGGAAATGAACTGGTCCACACAATCGGGCTTCCCTTTCAAGATGAACGGTCAAGTGTATCATTATATCAAAGAAAGAAGGTGGAAAATATCGTTCAATTTCACACAAAATTATAATAATTTCATCATCAAGTTGTTGCAATTTTTCTTTATCAAGAACACGCTGGCATAATTTATTGAAAAACGAACATAAACGAATTATTGTCCTCCTTGGCTTTTTCGGCAACAATCCTCTTATTGCAACTGGTAATAACTGTTGCATTAGAACATGGTAGTCATGTGACTTCATGCCGATAATTTTACAATCCTCCAATGACACAGAACTTCTAAAATTTGAGCAATAGCCATCAGGTCCCTTGAAATCATATAACCTTTGGCAAAATATTTTTTTCTCCAAATTGGACAATGTATACGGAGCTGGTGGAAGATATGTTTTTTTCCCACGAGCTTGTGCAAAAAGGCCATGCCTGATTCTCCAATCTTCCAAATCTTTTCTAGAATTAATTCCGTCTTTTGATTTGCTATCATGCAACATCGTCGCTATTATGCTTTCACCAACATTTTTTTCTACATGCATTACGTCTAAATTATGACGCAAGGGAAGTTCCTACAAAAATAATATTGTTATACTTCATTAATATATATATATATAATTCATTCATTAAAAAATAATAGCACTAACCTCCCAATATGGTAAATCAAAGAATATTGATCGTTTTTTCCATCTTGATAGTTCTATTTTTGCAGGATCATCATCTTGTTTGAAAGTAGAATTTTTTCTTTTCTTACTATATTGCTTCTTAGTTGGCTTCTTTTTACCCTTCCCTTTCTTGTTGTTATTATCTCCATTTTTTATTTTTTTTCCAAAATTATTTGGAAAGTTTTTCAAAATGATAGAGATGTTTCTTCCGGTTAAAATTCTAGGTCTACGACCATTTTCTATAGTGTTATCAAACCAGGATTTTTGTTTTCTCAAAGAATCCGATGGTGGTAAGAATCTCCTATGACCCATGTAGACATTTTTCTGACTATACTTCAACCATCGATGATGAGTGTTGACACCGCATAATGGACAACCTTTTTTACCCTTCACACAACATCCAGCCAGATTACCATATGCAGGAAAGTCATTAATCGTCCATAGTAAAATTGCTCTCATAGTAAAAAGCGATCTACTAAATGCATCATAAGTTTGAACTCCATTAATCCATAAGTGTTGCAGATCTTCTACCAATGGTGCCAAATATATATCTATATCATTTCCTGGTTGCTTTGGACCAGGAATCAACAATGTTAATATGATATTTTCTTTTTTCATGCATAACAGTGGCGAGAGATTGTATGTCACTAGCATCATGGGCCAACAACTATATTTGGAACTCAATGTCAAAAAATGGATTAAAACCATCAGTAGCAAGGCCAAGACTTAGGTTGCGTGGATCTGCTGCAAACGATTCCCATTTCTCATCTACCACATTCCATGTTATAGAATCAACAGGATGACGCATTTTTCCATCATTACTTTTATTGTTAAAATGCCATCTTAAATCTTCTGCTATTTTTTGAGATCTAAACATTCTTCTGAATCTTGGAATGATTGGAAAATACCTCAAAACTTTAACCGGAATACCATGCATAATTTCATTTGTACGTTCGTTCCTCTTCCATCTCGAAAACCCACATTTTGGACAACTATCCAAATCTTTGTACTCTCTTCTAAAGAGACAACAATCATTCTGACAAGCATGAATTTTCTCAAAACCCATATCGAATACTTTAAGAAATTTTTTCACCTCGTAAATATTCCTAGGAAGTACGTTATCCTTTGGCAACAATAGTTGTTGCACATTTAGAAGTTTATCGAATCCATTATCGGACAACCCAGTCTCACATTTTACATTATATAAGGCAATAATGGAAGATAATTTTGTTTGATCGGTACAACCAGGATACAACGGGGTTTCGGCATCCTCCAAGTTTTTTAATAAATCATCCTCTCGTTTTTGTGTGCTATCTTCATCTTTATCATCATCGGAATATGTATGATTGATGAAATCTTCATCTTCATAATGAATGGATTTGAGTAAATCATAAGTGTCATTAAACTCGATATCTTTGCTTATAGTTATTTGTTCGCCATGATTGTACCACCTACCATCCATGTATAGCGGATCCATTCCTCTTATAATCAAATGCTCAACAACAATCTTCCTATACTGATGACTAAGATTTCGACAATCTAAGCAAGGACATAAAATCTTTTCTGGATTTCTTGAAATTCTCAATGCAGCATGCACAAACTTCCAAGCTCCTTGCTCATACTCAGTACTAGTTCTATTAATAAAATGGAATAACTATTAATTTTGACGTTAAAATATAAGATTTGACTCTCAAAATATATTTAGTATAATATAGTTACCTGTGTAGATGTACCCAATTTTTATCCATCATCAACCAATATGTGAGGAAGTAAATTTCTAAAATTTAAAGACATAATCAGTTATTGAATGCAAGCAAAATAACATAATCGTAATTGAATGCAAACAAAATGAAAAACAACAAGGAAGACAAAGAATGTCAAACAACAAATCAATAAGTCAAGTTCAAAGCCTTGTTTCATGCAAAAAAAATTAAAACAACAAGAATGAAAACGAAAGAGTCGTGTAACCCATTTTTTAACAAGAATGCATTACCCCTCTCCTGATACTTAGCTTGCGCTATTAACAACAATTTTATCCGCTTATACAACAATATCAGAACCATATACAACATTAGCACCAAACTGTTTTCAAAAAATTTGTCATTACAACGACGTCATTTTGTAGCACCGGAGTAATCTCTATGCATTACCCCTCTCCTGATACTTGGCTTGCGCCATTAACAACAATTTTATCCACTTATACAACAATGTCAAAATCATATACAACATTAATACATTAGCACCAAACTATTTCTGAAGCATGCACCTATGAAAAGAGTCTCGAAAAAGAAACTAAAAAGGTAGACAATAACTCAATGCTCCAAATAACAAAACATAATCCAATATGATACTTTACGTGAATACTAGTTTAGCATCAATCACTCATAATCATTTAGATTGTAAGTGTTAATTGTTGGAAATCTTGTGAGAATATTTCATTCAGATTGCAAGTGTCAATTTGTTGGGAATCTTGTGAGAATATTTACAAACAATTTTGCCTGGTGGATTCAATAATGAGTTTGACCTATATAATCACTCGACTAATTTATGATTCTCATAGTCATTACCCACTAAATATACATAGAACAATAGAATCAAATCATCAGCTTTTACAGCCACATCAAACCCACCAACAAAATAATACAATCATTTATAAGAAAAGAAAAGAGACTGGTCTTTGAAAACAAAATTATACAAGTAGATGGTGGTGCCAAACGCATTTTAAAAGTTTTTTTCCTTTGCCTTTTATATAGCAGACTTATCTGCCGAATGAAAAGGTTAATTTACTAGCAAGCATAGTGAAAAATAAATAAATGGTAAATTGTTACTAACATATGAGCCTATCTAATTATTGTCATTTGTTACACAAATTTTAATATTCTACATAATAAGTAGGTTATGGGCATACACTATGAGCCATCAATCGCTTTAATTAGATGGAAACCAACTTTCAGAAATTCTTATCATTTGAACTTTTAATTACTGGTACTCTGCATTAATGGAATTGATTTGTTGATATCAACACATGGTTGTTGCCACAACCATATCGAAGACCTAACAGGAGAATGACACATACACATATATAATAAAAAAGGGTATGCACCAAGCCTGCATATATAATCTTACCGAGGTGTATATCGTTGTTCAAGAAATAGTTTAATGAGAAAAGAAATAAAAACCAGTTCCATTGATTCAATACGGGTGGCAGTAAAATGGACAGATATATAAGCATTTAATTATATTGAATGAGGGAGCCCAAATGAGGATAAACCTTTTATTTATTTGTTAATTTGTTAATACTATATTTATAACTAAATTTATAAACTTAATATGGGATATAGGCACTTTTGTTTGGCTCTGTATTTTGTGAATGCAATTTAGGCCTCGCAGATGAACACTGTGACCTATTTCACAACAAAATAAGTTTGTTTCCAGTTACATAAAGTAGTAGTATTGCATACCAATTTTTATGGAATAACAAAAATAGAATTCAAGAGAAATTTCTTTTGCTCTGGACTATACAGGCAGTTTATGTAAGAAGGGGAGTGCATGAGATAATTTTAAACCTAAAAACAACCACAGGTTCTTCAAAATGAAATTCAAGAGAAACATGACATATTATTAACAGTAATTTTGCTTTATCTGAAATAGACATTCTTTTCATATTATTCATAGTGCTTGCTTGAATTTTTTTTCCAAAATTATTATCGTCCGAAAATTTCTTTTGTAATTTAGAAGGCAACTTATATTGTTTTCCTAAATTCTTTATTTGTTGTGGAGTATTTCGTCATTATTCCCTTCTTATCCAACCTCTCTTCTATTCATTTAAAATTGGTACATACTCAAAATTTATGTGTGATACAGCATTCATTGGAAAACCTTAAACATATAAAAGAACAGGATATATTCAAATACTGATATCCATAAATGAAATTAAATATACACCTGAAAACAATTGATATAGACGTTAAAGATATAATGTATGTTTGAGGATTTGTGTATGCTTAGAAATGGATAATCTTTAAAATGGTACGTGTATCTAAAATCTTGTCCTCAATTTTCAGAACTCACTGCTTATGCTCAGCACACATGTATATCTAAAATGAAACCTGGAAGTATATGAAATGCATATATGTAAAACATACTTTGCAAATATATATAAACTGAAATACTTGTATTCATAAATCTTATTATATCTTCCAAAGTTTGTTAACTTTAAAGCCACACAGATTATTTATATTCAAAGTTTGAAGTAAGAATACTTACAAAATTATATGTGAAACTGTGTCTCAAAACCATGTATATACATCTAAAATCAATATATAACCAAGGTCAAATGATATGTTGATTTAATGCCAAATAGACTTCATATCCTGTAACGACCCGACTTCCTATGCCCAGAAAGTCGCATCATTATGAAGAAAGAAAGGGGTGAGAAAAGAGAAAAGAAGAGAAGAAAGAAACAACAACAACGATCTCACAGCGGAACGAATAAATTATATTAATAACATAAACTATTACATAGCATTTCTTATCTCATATTTGAGATCTTAAACCATTCAAGGCAATTTATATCATCCATTCATATATAAGAAATGATCTATACCATCTCTAATTAATTTAAAGTGAATTAAATTAATTACTTCATTTCTAATTAATTTAAAATAAATTAAATGTAATTAAAGTATAATTAATCAGGGTGATTAATTAAAGTGGATAATTAGAGAATGATTAATTAATTTATTTGTAATTAATTAATGATTATATAAGTAAGATTTATATCTAAAACATGCTTTTTTAAAACATACTTAAAACTTTTAACTTATATTTATAAAGTGGTTTATTTTAAAGTATATATTTTTAATAAAGTATTAAAGTAGTTTGATTTCATTGTTATAAAATATATTTAAAATAAAGTGTTTTTAAATTATTTTAAAAATAAAAGTATTTTGTACTTGGTGATTCAGTGGAAATAATTATTTGGGAAATGTTTTCCGTAAGCGGAAACTGTTTCGAAATTGTTTTCAAATGAGCTTTGAAAATTTGGAAATATATCTTGGAAAGATATTTGGGCAAATAAATAATGTGGGAAATTATTTATTGTGTGATGGTTGCTTGTGGATGTTAATTGATAGTTAAATAACCGACTATCAATATTGGCCAATGCGCTGATCGTTTCGAAGAGACCGGGATCGGGTTTGCTACATTACAGCGTGATAGGGGGTTGGTTGCGACTCGAGAGGGTGGCCGTAAAAGCAAACCCGAGGTATCACTGTGAGCCACAGCGGGGCTGGGATGGTTGAAAAGCCTACCGGTCGTGAACCGTTGCTGAAGGTTGAAAAGCCTGGGTCGTTACATATCCCAAATTTAGAAAGTTGAAACTTTTACGTGTTTAAGAACTGCATATGTTCAATTGATACATATGGAAATCCACTCATACACAGAATTGCATTCTTTTGAAAACTTAATTACATGACAATTTCAAAATTCGAATGAAACATATACATGGTTTTAGATTTGACAGGGATAGTGAATGCATACATATAATTTGAGTAAAAAATGCATAAATAAACAACAATGTCAGATTAAGGTGTGAACAGATGTGTGAGTGCATCTAGCCAAATGCACATACTTCACCAAGACCATAGTTCCAGCACACTAACCACCACATCAACCAGCTTCTGATCAACTACTCATCGCCAAACACCTAGTCCTACCCCTTACAAAGGCAGTCCAGTAATCAAAAAACCAAACTCCATTAACAAAAAAATCACTACATCAACAATTCATTTGAAGCGTACATCGCATTTATTTCAATTCATTTGAAGCGTACATCCATATCCACGTTAATACGAGGACCAAAGTTGAGTATTCGAATTAAGTGAATTACCTTATCGACGCCAACGACTCGAGCGATGAACTGAAGACGTGAATGATGATGAAAGGGGACGGCGCCAACGACTCGAGCGACGTACTTGCAGAGCGATGGAGCGATGGATTTGAGATTTGCGGGATTTGCAGAGCGATGTAACGACTCGAGCGATGGATTTTCGGAGCGATGGATTTGCGGAGCGATTGATTTGTCAATTTGAGATGAAGGGTTATTTGGTGGGAAGGGAAAAGAATAAAAACGTGGCCGCGAAAACACTCAATCTCCCCGCCAAAAGAAATGTGATTAGGCAGCGTTTTCTTTTTTATATTTAATTATAAATGAAACTAAATTTGAACAATTACAGCTTTTTGAATCAAAGGCTGTTACATGGAGCTGCAAAAAACCATTTTTCTTGTAGTGTAACAATATTATTATTATATTCCAAAATAAATTGGAAGAAATCTTCAAAAACCCCGGAACTTAAGCTCTAAATTTCCAGTTTCCATTTATTTTATTTTCAACTTAGTTTCAAATATTATTTATATTTTCATTACCTAACACCCAATCTATAGCAACCAAATATATATCTTTATAAAATATTTTTATATATGGAAAATATAATAGGCAAAGTTATTTCATTCACCTATATTAAAATAAATATTATGTCGGTCTGTCCTATTAAGTGTTTAGAAATCCCTATTGATGTCAAAGCGTCCCATGCACCAACTAGAATTTATAAATACAAAACGGAACAGATTAACACCATATTAAAACATTTTTATAACACTAACAAATACGCTCTCTCATATATATACGCTCAACGACTCCCATAGGGTATTACTACCCTATTAGTAAAGAGTCAAACCCCACAAAACTAAGGTTTATCGCTAAACCAAAGCTCTGATACCAGATGTAACATCCCACCTTTTTGTACGCTTAAGCAGACACACGTGCCAACTTAAACCATACAGAAGGGCGGATTGTTATGGGGTAAATAAGAAAAAGTGGAGAAATAAAAGAAACAAAATAGAATCTTGCAGCGGAACGATAAAATATAATAATCAAATAACAGTTCATGAAGCTGTTTTACAAAACATTTGATTTTACTTATACAATACATATCAGAGTTACACATACCAGAGAATGATAATAAATGCAGCGGAATACAATGGTGTAGTAGAATATATAACAAATAGTAGTAATAATTCTTCGTCTTCGTCCTCCAGAATTAAGGCCTTCAAATCCTGAAATGCTCAGGCTGACCCGAGCGAATTGAAAAGACAAAACACTCGAGTCAGAACTAAAAGATCTTATGTAAGTTAAATCATGAAATAAATATGAGTGTAAACGGCGTCAGAGATGTTTACGGGGTTTGACATCTCCTATGCAGTGTCTAACGTGAGTACAGTAACTTAAGAAATGTTCGGGATTCACATCTCTTAAGGATCCGTTAAACTATCTACTATGTAGTAATATTCGCTATATACAGTAGTGTCTAATTAGTAAAGTATAATCATATAGAAAATACCGTTAAGGGGATGGAGAACCTTAACGCGGTCGGATCTTAAAATCATAATCGTAGTAAAGCTCGATATGGTAGGTGACACGGCACAACTAGGCAATGCCAGGGTAGATATACCAATTACGCACACGGACTGATGGATATGCATAGCAGCCACTACCGTTCCACCTCGAACAACATTCCCAAATCGGAGGATGGCCATCTAGTCAAATCACAAGTAAGAGTATAATATCGAAGAAATGTGTCCGAGAAGAGGTGCTACCTCACTGGTCCGAGATCGCTCCTGTTATAGCCACCTTATGCCAACTCACGGGAGTTGGGTTCACGTAACATACCTTAAGAACGTCGCCACCATCCTACTTCATTCTGGAATCTCCACCGCGTACACAGTTGTTAAAGTGGTTTTCGGTATCGACAGAGAGTATGTCCATATCTGATCCCGGTCTCTTTAACAACCAAACGTTATTATAACACCGTGGTCATTTAAAAATATATATATTCTTTTAAAACACAATCATTGCCTTTCAAAACATATTCTTTATTTCAAAATAGTATATACATCAAAACCCAAAATATTATTGCCATTTCAAACCATATCCTTTACTTCAAAATAGTATATACTTTAAAACCAAAATATTATTGCTATTTCAAAACATATCATTTACTTCAAAATAGTATATATTTTAAAACCAAATTCAATAATATATCATTTAAATAAAATCCAAATTTTCATTCGCTATTCTTACTTTTAATTATAAAACTTAAAATATTCTTTAAAACCATCATAAACCCAAATCACATAATGTAGTCATATTCTTAATCTCAAAATTTCAATCGGTTTCAAATCAATATATTTAAAGATAATTCTTAAATAAATTCTATTTCTAATAAATTCATTTTCAAACCATATTACTTTCAAAGTTATAACAATTTCGAAAACCAATACTTTGAAAACAATAATACCTTAATTTCAATAAAAACATTTCAATTTTGATATATTTCAAGTCTTTAAATATTCCAAAATTCCCAACCAAATCTGAAAATCTTATATATATCTTAATTCAATTTACTATTATTTAGTTTAGAAATATTTATTTAATAAATTCAATATCACTTAAATAAAACTCAAACTTGAAATATTCATAAATCAAACTTAAAACATCATCAAGTTACACATAGCTTAAATTTTAGAATTTAACTATATATAAAATAATAATTATATAATATCAAAATTTAATATTTATTAAACCGTATATTTCTTTCCAAACCATAGAAAATCACTTTAAAATATTTTATATATAGACTACGGTGCCTGTATATAATTTTCTATCCTATGGTCAAGTGATACAGATATTTATCATTTCAATCCGCAATTTAAAATAAAATTACGGTTATATATCATTTCAAACCGCAATCCCGAATAAAAAAAAATGCATAATAACTTGCAGTTTATACAATATAAAATATAGCATTCATTCATCCAAATATCAATAAACAACCATTTATTACAATCATCATCCAATTTAAACAAAACATCAATATAAAGCATATAAAATATAACAGGCATCAACGAATAGTTTATATTCAATAAAAATTAATAACCATTCAACTGACAGTTTATATGCAATAATAAATAAATTTAACTGGCAAATTATATGCAATAATAAAATTAAATAACAATTAAATTTAACTAAATGCTATCTAACTGAGATGATGATTAAATATATGCCCAAACAATCATAGATAAATTTTAAATCACATCAAAATTTAATTTAACAAACATAAGAAATCTTAGAAGTTGTGAGTGGGTTAAAACACTCACCTTTTGAATTTAAATTGAATTTAAATTCAATTTAAACCCAAAAAATTGACCGTCTTAGAATTTGTCCAAACCAGCGTCATCAGGTCCGAAATTTCAATACGATCCTAACAAAAAAAACCGCACGTAAAACGGATATCGTATGCAAAAGTTATAGCGAAAATTGTGATTGAATTTCAAATTAAAATTAAGAAAAGAAGAACACATTTATTCACCTCCATTTGCCACGTCATCAGAAGAAGAACGCACGCACTATAGCTTTCGTTCAAACCCTACAGGCCGCTTCATCAACCAAAACGCACGCCACCACGTCGCTTCCATCGCCGTCGCCGCCAGTGCCATGCAGACCTGTCAGACCCCAATCCCCTGCCGTTCACTTCATTTCCGCCTCGAGCGACCGCGTCGCGACAAGCCATGCCGAGAGGAATTTTTGCAGCCGCCACCTCCAAATTGAGCAACCCAAATCAAAATTTGACCATGATCTAGCCGTCGATTCGCGAAATAAACTGCATGGACGAAGTCCCCTCGGTCCTCTCTTCAAAACCCAGAAACGGTTCGTCGATCCGTCGAGTTTGATTTCGACGTGATGAACGACCGAGACTTCTTTAATTTCTACTGATCAGACGATGAACCAAGATGCAAAACGAATTTCACCAGTGAATTACGCTAGTCGAGAACTTCAACATATATTAATTTGAGATTTTTCTGAGGAAGTTGAATTTTGGACTCTGATTTTGAAATGGATCTGGATCCGAAATTTTGTCTTGCCATTGAGGAGGAGAAGGAGCTGAAGAAATTTTACGCGCACACAAATGAGAATAGGCGGAAGCTAGGGTTTAGCGGGGATATTTATAGAGAAGGTTGAAAATAGAATAGATGGATAAAACAGGTGTACGCGCTAACGCCAAAGTGCCCCAAAAAGCCCGTCCTGACCCCGGAACAAAATTGGGTAAACCTATATATTAAAATAGGTGTTTTAAAATATTTTAAATTCAATGGAAAAGGTTTCAGGTTCAAATTCTGTCGTATGAAGAAGTTATGCTAAAAACAATATTTTCCAAATTGATTTCAATTGATTTCAATTGCATAAATTTCAAGGCGTTTCGCGTTCGTACGATCAAACGACAAGTCCGATCGCTACGAAACTTGAAACCCTACAATAATTCACTAATACGGATCCGATGAAACTAGTTTCGTCGAAATCCGAGTCAGTGGCCAAAATGGCTATTTTTATATTAATTAAATAAATTAAGAATTTGTAAATAAATCCAATTTTTTTATTTCAGTTTCAGAATTTGAAAACTTTAACACTTATGATTCCTCAATCATTTAAAATGATTCTAAACAAATTAAAAACGTAAATTTAGATGATTCATTTATAAATTTCAATATTAATCCTCGATTTCATTAAATTCAAAATTATAAACTAACTTTCTAATAATTCTATTAAATTAAATGAATCGATGATTATTCCATTCATATTTCAAATAGGAGCGCTTGCCATTGGATTTAAAATTATTACATAAATATTTCCCATTATTCAACTTAATTTTTAATTTAACATAATAATTAAATTTTGATTTCATTTATTTCAATAAGTCCAACTATTATAAATTAACAAATTAACTCATTATTAAAGATTCAACTTTAATAATTCATAAAGTTCATCATCTTGATTTACTTATTAATTTATAATTCTTTAAACCAATTCCCTTCTAAATTTTAAAGTAACTAAATTTACCAAATCATAGTAATTATTTTAATTTCTTAAAATAACCCCCTTCATTATAAATTGAATCTAATTTATTAAAATAAGTTTCCAAATTTAATGTATTAGATTCAATTTCACTTTTTAACTTACACTTAAATTTAGGTCATAATCAATTTATACGTATTCCTTTCTTAGTTACTATTTCACATACTTCTTGCATAAATTTCACAATTAACCATTATTATTAAAGTAACGCTAATAATAAATACGACCTTACTATTACTCAACTTTTAAATGAACGTTACTTCATTTCCATTAGTGTAACATTTATTTCCTTATCACTTGTTACCAATTCAAATTTCATTAACAAATAAGTAGGTAATTTATAATATATGTTTACAAATTTTGAATTTATCGTTATTCAACCACTATTCATTATTATTTACTTAAATTTAGCATTAATTACCTTGCATTACATTGTTGCTTAAATTCCCAAACCGAATGTAATTAATACTCTAAATAAATACGCTTACTCCTTTCGTTGTTTATTAATTGTCACAAGAAATGTTTAATAATTTCAACAACATTGTAATTACTAATTACCTACATTGATTGTATACGTTTTCCATTATTATCATTTATTAGAATTCTGTTCAACTTTCCGTCTTATGCATATAGTTAACCTTTATATTGATTTTACCTTCAAAATTTCCAGTTATTCTCTTAACTTACAAAAAAAAACAATGATTAATTTCATTTTAATCGCTATTAATTACATGCATTGTTAACGGACAATAGTTGTCACCATTTTAAATTTTTTTTTTTACATTTGAAATTTATTCTCTACAACAATTATTACCTATCAATATTAATTTGCCCATAAATACAAAACTTGCAATTGTTCGTATTATCATATTCCATTTACTGTTAAGAATGTGTTTATTACATTATATCAGTTTAATATTTTCCTTAAATCCTTATATTCAATTCATATACAGGTAAAATTCTTTTCACTACTTAAAATCATTTGAATTAACTTCGAATTACTATAAGTAGTTTTTTTTTTCTAAATTTAATTACAAACTTATTAATTTAACCAAATTAAATCCATGAAATTACGGGTCGTTACAAAGGATGGAATCGAGGTCGAGCATGCTGATTTAGATTTTTTTTTAATACTCTAATCAGCGAATCAATTTTTTCCTTCAATTTCAGTCAGCGTCGATACCGATACGGTACCATCAAAATTTTGAAGTACCAACCGATACATCGAACCATATTAAAACAAAATTTAACCTGCTAAATACGTTGAATTCACGTGTTATTATGACTTATCCTTTTTAATTTGTTCCTATATGTGCTTTTGACCTTTTAAGCGTGCTCAAACTAGCAAATAGTAGCACGGAATTCCAGCTTATTACTTTTTACCTTCTCGTCTTCTTGCAAAATTTGTTCACATAAACTCTAAACTACAGCCAAACATTGTACATAGCATACAAATTATAAACCCGAGAGCTACTTCCGTTACAATATATGAGTATTCATACATGTATCATGCATATATAATCATGGCACTGGCAACATTCCCTAAATATTTGAATGAATCGTTTTGGTGCCAGTATCATGAGTGGATATCCCTATATCCCCTAAAACACATATTTTCATGGCAATATTTATTTATAAAGAAGAGAAATATATGCTCAACTATTTTAGAATATCTTTTGATATAGGACTAATCATAATCCAATTTCTAACTTATAAACTCCATCTTAATGAGAATCTCGAGCTCAAATCACATATTGCAGAACACTTAGGGTTAATGTTATGTTGTGTTTCGGCACTCCAACGCGTCCCACGAACGCGCACTTCATTGATCTGTAACATGCTATCAACCATATATATATATATATATATATATATATATATATATATGCTCATCTCTTTTAGAATATCTTGCGATACGGGACTAATCGTAATCTAATCTACGCACCCACTATAATACAATGCAAGCCACACCCAATAGAATTTTGGTTAATTTGATGGTAAAACTTATTTGGGCAATGATGTAATTTGGAATTACCTACCTATTTTACTTCTGGATGAACTTATATCACCGCACAAATCTGAATTTTAATAAACTATACTAGTAGTTGTACTTAGAAAATAACAGGCTATATCCTCATATTTGAACTCCGTCTAGGCAGAAGTAGCTTTTTTTTCTTCAGACTGCAATAACTTCTTCATATAACTCGGAATCAGGCAAAACTTCGATCGATGAACTCCCACCTAAATTATGGACAATATGGTACACTCGGATACTTCATCTTATGAACGCACACTGTAGTTCTCCATGGAGACTGATAGTTTATTTAGAAAATAACATGCTACCACATCCCCATATTTGAACTCTGCCTAATGCAAAAGCCGCTATTTTTTTGTTCAGACAGCAATAACTTCTTCATACTAATTCGGAATCCGAAGAGACTTCGACCGATTAACTCCCACCTAAATTACGGATAATACAAAACACTCGGATACTTCATCTTGTGAACGCACACTGTAGTTCTCCATAGTGATTGACTATTGTACTTAAAAAATAACAGGCTATCACATTCCCATATTTGAACTCCGCCTAATGCAGAAGTCGCTATTTTTTTGTTCAGACTGCAATACTTCTTCATACTAATTCGGAATCCGACGAGACTTCGACCTATTAACTCCCACCTAAATTACGGACAAAATGGAACACACAGATTCTTCATCTTGTGAACGCACAGTGTAGTTCTCCATAGGGACTGACAGTTGTACTTAGAAAATAACAAGCCACCACATCTCCATACTTTAACTCCGCCTAGTGCAAAAGCCGCTATTTTTTTATTCAAACTGCAATAACTTCTTCATACTAACTCGGAATTAGGCGATACTTCGACCGATGAACTCCCACCTAAATTAAGGACAATACCGTACAGTTGGATACTTCGTCTTGTGAATGCACACTGTAGTTCTCCATGGTGACTAACAGTTGTACTTAGAAAATAACAGGCTACCACATCCCCATATGAAACTACCATAAGACCTCCCACCACACACACAATGCAAACGCAGACTTGGAGGAGATTTCTTCTTATGATAGTCAAAGATGCTTACTACGCAAAAATCAAATTCTTTTTGATATTATTATTAGTGCATAGTGTAGAAAACATTTCGAAAGTAGAATATAAATCTTAGCCAGCATAGGTACCATTATAGTATGCTTGCTATAGCTACCATATTAAATGGCAGGTTCTACAACTAAAACCGTACAAGTCACGTATTGTTTCTTTGGATTTCCAACAAATGGTCAGGCTAAGGAACTTCCTATCCACGATGGGTACGTCCCTGGAATAGACGACCCGAGAACCTAACCGGATCTCTGCCAACACAAGGCCGGGTTACTTCTGCAAAAATAGGTAACTACTGACACGCGTATGCCATCCCCCGATCGTCACCGATCTTCCCGAGGATCCCCGATTCGCAACAAACCACATAGAAAAAATAATGCAGTAACCACAGAGGTTAATTATCTGGGCTCCATACCATGATACCACCTTTATCCAGAAGGAATGACATACACTAAGGGGCGCTACTCCCTAGAACCTTGCTGCATTCGTCCTGTTTCGACCATTTCCGGGGTGTGAGGCTCGATGAAGTCTCGTCCACAAAGCTACGCTTTCTCAAAAAGCCCTGCTTCGGGTCAAACAAAATGATCAACCTATGATCACAAAGATATAAGATCAAACAAATGATCATATCACAAATGATCAAACACTGATCATTTCATAGCAACACTCAGTATGCCACGTTACCAAGTTGGGATATATCGCTGATAAATTTCAACTACATAACCTCTGAGCTCGTACGTCTCAGAGAAGGGTGTTAAGCTAAGAGAATAAATTCTCCGCCACCAACAGAAATGTATTTGAAAGAAATCAGCTTTATATCTCAAATTGTAACGTCAGACACACAATCCATACAAGTCTGTTCCGGGATCGAACAGAACCGAAGGCACTTCTCACGAAGCCCTTGCATATCCGGATAATTTTCAATCACGTCGGGACTTCCCGTCACTAAGGGTGATAAAACCTCTAAATCGAAGATCAGTCGATGTAGAGTAACTCGACGGTAATCCTTCCGTTTTCAAAAATATCCGGTCTTCAACACCGGTCTTCGAATGCAATTCATAACGACGTATCACATATTCGGAATGGGTTATACGACCCCATGGTCCTTTCCCGGCTAACCCGAATAGTGAGCGCTTATTTAAAAATAAGTGTGGCATTCAAATTCAATCAATTCATAACAAATACCTATCTAAAGGTAATTATTGATAGTCGGTTATTTAACTATCAATAAAGATGCGCAACATCATCAGATTCCAAATAATTTTCCCAAATTATTTAATCTCCAAAAATATCTTCATTACATATAAAAATTCCACACTTAACCATTTGAAAACAATTTCAAATATTCACTTTTCAATTTATCTTTAAAAGATAAAAACTCAAACAGTTCATTTCCCATTGGAAAAGCATTTCCATACTTATTTAAAAATAAGTAATTCACAAATCATTTATTTTCAACACTTAGAAAATATTCGATATACTTAAATCAAATTAAGTATATATCTCATTCTTTAAGGAAATCATTCTTAAATCACATTTATTTGAGTCAAAACGAATATTGCGTAAAGCATCGTTACGACGACTCGAAATCACTAGTATAGGGATTCGGAATTAAGATAGATATATAAATCCCAATACTATATAAAATATTTCCTTTCGGAAATCATTTACTATAACAACAGTGTTATAGTCCACCATTTCCTTATTTTTCGAAAAACGTCTATTTCAACAATAAATGTTGAAATCTATGATTTCGATAGTTCACACGTTTTAAAACATCTTTCAAAACAATTAACTTCATTTCATAATATCGCTTTCCCAAAACCCTATCCATTTTACTTAAAAATATATTCACTGTCCAAAATCGTGAATATACTTCACTAATCACATTTTCAGTCTTTTCTACACATTTTATTTCAATAAAAATTCGCTATTTAAAATCGCGAATATATCTTCTTTAATGTCTTTCTATATTTAATTTATCAAACCCAATTGATTTCGAATTTATAAAACAACGTTTATAAATTCTATTTTCTATTCTATAACAACTTCGATTTTATAAATTTCCTTTAATGACCCATTCAATTTTCTAACTCAACGTATACATCAAAAATCCATATTATAAGTTAAATACTTATAATTTATTTATTTTAAAAGAAATCGTTCTTTTAAACTTTACAAACTGTAAATAAACCCATTTTAACATCATTTCCAATTTTAAATCCACATTCCCAAATATTCACTTTTAACCCCAAAATCAAATCCCAAATTGATTTCTAATTTTACTTCAATAACAAATCAATTTCAATATTCATTTCTAAATTAATTTTCCATCCCAAATCATTTTATATTGATTTTTTCTAACTTGTTTCAATTTGCCAATTAAATTTATAATTGGACTTCCAACTTATTTCATTTTAAACAAATTCCTCTTAAAGAAAATAAATCCCTTTTATCTTTTTCCAACTATTTAGAAATCCAAATTTTAATTAAATTCTTCAATTTAAAATCACTATTATACGAAATTCATTTACTTAACGTTTTCACTTGATTCTGGAATTAATTCGATAAGAATATAAAAATTAACTTTTTTATACTTTAAAATTTCTTTCTTCGGATTTATTCAATTTCTAAAAATTTATTTACTTAAAAATTTCTATTTTGATTTCAAAAAATTCAATTTCATATATTTTTGGAATCCAATGATATCAAACATCCATTCAGCTAAATTTTAGCATTCAAATAATTTCCAGATATCAATATGATCGATAACATCAATATAATCATTTCATAGATTCATATCACAGTAGAAATAAATTCAATCAATGTGAGGGGTCCAGTTGGATCCCTCCAACCTGTTTCCCTGCATCCAAAGATGTTAGCACAATAACAATTCCGCTCCAGTACGGAATTATCGCGGTATATAGGTTTTTATAAATCCGCTTACTAACGGCGCAATAGGGTCTCATCCGCTATACGAGGCGGGAAATCATCAATCCAATATATACATATGCCAATATGTATATACTGCTATATATATAGATATATCCTATCATATCTAATAGTACATCGAATAGCAATCATATCAATCAAATCAATAACTGTAAAAATTCCACATTCAAATTTGAGTAAGAAGATCTCACCTTAGCTTTTTATTTGCAATCCCACTTCGATTCCAGTTTGTTTTTCACGATCTTTTGACCTTGTATAAATATTGTACAATTCATTAATATTCGAACAGATCGAATAAGAATTTTCCATTTGATAAATTTGATTCGTCGGTGATTTCGTTCTAAACAATTAATTTAAATTTTTAATTGATTTCCTTTTGAAATAACTTATTTAACTAAGATTTCATTTTTTTTCTTTTTCACTGAAAAAAATGTTATTTTCTATAAATAACAAAATATCAAATTTCCTTTACTACAACTAAAAAAATTTTTCCCTTCTAATATTTTAACTCCAAACAAAAATTTCTTTCCCATAACTAAAGTCATTACTGTGAATATAAAACCTTACTCAGATATGTTCAAATCAAAATAGGTATATATATATATTACTGTTATGTTTAAATTCGATAAATAAATTATCTTAAAAAAACTTACTGCGAAATCACCAAGCTCGAACTTGAGCTCACAGCCATGCGACACTAGCACACATACTACCTCGACATCAAACCTCCCCAGGCGTCGCACCTCTGATCGATTACGAGAGCCCAAATCAATCGCGAACGAACTCACGACCACCTCTCTGCTTGACGTCGCGATTCCCATCACCGAAGTCACTTCCACCGTCTCTACTCTCGATTGAAATCGAGAATCTCTACCAGCCTTCATCGCCACGCCTTGCTGCCGCGATTCCTTCCAGGTCGCGATTCATGTTCGCTCGAGTCGTTGCCACGAATCCTATCGACTCCGACCCCACAGTAATCGCCGAACCCATCCATCAATCGGTCGCTCGAAATCACGACGTGCGCTCCCAGTTCCATCACGTCGTCGACCCCGCCTGAACTTCGCAGCCATCGCCTAAGCGTACGAACGCGCTGCCACTGCCCTTAGCACATGTCGCCTTATCGCCAGCCTAACCGCTCGACTACGCGCGAGCACGCGCCTCACTGCTTCGTGAACCCCCAAATCGCCACCACGATTTCAATTGGAAGGGAAAGGCAAATTTTCGGTTGTCTGGAAAACGAATTTGGAGGAGGAAACTTTTCGTGGATTTGAACAAATATCGCGGCCATTATTTTCTTTGAACTGAGATTTTTTTATTTTTGAACAGATAGAGGGATTGTTATTTAAAAATTAAAAGGAAGTATGCTCTACACGATTTTGTTTCGTGATTTTTGGCGAGATTCACGGAAGAGTATCGTGCCAGCTTTTCTTCTGATGTCGGCAAGAATTTAAATTATAAAAATTTAAATTGAATTTGATGAAATCTTCAATGCGTTTACCTATCGTGTGCACACATAGCAAGTTCGAAAAATACGAAATTCGAAATCCGATATCAGTTCAATATTCCGGATCCAATGGAACTGGTTTCGTCGAATTCCGAGACTGTTTGAAAAATGACTATTTTTAAATATCGGTTAAACGATATAAATTTCAAAACTGATCAAATAAATTCGAAATTGGATTCTGAAGCTTCTGTTATCTTCAGAATTATCAATATAAATTTTACAAGCGTTTGAAGTATTTTTAATCGGCCTAAATTTTGAAGATTCAAATTTTTATTCAACTTCCAACCGATTAAATTTTATAATTTAATCGTCAAATTCAAAATGATATCGGGATTCAAATTAAATTATCGTTCAAATATTTAAAATAAATTAAATATTCTCAATTTAATTCGTTCAAAATTCAGGGTCGTTACAAATACTGTGTCGGTTTATCTTGTTTAGAGTTTAGAAACTCCTATCAATTACAGTTAGCTAGACTGCACCGACCAGAATCCATAAACAATCAACCGATAAGTCAACACAATACAAAACAATTTCATATTCAAATAACAAATACGCACTCGTATCTATTATTACACTCAAACTCATTCTAGAGTACTACTGACTCTATCTCTAATGAGTAACACCCAACAGAGCAGGGTTGTCGCTTAACCATATGCTCTGATACCATGCTGTCACATACCGAAGTAAGCGGCCACCGGTAGGCTTTGCAACCATCCCAGTCCCACCGTGGCTGACAATGGTACCCCAAACTTGCTTTTACGGCCAGCCTCTCGACTGTCACGGCATCTGCCTAACTAACCCATCCCTCTCAGGGACATGTAGGGGTAAGAGTCTCCCGTTCGCCACCAAACCGCGAAGCGAGAATCCCCTATCATGCTGTAATATAGCAAGACTGGTGTGAGATCGTAAAACAGTTATTTTTCACAAAGGAAATAAAACAAATTCGCAATGCTTTTGGAAAATGAAACTACCATAAGACCTCCCGCCACACACACAATGCAAACGCAGAATTGGAGGAGATTTCTTCTTATGATAGTCAAAGATGCTTACTACGCAAAAATCAAATCCTTTTTGATATTATTATTAGTGCATAGTGTAGAAAACATTTCGAAAGTATAATATTAATCTTAGCCAACATACGACCAGTATCGTATGCCTACTATAGCTACTATGTTCAATAGCAGGTAATACAACTAAAACCGTACAAGTCACGTATTGTTTCTTTGGATTTTCAACAAATGGTCAGGCTAAGGAACTTCCTTTTCCACGATGGGTACGTCCCTGGAATAGACGACCCGAGAACCTAACCGGATCTCTGCCAACACAAGGCCGGGTTACCTCTGCAAAAATAGGTAACTACTGACACGCGTATGCCATCCCCCGATCGTAACCGATCTTCCCGAGGATCCCCGATTTCCAACAAACCACATAGTAAAAATGCAGCAACCACATAGGTTAAGTATCTGGGCTCCATACCATGATACCACCTCTATCCAGAAGGAATGACATACACTAAGGGGCGCTACTCCCTAGAACCTTGCTGCATCCTTCCTGTTTCGACCATTTCCGGGGTGTGAGGCTCGACGAAGTCTCGTCCACAAAGCTACGCTTTCTACAAAGCCATGCTTCGGGTCAAACAAATGATCAACCTATGATCACAAAGATATAAGATCAAACAAATGATCATATCGCAAATGATCAAACACTGATCATTTCACAGCAACACTCAGTATGCCACGTTACCAAATTGGGAGTATATCGCTGATAAATTTCAACTACATAACCTCTGAGCTCGTACGTCTCAGAGAAGGGTGTTAAGCTAAGAGAATAAATTCTCCGCCACCAACAGAAATGTATTTGAAAGAAATCAGCTCAATATCTCAATTTGTAACGTCAGACATACAATCCATACAAGTCTGTTCCGGGATCGAACAGAACCGAAGGCACTTCTCACGAAGCCCTTGCATATCCGGATAATTTTCAATCACGTCAGGACTTCCCGTCACTAAGGGTGATAAAACCTCTAAATCGGAGATCAGCCGATGTAGAGTAACTCGACGGTAATCCTTCCGTTTTCAAAAATATCCGGTCTTCAACACCGGTCTTCAAATGCAATTCATAACGACGTATCACATATTCGGAATGGGTTATACGACCCCATGGTCCTTTCCCGGCTAACCCGAATAGTGAGCGATTATTCAAAAATAAGTGTGGCATTCAAATTCATCCAATTCACAACAAATACCATTCAAGGTAATTATTGATAGTCGGTTATTTAACTATCAATAAAGATGCGCAACATCATCAGATTCCAAATAATTTTCCCAATTATTTTATCTTTCAAAATATCTTTACTAGATATAAAATTTCCACACTTCACCATTTGAAAACAATTTTCAAATCAATTTCCACATTTCATTTTATCTTTGAAGATAAAATCTCAAAACAGATCATTTCATATTGGAAAAGCATTTCCATACTTATTTAAAAATAAGTAATTCACAAATCATTTATTTTCAACATTTGAAAATGTTCAATATACTTAAATCAAATTTAAGTATAAATTCATTCTTTCAGGAAATCATAAATTTTAACATCTATTTGAGTCAAAACGAATGTTGCGTAAAACATCGTTACGACGACTCGAAATCAATAGTATAGGGATTCGGAATTAAGATAGATATATAAATCTCAATACTATATAAAATATTTCCTTTTGGAAATCATCTACTATAACAACAGTGTTATAGTCCACCATTTCCTTATATTTCTCGAAAACGTCTATTTCAACAATAAATGTTGAAATCTATGTATTCGATACTTATCACATTTTAAAACATCTTTTAAAACAATTAACTTCATTTATAATATCGCTTTCCCAAACATAACTATTTTTTTCAATAATATATTCACTGTCCAAAATCGTGAATATACTTCAATAACCAAATTTCAATCTTTTTTTTTCACATTTATTTCAAGAATTATCCACTGTCCAAAATCGTGGATAAAATTCCCTTACTAATCTCTATATTTAAAATCAATCAAATTTGATTTATTTTTGAATTTATAAAAACAACGTTTATAAATTCTATTTCCATTTTATAACAACTTCGATTTATACATCTTCTTTAATGACCCATTCAATTTATAAGTTAATATAACTTATAATTCATTTATTTTAAAAGAAATCGTTCTTTTAAACTTCACAAAATTTAAAACTTTCAGATTTCATTAACTTATGAAATCCCATTTACACTTCATTTTAACCCTTATAGAAACTTGTCTTATACTCCCAATATTTCAAATTCATAAATATCCAATTTTGTACATCTTTTAAATAAACCGTTTATAATACTAGAAATCCCAATTTAAACCATTTCATAAATTTCTTAACTTTTATTTCAAAAATCACACTTTGATTTTATTTCACAAAAATCTTAACTTTTATAACTTTAAAATTTTAGACGTTTATTTATTTGAAATAAACCAATTCAAAAATTCAATAAAACGTCTACTTTCAAAAATCACTTTAAAAACCCTTTTAAAGTAAAAGATGTTATTTTTAAACTTCAAAACTAAATCCGATGATGCAACAGCATCAATTAGTCACTCATAACATTCAATATCATATATCAACATATGATAACAGAATATACATCAATATCTGTAAATAAATAAATACTGGTGAGGAATCCAGTTGGATCCCTCCAACCTGTTTCCCTGCATCCAAAGACGTTAGCACAATACCAATTCCACTTCGAGGTGGAATATCGCGGTATATGGGTTTTTATAAAAATCCGCTTACTAACGGCGCAATAGGGTCTCATCCGCTATACGAGGCGGGAAATCATCAATCCAATATATACATATGCCAATATGTATATATTGCTATATATATAGATATATCCTACTATATCTAATATCACATCCAAATAGCAATCAAATCAATCAGTCAAAAACTGCAATTCATTTTGAGTGAGAAGATCTCACCTTAGCTTTTAATTTGCCATCCATTTCCATTTTGATCATTTCTTCTTGATTTTTAACCTTGTATAAATAATTATACAATTCGTTAATATTCGAAATAAATCGAACAACCAATTACCGTTTAATAGTTTTGATTAGATGATAATTTTATTTAAACCAATTTTCTCCTTTAATAATTTAATTAACCAAAAATTATATTTTTAAACTAATAATCTTGGTTTAAACTAATTTCTTTTCAAACTCCCAATACTTTAAAGAATTACTTTACTTAAGATTTTTCATTCCGATCTGTTTTCTCCGACTTATAGACTTTGTATAAATATTGTAAGATTCATTAATATTTAACCTAATCGAACAATTAAAAATCGTTAAATGAATTAAATTTTATCCTAAAAATTTTATCTTACCTAATTTTCCCTCTTGATAAATTTACTTAACAAATTATTTATTTAAATTAACTTTCCTTTAATAAAATATCTTTTAATCATAAAAACAAAAAAATAAATTTTGTTAAACTAATTAATCCTCATAATATATATTTTTAATATAAACTTAGTAGATTAAAATCTATCTGTACATATAGTTTATTATATATATATATATATATATATATATATATATATATTAAAGAAGTGTGCTTATTTACATATATATTTATTTTTATATCATTTCTTTTACTGGTATATAAAATTGAAACTGCGTATTTTTTTTCAGATCTTAATCAAATTAAAAATTTCGAAAAACTAAATACCTTACAGGGAGATGCCACGGCAATCGAGCCCTAGGTCACTGCATCCACGCGAGCCATCCACCATCATCGCCATTGCGAATTCGTCGACTCTGCCCCCATAGAGTCGCCTGTCTCCTATTGCTCTCGAACGAGTTCGTCCCCTTTCTGACTTCGCGACCATCGGCCTCGTCGACGCACGCCACAGCCTCCGACCTGCCAACACTAACCCTTTCGAAACTCTCGACCATCTCCTACCAATCATACGAGCTCGAACCCACCACACGGAAGCACGCGCGGCCTCCCTCTACCCTGTCGCGACACCAAACTTGTCGCCTCTCGCGCCTCGCCCCCTCGCGAGCACGAGCTTGCCTCGATTTAGAAAATAGAAGTCGCGGCTCTGAAGTATAAATCGAAATCAATTTTTGATTTGTCGATTCGAGAGGAGGCTGTTGATTTGCTCGTGAATAAACTGAAAGGGAAGAGCGAAACTCGACTTTGATTTGGGATTCAAATTGAATAACGAGGGGCATTGATTTAAATTTTGAACGAGATTAAGTCGTTCGTTTTATCTATTTTATTTTGGATGGAAGGGCTTCGGCCATTGTTGTTTTTCTTCTGTGATTTTGAATTGAACGGAGAAAAGTGTTTTCGTTCGTATAATTATTTCTTCTTTTCGATTTTTTACCAACACTTGAGTACACACATAGGTCGGTAGAGAAAAGTATAGGGTGGCTGTTGATTAGAAATTTATTTTTCTATTATATTCAAAAAATATCTCATGATATTATTTCAACGCGTTTGCCTATCGTACGGCCAAACGATCACTCCAAATATTACGAAAATTGAAATCCGATAATAATACAATATTACGGATCCAATGGAACTGGTTTCGTCGAATTCCGAGACTGTTTGAAAAATGACTATTTTTAAATATCGGTTCCAACAATTAAATTCAAAACTGAGCAAAACAGTTTAAATTTCAATCCTGAAGCTTTTATTATCTTCAGTGTTATCAATATAAATCTTACAAGCATTTGAAATAATTTTCTTCAACTTTAAATTGAAGATTTAAATTTTTATTCAGCATTCAATAGATTAAGCTTTTTAAAGTTTAATCACAAATATCAAAGTTCAATCGGGGATTCAAATTAAATTACCGTCCAAATATTTAAAATTAATTAAATAATTTCAATTTAATTTGTTCAAAATTCTGGGTCGTTACAGACTTCCCCCCTTAAGGGAATTTCGTCCTCGAAATTACAAGTTAGGAAAAATGTCCTTAACTCGTCTACTATTTTTCAACATTCAATAGTTTTATCAATTTATCAAAACAAATCTTTCTACTAAAGATTCGTTATCATTTCAACTAAATTTCTAACTTCAACTCTAAGTTTCAAAACAACATTGTTTTACTTCTCAATTCAATTTAAATTTCAAATTCAAATTTAAACTTCAAAATTTTCTCAAAAATTTTTCTAACGCCCTAAATTTTCGAAAAATTTCGCCAGCGTCTCCTTTGCGCGGCTAATACGGTACGACTACAAAACGTCCCTACGGACTCTCAAATTCCAAAAAGAAAAGAAAAAGCCAAGCGGCTAGAGAAGAAATCATCAAATCTCATATAGAATTTTAAAATACATACCTTTTGTCGAGCAATTCAAATTATCTTTGAAATTAAATTCCAATTTCTTTATACCTGTATATCCTACTAGCCATAATATCTAGTTACATATATTCAAACTATTTTGCAAATTTAATTACAAAATTTTCGATACTTACTTCCATATCATCTTTAATTCTCTATTGAAGTTATATATTCTTTTCCTTCAATTCTTTTTTTACATTTCAATTTCTCATTTGAATTCAATTCGCAATTCCAATCTAATTTGGATTCAGTTCAATTTCTGAATATTGAATTTTATTGATTAGCTTTCCTTTACTAATTCATTACAAGTTCTAATTTCACTTACAAATTCAAATTCGTTTTCAACATTCAGTTTCATTCTCTTGCACTTATAATTGCAATTTTTATTTACTAGTAACTGTAAATTCCATTCATTCAGAATTTTATCTCTACATACTTGAATATATTTGCAATTTCGAACCATTCTTTTATTTAGTCACAATTCAAGTTTTAATTTCACTAATTTAACTTTCAATTTCGCTTTCATTAAATCACAATTGATTCACTTGTACTTACATTTATTTAACTTCATCTTTAAGTTAAATTTATTCTATCAAAATTCAATTTGTATAGGTTATCAACTTACAATATTTCATAAATATCTTTATATAGCATTCCAGAGTTTACCAACATTTCAAAGCCATTTTGAAAACAATTCAAATTATCCTTTGAATTTCCAAAACAAAAACCCAAATTTTTCAAACACTTCCATTTAAAACAATTTGGCAGCAATTCCTCTTTTGGAAACCCGAAAATGAACACCAATGATGCCGCGGTCATCATCGAAGTTATTTTCCAGCGACCGAAAAGAGTTTAGAGCTTTCAACTCTCCAAAATACTTTCCAAAACCTTCAAAATCCATTTTCAAATCAAAAAGGAATTTAAACTTTCCAAATCTCCAAAATTTTCAAATTCTTTTCAAAACATTTCCAAAAACTTCTCTGGAATTCCGTTTCAAATTACAAATCACATTTATAATTTACATTCTTAAATTTCATTTGTATATGAATTCATTTCTTATTCAATTTCATATAATAATGATAACATTTCAATATTATCACTTTCCTAACAACCATGCAACCATATTCTGTAATAATTTACAGAAAAATCATTTCTTTTATATACAAAAATAGTTTTGGGGTAAAATTATTTCATTTACCCCATTTTAAAACAATACTGTGTCGGTTTATCTTGTTTAGAGTTTAGAAACTCCTATCAATTACAGTTAGCTAGACTGCACCGACCAGAATCCATAAACAATCAACCGATAAGTCAACACAATACAAAACAATTTCATATTCAAATAACAAATACGCACTCGTATCTATTATTACACTCAAACTCATTCTAGAGTACTACTGACTCTATCTCTAATGAGTAACACCCAACAGAGCAGGGTTGTCGCTTAACCATATGCTCTGATACCATGCTGTCACATACCGAAGTAAGCGGCCACCGGTAGGCTTTGCAACCATCCCAGTCCCACCGTGGCTGACAATGGTACCCCAAACTTGCTTTTACGGCCAGCCTCTCGACTGTCACGGCCTCTGCCTAACCAACCCATCCCTCTCAGGGACATGTAGGGGTAAGAGTCTCCCGTTCGCCACCAAACCGCGAAGCGAGAATCCCCTATCATGCTGTAATATAGCAAGACTGGTGTGAGATCGTAAAACAGTTATTTTTCACAAAGGAAATAAAACAAATTCGCAATGCTTTTGGAAAATGTAACTACCATAAGACCTCCCGCCACACACACAATGCAAACGCAGAATTGGAGGAGATTTCTTCTTATGATAGTCAAAGATGCTTACTACGCAAAAATCAAATCCTTTTTGATATTATTATTAGTGCATAGTGTAGAAAACATTTCGAAAGTATAATATTAATCTTAGCCAACATACGACCAGTATCGTATGCCTACTATAGCTACTATGTTCAATAGCAGGTTACCGCCACATTCCATAGCAGGTAATACAACTAAAACCGTACAAGTCACATATTGTTTCTTTGGATTTCCAACAAATGGTCAGGCTAAGGAACTTCCTTTTCCACGATGGGTACGTCCCTGGAATAGACGACCCGAGAACCTAACCGGATCTCTGCCAACACAAGGCCGGGTTACCTCTGCAAAAATAGGTAACTACTGACACGCGTATGCCATCCCCCGATCGTAACCGATCTTCCCGAGGATCCCCGATTTCCAACAAACCACATAGTAAAAATGCAGCAACCACATAGGTTAAGTATCTGGGCTCCATACCATGATACCACCTCTATCCAGTAGGAATGACATACACTAAGGGGCGCTACTCCCTTGAACCTTGCTGCATCCTTCCTGTTTCGACCATTTCCGGGGTGTGAGGCTCGACGAAGTCTCGTCCACAAAGCTACGCTTTCTACAAAGCCATGCTTCGGGTCAAACAAATGATCAACCTATGATCACAAAGATATAAGATCAAACAAATGATCATATCGCAAATGATCAAACACTGATCATTTCACAGCAACACTCAGTATGCCACGTTACCAAATTGGGAGTATATCGCTGATAAATTTCAACTACATAACCTCTGAGCTCGTACGTCTCAGAGAAGGGTGTTAAGCTAAGAGAATAAATTCTCCGCCACCAACAGAAATGTATTTGAAAGAAATCAGCTCAATATCTCAATTTGTAACGTCAGACATACAATCCATACAAGTCTGTTCCGGGATCGAACAGAACCGAAGGCACTTCTCACGAAGCCCTTGCATATCCGGATAATTTTCAATCACGTCAGGACTTCCCGTCACTAAGGGTGATAAAACCTCTAAATCGGAGATCAGCCGATGTAGAGTAACTCGACGGTAATCCTTCCGTTTTCAAAAATATCCGGTCTTCAACACCGGTCTTCAAATGCAATTCATAACGACGTATCACATATTCGGAATGGGTTATACGACCCCATGGTCCTTTCCCGGCTAACCCGAATAGTGAGCGATTATTCAAAAATAAGTGTGGCATTCAAATTCATCCAATTCACAACAAATACCATTCAAGGTAATTATTGATAGTCGGTTATTTAACTATCAATAAAGATGCGCAACATCATCAGATTCCAAATAATTTTCCCAATTATTTTATCTTTCAAAATATCTTTACTAGATATAAAATTTCCACACTTCACCATTTGAAAACAATTTTCAAATCAATTTCCACATTTCATTTTATCTTTGAAGATAAAATCTCAAAACAGTTCATTTCATATTGGAAAAGCATTTCCATACTTATTTAAAAATAAGTAATTCACAAATCATTTATTTTCAACATTTGAAAATGTTCAATATACTTAAATCAAATTTAAGTATAAATTCATTCTTTTAGGAAATCATAAATTTTAACATCTATTTGAGTCAAAACGAATGTTGCGTAAAACATCGTTACGACGACTCGAAATCAATAGTATAGGGATTCGGAATTAAGATAGATATATAAATCCCAATACTATATAAAACATTTCCTTTTGGAAATCATCTACTATAACAACAGTGTTATAGTCCACCATTTCCTTATATTTCTCGAAAACGTCTATTTCAACAATAAATGTTGAAATCTATGCATTCGATACTTATCACGTTTTAAAACATCTTTTAAAACAATTAACTTCATTTATAATATCGCTTTCCCAAACATAACTATTTTTTCAATAATATATTCACTGTCCAAAATCGTGAATATACTTCAATAACCAAATTTCAATCTTTTTTTTTCACATTTATTTCAAGAATTATCCACTGTCCAAAATCGTGGATAAAATTCCCTTACTAATCTCTATATTTAAAATCAATCAAATTTGATTTATTTTAGAATTTATAAAAACAACGTTTATAAATTCTATTTCCATTTTATAACAACTTCGATTTATACATCTTCTTTAATGACCCATTCAATTTATAAGTTAATATAACTTATAATTCATTTATTTTAAAAGAAATCGTTCTTTTAAACTTCACAAAATTTAAAACTTTCAGATTTCATTAACTTATGAAATCCCATTTACACTTCATTTTAACCCTTATAGAAACTTGTCTTATACTCCCAATATTTCAAATTCATAAATATCCAATTTTGTACCTCTTTTAAATAAACCGTTTATAATACTAGAAATCCCAATTTAAACCATTTCATAAATTTCTTAACTTTTATTTCAAAAATCACACTTTGATTTTATTTCACAAAAATCTTAACTTTTATAACTTTAAAATTTTAGACGTTTATTTATTTGAAATAAACCAATTCAAAAATTCAATAAAACGTCTACTTTCAAAAATCACTTTAAAAACCCTTTTAAAGTAAAAGATGTTATTTTTAAACTTCAAAACTAAATCCGATGATGCAACAGCATCAATTAGTCACTCATAACATTCAATATCATATATCAACATATGATAAAAGAATATACATCAATATCTGTAAATAAATAAATACTGGTGAGGAATCCAGTTGGATCCCTCCAACCTGTTTCCCTGCATCCAAAGACGTTAGCACAATACCAATTCCACTTCGAGGTGGAATATCGCGGTATATGGGTTTTTATAAAAATCCGCTTACTAACGGCGCAATAGGGTCTCATCCGCTATACGAGGCGGGAAATCATCAATCCAATATATACATATGCCAATATGTATATATTGCTATATATATAGATATATCCTACTATATCTAATATCACATCCAAATAGCAATCAAATCAATCAGTCAAAAACTGCAATTCATTTTGAGTGAGAAGATCTCACCTTAGCTTTTAATTTGCCATCCATTTCCATTTTGATCATTTCTTCTTGATTTTTAACCTTGTATAAATAATTATACAATTCGTTAATATTCGAAATAAATCGAACAACCAATTACCGTTTAATAGTTTTGATTAGCTGATAATTTTATTTAAACCAATTTTCTCCTTTAATAATTTAATTAACCAAAAATTATATTTTTAAACTAATAATCTTGGTTTAAACTAATTTCTTTTCAAACTCCCAATACTTTAAAGAATTACTTTACTTAAGATTTTTCATTCCGATCTGTTTTCTCCGACTTATAGACTTTGAATAAATATTGTAAGATTCATTAATATTTAACCTAATCGAACAATTAAAAATCGTTAAATGAATTAAATTTTATCCTAAAAATTTTATCTTACCTAATTTTCCCTTTTGATAAATTTACTTAACAAATTATTTATTTAAATTAACTTTCCTTTAATAAAATATCTTTTAATCATAAAAACAAACAAATAAATTTTGTTAAACTAATTAATCCTCATAATATATATTTTTAATATAAACTTAGTAGATTAAAATCTATCTGTACATTTAGTTTATTATATATATATATATATATATTTTAAAGAAGTGTGCTTATTTACATATATATTTATTTTTATATCATTTCTTTTACTGGTATATAAAATTGAAACTGCGTATTTTTTTTCAGATCTTAATCAAATTAAAAATTTCGAAAAACTAGATACCTTACAGGGAGATGCCACGGCAATCGAGCCCTAGGTCACTGCATCCACGCGAGCCATCCACCATCATCGCCATTGCGAATTCGTCGACTCTACCCCCATAGAGTCGCCTGTCTCCTATTGCTCTCGAACGAGTTCGTCCCCTTTCTGACTTCGCGACCATCGGCCTCATCGACGCACGCCACAGCCTCCGACCTGCCAACACTAACCCTTTCGAAACTCTCGACCATCTCCTACCAATCATACGAGCTTGAACCCACCACACGGAAGCACGCGCGGCCTCCCTCTACCCTGTCGCGACACCAAACTTGTCGCCTCTCGCGCCTCGCCCCCTCGCGAGCACGAGCTTGCCTTGATTTAGAAAATAGAAGTCGCGGCTCTGAAGTATAAATCGAAATCAATTTTTGATTTGTCGATTCGAGAGGAGGCTGTTGATTTGCTCGTGAATAAACTGAAAGGGAAGAGCGAAACTCGACTTTGATTTGGGATTCAAATTGAATAACGAGGGGCATTGATTTTAATTTTGAACGAGATTAAGTCGTTCGTTTTATCTATTTTATTTTGGATGGAAGGGCTTCGGCCATTGTTGTTTTTCTTCTGTGATTTTGAATTGAACGGAGAAAAGTGTTTTCGTTCGTATAATTATTTCTTCTTTTCGATTTTTTACCAACACTTGAGTACACACATAGGTCGGTAGAGAAAAGTATAGGGTGGCTGTTGATTAGAAATTTATTTTTCTATTATATTCAAAAAATATCTCATGATATTATTTCAACGCGTTTGCCTATCGTACGGCCAAACGATCACTCCAAATATTACGAAAATTGAAATCCGATAATAATACAATATTACGGATCCAATGGAACTGGTTTCGTCGAATTCCGAGACTGTTTGAAAAATGACTATTTTTAAATATCGGTTCCAACAATTAAATTCAAAACTGAGCAAAACAGTTTAAATTTCAATCCTGAAGCTTTTATTATCTTCAGTGTTATCAATATAAATCTTACAAGCGTTTGAAATAATTTTCTTCAACTTTAAATTGAAGATTTAAATTTTTATTCAGCATTCAATAGATTAAGTTTTTTAAAGTTTAATCGCAAATATCAAAGTTCAATCGGGGATTCAAATTAAATTACCGTCCAAATATTTAAAATTAATTAAATAATTTCAATTTAATTTGTTCAAAATTCTGGGTCGTTACAGCCATGCTTTGGGTCAACAGATGATCAACCTATGATCACAAAGATAAATGATCAAACAAATGATCATATCACAAATGATCAAACACTGATCATCACACAGCAACACTCAGCATGCCACATTACCAAATTGGGAATATATCGCTGATAACTTCAACTACATAACCTCTGAGCTCGTACGTCTCAGAGAAGGGTGTTAAGCTAAGAGAATAAATTCTCCGCCACCAAATAGAAATGTATTTGAAAGAAATCGGCTTTATATCTCAAAGTGTAATGTCAGACATGTAACCATACAAGTCTGTTCCGGGTTCGAACAGAACTGAAGGCACTTCCAAAAGAAGCCCTTGCAAATCCAGATAATTTTCTAATCACGTCCAGAATTCCTATCACAAAGGATGATCAAATCTCTATACCGGGGACCAGTCGATGCAGAGACATTCGACGAGTTGTCCTTTCGTTTTCGAAAATATCTGGTCTTCACCACCGGTCTTCAAATGCTATCCATATACGACGTATTACTATTCGGAATGGGTTATATGACACAAATGTCTTTTCCCGGCTAACCCGAATAGTGAGCGAAATATTTAAAACATATGGATATGGGATTTTAATTAAGTCACAGCTTAAAACCCAAAAATTTTCATTCGAATGGTTAAAACAAATTACCATTTCCAATCTTTTAAACAAAAAGATTCAATTCACAAAGTTAACCCTATTCACAAAGATCCATTTTTGGATTTCAAAACAATTTCCATTTTAATTGAATTAACTCGTTAAATCTTTAAATCAAGATTTAACTTATAGCTTTCAAAACTCGTTTCCAAAGATTCATTCATAGCCTTTCAAAACAATTTTGGAAATTCATTTCTTAAAATGAAAGCTTTTACTATTTGAAAACAAGTAGTTTTCGTTTTTGGAAAAATCCAATTATATTTACACGAGTTAAAACTCTTGAATTAAATTCAAATACCCAAATCAAAACCTATAAAATGGTTTAACCCATATATAATTTGTACAGCATCTTTAATCCCTAGTTTTCAAATTATAGGATTCAATTTCAAACTTGAATTCAAAATCAAATTATTTAAATTTTCAAAACTCGATTAAGTTATTCAAAATAACCTTTATCTTTGAAATTCTATTTCAAAAGCTTTTCACATTTAAACCCAAATTTCTAATTTCAAAATCAATTGAAATTAAAATTTCAATTTCAAAAACATCAAATTTAAATTAACTGTGACTTAACCGATTTCCACGTGAAATCCATATTTGTGTGTGTAAGGTGTAGTCTAGGGGTTTTACACAATAGTGCAACAACATCAATCATCACAGATTACATCACAGCAATATCGATAAGCGGTATATCCTATAACGCTTATCTATATATACACAGAATCATAGATAGGAAATATGAATGCATTATAATAAATTACATTCATCACAGCTTGAATTAAAACAATTCAAATCACAAAGCATCACACATCAGAGATGATAAAACAATTCACAGCATTCAATAGAAGACAATCATCCATAATAAGGTTAATTGGTCATTTGATTAATTAAAACCAAATTAATCACTAATTTTGGTTGATTAACAATAATTAATTACCTTAATTAATTAACCACATTAATTTATCATTCTTTAAAGTAATCAACCCTTAATATTCGATTAATCAATCTTTACTCTTTAATTATCTACTCTTAATTACTTTCACTAAGTAATTATAATTTTTATTTAATCATTCATTTATTACTTGATTAATTTACTTGAATTATAAATTAATTTTACTTTAATTACTTACATTAAGTAATTTACTTCAAGTAATAAGTTTCTTAATCAATAAAATTTAGCTTAACCTTGGAAAGTTAATTAACCATTATAAAGCATCCTTTGAAATATCATTAAGTTTGTTTAAATAAACTTTAAAAATAAAAGCTATGTTTATTAAAAACCGTTTTAAAAATTAGTTAATTAAAATAATTTTTTTTTAAAACCCTTTTAACTAATTCTCAAACTTGGAAATCATTTAATATAAGAAGAAAGTTGGTTAACCAGATTTAACAAGATTTAAAATTTAAAAACTTGATTTTATTATCTTTGAATTTTAAAACTGTTTTGGCCAACATCAATAAACCCGAGATAATCCCCCATTCGCTACCCTTTGCTTCGAGTTATCTCATGAGATTCTACGAGTTCGTCCCTAAATAAACTTCGTCTTTCCCAATTTTGAACACAACGGATACGCAATATCCACGCGTGCACGGTGCACACAAATCTGGCCATCGCCGATCATTACCACGATCCTCAACATGTCATCTACGACCATCTCGAACCACCAGACCAACCATCACCACGAGATCATCAGAGGACTCAAAAACGAGTTATCACCCCATTCCTGGAAACAACACAGGCCACAAGAACCCCTTGCCTGACCACAATCGATCACCAGCAACCTCGCCGACATGTCCCCTGCATTCGCCATAGCCTCCACTTCCTGCACCCCCTGGTGCGATCGCCAGAATCGAACTATCGAAGACGAAAATAACTCGCGACTACCACGTACGAAATTAAGACTCAAACCCTAAATTTGATTCGATTCAACAAATCTCGAAATAGAAAATTTTTCTAGCATTTTTCCTGTGATTACTGATCATTCCAGCACCTCCATGCCAAATTTCGTCAAACATTATCACGCCGATCAACGGCGATTGCCCAAAATGCCCCCAAACTGATTTTTCGAAATTCCCAATCGATTATCACACTAAAAAATTCGAAATGTATGTTAAAAATCATGATTTTCGATAACGAACTCATACAGGTAATTTAAAACAGAAATTGATTACGTTGATTTTTAACTTATATATATACTCTTACTGTTAAGTTCATTATTTGAGCCTATTTGTTAAATTTAAAACCTTGAAACAATTTTTATAAACACCATCATACTATACCAACCATCTTCCATTTAAACATCAAAGTCTAATTTAAATTCTATTGGAAGCTTTTGAATTTTTTTTGAAGGCAAGATAAGAACTAAAAACAACAGGAAACAGGGTATGTGTATATACAGACATACTCACACATATATACATAATGCAAATTCAATTATATAAAAACTGAGAAGTTTTTATGCAACATCAATATCAAGTAGCAGATCAACTCAGTGCTTACTCACATGTAATCCTGGAAGTTGATTTTAAACTAAAAGTATAACCTGTAATAATTTTAACAGGGTTTTATTTTCTTGTTAATTACCAGAGATATATACACACTAACATATATATGCAGGCATAACACAAAACCATGTCAGCAAATAACTTTCAATATGACCACATACAAATCCATGATTCAAACTAACTCAGGTCTGAGATGAGTTTACTCACCGGCATCAAAATATTAAAACATGTTATGGGTTTAAAAGAAATGTTACTCACCTTGATTTTAAGAAAAAGAAACAGAGCTTTCTATTTGAAACAGGTTTGAAATTGCAGTTTGAATTCCCTGCTTTTGATCTCTGATCTTCGAAGATGATTGTTGCCATTGATTCATTTGTGTTGTTGTTTAAGGTTGAGATGATATTACTTCTGTCATATTTTTCTTTCTTTCAGTTATGATGGTGCTTGAACTAAAATGAGGGGAGAAGGCTGATATAAAAGAAAGCTTATAGGAAATAGATTTGTACTGGTGATAAAATCTTTGTTTGTGTAATAGGGTGATGTTATTTTGTACTAAAGTTATGGGCTGAAGTGATTTTGTATGTTGTTTTATATATATTTCGAATGATCAAAATATGGCAAGCATTTAATGCATGTCCTTTGTGTTTTCGTGTGTACATACTTATCAATTTGTTTCCATTGCTTAGTCCTTACTTCTTGCCTTGCATTTCGGCTGAAGACATTATGTTCTGTATGTGTCTTTTGCAATTTATCATCTTGTACTTATGTACATTCTATTATACTAGCTTGTACATCCAGGTTTAGAGTTTGCTGAGCATATATGTACATGGTTTGTTTTGCTTTGTTTATACCTAGCATTTTTGAACAAAGATATTTTGTATAATATGTGAATAAATTTGTTTCTTTCGCATTGCATATATATATATATACAGGTTATTCGCTTTTAAACCTCTCTGAGATGTTTCATGTAGGGTTATCACAAATATTTGTTTTAGCTTATGCATTGATTTACAACTTATACTTGAATTTATATATTTTATTCCTACTTATATCTTATATTTTCATTATAGTTTTCTTATGTTTATGTTCATAACTATATATATGGTTTTATACTTAAGTTTAATATTCATATTTTAATATTGATAAGGTTGCCTTGAAATATAAATAATTTTCCATTTCTAGTTTGATTAACTCATTAACATGGTATTAAGATTTATTATAATATATTGACTTTATATTGTATAAAAACAATATATATATATTTATAAACTCAAATATTTATTAAACCATAAATTCAAAATTCAAAATTATTTATTATTATTTATATTTTAAACCATTTATTTGAAATTTAAATTCAAATCACATGTATATAATATTTTTAAATTTAAAGGATTTATACAGAATTTATTTGATCCGGGGAAACTCGCTTCCATTGATAATAAATTATACATTTTTATTCAAAAATTCATTTAATTATCAATTTAAATTAAATAAAAATCTAGGGTAGTTACAATCATGCTCATTGATATTATTTTCTTTCTGTATATCATAATGTATAAACTTTACCTTACTTGCTACCATTTTCACACTTCACTATTTCACTTTAGTTTCAAAGTGAATGAATATCCTTCAATCTGACCATGCACAAGATCCATAACACTAAATTATATAGTAGTTAATGGAAATATTAGTCTAGGTTGTTAGAACCTCGAATTTTGGTGTTTTGATTGTGACAACTATATAAGTAAATATATCATTCAGATCTAACTAAACTTGCAGGAGAAGTTATTATTTTTACTCGAGAAATATTCTAACAATTTGAAGACCAGAATCCGGATTGAAGCTTCAGCAAAGTATTAAGTTTAAGGTCTGAGTTTAGTAGTAAATATATGTTAAAATCTCTCTGATTTGGTATATGCACACACACATAATATAAAGTTCATCAAAACAAGTAGAAAAACCCATAAAATACTAACCCAGCCGGCTGAATGGCATGAGTCAGCCGGCTGAATGGCATGAGTCAGCCGGCTGACTACTGTGCATGTGCACAAATAAGATTGAATATTCAGACGGCTGAATAATGCCATTTTTGCAATATTTCTTTGGTGTTTTGATTTTTAATCAATTGAGCTGGCTGAAACGTTTAGTTCAGACGGCTGAATTTTCATACGACTAGTTTTTCAGCAGACACTTCTTTTTAATGAACAGAAACATCTCTTGATTCAAGAGTTGCTTCCATACCTTTTTATGGCTATCGTTCATGAACGAATACAACTCTTAATATCTATAAATAGTCATGAATTCTATTGTTTTAATATACAATTCTTATTCTTATTTCTAATCTATCTTTGTAACAGACCGGGATTTCGTATTAATTAATCATCGTCGTTAGACGACTAAATTGGTTGTTAATTGCGTTTGAGAGCTTTGAATCCGGTCTAAATTTCTTTTCTGAATTTATAAAAAGGGATTAAACCGGGCTTTAAATAAGTGTGTTGGCCACGTTCCTTTGTTTATCTAAGTGTATAACCGTTCCTCCTTTATCTTTTTCCCATTCGAAAAACCCTAATCAACAAACGAAAAGAAATTAAATGGTGGCCTCTTCCTTCGTTCAAAACAAAACTAGGGTTTTGGGCAAATTCAAAGACTCCGACTTTCAACGCTCGATTCAACTTGACTCCTTGCTTCGCGAGTTGATCATCTCTTCAGCCGCTTGATTCGAGTCGTCTTCACTTCGTTTGAGCATCGAGCACAAGGGGATGCTATCGGCAGCGATTCGAGTTGAGTTCTTCGACAAAAGGTGAGTGACAATTTCACTCACATCTAGCTCAGCCTTCAGTTATATGATTCGAGTTTTCGTTGTATAGACATACTTGTTCAAATTCATGACTTCTGTTTTGATTATTGGAAATTGTCAAATGGTTATCTCGGCTATTCGATTTGCTGTTCAATTTTTGGTGATTTGTTCATCTTCTAACTTCGGCCTTGTCACTGATTCGATTTGTCACTGATTCGATTTGGCGATTCGAGATGAAAGTATTCTTTGATTGGCGTTTGGTTTTATTTTGCTGATTGACGATTTTTACTTTGTCAGTTTCGTGTGATCTGACACTGGATACACTCGGTTTTGAAATGTTTGATTCTCGACAACTTCGTCCCTGACTTGTTCATCTTACCCTTGACCACGGCTTTAACTTGTTAATTGCTGCTTTGAGGCTTGGTTGCATGTGTTTTGGTATAACTGCTGTTAATTGCATAATTAATATGCAGATAGACCTGAGCATTTTTATAGTTTCACTACAACTTTTGTTGCATATTTTAAATGCAGATACACCTGAGCATTTTGTAGTTTCACCGCAACTTTTGTTTGCACAATTTAAATGCAGATATTTCATTTGATATTGACATGTATGTGTGTACATATATATATGCATACATGTACAATTGAATTTGATTGGCTGTGGAATCATTCGAACTTGATAGATCTTTTCATTTAATTTTATTTTATTTGAAACTGCTGCTTCACGAATTTAATTGTAAATTGCTACTTGGTGTTTTATTTGATCGGTCTGATTGTTATTGAGTTTCTGCACATCGCTGTAGTATTGAGTATGGCTTCATGCCTGAACTTGTTTGGCAGTAGTCTTTTTGGTCACTGCTGTTTACCTGTTGACTTTGGTATCACCCTGTTTCACTGGGACATGTACCTTTGTGTCTGCACTTTTGTATAGCCTGCACATGTTACTTATATCACTGGTTCTGCCTTCACATATATATTCCTCTGGTACAATTGTCCTTGTTAGAACCTTGGCTTTTGATGGTTCATCTTGTTGGTTGGTTTAGGGTGCACCTGCTTGGCCATTGTGTACTTCTGTCCTTTGTTTGGTTCCGGTCCTTGCTTTGTGACATGTTGGACTTGGTTCATTTTCTGGTCATGTTGCTGCATTCATACCTGGGGTTGTTACTGTAATTGTTTCAGGTGACAATCCATATCAGTGTTGTAATTGCTATATTGTGTTCATTTAAGTATCATTTCCCTGATCTTTGATCCCTGTTGCACTCACTTCCGGTCTTTGATACTTGTACTACCTGGTCTGGTCATTTGTAGCATGTTGTTCATTTGAGTTTCAGGTGCATTGACTTATAGCTGTGCATTCATGTCATTGTGCATTAGTTTGTTGCCAGTTCCTTGGTCATCGATTAAAGTTTGTTTGCATGCTGTTGCCTTGACACTTGAACTACTCTCATGTTATCTAGACTTGTTCATTTGAACTGGTGCACTTGTATCTAGTCGCACTCGAACCCCTTTAGTCACTTGGTTGTACTGCGCCTTGGACAGTCTCAATTGCATGCTGATGGTCTTTGAATCGTACAGTTTCACTTGTAGTTTGTATTGAATCTGGCATCATTCCTTGGGACAGTTTGAATATTGTCCCACTTCGATTTTAGTCTTGGCTTCGAGCTTGTGGACTTTGTCTTGTGATCTATTTTGTTGGTTATTGATTGTTTCAAGTTGATTTGTGAAATTTTACAGCGAGTTGAATCCGGTCTCAAAGACCCGGGTTTGACCCCGTACACGAATGTAGACTTTCGGTGTACATTCGTGTATGATTCATTCCTCTTGATTTGAGATAGTGCATGTTGTTTTGGTTTATTTATGTTGACTTCTACAGTTTTAATTGCTGTTAGTTTTCACCGTCGCGATGATTTCGCGCACTGTGTGGCGAGGCAGTGCATGCGTGCGTGTACTGCAGCCACACAGAAAGTTGATTTGACTGACCTTTTTGAGATTGCTGATTTGTTGATTTACACTGTTTAGTGTTATATCTACCGTTACCCGATTCTTGTATTGAGAAGTCGGATATACGTGATTTCTGTGACTGTCATCTATTTGAGATTATTATTGCTTCTATGCACTAATAACTGAGTTTGAATTAGACTGACCCGTGTATTATTTTCTTTTGAATGTAATACTCGGGTCAGACCCGAGTATTTCAGGTTGTAGATTTCTTTCTTTGAGTTGCTGTTCGGGATTGAAGACTTTTCACATCTTCTGAAGTTGTCAGTCATTTTGTAGTAGTCGTGTCATTGTATAGAATGATATGTATTCATGTATATTAGTCGATAATGTACTTGTATATATAACTTCTAGAGTCGACAGTTGTAGTTGTATCATATGTATTGTGTCAACTATGTATTAACTGACATCAGTTATATATATATATGAGACTTTTGTTTTTATCTGTGTTCCGTAATTATATTATCTGTGTTATTGTTATATCTAATGTCCTAAACTATTATGAACTATCGTAGTTTGTTTTATACTGATAATTGGATATGTCGATGGGAGTAAATAATTAATAGATGAAAAATAGAAAGTATATACCACTCCTATCGAGATAACCAATATTAGTGTAAGGCCAATTACGGATGGTCGCTCCTATCCAGCCTTATTCTTCGTAATAATAGACAGTATTTCTTTTAATACTCTTTGTTATTATGAGCATAGAGGTGGGACGTCACAATCTTGCTCTTTGAACTCTAAGCATTCAATACTTAAAAACTTTATTCTGATCACTTGTTCATTCATGATTTAATAAACTTCATGTCTTCACAAATTACAAGATATACCATAAAGGAGAAGATTATAGAAAGGGTGTACTCTAAAGACTTATCTATGCTATTAAAAGAGCACATTCAGTTAGATAATTTTCTATATTATCGAAGTCCTGTTCGGTTGATCAGGCGGTTGAAGTCCTATTCTGTTGCTTAGGCGGGTGAAGTCCTATTCGGTTGCTCAGGCGGTGTAATACATGTTCCTCCGGGTTAAGTGAGGGTTGATAGTTAAATTCCAGAAGAAGTCTGGGACTGGACGTAGAACGGGAAGTCCGAACCAGTATAAGAATCTCTGGTGTCATTTACTTTATTACTTTACTTTTACATTTACATCTACATTCTGCATAAGTAGATAGTTTACTTAATATTCTATATTGCACGATCCTTAGTGACTTTCATTTGATATCAGAGCAGGTCATCATAAAACCGTAACAAAGCTTTTTGACAACCAAGTAATATGAAAAATACTGCTGCATCTAGTTTCATTGAAGGTCAATCCACTGCATGACCACCACTATTTAACAGTTTGAATTATAATTATTAGTCTACTCGCATGAGAATTTATATGCAAGCAAACGAATATGACACTTGGAATATAACTCAGAAAGAATATATTATACCAACCACACCATATGCACAATGGTCAAACACACAAGAGTTAGATGCTACCTCAAATGCAAAAGCCATGAATATGTTATTTTGTGCTTTAGATAAAAATGAATTTAATAGAGTTAACATGTGTACAACAGCTTATGAAATTTGGAAAACTCTTAAAGTTACCCATGAAGGAACAAAAAAAAGTTAAACAGAGTGTATTCTAGATTTCAAGACGTATATCACTCACTATTAGCACTAGGAGAAGAATACACTGATTTTGATATTGTCTCGAAAATCCTAAACTCTATAACATATAAATGGGAACGGAAAGTCTTAGCTATAGAAGAAGCTAACGATATTTCTGCTATAAAACCTGAAGAGTTAATAGGAAATCTCATTTCGTATGAAGTAAACTTGCAGGCAAAAAGGGATCAAACCTAAGATAGAAAGACCATAGCATTCCACACTGAACAAGAAGATTTAGATTCAGATGAAGATGACATGGCATTTATAGCTAAGAATTTCAAAAATTTTTGAATTTAGAAAGAACAAAAAATTCGGAAATGACAAGAACACCAACAAATCATCAGTTTTAAATCTCGAATGCTATGAATGTCACAAAAAGGGTCACATAAAGGACTGTCTTGATCGAAAGAAAGACAGGTACAAGAATAAAATGGACAAATATAAGAGGAAGCAAGCATTTTCTGTTACATGGGATGATTAAAAATCATCATCCTCATCAGACAGAGACACTGACAGTTACTCCGAATAAGCCGATGTGTGCTTTATGGCTTCAACTGATGAAGTAAGTGATCTAACTTTGATGATTTAGTTGATATAAACTCGGAATTATTGGATAAACTAAAAGATGTTAAAAGAAAATATAAAGATGCTTTAGAAAAAATAAACAGGAGTGAAATAGAAATTGATGTGCTCAGAGATGAAAAGAACATCTTAGAAGAAGAATTTGTCAAAACACAAGAATCTTTGTCTAATGTATCTTCTCAACTCACTATGCTATCAAATGAGATTGAAGTTTAAAAAGAAAAGAATATGACATTAGATGCAGAAAATCATGATTTAAAATCTAATGCCAAAATTATTGAATTAGACAATACTAGTCACAAAACCAAGTTAGAAAATATTACTAAACATGTTTCTAACTTTAATAAAAGGGAAAATCTTTCAAGAATTATTAATAACTCTCAACCCTCTTTAAATAAGAAAGGTTTAGTATATACAAATTCCTCAAAATCTTGTTCAAAGAGGAACATTTCACTATATAAAATTTTCAAAATACATAAGAATTTTGAAAAAGCAAAACCAAAACCAAAACCAAAGGTTTTCATGCAAAAGAAGGACGGTTACAACACAAAAAATATAAAGATTTGGGTTCCAAAAACTAATAATAATTCGATTAGAAATAATTATATTAAGACTTTTATAAATACAGTTCATAAAAATGAAAATTTTACTTATAAAGGGAATTTTAAACCCACTTGGGTTTGGTTTCCTAAGACCTAACTCTTAGGACCCGAACAAAAAAGTGGGTACCAATGTCATCTCTATATTTTTTGTGGGTACCAACTAAGAAAAAAGGAAAGTGGATACTTGATAGTGGTTGCTCAAAACACATGACAAGAAATAAAAACATACTAACTAACATTATCTACTCAGATGGTGGATCTGTCACATTTGGAGATAATTCCAAAGGATATATCATCGGCAAAGGTGATGTGAGCATTGATGGTACATCTAACTTACCTCTTATTACAAATATTTTACTAGTTAAAAATTTAAAGCATAATTTGCTTAGTATAAGCCAACTATGCGATAAATGTTTTAATATATCTTTTTCGAAAAATAAATGTAATATATTTGATCAAAACAAGAATCTTATCTTTGAAGGAACTAGAGAACGTAATATATATATATACATATATATATATATATATTAAATATGGAAGTTAATCATAACACAAATATGTGTAACAATTAAAGAAAATGATCCTTGGTTATGGCACAAAAGATTTTGTCATATAAACTTCAAAGCAATAAGCAAATTATTTAAAAATAATTCAGTAAAAGGTTTACCAAAAATGAATTTTAAAGTAAATAGTATCTGTGATTCTGGTCAGTTAGGAAAATTAACCAAATCAACTTTTAAATCAAAGAAAATTATTTCTACATTACAACCACTTGAGTTATTACATTTAGATCTTTTTGGACCAACTTAAGTTCAATCTATAAATCATAATAAATATGTTTTTCTAATTGTAGATGATTTTTCAAGATACACTTGGACAATATTTATGAAAAATAAAAGTGATACTTTTGAAAATTTTAAAAACTTTGCTAAGAGAATTCAAAATATTAAAAATATAAAAATTAAAAACATTAGAAGCGATTACGGTGGTGAATTCGATAATGATATTTTTGAAAAATATTGTAATAAGAAGGGAATTTTTCACAATATTTTATTTCTTAGAACTCCACAACAAAACGGAGTTGTAGAAAGGAAAAATAGAACACTTCAAGAATGTGCTAGAACCTTATTAAATGGAAGCACTTTACCTAAACATTTTTGGGCAGAAGCTGTAGCAATTGGTTGTTATGTTTTAAATCGAGTTTCCATTAGACCATTAACAAATCATACCCCATATGAACTTTTTAATGGAAGAAAACCTAACATATCATATTTAAAAAATTTGATTCAAAATGTTTTTTATTAAATACAAAAGACCAACTTGGTAAATTCGATCCAAAATTCGATGAAGGAATATTCATTGGATACTCAGAACGAAGCAAGACATATAGAATTTATAATAAAAGAACTAAAATAATCGAAGAAACACTTCATGTTTCATTCAATGAAAATTTCAAACTTAATAATAAAAATGAAGATGAAGATATAATTTCAAAATCAAATATCATAGATGATGATATTGAAAATAATACTGAAATTGAAAACAACAATTTACCTAATGAAAATGAGATTCGATCTTCACCAAGACTACTAAGAAATCACCCAATTGAAAATGTTATTGGAAATAAATTCTAACGTAAGAACACGAAATCAATTAAATCAAATGGGTCATGTAGCTTTCCTATCGAACATTGAACCTAGAAATGCGAAAGAACCCTCAACTGATGATTACTGGATCATAGCTATGCAAGAAGAGTTAATCAATTTGAACGAAATGAAGTTTGGGACTTCGTTTCTAGATCTAGTAATAGAACATTCATCAGTACTAAGTGGGTTTACAAAAATAAAGCCGATGAGCAAGGCAATATTATTCGAAACAAAGCTAGATTAGTCGCTCAAGGCTACAATCAAGAGGAAGGAATAGACTACGAAGAAACATTTGCTCCTATAGCCCGACTATAAGTAATACGTATTTTATTAGCTTTTGCATGTTTTCATAACTTTAAACTATATCAAATGGATGTAAAAAGTGTTTTTCTAAACGGATTTATAAAACAAATGTGTATGTAGAGCAACCACCTCTATTTACACATGAAAAATTTCCAGACCATGTTTATAAATTAAAGAAAGCTTTATACGGTTTAAAACAAGCACCTCGTGCTTGGTATAATCGTCTTAAAAGTTATCTTATAAATTCTGGTTTTAAAATTGGAAAAGTAGATCAAACTATGTTTATAAAACAAGATAAAAAGGATATTTTAATAATACAAGTTTATGTAGATGACATCATTTTTGGTTCAATGTACGAAAAATTATGTCAAGAATTTTCGAATATTATGACAAGAGAATTTGAAATGTCACATATGGGAGAACTTTCATATTTTCTTGGATTACAAATCAAAAAATTAAATAACGGAATTTTTATTAATCAAGAAAAGTATCGTAATAATCTAATAAATCTTTTTGGTATGGAAAATACTTCTGCTAAACCAACACCTATGAGTACTACGGTACATCTCGATCGACAAAAAACTATATCAAAGTATGATTGTAAGGTGCACGATTTCAAGCAAATCCCAAAGAATCACATTTGCGAGCAGTGAAACGTATTTTGCGCTACTTAAGCAAAACTAAAGACTACGGCCTGTTTTACCCGAAAGAATATCCATTTGAGCTAGTATCATATAGTGATGCTGACTTTGGAGGATGTTGAACGGATCGAAAGAGTACAAGTGGTACATGTCATTTCATTGGACAATCTTTAGTATCGTGGTTTAGTTAGGAACAAAATTGTGCTTCACTTTGGACGTGTGAAGTAGAATATATTTTTGCTGCTTTGGCATGTGCTCAAGTAATATATATGCAACAAACACTTTAATATTTTGGTATAAATCTATCTAAACCAACAATTTATTGTGATAATACAAGTGCTATAAATTTATCAAAAATCCAATAAACCATTCAAGAAGTAAACATATTGACATCTAACATCATTTTCTTCGCGATAACATAGAAAAAGGTGATATCTTTCTTGATTTTGTATCATCAGAAAATCAAGTTGCATACATATTTACTAAACCTTTAAATGAAAATATATTTCTTAAATTAAGACGTGAACTAGGAATTATGTCATTACATGATTTATAGTTTGATATTAAAGTATAAATAAAATAAAATAAATAAAAATATAATTGTACAAAAATTGGAGATGATGGCACTAAAACTCTGCACTGATGGGAGATAGCCATATGACTATCCAATATTCTATTTTTATTAATTGCATTAAGACCTTTCTTTCTGTTTTATATGTGGTATTAATCTTTTATACCTTTTCACCTTACAAACTTTTAACTATTTATAACATTTAGATAAGATAAAAATATTGGCCGAAGTTTAAAGATTAATATTAACCAAAAAAATTCAACTTCAGAAATAGCAAAAGAAATCAATATATGTACATGAAGAGAATATTCTAAAAATCATATAACACTAACATCCATTTACTTATAAAATGTCATCTCAAGAAAATTCCGACCTCTCATCAACTGTTTTTAGCACTCCGACTTCGGATTTGTCAAATAAATCAACTCCACTATATGTTCCAGTTAAGATTACTCCATCTTCTAATCACCATACTGGATATACCCAAAACGGCAAACGAGCTAGAAGAAACTTAGAATTTGGATCACCTTCTACCAAGGAGAAAATCGATGATATTCATCACTACTGGTGTGAAACTTTAAGTATACAACATGAGATGTATTATGAGCAAAAACACCATGGAAGACGTTTAAATTTTCTTGAACAATTTGCTCTAAAATTCTATGGAACGACTCGTAAACAAGGTGTGCACAATCCAACTCCTCAACGACCTCACACATCTCCAAATTCTTGGGATCAAGGTGCTAACCGTAATACTTAGCCTTTTATTAATCCAATACGAGATAACACCAAAGTTGAACCAAGCTCGTTTGAAATTTCCTCTTCAGACGAATCTAAGACTTCAGAAAAATAAAGTCTACATTTTCATAAATTTATGTTCATGAAATTGATATTGTAATTTGTATGTATAATATGTTTGTTGAAATAAAATTATATTCTTTTAGGAATAAAGCTCTCAAACAAATATATATATGGCACTGATTGTTAACCAAAATAGAATTGATTGAAAATAGGCTAACCTCAAAAATTCAACAGATTCAACTGACTGAATATTCAAGCATATAAAAAAATTTCTCTGAATTCAACCGACTGAATCATGCAAATTTTGAACTGTTTTCTTGCGGGTTAAAATTTTTGCAACTCAGCCAACTGACCAAGCCCATTCAGCCGGCTGACCTGAAGGGTTTCAGTTTTTTAAAATAGTCTAGAATGTTCCCCAACAAACCAATTCAAATTCAAATCTTTCTTATTAATAAAACTTACCTATTCACCCCTTCTCTACCTACCTTCTACTTAGAAAAATAAATCCTTTTGTATCTTTCTTCATTTTTCAAACTATAACATTGTAACGACCTGACATTTCGAACCATTCAAATCGACAATCATCCACTCATGTCAGACTTGAATTGCTCAAAACAACAGATAGTTAATTTATATTTGGAAAAACTTAGCATATACAGTAAATAAATAATCACAGGATCACAGACACTGAGTATTACAACAATAAGCAGCGGAATAGATAAATAGTAGTTCATGAAGTTACTATATAAACATCAGAGTTTTAAAAAAATAAAACAGAAATCTCAAATACAGAGTAGTCTCAAATACAAAAGTAACTAACGAGACTGAACATAATTAACTGGAAATAATAGAAGGCTGAACATATATAACACAGATCTTCAAGCAAAGCTCTAAGCTCCAAAGGTGAGTCTCAAATGCTGTGACACTCAGTCTGACCTGTGCATAAAGCAAAACACAAAACACTCGAGTCAGGATTAACATTCTTATACCAGTAAATTCAACTCAAATGAAATGTCAAGTGAAATACAAAAGAACTTAAAGGATTTTTAGGATTCCCATCCTCTAAGGATCCATTAAACTATCTACATACATAGTACAGTACGCTACATCGATAATGTCTAAATTAAAGTAAACTATTAAAATAGCGTTAAAGTATTACCCATATCTCCTTGAACACATTTTATATATTCCCGTAGTTTATACAGATAATATAAGCTCCACCAAACCGATGGTTTACTCAAGGAGTACTCTATAGGTACGGTACAAAATAAACTCGTAGAGGGCACGATAAGGCATGTGACAAGGCACGCGAGGCAATGCCAGGGTAGGATTCTACCGTTTGCACTCCCGGACTAGTGGTAACGCATAGCGGTTACTACCGCCCACCTCGAGACACACTCCCAAATCAAAGGTGCACTCAATCAAATCACAAAGTAATAGAATGGTATCGAAGAAATGTGCCCGATCGAAAGAGCGACCTCACTTTGGCCCTGTATAGCTCCTGTTTTAGCCACATCAAGCTGACTCGTGGGAGTCAGGGCTATGTTAATACCTCATACAGAATCGTCGTCAACCATCCTACTTCGTTCTGGGATCTCCACCACGTACACATTTGTTAAAGTGGGTTTCGTTATTGGCAGAGAGTATGACAATATCTGATCTCGGTCTCTTTAACAACCAAATGCTTATTTCACACCGTGGTCATTTTATATTTCAAAAAGTTCATAATTCATATCAAAATATTATATTTATTTCAAAATCATATCACTTTCGAAATCGTATTCAATTTCGAAATCTTAACAACAAATTAGTTTATACCATCATATCAAAATATTTGCATTTAAATCCATTAAATCCGAATCATAACAGTTCCAACTTAAATAGTTTAAATATTGAAAATAGTTTATATATATTGAAATAGTTATAAATTAAAATAGTTTATATATTTTAAAAAAGGTTATAGATTAAAATAGTTTATAAATTAAAATAGTTTATGTATTAAAATATATATCGAAATAGTTTCAAGTTTTAATTGTTCTTCCAATTCCACAAATCAATTCAAATTAACTTTAGTTCCAAAATTCAATTTAAATCAATCTCGGTTCCACAATTTCAATTTAAAAAGGTTAAAGGTTAAATTAAAGTTCTCATTATAACCATTTTTAATTTATATCGATTTCACTTTCAAATTTGAATTACAAATTTAAACCACTTCCAATTCAATAGGTTTCAATATTTAAATATTCAAACAATTCACAATAATTCAATTTGATAAATTTCATTTAAACTTCAAAATTCAATTTTAATCTTATCTAAAATTTGAAACATTCACTTAATCACTTGTAATAACATTTAAATAAAATCTCAAATTACAAATTTAAATCAATATTAAATATTCCACTTCAATTTTATTTAAATTTGAAAATATTCATTTAAACACCTTTAGTCAAAACCCGGTTATCAAGTTATAAAATCATATCTTTAAAATCTCAAAATTTATAAGTTTTCAAAACAGTTTTTATTAAATACAATTCTTAAATAAATAAAATTTCAAATCAATTTCAATTTAACTTTCCAACTTTATTTATTAAAGTTAATACAAACTCTATTTAAAATATTAAAATATATTTTTAAATATATTTTTAAATATATTTTATATAGTTAAATTAAATTTTTAATAAATTTTATTATATTAAATCTTATTATTATTAAATCTATTTTAAATCTTATTTTATATATTTAAAAAATAATAAAGTTATAAGAAAAAATTTATAATTTATAATTTAAAACTTAACTTATAATTTTAAAATTACTAAAACATATAATTTTAAAAATCTAAATATTTCACATATTTTAAAATTAAAATATCTTTATGTTATAGTTTAAAAATCAATCTTTTTTTAAATCAATATTTATTAAACCGCATATATTTTCTTCTCAAAATTCAGGAAATCATTTAAAAATAGACCAACGGTGTCCGTATATAGTTTTATATCCTATGGTCAAGTGATACAGATATTTATCATTTCAATCCGCAATTTAAAATTTAATATTTATGGGTATATATCATTTTAACCCGCAATCCCAAAAATTTCAAATTCAATAAAAATCGCTTGGGTTTATCATTTCAACGCATAATGATTTTTCCCTAATCTATAATATCAGATATGTATCATTTCAACCCATAGGGATTTCCTAAACTAACATGGAACTTGCAGTGTGAGAACAATATAATAATAATAATAATATAAAATAGCATAAAATATCAATAGCAATTATGGTCATAATTAACAATTTAAATATAATATATACAACAGGTTATGGTGTCATATGTCATAGGTAAACAGTTACAGATAATGGCATATCATATTTAACAATTAAATAACTAACAATTCAAATTTAACAGCATATTTCAATAGTCATTTCATGTGAATTAAATTTACTAAATATAAGAATGTTAATCGTGAGTGATTGCTCACCTTCCGAGGCTGGAGAAATAACAAGAATAAGATGCGATGAATCCCAATACAAATTCCAAAGCACGGCACGATGAACATGAATTCGACGAGCAAAGCTGATAGCTTGGAATTGATGAGAACGAATCAAAACAATCTTGATATAAACTAAAACAAAATATATATTATATTATTAAATTTTTTTCTTAAAATCAATATTCAATTTAAACACATATCAAAATAAAATCTTTTATATATTATTTTCAAATCATTATTTCTTTCCAAAATTTCAAATAAATATTTAACCATATTTTATACATATAAGAGTTATTACAAAATCTACTTTAAAATAATGGTATACATTGTGAATAAACGTTTAAAACATATAATATGCAATATATAATATAAATGTTTAACTTATAACATAACATAATATATATATATATATATAAATAGGCATGGTTGACAAAGATGATCAACTTCATTTTAGCAAGACATTTATTATATTAAAACTCATATTGCAACTCACCTAATATCAAAATCAAAATCATATATCAAAACTCATATCATTGGAAAATGAAAACTTATATAAAACTAACCTCATTATTAATTTAATACATACAAAACAGAGAATATGGGCTGCACGAATGGACTTTAGAGGGTTGTTAGAGGAGGAATGAGCTGCTAGAGGGTAAGCAAGACGGAGACTGGAGGAAAGGAGATGGTTGATGGAAAGAGCGTAGGCAGTCAGAGTGTGGCGATGTTGAAAACATCGTTCACTGATGAAGTACACGGTCATATATATAATTAAGCTTCTCAACATTTTTTTCTATAAAAGAAGAGTGCACGGCCAGGGAAGAGAGCTGTTATGCGAAGTGGTGGCGACAGTCAAGGGGATGCAAGCAAGGTTGCTGTTCGACAGAGGAAGTTTGCTGAGAAAGGTGGCAGCAAGATTGAGGAGGTCAGAGGCAACTGCATGGTGGTTCGTGGGAGCATGGAAGGTCGGTGGGAAGCGGAAGGAAGCAGAGTGGAGTTGCCATTCAGGCACGGAGGGAGGCAAGGCGTGAGGTCCATGGAGGAAACTTGGTGGCGGTGGCTGTGCTTATATGCCACGGCTGTAGGGGTTTAGGAGGGGATGGGTGGAGGTTATCAGGGAAGTGGAAGGCGGCCGGTGAGGTCGGAGAGCCGGAGCAGGTTGGCATTGGAGTTGTAGGCGAAATAAGGTGATGAGAAGGTGGCATATCTTTGGCCAAAGAAAATATAGAAGCAATATATATATTTTTCAATGAACCAGAGGAGAGGGACGCTCAGGTAGACAGTGCTCCGGTGGGGTTTGAACTGGTGGTAGGAGGCGTTTGGGCGAAGGGGTGGGAGGTGCGGCTGATGGCTTCGGTCAAAATGAATACGAGCAGGGATCTCAATGGAAAAGGATGAAAACTTCTCTGGCAATTATATGAAGGCTCATATATGTGCGAATGCTCTACTTTTTTTATATTCTTTTTTTAGTATGCACGACATGATATGAAGGAAGAGGAGAATGAATCAAGGAACCGGAATTTAATGTAATGAATGGAATAGCAATAGTTAGGGGATAACAAAAGTCAGAAGTTGGATTTTCTAGAATAACTGATGGCTATTCGTTTGCACGACGGGAAATGAAAAGACACAACGAAACCAAAGGTCTCAAATACGAAACTGATACGGTTCATTGTTTTGTTGATTTCACCGCGTAATGGACAACGAAATGTACATATGAATATACTGCGGAGATCAGTACGACAAGATGAAAAGAATGGTACACAGATATCAACGATACAATCATCCTATCAAAAGTAGATATTCGCTGCCAAAACTGCTGCTAAAACGCTGAAAATAAGATAAATGGAGCTAGAGCAGTTCAAATTTGGCGAAATGAAATACAACGTCTCACTCGGAAAATGGTTTATAAATTTATTATATAAAAATATTCAATTTTCGAAAATATTTAATTTTCATCAATTTAACTGATTTTAAATTGAAATTGAAAATTACACAACATAACTAACTTACATGTTTTTCAATAAAAAATTACCATTTGTTATGTTTAAATAGACGTATTTCAAATATCAAATTTTCATTTCTAAACTTATTATTTATTTTTTACGAAAAATTTAGTTAATTACGTTATAAAAATCATTAAATTTTACGGGTCATTACACTCTTCTCTACCCAAAACTTTTCGTCCTCGAAAAGGAAAGAGATGAGAGAATAGAAGCAACAGAAGAAAAGATAGATTCGCAATACATAGTATCAGATCAATAATTAATTCTAAACCATATATATTTCATTAGTTTTAAATTGATTAATATTCAACAAATTTGGTTTCAGTCTGTAACGACCCGTATTTTTAACACTTTAAAAATACGAATTAAAATGAAAATTTTGGATAAAAATCCGAAGGAAATAAAATTTTGTGTTGTTAAATGTGAATTACAAGTTAAAATACAAAATTGAATTCTGAAATAACTTATTTGTAATTTAAATATGGATGTTAACTTGTAGTGAATGTAAATAATGAATTGAATTTGATTGTAAACCAAATTGGTTATGATTGTAAACAAAGAATAAATAAAATGGTAGATTTAATAATGGAAGTTTATGTTATTGAAACTAATATAAATAAATGTAACTTAATATTACAGTTGATTGAAAGCAGATAATAACTGAAACTGTAATTCGATAAATATGTTAACTTGTAATTGAACGTAAGTAAAGATTTAAATTTGAATGTAACAGGTAATTGAATTGAATTGAATTTGATTGTAAACAACGAAATAAATAAAATGTTACATTTAATATTGAAGTTATAATATGGAAATCAACGTAAATGAATGTAATTTAATATTACTGTGAATTTAAATAAGATGATAGCTGAAGAAAATGAAAGTAAATAAATTATAAACTATTGATAATAATGTATAAGTAAATGGTTGATTCAGTAATGAAAGTGTAAATCGAAATAAAAGAATTCATTGGAATAAAAAAAAACTTGAATTTGAATTACAATATAATCGAACGCTGAATCGAATATAATCTTTTATATTGGATTTATAATGGAAAACTGCATTGTAGAAGATTGTTAATTACTGTGAAATAAAAAATGGGATTTGTGAACAATTGAAATTTGATTTAAAAGTTAATAATTTAAATTGAGAATTTTATATTGAAATTAAACAGTTGAATAATTTATTTTTCGAATATTGGATTTAATTAGACAATTAAATCAATAATTTAATAAGTTAAATTTCAGAAATAATTGTAAATCGAGTTGAATATGATTGAAACTGATTTGTAAAATTTTATCTTATCATATTGGAGTTATAGTAATGTTATAGAACTTTTAAAATTGAATTTAAAGTTAATTTGTGAAAATTGAATATTTTAATATTTAATTATCGATTGGAAAATAGCCATTTTTCGAACCGTCTCAGAATTGAACGAAACTAGTTCCATTGGATCCGTAATAGTTTGTTATTGTCGAATTTCAATTTTCGTAGCAATCGGAGTTATCGTTTGACCGTGGCAGCTCGAAACGCATCGAATTGTTTTTAATATTAATTCGGCGAGAGAAAATAGTCATTTTTCAAAAAGTCTCGGATTTCGACGAAACTAGTTTCATCGGATCCATAATGTGATATTGTTGTATGGTTTCGAATTTCGTGTCAATTGGATTTACCGTTTGTCCGGGGCAAGTCAAAACGCATCGAAATCGGTTTAAATCGGTTTAATTTAAAACTGATCGTTTTTCTCCGTAACTCGCACGGAGGACCGAATTAGCCTCCGAAACATATTCCATTGTGTTCGGAACGTGGGGTAAACCTTAGAAACGCCAGCCGGCACGCTTCGTTTGGAGTTCGTTCGAAAATCTTGTTAAATTTGAAATAATATTAAATAATTTGTTATACACGAATATATACACGCGTTTGCTTTGTGAAACCCTAATTCTCTAAGCCACCCGCGACTCTTTTGTTCAATGGCCAGAAAACGTTCTCGTTCTTCCTCAAATATCTCCAAATCCATACGTTTTCAAGCCTCAACTTCAACTGCAATATCGTAGAGGGTGACGAGCTCTTCGATCCATATGGCTGTGATCATCATCGGAGCATCGTAGGAGGCGCAACTGGCCAGGGAAGTCACGCCGTTCAACCTCGTGATGCGCGCAATTGGTGGCGCCGGATGTTGCCGCACTTGGCACGCACGTCGAAGGAGGTGAGGGCTACAAGGTGACGCTATCTGATCGAGTTGTATGTCGACGTGGTTGTCGCGGGTTAAAGCCCTAGGGCCGGCTCGGTTGGGTAATTCGCGTACGTGAGTTACGCGTTGGGGAAGAAGACACAAATCACGGCCACGATCTGCTCAAGCATGTAATAGACGGCTGGATTTGATTAGGGTAGGATTTGAATAATAAAAATATATATTATTTATATTTAAAATCGAGTAACTTTGTAATGCTATATCTCGGTCATACGAGGTTGGAATTCGACGAAACCAGTCGCGCTGGAATTGTATTGCCGAGCACTACGCGATGAAATTGGATTGGAGTTGATTGGAGTAAGTGAAAATTCGGGTAGAATTAAACGCGCGTTTAATTTTATTCGAAATAAAAGCTGGAACAGAACAGAAAATCAAGGTGAGTGTTTTATAACGCTCACAACGTACTAAATATCTCTATGCTAGTTAAATTTGACATTATGAAGTGTTACGATTTTATTTGTCGCTGTTTGATAAATTTAATTGTCATATAGATTGTCATCGAATTTAATGTTAGAAATTAAAAATTGACAGTCAAATTGAAATCAAAATTTAATTGCGATTAAATTACCTGATATTGATAACTATGAAATTGCTGTGAATTGTATTGTCTATTGGATGATTTATTTCGATGGATGCTATTGGTTGATATTTAATTGTTTGGATGTTTATTTTCTTATATATATCCTGTGATACATATGACACTGTGATCGGTTAAGTGATATATATTCATCCCTAAAATTTAACTGAAATAAATAATCACTTGGCCATAGGATAGAAAATTATATACGGACACCGGGTTGGCTAAATTAATTGATTTTAAAGGTTGTTTTGAAATTATTTAAATAAATTGATTTTAAGAAAAAAATCCAAATTATGGAAATGGAATTATTTTGAATTGGAGCTTGAAATGTTGGAATTTAAACTTGATAAACGAAATTGTTTAATTAATCGAAGTTTAGTTTTTAATTAAAAATTGGAATACGGCATAAATTTTCGGAAGTTGATTTGTTTTAAAGATTGGACTTTTATTCGAACTTTGAATATTTCTAAGAAAATTTATATGAAATGATATTTCAGGTTTGAGTTTAGAATTGAAATTTGGATTCAAAAATTTGGTATTGAAAGTAAATTTGATTTAATGTTTAAATCGATATTTTGGAATTGGAAATTGATTTGAAATTGGAAATTGAAAGTGAACGGGATTTGTTTATTGGGATCGAAATTTATATGGAATCAAAATTTATTCAAGTTGAAATCGGAATTGAATCGATTAAATCGAAATGGAAATTGAGATTGATTTGGGTAGGAAATTGGGAAGTTGACCGGTTTGACTCTGGAATTGTTTTTAATGAATATTTTAGTATGAATGATTTAAAATCTATATTCTTTAAATATTGAAATTATTTTGATTTTTCAAACTGTTTTACTATATAAACCATTTTTATATTCAAATTATTTTCGACTAAACTATTTAAATATTTTCTATTAAACTATTTTTAACTATTTAAATATCTTCTATTAAACTATTTTAACTATTTTAATTAGTTAAACTACTTTTAAACTACTTAAAACTATTTTCTAAAATTTTCAAGCTGGTCAATAAGGTGAATTGTTTATATTTAAATCTCAAATTTAAATACGAATTGGGTTAAATGAAGTTGCAACCTAAATTGAAATTCGAAATGATTTTGAAATCGAAATGAGATATTGAGGCGAAATGATTTTGAAATGAAATCGTATACTTTGAGTAGATATGATGATTTGGAAAAGGCTTTTATTTTGAAGCGAATATGATATTTTGATAATCAATTATGAATTGATTTTGAAAATGTAAAAGAGCCATCGGTGTAATAATACGTAGTTATTAAAGAGACCGGGATCGGATATGGACATACTCTCTATCGATACCGAAAACCACTTTAATAACTAGTATACGCGGAGTGTAGATCCAGAACGAAGTGGATGGTTTGATGAACGCGTTGATTGAAGAAAGAGAACAATATTGGATGACCCCTGACATGACTAAAACAGGAGCCGCGCCGGGCCATTGAGGTTCGCCACCTCTAGCGGACACACTTCTTCGATACCATGTCTATTACATTTGTGATTCGATTTGGGTGCACCCCTTGATTTGGGAGTGTTGTTTCGCGGTGTTGGGGTAGTAGCTGCTATGCCCAACATCAGTCCGGATCACGCAACTACTAGTATCCTAGTTGGTATTGCCTCATGTACCTTGTCATACTGATTATCCTATTCGCGACCACTACGATTTTGGTTTGTACCTTTAGTATATGGATTGCCCTCTGGTGACTTCCGGTTTTGGGGAAACTACGGTCTTGTATATACTCTTGGGAATAAAAAATGTGTTAAGGGTGGAATGGGCCATGACTTAACGCTATTTTAATACTTTTACTTTAATGTAGATATATTATAATAGCGTATTGTACTACATAGTAGATAGTTTAACGGATCCTTGAGAGATGGAAAATCCCGTAACATCTCTTAAGTTATTGCACTCACGTTGACACTGGGTAGGAGATGTCAAACCCCGTAAACATCTCTGACGCCGTCACACTCATATTTCTTATTCGATTTGACTTACATGAGATATTTTAGTCCTGACTCGAGTGTTTTGTCTTTTCATTTCGCTCGGGTCAGCCTGAGCATTTCAGATAAGGTTGAAGATCTATTCTGGAGGACGAAGACGAAGTTTGGTATTATATCATTTGTATTCTACTACTGTATTATTTTTCCGATGCATTATTGTATTATCTCTGATATGTATGTAACTCTGATTTATGATGTATAATAATAATCAAATTTATTTATTTAACAGCTTCATGAACTGTTATTTTATTATTATATCTTGTTCCTTCCGCTGCGAGATTCTGAGTTTGTTTCTGTTCTTTCTTTTCTTTTCTTATTTAACCCCATTAACCATCCGCCCTTTTGAATGGTTTAGAATCGGCATGTGTGTCTGATTTGCCGATTTAAACTGTCCAAAAAGGCGGGTCGTTACAGTTGGTATCAGAGCTTTGGTTTAGATTACCTGAGCTCTAGTGGGGAATAACTCGTTGAAATAGGGTTGAAACCTATGAATGAGTTTGAGTGTATATGAGAGAGCATACTTGTTATTTGCTATAAAATGGTTTTATATTGTGTTGATTTGTTCCGTTGAGTATTTATAAATTCTGGTCGGTACATGGGACGCCATGGCATCGATAGAGATTTCTAAACACTCGAATAGGACAAACTGACATAATATCGTTTTGAATTATATTTTATATAAATATTATTATGAATATATAAATTTTGATTGTATTGGTTGGTAGGAGATGATAATATTAGATTATCGTCGTCAATTGGTTGACTTGTCAATATTTCTAAATTATTGACAAATGAGAAAAAAAAATGAATTTGGGAAATATAATTGAAAATGGAATTAAATGAATATGATTTTGGATTTGAGAATATAAATTCCAATGTTTGAAATTTGTTGCAAATGGTTTGAAAATAATATACATATTATATGAAGGAAACTCGAATAGGAAAGATTTTAAATGACTTTGAAATGAAATAAGTGATGTATGCCCCACTTGACGTTTGGAAAATAAGTTTCGGTAATGTGTGCACGCATTATCGACGTTTATTTTTCAAGAGTCCGAGTGGGGGAGACCACTAAATGTTTTCTGTACTCTTCGAATAAACTAGAAATTGAAATTTTTCTAAAATATGAAATAGAATTTAAAGGTTAAAATGAAAATTTAAATTGTAATAGTAAACCTTAATGTGATAAATAATAAATTGAAGATTTGTTAAATAAGCTCAACACTAGAATTTAATGAAAATAAGTTGTATATTATCAACTGCACTAAATTTGCATAACCATAACTTACCTAATATTTAAAAGTTTAAAATGCATATTTTGATAAGTAAGTAAAAAAAAAATATACAAGTATGATAGTGTAAATAAAATGTGAAGATCAAATTGATAGTTGCAAATATAAAAGAAATTCAAATTGAAAAATGAATAATATATACTTAGTTGATGGTATGAAATTTAATTTGAACAAGCAAAATTATTGAATTAAATCAATGAGGAAAACAAGTAAAGTGAATTATGGAATTTGATATAATTCAAACAAAGTAAATGAATTGAGTAAACTTGATTTGTTTGGAAATGAATAAACCAATTGAGACAAATAAAAGAAATTGATTGACTTGGTGGTAAATTTGGTATGGACGTTAATGTTGTTGTGCTTTGGTTGTAGATGGATGTTAGGTGAGTAAATATGATTCATAATGTAATGGAATTGAATAAATGGAATAAAAATTTAAGTAATTAAATTCAATTTGTAGTAAGGTGATGTTGAATATAATTGAATTCAATTTAATGTGAAGCAAAATTGTCTTGAGTTAAAATGTGGAGGTAATAAAGTGAATAAACCGGAAAACGAATTTAATGTAAACTTATTTCATAAAAATATAAAAGAAATTAACAACTTTGGGTTATTGCTTGATTTTCTGTAAACTTTAAATTGGATAGTTTGTATTTGTAATAACAAACAAATGTAGAAATCTAAAATTGTCCGGTATGTGCTGAAACTAAAAGTACCATAACTTTTAAATGAATAATCGGAATTTGATGATCTTGGACTTTTCGGAAAGCTTAGAATCTGTAGCACGACTTTTGTTTAGAGTATTTCAGAAAATTCATTCGTTTACTAGGTTAAAAATATAAATGTCTATCGCTGTCCTGTGTATGAATAAGCAAAACCAATAGCATTTGACCTTAGTATTTATGACATAACTTTTTACTGGTTTATCGGATTTTCATGATCTTGTACTTTCTGAAAACCTCAGAACCTATGCTCCAACTTTTGTTTTAGAAGCCTTGCATTTTGCTGAATTTTAGAAGGTCGAAAGTGTGCGTGAAGGTCGCTGACCTGCACGGACCTGAAACGTATTCCCGTAGTAAAACGGCCGTAACTTTTGAACGGATAGTCCGAATTAGACGATTTTGGACATTCCGGAAACCCTGAAACAAATGCTACAACTTTTGTTTAGATTAGCTTGCAAAATTCTGTCGTTTGGTTGGCTAAAAAATAGAATCTATTTGCTGTCCTGAACACAAAATTTTCAGTTTGGAAGTTAATATGTTATGTATATGTTGTATATGGCAAGTATATTGATCTATCATTATATGCATGGTTCTAACCTGGTTATTGAGTATTTTAATAGGTAGAAAGGGGTTGCGCTCCACTTCCGAAACCTGTTTCTGCGCTAAATGCAAATGTAAGTAAAAATTTGCTAGTAAACGCTAATAAAGGTATACGTATTCGGATTATTTATCGTATTTGGGTTATATATATATTGTTTTCCCCATATATGGGATGCCTCATTATTTGAATGAGATGTATATCGATTATATTTGTTATATTTGTAAGGGAAATATTTTCCCGATCGAACCGCGCAAAGGAGATGCTGCCGAAATTTTCCGTAAATCTGAGTGTTAGAAAATTTTTGAAACTTTAAAACCTATAATCTATTTTCTAAATGTTAATAGGGTTTATAGGTATATAAGATGATAATAACTATTACCCCGTTCCTTTTCGAGGACGAAAAGTTTTAAGTGGGAGAGAATGTAACGACCCGTATTTTTAACACTTTAAAAATACGAATTAAAATGAAAATTTTGGATAAAATCCGAAGGAAATAAAATTTTGTGTTGTTAAATGTGAATTACAAGTTAAAATACAAAATTGAATTCTGAAATAACTTATTTGTAATTTAAATATGGATGTTAACTTGTAGTGAATGTAAATAATGAATTGAATTTGATTGTAAACCAAATTGGTTATGATTGTAAACAAAGAATAAATAAAATGGTAGATTTAATAATGGAAGTTTATGTTATTGAAACTAATATAAATAAATGTAGCTTAATATTACAGTTGATTGAAAGCAGATAATAACTGAAACTGTAATTCGATAAATATGTTAACTTGTAATTGAACGTAAGTAAAGATTTAAATTTGAATGTAACAGGTAATTGAATTGAATTGAATTTGATTGTAAACAACGAAATAAATAAAATGTTACATTTAATATTGAAGTTATAATATGGAAATCAATGTCAATGAATGTAATTTAATATTACTGTGAATTTAAATAAGATGATAGCTGAAGAAAATGAAAGTAAATAAATTATAAACTATTGATAATAATGTATAAGTAAATGGTTGATTCAGTAATGAAAGTGTAAATCGAAATAAAAGAATTCATTTGGAATAAAAAAAAACTTGAATTTGAATTACAATATAATCGAACGCTGAATCGAATATAATCTTTTATATTGGATTTATAATGGAAAACTGCATTGTAGAAGATTGTTAATTACTGTGAAATAAAAAATGGGATTTGTGAACAATTGAAATTTGATTTAAAAGTTAATAATTTAAATAGAGAATTTTATATTGAAATTAAACAGTCGAATAATTTATTTTTCGAATATTGGATTTAATAAGACAATTAAATCAATAATTTAATAAGTTAAATTTCAGAAATAATTGTAAATCGAGTTGAATATGATTGAAAATGATTTGTAAAATTTTATCTTATCATATTGGAGTTATAGTAATGTTATAGAACTTTTAAAATTGAATTTAAAGTTAATTTGTGAAAATTGAATATTTTAATATTTAATTATCGATTGGAAAATAGCCATTTTTCGAACAGTCTCAGAATTGAACGAAACTAGTTCCATTGGATCCGTAATAGTTTGTTATTGTCGGATTTCAATTTTCGTAGCAATCGGAGTTATCGTTTGACCGTGGCAGCTCGAAACGCATCGAATTGTTTTTAATATTAATTCGGCGAGAGAAAATAGTCATTTTTCAAAAAGTCTCGGATTTCGACGAAACTAGTTTCATCGGATCCGTAATGTGATATTATTGTATGGTTTTGAATTTCGTGTCAATTGGATTTACCGTTTGTCCGGGGCAAGCCAAAACGCATCGAAATCGGTTTAAATCGGTTTAATTTAAAACTGATCATTTTTCTCCGTAACTCGCACGGAGGACCGAATTAGCCTCCGAAACATATTCCATTGTGTTCGGAACGTGGGGTAAACCTTAGAAACGCCAGCCGGCACGCTTCGTTTGGAGTTCGTTCGAAAATCTTGTTAAATTTGAAATAATATTAAATAATTTGTTATACACGAATATATACACGCGTTTGCTTTGTGAAACCCTAATTCTCTAAGCCAGCCGTGACTCTTTTGTTCAATGGCCAGAAAACGTTCTCGTTCTTCCTCAAATATCTCCAAATCCATACGTTTTCAAGCCTCAACTTCAACTGCAATATCGTAGAGGGTGACGAGCTCTTCGATCCATATGGCTGTGATCATCATCGGAGCATCGTAGGAGGCGTAGCTGGCCAGGGAAGTCACGTTGTTCGACCTCGTGATGCGCGCAATTGGTGGCGCCGGATGTTGCCGCACTTGGCCCGCACGTCGAAGGAGGTGAGGGCTACAAGGTGACGCTATCTGATCGAGTTGTATGTCGACGTGGTTGTCGCGGGTTAAAGCCCTAGGGCCGGCTCGGTTGGGTAATTCGCGTACGTGAGTTACGCGTTGGGGAAGAAGACACAAATCACGGCCACGATCTGCTCAAGCATGTAATAGACGGCTGGATTTGATTAGGGTAGGATTTGAATAATAAAAATATATATTATTTATATTTAAAATCGAGTAACTTTGTAATGCTATTTCTCGGTCATACGAGGTTGGAATTCGACGAAACCAGTCGCGCTGGAATCGTATTGCCGAGCACTACGCGATGAAATTGGATTGGAGTTGATTGGAGTAAGTGAAAATTCGGGTAGAATTAAACGCGCGTTTAATTTTATTCGAAATAAAAGCTGGAACAGAACAGAAAATCAAGGTGAGTGTTTTATAACGCTCACAACGTACTAAATATCTCTATGCTAGTTAAATTTGACATTATGAAGTGTTACGATTTTATTTGTCGTTGTTTGATAAAATTTAATTGTCATATAGATTGTCATCGAATTTAATGTTAGAAATTAAAAATTGACAGTCAAATTGAAATCAAAATTTAATTGCGATTAAATTACCTGATATTGATAACTATGAAATTGCTGTGAATTGTATTGTCTATTGGATGATTTATTTCAATGGATGCTATTGGTTGATATTTAATTGTTTGGATGTTTATTTGCTTATATATATCCTGTGATACATATGACACTGTGATCGGTTAAGTGATATATATTCATCCCTAACATTTAACTGAAATAAATAATCACTTGGCCATATGATAGAAAATTATATACGGACACCGGGTTGGCTAAATTAATTGATTTTAAAGGTTGTTCTGAAATTATTTAAATAAATTGATTTTAAGAAAAAAATCCAAATTATGGAAATGGAATTATTTTGAATTGGAGCTTGAAATGTTGGAATTTAAACTTGATAAACGAAATTGTTTAATTAATCGAAGTTTAGTTTTTAATTAAAAATTGGAATACGGCATAAATTTTCGGAAGTTGATTTGTTTTAAAGATTGGACTTTTATTCGAACTTTGAATATTTCTAAGAAAATTTATATGAAATGATATTTCAGGTTTGAGTTTAGAATTGAAATTTGGATTCAAAAATTTGGTATTGAAAGTAAATTTGATTTAATGTTTAAATCAATATTTTGGAATTGGAAATTGATTTGAAATTGGAAATTGAAAGTGAACGGGATTTGTTTATTGGGATCGAAATTTATATGGAATCAAAATTTATTCAAGTTGAAATCGGAATTGAATCGATTAAATCGAAATGGAAATTGAGATTGATTTGGGTAGGAAATTGGGAAGTTGACCTGTTTGACTTTGGAATTGTTTTTAATGAATATTTTAGTATGAATGATTTAAAATCTATATTCTTTAAATATTGAAATTATTTTGATTTTTCAAACTGTTTTACTATATAAACCATTTTTATATTCAAATTATTTTCGACTAAACTATTTAAATATTTTCTATTAAACTATCTTTAACTATTTAAATATTTTCTATTAAACTATTTTAACTATTTTAATTAGTTAAACTACTTTTAAACTACTTAAAACTATTTTCTAAAATTTTCAAGCTGGTCAATAAGGTGAATTGTTTATATTTAAATCTCGAATTTAAATACGAATTGGGTTAAATGAAGTTGCAACCTAAATTGAAATTCGAAATGATTTTGAAATCGAAATGAGATATTGAGGCGAAATGATTTTGAAATGAAATCGTATACTTTGAGTAGATATGATGATTTGGAAAAGGCTTTTATTTTGAAGCGAATATGATATTTTGATAATCAATTATGAATTGATTTTGAAAATGTAAAAGAGCCATCGGTGTAATAATACGTAGTTATTAAAGAGACCGGGATCGGATATGGACATACTCTCTGTCGATTCCGAAAACCACTTTAATAACTAGTATACGCGGAGTGTAGATCCAGAACGAAGTGGATGGTTTGATGAACGCGTTGATTGAAGAAAGAGAACGATATTGGATGACCCCTGACATGACTAAAACAGGAGCCGCGCCGGGCCATTGAGGTTCGCCACCTCTAGCGGACACACTTCTTCGATACCATGTCTATTACATTTGTGATTCGATTTGGGTGCACCCCTTGATTTGGGAGTGTTGTTTCGCGGTGTTGGGGTAGTAGCTGCTATGTCCAACATCAGTCCGGATCACGCAACTACTAGTATCCTAGTTGGTATTGCCTCATGTACCTTGTCATACTGATTATCCTATTCGCGACCACTACGATTTTGGTTTGTACCTTTAGTATATGGATTGCCCTCTGGTGACTTCCGGTTTTGGGGAAACTACGGTCTTGTATATACTCTTGGGAATAAAAAATGTGTTAAGGGTGGAATGGGCCATGACTTAACGCTATTTTAATACTTTTACTTTAATGTAGACATATTATAATAGCGTATTGTACTACATAGTAGATAGTTTAACGGATCCTTGAGAGATGGAAAATCCCGTAACATCTCTTAAGTTATTGCACTCACGTTGACACTGGGTAGGAGATGTCAAACCCCGTAAACATCTCTGACGCCGTCACACTCATATTTCTTATTCGATTTGACTTACATGAGATATTTTAGTCCTGACTCGAGTGTTTTGTCTTTTCATTTCGCTCGGGTCAGCCTGAGCATTTCAGATAAGGTTGAAGATCTATTCTGGAGGACGAAGACGAAGTTTGGTATTATATCATTTGTATTCTACTACTGTATTATTTTTCCGATGCATTATTGTATTATCTCTGATATGTATGTAACTCTGATTTATGATGTATAATAATAATCAAATTTATTTATTTAACAGCTTCATGAACTGTTATTTTATTATTATATCTTGTTCCTTCCGCTGCGAGATTCTGAGTTTGTTTCTGTTCTTTCTTTTCTTTTCTTATTTAACCCCATTAACCATCCACCCTTTTGAATGGTTTAGAATCGACATGTGTGTCTGATTTGCCGATTTAAACTGTCCAAAAAGGCGGGTCGTTACACAGTCCATTTTATTAAATCAATAAATATTCATTTATTCACATTTGATTGATTTCAATTCAAGGTATTTTCATTCAATTAATTTGCCTTCAATTTTTTAACATTTATTACAAAGATTTCTTTCAAAACAAAATTTATTTTATTTAACTCCTTTTTATAATCCATTTATCCTCAGTTAAGTTGATTCCACCTAAAAATTCAATTTCAACTATTCCTAGTTGAACTCTGAATGAAATTAAACATTATACAAATTTACCTTTTATTTACAACATTTCTATTAGGCAAAAATTTAGGTTGAACATTCTTATTATTTAAATTTCTTTTGTATAAACTTCAATTATAATTCACATTAACATTTCTATTAAGAAAATTTTCCTAGTTTAACTGTTTCAATTCCATTTCTCATTTTAGACACTCTAATTATTCAAAAATTTTGCTTCATTTCAAAATTGAAAACCATCATTTAATATAGGACTTAAGAGTTAATTTCCGGTTTCACTTCAAACAATTTTGAAATAAATGTTTACATATATATATATATATATATTATAAATCAAATTATACTCAAGAAATTCAAATCAAATCCATTTTCCAAAACAAAGTGTAGGAAGCTACTAAGTGGTCTCTCCACTTTGAGACTCAAAAATAAATGTTGATGATGCTACAGTCATCACCGAAATAATTTTCCAACGACAAAAGAATAGAGTACAGACTTACTTCTTTTAAAATTCTTTGGGGACAATTTCCATTCAAAAATACTATCAAATAATAATATTTTTCAAAACCTTGAAAACTAAATTTGAAAATCACCGGAAATTAAATTCTCAAATACTTAATTTAAATTCATTTTATTTACAAATCAGATTTATAAATCAAGAAGAATAGAGCTTTGGGTTGCTACAGTATCAAGAAGAATACGAACAAGAAAAGACGAGAATAAATTTTAGAACAAAGGGAAAGTTCCAAAATCCGAAAGAAATCCTAATCTAGGAGGATCCTAACGAAAAATTTCAAGCTCGAATGAAGATGATTCTATAATTGATTCTACTCATTCTAGGGTATTACTACCCTATCTCTAACGAGTTATTAATCCATATGCTAAGTTTGCCTAAACCAGAGCTCTGACATATGCTAAGTTTGCCTAAACCAGAGCTCTGATACCAACTGTCAAATCGACAATCATCCACTCATGTCAGACTTGAATTGCTTAAAACAACAGATAGTTAATTAATATTTGGCAAAACATAGCATATACAGTAAATAAATCAATCACAGAATAAAAGATACAGAGTATTACAACAATAAGCAGCGGAATGGATAAATAGTAGTTCATGAAGCTACTATATAAACATCAGAGTTTAAAACAAAATACAACAGAAATCTCAAATACAGAGTAGTCTCAAATACAAAAGTAATCGACAAGACTGAATATAAGAAACTGGAAATGACAGAAGGTTGAGCAGATATAAGACAGATCTTCAACCAAAGCTCCAAGCTCCAAAGGTGAGTCTCAAATGATGTGACACTCAGTCTGACCCGAGCATAAAGCAAAACACAAAACCCTCGAGTCAGGATTAACATTCTTATACCAGTAAATTCAACTCAAATGAAATGTCAAGTGAAATACAAAATAACTTAAAGGATGTTTGGGATTCCCATCCTCTAAGGATCCGTTAAACTATCTACATACCTAGTACAATAATACGCTACATAAATAATGTCTAAAGTAAAGTAAACTATTAAAATAGCGTTAAGGCATTACCCATATCCCCTTTAACACATTTTATATATTCGCATTGTCTATATAGATACTATAAGCTCCACCAAACCGATGGTTTACTCAGGGAGCACCCCATAGGTACGGTACAAAACAAACTCGTAGAGGGTGCAATAAGGCATGTGACAAGGCACGCGAGGCAATGCCAGGGTAGGATTCTACCGTTTGCACTCCCGGACTGTTGGTAACGCATAGCAGCTACTACCACACACCTCAAGACACATTCCTATATCAAAGGTGCACCCAATCAAATCACAAAGTAATAGAATGGTATCGAAGAAATGTGCCCGATCGGAGGAGCGACCTCACTTGTCCCGGTATAGCTCCTGTTTTAGCGACATCAAGCTGACTCGCGGTAGTCAGGGCTACGTTAATACCTCATACAGAATCGTCGCCTACCATCTTACTTCGTTCTGGGATCTCCACCACGTACACAGTTGTTAAAGTGGTTTTCTGTATTGGCAGAGAGTATGACAATATCCGTTCCCGGTCTCTTTAACAACCAAACGCTTATTTCACACTGTGGTCATTTTATATTTCAAAACAGTTCATAATTCATATCAAAATATTATATTTATTTCAAAATCATATCACTTTCAAAATCGTATTCATTTTCGAAATCTTAACAAAAAATTAGTTTAAACCATCATATCAAAATATTTGCATTTTAATCCATTAAATCTGAATCATAACAGTTCCAACTTAAATAGTTTAAATATTGAAAATAGTTTATATATATTGAAATAGTTATAAATTAAAATAGTTTATATATTTAAAAATAGGTTATAGATTAAAATAGTTTATATATTAAAATAGTTTATGTATTAAAATATATATCGAAATAGTTTCAAGTTTTAATTGTTCTTCCAATTCCACAAATCAATTCAAATCAACGTTAGTTCCAAAGTTCAATTTAAATCAATCTAGGTTCCACAATTTCAATTTAAAAAGGGTAAAGGTTAAATTCAAGTTCCCATTAGAACCATTTTTAATTTATATTGATTTCACTTTCAAATTTGAATTACAAATTTAAACCACTTCCAATTCAATAGGTTTCAATATTTAAATATTCAAACAATTCACAATAATTCAATTTGATAAATTTCATTTAAACTTCAAAATTCAACTTTAATCTTATCTAAAATTTAAAACATTCACTTAATTACTTTTAATAACATTTAAATAAAATCTCAAATTACAAATTTAAATCAATATTAAATATTCCACTTCAATTTTATTTAAATTTGAAAATATTCATTTAATCACCTTTAGTCAAAAACCGGTTATCAAGTTATAAAATCATATCTTTAAAATCTCAAAATTTATAAGTTCTCAAATCAGTTTTTATTAAATACAATTCTTAAACAAATAAAATTTCAAATCAATTTCAATTTAACTTTCCCACTTTATTTATTAAAGTTAATACAAACTCTATTTAAAATATTAAAATAAATTTTAAAATAAATATTTAACTATATTAGTTAAATTAAAATTTTATTATATTAAATCTTATTATTATTAAATCTATTTTAAATCTTATTTTATACATTTAAAAAATAATAAAGTTATAAGTAAAATTTTATAATTTACATTTTAAAACATAATTTTTTTTTGGCAAAGCCGACCGATTTTATAGTGGACGGTCCACTTTTTATTACGAACGTAATAAAACATTTTAAAACAGGAGCAAGGTAAAAGCACCTTAACTACTAATAATATGGAAAATACAGTGCAGGATTGTGACAGAGATGCCACAACTACTATAAATAACCTAAGGACTAGGTCTCCTATGAAGAGGAAGAAGCACCTTCGTCCGATAACCTCTAGGTAGATTCCACCAAAACTTTCCCAATAATTCGAGCAAAAGGGGGGAAAAGCACAGCAATACAAGGGTCATAATCCACAAAGCATACGAGTAAATAAACGATCGGTCCCAGCTAACATCATATAACATGACTTAACTTATAATTTTAAAATTTCCAAAACATATAATTTTAAAAATCTAAACCTTTCACATATTTTAAAATTAAAATATCTTTATGTTATAATTTAAAAATCAATCTTTTTTAAAAAATCAATATTTATTAAACCGCATATATTTTCTTCTTAAAATTCAGGAAATCATTTAAAAATAGACCAACGGTGTCCGTATATAGTTTTCTATCCTATGGTCAAGTGATACAGATATTTATCATTTCAATCCGCAATTTAAAATCTAATATTTATGGGTATATATCATTTCAACATTCAATCCCAAAAATTTCAAATTCAATAAAAATCACTTGGGTTTATCGTTTAAACCCATAACGATTTTTCCCTAATCTATAATATCAGGTATGTATCATTTCAACCCATAAGGATTTTCTAAACTAACAGGGAACTTGCAGCGTGAGAATAATATAATAATAATATAAAATAGCATAACATATAATGGCAATTATGGTCATAATTAATAATTTAAATATAATATATACAATAGGTTATGGTGTCATTTTTCATAGGTAAACAGTTACAGATAATGGTATATCATATTTAACAATTAAATAACTTAACAATTCAAATTTAACAGCATATTTCAATAGTCATTTCATGTGAATTAAATTTACTAAATATAATAATGTTAATTGTAAGTGATTGCTTACCTTTCGAGGCTAGAGAAATGACAAGAACAAGATGCAACGAATCCAAGCACAAATTCCAAAGCATGACGATGAACATAAATTCGACGAGCGAAGCTGGTAGCTTGGAATTGATGAGAATGAATCAAAACCATCTTGATATAAACTGAAACAAAATATATATTATATTATTAATTTTTTTTCTTAAAATCAATATTCAATTTAAACACATATCAAAATAAAATCTTTTATATATTATTTTCAAATCATTATTTCTTTCCAAAATTTTCAAATAAATATTTAAACATATTTTATACATATAAGAGTTATTACAAAATCTACTTTAAAATAATGATATACATTGTGAATAAACGTTTAAAACATATAATATGTAATATATAATATAACTGTTTAACTTATAACATATAATATATATAAATAGGCACGGCTGACAAAGATGATCAACTTCATTTCAGCAAGACATTTATTATATTAAAACTCATATTGCAACTCACCTTATATCAAAATCAAAATCAAATATCAAAACTCATATCATTGGAAAATGAAAACTTATATAAAACTAACCTCATTATTAATTTAATACATGCATAACAGAGAATATGGGCTGCGCGAATGGACTGTAGAGGGTTGCTAGCGGAGGAATGAGCTGCTAGAGGGTGGGCAAGGCGGAGAATGGAGGAAAGGGGATGGTTGATGGAAAGAGCAGAGGCGGTCAGAATGTGGCGATGTTGAAAACAGCTTTCACTGATGAAGTACACGATCATATATATAATTAAGCTTCTCAACATTTTTTTCTATAAAAGAAGAGTGCACGGCCAGAGAAGAGAGCTGTTATGTGAAGTGGTGACGACAGTCAAGGGGGTGCAAGCAAGGTTGTTGTTAGACGGAGGAAGTTTGCTGAGAAAGGTGGCGGCAAGATTGAGGAGGTCAGAGGCAACTGCATGGTGGTTCGTTGGAGCATGGCAGGTCGGTGGGAAGTGGAGGGAAGCGGAGTGGAGTTGCCATTCAGGCACGGAGGGAAGCAAGGCGTGAGGTTCAGGGAGGAAACTTAGTGGCGGTGGCTGTGCTTATATGCCTCGGCTATAGGGGTTTAGGAGGGGACGGGTGGAGGCTGTCAAGGCAGTTGAAGGCGGCGGGTGAGGTCGGAGAGCCGGAGCAGGTTGGTGTTTGAATTGTATGCAAAATAAGGTGATGAGCAGGTAGCATAACTTCGGCCAAAGAAAATATAGAAGCAATATTTTTTTTTCAATGAACCAGAGGAGAGCGATGCTCAGGTAGAGGGTGCTCCTGTGGGGTTTGAACTGGTGGTGGGAGGCGTTTGGGCGAAGGGGTGGGAGGTGAGGCTGATGGCTTCGGTCAAAATGAATACGAGCATGGATCTCAATGGAAGTGGACGAAAACTTCTCTGGCAATTATATGAAGGCTCATATATATGCAAATGCTCTGCTTTTTTTATATTCTTTTTTTTAGTATGCACGGCACGAAATGAAGGAAGAGGAGAATGAATAAAGGAACCAGAATTTAAAATGAAATGAATGGAATAGCAATAGTCAGGGGATAATAAAATTCAGAAGTTAGATTTTTTATTATAACTGATGGCTATTCGTTTGCACGGGGTGAAATGAAATGACACAATGAAACCAAAGGTCTCAAATACGGAACTGATACGGTTTATTGTTTTGTCGATTTCGCCGCGCACTGGACAACGAAATACACAAATGAATATACTGTGGAGATCAGTACGACGAGACGAACTGAATGATACACAGATATCAGCGATACAATCATCCTATCAAAAGTCGATATTCGCTACAAAAACTACTCCTAAGGCACCGAAAATAAGATAAATGGAGCTAGAGCAGTCCAAATTTGGCAAAATGAAATACGACGTCTCACTCAGAAAATGATTTAAAAATTTATTATATAAAAATATTCAGATTTCGAAAATATTTATTTTTCATCAATTTAACTGATTTTAAATTGAAATTGGAAATTACACAATAGAACTAACTTACATATTTTTCAATAAATATTTACTATTTTTTATGTTTAAATAGACGTATTTCAAATATCAAATTTTCATTTCTAAACTTATTATTTATTTTTCATGAAAAATTTAGTTACGTTATAAAAATCGTTAAAATTTACGGGTCGTTACAAACATGCCTCCAAGATTGAAAAGAGCGAGAGAATCGACAACTCGACCATCTGAAAGTCAAATTCGAGCCTGGCTACATAATGCTACAGCGGTTAATCGCTTCGGTGGCATGAAAAATACCAAATTTTTTTAGGGAGCCTTTATGAAATTTCCTGAATTCAATGGCTATGCGATTAGAGAGTTAGCCGAAGCTCATGGTTTGGATTCTCTAATTGGGTATGATTCTAATAATGTTAAAATCTACCTTCTTTTGATTAAACCTTCTATGCCATCATGAATCTTGATCATCAAAATCTACATAATAGAAATGATTGTATATGGACTTTAGTTTGCGGAGTAAAAATTTACTTGCCCCTTCAAAGGTTAGGCCACATTTTAAGATGTTCATCCAAGGGGTTGGATATTGATGTCAATATGGACCATCACGATGAAGTATCACATCGATTCTTGTCGGACGATTTAACCATCTAAAAATCTAGGGCCTTACGTCCAAAGGCAATAATTATCCACCGTGCTCTTATTCGATCTCTTTAGCCCTGGACCGGAAGTTATGAGAAAGTTTACAAGTGAGATTTTCAAGCTTTCTACGCTATTTACTCCTCTCAATGAGTGAATTGGGGTAAAATAATTGTGGGTGAATTTTTAAGTGTAAACAATAAAATTCATCATCAAACCATTCATTATGGAGCGTATATCATGAGGATCTTGCAGAATTTTGATGTTGCTTTACCCGATGCCAAGTTCACAAAAATGAGTGAACTCAACTCTAAGACGCTTAGCCTTATCGGACTTCCTCGACGGCCCATGCCTCAACAAATAATAAGTTATCAAGAGTCGATTGCAAATCAAAACCAAGGTATTCCACAACCACGTGACACTAACATAGATTCATCCTCTCAACCACCTCAAGAAGAAGAAGATAAGGATGAGATTAGCGAATTAAATGCCGATGTTGGCCCTAAGCAATCTTTTGTGACACTCTCTCAAAATCAAAGCAAAATAAATCGTTGATTGGCTAGAGTAGAGAAAAATGTTACAAAGACGAACAAAAAGCTTAATTCGATCATAGGCTTTTTGAATAAAATTTGGGAGAAAGTGTCATGTTCAACTTCCACCTCAACGGCAATAATTGCAAATCTGGGGCTGTTCACATGGATATCTTCCGATGATGAAGATGATGAAGAAGAAGAAGAGAGGGAGGAGTAATTTGGTAATTAAGTTATCACTTTTTATAAATCTTTTTTATTGTGAACTATTTTATTTGGAAAACAATTATGTAATATGTGTGTCTTGTGGGATTGTCTTGTGACTTTTATGTTTCCTTAGTTGTGTTTTAATGTAACAAGTTATAATACTCATTTGTGCCATTTGATAATGTGTTCTCTAAGTTTATGTTTACGTTCTTGTTTTAGTTCTTTATGTGTGAATATCTCATATTTAAATTTGTCATTGTGAATGTAAGCTACTTACAAGTTTTATGTAATATGTGATGTTATATGTTGTGCAATTCATGTGATGTTCGATTATATGTAAAACTTATCCTTGTCTTTTAAGTTTTCCTTTTTTTTCGATGACAAAGGGGGAGTATTAAGACGGGGGGGGTTATAAATCTATTTTTTTTATAACTTACATAGTTGTCATCATCAAAAAGGGGGAGAATGTTAGAATCTCGAATTTTTCTGTTTTAATTGTGACAACTATATATGTAAATATATCATTAGATCTAACTAAACTTACAAGAGAAGATATTGTTTTTACTCGAGAAATATTCTAACAATTTGAAGACCAAATTCGGGATTGAATCTTCAGCAAAGTATTAAGTTTAAGGTCTGAGTTTAGTAGTAAATATATGTTAAAATCTCTCCGATTTGGTATATGCACACACACATAATATAACGTTCGTCAAAACAAGTAGAAAAACGTAGAAAATACTAACTCAGCCGGCTGAATGGCATGAGTCAACCGGCTGACTACTGTGCATGTGCAGAAATAAGATTGAATATTCAGCCGGTTAAATATGATAATTCAGCCAGCTGAATTATGCCATTTCTTCACTATTTCTTTGCTATTTTGATTTTTAATCAATTCACCTAGCTAAAACGTTAGTTCAGACGGTTGAATTTTTATAACGACTAGTTTTTCAAGAGACGCTTCTTATTAATGAACAGAAACATCTTTTGATTCAAGAGTTGCTTTTATATATTTTCATGGCTATCCTTCATGAATGAATACAACTCTTAATATCTATAAATAGCCATGAATTCCATTGTTTTAATTATCAATTCTTATTCTTATTTCTAATCTATCTTGCTCTTTGAACTTTAAGCATTCTATACTTAAAAACTTTATTCTGATCACTTGTTCATTCAAGAATACTTCATTGGTGATTTAATAAACTTCATGTCTTCACAAATTATACGATATACCACAAAGGAGAAGATTATAGGAAGGGTGTACTCTAAAGATTTATCCGTGCTATTAAAAGAGCACATTCAGTCAAATAATTTTTTGTATTATTGAAGCCATGTTCGGTTGCTCAGGCGATTGAAGTCCTATTTTGTTTCTTAGGCGGTTGAAGTCTCGTTCGGTTGCTCAGGCGGTGTAATACATGTTCCTCTGGGTTAGGTGAGGGTTGATAGTTAAATTCCAGAAGGCTCTGGGACTGTACGTAGAACGAGAAGTTCGAACCAGTATAAAAATCGCTGGTGTCATTTACCTTATTACTTTACTTTTACATTTACATTCTACATAAGTAGATAGTTTACTTAATGTGGAAATTAGCCACAAGGGCCTCTTTAGCAAGTGGAATTAGTTTCTAGGATACACAACTGAAATAATTACTTTCAAGGACAAAACGTAAAATAATTAGTTTCTAGGGCTTAAAAGCCTATGAAATTATGTCCTTGAAAGTAATTGGACTGCTGACTTTGTCCTTGAAAGTAATTATTCTGCTGACTTTGGCCTTGAAAGTAATTTCTTTGAATGTGTGTCCTAGAAACTAATTGGACTGCAATGTTTGTCCTTCTGGTGAAATGCCCCTTACTTAATATTCCATATTGCACGATCCTTACTTGCTTTCATAGGTTTTTGCCGAGTATTCCTTAACGAGTGTGTAAAACTTTTTTCCTTCTCCGACCATGCTATCTTTTTTATTAAATAATTATTGTTTGATTTTATCTTTATTCAAGATCCAAGTTCAAGTAAGCATTCTTAGATTTACTTGAAGGATTACATTCTTGCAAGTACAAATCCTTTTCGATATGTTTTGTGAACCTATGACATATTTTTTAGGGATACCGTGTAAAATTTTGTTCGATACAGTTCCTTTTTCTCTGACTGATGATCGTATTGTTGGAAATGCGGATTATGGATCTTGATGTAGAATTAACACTATAGGGGGGTGAATAGTGTTTAATTAATTTTATGAATCTTTTCGAAATATTTTCAAATTTAACCCAAACAGATGCAATTCACAAACACAGAATCAATCATAGAATCAGGCACAGATACAAATAATAAATAAAAGCAGCAAAGGAAAGAACACACTGGAATTTTATACCGGTTCAGAGTTACCCTACGTACAGTCCCACACAATTTCTTGTGCAGATTTATTTTCAAATATAATGTCGATATTACAACCTCGATTTCAATGCCATGAGATACACCCTCCTGTCTTTGAGCCCAGGGCAAACTCTCTTGTTTTAACCAGGCTACAAGATCACCTAATTGATTTACGGGCTACAATCACACCCAATTGATTTACAGGCTACAATCACACCGTTTCCAATATCACTTTGATAGATAGAGAGACTCGATACACTTCTTTGATTACAAATGATCCTATAACTAGGAATAGCACTAAGATCTTTGAGAGAGAGAGAGTGGTAGAGAATCAAACTAGAGATGATCAAGTTTGAGTCACTTAGGATTTCGGTAGAGTTTTGTTAAAATATAAGAGAATATTTGAGTGGAGAAGGAGTGAAGAAATGAAGAAAAACTAAGTTAAAATTCGTTGAAAACAACTAGTATTTATAGAAGAACAACAGCCATGTCTATTTGGGAAAGGTTATGACGAAGAGACACTTCATTTGAAAATTTGAAATTTGAATTTCGACGGTCACCATGTCGACATGGGGGATGGGGTATGTCGACATGCTCTAGTGAATTTTGAAAATTTATTTTTGTTTTTAGAAAGAGATTTTCTTTCTAAAATTTGTCAAAACAATTTCTGAAGTTTTTAAACCATTTTGAATATAGTTTAAACTTATAAAAGAGATTTAAAAAGTAATCTTAAAAATATATAGTCTATAATATAAAAGTAATATTAAAAACCAAGTATATAATATATTTTTGAGATTTAAAGCTTATAATATTAAAACCAGAAGATAGTTTAAAAATAAGAGATGATTTTGAAATCAAAATATTAAAGAGAATAAAAATAGTTTATGGCTAAAATATTTAAACCGAGAGAGATGACTTTAAAAAGTTTTTGGAAAAATATTTGAAATAAATCATTTTGAAAATTTCATGGATTCCATTCCACTAGAGAAGGTCGTGGGTTCCATCCCACTAAAGAGGTCGTGGGTTCCATCCCACTATTAAAGGGAGAAGGTGGATTCCATCCACTATTAAAATCCGAATAAAGATTTTAGTGCTATTATGAAGTTTTAACATAAATCTGGACACTATTACTTATCTTGATACCTTCAACTCTTGATATTTATGAGTCTTCAGTCTTGGTTTCTTCAATCTTGAATTCATTAGTATTGAATCTCTATACTCAGTCTTGAATCTTTATACTGTACAGTCTTCATTCTTAGTACCTCCACATATATATATCCTGCATATACATATATATTTAGACAAGAATATTAGTATTTATATTTTATAACAAGTCTTAAGATTGTTGTCATCAAAACCATCATCTCAGGAACTAACAATCTCTCCCTTTTTGATGATAACAACCTTTGTTTATAAAATCTACTTCACAAAACTCCGATTCTACTCTAACTCCCCCTTATTCCAACAACTCCCCTTTAATCTACTAACTCCCCCTTAATCTAAGCCTATCTAACCTATTTTATAATTCTCCCCCTTTGTCATCAACAAAAACTAAGCCTGAACTACATAACTCCCCCTTAAACTAATACTTATGGAACTAAATACTAATAACGAAGTATAATTAAGCGAAATGTAAATATAATTTTATTATATATATGTTGTTATATTACACATATAAACACAAATATATACAAATACACACAATATATAAAAACATTAACATAAAATCAATCTAATGAGAGTCTTTGATAATTGGTGACTTGTGAATCAAACAATTTGGGTAATGGAGACAAAAGTTTCCACGTTGTTCGACCAAATTACCATCTTTATCAAAACAGACTTCTCCAACGCAAATAACTTTATCGTCTTCGTCCATTTGCGCTTCTTCTTCTTCTTCTTCGTCTTCCTCTAATGGATTATGAATATGAATGTTAGAGGAGTCATCTTCAATCACGATCGGGTCCGCATAATTATCCATTAGAAATTTTTGCAAATTTCTAAGGATTTTTCTTTGTTTCTCTTGCTCCTTAGCCATCTTTTTATTTGCATGACTTGCAACTCAGTCATCATTTGCAGAGAGTCCTTCAAAGTATCCTCTATCTTCATGACTCGGGCCAGTGTAGTTCGTTGAAATGGACCAGCATTAGGAGAAGGGAAAGAAAAGGTCGCAGTTTGGTTTGATTTAGGAGAGGAGGCCATTATTTTATATTCTTAGAAGTTTATTATAGAGAGAAATGAAGTGGAAGATAGAAGAATTCGAAATATATAGAATATATAACTACCAAACTAATTTTAGAGGAAAATCAAATTTTCAAATTTCACCGTTGTATGTCGACATAGGGGGTAGGGGGATGCCGACATCCTTATGGAAATTTTGACAATTTTATTTTTCTTTATTTATTTAAATATATACGTTACTATATCTATATTCTATATCTCAGTTATAAAGCAAATACCTAGTTCTCTTCTAAATTTAGTAAAGGTTGATTGATTCAAAGGTTTGGTCAGAAATATCAGCTATTTGATTCTCAGTGTTGATAAATTCAAGAGAAATAATCTCTTTACTTACATTATCTCTGAGAAAATGATGTCTAATATCAATATGTTTGGTTCTGGCATGATAAGTAGGATTTTTGGATAAATTTATTGCACTTGTATTGTCACAATAAATTGGTGATTTTGAAATATTTAATCTAAAATCCTTTAGGGTCTGTTGCATATAGATTACTTGAGAACAAACCAAAGCAGCATAGATATATTCTGCTTTTGTTGTTGATAGCGAGACGGTATTTTGCTTTTTACTAAATCAGGAAACCAAAGAATGTCCTAAAAAGTGACAAGTTCCACTTATACTTTTTCGGTCTAATTTACAACCAGCATAGTCAGCATCACAATATGAGATTAAATCAAATGAATCATTTTTAGGGTAAAATAGGCCATAGTCTAAAGTGTATTTAACATATCTTAGGATATGTTTAACAGCTTTTAAATGGGTTTCTTTGGGTTGAGATTGGTATCTTACACAGAGATAGACACTATGAATGATATCAGGCCTACTCGCTGTTATATAGAGTAGCGATCCAATCATTCCCTTGTATAGTTTTTTATCAACATCTTTTGACATGTCTTCTTTATTCAAGGCTTCATTGGTTGCCATAGGAGTGGGTTTTCCACTCGCGGTGGTCATACCAAACTTACTAACTAGATCCCTAACATACTTTTCTTGACTAATGAAAATACCACTATCTAATTGTTTTATTTGTAATCCTAAAAAGAAAGTAAGTTCACCCATATGACTCATCTCGAACTCTTTTGTTATTATTTCAGAAAACTCTTTGTTCATTTCATTGTTTGTTGATCCAACAATTATATCATCCACATTATTCTGTACTAATTGGATATCATACTTGTTTCTTTTAATAAAAAGAGTATTATCTACTTTACTAATTTCAAATTTTGATTGTGATAGGTAAGATCTTAGTCTATCATACCAGGCACTAGGAGCTTGTTTCAGACCATATAAAGCTTTCTTTAATTTGTAAACATGATTTGGAAATTTTTCGTCTTCAAAAAGTGGGGGTTGTTCAACATAAACATCTTCTTTAACAAAACCATTTAAAAATGCACTTCTGAGATCCATTTAAAATAATTTGAAATTGTTGTTGTTTGTGAAAGCAAGTAGAATTCTAACGGCTTCTAATCTTGCTACGGGTGCAAAGGTTTCATCATAGTCTATTCCTTCTTCTTGACAATAATCTTGCACGACTAACCAAGCTTTATTTCTAACGACCTCACCTTGTTCATTCATTTTATTTTTATAAACCCATTTAGTTCCTATTATAGTTTTGTCCTCGGGTCTAGGAACAAGTTCCCATACATCATTTCCGGTGAATTGATTCAGTTTTTCTTACATAGCAAGAATCCATGAATCATCAGATGTTGCTTCCTTTGGATTTTTGGGTTCAATAGTTGATATAAATGCTACATTACTCATCTTGTTTAATTGGTTTCTAGTTCTAACAAAAGATTCAATATTTCCTAATATATTTTCTACAGGATGATCTTTAAGAGCCATATCCTTTTATTAGGATGAATAGTTTCACAATTTGTTTCATTTGATTCATTATTTAAAGTAACAAAATCAACTTCATCATTTATTTAAACAAAATCTTTCAAATTTTCATCAAAAGATACATGCATTTTTTCTTCTATGGTATTAGTTTTTAAATTGAAAACTCTGTATGCTTTACTTCTATTAGAATATCCGATAAAGATTCTTCGTTGGATTTAGGATCAAATTTATCCAAATTGTCCTTCGTATTTAAAATGGAACATTTACTTCCAAAAAATTTAAAATAAGACACCTTTGGTTTCTTATTGAAAAAAATTTCATATGGTGTTTTACTGGTTAGAGGTCTAACTAAACTCCTATTCAAAATGCAACAAGCTGTAGCAACTATTTCAACCCAAAAATTTCTTGGTAATTTACTATCCGAAAGCATGGTTCTTGCACATTCTTGAATCGTCCTATTTTTACGCTCTACCACTCCGTTTTATTGTGGAGTTCTTGGAAAGGAAAAATTATGAGTTATTCCTTTTTGATTGAAGAAATTCTTAAAAATTTTATTTTCAAATTCTCCACCATGATCACTACGAATAGTTTTGATTTTTAAAGAAAGTTGATTTTGAATTCTTTTTGCAAAAGTTTTAAATAAATCAAAAGCATCACTTTTATGTTTCAGAAAAATTGTCCATGTAAATCTAGAATAATCATCTACAATTTCAAAAACATATTTACTGTGGTTTATTGACTGAATTTGAGATGGACCAAATAGATCTAAATGAAGTAACTCAAGAGGTTTTGAAGTTGAAATCATCTTTCAATTTAAATGAACTCTTCCTAAGTTTTCCTAATTGACAAGCATCACATATATACTATCTACTTTAAAATCCATTTTAGGGAGACCTCTTACTAAATCAAGTTTTGAAAGTCTAGATAAGAGTTTGAAATTCAAATGCCCAAATCTTTTTTGTAAAATCCAAGGGTCACTTATATTAGCCAAAAGACATAGGTTATTTCATTTGAGATTTTTATACTGAGAATATAAATATTTTTCTTCCTAATTCCTTCAAAGATAATATTTGATTTATTATATTCGATGTGACACTTATCCTTTTCAAATTTAATTCTGTACCCCTTATCACATAGTTGACTTATGCTAAGTAAATTGTGTTTTAGATTCCTAACTAACAAAATATCAGAAATAGTAGGGGTTTTAGAGTTACCGACATTGCTGATGCCAATCACATATCCTTTTGAGTTGTCTCCAAAGTTGACTAGTCCTCCATCTTCATAAATTATGTCATTCAGTATCTCCGGATTGCCAGTCATGTGTCTCGAACATCCATTATCAAGTATCCATTTATTTTTCTTGATTTGCACCATTTGTCCATTGAGTGTTGATTCATCAAAAACCATATAACACATCTGGTCCTGCACAACACACCAATTCGGTAAATAACTTGATTTTCTATAATAACAATATATAGACTTATGAAACAATGATGATATGGACAGTTTTGAACCAGTGTTTACAAAATCTCCAAAAATTGCCATTTTAAAATTTTTCAAAATTCAGATTATGATAACTTTGAAAACCAATGCTCTGATACCAAATGTTGGAAATGCGGATTACGGATCTTAAGGCAGAATTAACACTAGAGGGGGGGTGAATAGTGTTTAATTAATTTTATGAATCTTTTCGAACTCTTTTCAAATTAAACCCAAACAGATGCAATTCGCAAACACAGAAACTATCACAAAATCAGACACAGATGCAAATAGTAAGTAAAAGCAGTAAAGGAAAGAACACACCGGACTTGTATACTGGTTCGGAGTTACCCTACATCCAGTCTCACACGATTTCTTGTGCAAATTTCTTTTCAAATATAATGTCAATATTACAACCTCGATTTCAAGGCCATGAGATACACCCTCCTGTCTTCGAGTGTAGGGCAAACTCTCTTGATTTAACCAGGCTACAAGATCACCTAATTGATTTACGAGCTACAATCACACCCAGTTGATTTACAGGCTACAATCACACTGTTTCCAATATCAATTTGATAGATAGAGAGACTCAATACACTTCTTTGATTACAAATGATCCTATAACTATGAATAGCGCTGAGATCTTTGAGAGAGTTGCAGAGAATCAAACTAGAGATGATCAAGTTTGATTCACTTAGGATTTCGGCAGAGTTTTGTTAAAACATAAGAGAATATTTTGAGTAGAGAAGAAGGAGTGAAGAAATGAAGAAAAACTATGTTAAATTCGTTGAAAACAACTGGTATTTATAGAAGAACAATAGTCATGTCCATTCGTGAAAGGTTATGACGAATAGACACTTTATTTGAAAATTTAAAATTTGAATTTCTATGGTCACCATGTCGACATGGGGGGATGGGGTATGTCAATATGCCCTAGTGAATTTTGAAAATTTAATTTTGTTTTTAAAAGAGATTTTCTTTCTAAAATTTGTCAAAACAATTTCTGAAGTTTTTAAACCATTTTGAATATAGTTTAAACTTATAAAAGAGATTTAAAAAGTAATCTTAACAATATATAATCTATAATATAAAAGTAATATTAAAAACCAAGTATAGAATATATTTTTGAGATTTAAAGCTTATAATATTAAAACCAGGAGATATTTTAAAAACAAGAGATGATTCTAAAATCAAAATATAGAAGATAATATAAATAGTTTAAGGCTAAAATATTTAAACTGAGAGAGATGACTTTAAATAGAGAAGGTGGATTCCATTCCACTATTAAAATCCGAATAAAGATTTTAGTGCTATTATGAAGTTTTAACATAAATCTAGACACTATTACTTATCTTGATATCATGAACTCTTGAAATCTTGAACTCTTGATACTCATGAGTCTTCAGTCTTGGTTTCTTTAATCTTGAATTCGTCGGTCTTGATTATTTATACTCAGTCTTGAATCTTTATCTTGTACAGTCTTCATTCTCAGTACCCGCATATATATATACTGCATATACATATATATATATCTAGACAACAATATTAGTATTTATATTTTATAACAAGTCCTAAGGTTTTTGTCATCAAAACCATCATCTCGGGAACTAACACATATGCGAGGTTTGGTTTTGATCAGTGACTGTATGTAGTGTTTGTGATGCAAATGCCTCATGTAAACGAGTTTAGAATTACCTCATCACTTTATTAAAATAGTTATAACTTAACTAATTTGAATACGTTGGTTTGTTATCTCTTAAATCTTAAGATAAGAACGAGCTTTACTTTTTTAGTCGATGGGTTTGTACAATTATATGTTGTTAAGTACATAATCGATTATAGCTTGATTCACGTGGTATTAAGTTAGTTAAAGCTTCAGTGAAGTTGATTAGTTTTCTAAACGAATGTACAAAACTAATCTCGACTTTGACTATGGGAAATTTCATACATTTTGTGTTTTGTTGCCTTCTTTTGCCATATCGATGTTTCTATTCCATGGCGATTGTACTGACATTCGAAGTAATCAGGCCCGTTTTCAAATTTTTCCATGAGATAAGACATAAATTGAAATGAAGTATGTAAATAATTTTAGTTCCAAAATTTACCATTGCATTTATTCTGGAAGTATTTACATGTGCATTCTCATGTATATACGTGCGCACATATTGTGCTCAAATTCAATGTACCAACATATAGACTTAATATTTTTTCTTGAAGTTTCCAGAGCTAAATGTTTTATTCTTAGCAATTCCGAAGTGAACTTTCAAAAAAGATCCCTCAACTAGATATGTTATTACCCATTCTTCTCTCTTTTATCCAACAAAACTCTAGCTTTAATAACGGTAGATGGATGCTACCGTCTTAGGTTATAAAATTGCCTCAATGGTTAAAACTCCAAAAAATGCCCTTATATATGTGTTTGCACAAAAAATGGACAAACACCTCAAAGTCGTATAATTTAGTAGATCTTATGTTGTTTTTAGTGATTTTGAAGATTTATGCAAATATATGAAAAGCAGGGACTTAATTGTAAAAAGACACGCAGATTTATAGTGGTTCAGCCAGAATGTGCCTACGTCCACTTTATATGTTATTTCTCTTCTCTTCTATTGATTACAAGTACAAAGCTTTGATACAAATAAAAGAAAGTTGTTTGAAAGTTCTATCCGTGCTTGAGCTCTCAAACTTGTCCCCCATTGTCGTACCCCTGCCCCTCTATTTATAGAGTGAGGGTGGGAGCAGGGGTCTTGGATGTATATAGCTGCTGGTGGGCCTGGGCTGATGTGATCTGGCCTGGCACGTCTTGGTCCGGCAGCGTTTGGTCCGGTGGTAGGATTTGGTCCGGCTTGGAGTTGGTCCGGCTTGGAGTTGGTCCGGCTAGGATTTGGTCCGGCTTGGAGTTGGTCCGGCTAGGAGTTGGTCCGGCTAGGTCCTGGTCTGGCTAGATCCTGGTCCGGCTAGATCCTGGTCCGGCTAGGTGTTGGTCCGGCTAGGAGTTGGTCCGGCTTGGAGTTGGTCCGGCTAGGAGTTGGTCCGGCTAGGTCCTGGTCCGGCTAGATCCTGGTCCGGCTAGGTGTTGGTTAGGTAGCCTGTAGACTTTGGTTCGGCTAGGGTTGGTCAGGTGGTGAAAATTCACCCAACATTTGCCCCCCAAAGCAGGGCATATGTTTAACATATGTTGTGCTTTGTTTTAGTTTGTCGATCTCATTCGGTCTGGGAACCGAACTGGCTGGTCCGGTCAATCAACCACCCCCTATAAGTATGGGCCTTATGTCTCTACCATTCCTTACCGTTTGAAGACAGCCAAATCGAAATTCTCGTCTGCCGAATCAAAGTCATTGCCGGATCATCCTTGACTACCGAATCAGGTAGTTACCGAATGGCTCTTATATTTTGAATTACCGAATGAATCTGCACCAGAGGTACTTGAGTGCCGAATGAGCTTTGATATTGGGAATGCCGAACGAACCGTGATATTGAGAATGCCGAATGAAGTGTAGTATTGAGAATGGCGAACGAACAGTAGTATTGGGAATGCCGAATGAACTGTGATATTGGGAGTGCCGAATGAACTGTAGTATTGGGAATGCCGAATGAGATTGATGGTTTGAATACCGAATGACCTTTCGGCCTTGAACTACCGAATGCACTTTTAGGACTTGAATTATGAGTGAAATTCCCGACTGCACACACTCGCTTGTTTACTTCCTTTATTCTAACGACGCACTTCTTTGTGTTTGCAGATAAATGTCTTGTAAAGTTGAAACCCGATCAGAAAAGAGGAAATCCCAGGATAGAGACGATCCTTCCGCAGTGCCCCCAGCTCAGTCAGAACCGGGACGTCATGGGCCTACCCCGAGGTCACTAGTGGATGGGTACGGCCGTCAGGAACTTCTGAACTCACCTCCCGACTGTTTCCCAGGCTTTCTCAAAGGCGAGCAGCTTGATGTTATCTCCCGCTCCTTTGGGATTGATAGAGCGCGCATGCTGTTGCCGGGGGAGGCAGGTGTACAAGTAGAGGATGATGACCAGGATGGTCAAGAAGCAGGTGCTGGTAAGTCTTCCTTTCTGGTCTTTCCGTTAACTTGGTTGCTTATCACTAATGAATTCTTTCTTTGACCGGACAGGTGGGCAACAGGGCGAGGATAAAACTCCGACGCGGCTGGCTCCTTGATTGGACCTGGATATCTTTTGGTGGGCTTGACATTGTTGTATACGTTAGTCTCAAAACAGTAATGTAACTCTTAGGTTGTAATTATGCTACTTGTAATAAACAACACTATTCTTGACGTGTAATTTTTTAACTTAAGCTGATTCTGTCGTTTTTTGAATGCTTTTGTTATTTTCACATGTTGTATGTGAAATATAGCTATGCATATGCTTGTAATCCAGTTGTGTTTAATGCCAAGTTCTTGCTTAAAGCATAATTTCATGCCTTATAATGCTAGTGTGATGTATGAATAAATTATAGTCAGGAATTTGTATAAAAGAAGAAAATACCGCCTTTCATGTTCTAATTGTAGATGGCAGTTTTGAATATTTTTGTACGACCGAGGATGGAGCTCAGTTGAATGTCCTGCTATCCAACCGTGAATTCCCATTCCAGCTGGTGAGTATCTTCTACTCTATGTCCTGTACTTCAGGGATTGTTATAGAGGATAGGAGAAAAGTTCTTTAAATAGAATTGAAATATGTGAAAGAGTAAAACTTCCAATCACGGAAGGCCTTCGGTGTGCTTAAGTTCGTGGCAAACGGGTTTTGTAGTCACTTTCCCTAGCTGTGGGTCTTGGAGACATTCGTCACCCATCTTACGCCTCCGCGGGGAGTTAATTCTTTTTTACCACAGCCGCACTTAAGACACATCGGAGCCGAGATCGCGCACAGTAACTACCCGGGCCATTATGGCCCGTAATCGTGGGTATTATTCGATTTACTGTGGCCGGCTAGCGTGGGTGCCGATCGTCAACCGTGAACTACCCCTGGCTGGCCACACCTTATGTTGGGGCTTATAATCGGTTCACAGTTGCCGGCGAGCCGAACGCCGTAATGATCTGCCTCGGCTATAGTCGGCCTTCTCGGTGGCTTATAATCGGCTCATTACAGTTGGCTTTAAGGGCCGTCGCGAGCAATGAGTTAACTCGCAGCAGAGGGATGCCGGAGCGAAAGTGTCTCATTGGCGAGGGCATAGATTCGCATAGTACCTGTTAGGTCTTGTCCAGGTGAAGTTGCACTGTGGAGTGCCTTGCATAGGATTTCGTTCAACAGAAAAGGATAAAGTTAACAAGCAGCCAAGATATGAAGGAACAAGTTAAAAAAGAGACAAGGTTTTTTAAAGTGGTTCGGCACGAAAATGCCTACGTCCACTGATTCTCTTTTTTAATTCGCTTCATATGGGCAGTACAAGTTAAGAAAAGTATCGACGGAGGTGTTGGATGTTCCATGCCCTCTGGAACACCTCTCCATCCACTGTTGACAAAATATAAGCTCCGTTCTTGTAAGGTGCGATGCTTGACTTCGGAGTTGTACTGTGCTGCCACTTTTTGTTTGTGGGCTGCTGCTTTAAGGACTGCATCATTTCTTCTTTCCTCAATTAGATCCAAAGACATGAGGTGGAACTCTTCATTCTCTTCTGGGTTGTAGTGGATCCTGCGGTGGGAAGGCACTATAGTTTCAACTGGGAGCATAGCCTCCGATCCGTATGCCAAAGAGAAAGGAGTATGCCCCGTTGATGTTCTGAAAGATGTGCGATAGGCCCACAGTGCCGTAGGAAGTTCATCCACCCAAGCGCCCTTTGACTTTTCGAGTTTCTCTTTGATTAGAGTTTTGAGAATTTTGTTGACGGCTTCGACTTATCCGTTTGCCTAGGGATAAGCTACGGATGAGAAGCTTTTATGAATTTCGTGCCCTCGGCACCAGTTGGCGTACTCCTCGCTATCAAACTGAAGTCCATTGTCCGATGTGATTTTGAATGGGACTCCGTACCTTAGTGGTTGATCGGTCAGAACTCTGATGGAATGAGATTGAAAATAGTGACGCAGTTTCCGTGATGTGATTAGTAGGCAATAGGCTAGCTTCTCAAGTTTAGGATATCTGGTTTCTTCTTGTGCGGGGGGGCGTTTGTATTTAACTTCGTCTTGAGTGGCCAGGAAGATGTTTTCGATCGTTTCATTTAAAAGGGTGTAAGCGTCAAATCTCGGTCCTGGACGATATAGACACTTTGCTTCTTTCTTGCCCCCAGCATTGTCTCTAGAATCATTTCTTCGGATGTCCTTTGCTACAGCGGGCGCGTCGCTGTGAGCCACCTTATTTTATTGTCATGTCTGCCTCTCAGCGGCAGCGTCTTCAAGTCTTATATATTTTCCAGCTTCATGGAAGAAATCGGGTAAAGTAGCTGGTTTTTCTTTGGTCAATCTTCTAGCAAATTTAGTATCCGGATGCACACCACTACAGAGGGCCATTAAGATAAGCTTCTCATCGACATCTTGGATTGCGGCCGCTGCGGCATTGAATCGGGTTAAATATTGCTGCACCTTCTCTCCAGGTTTCTGTTTGACGCTGGATAAGGAATAAGCGTCCTTAGGTTGTTCCACATGGATGCGGAACTGACTGATAAACTTTTCTTTCAACATTTCCCACGAGCTGATGGATCCTTGGGGTAGATGGCAGAACCAGGAGGTAGCTAGATCTGCTAAGAATAGTGGAAAGCATTTGCACAGCACTCCTTCTGTCGCTCCACTCATGAGCATATGCTGTGTGTATCTCTGTAAGTGTACAACGGGGTCAGAGGTTCCTTTGTAAGGTTCCATTGTTGGCATTTTCCATTCTCGGGGGGTGATGGCAATTTCGATATTGCGGGCGAAAGGACTGGTTACCCTAGCGCCTATCCCTTGATCTCTTTGTTCCCGTTGGATGCACTCTCTGAATAAGCGTGCCATCCTTTCATCAGAATTTGGAGCAGATAGAAAGGAGTTTGGTTCTGTTCTATGGGATTGATTCCGTCCAGATGACCTATAGGGATGGTATCGTCTATCGTTCCTCATATTTTCCAGCGGCTGCCTTTGATCTTCTGGGAGCATGCTAGGGTCAGCTACAGTTGGCCCTTGCCTTGATCTTCCCCTGCTGGGTTCTGATCTAAGCACTTCCTCGGGTCCAACTTCGGGCTGGACTCTAGCTCGGCCCCGTTCACCGGCGTTTCCGTGGTTAGGCAGTATGACAGGCTCAGCTACAGTTGACCTCCGTCCGGTACCTCCCCCGTTGGGTTCGGTACCAAACGTTTCCTCAGGCCTAACTTCGGGCTGTGCTCGGTCTCGGCTCCTACCATGGCTACTTCTGCCGTTAGCTCCTTCGAAGAAGGAAGATCTTTGTTGTCTCTGAGATCCTCCAGACTGGGACTCGCCCAATGTTCCAGTGTTGCGGTTGGATTCTTCAGCATCCCTTAAGCGTGACATGAGATGGTCCACCAAGGCTTCCTGCTGGGACGTGAAGCGGTTAGTTACTTCAACAACAACTCTGTCCAAATCTGCCCTAGTAATTGCTGTAGGCTGTTCTGTGGCAGGAGTGGCCGGATTAGCCTGTCCTTCATTTGGTACTACTGGAGGAGGACGATTTACTTGATTCGTGACAGCTGGATCTGGAAGACTGCTGGATGCAATGTTTTTTCCTTTGTTAACATCTTTTCTCTGTTTGGGAGGCATGTTTTCCAAGTGGCGGACGATGCTGTTAGGAAAACTTGTTAAGTGGATGAAGCTGAAGCTTCGAGCTTCTAGTTCTCAGTGAAAGCACCAAAAATGTTTGCACAAAAAATGGACAAACACCTCAAAGTCGTATAATTTAGTAGATCTTATGTTGTTTTTAGTGATTTTGAAGATTTATGCAAATATATGAAAAGCAGGGGCTTAATTGTAAAAAGACACGCAGATTTATAGTGGTTCAGCCAGAATGTGCCTACGTCCACTTTATATGTTATTTCTCTTCTCTTCTATTGATTACAAGTACAAAGCTTTGATACAAATAAAAGAAAGTTGTTTGAAAGTTCTATCCGTGCTTGAGCTCTCAAACTTGTCCCCCATTGTCGTACCCCTGCCCCTCTATTTATAGAGTGAGGGTGGGAGCAGGGGTCTTGGATGTATATAGCTGCTGGTGGGCCTGGGCTGATGTGATCTGGCCTGGCACGTCTTGGTCCGGCAGCGTTTGGTCCGGTGGTAGGATTTGGTCCGGCTTGGAGTTGGTTCGGCTTGGAGTTGGTCCGGCTAGGATTTGGTCCGGCTTGGAGTTGGTCCGGCTAGGAGTTGGTCCGGCTAGGTCCTGGTCCGGCTAGATCCTGGTCCGGCTAGATCCTGGTCCGGCTAGGTGTTGGTCCGGCTAGGAGTTGGTCCGGCTTGGAGTTGGTCCGGCTTGGAGTTGGTCCGGCTAGGAGTTGGTCCGGCTAGGTCCTGGTCCGGCTAGATCCTGGTCCGGCTAGGTGTTGGTTAGGTAGCCTGTAGACTTTGGTTCGGCTAGGGTTGGTCAGGTGGTGAAAATTCACCCAACAATATGCCTTTAATTTCCTTGATGGCATTTTTCACAGTGTTTTTGAACCTTGGCTTCCATTTCCTCCGCGGCTTTTAGGTAGTTTTCTACCTTCATTTACTTCTTTATTCAATAAAAGAGCAATTTCGTGAATATGAACATGAAATGAGTTAGCCTTTTGTAATGATTTTCCACTTACACTAGTGAATGCTAAAATTTGATTCATGATTGTCTAACTTTCAATCTTTTTTATAGTAATATACATTCCTTCGCTAAGTTCCTTTCAAGCAAATATAATTTTATGAATGTCTTTTTTATACATATTGTAAAATTGATTTGCTAAGTTGATTTTTTAGGATCGAATTAACCCTAGAGGGGGGGTGAATATGGTTTATAAAAAATCCACATATACATATAAATTGCAGCACAGATAACAACAAAGTAAATGCGGAAATTAAAATTAGTGACAGACGAGTTTACCTAGCTTCGACAAAACCCGCCTACTACTGCCCCCCCAAGGTTTCTAGTAGGAATTAAACAATCTGACACTTATCAACCATGTAAACTCGCGATCCTCCCTAACCCGATTGTTCTAACCCTGCACTCAAAACCCTGCCACAACTCGGCCACTGAGTTACGGATTCTCAAACTACGTCCCCCAGTTCGTACCTAGTTAAAAAACTAGAGTTTTACAAAGTAAAAAAAGGAATATACAATAAAAAATAAAACGAAACCCAATACAAATACTAATTTAATTTAGCCCAAGAGAAGGAAAAAAACAACGGCCCAACTAAAATCATTCTCCCTTATTCTTTAGCCTGCTTCATTATCTTCACTTTTTCTTTTACTTTCAGGTCGTTCCTCTTTTGCTCCCGCGTTCTCAAAATTAGGGTTTCTTTGATTAAAAGCTTCTGGTTTTAATATTAAGTTGATCAAGGAAAGATATTAGCTTTGATGCTTAGTTGACTCCTTGCTTGAATCCTCTCGGTCGCTTCGTCGTCAAGTTGGATGTTGACAAATTGGTACGCGATTTTTGCCTTTTTCAATTTGTAGTGTTCTCGACTTTGATTTGAGTTATTAATTATTTAGTGTTTTATTTCAAGGCTTGCTCTCTGATTTTGTTCAAACTCGAATCATAATTTTGCCGATGATGATTTGGGTTTATATAGGGTTTGATTCCCTATATTTTCGTTTATAAATCTGACTTTGAAATTTTCTGAGATTTTACTTTGGTCGTGGATTATTTGATCGAATGATTTATCGATTCTTGACTTGTTCATTCATTTGATATATGTACGAATATATATGCATATATTTTGACCCTTGATTGAATTCATTTTCGGCTTGACTTAATCAATCTTACTACTTCGACTGAATATTTCAGTGTCCATTTGAATTTCTATTACTTGCTATTGTTGACCACTGAGATACATGTTTTTTGATGACCTCTGCATAATTTGTTCTTCTTGTTTATGCATTGTTGATCCACTTCATACAACCATGTCTTTGTATGTGTGCACTATTGTCTCACCATTGTGTTGTGATGCCTGAGCTTCATTGTTGTTGTGTGCATCTCTGAGTTGCTTGATTTTTTCATTTCATTGTTGATGTTGATGTTGATGTATATGCATGTGTATCATCATGTTGTGTCTTTGGCCATGTTAACCTGAACTGTATGCATTCTTAAATTGTTTCATATGTTCACTTTGTTCATGTTCGCTTTTAGTCCATTTATTTTGATGCCATGACTGAATTTTCGATGTCTACGTATTTGTATACATATATATACATATATGTGTATATATGTATGTTTGTGTCCATGTCTTGAGTCTGGTTTGCTCTTATTGAAGTGCACTTGTACATGTGATGCTCTCCATTGAGACCATGCTTGTTTCCTTTTCTATTGCTCCACTTTTCTAATGCATATGTACATGTATACATATATATGTATATATGCACATCCCCGCTCTTGTTGTTTTGTTCATGTCCACTTGTATGCTTGGTTTGAACTGAAATAATCCACTTGTTTCCATGTATATACATACATGTGTGTGCATGCATGTATGTATGTGTGTATGTGTGTGATTATGGGATGAAACATGCTTATTTTAACGTGCACTTGTATATGCTGCTATTGGCCTGAGATACACATTGGTTCATCTGAAGCTCTAAATTGCTTTTCTATTCAATGTGTACATATACATGAATATACAAATATGTATATATGTATTATTCTGCTTTCTTTTCCTGCATCTAATAAGCGCACTTGAGTTTAGTCTGAAACATGGTTGCATCTATGTACACTGCTTGATGCACTTGTGTTGAGCCCGAGTGCTTGACCTTTACAGCAGTCTGTGTAATTGAATCGAGGCTCGGCTTTGTGATATTCATAGTGATCCACTATACATATCATGAGTCGTCCGTACACCTATATTTGTCCCTGTCTAAATATGAAGAGAAAAACAAACCCATAAACTAAGGCAATATTAATATTCAAATTCAATTTTATTTTTGCAATTTAGATTTGTTTCTTTTTCAATTTTACTGCGTTGTTTATTTGAAATGTATAGAGGATGACTGGACACAAAGTGGAGCAAGCAAATTAAGATCAAAATCGAGTGTGAGTGAGGAAATAAATTGTTGTATATGAGTGTGTAAAGAAATTGTGTATATTAGAGTATAGAAATTTGTGTAATGATAGATTGTATTGTAATTGAAAATTGTAAATATAGTAGGAGCAAATAATATGTATTATTTGAAATTGAAATAAAATATTTGTTTGCATAAAATATTTTTTCAAATAAATTCTGATTCAATTATTTTATTTTGCAAATATTTGTTTAATTTTGTGAAAAAAATAGTACAATAACAAGCACATTTAACGAATATGTATATGTTTATTATCATAAAAAAAATTCATAAACCATTGTATTCTAGAGATTTCATGCTAGCTAAATCTTCATTAGTGCTTCTTGAGTTAGAATATTTTGTTATTGTTTTGTTTTTAGTTATTTTGATCAGTTATGTGCTCCAAGGGTTAAATATGTATGGCTTTCGTGTTTCCGAACTAGAAATTACATTTGTTACATGTTATGTATGAAATAGTGATATGAGATTGCTATCATGAATTAGGATGATCTGAACGAATATAATCTTTGTAACAACTATGGGATTTACAAGGATGAATTCGGCAATATCATAATTAGCAATATAATATGAATTATGTTATCATGGTTTACCAAACTGGTGGGGAACAATATTATTGTTTCTAAAACAATTTGTATCATGTTTTAGGCAACGTTAGCAAGATTAAAAAAAAAAGCTTTCAACGAAAATTACTTTTTTGGAAGAGGAGGAAAAAGTTCTAAGGTGGTGTTTAGTCCTTAGGTTGATGACTTCGTTGACTATTTGCTTTTCACATATTTCTTAGAAAATCAGAGTACTTGGCTCTTATCGTGTGCTAATGATGCATAACAACTTAAAATGGTAACTCCTTCCAGAATTAAACCAATGTTAGATAACTCGGTTTCGGTCTCTGTAACGCTCATTTGAAATTTTCTTAGTTATAGACAATTTCGTAAATTTTCGAAAGTTTCGGTTTTGGTTTCGGTGGCAAATTCGGTTTTTAATGGTTTGTTAATGAAAATGCGATAAAAATCTTTGTAAATAAAACAGTAAATTAAATTTTACTAACTAAAACTAACACTAAATTAAATTTAGTAATAAGTTGAACTTGAATAAGCAAGAATTTGAACTTGTTAACAAAAATGTCGTCCTAACACAAAATAATCCTGCACATAATAGTCCAAGTTTACAAAAACAGCCCAATTAATTTAAGGGGCATTTCACCAGAAGGACAAACTTTGCAGTCCAATTAGTTTTTAGGACACACATTCAAAGAAATTACTTTCAAGCCCAAAGTCAGCAGAATAATTACTTTCAAGGACAAAGTCAGCAGTCCAATTACTTTCAAGGACATAATTTCATAGGTTTTTAGGCCCTAGAAACTAATTATTTTGCGTTTTGTCCTTGAAAGTAATTATTTCAGTTGTGTGTCCTAGAAACTAATTCCACTTGCTAAAGAGACCATTGTGGCTAATTTCCACTTAATTTAATAATAAACCAAATCTCGTTCGTGCCTGCAACTAGAGCAAATTTTATCTTCTCTCAAAATCGATTGCCGCTATAAAACCAAGTGCCAATTCATAATAAAAAAAAATTCTCTCAAAATTATTGTCGCTGTCAAAATAGACTACCGCGACACTACTAGATAGCTAAAGACGAAACTGCCAATCTCGGATCGAGTCAACGATGCTAGGGCAAAGAAGAAATCGAGTTGACGATGCTAGAGCAAGGATGTAACATCCCACCTTGTTGTACGCTTAAGCAGACACACGTGCCAACTTAAACCATACAGAAGGGCGGATTGTTATGGGGTAAATAAGAAAAAGTGGAGAAATAAAAGAAACAAAATAGAATCTTGCAGCGGAACGATAAAATATAATAATCAAATAACAGTTCATGAAGCTGTTTTACAAAACATTTGATTTTACTTATACAATACATATCAGAGTTACACATACCAGAGAATGATAATAAATGCAGCGGAATACAATGGTGTAGTAGAATATATAACAAATAGTAGCAATAATTCTTCGTCTTCGTCCTCCAGAATTAAGGCCTTCAAATCCTGAAATGCTCAGGCTGACCCGAGCGAATTGAAAAGACAAAACACTCGAGTCAAAACTAAAAGATCTTATGTAAATTAAATCAATGAAATAAATATGAGTGTAAACGGCGTCAGAGATGTTTACGGGGTTTGACATCTCCTATCCAATGTCTAACGTGAGTGCAGTAACTTAAGAAATGTTCGGGATTCACATCTCTTAAGGATCCGTTAAACTATCTACTATGTAGTAATATTCGCTATATACAGTAGTGTCTAATTAGTAAAGTATAATCATATAGAAAATAGCGTTAAGGGGATGGAGAACCTTAACGCGGTCGGATCTTAAAATCATAATCGTAGTAAAGCTCGATATGGTAGGTGACACGGCACAACTAGGCAATGCCAGGGTAGATATACCAATTACGCACACGGACTGATGGATACGCATAGCAGCCACTACCGTTTCACCTCGAACAACATTCCCAAATCGGAGGATGGCCATCTAGTCAAATCACAAGTAAGAGTATAATATCGAAGAAATGTGTCCGAGAAGAGGTGCTACCTCACTGGTCCGAGATCGCTCCTGTTTTAGCCACCTTATGCCAACTCACGGGAGTTGGGTTCACGTAACATACCTTAAGAACGTCGCCACCATCCTACTTCATTCTGGAATCTCCACCGCGTACACAGTTGTTAAAGTGGTTTTCGGTATCGACAGAGAGTATGTCCATATCTGATCCCGGTCTCTTTAACAACCAAACGTTATTATAGCACCGTGGTCATTTAAAAATATATATATATACTTTTAAAACACAATCATTGCCTTTCAAAACATATTCTTTATTTCAAAATAGTATATACATCAAAACCCAAAATATTATTGCCATTTCAAACCATATCCTTTACTTCAAAATAGTATATACTTTAAAACCAAAATATTATTGCTATTTCAAAACATATCATTTACTTCAAAATAGTATATATTTTAAAACCAAATTCAATAATATATCATTTAAATAAAATCCAAATTTTCAATCGCTATTCTTACTTTTAATTATAAAACTTAAAATATTCTTTAAAACCATCTTAAACCCAAATCACATAATGTAGTCATATTCTTAATCTCAAAACCAATACTTTGAAAATAATAATACCTTAATTTCAATAAAAACATTTCAATTTTGATATATTTCAAGTCTTTAAATATTCCAAAATTCCCAACCAAATCTGAAAATCTTATATATATCTTAATTCAATTTACTATTATTTAGTTTAGAAATATTTATTTAATAAATTCAATATCACTTAAATAAAACTCAAACTTGAAATATTCATAAATCAAACTTAAAACATCATCAAGTTACACATAGCTTAAATTTTAGAATTTAACTATATATAAAATAATAATTATATAATATCAAAATTTAATATTTATTAAACTGTATATTTCTTTCCAAACCATAGAAAATCACTTTAAAATATTTTATATATAGACTACGGTGCTTGTATATAATTTTCTATCCTATGATCAAGTGATACAGATATTTATCATTTCAATCCGCAATTTAAAATAAAATTACGGTTATATATCATTTCAAACCGCAATCCCGAATAAAATAAAATGCATAATAACTTGCAGTTTATACAATATAAAATATAGCATTCATTCATCCAAATATCAATAAACAACCATTTATTACAATCATCATCCAATTTAAACAAAACATCAATATAAAGCATATAAAATATAACAGGCATCAACGAATAGTTTATATTCAATAAAAATTAATAACCATTCAACTGACAGTTTATATGCAATAATAAATAAATTTAACTGGCAAATTATATGCAATAATAAAATTAAATAACAATTAAATTTAACTAAATGCTATCTAACTGAGATGATGATTAAATATATGCCCAAACAATCATAGATAAATTTTAAATCACATCAACCAAATCGCACGCCACCACGTCGCTTCCATCGCCGTCGCCGCCAGTGCCATGCAGACCTGTCAGACCCCAATCCCCTGCCGTTCACTTCATTTCCGCCTCGAGGGACCGCGTCGCGACAAGCCATGCCGAGAGGAATTTTTGCAGCCGCCACCTCCAAATTGAGCAACCCAAATCGAAATTTGACCATGATCTAGCCGTCGATTCGCGAAATAAACTGCATGGATGAAGTCCCCTCAGTCCTCTCTTCAAAACCCAGAAACGGTTCGTCGATCCGTCGAGTTTGATTTCGACGTGATGAACGACCGAGACTTCTTTAATTTCTACTGATCAGACGATGAACCAAAATGCAAAACGAATTTCACCAGTGAATTACGCTAGTCGAGAACTTCAACATATATTAATTTGAGATTTTTCTAAGGAAGTTGAATTTTGGACTCTGATTTTGAAATGGATCTGGATCCGAAATTTTGTCTTGCCATTGAGGAGGAGAAGGAGCTGAAGAAATTTTACGCGCACACAAATGAGAATAGGCGGAGGCTAGGGTTTAGCGGGGATATTTATAGAGAAGGTTGAAAATAGAATAGATGGATAAAACAGGTGTACGCGCTAACGCCAAAGTGCCCCAAAAAGCCCGTCCTGACCCCGGAACGAAATTGGGTAAACCTATATATTAAAATAGGTGTTTTAAAATATTTTAAATTCAATGGAAAAGGTTTCAGGTTCAAATTCCGTCGTATGAAGAAGTTATGCTAAAAACAATATTTTCCAAATTGATTTCAATTGATTTCAATTGCATAAATTTCAAGGCGTTTCGCGTTCGTACGATCAAACGACAAGTCCGATCGCTACAAAACTTGAAACCCTACAATAATTCACTAATACGGATCCGATGAAACTAGTTTCGTCGAAATCCGAGTCAGTGGCCAAAATGGCTATTTTTATATTAATTAAATAAATTAAGAATTTGTAAATAAATCCAATTTTTTTATTTCAGTTTCAGAATTTGAAAACTTTAACACTTATGATTCCTCAATCATTTACAATGATTCTAAACAAATTAAAAACGTAAATTTAGATGATTCATTTATAAATTTCAATATTAATCCTCGATTTCATTAAATTCAAAATTATAAACTAACTTTCTAATAATTCTATTAAATTAAATGAATCGATGATTATTCCATTCATATTTCAAATAGGAGGGCTTGCCATTGGATTTAAAATTATTACATAAATATTTCCCATTATTCAACTTAATTTTTAATTTAACATAATAATTAAATCTTGATTTCATTTATTTCAATAAGTCCAACTATTATAAATTAACAAATTAACTCATTATTAAAGATTCAACTTTAATAATTCATAAAGTTCATCATCTTGATTTACTTATTAATTCATAATTCTTTAAACCAATTCCCTTCTAAATTTTAAAGTAACTAAATTTACCAAATCATAGTATTTATTTTAATTTCTTAAAATAACCCCCTTCATTATAAATTGAATCTAATTTATTAAAATAAGTTTCCAAATTTAATGTATTAGATTCAATTTCACTTTTTAACTTACACTTAAATTTAGGTCATAATCAATTTATACGTATTCCTTTCTTAGTTACTATTTCACATACTTCTTGCATAAATTTCACAATTAACCATTATTATTAAAGTAACGCTAATAATAAATACGACCTTACTATTACTCAACTTTTAAACGAACGTTACTTCATTTCCATTAGTGTAACATTTATTTCCTTATCACTTGTTACCAATTCAAATTTCATTAACAAATAAGTAGGTAATTTATAATATATGTTTACAAATTTTGAATTTATCGTTATTCAACCACTATTCATTATTATTTACTTAAATTTAGCATTAATTACCTTGCATTACATTGTTGCTTAAATTCCCAAACCGAATGTAATTAATACTCTAAATAAATACGCTTACTCCTTTCGTTGTTTATTAATTGTCACAAGAAATGTTTAATGATTTCAACAACATTGTAATTACTAATTACCTACATTGATTGTATACGTTTTCCATTATTATCATTTATTAGAATTCTGTTCAACTTTCCATCTTATGCATATAGTTAACCTTTATATTGATTTTACCTTCAAAATTTCCAGTTATTCTCTTAACTTACAAAAAAAAAACAATGATTAATTTCATTTTAATCGCTATTAATTACATGCATTGTTAACGGACAATAGTTGTCACCATTTTAAATTTTTTTTTTACATTTGAAATTTATTCTCTACAACAATTATTACCTATCAATATTAATTTGCCCATAAATACAAAACTTGCAATTGTTCGTATTATCATATTCCATTTACTGTTAAGAATGTGTTTATTACATTATATCAGTTTAATATTTTCCTTAAATCCTTATATTCAATTCATATACAGGTAAAATTCTTTTCACTACTTAAAATCATTTGAATTAACTTCGAATTACTATAAGTAGTTTTTTTTTATAAATTTAATTACAAACTTATTAATTTAACCAAATTAAATCCATGAAATTACGGGTCGTTACACTCTCCCCTACCCAAAACTTTTCGTCCTCGAAAAGGAAAAAGAAAAACTAAGAAATCAATATACCTTATTCAAACATTAACTTTACAAATAATTAAATTTACAAAATTACTTAATTTAGATAATATCTAAATTTATAACCATTAAACTTTTTATACTCAAATTAATAAAGATTGGAAAACATTTTTCAAAATATTTTCTAAGTCCAAAATTTACGGAAAATTTTGGCAGAGTCTCCTTTGTACGGAGAGGCTCGGGGAAAAATATAATATCAAAATATACAATATATAACATATAATATCCAAAATTTAATATCCCAACACGAGAAAAACAATATAATAGCGCTATAAACCGTAATCCGAAAACGTACCTATTTGTCGGGCAATTAACGCTTATTTATGGAACCAAAAGCAGTAGCAATTGCTTCCATAACCTGCATTTTACTTATATAATCCAAAAGGGTTAACAATTATATAAGATGAAATATTTAAGGTTGTTTCAATCACAACAATAATCAATACAACAAACACTTGCAACAAGGCATGCAATCATAAAATCAATCATTCATTCATACAAATAAAAGAAATAGTTGTTCAGGTTCATAACTTTAAATCGTATAGAATGAAGAATAAACTACTAAGTGTACCCTTCACTCAGCAGTCTTAGGTGAAACTAAATAGATTATTCCTACATCCAAACAATATTAAAGTATCCTTGCCCAAACAACCATAAGCCAAACAAACAACAAATTCAACAATAGATCAAGTTCATCATTATTAATTTCATTCCATATATTGTTGTTTGATTTTTTTCTTTATTCATTATTTTATTAACTTAAGTTTACAGTCATTTTCCAGTATTCATCTTTTATTCTTATTTTATTCTGAGTTAACTTCAACTTATTACTTAAGTTTTTTTTTTATAATACTAAAATCCCTAACAACTAGAAGATCAATACTTATTAATTTCATTTATTCATTTCTTTAAAAATATTCATGTTCAATTTTAGTTACTTGGCATAACAGTTATACTTTAATTCTTATTAATAAAAGAAATTCACTGAATATTTTCAATACATATGTTTACTTGTACAATTTACTATACATTTTCTTATTAAACATTTTCAACTTTTATAAATTTTTGGTAAGTTATATTTATGCTTTTAAAGAATGAAATTTAAAGTTATACAAGTTTTCTCATTTCTTTTAATTATTTTAATGTTCAATAATTATTTCCTTTATTTATAGGTTACAATTTCAACTTTTATTTAATACCATTTATATCCTAGCATTAAATCTCTTATTTCCTTTAGAGGTTTCAATTTATTCATTACCTACGTTCCAATTCACTTCAGTAATTAGGACTATTTATTAATGGAAACTTAAGAATTAAATACCGGGTTTTATTCAAAAATCATTTTAAAATAATAGATAATATATATACTTATAATTTATATATCCAATTATATTTAAAACAATTTAAAATAATATAATCTTGTAGTAAAACTACTACAGTGGCCTTCCCACTTTGAAACTCGAAAATGAATGTCGATGATGCGGCCGCCATCACCGAAATTATTTTCCAGCGACGAAGAGGGGAGTACAACTTATTTCTTTGCGGAATTTCTTTTAAAACATTTCTTTCAAATTCTATTGAAATATTTATATCAAAAAATACTTCTAACACTACAAGAAAAATGGTCTTTCGCAGCGTTTTAAAAACGCTGTGAAATCCTTTCGCAGCGTTATGAAGAACGCTCTCTAACGACAAGCTGTAATAGAGTCAAGACATATAACAGCGTTTTTCAAAGGCTGCAAAATCTGCAACATATTGCAGCGTTTTCGTTATTACAGCGTTTTTAAAAGGCTGCAAAATCAGCAACATATTGCAGCGTTTTTCAAAGGCTGCAAAATCAGCAACATATTGCAGCGTTTTCGTTATTACAGCGTTTTTAAAAGGCTGCAAAATCAGCAACATATTGCAGCGTTTTTGTTATTACAACGCTTCTTAAAGGCTGCAAAATCAGCAACATATTGCAGCGTTTTTGTTATTACAGCGTTTCAATATTGGCTGTAATATGTCCTTACCCATTGCTTCTTCTTTCGTTAGACAACATTTTCAAAAACGCTGTTACAGTTTTCCACAGCGTTTATAAAAGCTTATAAATAAACATTTAACAGCTCTAAAAAACGCTGCATATGGATTTACATTTCACAGCGTTTTCCTTTTGCCTGAGATACTGCAGCGTTTTTCCGATTCCGCAGGGTTTTTAAAACGCTGTTAAATATGAAAATTACCATGCACAAACTTTTACATTTACAAACATCCCACCAGCTATAAAATTTTATATCAAGAGATAAATATAATCTTTGTATGTTATATTAAACATAATTAAAGTTGCACTAACTCCATACTCAAAATAAACAATAATCGTATACAACATTTAATACATAATTTTTGTAAGCAAATATGATAGTAACATTGTTTTACATAAATAGCATATTAAATTAAGCAAAATATGAGTTGTGAGAGTCCAAGCTTGTCCTCTTCAACAATTCACCCTCCACTAGCTAAGTCAGCCAAATTACATAAGCATGCTCACTTTGGAACTGCGAAGATGTAAGAAAAAACATGTTAATAGGTCATTCTTGCAAGAAAAAACAAAAATGCATATGGTCATTTTTTGATTTTAGATGCATGATAACTACCTTTACGTCCTCTCAGTTGTGGTCAATCTTTGATGGTTATGGGATGTAAACAAACAGTTGTGGTCAGATCTTATGAAGTTGGAGCTGATAAAACTTCAACATTGGAAACTATGCTCAATCTTTTACAGGCAATCTGCATTGTAAAAGACAATGTATTTGGATAACTATCATATAATACCAATGTATTGATAATTAATATATATTACTACAGGAAACTGCACTGAATCGTGTATGGCAGTCTGGATTGCTTGGTTATGGATTTGGTGCCAGATGGAATGACAAAGAATGATCTTATTTGGACGTGCAAGTTGACCGGTATCGTGTATGGTGAGTTCTTATTTCCCTTTCCCACATAAAAAATAACCGAAGACAAAAAGAATTCTGTTGAGGCTTTCATTTATGATATGTGTTATGTTTATGATATGCTTAACAAGGTACATTAACATAAAAAGGTTGAATAATTTACCCATTGGAGCTTGCTTTTCAAACACATGATTTCTTCATTATCATTTATAAATACGTAGTTTAAAGACAAGTATTCAGAATTTGTTACACCTGTAGAATGGGACCAGTTGATAGCAACTTTGCAAACAGTTGAGGATTGGCTCTTTGTGGAAGGCGAGGATGAAACAAAAGGTGTTTAGTTGCAAAGCTGGAGGAGCTCAAAATGGTACTATTTAAATGATATTTTAGCCTATATCTTGTGTAAATAAATGTATTAAGTGCCATTGAAGCATTAACTAAAAATAAAAATTATCACATCAAGGGGACCCTTTTGAAGTGCGCTATAAGGAACGGGAGGAATGGGCGGAGAGGGCGGTGAGACGGCCGGCTTGTGACCAACTTATTTGCTGTATCAATAATTACAAAGAGGCTGCTTTGTCCAAAGACCCAAAATTCTCATTTTGGCATTGCAGAAAAGCAGAGGGTATTAACTCAATTTTTAAAATCATGTTCTGATCTTATTTATAGTTTGTTGTTGGGTGTTTTAGGGCAATTTAGATCAGTGCAATTAACCTGAATTCTTTTAATGATGCTGTGACATGGAAGCGCAAATTACGCTAATTATCCTTTATATATATACATACATACACATATACATTTATATATATAATAATAAATGGCTTAAATACTTCAATCAGTGCACTCATGTTTCTCTATTGCGTTGAAAATGCATGGAATTATTATAGGTTGGATTTATTTGAAAATTAAAATTATTAATCAATTCCTTAATGACCTGACTAAGAAAAGACATTTTATCGAATTTATAAATAAACATGATAGCGTTAAGTGTGTGAAACAAATGTTATTTTTCTAAGGTTTTAAGATCAAGATATCTATTTAGAAAATGTTATCATGTTTAATGAATCCTAAATCAGTAAGACTACTTTTTAAAACATATATCTCGGTTCAATTCCAAATATTTTTGGTATTGGTATGCTATATTTATATCAGTTAGTTTTTCCCTCAAAAATTTATGTAAAATAACTGTATTACTATTTTCAAAGTATGGCAAACCAATATCCAAAATCATCCATGAAACAACATAAGTTGTTTGATTCCTCAACATGGTCATATATTATGACTATTGGTTATTTAGGCTCAACGGATTCATTTTAGCCAACTGCGTCGTTCGACAGTATACTGCTTGCACAGGAATAGTCACACCCATTTTGCACTTCACTAACAGAAGAACTGAAGCATTCAACTAAGTTCCATTATTTGCAGAAGAAACATGATTCTCAGAGTCCACAGCATGCACAGCATGCATATATCATCATGTGTACTTCGAATACACTCAACAATAATCTCTTCATTTGCAGAAAAAACCTCACCACCAACTTCATCTATTTGCACAGCATAAACAACATTATTAGCACTGGCCTCATCACCAAATAGTGCAACATTACCAAACATCCCATCTACAAAATCTGGCAAACTCCTCATATTCATATAATCATCCAACCTTAAACTACCAACAGCAATACCCCTACACTTCTACAACTTCACCACCAGCCTGTCATATCACCAGCAACCCAGCCCAACAACTAGACCACCTACATCAACTTCAAGTTAAAGAGACAGTGACTACATCAAGTTCAACACCCGAACAATCAACTCCCCATTCACAACCACAGTTCACTGCAACTACAACCAAACCCCTTTCTCCAATCAGCAAACACTTGAACGACGCAGTGGTATTTGATCTATTTGATGGTTACTCAAATATCGACTGTGGGGTTTTTTATCTAACATAAGTTTTTTGTGATTATATTTGTATTCATCATCTTATTTGTTTATTTAATAATTCTTACATCGATCTACTGAAAATAACAAAATAAGCATATTATTCTTTGATATTGCGCATTACTAACGGAATCTGCAAAGTAAAATCATGTAGCCATCAATATATTGTACTTCGAAGCACTTTTTATATTTCAAAGTTTAACTGGGCATCTATGCTAGTCATGTAAAATGTAATTCCAAAGTCAATGAAGCCACATATTAGCTCCATAACAGTCAACCGAGCCTACCACCACTCAATTTTTTGTTAAATACTATTATCATTTTTTTAAACTATATTTTACTTAGTTCATTATACGTAGGATGTGATAAGCATAATAAATTATATCGCAAGAAAAAAAAGATAATTCATACTTACTTGAAGTTGATTCGGTTATAATATTCGTGGAAGGCCAAGCTATCGTCGAACCAAGTGCATCTTCAATAAACTCAAAATAAGAAGTAGGTCTCCACAAAGGCGCATTTGGAACTTTTATAACATCAACCCAAACTTTGACTGCGTTTTCCCCTAGTGGAACAAAATGGACCAATGCTTTAGGGTCGGTTGAAGCCACACGCCCTTCAGCAATTACTTCTTTGGCTCCTTGAACGCTGATCAGCTTGCATTTCATATCTGTCTTGGAGTTTGCGCTCTGTCATGCAACAAATGAAACCGTTTAAATAAGTTTTGAAAATAAAAGTGATCCTAAAAATAAAAGCTTGTCAATGCATATGTTTTGATAAATCAATATGTAAAGTATACACATTACCGTTGAAGATAATACAACATTAGCCGTATGAGCAGACGTTGTAGCATTAACATTCTCAACAACTACATTTGTTTCTGGCCAAGCTATTTTGATGCCAATAGCTTCTCCAACATATGTCATACCAGCTGGAGGTCTCCACAAGAATGCATCTGGTTTTTTGGCCTCATCGATCAAAACAAGCATGGCGGATGGTCCTAGAGGAATATTATTCACAAGCTGATTTGGATCACTAGAGTAAAACCTTCCTTCAGCAACTAGTTCTTTGTTTCTGGTCCAATCATACAGCTTGCATTTGATATTTGTACTGCCACTATTACTCTATAAAAACAAATTAGAACATATGAAAACAAAAAAAAGTATAAATTTTGTATTCAATTCATAAAGGTACCGAATAAATAAAAAAAATTAAGTTTACCATAATGTCATCCTTTTCAAAGTGACTCATCGTATGCAAAACAACTCTATCAGATGGCCATGCTACTATCTCATTCTTAGCTTCTCCAATATGTGAGAGCATCTTAGGCGTAGACCTCCATAAGAAAGCATCTAATTTCTTTGGAATAACTATCAAAATTTTCTTGGCTTTCGGTCCAAGAGGGATGTTATATAGAAGCTCTTCCGGATCAGTTGAAAGAACTCTTCCTTCAGCAACTATTTCATCAACCCCAGTCCAATCCAATAAATCACAGTGGGCGTTTGTGTTGTCATACTTGTTCTAAAATTAATCAAAAACAATCACGCTAAATACTTAACTAAAAATTCAAACTCAAATTCAAATGATGTCACACGAATAATATAAATAACTTTACCGCTTGAGACGCATTCTCATCTTCGACCCTTCTTGGTTGCTCGTCCTTTCTTGATTGCTGCATTAGCTGAATCATAACAAAAATATACTGTCAAAAAAATGAATAACTTATAGAGTGTGTCTGATCAAATACTACCAAAAAATGAATAAATATACTGTCAAAAAAAAAATGGATGGGTAGCAGAATGTGTCGCAGCAGTGTGGTAGGTTGAGTTAAGAAATGTATTTGTGTATCTGATGCATACAGAGTGTGTGTGTGTTGACCGTGTGCGTTGTGTGTGTTTGTGTCTATGTTGTGTTGTGTGTGTCTGTATTGTGTGTGTCTGTGTTGTGTGTGTGTCTGTGTTGTGTCTTGTTGTTTTGTTTGTGTGTCATATATTCATAACCCATAGTTCAAATGCAATTAAATATGAAATAAAATGCAATTATATTTAAACTGAATTAAATTTATAACTCACAATTCACAATTTGTTCACCTTTTAATAAACCACAGAGAAATTGAAAAATTGAACTAAATTTATATCTCATAGATATAAATGCAAACTAAACCATGCACGCCCTGACAATGAATATTCACAGCTGAATGTAAGTTTTTGACTTTCTATGTTTTCTGAATGAATATTTCAAGATAAAAATGTGATTTTGAAATGCACATTAATACTTTTTAAATAACAGGGAGCAGTTAATGTGATTTTGAAATGCACATTAATACTTTTTAAATAACAGCTTTTTGTACTGGTCAGTGCAAAAAGATTTTCATTGATCGGTACAAACTGTTCACGCTACTCAATGTAACCTAGTTTGAACTGGTCTGTGCAAATCTAATCGGCGCAAGCATAAAACCTACCTTATTTTGTAGCATTAGCACCGTCTTCTCCAAATCGCTTACTCTATTTTGAAGTTGTGTTTCTTGTTTTTTATTAGCTTGTGCCACAATAAACTTGGTGTAGGTCATGCTTCTTCCCATTCCTCTTAATCGTCCGGGTCTATCCTGTCCCAGCACTACTGAAAGAGCATCTTCTCGCACATTAATTTTTGAGCTGGATTGTGATTCGGTGTCAATTTTTTTAATTTGATCCTGCATATGTTAACATTTATTATAATTTCCATAATTATTACACTCTAAAGTGATTTGATAATAATCAAATTGAAACAAAAGCACATACTATTGTATCTTGAATGGCCAAACTCACTGGTTCGCCATTTTTTCGAGTGTGAGATCTAATCCAAACATGAGTTCTGGAAATGGAAGAGGGATTGGAACTCTCTTTTTTCTACATTTACAAAAATTGAATAAAACAATTATCATAACTATAGAAATAGATGGCGTGACAAAAATTGAATAGGACAATTCTCACCATATCCGCAGCTAATCGAGCCATTCCTTTACGGCTACATGTGTGTGGCACTTGCTTGCGCCTGAAAGCCTTGTACATGTCACTTTTTATCTGAATTAAAAAAAATAAGAATACATCAAAAAGTTATCTCATTCATTGAAAGAATGACCAATTAGATGTAATTTACCTTAAATTTTGAACTAGTTTTCTAGCTGATAAAATCATTCCACTCCGTCATACTTCCAATATTATCTGGTTTAAGTTGAAGTCTTTCCTCCTTTGACTTTGCTTTTACTAATTGATTAACTAATCTACATTTTGAACACCTAAAAATACAACCCATTTGCTGAAATATAGAGACCTTTTGCCATTCCTCATCCAACTTAAATCTAGTCTGTATCCATTAATTGGTTGAAGCGAAATTAGCACATTCGTAAATAAATCAAATATGATTATATCGGAGTGGCTGTTCGCATAACAGATAAAAAACTTAAAATGATTAAAACAGCAAACCAAAAGTTCGTATCATTCACATGACATTGAAAGTGGAGTAGAAAAGGTAAAAAGATATGATTATATTGGGCTGTCTTCCTGCATACTGATTATTCCCTTTGTGATTCATATATGCCACTGAAAGTGGAGTAAAAAGATATAACACTGAAACAAATAGGATTCGTCACCTTTTATATGCCTCATATATGCATACAAATATGACACTGAAACAAATATGATACTCATTCATATATGCATACTGATATGACAATTTTTTATTTTGGAATTTCTAAACAATGATTGGGTTTGCCAAATCAAAGGTTTTGTGTAATAAATATAAAATCGAAAACTACCACATACATAATATGCTCCAATCCATTGTTGTTATAGTATTTAAATAATCAAATAAAAGGGAAAGAAATAATCAAATTGAACACTTCAAGTTGTTCCATACACCATTCATCTTGCAGAATTATTTAATTTTCTAGATAAGAGATAAATTCATTTCAGATTTGTTACCGTTGTTTTTATAGAGAAAGTTTAGGAGTAGATGAGAATATTAATGAAATTGTAAATCAACATTTGGAATTGGAAATAATCAAGATGGATCGCGGATTTGTTTTCACTGAATGAAGAAACAAATATCCAAAAGCATGTCGCAAGTAAACACTGTTAAAATTTCCAGTCACGGATTATTTTCCGGATTCAATCATCACTTATTGTAATCAAACAACACCCTGGCTTTATATGCAATGATTTTAGTAGTAGACATGACATCAAGAGTGTAAAATTTGCTTATTGTTTCAGGGATTTTTTTCTTCAAATAATCTTACACCAACATATTACTGTTAATGTCATTTTTTTACTCTCCCATATGTTGTATGTGCACATGATATTAACAGTAATTTCAAGTTATTTTGGAAAGATACTGTCGAATGTATACACTGAAAAAAGACACACTATCACTATAAATAAATATACCTGAATGCAATCCCATAAAACGGCTTTCAAATCATCACCAAGATGTCTCCAATCAATAAGCGTGACTGGAACATGCTCTCGTACGAGTGGCCCTAGATAAGAAGATAAGTGGATTGACCCTTCTCCTATTGGAATGCCACTCTCATTAAATTCAACTTCAACCCGATTTGCTAAATTTGAAGGAAGTCTCTTCATTTTAGTAGGACCTCTAGCAATTCTTTTCCGAACTAAATTTTCGCTCACATCTTGAATAGATCTATCGGTTTCCATCATGTCTTCCACATTGTGTTCATTTTGCATTGTATTGTCTTCAAGTGCACAAGGATTGTCTTTATTTTGATTATTGCCTTCAACTAAATGTCGATTATCTTCAATTTGAATGTTGTTGTCTTCATTTTGAACGTTGTTGTCTTCAACATGCTTATTCTGTTCATTAGACTCCTTGAGTGCAATTTCAACCTCTTTTTCTTTTTTCTGTTTTCGAGTAATCCTCTTCATTTCCTGTATAGATATGAAGCAAAAATGAAAAATGAACCAATTGTGCTAGAGGCTTCAAAAGCTGCTACACTCTTTTATCAGTGGCTAGCTTGTTTGATTAAAAATTTGTAAACTGTATTGTCTTCACATATTGCTTGTAGGCATTCGTTGTTTAAGAAATGTATTTTTGCAATGGTTGCTATTATATTTCCAGTGAACCAGTTGTTGTAAGTTGTATCAAAGTAGTCTCTGGACAGATCAAGGAAGTTTTGTAAACTGAGCTACACTTGGTTTTGTAAACTAAGCGTTACTTATTATAAAATGATTATTACATTTTCTGCACAGTTGTGCTTTAGATTGTACTTTTCCTGGCTATGTAGTAGTAATCACCACATTTAAGTACAAATTTAAGGGATATGCATAGATCTTGAGAAAGGAAAAATGAATCCAGAAATGAAATAAGGTAAATAATGACACTATTCAAATGACTGATGACAAACTAATCGATACACGAAATAAAGTTCAAAATCAAATCCAAATTTTCAACTATTCCATACAGGAAATAAAAATCAAAATCAAAATAAATACAGGAAAAATGATAAATACCTGAAGGATTAAAGTGGGAATGATAGTTACCCTTGACAAAGTGATAGCAGTTACCCTTGACAAAGCGATGGCTGTTATCCTTGATAAATGTTAATTTGCAGAAAGCAGATTAACATTTGCAAACATGCTTTTACTACTTCAAAGATCAATCATATTCCCATTTTGTGCTATTATGAGTACCAGTATTAACATTTGCAGACAAGAATATGTCAGAACCCGAAGGATGTCAACATTCATGCTGTAATTTAAGTGAAAGACAAATATATTCATGCTACAAGCCCCAATCATCCTAACTACACAGTATATAAATTTTGGTTAAACCAAGTGCTGCCTCTTAATCAAATTTATTGTCATATCAACTAATCATATTTTTATTTGTTTAATCATTCAATAACGATAAGATTATGCTTTTCTGGTACTAGTGTGTATAATGAGCTAAAAGTTAATCAAATTTTTCTTACATTAACAGCGAAATGATGCGCTCAATTGTAAAATTAAGTGCTAACTGCTAGCATAATAAAATATAACACTGAGATATATATAGACCTATATCAACATGGTTAATTTCCAAAAACTATATATGAAAAACAAGTCATTACATATAGACATATTACTTAACCAAAGAAGATAGAGAGTAAAGTCTAATATAATTAAAACTAGATAGCAAAATAATTAAACTACTCAAATATGCCTTCACAATCTTCCCTAACATAACTAATATCCTCAATAAAATCATCAACATCCATGTCATTGCTGATACAAATTGTATGAAACGGTAATAACAAATTGTAATAGTTACTTACTCTAGAAATGGTTCCACTACAGTCATATTCATTAACACAGCCAAATGTGCAATCTGTTTCTCATTGGCGGACAATGTAATTGTTTTACAAGCTGAAATTGGTCGTCCTTCGAGTATGGAATCATCTTCATAATCTTCATTTCGGACTTCCTTCTCCTCTATTTGTATTGATTTCTTTAAAAATTCACTAAAAAATCTCATGCACTCTTCTGCAAGATAGGATTCTGCAATACAACCCTCGGGACGTGCATGATTTCTTACATAATGTTTAAGTGTCTTCATATATCGTTCAAAAGGGTACATCCAACGGAAATGAACTGGTCCACACAATCGGGCTTCCCTTTCAAGATGAACGGTCAAGTGTATCATTATATCAAAGAAAGAAGGTGGAAAATATCGTTCAATTTCACACAAAATTATAATAATTTCATCATCAAGTTGTTGCAATTTTTCTTTATCAAGAACACGCTGGCATAATTTATTGAAAAACGAACATAAACGAATTATTGTCCTCCTTGGCTTTTTCGGCAACAATCCTCTTATTGCAACTGGTAATAACTGTTGCATTAGAACATGGTAGTCATGTGACTTCATGCCGATAATTTTACAATCCTCCAATGACACAGAACTTCTAAAATTTGAGCAATAGCCATCAGGTCCCTTGAAATCATATAACCTTTGGCAAAATATTTTTTTCTCCAAATTGGACAATGTATACGGAGCTGGTGGAAGATATGTTTTTTTCCCACGAGCTTGTGCAAAAAGGCCATGCCTGATTCTCCAATCTTCCAAATCTTTTCTAGAATTAATTCCGTCTTTTGATTTGCTATCATGCAACATCGTCGCTATTATGCTTTCACCAACATTTTTTTCTACATGCATTACGTCTAAATTATGACGCAAGGGAAGTTCCTACAAAAATAATATTGTTATACTTCATTAATATATATATATATATAATTCATTCATTAAAAAATAATAGCACTAACCTCCCAATATGGTAAATCAAAGAATATTGATCGTTTTTTCCATCTTGATAGTTCTATTTTTGCAGGATCATCATCTTGTTTGAAAGTAGAATTTTTTCTTTTCTTACTATATTGCTTCTTAGTTGGCTTCTTTTTACCCTTCCCTTTCTTGCTGTTATTATCTCCATTTTTTATTTTTTTTCCAAAATTATTTGGAAAGTTTTTCAAAATGATAGAGATGTTTCTTCCGGTTAAAATTCTAGGTCTACGACCATTTTCTATAGTGTTATCAAACCAGGATTTTTGTTTTCTCAACGAATCCGATGGTGGTAAGAATCTCCTATGACCCATGTAGACATTTTTCTGACTATACTTCAACCATCGATGATGAGTGTTGACACCGCATAATGGACAACCTTTTTTACCCTTCACACAACATCCAGCCAGATTACCATATGCAGGAAAGTCATTAATCGTCCATAGTAAAATTGCTCTCATAGTAAAAAGCGATCTACTAAATGCATCATAAGTTTGAACTCCATTAATCCATAAGTGTTGCAGATCTTCTACCAATGGTGCCAAATATATATCTATATCATTTCCTGGTTGCTTTGGACCAGGAATCAACAATGTTAATATGATATTTTCTTTTTTCATGCATAACAGTGGCGAGAGATTGTATGTCACTAGCATCATGGGCCAACAACTATATTTGGAACTCAATGTCAAAAAATGGATTAAAACCATCAGTAGCAAGGCCAAGACTTAGGTTGCGTGGATCTGCTGCAAACGATTCCCATTTCTCATCTACCACATTCCATGTTATAGAATCAACAGGATGACGCATTTTTCCATCATTACTTTTATTGTTAAAATGCCATCTTAAATCTTCTGCTATTTTTTGAGATCTAAACATTCTTCTGAATCTTGGAATGATTGGAAAATACCTCAAAACTTTAACCGGAATACCATGCATAATTTCATTTGTACGTTCGTTCCTCTTCCATCTCGAAAACCCACATTTTGGACAACTATCCAAATCTTTGTACTCTCTTCTAAAGAGACAACAATCATTCTGACAAGCATGAATTTTCTCAAAACCCATATCGAATACTTTAAGAAATTTTTTCACCTCGTAAATATTCCTAGGAAGTACGTTATCCTTTGGCAACAATAGTTGTTGCACATTTAGAAGTTTATCGAATCCATTATCGGACAACCCAGTCTCACATTTTACATTATATAAGGCAATAATGGAAGATAATTTTGTTTGATCGGTACAACCAGGATACAACGGGGTTTCGGCATCCTCCAAGTTTTTTAATAAATCATCCTCTCGTTTTTGTGTGCTATCTTCATCTTTATCATCATCGGAATATGTATGATTGATGAAATCTTCATCTTCATAATGAATGGATTTGAGTAAATCATAAGTGTCATTAAACTCGATATCTTTGCTTATAGTTATTTGTTCGCCATGATTGTACCACCTACCATCCATGTATAGCGGATCCATTCCTCTTATAATCAAATGCTCAACAACAATCTTCCCATACTGATGACTAAGATTTCGACAATCTAAGCAAGGACATAAAATCTTTTCTGGATTTCTTGAAATTCTCAATGCAGCATGCACAAACTTCCAAGCTCCTTGCTCATACTCAGTACTAGTTCTATTAATAAAATGGAATAACTATTAATTTTGACGTTAAAATATAAGATTTGACTCTCAAAATATATTTAGTATAATATAGTTACCTGTGTAGATGTACCCAATTTTTATCCATCATCAACCAATATGTGAGGAAGTAAATTTCTAAAATTTAAAGACATAATCAGTTATTGAATGCAAGCAAAATAACATAATCGTAATTGAATGCAAACAAAATGAAAAACAACAAGGAAGACAAAGAATGTCAAACAACAAATCAATAAGTCAAGTTCAAAGCCTTGTTTCATGCAAAAAAAATTAAAACAACAAGAATGAAAACGAAAGAGTCGTGTAACCCATTTTTTAACAAGAATGCATTACCCCTCTCCTGATACTTAGCTTGCGCTATTAACAACAATTTTATCCGCTTATACAACAATATCAGAACCATATACAACATTAGCACCAAACTGTTTTCAAAAAATTTGCCATTACAACGACGTCATTTTGTAGCACCGGAGTAATCTCTATGCATTACCCCTCTCCTGATACTTGGCTTGCGCCATTAACAACAATTTTATCCACTTATACAACAATGTCAAAATCATATACAACATTAATACATTAGCACCAAACTATTTCTGAAGCATGCACCTATGAAAAGAGTCTCGAAAAAGAAACTAAAAAGGTAGACAATAACTCAATGCTCCAAATAACAAAACATAATCCAATATGATACTTTACGTGAATACTAGTTTAGCATCAATCACTCATAATCATTTAGATTGTAAGTGTTAATTGTTGGAAATCTTGTGAGAATATTTCATTCAGATTGCAAGTGTCAATTTGTTGGGAATCTTGTGAGAATATTTACAAACAATTTTGCCTGGTGGATTCAATAATGAGTTTGACCTATATAATCACTCGACTAATTTATGATTCTCATAGTCATTACCCACTAAATATACATAGAACAATAGAATCAAATCATCAACTTTTACAGCCACATCAAACCCACCAACAAAATAATACAATCATTTATAAGAAAAGAAAAGAGACTGGTCTTTGAAAACAAAATTATACAAGTAGATGGTGGTGCCAAACGCATTTTAAAAGTTTTTTTCCTTTGCCTTTTATATAGCAGACTTATCTGCCGAATGAAAAGGTTAATTTACTAGCAAGCATAGTGAAAAATAAATAAATGGTAAATTGTTACTAACATATGAGCCTATCTAATTATTGTCATTTGTTACACAAATTTTAATATTCTACATAATAAGTAGGTTATGGGCATACACTATGAGCCATCAATCGCTTTAATTAGATGGAAACCAACTTTCAGAAATTCTTATCATTTGAACTTTTAATTACTGGTACTCTGCATTAATGGAATTGATTTGTTGATATCAACACATGGTTGTTGCCACAACCATATCGAAGACCTAACAGGAGAATGACACATACACATATATAATAAAAAAGGGTATGCACCAAGCCTGCATATATAATCTTACCGAGGTGTATATCGTTGTTCAAGAAATAGTTTAATGAGAAAAGAAATAAAAACCAGTTCCATTGATTCAATACGGGTGGCAGTAAAATGGACAGATATATAAGCATTTAATTATAATGAATGAGGGAGCCCAAATGAGGATAAACCTTTTATTTATTTGTTAATTTGTTAATACTATATTTATAACTAAATTTATAAACTTAATATGGGATATAGGCACTTTTGTTTGGCTCTGTATTTTGTGAATGCAATTTAGGCCTCGCAGATGAACACTGTGACCTATTTCACAACAAAATAAGTTTGTTTCCAGTTACATAAAGTAGTAGTATTGCATACCAATTTTTATGGAATAACAAAAATAGAATTCAAGAGAAATTTCTTTTGCTCTGGACTATACAGGCAGTTTATGTAAGAAGGGGAGTGCATGAGATAATTTTAAACCTAAAAACAACCACAGGTTCTTCAAAATGAAATTCAAGAGAAACATGACATATTATTAACAGTAATTTTGCTTTATCTGAAATAGACATTCTTTTCATATTATTCATAGTGCTTGCTTGAATTTTTTTTCCAAAATTATTATCGTCCGAAAATTTCTTTTGTAATTTAGAAGGCAACTTATATTGTTTTCCTAAATTCTTTATTTGTTGTGGAGTATTTCGTCATTATTCCCTTCTTATCCAACCTCTCTTCTATTCATTTAAAATTGGTACATACTCAAAATTTATGTGTGATACAGCATTCATTGGAAAACCTTAAACATATAAAAGAACAGGATATATTCAAATACTGATATCCATAAATGAAATTAAATATACACCTGAAAACAATTGATATAGACGTTAAAGATATAATGTATGTTTGAGGATTTGTGTATGCTTAGAAATGGATAATCTTTAAAATGGTACGTGTATCTAAAATCTTGTCCTCAATTTTCAGAACTCACTGCTTATGCTCAGCACACATGTATATCTAAAATGAAACCTGGAAGTATATGAAATGCATATATGTAAAACATACTTTGCAAATATATATAAACTGAAATACTTGTATTCATAAATCTTATTATATCTTCCAAAGTTTGTTAACTTTAAAGCCACACAGATTATTTATATTCAAAGTTTGAAGTAAGAATACTTACAAAATTATATGTGAAACTGTGTCTCAAAACCATGTATATACATCTAAAATCAATATATAACCAAGGTCAAATGATATGTTGATTTAATGCCAAATAGACTTCATATCCTGTAACGACCCGACTTCCTATGCCCAGAAAGTCGCATCATTATGAAGAAAGAAAGGGGTGAGAAAAGAGAAAAGAAGAGAAGAAAGAAACAACAACAACGATCTCACAGCGGAACGAATAAATTATATTAATAACATAAACTATTACATAGCATTTCTTATCTCATATTTGAGATCTTAAACCATTCAAGGCAATTTATATCATCCATTCATATATAAGAAATGATCTATACCATCTCTAATTAATTTAAAGTGAATTAAATTAATTACTTCATTTCTAATTAATTTAAAATAAATTAAATGTAATTAAAGTATAATTAATCAGGGTGATTAATTAAAGTGGATAATTAGAGAATGATTAATTAATTTATTTGTAATTAATTAATGATTATATAAGTAAGATTTATATCTAAAACATGCTTTTTTAAAACATACTTAAAACTTTTAACTTATATTTATAAAGTGGTTTATTTTAAAGTATATATTTTTAATAAAGTATTAAAGTAGTTTGATTTCATTGTTATAAAATATATTTAAAATAAAGTGTTTTTAAATTATTTTAAAAATAAAAGTATTTTGTACTTGGTGATTCAGTGGAAATAATTATTTGGGAAATGTTTTCCGTAAGCGGAAACTGTTTCGAAATTGTTTTCAAATGAGCTTTGAAAATTTGGAAATATATCTTGGAAAGATATTTGGGCAAATAAATAATGTGGGAAATTATTTATTGTGTGATGGTTGCTTGTGGATGTTAATTGATAGTTAAATAACCGACTATCAATATTGGCCAATGCGCTGATCGTTTCGAAGAGACCGGGATCGGGTTTGCTACATTACAGCGTGATAGGGGGTTGGTTGCGACTCGAGAGGGTGGCCGTAAAAGCAAACCCGAGGTATCACTGTGAGCCACAGCGGGGCTGGGATGGTTGAAAAGCCTACCGGTCGTGAACCGTTGCTGAAGGTTGAAAAGCCTGGGTCGTTACATATCCCAAATTTAGAAAGTTGAAACTTTTACGTGTTTAAGAACTGCATATGTTCAATTGATACATATGGAAATCCACTCATACACAGAATTGCATTCTTTTGAAAACTTAATTACATGACAATTTCAAAATTCGAATGAAACATATACATGGTTTTAGATTTGACAGGGATAGTGAATGCATACATATAATTTGAGTAAAAAATGCATAAATAAACAACAATGTCAGATTAAGGTGTGAACAGATGTGTGAGTGCATCTAGCCAAATGCACATACTTCACCAAGACCATAGTTCCAGCACACTAACCACCACATCAACCAGCTTCTGATCAACTACTCATCGCCAAACACCTAGTCCTACCCCTTACAAAGGCAGTCCAGTAATCAAAAAACCAAACTCCATTAACAAAAAAATCACTACATCAACAATTCATTTGAAGCGTACATCGCATTTATTTCAATTCATTTGAAGCGTACATCCATATCCACGTTAATACGAGGACCAAAGTTGAGTATTCGAATTAAGTGAATTACCTTATCGACGCCAACGACTCGAGCGATGAACTGAAGACGTGAATGATGATGAAAGGGGACGGCGCCAACGACTCGAGCGACGTACTTGCAGAGCGATGGAGCGATGGATTTGAGATTTGCGGGATTTGCAGAGCGATGTAACGACTCGAGCGATGGATTTTCGGAGCGATGGATTTGCGGAGCGATTGATTTGTCAATTTGAGATGAAGGGTTATTTGGTGGGAAGGGAAAAGAATAAAAACGTGGCCGCGAAAACACTCAATCTCACCGCCAAAAGAAATGTGATTAGGCAGCGTTTTCTTTTTTATATTTAATTATAAATGAAACTAAATTTGAACAATTACAGCTTTTTGAATCAAAGGCTGTTACATGGAGCTGCAAAAAACCATTTTTCTTGTAGTGTAACAATATTATTATTATATTCCAAAATAAATTGGAAGAAATCTTCAAAAACCCCGGAACTTAAGCTCTAAATTTCCAGTTTCCATTTATTTTATTTTCAACTTAGTTTCAAATATTATTTATATTTTCATTACCTAACACCCAATCTATAGCAACCAAATATATATCTTTATAAAATATTTTTATATATGGAAAATATAATAGGCAAAGTTATTTCATTCACCTATATTAAAATAAATATTATGTCGGTCTGTCCTATTAAGTGTTTAGAAATCCCTATTGATGTCAAAGCGTCCCATGCACCAACTAGAATTTATAAATACAAAACGGAACAGATTAACACCATATTAAAACATTTTTATAACACTAACAAATACGCTCTCTCATATATATACGCTCAACGACTCCCATAGGGTATTACTACCCTATTAGTAAAGAGTCAAACCCCACAAAACTAAGGTTTATCGCTAAACCAAAGCTCTGATACCAGATGTAACATCCCACCTTTTTGTACGCTTAAGCAGACACACGTGCCAACTTAAACCATACAGAAGGGCGGATTGTTATGGGGTAAATAAGAAAAAGTGGAGAAATAAAAGAAACAAAATAGAATCTTGCAGCGGAACGATAAAATATAATAATCAAATAACAGTTCATGAAGCTGTTTTACAAAACATTTGATTTTACTTATACAATACATATCAGAGTTACACATACCAGAGAATGATAATAAATGCAGCGGAATACAATGGTGTAGTAGAATATATAACAAATAGTAGTAATAATTCTTCGTCTTCGTCCTCCAGAATTAAGGCCTTCAAATCCTGAAATGCTCAGGCTGACCCGAGCGAATTGAAAAGACAAAACACTCGAGTCAGAACTAAAAGATCTTATGTAAGTTAAATCATGAAATAAATATGAGTGTAAACGGCGTCAGAGATGTTTACGGGGTTTGACATCTCCTATGCAGTGTCTAACGTGAGTACAGTAACTTAAGAAATGTTCGGGATTCACATCTCTTAAGGATCCGTTAAACTATCTACTATGTAGTAATATTCGCTATATACAGTAGTGTCTAATTAGTAAAGTATAATCATATAGAAAATACCGTTAAGGGGATGGAGAACCTTAACGCGGTCGGATCTTAAAATCATAATCGTAGTAAAGCTCGATATGGTAGGTGACACGGCACAACTAGGCAATGCCAGGGTAGATATACCAATTACGCACACGGACTGATGGATATGCATAGCAGCCACTACCGTTCCACCTCGAACAACATTCCCAAATTGGAGGATGGCCATCTAGTCAAATCACAAGTAAGAGTATAATATCGAAGAAATGTGTCCGAGAAGAGGTGCTACCTCACTGGTCCGAGATCGCTCCTGTTATAGCCACCTTATGCCAACTCACGGGAGTTGGGTTCACGTAACATACCTTAAGAACGTCGCCACCATCCTACTTCATTCTGGAATCTCCACCGCGTACACAGTTGTTAAAGTGGTTTTCGGTATCGACAGAGAGTATGTCCATATCTGATCCCGGTCTCTTTAACAACCAAACGTTATTATAACACCGTGGTCATTTAAAAATATATATATTCTTTTAAAACACAATCATTGCCTTTCAAAACATATTCTTTATTTCAAAATAGTATATACATCAAAACCCAAAATATTATTGCCATTTCAAACCATATCCTTTACTTCAAAATAGTATATACTTTAAAACCAAAATATTATTGCTATTTCAAAACATATCATTTACTTCAAAATAGTATATATTTTAAAACCAAATTCAATAATATATCATTTAAATAAAATCCAAATTTTCATTCGCTATTCTTACTTTTAATTATAAAACTTAAAATATTCTTTAAAACCATCATAAACCCAAATCACATAATGTAGTCATATTCTTAATCTCAAAATTTCAATCGGTTTCAAATCAATATATTTAAAGATAATTCTTAAATAAATTCTATTTCTAATAAATTCATTTTCAAACCATATTACTTTCAAAGTTATAACAATTTCGAAAACCAATACTTTGAAAACAATAATACCTTAATTTCAATAAAAACATTTCAATTTTGATATATTTCAAGTCTTTAAATATTCCAAAATTCCCAACCAAATCTGAAAATCTTATATATATCTTAATTCAATTTACTATTATTTAGTTTAGAAATATTTATTTAATAAATTCAATATCACTTAAATAAAACTCAAACTTGAAATATTCATAAATCAAACTTAAAACATCATCAAGTTACACATAGCTTAAATTTTAGAATTTAACTATATATAAAATAATAATTATATAATATCAAAATTTAATATTTATTAAACCGTATATTTCTTTCCAAACCATAGAAAATCACTTTAAAATATTTTATATATAGACTACGGTGCCTGTATATAATTTTCTATCCTATGGTCAAGTGATACAGATATTTATCATTTCAATCCGCAATTTAAAATAAAATTACGGTTATATATCATTTCAAACCGCAATCCCGAATAAAATAAAATGCATAATAACTTGCAGTTTATACAATATAAAATATAGCATTCATTCATCCAAATATCAATAAACAACCATTTATTACAATCATCATCCAATTTAAACAAAACATCAATATAAAGCATATAAAATATAACAGGCATCAACGAATAGTTTATATTCAATAAAAATTAATAACCATTCAACTGACAGTTTATATGCAATAATAAATAAATTTAACTGGCAAATTATATGCAATAATAAAATTAAATAACAATTAAATTTAACTAAATGCTATCTAACTGAGATGATGATTAAATATATGCCCAAACAATCATAGATAAATTTTAAATCACATCAAAATTTAATTTAACAAACATAAGAAATCTTAGAAGTTGTGAGTGGGTTAAAACACTCACCTTTTGAATTTAAATTGAATTTAAATTCAATTTAAACCCAAAAAATTGACCGTCTTAGAATTTGTCCAAACCAGCGTCATCAGGTCCGAAATTTCAATACGATCCTAACAAAAAAAACCGCACGTAAAACGGATATCGTATGCAAAAGTTATAGCGAAAATTGTGATTGAATTTCAAATTAAAATTAAGAAAAGAAGAACACATTTATTCACCTCCATTTGCCACGTCATCAGAAGAAGAACGCACGCACTATAGCTTTCGTTCAAACCCTACAGGCCGCTTCATCAACCAAAACGCACGCCACCACGTCGCTTCCATCGCCGTCGCCGCCAGTGCCATGCAGACCTGTCAGACCCCAATCCCCTGCCGTTCACTTCATTTCCGCCTCGAGCGACCGCGTCGCGACAAGCCATGCCGAGAGGAATTTTTGCAGCCGCCACCTCCAAATTGAGCAACCCAAATCAAAATTTGACCATGATCTAGCCGTCGATTCGCGAAATAAACTGCATGGACGAAGTCCCCTCGGTCCTCTCTTCAAAACCCAGAAACGGTTCGTCGATCCGTCGAGTTTGATTTCGACGTGATGAACGACCGAGACTTCTTTAATTTCTACTGATCAGACGATGAACCAAGATGCAAAACGAATTTCACCAGTGAATTACGCTAGTCGAGAACTTCAACATATATTAATTTGAGATTTTTCTGAGGAAGTTGAATTTTGGACTCTGATTTTGAAATGGATCTGGATCCGAAATTTTGTCTTGCCATTGAGGAGGAGAAGGAGCTGAAGAAATTTTACGCGCACACAAATGAGAATAGGCGGAAGCTAGGGTTTAGCGGGGATATTTATAGAGAAGGTTGAAAATAGAATAGATGGATAAAACAGGTGTACGCGCTAACGCCAAAGTGCCCCAAAAAGCCCGTCCTGACCCCGGAACAAAATTGGGTAAACCTATATATTAAAATAGGTGTTTTAAAATATTTTAAATTCAATGGAAAAGGTTTCAGGTTCAAATTCTGTCGTATGAAGAAGTTATGCTAAAAACAATATTTTCCAAATTGATTTCAATTGATTTCAATTGCATAAATTTCAAGGCGTTTCGCGTTCGTACGATCAAACGACAAGTCCGATCGCTACGAAACTTGAAACCCTACAATAATTCACTAATACGGATCCGATGAAACTAGTTTCGTCGAAATCCGAGTCAGTGGCCAAAATGGCTATTTTTATATTAATTAAATAAATTAAGAATTTGTAAATAAATCCAATTTTTTTATTTCAGTTTCAGAATTTGAAAACTTTAACACTTATGATTCCTCAATCATTTACAATGATTCTAAACAAATTAAAAACGTAAATTTAGATGATTCATTTATAAATTTCAATATTAATCCTCGATTTCATTAAATTCAAAATTATAAACTAACTTTCTAATAATTCTATTAAATTAAATGAATCGATGATTATTCCATTCATATTTCAAATAGGAGCGCTTGCCATTGGATTTAAAATTATTACATAAATATTTCCCATTATTCAACTTAATTTTTAATTTAACATAATAATTAAATTTTGATTTCATTTATTTCAATAAGTCCAACTATTATAAATTAACAAATTAACTCATTATTAAAGATTCAACTTTAATAATTCATAAAGTTCATCATCTTGATTTACTTATTAATTTATAATTCTTTAAACCAATTCCCTTCTAAATTTTAAAGTAACTAAATTTACCAAATCATAGTAATTATTTTAATTTCTTAAAATAACCCCCTTCATTATAAATTGAATCTAATTTATTAAAATAAGTTTCCAAATTTAATGTATTAGATTCAATTTCACTTTTTAACTTACACTTAAATTTAGGTCATAATCAATTTATACGTATTCCTTTCTTAGTTACTATTTCACATACTTCTTGCATAAATTTCACAATTAACCATTATTATTAAAGTAACGCTAATAATAAATACGACCTTACTATTACTCAACTTTTAAATGAACGTTACTTCATTTCCATTAGTGTAACATTTATTTCCTTATCACTTGTTACCAATTCAAATTTCATTAACAAATAAGTAGGTAATTTATAATATATGTTTACAAATTTTGAATTTATCGTTATTCAACCACTATTCATTATTATTTACTTAAATTTAGCATTAATTACCTTGCATTACATTGTTGCTTAAATTCCCAAACCGAATGTAATTAATACTCTAAATAAATACGCTTACTCCTTTCGTTGTTTATTAATTGTCACAAGAAATGTTTAATAATTTCAACAACATTGTAATTACTAATTACCTACATTGATTGTATACGTTTTCCATTATTATCATTTATTAGAATTCTGTTCAACTTTCCGTCTTATGCATATAGTTAACCTTTATATTGATTTTACCTTCAAAATTTCCAGTTATTCTCTTAACTTACAAAAAAAAACAATGATTAATTTCATTTTAATCGCTATTAATTACATGCATTGTTAACGGACAATAGTTGTCACCATTTTAAATTTTTTTTTTTTACATTTGAAATTTATTCTCTACAACAATTATTACCTATCAATATTAATTTGCCCATAAATACAAAACTTGCAATTGTTCGTATTATCATATTCCATTTACTGTTAAGAATGTGTTTATTACATTATATCAGTTTAATATTTTCCTTAAATCCTTATATTCAATTCATATACAGGTAAAATTCTTTTCACTACTTAAAATCATTTGAATTAACTTCGAATTACTATAAGTAGTTTTTTTTTCTAAATTTAATTACAAACTTATTAATTTAACCAAATTAAATCCATGAAATTACGGGTCGTTACAAAGGATGGAATCGAGGTCGAGCATGCTGATTTAGATTTTTTTTTAATACTCTAATCAGCGAATCAATTTTTTCCTTCAATTTCGGTCAGCGTCGATACCGATACGGTACCATCAAAATTTTGAAGTACCAACCGATACATCGAACCATATTAAAACAAAATTTAACCTGCTAAATACGTTGAATTCACGTGTTATTATGACTTATCCTTTTTAATTTGTTCCTATATGTGCTTTTGACCTTTTAAGCGTGCTCAAACTAGCAAATAGTAGCACGGAATTCCAGCTTATTACTTTTTACCTTCTCGTCTTCTTGCAAAATTTGTTCACATAAACTCTAAACTACAGCCAAACATTGTACATAGCATACAAATTATAAACCCGAGAGCTACTTCCGTTACAATATATGAGTATTCATACATGTATCATGCATATATAATCATGGCACTGGCAACATTCCCTAAATATTTGAATGAATCGTTTTGGTGCCAGTATCATGAGTGGATATCCCTATATCCCCTAAAACACATATTTTCATGGCAATATTTATTTATAAAGAAGAGAAATATATGCTCAACTATTTTAGAATATCTTTTGATATAGGACTAATCATAATCCAATTTCTAACTTATAAACTCCATCTTAATGAGAATCTCGAGCTCAAATCACATATTGCAGAACACTTAGGGTTAATGTTATGTTGTGTTTCGGCACTCCAACGCGTCCCACGAACGCGCACTTCATTGATCTGTAACATGCTATCAACCATATATATATATATATATATGCTCATCTCTTTTAGAATATCTTGCGATACGGGACTAATCGTAATCTAATCTACGCACCCACTATAATACAATGCAAGCCACACCCAATAGAATTTTGGTTAATTTGATGGTAAAACTTATTTGGGCAATGATGTAATTTGGAATTACCTACCTATTTTACTTCTGGATGAACTTATATCACCGCACAAATCTGAATTTTAATAAACTATACTAGTAGTTGTACTTAGAAAATAACAGGCTATATCCTCATATTTGAACTCCGTCTAGGCAGAAGTAGCTTTTTTTTCTTCAGACTGCAATAACTTCTTCATATAACTCGGAATCAGGCAAAACTTCGATCGATGAACTCCCACCTAAATTATGGACAATATGGTACACTCGGATACTTCATCTTATGAACGCACACTGTAGTTCTCCATGGAGACTGATAGTTTATTTAGAAAATAACATGCTACCACATCCCCATATTTGAACTCTGCCTAATGCAAAAGCCGCTATTTTTTTGTTCAGACAGCAATAACTTCTTCATACTAATTCGGAATCCGAAGAGACTTCGACCGATTAACTCCCACCTAAATTACGGATAATACAAAACACTCGGATACTTCATCTTGTGAACGCACACTGTAGTTCTCCATAGTGATTGACTATTGTACTTAAAAAATAACAGGCTATCACATCCCCATATTTGAACTCCGCCTAATGCAGAAGTCGCTATTTTTTTGTTCAGACTGCAATACTTCTTCATACTAATTCGGAATCCGACGAGACTTCGACCTATTAACTCCCACCTAAATTACGGACAAAATGGAACACACAGATTCTTCATCTTGTGAACGCACAGTGTAGTTCTCCATAGGGACTGACAGTTGTACTTAGAAAATAACAAGCCACCACATCTCCATACTTTAACTCCGCCTAGTGCAAAAGCCGCTATTTTTTTATTCAAACTGCAATAACTTCTTCATACTAACTCGGAATTAGGCGATACTTCGACCGATGAACTCCCACCTAAATTAAGGACAATACCGTACAGTTGGATACTTCGTCTTGTGAATGCACACTGTAGTTCTCCATGGTGACTAACAGTTGTACTTAGAAAATAACAGGCTACCACATCCCCATATTTGAACTCCGCCTAGTTCAGAAGCCACTATTTTTTTGTTCAGATTGCAATAACTTCTTCATACTAACTCAGAATCAGGCAAAACTTCGACCGATGAACTCCCACCTAAATTACGGACAATATGTTACACAGGGATACTTCATCTTGTGAACGCACACTGTAGTTCTCCAAGAGGACCGCTAGTTTACTTAGAAAATAACATGGTACCACATCCCCATATTTGAACTCCGCCTAGTGTAGAAGCTGCTATTTTTTTATTCAGACTGCAATATTTTCTTCATACTAACTCGAAATCCGGCGAGACTTCGACTGATTAACTCCCACCTAAATTACGGACAATTCGGTACAGTCAGATACTTCACGCACACTGTAGTTCTCCATGGTGACTAACAGTTGTACTTAGAAAATAACAGGCTATATCCCCACTTCAACGCTCACTGTAGTTCTCCATGGTGACTAATAGTTGTACTTAGAAAATAACAGGCTACATCCTCATATTTGAACACCGCCTAGGTAGAAGCCACTATTTTTTCTTCAGACTGCAATAACTTCTTCATACTAACTCGGAATCAGGCAAAACTTCGACCGATGAACTCCCACCTAAATTACGGACAATATGGTACACTCAGATACTTCATCTTGTGAACGCGCACTGAGTTCTCCATGGGGATTGACAATTTACTTAGAAAATAATAGGCTACCTCATCCCTATATTTGAACTCCGTCTAGTGTAGAAGCCGCTATTTTTTTTTGCTTATACTGCAATAACTTCTTCATACTAATTCGGAATCCGGTGAGACTTCGACCGATTAACTCCCACCTAAATTACGGACAATATATTACACTCGGATACTTCATCTTGTGAACGCACACTGTAGTTCTCCAAGGGGACTGACTGTTTACTTAGAAAATAACATGGTACCACATCCCCATATTTGAACTCCGCCTAGTGCAGAAGCCGCTATTTTTTTTGTTCAGACTACAGTAACTTCTTCATGCTAATTCGGAATCGGGAGAGACTTCGACCGATTAACTCCCACCTGAATTACGAACAATAAGAAACACTCGGATACTTCATCTTCTGAACGCACACTTTAGTTCTCCATGGGGACTGACAGTTGTACTTAGAAAATAACAAGCTACCACATCCCCATATTTGAACTCCGTCTAGTGCAGAAGCCGATATTTTTTTTGTTTAGACTGCAATTACTTGATCATACTAATTCGAAATCTGGTGAGACTTTGATCGATTAACTCCCACCTAAATTACAGACAGTATGGAACACTCAGATACTTCATCTTGTGAACACACACTGTAGTTCTCCATGGGGACTGACAGTTGTACTTAGAAAATAACAGGCTACCACATCCCCATATTTGAAGTCCGCCTAGTGTAGAAGCCACTATTTTTTTAGTTCAGACTGCAATAACTTCTTCATGCTAACTCGGAATCGGGCGAAACTTTGATGATGAACTCCCACCTAAATTACGGACAATATGTTACACTCGAATACTTCATCTTGTGAACGCACACTGTAGTTCTCCAAGGGGACTGACGGTTTACTTAGAAAATAACATGGTACCACATCCCCATATTTGAACTCCGCCTAGTGTAGAAGCCGCTATTTTTTTTGTTCAGACTGGAATATTTTCTTCATACTAACTCGGAATCCGGCGAGACTTCTACCGATTAACTCCTACCTAAATTATGGACAATATGGAACACTCGGATACTTCATCATGTGAACGCACACTTTAGTTCTCCATGGGGACTGACAATTGTACTTGAAAAATAATAGGCTGCCACATCCCAATATTTGAACTCCGTCTAGTACAGAGGCCGCTATTCTTTTGTTCAAACTGCAATAACTTCTTCATACTAACTTGGAATCTAACAAAACTTTGACCGATGAACTCGCACCTAAATTACGGACAATATGGTACACTCGGATACTTCATCTTGTGAACGCACACTGTAGTTTTCCATGGTGACTAACAGTTGTACTTAGAAATTAACAGGCTATATCCCTGTATTTATATCCCTGTATTTGAATGCTATTTCTCTATGAGATGTAAAAGGGTATATTTGGAATTTCGAAAAGACACCGAGTAAATCTATTCAATGAATTCTCTTTATTAGTAGTAAAGATGAACAATCTTGATGGACTTTGCAAGATCTTAACCGGAGTGGAATGTATTGTAAGATCTATGTTTTTATCTATGATTAAAAAGGATAGAAGGCCATTTAGTATTATCATGTTTTTTTTTAAATTTCTTTGTCTATTTTTATTTTTATTTTAATTATTATTATCATTATTAGTTTAATTATTTTACTTTTTTTATTTTTATTTTTATTTTTATTTACAACACACACATATGTATGTATGTGTGTGTGTATAACTTTTAAATTGTCTTTATCGTTTAGTTTTGAGTTTCATTTTTAATCGATCCTAATTTGTTTAGAAATAAATGCTTAGTTGTTGTTGTAGCAGTATACAATTTATACTAGATGCAAACATTTTCTTATGTTCTGCACATTTCATTTCAGTAATATTTTGTCACTATGCAGCCTATTAATTTCACGATTGTATATAGTTTATGCATGAACAACAAATTGCACTACAAGAAAAACAGTCTTTTATAGCGGCATATAGCTGCTATTAAACACAACTATAGCGGTTTGATAAACGTTGTATATCACATGTTATAAAAAAGAATTGCACATTTATAACACAAAAAATACCGCTATAAAAGAGCATGATTTCATAGCATAAAATAGCCGCTATGTTACATAAAAAAGGTAGCTCACTATTGCCGCTATAAAATGTGTAGATACAATAACGCCTATTTGCTACTAGCATTTGACAGTAACCTCATACATTGCATTATCTTTTTATAGCACTTATGTCATATAGTTATAACGCTATTTTGGAGCTATGCTTTATTTTACTATATATTTGATGCACCCCACTATTACATTTTAATAATAACAATCAAAATGAATCTTCTTTAAATAGATAACAATTTGAACAATGTATGAACGATAAAAAATATAATAACCAGCAAATGTAACGCATATTCATGATAACAAAATAAAGTATCAACTAACAAAAAATAAGTTCAATACATGAGTTACCAAATTCAATACATATTCATGATAACAAAAGACAACATACTTCAAAGTTAACGTCTACAAGTACCAAATGCATCACTAAGAACTTGAACTGCTCAAAGCGTTCTTCATGCATGTCTTCGGTCATTGGTAGTACTTCCTGAAAATTCAGAACAATTTGAAAATTATAAAATTCATGCATGCTCCACTACCACTCTGTTAACTCCCATCACTGTTCCACAACCCACCACCATCACTATTCTACAAGTGTAAAACCACCACCATCACTGTTCTATAATACTTCATCAACCACTTCAATCATCCCACCACTGATCACAACTACAACCCACCAGACCATCACATAAACAACCTTCAACCTCTTCATCAATAAAAGAAGACTGCATCCACACTCATTTCCACCATACAAACTGAAACAAAAACCTACATTCACTACCATCCCAGGTCAGTGCAATGTCTACATAACTCACTACCATCACATCCCACATACAAGCATCTCCTCACCACAGAACAACCTGCAAAGTGCCATCATCTTCAACACTGCTGCAAACCAAACTACACGGTGCATCAACATCACATACAACTGCATAGTGCAAACTTACCTAGCCTGCACATTTCTATGCATATCCAAACCATCACTTCTGTGCACGTATATGTGCACCAGCCTGCACATATCTCCTCTTCCATCACCACTCCTTGCTACGACCACATTTACAACTGCTTTTCCTATCACCTTCACCTACCACCTCTGTTTCACCATCCACTTCCAAACTTCTGCCTTCACTTCCCATGCCATTTCCTCTCCTTGTTACACAACCTAACCATCACAACCACCGTTCACTCCTCTACTCCACTTCATTTCAATCAACCAACCAACATCTCAACCACCACTTCCACATTTCCACTGATCAACTCCTCCACAACATATAGTTGCAACATCGCCTTCTCTTCACTAATCAACTCCTCATTGCCATAAAACTAACTTCCTGTACAACAACTCCACTGTTCTACCATACAACTCGCCACATACATACATACTTTCCCTCTGGTTCACGACCAACCATACATACTTGTTCCCATATCAATAAATAATCACCCTGACCAACCTGCAAACTGCACTACCATATACATAGTTTATCTCTTCACGGATCAACTCATAGCCATCAACAACCTACATTTCAAACCTGCATCTCCTCCTCCAAATTACTGCCCACGCATGCTTCGACCATCACAACTTTCCTCTTCCAATCACCATTCAACTCCCTGTCCACACTATTAAACTGCTATTCCTGGCCATGTCAAAATTTTCAATTTATTACCTACTACATGAAAAATATTTCAGTGACAGTATGTAATCTATTTATATTTTCATTTCAGTTGTGCTATGGTTGACAGGTACTTGGTACTGGTAATATGATGCGACATATTTGAACAATAATATTGTTTTGAAAACTATTAATTTCACTAAAGTAAAATTTGATTTGTAACAAAAGCTAACTCCTTTTTTTGCTCGCAGATTCTCAAATGTAGCTAACAATTTATGTAAATCATGAATAAGTTGTTTTTGGACAAAAAAATCGCACTTTTTTAAAAATAATAAAAAATTCAAGTATTACAAAAAATTAACATATAAAGTTGTTTTTCCAAAGGTATCAAAATTCAAAAAAGAAGAAAGATTTTTTAAATACAACCTTAGTATTATGGTTTGCAGGTTTTTAATAAATTTTTGTGTGTGATACCAGCCCTATCTGACTTTGCAGGCTTAGCTCTGCCACTGTGTGCATAATTGTAACGTCCCGAATTTTCGCGTTCGAAAATCGACATCCATACTTTACATCGTACTCGAATGTCGTAGATTCGAGCGTTCAAATCCGAGTCGCCGGAGCTTATAACACAGTAAATAACACAGCGGAAGAAATGAATAATACATTGATATACAATATCTGATACAACAGAATGATACAATGAATATCAATATACATCAGAGATATGATACAACAAATAGCAGCGGAAAAGAAAACGATAACATCAGCAGCGGATAATCTCCATCTTCAAAGCACTAATCCAGAAATAGCTTGAACTCCCAATAACGATACACCAAGATAAGCAAGTGCAGTCCGATCCAAAGACTGAACTAGCTCCAGATAACCTACTAATCTGACTATCTGAAAAACCAAACTCTAGACTGCTCGTGTAGAAAAATTTTGAGCATCCAGAGTTTAGGAAAGAAACAATAAACTCCGGATCAGTCATGGGACTGGTGTGAGCAACAAAAATAGTTTATCTTTAAAACAAATAGCAGAGAATTTTAAAGTCAATTCGCAATGCTTTTGGAAAATGAAACTACCATAAGACCTCCCACCACACACACAATGCAAACGCAGAATTGGAGGAGATTTCTTCTTATGATAGTCAAAGATGCTTACTACGCAAAATCAAATCATTTGATATTATTACTAGTGCATAGTGTAGAAAACAATTTCGAAAGTAGAATATAAATCTTAGCCAGCATAGACATTTCGCACTTATGCCTACTATAGCTACCATGTTCAATAGCAGGTTACCACCACATTCCATGGCAGGTAATACAACTAAAACCGTACAAAGTTCGTATTTGGAAGATGGATTTCCAACAAATGGTCAGGCTAAGGAACTTCCTATTCCACGAAAGAAACGCCTCTGGCGGGACGTTCCGAGAACCAACTGTTCTCTGCCAAACAAGGCCGGCAACCCCTTTTCCCAAGGGATAAAAGAAACCTCAGATATGCCACCCCCGGTCCTTTGGGACCTTTATCCGAGCGCTCGATAACCAACATCACACATCATAAAGAAAGTGTATCCACATGAGTAAGTATCTGGGCTCCATACCATGATACTACCCTTTTCCAAAAGGAATGGTCATACCCTAGGGGAGCTACCCCTGAAAACCTTGCCGCACAATTCCTGTTTCGACCATTACCGGGTTGTGAGGCTCGACGAAGTCTCGTCCACAAAGCTACGCTTTTTCAAAAAGCCACGCTTTGGGTCAACAGATGATCAACCTATGATCACAAAGATAAATGATCAAACAAATGATCATATCACAAATGATCAAACACTGATCATCACACAGCAACACTCAGCATGCCACATTACCAAATTGGGATATATCGCTGATAACTTCAACTACATAACCTCTGAGCTCGTATGTCTCAGAGAAGGGTGTTAAGCTAAGAGAATAAATTCTCCGCCACCAAACAGAAATGTATTTGAAAGAAATCGGCTTTATATCTCAAAGTGTAATGTCAGACATGTATCCATATAAGTCTGTTCCGGGTTCGAACAGAACCGAAGGCACTTCTCACGAAGCCCTTGCAATTCCGGATAATTTCCAATCACGTCCGGACTTCCCGTCACAAAAGAGTGATATAAATCTCTATACCGGCGCGACTCAGTGCAGAGACATTCGACAGGTTGTCCTTTCATTTTCGAAAAATATCCGGTCTTCAACACCGGTCTTCAAATGCTATCCATATACGACGTATCACTATTCGGAATGAGTTATACGACCCAAAGGTCCTTTCCCGGCTAACCCGAATAGTGAGCGAAATATTTAAAAACATACGGATATTGGGATTTCAATTAAGTCACAACTTAAACCCAAACTTTCTTTTCAAATGGTTTATCAAATTACCATTTTAATCTTTTAAACAAAAAGATTCAATTCACAAAGTTCACTTAATTTCACAAAGATTCATTCATAGATTTTCCAAATCAATTTCCCTTTCAATTTGATTAATTCGTTAAATCTTTAAATCAAAGATTTTACAAATAGCTTTCAAAACAATTTCATTTCGAATGGTTTAACAAAACATCATTTTAAATCTGTTAAAAACAAACAGATTTAATTCATAGCTTTCAAAAAGAATTCATTCATAACTTGGAAAACCATTTTTTAATTCAGTCTTGAAATTCCTTTAATTAAACTGGAATTTCATTTCTTATCTGAAAGCTTTTATTCCTTTAAAACAAACAGTTTTTATTTTGGAAATCTGATTCATTTATACGAGTTAAAATCTTTGGGTTAAATTCAAATTCTCAAAATTTTACTTTTAAAACAGTTTAACCCATATATAACTTGTACAGCATCTTAAATCCCTAATTTCAAATCATAGGATTCAATTTCAAACTTAAATTCAAATTTAAATCAAATTATTTAAATTTCTAAACTCAGTTAAGTTATTTAAAATAACTTTTATCTTTGAAATTCTATTTCAAAAGCTTTTCACTTTAAACCCCAAATTTCAAATTTCAAAATCAATTGAAATTAAAATTTCAATTTCAAAAACATCGAATTTAAATCATCTGTGACTTAACCGATTTCCACGTGAAATCCATATTTGTGTGTGAAAAGGTGTAGTCCAGGGGTTCAACACAATAGTGCAACATAATAAATCATCACATATCAGAATACAGAAATATAATTCGATAAGCGGTATAAGAACAACGCTTATCGTTCATTCACAGATCATAGATATATATAAATTTCAGATAAATAAACTACAGTAAAGATTACACACAAATCAGAATACATCACAAAGCATCATAGATCAGAATATCAAACAATTCAATCATCCAATCAAATCCAAATATTCATAGGTAAGGTCAGTTAATTGTCTGATTGATTTAAATCAGATTTAAATTCTATGAATAAATTACTAATTCTGGTTAATTAATCATTAATTAATTATAAACCATTTTAGATAAATTATTCATTAATCCTTTATTAATTATCCTTTAATAAAAAATTCTAAGTAATTAATCCTTTGATTTATTAACAAATCAATTCACTCAAAATTTACTCAATAAATTACAAATTAATTATTTAATTCATTTTTAAAACTTTAATTAATTCATTTAAACTTCAATTTCAAATTTGATCAATATAAACCATCAATTATCACTCTCATTATCTTAATAGTGAATGATTTTAAATTCTTAATCTTAACTACTTAAATTAAACTCATTTTCTATTATTGGTTAAATTTTCACTTTCAAAATGTTTAAAACATTTATTTCACTTCCTTTGTACTTTTATTTAAAATTCCAGGTTCAAACTGACACTAATTAAATTTAACCACTTTATAAATTAACTTTAAAAAACTAAATTATGAATTAAAACAATACTTAGTTATAAAGGAATTTTTTTTAAAACAACTTTACTTAAGTAAATTATTTACTTATTTAAAATATTTAAATTTATAACTTTTTTTTTCTTTTCCTTTTCCAAAATCTAGGACTTAAACAAATTTAAAACTTGATAATAAAAAAAACTGTTAACTGGCACTGTTCCAGACTTGAAACCAAAGACCCGAGTCCCCCCATCAGTTTTCTTCGAGAAAAATGGAGTTTTACCCGAGCCAAAACCAGTTTTACTCGAGTACGCACTCGAGTTAACCTGGGCACTGTTAAAACTGAGAAAAACTAACCTACCCGAGACAACCCTTATTTGCTTCGAGGAAAAATATGATACTACTCGAGCCAAACACAGACTTACTCGAGGATCTCTCGAGTCGAAGCTACTCGCGACCTCACTGACACGTTCACGCCACCGTGCACGTGCACGATTATTTAGTCGACTTCCGATCAACGCTGCTAGCCTCCCCAAGTCGACGACCATCTCAACATTGCCTCGACCACCGACAAATATCACCGGTCTTCTCGAATTCGAAAACGAGTTCGCAACCCAGACCTGGAACAGCGAGACCCATCACCACCCAACCTGGAACGCCGCCGTACACACAATCTCAACCACCGGGCAGCTTGAAACTTCGGCTATCCACTCGTCGTCACCCTCCCTACTATCACCCGGAATTGCGTGCAACTTGATTCACGAGGGAAGGCGCTTCGATCGTTTCCCTGACCACCTTAAAAATTAGGTTAACTAACTTAAACTCTTCACCGCCGCTACCACGATGAACCGGAACACTGCCCATCATTTTTTCCCCGACTCACCGTACTCCCCTCTACCTTCACGCAAAACCCCGAGCTTCAACAATTCTCCAATCACTTGAATTTGCCCCAAACCCATTTTCAGTTCAACTACGAACTGCACCCAAACTACACTACTAAAAATCACGAAACCCATCTCAAAAATCATCATTTCTAATACGCATTCAAGTTATAAATATAAATCACCATTTCGTGAAGTTCGAATTTTGGCAAATTTAAGGTTGACACTGATTTTCTTGAGTTCCTGAGTTATTCATAATGCATTTTAACTTAAGTAATATCCTAGTCTAAAGTTTGAAATGAAACAAACGATATTCTTCTGAATCCTAAGTCTAAACAAAGATTTAATAGAAGAATTTGAATTTAAGTCAAGGCATGAACAAACACTACAAACAGAAAGTTATAAGTATCCCCCTGTCTACATACAACCTACTTCAACAATTCAAAAGTATAAGCATGTAACCATACTTCACAGATACGATATTGATCACGGCAATAAACATTCATCCTAATTTATACTTTAAGTTTTTATAGTGAAGTTACTCACCAGGATTTTGTAAAAGAACAGAGCATCCTCTTATGTTGAACAGCCTGCTATTTGAAACTTGTTTTGAATTTGCTAACTGAACTTCTCTGTCTTGTTGAGTTGCTTGATGATGTTAGGAGCTTGTTTAAGTTTTAAAAATGGAGTTTTATCTTATTTACTTTTTTTGTTGAGCTCGAACTGGAATGGAAAGTGATAAAGGAAAATAGCTTATAGGCTTATGTATAAACAGGTTACAGGTTTTGTATTATTTTTTCTTTCTTCTTTTTAAAATGGTCAGAGATATTTTTATAGAAATGGAGGCTGAGATGATAATATGGTGGCTTGCATTAATGGTTTGTACAACATTTATATTTTCTTTTCTTTCCTTTCGGCTGAAGGTAGTTTGCATTATGGGCTGCCTTGTATAATGGCATGGGTGAAGTTGCAATTGTCTTGTACATGTTTATACATATAAATGTATTTCTTCTTTTGCTTTCGGCTGAGTGGTTTGTTGTATTTTGTACTTGCTTTTATTTGTTTGTACTTATTGATTCTTTTACTTGCCTGCATTCTCTCTAACTCGGCTGATAAAACAGGTTATGGTGGCTGAGAGATATGTATTTTGTGTGCTAGAGAAGAAAGCATTTAATGTTTGTGTTCCCATTTTTGTTTACAAGCTATTCTCATGTACATTTGTTTACTTTCTTAAAAGTATTTTGTTTGTCTTTGTCTTGTTTTATAAAATTTGTCTTGTTAACACTTTCATTTTTATTTCTATTTTAAATGTTTATTTTTTATCTTCAATACTTATTATTTTTATAGTTATTTTTCAAACCATTTATTTAAGATTTTATTTCAAATCCAATATATACATATATATTCACATATATACAAATTTTTAAATCCATATGACTTAATATATTTTCTATTTGGCGGGGAAACTCGAATCGATTTATCAATTTTTTATTCAAAAATTAATTTAATTATCAATTTAAATTTTATAAGAAATCCGGGGTCGTTACAATAATGCTGAATGTATTGATTAAAAACAGACCTAAAGCAAACATAATTAAGCTAGAAGACTAGTTGAATGTCCCTCCATGAGCAACAAATCAAAAAATTGGAAGGAATTTGCAAATTAATGGGCAATCAAATAAATATAACCACTTGAATCTTCCCATTTTCTTCAAAATTCAAAAGGTGGACGGAAAACATAATAAATTCTCTCTAAGCAAGCGACTTGTTCAACAAAGAGTTTAGTGAAGATTAGGGAAATGTCAAAGGAAAACAATCAATTTAGTGGCGCCCTGATCATAAATGCACATCCCTTGGCATGATCATGCTTCATGTAGATAGAAGAAAATAAAGAGAGGAAAAAAATATCAATAGAGGCAAAGAGTAATTTGACAATGCACAAGATAAACAAATGACAATCTAAATCAAACCCGGATAAAAGGTTTCTATTCAACCTTTAGTTTAGAAACCCCAAAAATGACAAACTAAACTAGATGGGGGTTTACTTCAATTTTAAACTCCTTTTAATAGTTGTAGCCACTTTATAACACTCAAAGCACAAGAAAGGAATCTCAAAATATAAGCTCACATGACACCCTAATTACTAATTATGTAACCCATGTATCATCTAAACAATAATGACAGCAGAGGATGAATATTATTCATAAGAAAGTTAAGTAAGAAACTAAATAAAGCATACATAAGTAGCGTGAAATTGCAATCGAAAAACAACTTTCACTTTAGCCTTTTCAACTTTCCACTTTGGAATCCTTGACATTGTCCCAAATTAGGTGATCATCGGCTACAAAAGTATCGCTTCCTAAAAACAAAAACAAAGCCAGGCACCTCAATATTTTTTGAATAAAGCAGGAAATAAATTCCCAAATTCCCAAATCATCCAAAAAATCAGTACTTCTAAAGGCACCACTGAAAAGACAAGTAATACAGGACACCTTTGCAAAATTTGATGATATATGAAAAAATCAACAATAAAAACATAAAACTAATTTATAATCTAAACATCAGTACTCCTGAAAACTAAATTGAAATCGCTCCTAAATTGGAAATAGCAAATTATATTCACAAAAAAGAATAAAGCATAAAAAGATGTTACCTTTGTAGGAAGCGGGATGAATCTGGCAGATATTGATAAAGAGCGAAATCGAAGATCCAAGATTGGAGATTTGGGCTCCTGACACTATTGACTTCACAACTGTTGAAGAGTGAACCGTGGAAGATCGAAGTTGTAGTATAATAGCTAAATTTTGAAGATTGGAGATGGTGTAGAACTTCGATTAGGGTTATTTTGTTTTAGGAGGGAAATAAAAATTGTTGAGTGTTATTTTGGAAGGGAGACGAAATTGGTTGTGTTTTTGGGAGGGAGATGAAAATTTGGGGCCAAAGCGTTGCATATGTACATACAAAACAAATTATGTAAAAAAATAAATATTTAAAGGTAAACAATAACGCTTTAGAATAATGCGTTATTAAATGGTGTTATTAATAATATATTTTCTTGTAGTGTTGGTCTGTTCGATATGCCTAAAATTTCTACTTCAATTTATTTCTATGCAGAATATATTGCCCACCTTTGTCCTTTGCAGTCCCTTCCGAGCTATATACACAGCAATGAAATAATGTGTTTGCAATTCAACAATCACCTCGATCTTTGATTAAGCAATTTTATAAATATAATTCTTTCCAATATAATGCCCCAAACGAATAGTACTCAGTCTATAACTCCATCCATTTGTCCAGTGTGAAGAAGTTACTTTTATACAATGTCTATTAATTAACATTTCATTACATTGTTTGGATTTCTACATAGGTTGATTTCGAATACCATTGGATTGTCCATTCTGTTATATATGTTTTTTTTACTAATTGTAAAATCTATTTATTTAAGTTGCATATTAATAGAAGATACCATCATCATATTTAACTACCAAAATGATTTGTTTAGTTTCATTTTATTATGATGTGTTTGCCAATAAATCTATTAAATAATAGTAAAGTGGACGAATTTGAAGCTTTTTCATTAATTTTATGTATTATCTCTATTTTCCTTAATTCTCTCTATGTCTGGATATTTATTTTCAAAATCACATGATTTACCAATTTACAATCATTGTACTAAACTTCTCACATTGTTTTAAGTTCGAATGCTTACTTTTAAAAAAAATGTACAATTATTTACAAATCTTCTACGGTTCTCTATAAAAAATTTACATTAAAGTCCACACATTTAAATTAATTAAATAACCCAAAATTTAAACTAATTGTTAGACTTAGTCAACTAATATTTATTAAAAAACCTAAAAGATGAAAATTTCAACATGTATATTGCATGCACAACAATAAATTGGTTAAAAAAATTATTTAGATGCAAATATATATAAATCACATAACGTAAATTATATATGTTAATGACAATAATAAATTTGTTTTATAATTTATTTAACAAATGAATTTATCATACGTTGCACTGTAAAATTTTATCAACTTCAAATACCTAAATTTTAATTTTTTTACAATTACGTTGAAACCCATCTCAATTATTTCTTAATGTTTTACCTTCAAGTTCATGTATTTAACTAATTGTGTAATCATAAATTTAAACTATTTAAATAAATATGATTAGCTGATATTCATTAATTCATGTAATAAATTCTAAAAATGCGAGAATTTCAATATATACAATATTCATATATATGAGAAAAAAATGATAAAATTATTTCTTCTTTATTCAGATATATAAAGATATTTAAGTAACGTAACATAAAATGTATACATAAATAATTTAAACTCTTTTAATTTCTAGTTCATTTATCTTAAAAAATTATCGTGCATTACATAACATAATTTCATTTTGAACAACCTATAAAAGATAAATTTATATTTTACAATACTACGATATGAACGCATAGATTACACCAATATTAGATTATATAAACATTCTCACTTTCAACATGTTATCAAACCATACCTAATTCATAACTCAATTAAACGCTACATAATTTTATTTGCAATTATCAAAGTGTTGAAAGCATGACCCTCCTACAACGGCTATATCAAATATATGGTTAATTAAAAGGATAAAATTGTTTTAAAATAAAAAATAAAATATGGCTAAAAGTTCACATGTTGATAAATTAATCATAAGACCATTGCTCTACTCAATTACAAATATGTACAAAGCTCTTCTTAATTTTCTCCAATTTTTTTTACATTCAACTTCTTATATTTAATTAATTATGTTGATCATTAATTCAAATTATTTAAAATAAATTCAATTATTTAATGTTCGTCAATCCATTTGTAATCCTTTGAAAAAGATGACAATTCAGTATATATACACAATAATCATATGAATAAAATGGTAAAGTTACTTATTCATTTATACATATAAAAATATATATCATATAACATAAATTATTTTTGTCATCGAGAACAAACATAAATTATGTACATATACAATGTCAACAGTTTTAATTTATAATTTTTTTAAGTTAGAACATTAATTTTTACAAAGATATGTAGTTAAAGCGGATTGAATCTTCAACCTTATATCCGAGCATCATGTGTCATTTTAATTTATGATTAATATATCACGATAAATTTATCATATATTGCATGATAAAATATATTTTAGCAATAATTAAAATATAAATACTATTTTTTAACAACATTACCTTATCCAACGCACGAACTACACACGTATGTATTGAAAGCGCAAAATACAAACCTTCATATGTGATGCCCACATGGTTTGAATATACAGTTCCTTTTTATACAGTTATCTGCTTACAAAATCCAACCCACTACTTGGTTGTTTTCGTTATATACTGTTTTCTTTATATGAGATTTTCTTTAATTTTATTTTTAAAGTAGTATATCAAAGGGGGAATTAATTTAAAGGACAAAGATTTGTATATTTTTTGCCTCAAGGACACAACCTCAATATTTTTACCATAAGGACAAACATTCTCCTAAAAATTATTCATAAGGACAAATATTTTCCAAAATTATTCATAAGGACAACAAAACTGCTACCAAGCTAAAACTGATACCTAAAAACTGCTACCGATAACTACAAACTGATACCTAAAAACTGCTATCAATAACTAAAAACTGATACCTAAAGAAAGTTGTCCTTCAGGATAAAATATTGAAGGCCTGTCCTTGAGGCAAAAACGCTAAAAAAATTTGTCCTTCACAATAATTTCCTGTATAGTCAAATGTTAAGAAATTGATCTCTTCACAAATTCTAAGACACCACTCTTTGTTTCAACACATACCACTAATAATACTATGTCTTTACCAAATAACAATGAATGCTTAGTGGATGAGTATTTTACAAAGTGAAAAGCTGTAATCCTGCATATCAAAAAGTGTAAGTGGTATAAAATTCCTATTGGATTAGATTCAACTCATGCTTAGCAACACACTTCAATGATAGTTGCGATCTAAGGATTAATTTCATTTGTTAATACAAAAAGTCATTTTGGGAATCTGCATAAGAAACAACATACCTTAGGTTGATGTTTTGCATTTATTACTCATTTTTAAATACTAATAGGTCAAAAAAGAGTGGCTACCTTTTTGAATATGAAAATAAAAACTGTTGATTAACCTTGACTGGAGTTGTTTTCGACTTCATGTTTTATTAGTGACTACTCAAGCATTACTTTGTATCCTACAAATAGCTCTGTTATTTTGCTTATTTGGAACCATTCTTTTCTTCCTACTCAATTGTAAAAAGCTTTGTATCAGCAAATATGTATACGAATTGAAAATGATAATATGGAAATATTATGGAAGAAAGTAGAGATAGCAGTAATAATGTTATAGATAATGTTGTTGAATTGTTGTGCAAGAATAAGGCATCACATATCCATACCAGTTACTTTTGTAAAAATAACATAAAACTATCACATATCCATACCAGTTGCTTTTGTAAAAATAACATAAAACTTAAATATAAGCCATTTGTTTCAAATGAAGAAGAAGAAAAAAACATCTTGACTTTATGGATCTAAATAGGTTTGTAACAATTGTGTAGCTTTCAATACAGAATGTTAGCAAATGCTTCACTTTTTGACAAGTAATGAATTTCAGCTGCAAATAAGCACTGACCGCTTCAACTCCCTGTTTATAACCTTTACAAATCATGCATCAAAGAGTAAAAATGAACAAACAATTGTTAATGATACTCAGTTACTATGCTTCATGTGAAAGCGAAACAAATAAGTGAAGCTCATGGTACACAGTCTTCACATTAAGGTCAATATGTACCGAAATGGATTAAAATTCAGTACAATTAGTGTCTCTCATCACCCGAAAAGATTTATTCCTGCTCCAAACATCTTTTGCAGACCCTACCCTACCTCGGTCTGACGTCGAATAGTCCTGAACCTTGGATCATCACGGTTCGGAACTCGATTAGACCTCGATCATCTATGAATCCTAGTCGGATCTTCAAACCAGCGGTCCAACCATCAATTTTATCTGGTTGAACCATGATTCTTTTGTTTTACACATTTTCTCATAATGTTCTCTCTCATTTTCATCTTGTGCATTGCTTTGAAGAAAGCAATACATTCAAAAAATCATAAACGTTCCAAAATCTAAAACACAAACTGCACCACTTCGTTCTTTACTGCTACAAACTTCTCTAATACCACTACAAGATTCGTCAAGTTTGTTGTCAATAAACTTCTATCGTTGTGCGCCACTCTACTGTATACACAGCTGTAATTATGCACTGCAACAACACACAACTTCAATTGCTGATCTTGAAGACCATCGACAGCTTGTATACATAGCATTCAATATTTTTGCATATAATTTATAGTTAAATATGCAAATTTTCTGAAAAAATAAATAATGATTCTGATGGTTCGACCAGTTGAACCATCAAAACCTTAACCCTTCGGTCATAGCAGTTCGTGGCACGGCACGGTCATGAAAACTATAATCTTCTGAGTCTTTTGCCCCTTCCACCATGCCCCATACGTTAAAATGATGGACTTACTTATGTTTTAGCTTTGAATTATGTTATAATGCTCTTAGTCCATCAATGAAGTGGTTACATGTTATGTTTTCATTGCCTAATCATATGTAATTGCTGTGGCTGGAAATACCCTGGAATAAAAAGAAAATGACAGGACCTATGAAATAAATTTGTGTGATGTAACCATCTGGTGTGGGATATTAGTTCACGAGTTGCGATGAGGATTTTTTGGATGAATTGTCATCCAAAGACAGTACGCAAAACATTGTAAGTATAAAATACAACTCATATGGCTTCATAAAACAAGGACAAATTTAAATAAGAATAAACAAGTATATGTTACTCTGGCATGTTAGAGCATTCCCAACAACAAATCCCAACAACAAAGAACCTATTAAATAAATATTATTTTTAGTGATCGGCACTGACTCCAGCAATAACCTACTTTATCCGGCAGTATACGACATTATACAACTATATGTGGTCTGGATTGAATCCACGTGAAAAACAGTTAATCCTGATCATATAGTTATCCGCAATTATAACCGATAGATAACTTACTGACCGCTAGAGTCACTAAAGTGACTTTGATCGTCAATGGTGAGTCATTTTGGGGCTCACCGACCCCGTTGGGGTCTGTTTATCTAGGATAGCATCACCACCAAATTAGATGACTAGAAAATATGAAAGGAGATACCTAACTAAAAATTCATTCATTTTTCGTTTGTGTGCATGTCCACGACTAAAACGGTTTTAATATAGGGGATTCATATGGTAACAATTTATGAGTTATATTAGTTTTACTACATTTGTACATGTAAATAAACCTTGGATGAAAAGACTATGCATTTGAGCCTTGATTACATGATTAATTAGTTGTCACCACCATTGTATGGTAGATTTAACATTTTGAGTAGGAAACTAATGTCCAATCTGCTACTCCCTCTTCAGACCACTCGTTGCAGTATGTTTTTGAATCAAAAGTTTACATTATAACCACTATCCAAAATAAATAAAATGAAAAATACTCTTACACCATAATAACCTAAAATGTTTTGATGTATTTCACTTAAATATCATATTGTGGTACACTAACAATTGATTTCTATACTCTGTGGATATCGGGTATGAAGGGAATATAATAGATTACATATCTCACGCAAGTAGTCTATGTTTGAATGAATTTATAAGACCATTACCAACAATCCGATATGTTCATTTCGCTCTCTCTCTCTCTCTCTCTCTTCTGTTTTTCAGCTGAACGAAGTCCACGTAAGGGGTAGAATCAACCATGGACTGATTTGAAAAAAAATTGTTCAATTTATAACGGCGAAGCTTCCACTACTAGAACTACAGTATATTCCGACAACCATTACCGACGGCTTCCAAGAGCATATATTTTCTGGACTTTGTTACAATTAAAATAATTAGCTGTTACTAACCGTTGGAAAATTGTCGTTTGCGGGCCGTTGATAACCGTCAGAAAGTCGCGTGTATCTTCTTCTCCAGGCTGAAACCAGAAACATTTCACTCCTCCCCAAATCAAAAACCCTCTTCCACCATTCCACCCTCCAGCTCCAAGCGACGAATTTCTGCTGAAATCAACTCCAACTTCATCAAATCGGAATCTCATCTCCTCCAAACCCCTAATCTCCTCTATTTTAGGTATTATCCCTAAACCCTAATTTAATGAATTTGTTAATTTAGGGTTGATTTGTTAGTTTAATTGTTTATATTGTCTCATTGATTGTGTAATATAGTTTATTGAATGTTAATTTGTTAGTTAGTATAGTTTAATTTGTTAGTTTGTGCGATAAGAAATTAGTATGTATTAGTTGAATAATTTAGTGCTTTTACGCGTTACTTGGATTATTTAGTGTGGATGAGCATAATTTAGTTTATGTGTTTTCTAAAACGTCGAAAACGATAATTATTTTATATATGTATGGTTAGTTAATTAAAGTTTTAAACTGTGCGTATGTGATAAACCATCGTATACGGTAGTTTAACTTAAGTTAAATGTTAATCAATTTAATGTAAACGACGAAAGCCAATTTTTTTAAAATATAAAATATGTAATATATTTTATTCATAAAACCCTTAGAGTGTTTTTGGCCCCGTCAGATAAGTATTGTATATAATCGTTATGTGGGTATTCGTTTTTTGACAGAACGGACATCTATATTCATCATATACAATATTTGTTGGATTTGTCCATGTATTGGACAAGTTACAAACACAGTAACGTAACTACATCTCGTAAATCATTTCACTTTAAACGGTTCACAAATTTCGACAGCGCTTCTTTTATTTTCCCTATGTACACGCAATCGTGTACGACTAAGGGAACAAAAGGGAGGTGCTGTCGAAATTTTATTGAATCCTGTAAAATGAAATGATTTACGAGATGTAATTACGTTACTGTGTTTGTAATGGGAAGTAGGATGACCTAGCAACAAAGTGTGAATAAGTGAACATTTTAATAATGGTGTACATGTATTTATTGATTTTGCTTTAAGTAATAATAAAAACGACGAAGAAATCCGTTGTCCGTGTAGCAGGTGTAAATTGTTGAAGCATTTGATACCAGAAATGGTTAGAGTTCATTTGCGTCAGTACGGTTTCGTGCCGAACTATTTGGTATGGAATCGGCAGGGAGAACTTGTAACACCTAATCCTGTACAATCAGAGGAGGTAGTGAGTAATGAAATTGGTACGACGAATGTTGTAGAACATATGGTTGAAGATGCAGCACGTTCAATGTTCCCTACTGCATAATTTGTTGATGACGATGTTAATGTTGAAAAAGAACCAAATATTGGAGCAATTTATTTTTTATGATTTATTGGATTTCGCGAAGAAATCACTTTGGAAAGGCTATACAAGCGGCACCCAATTATCAGTAACTGCAGAATACATTGCGATGAATTCTGAATACAACCTCATAGAAGTTGGATTTACAGTTGTTGTATGCAAAGCGAAATATGCCTCCGGGCAACTTAATGTGCGAAAATCATTATGAAGTGAAAAAACTTATGTCGGCTTTTGGTTTACCGCATCAAAAAATAGATACATGTTTAAACGGTTGCATGTTGTTTTGGAAAGAAGATATCAATCTTAGAAATTGTAAAATATGTATTCAAGAAAGTTATAAACCAAGAAAGAAGAAGGGAAAGGAAGTCCCGTATAAACGAATACATTATTTACCTATTACTCCTAGGCTTCAGAGTTTATATGCATCTTCTGTAATCGCGTATCATATGAGATGGCACAGTGTTAGAACGCAGGAAGAAGGTACGTTTACACACCCAGCTGATGGGGAAGCATGGAAGCATTTTGATCAGAAATATCCTGATTTTGCAGCGGAGAGCCGTAATGTTAGACTTGGTTTATGTACGGATGAATTTTCACCATTTTCTCAATTTGGTTCTAAATATTCATCTTGACCTATAATGGTTCACCTTATAACTTACCTCCATGGATGTGTATGAAAACTCCATATATGTTTCTCACAATTGTCGTCCCTGGCCCTGATGATCCGACACAAGGAATCGAAGTTTATTAACAACCATTGATTGAAAAGTTGAAAACATTGTGGTATGAAGGAGTTGAAACATACGACATCTAAAAAAATCATATGTTTGCTTCTTTGTTGTGGACTATTAGCGATTTTCCTACGTATGCAATGCTTTCAGGTTGGAGTACGGCCAGTCGCCTAGCTTATCCTTATTGCATGGAGGAAACACGAGCATTTTCTTTACTACATGGAAGGAAAATTTCGTGGTTTGATTGTCATCGGTGTTTTCTCCATATTAATCATCCTTTTAGAATAGACAAAAAGAACTTTACAGCTAATAGACATGAGCCCTTGCAACCACCAACGGTTTGGTCAAGCGAATGTATATATATGAAATTGTAAAGGATTTTCCAAAGATACATGAGACCGGAGAACAAATTGAAATTCAAGGTAAATCAACGATTCATAATTGATGCAAACAAAGTATATTTTGGGAGTTGCCGTATTGGAAAAATCTACTACTTCGTCACAATATTGGCGTGGTTCACAACGAGAAAAACGTGTTTGATAATATTTTTAATACAATTTTGAATGTTAAGGGGAAGACGAAGGATGATTTGAAATGAAGACACGATATCGAAACAATATGTAATCACCCTAAGCTTCATATCAAGCCAAATGACACAAAAAAACCGAAAGCATGCTATAAGCTAGACAATAACCAAGTTAAAATACTTTTAAAATAGTTGGAAGGATTAAGATTTCCTGACGGTATTTCTTCCAATATTCGTAGATGTGTTGACTATAAGAATAGCAGACTTAGTGGAATGAAAAGCCATAATTGTCATATTATGATGGAAAATTTGTTACCCGTTGCTTTTAAAGAACTGTTGCCCGTAAAAGTTTGGACGGTTGTAACATAACTTAGTTTGTTTTATAAGAAGCTTTGTTCTACTACGTTAAAAGTTTATCGTCTACGTAAACTTGAGGAAGAAATCCCCATACTGCTCTGCAAACTAGAGAAAATATTTCATCCAAGTTTATTTAATGTAATGGAGCATTTACCTGTTCATCTTCCATCTGAAGCACGTCTTCGCGGGCCTGTGCAATATGATGGATGTATCCATTCGAGAGGTATTAATGTTTAGCACGTTAAATATTAGTTTACTTCTTGTATAAATAAATTTTAATTTGGAATAATTCTTAATAGGTACTTAAATCATCTAAAGAAAAAAGTGAGACAGGAAGCACGAGTTGAAGGTTCGATTTGCAAATCATATATCGAAGAAGAAGCTTCATATTTTCTCTCTCATTATTTTAGTGATCATGTGAACATATCGTTTGAAAGTGCTACGCGTAACGATGAAGGCATTGATCAAGATGATTGTCAAGCAAGTTTATCTATTTTTTAAAAACATGGCCAACCTATTGGTAAATATGTAGAATTATGGTTGGACGATAGAGATTACTATGTAGCACACACATATATTCTTCCCAATTGTGCTGAAGTTGCACCATTTGTTAGGTAATGCACATATATTCTTCTTAATGCATTATATCATCTACATATGCATATATATACATATGCACATGTGTGTGTTAATTATAATGCAATATTTCGTCTATAATTGTAGTGTTTACGAATCATAACATCCAAATGGCGATATCGGCAAAGATTTCACTACTTGGTTTTCAAATTACGTTTATGACTCGACAAACTGTATGGTCGACGAAAGATTGAAACATTTAGCTATGGGACCAAAAAGAAAAGTCAAGGCATATCCAATATTCTTCGTTAATGGATATAAATTTAACACCAAAGAATACGGTGCTGAAAATTAACTAACAATACCGGTGTATTTGTTAAAGGTAGTGATCATCCAAATGATCATGTAAAAGATTTTTATGGCGTGTTACTCAGGTTTTGCAATTGACATATTTCACAAGACATGCAAAAGTAGTTTTTTTTATTTAAATGCAACTGGTTCACCAACGTTACAGGTTCTGAAATCAACGTGCACCTAAAGTATAATCTTATAGAAATAAAGCATAACTCGTGTTATTATAAGTACGATCCTTTTATACTTGCCAAACAAGCTCTTCAAGTTTCTTACGCTCCGTATCCATCTCTACGAAGAGATAAAGCAGATTGGTCGGTTGTTTTTAAAAAAAAGGCAAGATTTACATTTGATGGACAGAATATTCCAGATGAACAAGCTTATCAAGCAGATATCGAGGAAAATACTGGAATAATAATAACCAACGATCAAACCAATTTTGGACCTCTAAACGATGAATCAAATGCATTAATAGAAGCATTTGAGACTACAGAGGAACAAAACATAGAGTACAAAATGGAGTCTGAATCAGAAAACGACAAGGACTGATTAATAATCTACATATCGGGAGAAGGTAATTTCTATGTTTATTTATGTTACATTTTCTCATTAAAAATGATGTGTTCTGCTAATGATATGTTTAGTCGTAATCTATTTCACATAATCGTTTTATGTTTTTGCCATAATGTGTTTCATTTAATTAAATGATATATTTCTCAGATATGATATGTCTGTAATAGGTACTATATATACATGTTGTTTTTCCGTAGACGTAGCTCGTTCCATACAGGATCTCCCTCTTCTTCTCAGAGAGGGACAGGTGTGCCTCCACCTGATGATGTCCCCGGCCGATCACAGGAGTTAGCTCTTTTTGCGGTCTGGTTGCAAGCCAAAGCCAATGGATCGTAAGTATTAAATTTATTTCAGTATTAACAATATTTTTCTGCACGATCTATTATATATTAGTCTTGTTTTATTAAATATTTGTTTCTTTTTGACACAGTGGCTTCGAACTCGAGCCCTCAGCCACAATGCTCTCCATATCCAGACATGCATATAAATGCAGGATGACTGCTTGTTGGCCTAAATGGAGCAAGATACCGGATATATAATGTCTGGGAGATCATTTGGCAGGATTTTCTGGTAGGTGTAAATTTATATTTCGCACTTTCTTCTTGATCATAGACCACTTTATATGCTATAGATTATTTATAAAAATGTATAACTTTTATTTTCTAAACGTGTAGAGTTCGATCGACCTACAAGAGACCGATGTATCCCTAGTGCAGCGACATTGGAATAGCAAAATCGCCAAAAATTATAGGGATACAGTGTCCGCTATGAGAAGAGCGGGGAAAAAACCCAACTGGATGAGTGCGAGCGTTTGGGAGGCCTTGGTTGCATGGTGGGGCAATGAGGAGTTCCAGGTAAGTTACCACATATAAATTACTTTAAATTGTTGCGTTTATTTAATACATAATTTAGAACTATAATGTTATTTCCAATTAAAATTTGCAGAGGGAGTCAGATAGGAACTCCACAAATAGAAATAAGAATCACGTCACTCATCGCGGTGGTTCCAAGTCATTCCAGCATCATTGAGAGGATTTGGTAAATTTTTATATTCAGATTTTTATATTTTAAGTTATTAGTTGTTAATAGATAGTTAATAAAACAATAAAACATTCTTGATAAAATCAAGCAAAAACAAGCAGCTTTGCCACGTTGAAAGGAAAAAAACGAGTTGGATTAGGGACATCACATACATTAAAGCAATTCACTATTTCATTTCAACAAATGATTGTCTAATGATGAAAGTTGTAAATAAAAAAAATAGCATTGCTAAAAGGCAGAAAAGCTAGATAGAAAAACAACTAAATCAAAAGCATCCGTGCTCAAAATCGAATAAGTATCGAATCAAACACTTTTTGTATACAAAAGACATGAATATAAAGTAGAATTGGATGATTGAATAAGTTTTCTTCCTACAAAAACAACCAAAACATAAACAAGCTTACCTCAAGCTCAAAATCGAGCAAGCATCATTAAGCAGGTCGAATCTGATTACAATACAACTAAAAACACTAATTGAGCTGAAGTCGACTCGATTAGTGATGCCTTATAAGCATATATCATAAACCCCCCACGGCTAGTGCTATAACGACGAATTCTTCGCCGTTATAAACATATACCATCAACCCCCACGGCTAGTGCTATAACGGCGAAGTCTTCACCGTTATAAGCATATAAGTCTTTGTTCACTCAACTAGCCATGAAACTGGTTCGAACCAGCCAAAGTTCACTGGACTAGCAACACCTGATTATTTCGTGGTTAATTTTACAACTGAACAAGCCATTGTTGGTTGTGGCCTAAGATCAGAAAAAGCCAGCGTGTTTCAGTTAGCGACCATCTTAAACTAAAATTTTCTATAGCTTTCTATGTACTTTCAGTTTCATTTTTGTTTAAGTCCGAGAAAAGTGACCTGAAATACCAACTGAATATGCACACTAAACATAGTTAATCTTTTTTGGTGTTGCCAAGAAATTTTCAGCAATTGTTTATTTAGACCACAAGTTCTCATTTTTTATGTTACTAATCCTTAATCTTCTCAGTTTCCAAAACACATGGCAACAACTAATCGTGGCAGCAATATTTGTTCTCTACCGTCAACATATTTTGTAGGTATCTCTATAGATTTACATTAATTTTTTACATTGTATCTTCTTTGTTTTAGCCAATTAATTGTGAGGGTCTGCTCTAATCGTTCTTAGTTTTCTATTATTTATTTAAATTTGATTTTTATCTCTAATTTATGAAGATAGACCAATTAAAGTTTTGAAGTTTAATTTTGGATACTGATAGGTAGGATGATTGGTCTTAAATCTCAATCTAGAAAATAGCCTAAATCGGTCTTTCATACCTAAGTAGTTTCTCTGCAGGTTTAATCGAATTTATAATTACTTTGTCGAACTAGTAACCTGTTGTCAAGGGCGCTGCCGTGGCGTCGCGGAACGTCATTTAAGCGTTATTTTACAATTTTAGCGTATTATTTCGTTCTTTGTCGGAGACTTCGGTTGAGCGTTAAGTTTTTCTTGAGGTGCTAAGAAAATAAACGCTTTTGATACAATTTTTTTTATTTTGACAAAATTATATATAGTTACATTAGAAGACTTAGTTATTTTGTTTATTTATTAAAGATCTTTATCTTATAATATAATTTCTAAATTTATTTAATTTATATATTTTATTTCAATTTATTTTTGTAATTCAAAATAAACGTGCACTTTTCATATTTCCCAAAGTTTATTTAATTGGTTTTCCGGTTCAAAACAAAAATAAAAATAAACATACCCATTGACTTTTTACTTCTTTAAAATTAGATTTTAATAGTTCTTTCTTTTACATTCTTATTCTATTTATTTTAAAATTCTATATAAATATTTTTGGAATGTTACCCAAAGCAATCTACTTAGATAAAAAAAAACTATTTATGAAGTCATGATTATATAAAATATTTAGTTATAGTTATGGCATAAATTTCATTACATATAAACTTTACTATGTATAATATTTTTACGAAAACTATAATAGTATTTTTTTTTTACATTTATTGATGATAAACTTTAATTATGTGCATATATATGTATATATCACTCATATTACAATAATAAAAGTGACAATCTAATCAACACAAATTGGTTTTTCACTATATGTACGTACTTTTTTTGTAGTTACTTAAAACACAATTTATTCATATCAAATATGCGGTGAGTGCTTAATTTCGACAAAGCTCCACCCGGACTTCGCTTGGACTCTATGGACATTCTAGCATCTACCGTTCCGCTTCGTCTTGAACTGCATATAGCTAATAACACAGTGATTACTGAACTAAGGTTTACTTTTCTTTGTACTTTTAAAATATATGCATCATTTATTTCTTATGTTTACAACAATGTGATTCCTTCAGCTTCTGAAGTAAGCTATTTGCATTTTTCTCTTGGGTAAATTTAGTGGCCGATTGCTTTCATATTCTAATCCATTTAGAAAGCTTACACATCATGTGGATGCGCCTATAAATCCAACTGCACATCAACAAGCACCATGACAATTGCATTCATGATTTATCAAAGTGAGCAGTTAGATTTATAAGTGCATGTATACGCTGATAAAATATGAAGTTGAAGAAGCCAATTGATACGAAGAGTGTCTGCTAATTGGCAACTGAATATTGCAACAAATAATATTGTCAAAATTGAAAGCGCACAAGACTGTAGAGCCCAACTTAATTTGTTATAGTTAGACTTAGAGATGGTTCGTGCTTTATTTGTATACAAGCTGGCCAGTTATATTTGATGTATGGATATAGATAAGTTTTGATTATGATGTATTGTATTTCTACTGGTTGGAATAGAAAAAAGATGCTTACCTTGCCCAGGTTTTAAAGAACAGTATGAAATAAATTTAGAGGTTGGAGTTTTAAAATTTTAATGGGGTAATTTAAATTTATTAAGGAATAATATTGCTATTAAATATCAATGAAATTCAAAATATGAGATTAATACCTAAGAAATCTTTGAATAAGTCTACTTTAGAAAAATAATAGAGATTTTTGATTTGTCAAAGCTTTTAATTATTTTTAAAGCGGTATCGAAAGTATATTTTATAAGCAAATATTTTCAACCTATTAGAGTTTCATTTATCGTCTTGTATTGAAGTAATATTAGAACTTTTCTAAAGATTCAAGTGAAGATTTTAGAATGTAAAAATTGGATGAAAACAAAATAAAGTACTTTATAGCTTCTATTTTTAAATAAAAGTAAATTTGAGGAGAAATAAACTATTTAAAATAGAAAGATTTTAGAATTAAAATGTAAGATTTAATAAGGGTTTTGTTATCGACACTCCAGTTTTGAATATGAAAATGCTAAATTTTATTTGCACTCCATACAAAATTAAATTGTTATGAAGGATATATATCATATTAATAAAATATATATTTTTACCTCTTTTGTCTTTTGTTAAAATATCAAAACTTTAAACACACTACTAGAACAACAGTAAATAACGAAGGAGCCTTCCGTCGGCCGCCGACAGCTGTTTTCGACGGCTAGCGACGGTTGTCAATCTCCATGGTGTTTTGTAAATAAAATATAATAGCCGTCAAAAATCGACGTAAACTTGCCATCAGCGGTCGTCGCTAGCCGTCGAAAATTATTTTGTATACAGGCTCTAGGCCGAGAGCGGCTTCATTATTTCCCAATCCCCCAAATCAACAAAAAAAACCTAACTCTACCACCTCCTCCCCATCGTCAGCCAACCGCCGCGCCTCCCCGAGCATCTCCAACTTCATCATTCTCCACTCTCGATAAGCCTAAGCCCTTCGTCAATCTCCAATTAGGTTTTATTCCTAAACCCTAAATAATTTTGATTTGTTAAATTATGGTTAATTTTTTGTTATAGTTGTATAATACACCATTGATTGTTTGGTATACCCTATTGATTGCTAATTAAGTTGTTATTATAATTGTTTATCAACGAAATGTTGAGAATTTTTTTTTGTTTAGTGTATATGTGCGTTAATTGGTGTATATACGTTGATTAATTAGTGCATACGCGCATTAGGGCTAGTTTGGATTAATTAGAGTCGATATTCAGGATTTAGTGTATGCGTTTTCAAGATGACGAAAATGTCGGTTTACTGTATGCGTTTCTTAGAATGTAAATAAATTATTGTAAAAATTGTTGTATAATACGATTTACTTTTTATAAATCCCTTAGAAAGTTTTTAGCCCCGTCTGACAAATATTGTATATGATCGTTGTATGGATATTCGTTTTTATCATAGAACGGACATTTATATTCATCCGATACAATATTTGTCGGATTTGTCCATGTATTGGACAAGTTACAAACACAATAAAATAATTATATTTTGCAAATAATTATATTTTAAACGGTTCACAAAAAATATCGACAACAATTTCTTTTTGTTCCCTATGTACATGCATATGTGTACGATACAAGGAATAAAGGGGAAGTGCAGTCGAAATTTTGTTGAATCGTTTAAAAATGAAATGTTGCAAAATATAATTACTACCGTGTTTGTAATGGGAAGTAGGATGCCAACCATCAAAGCGTAAAACAATAATCTAAAAATTGTAGATTATATTCATATAATAATTTGTGTAAATTCGTTTGAAAATAAAAATTAAATAGAATAATATTATATATTTGCGAAAATTTAAATGTATGATTTAATTGAAAAATAAAATGTCAATACATAAATGATTAATACGTTTTTATGTTTTAAAGTAGGAAAAATTGTTAATTATTTTATCGATCAGAGCTGGACGTACCAACAAAGAAGAGAAATTGGAGGCTCAATAAGTGACCATTTTCAGAATGGTGTATACGTCTTTATAGATTTCGCTTTAAGTAATAATGGGAACGACGAAGAAATTCGTTTTTCATGTAGTAGGTGTAAATTATTAGCATTTGATATCGGATATGGTAATAGTTTATTTGCGCCAATATAGTTTCGTGCCGAATTATTTGGTGTGGGATCGTTATAGAGAACTTATAGCACCTAATCTCGTACATTCAGAGGAGGAGGTGGATACTGTAAATATTCCAATGAATCTCACAGAAGATATGGTTGAAGATGCAGCACGTTCAATGTTCCATATTGGCGAAGTTGATGGTAACAATGTTAATATCGAAGAATAACTAAGTATTGAAGCAAATTTTTTTTATGATTTATTGGATGCTGCTAAAAAAACCCCTTTGGGATGGTCGTACAAGCGGTACTCAACTATCAGTAACTGTAGAATACATTGCGATGAAATCAAAATACAACTTCATAGAAGCCTGGTTTACAGCTATAATACAAGCTGCAAAACGGCATATGCCACCCGATAATTTAATGTGCGAAAATCATTATGAAGTGAAAAAACTTATGTCTGCTTTTGGTTTGCCGTATCAAAAAATAGATACATATTTAAATGGTTGCATGTTGTTTTGGAAAGAAGACATAAATATTAGGAATTGTAAAATATGAAATCAAGAAAGATACAAACCAAGAAAAAAGAAGGGAAATGAAGTTTCGTACAAGCGTATGCATTAATTACCCATCACTCCTAGACTTCAAAGGTTATATGCATCTTCTGTAACTGTGCATCATATGAAATGGCACTGTGTGAGAACACGGGAAGAATGTACGTTAACACACTCATCTGATGGAGAAGCATGGAAGCATTTTGATAAGACATATCCCGCTTTCGCAGTGGAGAGTCGTAATGTTAGACTTGGTTTATGTACAGATGGATTTTCACCGTTCTCTCAATTTGGTTCAAAATATTCATTTTGGCCTATAATCATTACACCTTACAATTTACCTCCGTGGATGTGTATGAAAACTCCGTATATGTTTCTCACTGTTGTCATCTCGGCTTGATGATCCGAAACAAGGAATCGACGTATATTTACAACCGTTGATTGAAGAGTTGAAAACACTGTGGTATGAAGGTGTTGAACCATACGACATTTCAAAAAAAAAGAATTTTCATATGTTCACTTCTTTGCCGTGGACTATAAGTGATTTTCCTGCGTATGCAATGCTTTCGGGTTGGAGTACGGTTGGTCGTCTAGCTCGTCCTTATTGCATGGTAGAAACACGAGCATTTTCTTTACCGCATGGTAAGAAAATTTCGTGGCTTGACTGTCATCAATGTTTTCTTCATATTAATCATCCTTTTAGAAAAGATAAAAAAAACTTTACAACTAATAGATTTGAGACCTTGCGACCACCAATGATTTGGTCAAGTAGAGATATTTATGACCTTGTAAAGGATTATCCAAAGGTACATGAAACTGGCGAACAAATTGAAATTAAAGGTAAATTTACGATTCATATTTGGTGCAAACAATGTATATTTTGGGAGTTGCCTTATTGGAAAAATCTCCTAATTCGTCATTATATCGACGTGATGCACAACAAGAAAAATGTGTTCGATAATGTATTAAACATAGTTCTGAATGTTAAAGGAAAGACTAAAGACGATTTGAATTCAAGACGTGATATAGAGGCAATATGCAATCGACCTGAGCTTCACATGAAGCCAAATGACACAAAAAACCCAAAGCATGATATGAGCTAAACAGTAACCAAGTTAAAGTACTATTAAAGTGGGTGGAAGGATTAAGATTTCCTGATAGGATTTCCTTTAATCTTCGTAGATGTGTCGATTATAAGAACGATAAACCGAGTGAGATGAAAATTCATGATTGCCATGTAATGATGGAACATTTGTTACCCATCGCTTTCAAAGAACTGTTGCCCACAAAAGTTTGGGCGGTTGTAATACAACTTAGTTTGTTTTATAAGGAGCTTCAACTACGTAAAAGTTGATTATCTATGTAAACTTGAGAAAAAAATTCATATACTGCTCTGCAAACTGGAGAAAATATTTCCTCCTTGTTTCTTTAATGTAATGGAGCATTTACCTGTTCATCTTTCGTTTGAAGCACGTCTTCGAGAGCCTGTGCAATATGGATGGATGTATCCATTTGAAAGGTATTAATATTGAGTATGTTAAATTTTAGTTTAACTACATGTAATAAAAATTTAATTATAGTTATTCTTAACAGGTACTTAAATCATCTAAAGAAAAAAGTTAGACAAAAACATAAGTTGAAGGTTCGATATGCAAATCATATATCGAAGAAGAAGCTTCGTTCTTTTTCTCTCATTATTTCAGTGACCATGGGAACTTATCTTTTGAAAGTGCTACGCGAAATGATGAGGGCATTGAACAAGATTCTTCCACTACCCCAAAACAGGCAAATTCTAACATTTATAAGTGTTATAAATAATTTCAGTAACACTTTTTAAGTGTTACTAATAGACTGTGAGAAATGGAGCGGTCAAATTTGTAACACTTATAAGTGTTACAAACATGCGTATTACTAACACTTATAAGTGTTGGTACCTAAATATATGGTAACGCTTATAAGTGTTGGTACAGAAATATATGGTAACACTTATAAGTGTTAGTAACGAAATATACAATAACACTTATAAGTGTTGTACAAAAATATACGGTAACGCTTATAAGTGTTGGTAACGAAATATACGGTAACGCTTATAAGTGTTGGTACAAAAATATACGGTAACGCTTATAAGTGTTGGAAAATGATTATTTAGTAATATATATTTATATGTATATATATATATAACTTAAACGCAATGTTTAAATATAAACACTCTGCAAATAATGATTTCCATATCACAAATAATTCATCATACATATTCAATGCAAAGTTTAAACGCTCTAAAATGTAGTATAATATATCATAAACAATTCTTTACATATCTAAAATACCACAATGTCATATATTCAGATATTATTACAACATAAGCTTCAATTTTTTTTTTCAAAATACACTTAAAGTTTAACTTACGGTTAACCTAACCATTCCTGATCATCCACTCCAAACTCTAATGGTTTTGAATATTCTTCAACGTCCAATACAACAATCCAAAGCGTCATTCTTCAAGTTCCTGCATTTAATATAAACACTCGATAAAAACTTATAACTTCAAAATCAAAAGGTTAAAGACTGAGTTACAACTCAAGTTCTAATTTTTTTTTGTATTTATGAATTCGCAAACTTAGTATGCAAAATACATGTAAATCAAACTCAATTAGCATTTGCGAATTGAGTTTGCAAACCCAATTTGCATCGATTTGCTACATGCATTATTTACTATAAATTTGGGTCTTGATTTTATATAAATTATCGTTCAAAATATGTAAAGTTGATAGTAGTGTTCACGCTAAACATGTTGCATTATACTCTAGGAACGAACAATTTTATAATAATTTGTGTCATGACGGAGGAATATTTGTTTTACAAAGCGCTGAGACCTAATATTACAAACCCAGCACACTGAGAACAGTGCTAAGTTGCAACAACTGAGCATTGTTTCCAATTGCAAATGCAACTAGGTAGTGCTCAGTTCAGTTGCATTTGCAACTGAGCAGTGCTCAGTTTCATTTGCAAATGAACTGAGCAGTGCTCAGTTGCAACAATTGAGCACTGTGCCCAGTTCAGTTGCCAGGCATAATACAGATGCGTAAAAGCTATAGCTTGCGAGTTTACATCATGTTTTGCAGGTGCAAAACATGGAAGCCCATATGGAGGTGATCACAATATTAGTCTTCTATAAGCCAACCATTTGAATTTTATACACACGTTATTCTTTTTTTCTGTTACATCAGTTATGCATGTACTGGTTGTAATAAATGGTGAACCCAGAGCTTATGGAGGTGTGACCAAATCTTTGATCAAGTCCCCTTTCTTCTTCTGATATCCAAAACCATTTGTTTTGGCGGTATAATTGCTGCAAGGTAGTAGATTTTTTTCTCCCTCTTTTGGGGACACGAACTTATTTATAAAGTTACACTTAACAATGTCCGGTAATTATTGACAGTGCCTGCTGATTAATTATTGACAAAAACTGTGTTATTCACATGTTATCTAGAATTTAAAACACGGTTAAATTGTGACTGCATAATATACTAGTTATTCTTATAGCTACAAATAATAATATACAAGTTTAAGAGTTGAATTTTTAGAAGTTGAAACGATCAAGGAAAAGTAAACAACTATTGAGTAATATCATAGGTGAAAATCTTGAAGACCTTGTCTTTTCTGCTATGTCATGCTAAACTAGACTGACAATTTGGCCATCTCAGGCTACAATTATCGTTTGTGCACTGTTCAGTGCTTCTGCACTGCTGCGCAGCAGTGCATTTGTGCCATGTTCAGTGCATCTGCACCGTAGCCAGGCAGCAACGCAGAAGCAGTGCACTGCTGAGCATCAGTGCATAATTGCGCATTTGTGCACCGCACTGGCAAGAGTAAGAATATCTTTCATGTTTATACTAACCTGTAAACAAGTTGCAGAATGAATGCATTTGTCCACCAAGGCATTGTGGCTTCCTGTAAGCCATTAGCAAGAACAAATTATGTTCTAGTGCACATTTTCCACTAATTATCTCTAAAAGCATCACGATAAAAAAGAATAAATCGGATTTATCTGTTAGTTTACCGCTTGATGCATATTCTGGAGCCAGGTACCTGCAATAATTATAGTTCTATATGAATGTGTATGTAAATAAATATCAAGCAATAAGGAAAATGAAGTGAGAAAAATATTTACCCGAAGTTCCCATTACATGAGTAGATATGTATGCCACTGTCAGAAGATAATTTGGCTAATCCAAAGTCTGCAACCTAGAAGAACAAAACACAATACAAGAGTTGAGTTTACAAACATGTTCAAAATGTTTCTGATCACAAACATTTCTTATATTGCATATAGTTGAAATCAAGCTACTTTTATTATTTTTCTTCTCTAAGTTGATTAAATTTAAGTTGGATAACAGGGTTTCTAAACTAGACATGTTTTATGTTGTTTTTTTAGTGTTCTTAGTTTTTCTATTATCTTGGAACTTGAGTTTATTTCATTTACTTGCATGTCTGAGGTTCCTTTTTGTAATTGAAAGTACTACTTATTTTTTAATTTCGGACAATAATCCGCTACCGCCCTTAATAAAGCATGTCCCACTTGGAGGAAAGATTTTTCAAGCTCAATGTGAACAATCAATCCAGTGATGGTTTTGAAATACCGTTGAATCTAACCTTGTCATCTAGTTGCCCTATCAGCAGCTCTAATTCCCTTTTTTTCAAGTATCAGCTCATTTTGATGGGATAACCATTAGAGATTGCTGAAGTCTCATTATTCGCATTACATGACTAGGACTTTAGATGATAGATTTCTTCTTTGAGCATTCTTTCTTCTTCTGATTCTAGTCTGAAATATAAAAAAATGATCACAGGCCAAAAACACTTATATAGTTCTAAAAGACAAGTAATATGAAGTTCAGAGAACTATTAAATCGTATGCCTAAACTTAGTTATAGGTTTTAGATACAGAAATCAAAACGGTCATTACAAGTAATCTAACTGGATAGCATTAAGCAATTTCCCTTTAGCATAAAAGCATAATGTCACCCTGGATTGATTTTATTACAAGGAAGAATACGCACATCCCCCTTTAACGTTACAAACTCCAAAGGTGTAACGGGAAGGAATGGTCAGAATGTAACTTATCTCTACTATCTTAACTTTAACGTATAATATTAACCAAATTTTACCTCCTTTAACCGTCAATCCTTTTCCACAATGTATGGTGCTTAAAATTTGTAATATAAATAGGTCTGTGGATGTTAACTGCAAACAGAAATGTGGTCATTAGGTTTTTCTTCTATAAAATGTGAATAATTATTAAATTGATTTATCCATATAGTTTCATAGTTAATGATTAACACAAAAAAGTGTACACACTTCATATTTAAAGTATGACCAAAGCTTTTTCATAAGAAATAGACAAAAAAATATACATTTCATTCTAATACAACACAATAAAGATCCAAGCATCTGGTTTCATGATCCAGAAGTTTCATTTATTGAGTTTTACCAAAGATTATCATAAAAACGAATAGATAACCTTATATTTGCTCCTATAACGGTGTTCATTTTAGTTGTATATGTTGTAAATATAAAATTTAAAATAAAAGAAACATACATAAAAGTATTATTATAACATATAATCCACAACAAAGGTTTTTTTTCTCAACCTTCCCAAATGGAACAATATCAATTGAAATGAAAATCTATACCAGTAGTGCATATAGAAGCACAGGTTTGGTTCAAACTAGTTACCATCAATTGTCAAACTACTATGAAGCTAAATAATACCCCACTAGTGCACGCAGAAAAACAATATTAATTGAAATGAAAATCCATACCAAAGAAAGCACCAAACTTAGTAGAAATATCCCTTATGCTATGTTATGAAATTATCACTACACTGAAACAACATTAACATACATAACAAAACTAACTATTAAAAAATAGAATGAATGGTTTTGGTGCTATCATAATAAAGCAGATATTAGTTGGCTTTACTGATTAACCTTGGCATGTCTAGTACAGAACGATTTCAAGCAATCCAGGCTATCAATCAGTGTAGGTGGATCAACTGCAAAAGTAATTCTTAACCAATTCTTCATTCCCACTGCAACTCCTGAAAGGAAAAAATATAAGCTTGGATAAGTAAACCAATTTCCAAAGAAGAAAAGAATTTGAATATAACCAATATATATTAACTATAACAGCGTTTTTACCACTGTACTTTTGATCTGTAGTTTGGATATAAACCTTATTATCTTTCCCAATTCAAGTTTAGAAATACAAAGTTAATTTCATTTGTAACTTACCTGGAAGAATAATAACAGACTCTTCTTTAGCTAATTTGCTGCAGAAGTCCACACAATCTGTAATGCCCTCCAAATAAGGTAGGTTCAATTTAACCTGAATGAAATCATGTCAAAGAGTTCAGTCAATATAACAAATCAGGACATGCATTAAGTTAAAAAGAAGAAGAAAAACTCACCATTACAAACATGGATCCCTCAGGTTTATGTGAGCAAGTGATGCCCAATGTCCTCTAATCTCTCCTATAGAACATCCGAAGCATGTTTCAACAAATTTACAATCCTACTGAAGAAATCATCTTTTGTGTTTTGAAGAATATCGGGCAGAGCTGCCTGAAAAAAAAACAACAAATATACAGATGTAAAAAATCTTCAACAAGCTTGCAGGTTGTGAATGAAAGTTTACAGTTAAATAAACCACTAGATATGTGTTGTTCTTTACAGATACTAAAAAATTATAAGATACTAACCTGAATAAAAGTAGCGGGATCTGTTGAGATATTGAGGAAGCTTTCAATGCATTGAACAAGCTAAATGAAAATAAAAGGGTTAATAATCTTTACAAAACCGAATCTTATATTAATTAAAAAAAAAAAGTAGAGATCAGTAAAAAGTGTTACCTTTGTTTGTTTAAACATGCCCTTAAGATCGTTTAACACAATCCAACCAAGTCGCCAACCCGGAACAATCCATCTCTTTGATATTGACCCTAATGTAATTATAGGTACAATGTCAGCGAAAATTCCCATTGGCATAAATGGGTTTTCTCCAAATGATAAGTGACCATAGACTTCATCTGCTATTAATATAATTATAGGTACAATGTCGACTGAGGGGGTGTGATAGAATATATTTTACATATATTCTAGGTGTTAGAATATTTCCTGATATTTCCTGCATTTATTCTATGATATTTCCTGCATTTATTCTTTGATTTGATGATATCTGTATTTGGGAAATATTTATTTAGTTACCTTTGTTTTAGCAAATTAACCTTTGACTTAGGAAATCAGTTGGCTAATTTATAGCCTATCTTAACTCTTGTAAACCATATATATATGACTCAAAGTGGAATACAATGGCAAGCAAATTAATTTCTAAATAGATTTCTATCAATAACATTATGGTAACATGTAACGACGTAGATATTAAAATTCCAAAATAATTATAATTAAATGTTAAGTTTGGAATTTGTTTTCGATTGCGTTCTATTACACCCATGATTTATGTTTAACTTCTACTATGTCAAGTTTTGTACGTAAAATTATTGTTTATTATAACAACAGAGGTGATATTGGATTATCTGCAACAATTTTAGGCTACACTGCTACAGGATATGTCAAGAAGTATCTTAGAAAGATGGAATGTATAGAAAACTGAACTTTGTTCTAGCTATGGTTAATAAGTTTTATTTAACTTTATTTTATAAGGAATGTTGAGAATGAGCTATTTTAAGTTCAGATAGCAAATCAAGCAAAGTTGCTTGCTTTGTATTGTATGCCACAACTGCTGAGTTGAGTATATATGGTTTTACCTTTATTCTCACAGTTTTAAAATTTAAACACTCAATTCTCTTTCATTTGTTATAACTTCCGAAAAAGTCACAAATGCAAATCCAATTACCATACTTATTTATGTCTAATACATTTAAAATAATTTCATTTTCCTTCCAAGTTTGAATTTAATTAACCTCATTTTATCGGTTATATATTTTATAATCATTTACTTTGTTTAAAAATGTATATTTTTATTTATTGTCTTCATATTCTTATTCACAAAATTTTATCAAAAACCATCCTCAAATCCTACGATTTATATTTTGTAGCTATTTTAAATAAGTTAGCATGATCCTGCGTACTGTATTGTTGTATTCTTTGGAAATAAACTTAATAGAAATATAAAACGATTCATACATTTATGATAATATTAATAAGAATTTATTTGCGTTGATTCTGTTGCAAAATTTCAGTTTTCAACAATATCTAGATTGAACTGGTTAAGATTGAAAATTTATTGGCCTTCTATTAAAGAAAGTTTTCCATATATGTGCAACAGAAAAGGAGGGATGTATAGTGTCCAATGCAGTTTTTTATTAAAAAAAAAATATAAAGTGCACAAGCTCAGTTTATTCCTTGAACCCTAACCTTCATTTATAAGAATCAAAAAGGTAGGCCATCTCTTTTTTCTTTCTTAGTCGCCCTTTAAAAATCGAGAGATTCATTTTCTTAAACCAAAATATTGGTTGCTATGACAATTTGTAAACTGCTTCGTTTTTCTAGAGTTTTCAGTTTGATAATTGTTGTGTGCATGCTACTAAGCTTTTGTATATATGATTTCCTTAGTGCATCTAGACATTTCATAAATTCTTGGTTTATTACTACAGGTCTCCTTTGAAGCTCTAAGATTGAGAAGCTCTGCCTCACTTTAGACATGAGAAGGAAAATAATGTTCTATCAAACGCTTCAGACATGAGAAGAAAATAATGTTGTGTTGTCAGAATTATGATGTGTTTGTTTTGCTGCCATTGTTATCTTTGCAGACTGGTTGTTTTGTAGTTTTTCTAATGTGCTTTTGTTCTGTATTTTGAATAGTGCACTTTAGATTGAGAATTTTTGATAAGAGTCCATCTGTTGTTCTGTATTATACTACAATAGTCCGTTTAACTGAAGCGCCTCGGTTAAACTGAGGCGTTGTGTCTCAGTTTTAAACTGAGGCGCTGTGCTATTCAGGGAAGGGCCAGGCAGGCAATAATATTGATTAAATCAACACAAAGTCAGAAGATCGTAACCTCATTATCATTTGGTTTATTCAAACATAATTAAAGTCAGCACCTTAAATAATCAAAATTTATCATATTGATTCCTAACCATTGCAGGATCAAAGTCTATATATAAATAAAGTCAGCCCTCAATTATCCTAAATATGGACTAATACATGCACCACAAAAAATAGTCCACATCAGTTGAGAGAACTGAAAAAAGTCTATCATAAATCATAATTTGCAGTAGAGAATAAGCCAGCAGTGCATATTGAACCCTTCTTAATATAGCATGTTTTCTTACTCGTGGCTTTTGACAACATCCCAAGTCAACTCGTATTACAAAATTGTATTGTTCAAAAAACCATGGATTTCAATGAAACCATGGCTGTTTCTATTTTATTAATATCTTTTATATGTTGGCATTCTTTTATCTACTCCCACTCTATAAATACCATACTTGTTCCTTGTTGGTTTGTACACTGAAATTTGTCATATATCAATATTTCAAACTTAACTTCCTTCCTTTTTTTCACTCTCTCAATATATTCAATGGTAATGACGTTAGAGGTAGTGGATAGAGAAAAGGAAATAAATAACAAGGAAGTCGAAAATGAGAAATACAAGAATGGTGTGACACATCTTCGTGATAGTGGTATCAATAAAGTACTTAGTAAATATATTTTACCTGTATCCGACCACCCCGAAAATGGTAACAAAGCCTCTGACTTAAACTTCAACTTACCCATAATCGATCTTCAACAATTGCTTACTCCAAAGCGGGATGAAGTAGTTCGAAAATCGGAAAGATCATGCGAGAAATTGGCCTCAGTTTCACGATGAGGTACGGGGACCAAGAGATTGGGCGAATTGAAGTCGGCATTGATTTTAGGAAGTGGTTGAAATCGACGTCGATTTTGGCGAGGAAGAGAAAACCCTAATTAAATTTTGTGCGGCCGAAATATGTCTGAGAATGGGTAAGCGTGAGAAGAGAACGCATACGTTTAAATTACAGAAGACTCCTTTCGGTTAATAAATTATTTACATTTTTACCAACTACGGTAACACTTATTTGTGTTGCAAAGTTTATTCAGAAAAGTATTTATTTTCACCAACACTTTTCAGGTATCATAACACTTTTTTATTGTTAGGAGTTTGTAGCATTTATAAGTGTTAGCAATTAATAGATATAAACTGTTGCAAAATCACTGATTTGGTGTAGTGTTCTGAATCAGTGCTATCTATTTTTAGACAGCAGGGACGCCTTGCTGGAAAATGTGTGGAAGTATGGTTAAACGACAGAGATTACCATGTAGCCCACACATATGTTCTTCTTAACCGTGCATAAGTTGCGCCATTTGTTAGGTATTATTAAATTACACATCTAAAATTATTTACTTGAATAATACATGTATGTATTAATTATAATGCAATATATTATCTATATATGCAGTATTTACGAATCACAGCATCCAAGCAGGGATATCAGCAAAAAAAATTCTACTTGGTTTTCGAACCACTTATATGATACGGTAAATTGTGTGGTCGACGAAGAGTTGAAACATCTTGCGATGGGACCAAAAAGAAAAGTCAAGGCATATCCAATATTCTTTGTCAATGGATACAAATTCAGCACCAAAGAATATAGGGCTGAAAAATTAACTAACAATACCGGTGTATATGTTAAAGATAGTGATGATCCAAATGATCACATAAATGATTTTTACGGCGTGTTAACTCAAGTTTTGCAATTAACATATTTCACCAGGCTTGCGAAAGAAGTTATTTGTTTAGATGCAACTGGTTCGGTAATGTTCCAGGTTTTGGAATCAATGTGCACCAAAAATATAATATTATTGAAATAAAGCATACATCATGTTATCATAAGTACGAACCGTTTATACTAGCAAAACAAGCCCTACAAATTTATTATGCTCCTTATACATCTCTAAAAAGAGATAAAGCAGATTGATCAGCGGTTTTTAAAATGAAGGCAAGATTTATGTTTGATGGAAAAAATATTTCAGACGAACAAGCGTACCAAACAGATATCGAGAAAAACAGCGAAATTGCAATAACAGATGATCAAACGATTTTGGACCTTTAAATGATGAATCAAATGTATTGGTAGAAGCACTTGAGACCACAGAGGAAAACAATATAAAGTATGAAATCGAGTCTGAATCAGAAAACGACGAGGACTGATTTAATAGTATACATGTTGAAAAAAGGTAATCTATGGGAGTATTGATGTTACACTATTTTGTATGTTATATGCGATTATTGATGTTAAATTTTGATATACTTACTCATAATTGAATGATATGTTCTGCCATAATAAAATTATATATATATATATATATATATATATACATGACAGGTATTACAGATGTCTTTCTTTATACGGCGGAGTTCTTCGCAGTCTGGTTCCCCCTCTTCATCTTAGAGAGGGAACGGTCACAGCGGAGGTGATGGTAGGGGCTCTTCGTAGGAGGCGCCGCATATAGTGGTTAGATTGCTACCAAAAGCAGATGGCTCGTAAGTATTAAATTTACTTCAGCATTATAAATATTTTATATGATATATTAGTCATGATTTATCTATATCATATTTAATGAAGAGGTTTTGAGCTTGAGCCTTCAAACACTGTTCTTAGAATATCTAAGCAGGCATACATGAGCCGTATGACTACATGCTGGCCGAAATGGAGTAGGATCCCAGACCATGTATGGTAGAGAATCTGGCAGGACTTCCTGGTAAGTGTAAAAATATATATGATTATATATAATCACTTTACAATTTGCTGACTAAGTATAAATGTATAACTTATATTTTTTTCAACATATATACAGAGGACGGTAGACCTACAAGAGGAGGACATTTCTCTTTGCCATCACCGATGGAACTCTAAAGTGGCAAAGAATTACCGGGATACAATGTTTACCATCAGAAAAAGTAGGGAGAAGCCAAGCTAGATGGGCGCCAGCGTATGGGATGCATGGGTCGCATGGTGGAGTAGCAACGAATTCAGGATAAGTCTATCAGATATCACCTTAATTTGTTCAGTAGAGAATACATAATTTATACCTGTAAAATATAATCTTAAATTTTAATTTGCAGATGGAGTCGGACAGGAACTCTGCGAACAGGCAAAAAAATCTAGTCAAACACCATGGTGGCTCAAAATCATTTCAGCATCATCACGAGGACCTGGTAAATTAATTAATTGCAATTACGAACACTTATTACATTTTTAGTATAAATTTGTATGAACAACAAAAATATACACCAATTATTGCAGGAAAGAGCGCGTAGGGGTCATGTCTCGTATATGGATGTATTTGCGCATACCCATGCTGTCAGACAGACCGACGACGAGGGATCGGTGTCGTATGCCTGGCATGAGGATGATAAAGCATACAGCACACATGTAAGTATATTTTAAGTTATAAGTTATTAATATTGATCATTTTAATCAATTTGTTATAGAATATTATAATAATGTCATATAATATTTAATGGGGCATTTCACTAGAAGGACAAACTTTGCAGTCCAATTAGTTTCTAGGACACACGTTCAAAGACATTACTTTCAAGGCCAAAGTCAGCAGAATAATTACTTTTAAGGACAAAGTCAGCAGTTCAATTACTTTCAAGGACATAATTTCATAGGTTTTTAGGCCCTACAAACTGATTGTTTTACGTTTTGTCCTTTAAAGTAATTATTTCAATTGTGTGTCCTAGAAACTAATTCCACTTGCTAAAGAGGCCCTTGTGGCTAATTTCCACATATTTAATTGTATTTAATTTTGCGTTGTAGGAAAAATTTATGCAAGCACGTACGTGGATGCTTGAGCATTCGAGATGGGAGCAGTTGACCACTGATGAGGAGGACGTGATCTTCGACTCTGTTATGGACCTGACACAGAGAAATATGCGCTACGACTATGACAATCAATCGGTAATTTATAAAAATTAACTAAGTTGTAAAATTTTCTTAATTTTTATAAAAGTTATGTAATAACTGAAACATATTTCGACTTGTTTTGTAGGCTCGGGCATCACAAAGATCTTACCAAAGGGCTCAGGACAATGCGGAGATTAATGAGTTTCGACAGCAGATTGCATAGCTGCAGGAGCAGGACCGCCTCCGAGCAGCGCAAATGGAGCAACTGAACCAGCGTTTGGCTAAGTATGTGGAGCGTCATGGAGCATTCCTTTCGTCTGGTGGTTTCAGAGCCGATGATGAGTCATGAGATACGATTTGTAGTTTTTTTTGAAACTGGTGTGTATACACATTGAGTGATGGTGAGGTTGATTTATGGACATGTGTTGTTTGACATTGATTTATGTGGTTGATTTGTGGGGTTTGATGTTGGATGTATATATTATACATTGATGTTGGATGTAAATATTGCAGTCGGATGGGTGAGACTGATGATGGAAGGTTTATTTTGTACTGATTAGAAATGTTTGTGTTTGTATGATAATATTTGAGTTTAATATTGATATTTATATTGATATTGATTTCAGCTTATATATCTGATTTATATATTGATTTTGATGAGTTGTGTTATATATTGTTATGGAAGTGATGCTTAGCTGCAGGAAAAAAAAATTTGCCCAGAACTTCAGCGGCTTTCGTCGGACTTCAAGTCCAAATTTTCCGACGGCGAGTGATGAATTTCTGATCGAATTTTCCGACGGCGTGCGACGAATTTCGGGTCGAATTTTCTGACTGCTAGCGACTACGTGTGATGAATTTCTGGTCAAATTTTCCAACGACTAGCCACGGCATGCGACGGTTTACTGGCAAATTTTCATGCCACGTTGACATCGGCACCGTTGGAAAAGCCGTCGGAATAGACGTCGGCAGCCGTCGAAAATTCTTCATCGAAGTCGTCGGAAATGGACGAAACCCATGGTTCGTATTCCGATGGCATTTTTGACGACTCGCGATAGCCGCCGACGGCTGCGAGCGGTCGGAAATCCCTGTTTCTCTCGTAGTGAGACTTTCATTTACTCTCTCCTTCTCCTTCATTTTTTGAAAAAGAAAATGATGGTGAGAATAAAAAATTCATCTCGATCTTCACAATCAGTTCTAAACTTTGCTGATAACGTGATGAAAAAGTAAATTCTTAACCCAATTTATTGCGTGGTTTTTCAATAGTGGTAAAAATTATGGTTTAAAATTACCATGTTTAATGTTTTCTTAAGCAAGAACCAACCTTATCTCCTTTTCATTTGCAATTCCATCTGAATGTGGGTTTGAATTCTCCATTGTTTGATTAATGATTTTAGATTAAACGTTAATGATGAATATGGAAAAATTAGGATAAATAAAAGAAAGGGCAACTAGGTCAATCTGATTGTAATATTATGGGGAGGCTTTATTGATTAATACCCCTCACAGTAAAAAGACTTTTTGAAAGTAAATGGCTTCTCATTTTCAAAACGTGAATGTCAATAACAATACCCTTTTATAATTCTCAAAATATGAGTTTCAAGGATAGCTTAGATATTTTAGAGTTTATGTTGTAAAGCTCATTTTATAAGCAAAATAAGTAATTTATTTCTTTTGAAAATTACCAAGCTAAAACAAGGCCCAATGGATTTACTACAGAGGAATACTAGCAAAATTAAACTTGTACATTCTCAATGTCTCATAATTTCAGAGACGGAAAACAAGTTCATCTTCCTCTTTTAGAAACCTAATTTCAAGCTCTCAAATTCATACTAGTAAGTCAAATTAATAACCTTAGGAAGCTAATAATTTCAAGTAAGAAAATATCAACATATATACTTCTTATTAGAGATTTATTGCAGCTTTACAGTAGTTTAATTAGGCTTCTTTTGCTATTTTGATTGATCTCTTCTAGGTTTTCTGGTTGAAGCAAAAACAGGCTGCTGTAGTGTTTACTGTTTAATTAAAAGAAGAAAGGTTAGTTGAAAACTCACAACGTTTTCTAATTAAAATTTGCATGCTGAATGGATGAGAATTTACTGAATGATGTTTGATTGCTTGAGGTTTGGTGATCGTGCATCTGCAAATTCAACCTGCCAATGTTCTAAAATCTTTTTACAGTAAACTATAATCTCTATTGTTCCTCCATTACAGTGTTGTTTGATAGTCTTGGATGCCTGCATGCATTGAGAATAGGATAGAAAACCTAAGCCTTGAATCACTAGAAGGCGAACCAAGTCGTCGAAGCTCCGGTGGGATGATTGGGCACTGCTTGAGTGTGCTCCAGGCAGTAGCATCGATCGACCGGTGCACAAGACCGGTAGACCGGTCACGAGCCTGGAGCACATGCTCCAAGTTGTGCCACTCTTTAACCCTGCTCCATTCATTTTCCATTTTACCTTGATGTTTTGCTTTGGCTTTTGCATCATTTTAAATCTTGTTTGTGATGAATTCCGGATGCTTGAATCCTACCCTAGTACTCTTGTTTCTGTAGAGATATTACTCAGTGTTACTTTGCCAAACACATTATTTAATTGCACCAATTTGCCAAGCTTCCTACAAAGGGAATTCCTTTTGAAAATAAATTGTTTTCTATTTATGTATATATAAAAATGTATCTTTTGAATAAGAATGAATTTGTAAAATATGTATGTATAAATACTCATGATTTCAAGTGGTTGCGAAGCAAGTTTTTATATAGATATAGATACAAATTTAATCATGTTTTTCAATTATACATTGTTAGCCTTTTTTAACCAATAGTTAAAATTAGATTTCAAAGCAAAACTATTTTTCCTATAAAAACTCACAATCTCACTTGAATGAGAAATTAAATTAAACGGTCTAGTAAAACAAAGGGTATGGAATTCTTGTGTTTAATTCATCGGTTAATTCTTGTACTTGTTCGATTGAACATTTATTTATACACGACTGGAATTTACTAACTTGTAGTAATTATTCGAGTAAACCCATGTGGTTTGAGACGCACGATCGTTACTTGAATGATTACTATTCGGAAGTATATAATGCTTATTCTGGCAAGTTTATAAGCTCATCCTTGGATGATCCGTTTACAGGCGGATTAAATAGGTTTTCAAGCCCATCTTGTGGTACTCGTTTATAAGCGAGTTATGACTTGCGAAGTGCTCGTCTCTTATGTTGACCCACGAAGTGCTTGTCTATTATTGTTGCTTACAAAGTGCTAACTATTGGTTTTGACTTGCAAAGTGCTCGTCTCTTATGTTGACTTGCGAAGTGCTTGTCTTTTTTTGTCGACTTGCGAAATACTAATTGATTGACTTGCAAAGTGTTTGTCTATTTCTTGCTTATATGATTAGGAATTTAGATGTTTTAATTTAATGGATACCTTGACTTTGATGATTGCCATGGATGGGCATAATTTAACCTTGAGTTATGAAGTTTTATAAAGATGTCTTATTATGTTTAGTGAAGTGCAATATATAGACATTTTATATCCTTTATGTTCGTGCAAGCTTATTATTGTGAACTTACCTTTTATGATAATTAGAGATAGTCTGACACGTTTATTATTTTTATAATACTCGGGTCAGATTGAGACTTGACAGGTGCAGGAACTCTATGACTTTGGATGTGGGCTAGCTTGTGTAGAAGTAAAAGACTAGGTTATCTATATGATATGGGTTCATTTTGTGATAGTAGTCTTATGTATATGGATGTATCTTATATGAGATGTAGACTCATTTTGTATTTTAGGAGACTTACCTTAGTCTATGTGTATGTATTTATGTGAGTCCAGTACACTTCTTGTTGACTCACCTTATGTGATGTGATATGTCCTATATTATATTTGTCGCCGAGGTCTGTGACTCCGTGTTGTATATTATGTTGTACATTTTTCTGTTCTATTTTAGCTAACGTACCTATTTCTTTGTGTCGAGACTATTCATATCTATATATGGTTTTATGAGGTAAAGAATGACGTGATAGTGTTAGCCCAAGGGAATAGACATAGATAGTCGCTCCTACCAGCCTTATTTTCCATATTAGTTGACAATATTATTTGTAATATTCTTGGGTAATATGGGCATAAAGGTGGAGCATTACACTATTCCTCATCCTGTTATAATCAAATGTGACATTTTTGATTTTGCAAAATTAAAATTGATATTTTACCAGTCATTACTTTGGCCATTTCCACAAAAGATAATCCTGACATTTAATGATCTGACTGCAAATCACAAGTGTGGCCCTTCTTTAGTTACTAGATCATTTGAAGTTAGTTTTATGGAAGTTACACTTTGTGTTAATAAAATGCTACATATCAGGAAACACTAATGTCAATAGCATCACGAAGTTCTATTTTACATTGTGTTTTAAAATGACAAACTATTTACATAACGAAAAACATGCAGTTATATATATAGTAATAGATATTATAGAGAAAATTTCGCAAACGGAAGGCTACTCTAAAATGATAAAAAAAATTGTGCAATGCATTAGCGTAAAGTCATACATATAAAAATTAATAATTCAACATAGCATTGCCAACTATTTTTCAAACGAAAACCACATGCTTAGTATGGGTTCGCATTAGTTTCAATTGAACTAGAAATATGTATTTTCATTCAGTATGATCTCTTCTTATCGTATTTAAATTTTTCCCATTGAATAAAATCTCCTTCGAGCAAGTGGAAAGTAGCGATGAATAACACATCATCGAGCTTTATATTTTCATTACACAATTTTTGTTTCAAACATTATACCAAACACATTATCAATGGACTTGTATCTATCAATATTATAGATCAAATTTCTTTGAGTAAACAATCCATCTTTAATTAAACTTAACTGAATTTGATTTTGAACCGACGTTATCAAATGAAGTTATCGTACTTCACCTCATAAATTTAGTTTTTGGACTTGGTTGGTTGGACACAAATGATCCAATTGCAGGTTGCTGATGCGACCTAGAACTACCAAATGCAAGCGTCGCAGATGCATCAAATGGAAGTGCCAAACTTCCTGACGTTCTATGAGCATGGATTAGGATTGAAGAATTCATCCTTATTAGCATATCTTGTATTATATCCACAATCTTAATCACTCGATGAAGTTCACTCTTCATAAATTCTAGATTTTGGATGACTTCCTTCCCTGTCAATTTGTTTTCATTATGATTCACATTACGTTAATATATATTTATAAAATTGCATATTTGGTTGGCAACATCCATCATATATGAATCTTCCAAGCAATTGTCTCTTTGCCCAAATAGCATTTTGATATGAATAATTTTGCATAATTTCTTGTAACAATCCACCGTATTGTAATATATCTCCCTACATATCCATATGGACAGTATGTAACTGGATAGATGATATTTTGGACTGAAACTAGTAGCACTTAATAGATTTATTTATTATAAAACCACCAGCCTTGAAATTGATTATTTCATTGAAAGATCCAAATCATGTAGCTAACATCATCTCCAACAAGGGTACACATTACAAAATGTAACATGTAATCTTAAATTACTCTCCAATAGCCATGTACATTTTGCAATCGGTTACAAAATTAGCTCAATTGGTCAGAAAACGTAATTGTACAGGAGCTTGTTAAACATGCGCCCAAATTTTAGGCGATTGTTGAAGAAGCGCTGTGTTTTAAACTCAATAAAATACTAAAAATGGGGCGCTTATTCAACAAACGCCTTGGTTTTAGGCGTTTATTGAACAAACGCCTCACATCTAGGTCTACAAGCATCTAAAAGTAGTCGCTTGTTCAACAAACGCCTAAATCCTAGGCGTCAATTGAATAAGCGCATAGTTATTTTTCTATTGGAGAATTTAAGGGGTTACATTTCACCCAAACGGTTGGAGATGCTCTAACACATTTGATTAAATCGGACCTGGGCTTGTGTTATCCTACCTTTTGACTAGGCAGTATACGGACGAACCAAACGAGTCAAACTTCGAAGTTATCAAGACAAGATGCCTGGAGAGAGACCACGAAGCCAAAAACTCAAGTACAACCAAGATCATAACTCAAACTCAAAACCACCATAAAATGGCAAAGGCCTGAAGCCCACGTATGGGGTCGAGACCGACCATGGGTCGGTACCGACCCATGTACACTCCCTCTTGGGAGTCCATCTTCTGCCTATAAGCCATATTCAATGTTAAAAACCTATTTTCAGTGTTATTCTACCGATTCCATGCAATTCCTTATCAACCTCCATGAACTCCTAAATCAGCAACTCTTTTACAACTCCGTCATTTGGACTTCAAAACAAGCTAATATTAATGCGAACAACTATGGAATCATGAAGCTAGCCACAAGACAAATCAAAGCGAAGAGTTCAAGATGACCAGTTTGGCCATTTTATTGGTCGGTACCGACCCATAACCTTGGAGTCCTATCGACCTATACCATAGTAATGATGTAACACCTTATTTTCATGGAGAACTAGTCTATAGCAAGGAGAATAGCCTGAAGATCTTTTGGATGAGATTTCAGACTCCCTACCTCTATAAATATAGAGGTAGGGCTCATTTTTCAAGATATTTTTGCTCTAGTTCCACTCTACTCTATATTCTTGTAATTCTAAAAATTTAAGTGTCACGGTTGTACCGACCCCTAAGAACTTCTGCCCCCAAGTCAGAAGTTAAGCAATAAAATCATTAAGTGGACGTAGACCGGAGTTTGCTGAACCACTATAAATCTTTATGTGTTCATTTCTTACTGATTTTAATTTATTTTCTTCACTTTTTATTCTCTTCTACTTTCTATCGGGTATTTTTGTGCCATTTTTGGTTCAAACAGTTTATATATGAAATTGAATACTAAATCAAATCTGTGGTTGCAAGGATACCTTGGCTTTCATATCATTTACAAGGATCCAAATACATTATTCATTGTAAATTTTGGTATTTGAAAGGAGAATAGATTTAAAAGTAGATGAGATGAGGAATAAACGAATAACAAAAAAAATAGTAGCCACACACTAAAATGAAGGAGAATGAAGAATACATAAATGAAGGAGAAGAAGAATAACATTATTTTCATCAATTCATGATAATATATTCTATTGCAAGAAGTCTTTTATACTAATTCATGAGGTACATCCGGCATATGGAAGTGTTGGGTGTGTTTGAAGAGGTAATGGGATTGTGTTTCCCTCTATATTTGATAGGTTTAGCAGCACATGGTTTAGATAGCTGGAGAGCGGTTCCACTAGCATGTGGGCCGAGTTAGTAAATAGATTTGTAAAGCAGTTTCGGGTTCATATCTCACGACGCAAAGAATGTAATGATGTTAGCAAGTATGAAGCAGAGGGCCGGAAAGACCCTCAAGAGTTTCTGACAAGGTACAATGCAGCGACAGCTGATGTTGATAAGCCAGACCCTTCGATGGTTTTGATGGCGTCAGTTTCAGGGATAGCCGCGAAGATGGTTTTGAAGGCGGCTTTGGAACGGGATCCCCCAGGGATCTCATAGAATTTTATCACGAGGCTGAAAGGTTTCTGGGCCAGGGGAACATTGAAGCTGATGAGGAAGAGGTTAATGCTTTAGATGGCAGAGGATCGCTTGGAGCTGAATCAAGCAAGGATAAAGGAAAGAGAAAGAGGACGACAACTTTAATGGATCAAAGTGACAGAGGAGGGAATCGAAATTCTCTTCTTACACAGACTTAAATGAAACCCCAGAGCAGATATATTTGGATACTAGGGGACAAATCCCCTATCGAAAGCTAGCAAGAAAAGAACCCGCGGAGCGTGAAAAGGCATATGGAAAATACTACCTATTCTATGAGCTTGATGGACATAACATAAATAATTGCAGACACCTACGGGATCTGGTCGAGGACATATCAAAGATAATTGGTTACAATAATATGTATGCAATCAAACTATGATGGTGGGACAGGAGCAGCCATCGACAGCTGAAAATGGAAATGGTATTGGATCAAGGTCAAGGATAATCATCTCTTAATCGAGATGGCAGGGAATCAGGTCTGGTTCTCAAGCTCTATTTTCCCTTTTTCAATAAACTATGCAGTAATACAGTCTAGACACTTGCTCATGTACAAGATCCCGAACGGTCCCTAGGCAAACTCTGGGCTGGATGCTAGGTTGTGATCCCCGAAGAGGCAGTTACTTAGATTTTAGATTTTATGTTGGTTTGGATATTTGAATTTGATTATTGCAATCCACATTGAATGTAATGACTGACATTGATCGCTCTAAAGTCTCGCCTAAAGAGACGGGGCCGGGGTGCAAGGTGCAAGTCCTCTCGTCAGAGAGTGAGCAGATGGACTTGTACGATATTAATCGCTATATGGTCCCGATCAGAAAATGAGGACCAAAGTGTAAGAAGTAAGTCCCGATCAAAATAACCTTGCGGGTCTTGCGAAATAAAATCCATAGTATCAATAATATCAGAGTACAATACATCCCTCACAAAATGTCAGCTCAACAAAAAGAACTAAAAACTGAAACTGAAGAAAAGAAATACATGATAGAATCTCCTCCGAAGGAATCTCCAAATGCCTGCAGTCTACCGTCCTTGCCCTGATTGCCTATGGGGGAAAAGGGGAAAATGGAGGAGTTGGTCAGACTAAAAGTCTGGTAAATGATAGTAATTACTAGAACCTTTAAGCAAAGTAAAAGTAATAGAATTTACAACAGTTCTAATATATATAAGGAAACAAAGGAAATAGAGAGAAGGAATAAGCTGGAAATAAATACGAATTAACTAAATTAACACAATTGTTTAACTTTGATTGTTTGCACTTGTTTTTGATAGCTGCTAAGATTAGGCTGAATTCCTAATACTACCCTTTGATCGGCCTACTACTCCATAGAATCTACTGTGGATCGGACGCTAAAGCTCCTTACGCAGTAGACATTGGTGCCTACGAAAGGCACACACTAAGCATGTAGAACTCATAATGATTACTGAGCACCCGAATGGAAGTCGCACGCGTAACCGCCACCATGCTCTTGTTACCTGTTGTTCCACCTATTAGGTCTTCCTATTACCTCAAGCTCCAGCATAAGCATGCCATTCGTCTCACTTCAGGATTATGTGAGACATCTCGTCTCACTTCAGGGTTATGTGAGACACCTCGTCTCACTTCAGGGTTATGTGAGACACCTCGTCTCACTTTAGGGTTATGTGAAACACCGTGTCCATAGAAATAGGGGAATGTTATTTGGTACATGTCCTACTTTAATTCTTTGCTTATTAACTTAGATAAATTATTTAAATAAGCCTTTACTTTTGTTCTTACTATCTGTGCTTATTAATTTATCCTAAGTTTTAAAATAAGCCTCACTCTGTTCTATTTCTTATTATAACCTACGTTATAATCTTGCTTATTACTTAACCTAAGGTCTAAGCGTAAAAATAAGATTCTTTCATCTTCTACTGTTTTAGTTATAATTCTAAGTTATTACCAGGCCAATTATCTTTAATTAGTCCAATTTTAACATCAATATCATAATTAGGCTCAATTTCAGTCTTAATTCCATTTTTATTACAGTCTTTACAATTTACATCTTATCTTCCGTTATTTCAGTATCTTATAATTTTAATCCATATTCGCGTTTAATCTATTCTAATCCATACGCGAAGAAGAAGGAGAAATAAAAGAAAACTGAAAATAGAAGAAAATCCAAAGCGTAGGAAAAAGACGTAAATAACGCATAAATAACAATAAATAAAATACTGTAAATAAATGGAAAAGGTATAATTAATAGAAATAAACTAAAATTAACTGAAAGGAATAGCTAAAAGAAATAGACTAAAAATAATTCTAAAAACTATAAATAAACTATTAGAAAGGTTATTCCAAAAATCATAGTAAAACTACAATGATTGGAAATCCTATTATTTTAAATTACTTAAAGAAATCTAAAATAATTACAATCACTCACTTGTGCTCCTAAGCTCTTCCCTTTAGGCCTTCCCAGATCCACTTGGGGTTGTTAAATATTTTAATTTAAAACGATTTTCTCCTTGGAAAATTATTCTGCTTATGGTCCTTCCTGAAAAGGTGAACCCAATTGGAGAAAATCTTAGAATGAGAAAAAGTGTTAGGCCTAGGGTCCTATTTATAGGGGTAGAGGTGGATCTCAAACCTTTAGATTTGAGGATTGAATAGGATGCAACCACGTCATAGGCCGAATAGGAGCCGTCGGATGCAAGAATGGAAGGACCAGATGAAGCTAAAGGATGCAAACATATGTGTACGAACGCTCTAGAACGAAGAAAATTTTCTTCGTTCCAAACCTGTAGGCGAGTCGACCGCCCCTCCCCCTAGGTCGGTCGGCCGGTCGACCTAGGGCGCGGTTGGGTCGACCTTCCAGTCGACCTAGCCCATTTTATTTTATTTTATTTATTTATTTTTTCTGGTTTATTTTATTACTCTCTCATATTAACTTGGATTCCAGCGTTTTATATATGGAAATTAACCAGAAAATTACCACGGACACAATGGTGCAACTCCTGTGGCTCGATTCTGATAATTTCACAAAGTTATTTTATCATTTGATTAATTCGTTAATTAATTATTATAGCTTAAATTACAGACAATTCTTTAATGCTTTCAATATACTGGACCCAAGTATATTAATCCAGGCCCCTGGTTGGTTCATCCCATTGGCCCCTGCTCCCAGGTAAGAACCCAGTCGAGTGCCTTTGCCCTGCCTGGGGGATTTCGTCTCTGAAATATCTAAGGATAGAAGAATGAACTAAATGTTTTCATCCAATATCTACAACCAACTACTCAATCATCAACCATTCATCCATTGTTCTTAAGTTTTTCTAATGCGCTTTATGATACTTATGCAATTAGTGCAGTGTTAATGTCCCTAACTAATGCAAAAGATTAGGCAGTCCACTAATTCCGTTGTCCTCTTTTTATGCAATCATGTCCGTGCTATGTATCCAAATGAATGCAAAAATTCCTAATGATAACTGGTAGTTCTATATGCGTGCTACATTCATCATCCAAATGCAACAACCATGTGATAAACATCCATTTATAGCAACCATGGATAAAATGAAAATGTGCACACATCCATATGCCTATGCTCTAGTGTCCTAGTTAGGCCGATCCCTAAAAGATAATAGTGCCTAGTGTAATTATATGCGTCCATTAGCAAACACTTGCAATCACTAGCATACATCGTACATAACATGTTCTAATAACATGTTTACATCAAATCCTACCATTCATAGGTTAACTCCTAAGTTCTACCCTCCCAAAGGATAATAAAGGAAAGAACCTATTTAAAACTAAAGATGGAAATAGAATATTCTAAACTTATTATCGAAAAGATGAGCATATGAGATACGAATTTTCTCCTAATCAAACTAATCTTTTTCGAAGTCTTTCTAACCATGTCAGAACCAAGGCAATCCCTCTGTAGACTCTGTCCAACACGAAAGCGGCTTGCGCGGTCTTCCATAAAGAGCTTCGGAATGTGCCATTCCAATGCTAGGTTGAGAACTACTATCTTATGCGGATTCCTCTAAAGAAAGATGCTTCTCCCAAGTTCTTCCAAAATCAAGGATACTTATTCCCAACCATGCGTGACTTACTATTCTTTTTTAGTCTGCTCACATGAATCAACATTCCTAGGTTCTCACTAAGGTCCTATATACTTTATGGAAACTGTATTATTATTCCAAAAGTAATTATAGATGTCTTCTTTGTAGCCTTACACCTTTTCCGTTACACCTAGGAAATGATTCTTATCTACTTCACATTTAGGAGTTTGGTTCGGTGTTTATAGTTCTATTTTAAAAATTAAGGTTTCTAAATTTTTAAAACATCAAATCCCAGAACCTTTGTCTTTAAAAGTGTTATTTTTATGTTTCTATTAAATTCAAAAATACTAGGTTACTTAAAATCTTATCTTTCTAGACTTGCATCTTCACAACTTTTTTGAATTTACATTATTTCCCAAACCTAGAGGGAAAAACTTTCAAATTATAAGTCCAAAACTTATTCCTCGTTTTCTTTTAAACACTTTTCTAGTTTTCTATAAAAATTTGAATTTTCAAATTCTACTTTTATTAAGTTTTTCATTTCCAAAAACTCATTTACTTTTAAACCATTTTCTTTTAAAATATCCTTATGTGTTTTCAAAACATCCTCTCATTATACCTAACAGTCTCATACCTTAATGTATTGGAACTACTTCCTCCCATGAGAAATTATTAACGCTAAAATCTTCTATGAACCTTTTAAAAGAGGATTTCATGTTATGTGAAATTGCAAGGAACTTATTTATATTTTTTGAAATAGGCTATACAAAATATGGTGCTTCTCATACCTTGTATATCTCTTTCACATATTCCTTATAACTTCACAGAACATTTTTATTGGTTCCATAGAAAATTATACCATTATCCTTTTCATTCCAATAGATTAAAGTATGCTTAATTTATATTCTCTTATGATATACATTTTCTAATATCTAATTTACACACTTTTTTTGTGCAGAAAAACTCATCTTCAAAGCTGATTTAATATATCCATAACTAGAAAATATTTTCTTATACTTATTAAAATAATAAGTGTACTTTACAAATCACTTTATTTCTATTCTTAGAAATTATCTTTTTTTTTAAAATACATTTTTATTTGGGTTAAAACAAATGTTGCATAAAACACTGTTACTACAACCCAAAGATACTAGTGTATTGATTTAATTAAAAATAAATACCAATAACCCTTACCCACTATGTAAAACATTTCCCTTGGGAGTTACCTACTATAACAGTAGCGTTATAGTCTATGCTCCCTTTATTTTCACGAAAACATCTATTACAACAATAAATGTTGTAATCTACGTTTTCGATACTTAATACTTTTTAGGTTTTTATATTTAAAATTTTTGTTTACTTACAAAGAAACTAGTGAACTATATACGTTCTATAATTTTTCAAAAAGAATTTCACTTTTAACAAAATTTATATCATACAAAAACCAATTTAAATTTCTTACCATATTCCTAAAAATATTGACAATTCTTCTCTTGAACACTAATAATTTCATTTTATTGGGTTGACATAAAGTGGATTTTCCTACTTACTACCCTAGGAGTATCCTTTCTAAACCTTAAGTCTTTTATTCCTATTCCTCTTATATGCTTATATTTATTCTGAGGCATTACCGATAAATCCATTTATATGAAACAATTATAATATCTGCAATTATCTACACATGGGTTTTCTTCTTTTCTTATCAACTACATCTATTGTACATGTCCAATCTTTGCCTACCACTCTTTGGATTTCCATAATATGAACCTAAGTGTACAAAACCATTTCTCAAACTCCTACCATGTGTAGACCTTCTCTATGCCCCAGGAAACTCACCTCCTTACACCGTAGTGATACTTCAAGAATTTTGCTTTTAATTGATGAAGAACCTCCTCTAGATGAACAACATGCTCCTCCATACTCTTGGAAAACCCAAAATGTCGTCCACGAATACCACCACGAACTTATTTAGGACATCTCTAAAAACACGGCTCATCAAATCTACAAAATAGGCTGGGGCATTGGTTAGCCCAAAAGGCATAACCAACCACTCAAAGAATCTGTCAAGTGTCCTAAATGCGGTCTTATCAATGCTGTCATCAGCGAACCTAAGCTGATGAAATCCAGTGGCTAAATCAAGCTAATAGAATACCAAAGAGCCACTAACTGGTCGAAAAGATCATCTATCCTAGGAAGTGGATAACGGTTCTTCTTCGTGAGCTTATTTAATTCTCTATAGTTTACGCAAAGTCGAAGGGAACCATCTGCCTTAGTGGCGAAGACGACTGGCGCTCCCCACTCTGATATGCTCCTTTTTATGAAAACTTTCTCCAAAAGCTCACGAACTTGCTTGTTCAATTCCTTCCTCTCCCTAGGTGCCATGTGCCTCACGGGTAATGCTACCGGCTTAGCATTATCAGTCAAAAAAATCCTAAAGTCGATCTCTCTCTTAGTGGGTAGTCCCCTAACCTCCTCAAAGACATCTGGAAAATCTCTGATGATAGGAACTGAATCTAACTCTACTGATGATGAATCGAAGGAATAAAGGAAGCTCAACATAACTGACCCTTGCAGGTCGTAAGAAACCTCAAGGGTCCTACCGCTGCATGTCTCTTGTCTAATGACTCTCCTCTCGCAGTTTAATATAGCTCCATATGTGGATAGCCAATCCATCCCCAAAATCATCCCATACCAAGAGAATCCCCATACATAGGCGTCACAATCAAATTCTACGCCTAGGATAAAAATTCAAACCCCTACAAACCATAGACAAGTGTGCCGATCCTCCTATAGGGTTTGAAACAACAATTAGGTCTACTACTAAAGAGATGTCTACATGCAAACAATCTACTAGAGAAATAGAGATGAAAGAGTGTGATGCTCCAGAATCGAAAAGAGTCCAAATGGGAAAATCCGAAATAGAGATCAAAACCTTCTACATAGACTTTCCTACCTCGATCTGGTCCACTACTATAAGGTGCTGCATCCAAAGCCTGTACTTGCGCTATAGGTGCACCTGCTCTCCGCCTCGTCCTCTAAGGATAAGCTCTACTAAGATGATCAGGCTACCCATAGTTGAAACACCTCCGCTTCATCATTTTATTCTTATAGTCCTTTGTGAAATGCCCAACCATACCTCAACTATGACATTTCTCACTTTTCTTGATCTACTTTTGAGGTCCTCCTCCTTTCCTCTTGTCCTTATCCTCCTTCCACCATGGCTCCTTAGAGCTTTCTAATCTAGGAACTTCTTTAAGCTCTCCCTTCAGTTGCTAAGATGTAGGTTGAATTCGTTGTTGGTCCTCCAAACCTAACCGCCTAAACCTTCGCTCCATATCCTCCAACCTAGCTTGTGTCTCCTCGAAATCCTCCATGCCAGAAAACGTTCCGCCTCCTATGCTAGCGAAGTCCTTGCATAGCTTAGAAAAATCAGCTAGTGTAGGTGGATTAAAGGGATTTCCACCTACCGGTGTTGTATTGGGCACTTGCCCTTGCACCTCTGGTACCGTAGCTCTACGGAACTAGTCAGCCATACTATGCAAAGAAAAGGAAACTTAAGCTTAAAAGAATCGAAAGAAGGTTGAACTGTACTTTGAGGGGATTTTTATAAAAACTCGTTTATGCCTGAAAACTATTTCTAAGAGTTTCTTTTCTAAAAATACTTTTTAAAACAAGTTATATTGGAAAATACTTTATTTTTAAAACAAATTTTTAGTAATCCTATAACCATAGGCTCTGATACCAAATGTAACACCCCACACCCCTTAGTATACCCAAAAGAGCACAACAAAAGGCATGTTGCGTTGTAGGTATAACTAAAACTTGCAGAGACTAAGATTCACAAGTCAAAAATATAGAAACAGCGGAAACAATTATAATAATAATAATTTATTTAGAACAAAACCTTAGAATTACTTTATAAATCAAATAAGTCGCCAAATACCAAATGAATCAAATGTCAAAATAACCTTACGTGTCTTGCGAAATAAAATCCATAGTATCAATAATATCAGAGTACAATACATCCCTCACAAAATGCCAACTCAACAAAAAACTAAAAACTGAAACTGAAGAAAAGAAATACATAATAGAATCTCCTCCGAAAAATCTCCAAATGCATGCAGTCTACCGTCCTTGCCCCTGATTGCCTATGGGGGAAAAGGGGAAAATGGAGGAGTGGGTCAGACTAAAAGTCTGGTGAATGATAGTAATTACTAGAATCTTTAAGCAAAGTAAAAGCAATAGACTTTACAACAGTTCTAGTATATAAAAGGAAACAAAGGAAATAGAGAGAAGGAATAAGCTGGAAATAAATATGAATTAACTAAATTAACACAATTGTTTAACTTTGATTGTTTGCACTTGTTTTTTATAGCTGCTAAGATTAGGCTGAATTCCTAATACTACCTTTTGGTCGGCCTGCTACTCCATAGAATCTACTATGGACCGGACGCTAAAGCTCCCTACGCAGTAGACATTGGTGCCTATGAAAGGCACACACTAAGCGCTTAGAACTCATAACGATTACTTAGCACCCGAATGGACGTCGCATGCGTAACCGCCACCATGCTCATGTTAAATGTTGTTCCACCTATTGGGTCTTATTATTACCTCAAGCTCCAGCATAAGCGTGCCCCTCGTCTCACTTCAGGATTATGTGAGACAACTCGTCTCACTTCAGGGTTATGTGAGACACCACGTTTCACTTCAGGGTTATGTGAAACACCGTGTCCATAGAAATAATAGGGGAAATGTTGTTGGTACTGGCCCGTCATCCAAACAATATCTAGTTGCGCCCCTTGCCCAAATCCATATGATTTGGACTTCTACTAATTGACCATTTACTACCGTTATTAACATAAGCGTGCCCCTCGTCTCACTTTAGCATTATGTGAGACACCTCGTCTCACTTCAGGGTTATGTGAGACACCTCGTTTCACTTCAAGGTTATGTGAAACACCGTGTCCATAGAAATAGGGGAATGTTATTTGGTACAGGTCCTACTTTAATTCTTTGCTTATTAACTTAGATAAATTATTTAAATAAGCCTTTACTTTTGTTCTTACTATCCGTGCTTATTAATTTATCCTATGTCTTAAAATAAGCCTCACTCTGTTCTATTTCATATTATAACCTACGTTATAATCATGCTTATTACTTAATCTAAGGTCTAAGTGTAAAAATAAGATTCTTTCATCTTCTAATGTTTTAGTTATAATTCTAAGTTATTACTAGGCCAATTATCTTTAATTAGTCCAATTCTAACATCAATATCATAATTAGGCTCAATTTCAGTCTTAATTCCATTTTTATTACAGTCTTTACAATTTACATCTTATCTTCCGTTATTTCAGTATCTTATAATTTTAATCCATATTCGCGTTTAATCTATTCTAATCCATACGCGAAGAAGAAGGAGAAATAAAAGAAAACTGAAAATAGAAGAAAATTCAAAGCGTAGGAAAAAGATGTAAATAACGCATAAATAATAGTAAATAAAATACTGTAAATAAACTGTAAATAAATGGATAGACTATAATTAATAGGAATAAACTAAAATTAACTGAAAGGAATAGCTAAAAGAAATAGACTGAAAATAATTCTAAAAACTGTAAATAAACTACTAAAAAGGTTATTCCAAAAATCGTAGTAAAACTACAACGATTGGAAACCCTATTATTTTAAATTACTTAAAGAAATCTAAAATAATTACAATCACTCACTTGTGTTCCTAAGCTCTTCCCTTTAGGCCTTCCCAGATCCACTTGGGGTTGTTAAATATTTTAATTTAAAACGATTTTCTTGGAAAATTATTCCGCTTAGGGTCCTTCCTTAAAAGGTGAACCCAATTGGAGAAAATCTTAGAATGAGAAAAAGTGTTAGGCCTAAGGTCCTATTTATAGGGGTAGAGGTGGATCTCAAACCTTTAGATTTGAGGATTGAATAGGATGCAACCACGTCATAGGCTGAATAGGAGCTGTCGGATGTAAGAACGGAAGGACCAGATGAAGCTAAAGAATGCAAAAATACGTGTACGAATGCTCTGGAATGAAGAAAATTTTCTTCGTTCCAAACCTGTAGGCGGGTCGACCGCCCCTCACCCTAGGTCGGTCGACCGGTCGACCTAGGGCGCGGTTGGGTCGACCTTACAGTCGACCTAGCCCATTTTATTTATTTATTTATTTATTTATTTTCTGTTTTATTTTGTCACTCTCTCATATTAACTCGGATTCCGACATTTTATATATGGATATTGACCAGAAAATTACCACGGACACAATGGTGCAACTCCCGTGGCTCGATTTTGATAATTTAACAAAGTTATTTTATCATTTGATTAATTTGTTAATTAATTATTATAGCTTAAATTTCAGGTTGTTACAAGTCCCCTTGCCAGAGAGCAAGCGGAATGGGCTCAGCAAGGGTTCGGAGAGACCATGGTTTTATTAACCATCTGGAGAGACCATCGATTCGATTATCGGCCTTGAATCGCCATGACTTCAATTAACGATCTAGAGAGATCACGGATTAGCTATTGGCCCCGAATGGCCACAGATTTGACTATTGGTTTGGAGAAATCATCCCCTCGACTGAATATAAAATGATCCGGAGAGATCGTATGCTAAACTGTATATGAAATGATTAGGAGAGATTAAACCTTAAAACATATACCAATTTTAATAAAAGGATTTGAACGCCTTGAAATTGAAACGAAACAAATAAATCCCAGATGAACATGGAACGATTTTGATATGTAATAAATCTGAATGAAATCAGAACAATAATGAAGTAAATCCTTGATGAACACGGGGTGGTTTTGATATGTGATGTGATGACTCCGAATGAAATCGGAATTGTGATAATGTATAGACAACACCTTGGCAGAGTCTAGAGTATTAGGCTACATAGGTTTGGAATGACCCGTAATTAACAAGAGAATCCCAAAGGAACGGGATGATTCGCTAAGATTAAAGAAGTTAGAGAGCTCAACTGTCGAAGATTGACATCACATTTGTTCTTGAGAAAGCACACATTCCATTCGCAAAGGCATGCTTTAGGAGGCCCCCGCCTTTTGACCATGTAGTAGACGGACGAACCTGACGAAACAAACTTCGAAGTATCAAGGCTAGACGCCCAGAGAGGTGACCATGAATTCAAAAACTCAAGTATAACCAAGATCACAAATCAAACTCAAAACCACCACAAAATAGCAAACGCCCAAAGCCCACGAGTGTGGGTCGGTACCGACCCCTAACCATAGGTCAGAACCGACCCATGTACACTCCCCCTTGGGAGTCCATCTTCTTCCTATAAGCCCTATTCGATGTTAAAAGCCTATTTCCAGTGTTATTATGTTGATTCCATGCAATTCCTTATCGACCTCCATGAACTCCTAAATCAACAATTTTGTTCCTTTATAACTCCATCATTTGGACTCCAAAATAAGCTAATATTGATGCAAACAATTATGGAATCACGAAGCTAGCCAATAAATAAGCCGAACCAAAGATTTTATGGTAACTAATTTGGCCATTTTAGGGGTCGGTACCAACCTCTTACCTTGGAGTCGTGCAGACCCAAACCAAAGTGATTATGTGGCACCCTATTTTCATTGAGAACTAGTCTATAGCAAGGAGAATGGCTTGGATATCTTTTAGGCAAGATTTTAGGCTCCCTATCTCTAAAAATAGAGGGGTAGGGACTCATTTCAGGATCTTTTTGCTCTAGTTCCACTCTACTCTATATTCTTGTAATTTTGAAAATCTAACCATCAGAGTTTTACCAATCCCTAAGAACTTCTGCCCCCAAGTCAGAAGTTAAGCGAAAATCATTAAGTAGACGTAGACCGGAGTTTACCGAACCACTATAAATCTTTGTGTGTTCATTTATTACTTATTTTAATTTGTTTTCTTCACTTTTTATTCTCTTCTACTTTCTATTGGGTTTGTGCCATTTTAGGTCAAACAGCTTGTATATGAAATTGAATACTAAATCAAATCCGCAGTTGCAAGGATACCTTTTCTTTCATATCATTTGGAAGGCTCCAAATAGATTATTTACTGTAAATTTTGGTATTTGAAAGGAGAAGAGATTTAAAAGGAGATAAGCTGAGGAACAAACAAATTACATGAAAAAATATTAGTAACCACACGCTAAATGAAGGAGAAAGAAGAATGCATAAATGAAGAAGAAAGAAGAATAACATTTTTTCCATTAATTCATGATAATACTCTATTGCAGGAAGTCTTTTATAATAATTATCCGTGCTCTAATAGGCTTATTACATCCCAATTACCAATTTGATACTTAGCACACTTCTCTGAAGGTAGGTTGAAAATCTTTGCGAATGAGGCCACCATTATTTTCTTACTTTTCCAGCTGGAATAAAACCTAATTGTACTTTTACAGGAGATAAGGATAGAAGAAGTTTTGGGCTACATTTAAGAAATTTGGCTTATTCCATCTAAATAGATAATATACTTCATCTTGATCATTGTTATAGGGACTATGAATAGTGTTGTTTTAATTAAACGATAAGCATGATATATTAAAACTAGTGTCCTCTTATAAAATTTTAGGTTAGTTACAAAATTAACCCTTTTTTATTAAACCCTAAAATTGGAGTTTTAAAAGGCTTGCTTTGTTTCTTCCATGTCTGCAAAGGAATTTCATGGTGGAGAACATAATTTCGATGAGAGAAGGTAAAAGGAGGTGCTGGTTGGAACTCAAGATAGCGATGTCGTCCTGTTCACCGAAGGAGGCCAGGTATCATCATTAATTTTGTTTTATGGAAGGCGTAGTTTAATAGATATAGTTTAGTCAATAATTACTTACTATTAATCGATATGCAAATGTCGTATAGGTTAATCCAGGTAAACCAGCATGCTTCAGTCATATAGATAATGGTTTATGTTTGTCGAATTTGGTTGGTTGTGTACCTTATATAACCATAGGGTTTGCGATAGTGTAGTTTCGAATTAATTGTTCAAAATTGGCAGGATGTTATTGAATATTAGAAGTACAATGTCAAAGTGGTATTTGTTGAAATGCTATCGATTTAATTAGGTATTACGGCAACTTCATGTAGTTTAAAGAATTTTCGACTATGGATGTTGAAAATGTTAAATAATTTATATTGCCCTATACCAAAATATTTAGTCAAAAATCCTTTAGATGACGTTATGATGAATATCTATTGAACTTTATTAGTATTTTATTCTAGTTGAACATTAGTGCATCATGTTGTTCCTAGTATTTTCGACTATATGACATCATGTTGTTGCTTACAGTATTTTCGACTGTAGGACGTAGAAAATTTATAATTATTTCGGTGTTACTATGTAGAATCACCTTTTTGAATATTAGAAATAAAAGTAAGTTTGTGATGTTTCTACTAATTTTTCATTATTCAAGGAAAGGAACAATTTGTACCCAAGGTGGGAATTTATTTATCATTTCTCAGATGATGAAAAAGATAAAACGATTAGGAAGAAATTAATATATTAATCAATGATAATATAGAATTTTCAGATTTAACTCCCCTGTTTACAATAATTGAGGTACATTTGTTAATTGCAATTGTGTTTAACAACAGTGTTGTATCATTTGTACTAATAAATGATTCACTTGTTGTGGTTATTTGATTCAAAAGAATAATTACGAGATTGGTACATTAGGCATGGGAAGACCATCCATTCCGTATTGTTATTCGAAAAATGCAACTTCGAAACATGAACATTGGCAAAAAGGGATCATGGATGCTATTAATGTGTAAACAAGGTGGTGAATATTATCATAAAACGAAAGATGCCTTCCTAAAACAAAGCAAAAAAGGAGACAAAGTGGAAGTAGGGAGTGCGACATCCTGCTTAGTTTAAGTTTAACTTGTCATTCTAATGGAAAATGGGAACTTGTAGCGAAAAGGGAAATATACAATCATCTCCTCCCTTAATCGCTTATTGGTTATGAGTATGTGGCAAAAATCAATGATAATGAGCTAAAAACAATTAAAACAATGACTACGAATGAGGAGAGAACGAGGTATGTCTTTTTTGCATTTAAAGTTGATAACCTAGACAATTATTATACGAGTAGAACTGTTTATAATGCCAGAATGAAAGTTAAATTACAAAATATAGAGGGAAGATCAGTTATACAGTAGTCCATGAAACTTTCAATGGATGCTTGTTATTCCATTCAACATAGGTATGATCCTTCTAATAATCAATTATACGATCTTTTTTAGTCATTCTATATGTCCTGAGCTTGTATAATGTGTAACATCCGCCTACTTGGAGGCCCAAAAATAACGGCTACGGATGCTGCAGTCATCCATAGTTATTAATCTTCGGCGACCAAATACGGCGGTGTTAGATTTGTTGATACACAGAAACACATGAATATGAAAAAAAATTAAAACTTCAAACAAGATCACATTCCATATCAAATCATTTCCAATCCATTACATAATCCCACATTCGTAAACCACGTTCAGAAAAAAAATATTTATTACAATATACGCCAAGAGCGACATATGAAGATGCCCCCTTGGATGATCAGAGTATACACGGGCAATATAACAACTTTGCCCTTACAAACAACACAACAAAATCAAAAGAAAAGAGAACTCTAAATAGCCATCATGCCTCCTGCAAATCCCCAGAAGCTTATTCGTCTAAAGAGGTACCTGAAAAGCTCAACTCTCAAACTACTCAAAATCAACTAAGTACCCAAAAGTTTAAGGGGAAAACATAAACTTCGAGTCAGACATAAAGCCTGGTATGAATAATAATCTACCATCTCAAATCATTTAGATATCTAGTGAGACCACGCCACTTAGCGGAATGGGTTTTCCCCACACTAGTATCTCAAAACCATTATAAAACCATACACTATGCTCCTACATCCACAATGGTTAAAAACATAGTCATTTCAAAATATTATGATGATATGCATACAAGTTAAAACATTTTGGATTTCACATCCCTTGTTTAATTGACTCCCTGTCATATTTATAGTTTCTAGGATCACTATTAACCTATTAGTTTTCATGGGCTTACTAATAACCTGTATTTAACTTCTGTACTACCTGTCCTACTTCATAGTTTTAATGGGTGCACTATGAACCTATTGGCCCCTGCCAATTAACTTAACACTACCACTCCTATGGGTTTAATTGATTCATGGTTTCCCCTGAACTTATTGGTTACTCTAATAACTTCTCTTTTATCCTAGTTTTCATGGGTTGACTAGAAACCTATTAACAACTGTCAATAGCTTAATCTGAATATAGTTTTCATGGATTCACTACAAACCAATTGGCCCCTGCCAACTACTCTTTATAACATAGTTTTCATGGGATCACCATGAACCTATTGGTAACGCCAATAACTTCCTAATCATAGTTTTCATGGGTGCACTATGAACCTGTCTTCCTGACAACTTCTATATTTAGGCATCCTATATTCTAGTCTCCCTGACCTCTTGGATGCAAATCTACTCATCCATGAGTTTAATCAATTTATATTCACTACTGGATCAACCTTGCTGGTTCTTCTGCCCTTTATCCTCAAAATGCAGTTATAAGTCCATGATAATGTGAATATATTTATATTTGAAGAAGTAAACATAATAACATAACAATACCACCCCTATGGGTTTAATATAAAACATCGTTAATCCCTTTAACCTATTATTTTATCAAGGAAAGCTTCTTCTCAAAACCATTACAAAAACTCCTATAATTTAGCCATGGGTTTATTCTTTTAAAAATTGAGTTTGGGTTACAAAACCTTTCGAAACTTGCTTTTGACTTCCTTGGATATCCTCCTTCAAAAGCATAAAAATATATTTTCAAAATATTAGGCTCCTGCCTTTCGAGCACTTTAAAACCTTTCTTTCAAAACCCTTCGAATGTATTAAAGTATCAACATTTAACTTTAGAAGCATAGCTTTGAAACCAATTGAAAGTACCACTTTCGAAACCATTGGAAGTAACCCTTCTGAAATCATTGAAAGTCCCCCTTTCGAAAGCATTGGGTTTATACTTAAAATGTTATTTGGGTCCAGGTGAATATAGGCGAAAGCATCTCTTTCAAAACCACTCTTTAACATATAAAAATATTGGGGAACACATGATGGCGTCGGCACCATCTCTTTCGAAAGCTCTAAATCATTTAAACAAACATTGAAGGATAGAATCGAAACCCCTTTCGAAGCCATTGCCTTCAAAACCCTTGGACCCTTTCAAAAGCATTTAGGAAGAGGCTTAAAACATATTCAAAAACTAACACTACCTTTCGAAAGCATTGATGACTTCAACACCATCGAAAGACTAAAGAATGGCAGCAGGGCTTCGACTAGGTCAGAACCCCTTCTTTCAAAAGAAAGCAAACATATGTTGATGGCAACCTCTTCGAAAGCTTTTAAAAACACCTTTCGAAAACATATGCTTCGACTCCTTCGAAGGCTTAAACAAAACAAAGCCAGGTGCTTCTCAGTTTAAAACAAACCAAGGTATCGACTCCTTCGGAAGCCATGCTTTCGACACCTAGCCTTCCGCCTTTCTCCAATCCACTGTGTACCATCTTTGTGATACCTTGTGTATTGGTTTTGGCTTAGTAGGTTTCGACTGGGTTTAAGGAAAAAGCTCTGTGTTGAAAGGTACTTCTAAAGAAGGCGGAACCAACTTTTCTGAGTAAACCTGATCTAATACTACTTAAAGCAAACCTTTTTCTAACTAGCCTGTCACATGTCAACACTAGATTGGTTGCCTTAACTTTTTCAAATTCTTTACTAAAATAACTGCCGCTAATATCAGATCTAAACCATGGTTAAGTTAATCAAATAAGCCCCTCCATTAAGCAAAACCAATTTGCAAAGAAATCCCTCTTCTAAAATAATTTAATTTAGATAGCCAATTACTTTAGAAAAAATGCCCAAAATTTCCAGAAATTCAATTTAATTATGTTATCTAACATATCAAAATTTCAGACCCAAATTCTTAATATATTTTCCGAAATAAATTTATAAACCCAAATAACCATATTTTCCTTTGAAAATTCATAACAATCTTTCCATAGCTTGGAAAATTATAAAAATTAAAATCCAACTCCAAAATCATATTTTACATAACATAAAAATTTTCCATGGCATTTAAACATCAACATAAACCGGTTTTGCCCTAAAACTGTATATAATCCCATTTAAACAATCTTGTTTAAATTAAACAAATCAATATTCAAGCATATTGTCATCCAAATCATCATAAAAACGAATTTACCCTTAAATCCGAAAACATATGATTCAAAACAAAATAGAGATGGAATTATTATTCACCTTGATTAAAATAAGAAGATTGGATTGAGATTGATTTCCTTTAAGCTTGAATCTCTAGCTTTTGATCTAATTTCTCTTCTCTTTGATTATGGCCGGCTCCTCTTAATATTTTGGTTGGCGTTTTCAAAATGATGTGAATGGGAATGAAATGGTAGGAATGAGAATATATAGGGGTTAAGGATTATGTGCGGCAAATTCCTAATATACCCTTATGTAGATTAATTAGTTTATAACTCATTCTTAAGCCTATTTTATTAAGCACGACCTTAATTAGATTTGTTCAAATCTCAACCCCCTTATCACTTACATTATTCTATTTAATTTACCTAATTAAATCTCTTGAATAATGTTATCAAAAATTACGGGTGTTACGGGCTCCTCTCCTTAAAAAGTTTCATCCTCGAAAATTCAGTAAGGACTAAATACAAAACATAGCAATCATCTATAACGACTCCTAACAACCATACTAGTCTACCTGACTAGGAATTATCTATATAAATCTAATATAGACATATCCTCAAAGCAGATCAAAATAAGTATCTTGATCCTGTCCGTTATCTCCTAAGTACAGTCCTTCTTGTTGTCACTCCACTGAACTTTCACCAACTTGACTGTCTTGATCCTCAATCTTTTCTCATCTCTCGCAACAACCCGAACTGGTTGTCTAACAAAAGTCAAATTAGGCTCTACTACTAGATCTTCCAACCCCGTCGAAGGAATAGTAGTCTCTGGATCATGCACATACTTGCGAATAAGAGACGCGTGAAATACATTATGGACACCTGCCATACTGCTCGGCAACTCTACTCTGTATGCGAGCTTTCCAATCCATTCTAAAATCTAGAATGGACCAACATATCTCGGTGCCAGTTTCCCTGGCTTCCCAAACCGTACCACACCCTTCATTGATGATACCTTAATGAAAACCCTGTCTCCAACTGAGAACTCTAGGTTTTTACGCCTCTTAGCTGCGTAACTCTTCTGTCTGGATTGAGCTTCCCTTATCCTTTCCCAGATCAACTCATTCTTCTCTGATGCTCCCTAAACAAATCTAGTCCTAAGACCAATCTGGCTCCAGTCTCCAACCAACATACTGGTGATTTATATGGCCTTCCATGCAAAGCTTCAAAAGACGTCATTCCTATACTAGTATGATAGCTATTATTATAGGAAAACTCAATCAAATGTAGGAGATCCTCCCAAGATCCACCAAAGTCCAACACACAAGCTCTCAACAAATCTTCGAGTACTTTATTGACTCTCTCTTTATCTGCCCATCCGTTTGTGGGTGATATGTTGTACTCATCTTGAGCTTAGTGCCAAACACATCCTATAGACTCTTCCAGAATTCACTAGTGAATAAAGAGTCTCTATCGCTTACTATGCTACTAGGAATCCCATGAAGTCTAATTATGTTCTTCATGAACAACTTTGCCAAAACCGATGTCGTCCTAGTCGACTTTACTGGAATGAAATGGGTACTGTTGGTCAACTTGTCCATAATAACCCAAATACTCTCATTTCCTCTGCTTGACCTTGGCAACGCATCTATAAAATCCATGGATATCGAATCCCATTTCCAAACTGGAATCTCTAGAGGCTGAAGCAATCCGATCGGCTTCTGATGTTCGGCCTTCACTTGTTGATAGTTCAAATATTGCCTAACCTACAAGCCAACATCTCTCTTCATGCCTTCCCAATAGAAGCTTCTATTCATATCTTGATACATCTTGGTCCCTCCAGGATGAATCGTAAACTTGGATCGATGACATTCCCTAAGAACTTCTTTCTTCAAGTTCTCAACATCTGGAACACATAATCTTCCCTTCTTTCTCAACCATCCTCTCTGGTCAAGGCAAAAATCTTTCAAATCATCGACCTCAGTTCCAACCTCAAGCCTTCTAATTCTCTCGTCTAATAATGGATCCTCCTTCTGCTTAGAAGCAATTCTCTCGATCAACACTGGTCGAACTTCTAAACAGGACAACATGGCAGTACTCTGACTAGAACTAGCAGTCGATCTTAACTGCACACCGCAACTGGCCAAAGCTTCTAGATCCTTCCATTCTGCCAACATAGCCAACACCACATTCTGGTGTCTTCTGCTAAGAGCATCTGCTACTTTATTATCTTTCCCTCGGGCATATTCTATACCAAAATCATTGGCAGCCAAAAGCTCCAGCCACCTCTACTGTCTCATATTCAGCTCTTTCTGAGAGAACAAGTATTTTAAAGACTTATGATCGGTATACAACTCAAATCTCTCCTCCAATAGATAATGCCTCCAAATCTTCAAGGAAAAAATCATCGTAGCCTACTCCAAGTCATGAGTAGGTCTTACTTCATGCAGTCTAAGCTGCCTAGATGCGTAGGCAATAACTTTACCCTTCTACATCAATACTGCTTCCAACCCAGTTCCACATGCATCAGTATACATCACTAACCCATGGTTTCCATCTGGATCTACTAACACTGGTGTATTGGTCAATAAATGTTTTAACTTAAGGAATGCTTCCTCACATTTGTCAAACCAAACAAACTTCACCTCCTTCCTGGTAAGCTTAGTCAAAGGCGCTGCTTTCTGTGAGAAATCCTTAATAAATCTCCAGTAATAGCCAGCAAGTCCAAGAAAACTTCTACTCTCAGTCATCGTCACTGGTCTCTTCTAATTATTAACAGCCTCGATTTTATCTGGATCGATTGACAATCCTTTCTCTGAAACCATGTGACCAAGAAACTTAACCTCTTTCTTCCAAAAATGACACTTGGAAAACTTCGCCTTTAGCTAATTCTGTCTCAACGTCTCAAGCACAACTCTAAGATGATCTTCATGCTCTCTTTCATCCTTAGAGTATACCAAAATATCATCTATAAACACTAACACGAATCTGTCCAAATACTCTCGGAAGACTCGGTTCATCAAATTCACAAAGAAAGCATGTGCATTCGTCAACCCGAATGGCAATACTAACCATTCATACGAACCATATCTAGTTTGAAATGTTGTCAACGGAATAATGTAACACCCCACCTCTATGCTCACAATAACAAAGAGTATCAAAAGGAAATACTCTCTGTTATTATGAAGGATAAGGCTGGATAGGAGCAGCCATTCGTAGTTAGGCCTTACACTAGTATTGGTTATCTCGAAAGGAGTGGTATATTTTTTTTCATCTCTTTGTTTATTTACTCCCATCGACATATTCAATTCCAGTATAAAACAAACTACGATGGTTCATAATAGTTCAGGACAGCATATGTAATAAGAACACAAATAATATAAAATCTTATATATAACCGAAGTCAGTTACTATACATGTGATACGACTACAACTGTCGACACTGGAAGTTACATACACAAGTACATTATTATGAATAATATACATGAATACATGTCATCCTATAAAATAACACAGACTACTCCAAAAGATATTAAGAGACTTCATAACTCAAGCAGCATCCCAAAGTGAGGTATCAACAGCCTGTAATAACTCGGTCTGACCCGAGTATTAATTCAAAAGAAAATAATACGGAGGTCAGTCTAATTCAAACTCAGTAATTAATGCACGGAAGCAATAATAATTAAATAACAATTAGACGACAATCACAATAAATCCCGCATATCCAATCCTCTAATAAGAAAATCAGATAACGGTAAATATAACGCGTAACAGCATTTAAATAGCGAATTAGCAAAGCCAAATCATCAACAAAGGTAAATAGAAGGATTATCAATGAAGATAATTAGAAAACAGTGGAATAGTATAAATAGCGAATTCAAAAATCTGATTATCAATAAATAATTAGAAACAACATAATCTAATTATCTAATAGGTAATTAGATAACAACAAAATAATCAAATTAAACCAAATCGAAATACGATTTCAAAATCTATTGAATCGGCCACACGAAACAATTCAAGCAATTGAAATTATCAAATAAAGCGTCAATTCTGATTGACTACAGTACACGCTCACGTGCACTGCCTCGCCACTATAGAATATGACGTCATCACTACTCCAAATATTTAAACTAAACTCAATCACACAACTAAGTGCGTATAGTTTAGTAAACGCGTTGCGACAATCAACGCTACAAAACACATGCATACATAGCTATATACATATACATATAATTATGTACATATATATATATATATATATATACCAACCATATATAAGTGTGTACCCAATCAATTAAAAATTCGAATCAAAACACACACATACAAAGCTATATACATATACATATAAATATGTATATATATAAGTGTGTACAATCATTACTTTATATAAGTGTGTACAATCATTACTTTATAAATTAAAGCAGCAGCCTATAAAAGTGCAATATGTATAAAGCCAGTGCAACTCCAGCCTCGACCAAAGTTCAAGTCATACACATGAAAACAGAGACCGGGCAGCAAACAAAGTCAACATGACTGCATCAAGAAACCAAAACCAGGCAGTGACAATAAGGGATCCATCAATTACTACAAGAGCAGCAAACATCAAATGTACAAAGGCTCCAAGCAGACTCAACTAGACACTTGTAAACAAAATAGTGAAACAACAATGTCTGGATCAAATGCCATCAAGTGAGCAAGACCAAAGAGTGGCCAAAAGAAATAATCAGACCATCAAGCAAATACAAAAATACACAAAGGCCAAAGTACAGGCAAAGTGGAAACAGGCCAGAGGAATCACAGTGCAACAACTATCACATATACATACATGGAGCAATGCAACAGTCAATAGTGAAGTCCAAACCAAGTGCATAGCATACAAGTCCAATACAGACAATGTCAACAAGACTAATGACTGCAGTTCAAAGTAATGGTCAACTCAAATATAGCAAGTGCACCAGAGAACAATGACTGATACAAGTGACTCAAACCAGAACTTCAAAAGGTACCAGACTCGAGTACATCAAACCAGAACAGCAAGTGGAACTGACCACACAAGAAAAGCATGACCAAGTGGTAAACAAACAACACATGCAAATGAACAAAACCTTCTAGGTGAACAGAGCAACAACAATGATGAACCCATAGAGGCAACTACAAGCATCAGGTTGAAAACATTACAGGGATGAACACACTTGACTACAAGGAGATGTACAACAAGTGATACTAAGTGCAACAGAAAATCAAGCAGAGATGAACAAACCGTGGTGGCAAGTTCGAACAAATCCAAAGCCGAGACAAGCAATACAAATACAAGTATACATATACGCATATATATGTATACACATACATATCTATATCAAATGAAACAGTAGTAACATGAAGCAGTGCAATGACCGAAGTCAAGATCAGAAAGTGATCGAACAATCAAAATCAAGGCCAATTCAAACTAAATTTATCAAGTCATGTAACAGTAGTGCACAAGTCGAATGAGTCAAGCCAGAAATTCACGGAATCAAATAGTTCGAAATCAATACCGTGATAACTAAGTCAGAAATCAATGTCGTGGAAATCAAGTAAACAAATTATACCAATTGAACAAGTCAGTGCAAATCATAAACATCCAAGCAAAATCGTATAGCCGAGAAGAATTCAACAATTATCAGATGAACAAAAAAATAGGAAATCAAACCCTATATAAACAAGTAACATCATCGGCAGTTCGATCATTGAGTTCAGGCAAGCTAAGAGAACAAATCACATACCTCAAACTCGATCAATTTCAAAGAGCCGTGAGCAAATCAGAGGAACATGCGATCGACAAAGCAAACGACGTGATAAATCATTCATTCGATCGAGCAACTAAAGTCGGCCTCTTTGAAAATTACAAAAGCCCTAATTTCAGAGCAAAGAGGAACAAGAACGAGCAGCCCCCCCTTTTTTTGTTGTTTTGTTTTGGGCTTGCGAAGAGGAAAAATGAATGGAGGAGGAGGAAACGGGTATATTCCTTTGATAACAACACAGCACCCAGAAAAACGTGGGCCAAGATTTTATTTAAAGCCCACATAACCCTCAACAAATTTTTAAAAGAATCTCAACCCGAACAAAAAACTCCCAATAATAATTAGCTAGCAAATTTTTATCGCCTAATGACGATAATTAACTGGTGCAAAACCCTGGGTCGTTACAAATACCATCCTCCGCTACTCTCAACCGATGGAACCCTGTCACCAAATCCAACTGGGAAAACACTCTGGCTCCACTCAACTGATCAAATGGATCATCTATCCTCAGCAGATGGTACTTATTCTTTATCGTCCTTTCATTCTTACGATAGTCGATACACATCCTTAACGACCCATCTGGTTTCTTCATGAACACCGTGGTCACTCCCCAAGGCGAACTGCTTAGTCTAATAATTCTTTCGTCTAGATCCACTAGCTGCACCTTCAATTCCTTCATCTCAGTTGGTGTCATCCTGCTAGGTGGTCTACTTACAGGTTCAGCTCCTGGCATAAGATCTATCTGAAACTCAACAGCTCGTTTCGGTGGTAGTCCTGTGACTGGCTCAAAGACATCTGGAAACTCTCTTGCTATTCGAACCTGACTTAGATCTCTCCCACTTCCATTGCACTTAACAAAGCACAACTACTCCGGTCAGAATTCTCTACTGAGAATATAATTCGGTTATGACTATTAGGGTGTCTTAGGGATATCTTCCCATCCTGGCAAAATATCCTGACCTCATACCTTTTCAACCAATCTATACCTAAAATGATTCTGAAATCTACGAAATCAAAAACATACAGACTGCATGCAAACATATGACCTAACAAATCAAGTTCTAACTGGTCACATCTCATCCCCAAATTTGCATACCCTTCTAGTGGATTCGCAACCCTTAAGGAAGTAACAAGGTATATGGGTTCTAAGCATAACCTATCAACCAAACATTAAGATATAAATGAATGTGATGATCCGGTATCAAATAGTATCCTAACTGGTATACCCTGAATCAAAAACGTATCTTCCATCAAAGTCTTTCCTTTATCAGCTACAATAGGCTTAGCTGATGATCCAACAGCAAAGACCTTCCCCTTGTCTGCGCTGACTGGCTCTGGACATTGGTTCTTATAATGCCCAACTTGATTATAGTTGAAGCACTTCACATTCTTATTATCTGCAGGCTTTTTCTCCTTACCTGACCGGCACACATGAGCATAATGACTCTTCTTGTCACATTTGAAGCACACTAAATCAGCCTTTGCCTTCTTGGCAGCATCCTCTTTCTGGGCTCCCTTCTTCTTGAAGAATTTCCTCTTCTTTCCCTGAGGACCTTGGGATTCAAATGGCTTTTCTCTAGCACAACCAGCCAACATCTCTTTATGGAGAATGGCCATCTCCACCACCACATTACAAGGTTCTCGAATATGTGTCATGGTCATTCTAGCAAGCTCATGCCTCAATCCTCGAATGAACCTCTCATTCCTTCTGATGTCAGTGTCTATAGTGGCATATCCATAGCAGGACAGCTCATCAAACTTAGCAGCGTACTCGATTACTGACATCTCTCCCTGAACTAGATCCATAAACTTCCTCATCAATGCCGACTTAGCAACCACAGATAGAAATCTCTTCTCAAACCTTCTTCTGAAATCGGCCCATGTCAATTCTTCCTCCAAAACTCCGGCAGACACATTATTCCACTAGTGAAGCGCTGCCCCTTGCAACTGCCTAAAAGCCAGCCTCCTTTTTTTCCCATCATCCAATCCTAGATTAGTAAAGATCCACTCAAAGTGTAATTGCCAACTCTCAACTTCAACAGCATCTTCCGTTCCAACAAACGGCTTTCCATCCAGACTGGTGTAGTCTCTGCTCAACTTAGCATAGTTATTCTCAACTGGAGCTATAGGATTAGCTCTTCCAGCATTACCAAAAACCCTAGCTTGCAAAAAATTGGCTAACAACTGATACACCATCCCCACATCTACTGTTGGATTTCCAGCACCCACACTGGCTTCAGCATTTGGGTTAGCATTAGCCTGTCGACCTTGGTTTTTCCTGGTATTAGGTCGAGCATTTCTATTAGTTGTAGTGCTTCCTCCACCTAGATTTCCTTTTCCGTTTCCTGCTTCCATAACCTCTTTCTCGTAAATCTACTAGTAAGATATAGAAGAACGGTCTAAGGGAGAGGAGAACATGTACTTATATACATATATCTATATATCAAATACAAGTACGTTACTATAGCGTTAACCCAAACCCCGATCTTCTTTTCAAATTCATTGGATTATGTTTGAAAATCTTTTAGGTTTAAGTTTCTTTTAAAGTTTCATAAACCTATGCTCTGATACCAAGTTGTAACATCCCCCTACTTGGAGGCCCAAAATTAACGGCTATGGATGCTGCAATCATCCATAGTTATTAATCTTCGACGACCAATTACGACGGTGTTAGATTCATTGATACACAGAAACACATGAATATGGAAAAAAATTTAAAACTTCAAACAAGATCACATTCCATATCAAAACATTTCCAATCCATTACATAATCCCACAACTATAAACCACGTTCAGAAAAAATATATTTATTATAATATACACCAAGAGCGACATATGAAGATGCCCCCTTGGATGATCAGAGTATATACAGGTAATATAACAACTTTGCCCTTATAAACAACACAGCGGAATCAAAAGAAAAGAGAACTCTAAATAGCCATCATGCCTCCTACACGTCTCCGGAAGCTTATTCGTCTAAAGAGGTACCTGAAAACCTCAACTCTCAAACTACTCAAAATTAATTAAGTACCCAAGAGTTTAAAAGAAAAACATAAACTTCGAGTCAGACATAAAGCCTGTATGAATAATATTCTACCATCTCAAATCATTTAGATATCTAGTGTGACCACGCCGCTTAAGGGAACGGGGTTTCCCCACACTACAATCTCAAAATCTTTATAAAACCATCTGTGCTCCTGCATTCACAATGGTTAAAAACATAGTCATTTCAAAATATTATGATGATATGCATACAAGTTAAAACATTATAGATTTCCCATCCCTTGTTTAATTGACTCCCTGTCATATTTATAGTTTCTAGCATCACTATTAACCAATTAGTCTTCATGGGCTTACTAATAACCTGTATTTAACTTCTGGACTACCTATCCTACTTCATAGTTTTAATGGGTGCACTATGAACTTATTGGCCCCTACTAATTAACTTAACACTACCACTCCTGTGGGTTTAATTGATTCATGGGTTCCCCTGAACTTATTAGTTACTCCAATAACTTCTCTTTTATCCTAGTTTTCATGGGTTGACTAGGAACCTATTGACCACTATCAATAACTTAATTCGGATATACTTTTCATGGGTTCACTGTAAACCAATTGGCCCCCGCCAACCACTCTTTATAACATAGTTTTCATGGGATCACTATGAACCTATTGGTAACTCCAATAACTTCCTAATCATAGTTTTCATGAGTGCACTATGAACCTGTCTCCCTGATAACTTCCATATTTAGGCATCCTATATTCTGGTCTCCCTGACCTCTTGGATGCAAATCTACTCATCCAGGAGTTTAATCAATTTATATTCACTACTGGGTCAACCTTGCTGGTTCTTCTGCCCTTTATCCCCAAAATGCAGTTATAGGTCCATTATAATGTGAATATATTTATATTTGAAGAAGCAAACATAATAACATAACAATACCACTCTTGTGGGTTTAATATTAAACATGGTTAATCCCTTTAACCTATTATTTTATCACGGAAAGCTTCTTCTCAAAACCATTACAAAAACTCCTTTAATTTAGCCATAGGTTTCTCCTTTTAAAAAATTGAGTTTAGGTTACAAAACCTCTCAAAACCTTTGAAACCTTGCTTTCGACTTCCTTGGATACCCTCCTTCGAAAGCATAAAAATATATTTTCAAAATATTAAGCTCCTCCCTTTCAAACACTTTAAAACCTTTTTTTCAAAACCTTTTTAATGTATTAAAGTATCAACATTTACCTTTAGAAGCATAAGTTCGAAACCAATTGAAAGTACTCCTTTCGAAACCATTGGAAGTAACCCTTACGAAATCATTGAAAGTCCCCCTTTCGAAAGCATTGGGTTTATACTTAAAATATTATTTGGGTCAAATTGAATATAGGTGAAAGCATCTCTTTCGAAACCATCCTTTATTATGTAAAAATATTGGGGAAAACATGATGGCGTATGCACCATCTCTTTCGAAAGCTTTAAATCATTTAAACAAACATTGAAGGATAGCGTCGAAACCCCTTTCAAAGCCATTGCCTTCGAAACCCTTGGTCCCTTTCGAAAGCATTTAGGAAGAAACTTAAAACATATTCAAAAACTAACACTACTTTTCGAAAGCATTGATAACTTCAACACCATCGAAAGGCTAAAGAACGACAACAGAGATTCGACTAGGTCGGAACCCCTTATTTCAAAAGCAAGCAAACATAAGTTGATGGCAACCCCTTCGAAAGCTTTTAAAAACCCCTTTCGAAAACATATGCTTCGACTCCTTCGAAGGCTTAAACTAAACAAAGGCAGGCGCTTCTCATTTTAAAACAAACCAAGGTATCGACTATTTTGGAAGCCTTGCTTTCGACACCTAGCCTTCCGCCTTTCTCCAATCCACTGCGTACCATCTTTGTGATACCTTGTGTATTGGTTTCGGCTTAGTAGGTTTCGACTGGGTTAAAGGCAAAAGCTCTATGTCGAAAGGAACTTCTAAAGAAGGCGGAACCAACTTTTCTGAGTTAACCTGGTTTAATACTACTTAAAGCAAACCTTTTTCTAACTAATCTGCCACATGTCAACACCAGATTGGTTGTCTTAACTTTTTCAAATTCTTTACTAAAATAACCGCCGCTAATTTTAGATCTAAACCATGGTTAAGTTAATCCTAAATAACCAATTACTTTAGAAAAAATCCCCAAAATTTCCAAAAATTCACTTTAATCATGTTATTTAACATATCAAAATTTCAGACCCAAATTCTTAATATATTTTCTTAAATAAATTTATAAACTAAAATAACCATATTTTCCTTTGAAAATTCAAAACAACCTTTCCATAGCTTGGAAAATTTTCAAAATTAAAACCCAACTCCAAAATCATGTTTTACATAATGTAAAATTTTTCCATAGCATTTAAACATCAACATAAACCAGTTTTGCCCTAAAACCATGTATAATCCCATTTGAACAATCTTGTTTAAATTAAACAAATAAATATTCAAGCATATCATCATCCAAATCATCATAAAAACGAATTTACCCTTAAATCCGAAAACATATGATTCAAAAAAAATAGAGATGGAATTATTATTCACCTTGATTAAGATAAGGAGATTGGATTGAGATTCATTTCCCCTAAGCTTGAATCTCTAGCATTTGATCTAATTTCTCTTCTCTTTGATTATGGCCGGCTCCTCTTAATATTTTAGTTTGCGTTTTCAAAATGACATGAATGGGAATGAAATGGTAGGAATGAGAATATATAAGGGCTAAGGGTTATGTGCGGCAAATTCCTAATATACCCTTATGTAGATTAATTAGCTTATAACTCATTCTTAAGCCTATTTTATTAAGCACGACCTTAATTAGATTTGTTCAAATCTCAACCCCCTTATCACTTAACATTTACATTATTCTATTTAATTTACCTAATTAAAACTCCTGAATAATGTTATCAAAAATTAGGGGTGTTACATAATGTTTCCATTAAATTTTATTCTTAGACTTCACCTTTAATACCAGTCGGTAAAAAATGCCTTGTTTCCATATGATTTCTCACATTTTGGCAGGAGCTTCATCTACGGTTGTTCTTGCATTTATTAGTAAGGATGAAACGAAACCATATATTTAGCTGTCCACCAATGTTAGAAAACTTTAGAGATGAGTTCACTATGATTATTGTAACAACGCGCATCTGGTAACACCCAAAATCCACGCTTACAAGTAATCGGATTCCCCACCAGTGCTACAAATAGCATTCTGTTAAGGGTAGGATATGTAAACAACAATAAATATCACAATATATTTTTCACAACTAAATAATTCTCTCTACTAAAGGATATAAAATATAATATCAGCATAAACATGTAGGAGACTAAATGCATATCATATCAAAGGATATAAGATCTAATATCATAATTGAAATAGTAGATAATACATTAAATCCCATAAGAATATATGTCTCAAAATAATACATATGTCTACATGTCAATACACCAGAAAACATAATAGATATAATCATAGCAGTAATATAGCTATAGCTCTACGAAACTCCCCCATCTAGAAGAGATCTTTATATGTAAGTCAACATACTCAAAAAATAGATAACAAAGAAACAACAATGTGAGGGTCAAACATGAAGTCTGGTGAAAAGGTAATATCACTAATCTACATGGTTACTATTATGCTAATATATCATGAGTTATACCAAATGGTAATACTCGAGGTAATAGAATCATACGTCGACTGCATCTTCATCTGCATCCAAGTTAGCACATTACTACTTTCATGCTACCCAATATGATAAACTATTATATACAAAAAACCAGGACACTAATCATGACTCAACAATCAAATATTAGGCTAGTGGGCCATAAGTCTCCTGGTTTAGCCAAAACTCGCCAAGTATAGTCACCAATATAAGACCCATACTCATGATGCTTTTGATGCAATCGTCCACCACCTATAATCGTATTTAAACCCAAATTGATATACACATGCATAACGGCTACCATTTATTTATCACGAGAACTATGAGAAATGTACTTTTGAGTCTATTACCCTTACTACATCATAGCAAAGGTTCATAACCACATTACATAGATATAACGTCTTCTATCAAACATGTCAGTCCTCCCGAGGAAGCACACTCAACACAACATCCCCTCATGTTACAAATGGTCGATAAATACCTAATCCCAAGGCTGAAGCCCAAAGATAGGTACTTACTCCGTACACAAAATAGTATGGAATTATATATCATAATACCTAGGTCACGTCTTAAAATCACCACACACTTTATAAAAGTTACCATATAAATCAAAATGTATCCCCAAAAATAACTTATGACCTTCATTTCTCTCAGCATCTCAGATACACTCTTTTGGTCAATCTCAAAATCTATGGTTTGGAATACGAGTGGTTTCTACATAGCCTTGAACTTAGACTACTCTAAAATTGACCAAAACTTCGTGGATCATTTTCCTCAAAACATGAAGACTATTTGTTGAAACCGTGTCTTAATCCGACTTTGTATGGGAAAGATACTGTGTTGCAAAGTTTCGATCGAAATTGATCAACAAAAATCCATCAGCAGCAGTTCACGCAACTGAAATTTTAATTCAGGCGTTTGAATTATTTTCAAATGTCTGAATTATAAATTCAAATGTCTAAACCAATTTTCATCTGTCTAAATTAAAAATTCGGGAATTTGTAACTGAACCAAAACACACTGGTTTACCTTTGATTCCATCATCCTATGTTTAGATGTTTGAATCATCTATTCAGGGGTCTGAATTCTTCTTTAGATAAATGGGTAGATAATTTAGGTGTGTGAACCCCTCTTACATGTAGATCCCCTTTATCCCATCGTCTGGACCAACTTTTAGATGCCTGGTTAATGGACTCCGGAGTCGGTCATATATTTAACAGACGCATGCTAAACAGACACCCGACCCAAGGGGTCGTTTGGAAGCCAAACATCTGTTAAACATGCATCAAGCTTTGGTTAGAAATTTGTAACCAAATTAGCTCCAATTATGTAGTATTACGAATTGTAATCAATTGTTGAAAGCTTATTTGGGGTTTGAATTATGTAATCATAATCTTCAAACTCGCTGTTGGAGATTCTGTAACCCCATGTATTTAGAAGAAATTAGGAAGTAAAAAATGAAAGGGAAAGCAAGAATTCAAACCCAAGCTCCTACGATCAGCAAGGAGCATATTTAAGGATAAATGACAATATTATGCTAGAGTGTGAGTAATTTGAAATTAACATGTATTCAAACTTCTCAATTCCTATAAACCGTCTATTTTTGGTTTGATGGAGGTCAAAATTTCAGTCAATAAAATGAAAATAATTATGTTATTCTTGCCAAAACACTGGAATCATATCCATACCGATGACTTGGGATCTGATGGAAGAATATTTGTTTTGGTTGATTCATATGTTTGGGTTTATTTATAGGTAATTACTATAGCACTACCAACTTCTATGATTGATCATACGTCATTATTCTTAATTTTCTACGACATACAACAAGCTTTTAATGAAAAAGCCTTTATATATGTGAATACTAATCACACTTAGGAGGAATACTGTGAATGTTTTCAGCATTTTTATCGTACCACTACTTTAGGGGCGATACAAAATATATAATTCTATATATAATTTGAAAACGAGATAGCAAAATATGAAATTATGGAATATGATAAGAGACAGAAGTAACACCAGTATTGTCGTACTTGAATAACAACTTTTGGAAGTAATGTAACAAATTGATAATAATCATATAATGGATTCATACTATGATAACATGTTGCAGATACACCTGAAATCGTAGAGGGAACTGCATTTACAATATGAATAAATTGGGGGAAAAAGTAAAGATATCCTGGCAACAAGAGGACGATACAAATGCTAAATTCTTTAGTGCCAATATGACAATTAAAAGATAGGAAAATAGAGTGCAAACATTTATTAAAGAACAGGGTAATTTTATTTATGTTGAATAAAAAATGGAAAAGGAAGCTATCAACCACTATATTGTTCTATATAACTCAGACAATACACCACACAACTTGTAGCTAGTTATTACTTGCAAGAAGAGAATTAATAATTCGTGAAGAATTTACTTATCTAATGTTGTATCGATAAAGGAGATCAAGCATGCTATTTTTTATGTTGATGATTCTAAATGCCCAGGATTAACGGTTATTCATAAAAAAAATTGAACTCTATTGGCATGGCATATGAGATAATCAAAGTTTCTAACATGTTTCCTACCTAAGGTCTAAACTACTTGTTTATCACTTATATAATTAAATACTTATAGCCTATAGGAATGTGGTGTATAAAATTATTTTATTAATATACTTAATTTCAGGTATACTTAATTTACGATAAGCAATTTTTCTTAATTTTAGGTATAAATATTAGAGAAAATATCTTGCTAGCTCATGAGCTTATTAGAAACATCAGGAAAAGGCGTGTGATAAAGATATGCATTAAAATTGACATACAAAAGGGGTATGACAAGATAGGTAGAGAACTTATTGCCATATGATGAATAAGATTGGTTTTCCTATTTCATCAAGTAATCTTATATATGAGTGCATTTCTATTCCTACATACTCCATAGTATCAGATGGTGTTCTCGCTTGATTCATGCATTTCAACTTAGGGATAAGGCACGGAAACCCGTTATCACTCAGTTTATTCTACACACAGTGAATACTTAGTGCTCAATTTAGAGGATGTTATCAGACATAAGAAAGTGACGTCTATCTAGACTCGTCAAACGGGTTAGGTTGGGTCAAAATGGGTTTTGGGTCGATTTTGAACCAACCCAGTTATGATCCATTCTTTTTGACCCATTTACTACAAGGGTCAGTTTAACCCAATCCATTTAATAAGAGGGTTACCCATTTAACCCATTTAAAGATTTAAATTTGATTTGACTAATAAATACCAAACAAATATAAATAATTCTAATTATAATTTTTAAGTTTTAAATTTCGACAAAAATCAAAATTTAAAATTTTAGTTTTCATCAAAATTTAAACATGGAGATGTAGTTTGTTATTTTTCAAGTAGAATTATTAGTCACTATGAAGAACTATAGTATGCATTCACAAGATGAAGTATCCGAATGTATTATATTTTCCATAATTTAGGTGGGAGTTCATCTGTCGAAATCTCGCCTGATTCTGAGGTAGTATGAAGAAGTTACCGCGATTTAAAAAAATAGCGGCTTCTGCCTAGGTGGAGTTCACATGTGGAGATGTAGCCTATTATTTTCCAAGTACAACTATTAGGAACAATGGAGAACTATGGTATGCATTCACAATATGAACTATGCAAGTGTTCCACATTGTCCGTAATTTAGGTGGGTGTTCATCGGTTGAAGTCTCGCCTGATTCCATATAAAGAAGTTATTGCAGTTTGAACAAAAAAATAGCGGACATGTATATTTTAGTGATACTGCATTATTTCGTATGAAGAAGTTCAATGCTTTACAAGTAAGTTTTATGAAATTAAAGATATATTTTAATGATACTGCATTATTCAAGCAAGATGCTATACAAACCGTGGAAATGCAACATGGGAATTTGCCTGTTAAACACCTTGGTGTTCCCTTATCATCTGCATATATAAATTATGCTATGCGTGCTACTACTTTACTGCAAAAAATTACGGACAACTTAGATGATCAAGATAGTAAAATTTTATCTATAGGTGGAAGAGCTAAACTAATTAACACTGTCATTAGACCTACAGTGCTATACTGGTTACCTATATATCAACTTCCTACTACGGCCATTTAGAAAACCGAAACTTGTGTGCCAATTTTTCTTGGATGGTAAACTACACAAAATTTCATGGGATGTTCTATGCTGAATCATTGTTCCTATATTGGAATCCTTAAAAAGAACTCATAAATCTTTGTTCAAATTTAAAGTGAACTACAAATAGGTATTTTCATTCAATATGTTCTCTTCTTATCATATCAAATAAAAAAATTCTCATTGAATATAATCTCCATCGAGCAACTAGAAAGAGTAGCGATGAATAACACATCATCTAGCTTTATATTTTCATTGTAACATATCAATCCTCTTTAAATATCTGTATGGATCAAAGACTTGATGGAGTTTGTAACTGGGTAGACGATATTATGGACTGAAACTAGTAGCACTTAATATATTCATTTATTGTAAAATAACCAACCTTGAAATTGATTATTTCACTGAAAGCTCCAAATCCATTAGCTAACACATTTGATTTTTAATCGAATCTGGGATCACATATGAAATAGAATACTAAGTCAGATCTGTAGTTGCAAGGGTACCTCAGCTTTGATATCATTTGCAAGGATCCAACTAGATTTTTCATTATGAATTTTGGTATTTTAAAGGAGAAGAGATTTAAGAGGAGATTAGATGAGAAATGAATGAATTATATATGAAAATAATAATAGCAAAACATAGTAAAATGAAGGAGAAGAACAACATTTTTTTTCATCGGGTATTGTTACCGACAGTCTAGTTTTGGATATGATGGGACATTTTCTTTTAAATTGTTTTTTTGCTATGAGGGGTGCTAATTAAACTAGCCTCTTCATAAAATTACAATAAATTGACCTGATTCCCTTTTTTTATTTCTCCTAATTTTCTCTTATTTATCATTAACCTTTAATTCAAAATAATTAATCAAATAATGGAGAATTTAAACTCATCTCTAGATGGAATTACAAATGAGAAAGAGGCATGATAGATTCGTACTTAAGAAAATATTCATCACGACAATTTTAAAATATAATTTTAACAAAGTTAAAAAATGCACAATAAATTGGGTTAAGAAATTACCTTTCCATCACCTTCTCAACAAAGTTTGGATCTGATTGTGAAGATCGAGATGAACTCTCCATTATTTGCTATTTTCAAAAAGGTAGGAGACAGGGAGATTAAATGAAAGTATTTAGGATTTTAATGTTTTAGCTAAGGGCAAAAGAGGTAGAAATATATATTTTATTAATATGAAGCGTACCCCTCATAGCAATTTAATTTTGTGTGTAGTGCTCATAAAATTTTCTTCCCTCATATTCAAAATTGGAGTGTCAATAACAATACTCTTTTCATCAGTTCATGATATATACATTCTATTGCAGGAAGTCTTTTAAATAATTGCTAACACTCTAATGGGCTTATTATAGCCCAATTACCAATTTGATAAGAAACACATTCTCTCACGGTTGGGTGAAATTTTTTGCGATGCAGAATGAGGCCGACTTTTGCAAATGGAATAAAACATAATTTTACTTCTACAGGAGATAAGGCTGGGTGAAGCTTTGGGCTAGATTTAAAGAAACTGGGCTTGTTTTGTTTGAATGGATAATATATTTTATTTTGGGCATTGTTATAAAAAATCTAGAAATGGATAATTTTTGTAGTTAAACAACATTGGATAAAAGGTAATATATTAAAACTAGTGCCCCCTTATAAATTTTAATTTTAGGTTAGTTACAAAACTAACCCTTTTTTATTAAACCCTAAAATTGGAGTTCTAAAAGGCTTATTTTGTTTCTTCAATGCTCGCAGAGCAATTTCATATCGGAGAACATAATCCGATGAGAGAAGGAAAGAGGAGATGCTGGTTGGAACTCGAGAAAGCAACATCGTCATGTTCATCGAAGGAGCCTGGTATCATCATCGATTTTGTTTTGGGGACAACGCAGGTTACTCGATATAGTTTAGTCAATCATTATTTAGTGGATATAATGCAGACGTTGTAGAAGTTAATCTAGATAAATCGACATGCTTCAGTCATACAGATAATGGTTTATGTTTGTCGAATTTAATTTGTTGTGTAACTTGTATAACCATATGGTTTGCGATTGTTTGAAATTGGCAAGATGTCACTGAATATGATAAGTGCAATGTTGAAGTGGTACTTGTTGAAATACTATCGAGTTTATTAAGTATCACAACAACTTCATGTCGTTTAAAAAAATTTCGACTATGGATGTTGAAAATGTTAAATAATTTATGTTTCCCTATACCAAATTACTTTGTCGAAAATACTTTAGGTGACATTATGATGAATATTTATGAACTTTATTTGGATTTTATCAGTTGAACATTATAGCATCATGTTGTTATTTATAGTATTTTCGACTGTAGGATGTCGAAAATTTATAATCATTTCAATGTTTCTATACAGAATTACTTTGTTGAATATTAGAGTTAAAAGCAAGTTTATGATGTTGTTGCAACTAATTTTTTTAAGGGAACAGAACAATCTGTATCTGAGGTGGAGGAAAAGATTTATCATGTCTCAGATGATGAAAAATAAAAAATGATGAGGAAGAAATTAACATATCAAATAATGATAATGTAGAATTTCCAGATTTAACTGCATAATTTACAATCAATGATGTACATTTTTCAATTGTAATTGTGTTTAACTATGGTGTTTTTGTATCATTTGCACTAATAAATAATTTACATGTTGCGGTTATTTGATACAAAAGAATAATTATGAGATTGGTGTATTGGGCATTGGAAGGCCGTCCATTCCATAATTGTTATTAGATGAACACAACTTCGAAATGTGAACACAGATGGGAAGGGATCATGGAAGCTATTAATGTGTGAACAAGGTGGTGAATATTGTCATAAAGTGAAATATCATGTTCCTAAAATACAAGCAGAAAAGGAGATGAAGTGCAAGTTCGACTGCCTGCTTAGTTTAAGTTTAACTTCTTGTTCTGATGGAAAGTGGGAACTTTTAGTGGAAAGTGGAATGCACAGTCATCCCTTCCCTCAATCGCTTGTTGGTTATGCGTATGTGGTAAGAATAAATGATAATGAGCTAAAAACGGTTGAAACAATGACTACGAGTGGGGCGAGACCTGGGCATGTCTTTTCTGCTTTGAAAGTTGATAACCTAGACTACTATTCTATGACTAGAAATGTTTATAATGTTAGAATGAAACTTAAATTGCAAAATACCGATGGAAGATCAGTTATGTAGTACTTCATGAAACTTTCAACAGTTGCTCATTATTCCATTCAGCATTAGTATGATCCTTCTCATAATCAATCAGACGATCTTTTTTAGTCATCCTAGTTGAGTTAAGCTTGCATAATGTTACCACCAAATTTTATTCTTGGACTGCACCTTTAAAAATAGTCGGTAAAATTGTCTTGCTTCCATATGGTTTCTCACACTTTGGTGAGGACTTCATTCATGGATGCTCTTGAGTTTATTAGTAAGGAAACAACAAAACCATATATTTGGCCATCTACTAATGTTTTAAAACTTTACAAGTGAGTTGCCTAAGGTTGTTGTAACGACTCATATCCTATAGCATCCAAAATCCACGTATACAAGTAATTGGATTCCCCACCAGTGCCGTAGACAGCGTTCGGTCAAGGGTATGATATGTAAACAACTACAGATATCACATAGTATATTAATCATAACAAACTAATTCTCACAATAGAAGGATATAAAATATAATATCAACATAAACATGTAAGAGACTAAATACATATCATATCAAGGGACATAAGATCCAACATTATAATAAAAATAGTTGATGATACATTAAGTCCCATAAGAATACACATATCAAAATAATACATAAGTCTACATGTCAATACACCAAAAATCTGAATATCATAGCGGTAATATGGTTATAGCTCTATGAATCTCCTCCATATAGTAGAGATCCACATATGTAAGTCAACCTACTCAAAGAATATATAACAAAAACATAATAAGAGAGGTTGGACTATAAGCATGGTGAAAAGGAAATATCACTAATCTGCATGGTTACCATTATGCTAATATATCATGAATTATACCAAATGGTAACACTCGGGGTAATGGAATCATACCTGAACTTGCATCTACACTTGAATCCAACAAGTTAGCACATTTATACTATCGTGCTACCCAATACGATATACTATCATATACAAAACATCATGGCACCAATCATGACTCAACAATCATATACTAGGCTAGTGGGTCATGGGTCTCCTGGCAAGGCCAAAGCATGTCAGGTATAGTCTCCACTATAAGACCCATACTCATGACGCTTTCAACGCAATCGTACACCACCTACAATCATATCAAAGCCAAATTGATATATATGTGTATAACCACTACCATTTGTTTATAATAGGAACTATGAGGTAAGTACTTCTGAGCCTTTTACCCTTGCTATATAATAGCAGAGGTCCATAACTACATTGCCGAGATGGAACGTCTTCTGTCAAACATGTCATTCCGCCTGAGCGTGCACACTTAACACAACACCCGCTTATGCTACAAATAGTCTATAAATAACTAATCCTATGGCCGAAGCCCAGAGATATGGACTTACTCCGTATGCAAATTCATATAGAATCATATATCACAATACTCTGGTCGTCGCATCTCAAAATCACCAGACACTCTACAAAAGTTACATACAAATTAGCATGTGTCATCAACATCATCTATGACCTTCATTTCACTTAACATCTTAGATATGCTCTTCCGGTCTATCCAAAAATCTATGGTTTTAGAATATGAGTAGGTTCTGCATGGACCTTTAACTCATATTACTCCAAAATTTATCAAAACTTCAAGATCATTTTTCTCGAAATATGAAGACTGCTAGTTGAAACCTCATCTCAATCCGACTTTGTATACAAAAGAGATCGCGTTTCAAAGTTTCGATCGAAACCGATCAACAAAAATCCATTAATAATGGTTCATGCGCCTGAAATTCTAATACAGGCATCAAAATTATTTTCATACGCCTAAATTATAAATTCAAACAACTAAAAAACTTTTTCAAACGTTTAAATTAAAAATTCTGGAATTTAAAACTGACCTTCCGAACACAATGAACTAGTTTCGGATCCTAATTTCATCGTCTACAAAAATTCGACTATTACATCCAAAAGTATTCTATACTCGATTAAACCTATTATAACTTATTAAAACAATTTTAATCATATTCATAATGCTTCTTAAAAATGAGGGTTGTTACATTTTCCCTCTTTGAAAGGATTTCGTCCCTGAAATTCTCAAAAGTGGAAAAATATAATGCTCAATACAAGCATAGCAAGCATACAATAATAAGCAAGCAGCAATCAAACAATTCTTACCCAATCTCATGAGCGTGTGCTAAAAGAAGACAAGTTCTATAAAGTAGAGTGAAGCATATTGGTAAATAGCTGTAGGTGGGAAGTTTGAACTTCTTCTGATTCCCACGTGATATCCCCAACGTCATCACTCCATTAAACTCGTAAAATCTTGACCACCTTCCTTCTAAGCCACTTCATACTATATCCAACAACATGAATATATAGACCTCTTTGGTCTAGTTGCCTCAAATTCGACACTTAAATCGATAGGCTAACTTGGGTTAATGATGACACAAGGATTATGCATGCACTACATCAAACAGGACACATGAATGACATTACGTACCCCGGTCATCTTTTCAGGAAGTGTGACTTGTAATGCATGCTTACTAATCCTCTCAATAACGGGGAAAGGTCCTATATATCTCGGTTCCAATTTACCCGAAGTACTTAACCAAACCATGTTTCTCAATGGAGAAACCTTCATAGAAACAAAATCTCATGTCGTAAACTCCAAATCAGTGCATCTTTTATCGGCATAGCTTTTTTGTCAATCTTGAGATGCTTTCATCCTCTTCTAGACCAAATCAATCTTCTCTTAAGTCTCTATAATCATATCTGGTCCAAGTATCAATCAATCGATCATCTCGCAAAAACATGATGGAGACTTGCATGTCCTCCCATACAAGGCTTCAAACGGTGCCAAACTATTATTATATGCAGACTCCACTAAAGGAAAGTAATCTTCCCAAGATCCCCCAAAATCCAATATGCATGACCTCAACAAATACTCAAGTAGTCTATTAACCCTCTCTGTTTGCTTACCGGTTTGTAGATGGAATGTTGTACTCAAATTCAATTTTGTGCCTTAGTGCCTAAAGCAAGCTGTAAGCTTTTCCAAAATTCACTATTGAATAGTAGATCCTTATCGCTCGTAATACCTTTTTAAATTCCATGCAATCTCATAATTTCTTTCACATACAAAGTGGCTAGCGACATAGCGGTCGTTGTAGATTTTAACGGTACAAAGTGAGCACATTCGGTCAATCGATCATTAATGACCCAAATATTCTCATTACCTCTTCTATTTTGTTGGAAACCCATTAATAAAATCCATGGAAATATGCTCTCATCTCAGAACATCTGGTGCTAGTAGCAAGCCACTAGGCTTCTTTTACTCTGCCTTAACTCTTTGACTAGCAAAGCACTTAGCAATAAATTTCGAGATGTCGCACTTCATACATTTCTAATAAAATGAATGCTTTATATCATTGTACATTTTATTACTATTGGGATGAATAGTCATCCAAGATTGATGGTATTCTCTCCAAGCACTTCATCTCTAAGCCCATCAACATCGAGCATGCACAACTTCCCATCCCTACAGATCCAACCATTCCAATCAATACAAACTGGGCCAAATCACTCGAATCCACTCCACTTCCAAGTTTGACAAAAAATCCATCAACTCAACATCCTTCTTTTAACAAGACCTAACCATCTCAACTAGAGTAAGCATTACTTCCATGTTCGCCAAACATCTAGCCTCGAGTTTGCACGTGGGTCGAAAGTCAAACCCCGTAATAAATTCCAACTGTTGCAATTCCACGAACATAGGCCTCAACACAGCATGCCTACTAATAAACGCATCTTCCACCACATTCCCTTTATTGGGAGTGTACAATATACCAAAATTATAAGAGGCAAGGAATTCCAATCATCCTTTTTGATGAAGGTTGAGATGCTTTTATGAAAAGAGATACATAAACGACTTGTGATCCATGGATAAATCAAACTTCTCACCTAAAAAGAAATGCCTCCAAGTTTTCAATGCGAATACAGTAACCATTAATTCCAAATCATGAGTCGGATTGTTTCTCTCATGCGGCTTTAGTTGTCGACTTGCATAAGCCACAACTTTTCCCTCTTGCATCAATATTGCCCCGAGACCCATTCCACACACATTCATGTAAATAATAAACAATTTTTCTCCCTCCATAATAATAAGGACCGGTGCACTAGTTAATAATTCTTTCAACTTAGCAAAAGCATACTCATAATGGTCATCCAAAATAGATGGTTGATTCTTCTTGGTCAAGTGAGTAAGAGGACCGGCGACCTTCGAAAAGTCTTTAATAGATTTCTGATAATACCCAGCCAAAACGAGGAAATTGCAGATCTCTATGGTTATCTTGGTACCTTCCAATCTTGCATTGCAGCTACTTTACTTGGTTATATTGAGATCCTACGCTTGGACATAACATGACCCAAGAATCACACTTCTTGCCTCCAAAAGTGACACTTGGAAAATTTATCCAACACCACTCTAAGATGTGATTTGTGCGCCTCTTCATCTCTAGAATGTACCAATATGTCATAAACAAACCCGATCATAAACTTGTTAAGTTGCTCTTGGAAAACATTGCTCAACAAGTCAATAAAATACACTGGAGCATTAGTCAACAAAAATGGCATGACCTTCCACTCAAAGGACCCATCAAACATCCTAAAAGTAGTCTTGGGCACACTATGCTCTGTACCCTCAATTTATGGAACCATATCGTAGGATCTAATTGAAAAAAAATCTATAGACCACTAAGTAGGTCGAACAAGTCATCTATGTGCTACAATGGATACTTGTTATTTTGGAAAAATTATTTAACTCTCGATTTCATGCAAAGAATCAATGAACCATCATTTAGTAGCAAATACAACAGATGTACCCCACTCTGAAGTACTTATTTCCATAAATACCTTAACAACTCCTTAGGTTTCACTTCTAATTCCCTTTGTTTCCTTGGCTCCAAATGACTGATTGCAATAACCACCGCCTTAGCAACCTTCTCAAGTTCGAAATAGAACTTAGTCTCTCTATGGGGAGGTAAACACATAACCTCCTTGAACACATCAGAAAATCTCGGACAATAGGAACTTATGACAACTCGTTATGAGAAAATGTCTAATAAATACAAGTAGCTACCCATGATAGAGCTCACTGGCTCACATGTATGTCAAACCCTTATGCTTCACCATTTCCTCCTCGAATTCATCGCCCATCATATTCAAGCACTATCTTGTGTTCACTCATTTAATACATACCTAAGATAAGATCGCACCTCGAAAACCCAAAAACAAATTCATTACAAAAACATACAAATACGTTTGTTCCTAGTGGAACATTTCGACAAACCATATTCAAACAAGTGGAACCCCCAATGAGATTTGATATATTAGGAAGTTTACAAACAAATTCCTGAACCAAGAGCAAGCTATTAACCATGTGACTAGATATAAAGTAATGTGAAGGCCCCGTATAAAAAAGAACTCGAATTGGTGTATCATAAATAGAAATCAAGCCCTCTTAGATGATGTTCTTCCCCTTCTCTTAAGCAGTGTGTCCACTAGAGTTCGGGTTGCTCCAATAACGTAGACCTTTTCCGGACCTCCTCGATAAAGCAATGGACGCTCCCTTTTATAATGCCCTGATAAATCACAATTAAAACACTTGCGCTTTGCAAGATATGTTTTTCAATCCTTGGCAATATGTCCCTTGAAATTACATCTTCTACGTACGACCTCACTCCCTTTGGTTTCCTTTTATTGCTCGTTCTTTCCTCCTTATCCCTTGTGCTTCATCGAAACTTTAGTTTCACTTCAACTTTCATCGATACCTCACCAACTCCCTTAGACCCCTCATAGATGAGACGCGTCTCTATGAGATTTTCAAAAGTTGCTCCCAATGCAATTTGACCATGAACTTGGCTTTTAAGAACGAAGTTTAAACCCCATGCAAACATAGATGCTTTCTTAATGGAGTGTTAATAATATCCATCCTGAACTTAGCTAAAGCACTAGGCTTGCTCACATAATCCCGTATGGAAAGACTCCATTGGCGAAGGTTGATGCACTCTTCAAGCTTAGTTCCCCTCCCGGCCTCTGAAATGAATTGAGGCTCAAATCGACGCTTGAAATCATCCCAAGTGATTTTCTCCTCATCTACCTCAATAAATTCTACTCCCTACCAACTAAGAGATTCTCTTTGGATATGCAATGAAGCAAGCATACGTCCCATTTCACCATCAAGTTCCATGTTATTAAATGTACGGTAAAAAGATTTGATACAAGATTGAGTCTCGAAAAAGTCTTTGTATCCACATACGGCATCCTGCCTAAGCCTACAAACCCTTGACACTTCCTTAAGAAGTCCATCGCTGGTGGCACGGAAAAAAACTACGGCACCACCGCCCACATCCCCTACCAGAGCTTCCATAGCCACCCCCAATAGAGGGGTATTTCATGTCGTAACTACTAGGTATTATCGAAACCAAGCGCGCATCTCAGCTTTGTTGTCGGCATTTGAAACGACCCCACTTGTTGTTGCTCTTGTATGTCATCTTATAATCGCTTATTTGTAAAAGGTAGACATTAGCAACTTCCTTGATCCTCGAAATACATGGGATAAATGGTGCATATCTAAGTAGTTATATGCTAAAATATACAAATACATTCTCTCAACATTGCCTAAGTTTTTTATCGACCAATCTAATAGCAAACGTAAAGACCCACTATTCGTAATACCCAAAATCCATATGGCACCCAAATGCCTAAGTACCAAAAATGACAACTCTTAAAGATGGTAAAAGAAACAAAATATAGCACCTAACATAGGTTTGCATAGAACTTACAATGGAATGATAAAATATAATTCCAATATATATACATACATATGCATACACACATATACATAGATATATGCATATGCATATATATATATATATATATATATATATATGTAAACAAGACTATAAATGTCACAATAATATGAAGATAATGGGATCCATCGTCATAATACATAACCCACCAAACATATTGTTAGGCAAAAACTAGGCTTTGTATAAAATCAAATGTTCAAATCAATTGGGGAAAAGGAGAAGGTCTCATTATCCAAATGTCCAATTATATAGGTAGGTAGGATTGTCAATATGCTAGCCAAATCATTTTTCTTCAATAAGTAAATCACAAATTCATATATGAGGCGAAGTTCCACATGAAGTTAACTATGCAAATTATCATTGATCCAAGTCCTTAATTAAAAAGTCTCGATTTCAATTCGACCTAATAGCCATTAAAATCCCAATTTCAAGCTTTTTCTTTACCAACTCAAGAAAAATGAAAAATGAGAAAGAAGGACTATTTAGATTCGTCCCTTTTCTAGTAGGGGTACAAACCCAATTTATAGAACATTTGGACCATGAGATTATGGCATGTTGTTGCTCTTGTTAGGAATGAATGGTGATGATTGGCTGACGTGGCACGTTTTCGGAGTGACATGTGGCATAAATCCTCCTTTGAATCATGGTGATGTGGCACCGCTGATCCAATTAGATTCTTCCACATGGTTAGCTAGATGCTAATTCCATGTGGATTAGTCACATGTGATAGTACAGAACTATTAACATTCGATGGCTATGTTTACCAACATGCAATGGCTTAGTAGAGTCAACTTTCCATAACTCATCAAACCATCGTACAATAGCTTAGTAGCATAGAACTTTGATAGCTCAACTAGTCACCATATTATAGCCTTGGCATATCAACTATCAATAGCTTCATGGATTACCATGAAATAGCTTTAAGATATCACCCTTCGATAGCTTCATTGACTAACATGCAATCGCTTTGTGACCACCAACCTCCAATGGCTTATCTAGTCAATTTATGATAGCTTTAAGTTCACCATCCTCTGACTTCTTGTTTTATCACCATGCGATAGCCCAGAATTATCAACATTCGATGGTATGGCGATCGCCCTATACCACCGGTATCAATATAACTAAATAATGCACTGCAGACATGCCCAACCAATATAAGACGATCATTTAAGTTGAAACAAGCAAATGAAACATATAACCTGTCATATATCTCACATCGCATGGACAAATATAATATCACATATACAACAGAAGAGACAACAATAACAATGTGAACAAATCAATAGCATCAAAGTATAGTATCCACATAGTTATACATCAACAGTAGAGTTTATATAATATAAAATAAACTCGACAACTGTCTCAAATACAATAGTAAGCAGAAATATGCAAGCACTGTCATGGGCTCCACAGCATTGCTCAACGGAATAAGCGTAGACTCCATATATGTGTATAGTGCGTGATAGCTCTATCTTACTCATCCTCCGAACTACTACTTTGTACCTAGACCTGTTATCTACTATACTCATTGAGTACCCAAGATAATAAGAAGCAAGCATAAAACTTCAAGTTGGATAACAATATGGTGTGAGCGATAAATGTATCTTAAAATTCTATAAAGGTAAATATAGTAAGGAACAAGAGTACAAGAACCATACCCGACCTATCTCTGCAACCAAAGAGTTAGCACATAATAGTATAATATGCTACTATACGATATCATAAAGGTAAAATACAACATATAATAGTGGATGTCCCAATATCCCTATCACCTGTACCTACTTCCAATGATATCCTGAGTGATAGCCCAGAAAGCAACTAAACAACCATAGCATCCATTAAACAATCCCTACTATCACTCTTCCCCTATGCCCTGAATATATGATAACTCGCATGACCTCCTTACTGCCAGGGACTAATGAAAAATCTCGGTTCTCCGTTGTTCTCTCGTATCTCATAGCCCACAGCTGGATATGTGTCTTGCGGCTTAGAGCTAGGCACTAAACTCAAAGGTCTAAGGTATACAGGTCCCTCGATTAACCCATGGGCATCCCCACTTCTAATACCCATGTTTTGAGTACAACAGAAAACAATTCGAGTTTTTAACAATTCCTTGGCACTTTCATCCAAGCCCTCGTTTGCTCTATCTTCGACGCCGAGCCCTTCTTGCTCAATCCATTTTACATTATCCAGGAACCCACCATGTTCCTCCACCCACAGCTCCTAATATGAGCCTCATCGGTACGTACTCCCTAAAGGAGTCACAAACCGAAGGTTACGGAGTCCTCAATCTTTGAAACCTACTCCCATCATGGTAACAAATTGAAGATTCATAGCCTTCATTGTGTTGTTACATCTTCTACCAACCTGATACGAACATGCCATAAGCTCCAGCATGACATACATAACCTCAACAACAATCCTTAGAAGTTCCACCATCCCTAGGCTCAGCACGTGAAGTCGGTGCTGACCTCTCAACTCGATGCTAACATCTCCACTTAGCCTCTTCATGGCTAAGTTTCCTTCCACTCCTTCCTTGCTTCTAAACTTCATACCTAGGTGCTTTGACCCCAACCTCTCTACTCAAAGCATGTCATCATAGTGCAAGTCCACTCTTCAAAGTAACCAACTTCGTATTCTAGAAACCAGTCGTCATAGCCATAAGTGCTTGACCAATCACCAATCCAACACCATAGGCAACTTCCACTAGCAATATCACTGCCTTCCCCAAAGTCGCTGCCACCATGGACTAACCTATAGATGTCGATACCAACTTCTCATGTCGATACTGACTTCTATACTTAAGGAATTAGAGCTTGCAACTTGGACCCCGAGCTCTTCCTATCCTCCAGATCTTCCCCTTCAAGTTTCGTCCAATTCTGACCATCTTTGCCTTCGATATGCTCAATTTTCCAACCTAACTTCCTATGCAAGCACAACACTGGAAAACAACATCAAACCATATCATCCAAACATAGAATAACAAACATCTAATCGAATAAGCAATCCATCAAAATAAGATACAAATGTCAATTTACAACATAGATCTATATATAACAGAGTATAACAATGGTAATTTCTAACCAATCTAGACCACTTTCATAATTTAACATGTAATTAAAGTTAGAAAAGATTTTATGCCCAAAAATTGATTTAAAACATGTTAAATCTTACAATTCTACCATATAAACATGCATAGTATAGTGAGAAGGCATAAACCGCTCACCAATTACCAAATTCAACCAATATGGGTGTATATCTAATCCGAATAGCAAACCAAAGCAATAAAAATCGGCCAAATGGATGATCTCTATCTTCTAATTGATGATCTACTCGCCAATCTCTAATCTGGTTTGATTTAGAGAGTAATTTGGATGATTTTGGATGGAATTAGGGATAATTAGGGTTTAGACCTGATTCAGAATGAGACGGAAAGTTTTCATTTGATTCCTACAGCCCCTACTTATAGTGATTCTCTACTTAGACTAATAGGCCAACTAATAGGCTTCACTATACATAATAACCTGGCCAGTAGCTCTGAAAACTTAAAACAGCCATAACTTTCTAACCATAAATCCGTTTTTCTATTATAACCACTCTACGAAAAGGGAAACCATCATCCCAAGATGATGGAACTAGTTTGAGACCCTAATCCACTCATATCAAAAGTTATAGCCCAAATAATGTTTTCAAGGTCAAAATCGTCACATAGAAATTTGAAAAAATCACAAGTGTGTAAAATTTCCTCAAGAGTCTTATCCTAAAATTATAGAATCATTCGATCCCATATGAATAAAATAAAATATTTTACGATCCTTCGATATGTAAAATACGAGTCATTACAGACAACCTAACTAGTCAGCATGCGATAGCCTCCATTTGTTAACCTTCGATGGCTCAAATGCTTTAATCTTCAAATGGTTCCTGGAGTGAATATGCAATGACTTAAATATCTCAACCTTCGATAGTTCCTTCAATGGGTTTTTAGGTTCGATAACCTTGAAATATCATCTCCCAATAGCTTACTTAGTCAACTTGTGATGGCTTTGAGATCATCAACCTTCGATGGCTTATTTTGTGCTTCCTTCTCTCGATAACTCACTTAGTCAACTTATGATGGCTTTTAGATCATCAACCTTCGATGGCTTATTTTGTGCTTTCATCTCTCGATAGCACACTTAGTCAACTTGTGATGGCTTTGAGATCATTAACATTCGATGGCTTATTTTATGCTTTCATCTCTCGATAACTTCTTTTCATATTCTTTATAATAACCACTTATACTTTAGTATAAAAACTCTTCATATTCTTGCTGTTTGTATCAAAATTGGGCACAACACTCTTTGGATGTGTTTGAAGAGATAAAATGAAGAATATAAATGGAAAGGAGGAAAATCTAATAAACACACCAATAATAAGCAAGAAAAACACACGAAAACACACGGATTTAGATTGGTTCGGCCTATGGCCTACGTCCACTATGAAATGATTGACTTTATTGATTTTTGCTTGCTGGTTACAACGTGTTACAACAGTAAAATTCGAGTACAATGGTGATTTCGGTAGAGTCTGGACGTAGAAGAGCCAAAAGTCCTTTTTCAGTAGGTCATGGGCTGCTATTTATAGGTGTAGGCTGCAAATACCTCGCTCAGATCTCGGAAGACCTTTTCTCTCAAGTGGGTGGGCCCACGCGATCGATCCCTGATCGTTTGGAGTCGATCCATGATCGATACAAATGCAATTCGTATCGATTAAGATTTAGTCCAATCGAGTCACGATCGATCATGATCATTCCTGAAGATGTACGCAAGCTCCTATGAAAATTTGGTGGCATTTGGACTTGTAGATTTTGAGTTATGATCAATGCAAGTTTGGATTTATTGAAGGCTGCTGAGTTCGTATCGCTCCCCTTCGCATCGATCTGTTTGTATCGCTTCTGGGCACGTGCTTGCTAGTTGACGTGGCGCTTGCTTTTAGGATCGATCCACATTTTATGGCGAGCGACCGAGTCTTTCTTATGGATGCGCCTCGTTCGTATCGACCCAGCTTATCCCTGTTCGTATCCATTATTTGCTGCCATGTTCGTATCGATCATCGCTGCTCTATTTCGTATCGATCAACATAAGTGCATTTCACATCGGTCCATCTTGTACCGATTGCACCGATCACTGGCCGATCGATACGAGTGTAGTGTGTGTTAATGGATCGATACGAAGTAACGGCTTTGTATGGCTTCGCTGGATACGAAGTGAACGTTAGTTTATCGATACAAACAAGCTGGAGATGATGGATGCGAAGTAGTATGAGGATGGATGGATACGAACCACGTGCGTTCTATGGATACGAACGAGTTCGACCCCAATGGATACGAAGGAGGCCGTTGTGGAGGGATGCAAATGTGGATGGATACGAAGAACGTTGCTCTGGATGGATACGAACTTGTGCTCCCCTTATCGATATGAAGCCATGCGCATCTGATGGATTCGAACAAGATCGATACGAAGGAGGTTTTTTCTGATTGCTTGATGGATATGAACAAGGTGTTCACTTGAGTTGCATCGACCATATCTTAAGCATACGAACTCCGATTGACTTGAAATTTTGAATGTTAGCTTTTATGACTTTGCTGGTCGTGTCATGTTAATTGTAGCTCGATCCGAATTCGGGCAAAGTTTACCAGTGTCCATAGTGAACCTGTGTATACCGTTTTTCGAGATGAACTGTCTTTGATTCTCAGTCGATTTCTTGGTGTCGCGGCCTTGCCAAAAGGCGGGATAACATTTGCCCCCAAAGTACGTCTTGTGAGAACATGACATACTTTGAAAAGTTTCAATCTTCATTCTGAACAGTTTTATCTGACTTGTTTGAATGGTTGTTGTCTTCTCGTCGAAAGGTGTAACTTTTGATTGGTCTTTAGTAATATAAATAATGAATTATTTGCTGCCAATTGTTGTACTACGCATTGTTGTATAGGAGTGTTGAATGGTGGAAAACTATTGTTTGTTGTCGTAATTGTCATTAGGTGAGCATTCAATTCCTGTGAACACTTTAAAATTTTGGATGTTAGTCTATCATACATGTATGTATGTTAACCTGACTCTCGTTAACGTTCGCACGCTCACGAGTCGTTGTCAGTTTTCTCTAACCGAATTCTGTATCGATCCTCTCCTGAATCGATGTGAAATTCGAGTTGTACCAACGCTTGACGGTTGTTTTGGAGTTTTTTTATCGATCCTCTCCTGGATCGAGTTTAAATGTTTGAATGCATGCTTCATATCGATGGAAATCGATACGAACTTGATGATCTCTTTAGGATGCTTTGTATCGATGGATACAAAGTTGTTATGGTGCTTGAATAGATGGATGTGAATCTGACACCATGCGTTGATGGAGTTAAGTAGTCCAGGTGTAACCTCGCTACAACTTTCGTATCGATGTACAAATGGATACGAACTGGCTGGATACAATTGTGTTGATGGATACGAAGCATCGCCTCCGTATTAATGAAGGTAACCGGTTTTCTTGGTTCAACAAACGGGATATGAATCGTCCCTTTTGCTTGGCTACGAATCCATATAAAAGGATTTTGTACTTAGCCAAATTTATCACTCGAACTCAAGAAGAAAGAATTGCCTTCGTCCCCTAATCACTTGAATTACTAATCCTTCAACCCGAATCTTTAAATTAGGTAATTGACTGACTAATTTGACTTTAAAATGATGAGATTCGGGTCTTAACGCCTTTTCGTCCAAGGTCGCGGCCAATTCTAATGTTGTTGATGCCGAAACTTGGTCAGAGGGAGGTCGAGGAAAGAGCAATCGAGCTTTAGCGGCTTGGGGAAGAAGAAGGTTTGTTGGATACGAAGTAGTCTTTCGCATCAATGGTGGATGGAAGAAGCAATTTTGCATCGATCTGGAAATAATTGGCGGAGGGAAAAGCTTTGTACCGATCAATGAAGGTGGGAGTTCGTAGCAATCTGGAGCGATCGATACGAAGTCACGGCTGTGTAATCGATACGAACTCTTGATTTTTGGGATCGATACGAAGCCATAGCTGGTGATCGATATGAAGTCTTGATTTTGGGATCGATACGAAGCCATAGCCGGTGATCGATACGAAGCCTTGGGCAGCGATCGATACCAAACCAGGCTTTTGAAGGAGCGATCTATGCTAAACCTTAATGGATACGAAATTCTTGCATATTCAAACATTTGACTCCGACGAGCTTCAGCCCTGCATATCTGGACATAACTGTTTCACTGTACACTTGACTACCCTTCGAAGCTCGTCGATGGAACTATAACTTAACAACATCTAATTAACCTCAACTTGAATCGATCTCCAAAGTCTGGATTGCACGGTTGTGACGGTCAACGATGACGGTCACTCCAGTTGAATTCCGAAGTCTTGTCGTTTGAACACTTCTCAAATTTTGTAGAATCTTTTTAGTATTATGTAGCACTGCACTGCACAACACATTCATGCACTTCACATTGGGGAACACACGGGCTTATTATCATCTAATGATGGTTTTTGATGAGTTGATTAGTTATGGAATCTACAAGTTCACAGCAGTAGGAGCCTCAAAGTTCATCTTCTCCGATAATAGAGATCCCGGCCATTGCAGCTGAAGTAATAGGTCTAGCTCTGGACGAGCTGTCGGGAGTAACATTTATCGCGAACCCACAAGACTCTGTGCCATCCAATGTCTCCGAAGATATGCTGGGGCGAATATGCTTAAGACACGGTCTATCATTAAATGACGTTCTACTTCCCGGGCCAAATGACAGGCCACACGCTCCCCCACAAGGATTCACAGCCTTTAATCGACATTCGTGCACAGCAGGAACACTTCCTCCATTCAACCAGTATATTCGAGAAGTGTTAACTTTCTTTAAAATCGCTCCATCGCAATTACATCCAAATGGATATGCACTGCTGAACAGCCTATTCATTGTTTTCATGGAACATCTCTTTCGACCCTCGACTCCGGAGGAAATCAGATACTTGTTTAATGTCAAGAGTCGAGGAGACAATCCTTCATTCACGTTTCTAGAGGCAGTTAGGAATTGCCAAGTGGTGACGGGATCCTGGACCAGGCTTAGCTACTTTAAGATGGAGTGGTTCTATGTCCGATTCCCTCCAGGGTTTGCCAGTCGATGGTTAGTCAGACGTAAGTGTTGCAATTTTCCCAGTAGCTAACGAGATAGTCATAACCGACATTGAAACTAATACCTTCTTTCCTTTACAGCCGCAATTCCGCATCCTGAAGGTGCTCACTTTAAAGAAATAGTGCAGATTCTTCAAGAAGTGCCGGGCAAGATGAGAGAAATTGACTCAGTGCTCACAGATAGAAACTTGAGGATTGTTGGGCTAATCGAGCGAAATCATAGCATAAGACTTGAGGGATCGCTTAGGGCAGCCCCGACAAGGCAGGTGAAGCATAAAGCGCCCGGGGTTGTAATAGCTGAGGAGGGAGATGAAGAAAATACGCCCACTGACGACGAACCCATAGCCGGGCCTCCTGACAGTTTTCAGGGTTTAGAGGGAAGGAGAAAAGGCAAGGCAGTAGCACATAAGCATCATAAACCTTCGAGATGGAAATCCGTAGTCGTATCCCTACCAGCCTCCGGTGTTAGAGTTTCGGAGGCTCCTCCCTCGCAAATAGATAATCCTTTTGTAGGGCTCGCCGACATTCCAATTTCGGACTATGTGCGCTTCAACACGACACCGGATTGGAAGGGCTTCAAAATGCCTTAGATTTAAGTGAGTCACTTCCTACAAGTGTCACCGACATATCCGGTTGGTCGAGGGGTTTAACACATGCATACATACACTTCACGATACTAAACGATTTCCAATCATAAGTTATTCATTTCTGGAGATCACTGATTCTGCTTTTCTTTCTATTTTACAGATACGATGACTAAGCGATCTATGTTAGGAAGCCTTCGCTCTATGCACCAGTCATCCAGTTCATACTATGAGTCCCGTAGGAGGGAAGTTGACAGACCGCGATCGCGGTTATTCTAGTCAAGAACATTATGAAAGGGAGAGGGATAGAGATAGAGAATACAGATATCGCTCCCGATCACGCTCTCCACCTCCTCGGGCTCCAACACCACCCTCCGGTCACGGGAAATAATCCTTAGAGCCTCCACGCCAAAAACCGCCTTCTTAAGCTCCTAGGTATGATCCACAACGTCGTAGAACCGAGGTTGAAACTCCTATTGTCATTGAACAAGCCATTACCGAGCCTATTGGGGAAGGAGCAATCAAAATTGCCCAGTTGAAAAAAGACTTCCCAAACATCTGTTTTGACGGCTTCATCTTTCCTCCGCATTTAAAGAGAATTCCAATTGAGGCGGAACAAACTATGCACGATTACATCCATGATGTTTACAACCAATATAGGGAGTGGATGAAGACTGTGGATAAAGCATCGGCGGTGGCCTTTGAGCGGGAAAAAGTAATCGAAAAATTAGAAGCTGATCTTGCTCAAAAGGACCGCATAATATAAGTGCTCAACAACGAGGTTGAATCTTCCAGGAAGTCGGAAATAGAGGCCACTAAGAAAGCCGATAAGGCAAATCAGTCCATGGAAAGGATGCGACAGACACATTTTGCTTTGGTTGAATGGGCCACCGAAACATCACTGTTACGGCCGAAAGGGATGTTGCGCTGAAGGAACTTGAGGAGCTTAAGGCCAAATTTTCTGAAGTCCTCAAGGAGAAAGACGATGCGAACAAGCTGCTCAGGAGGCGTGCGAGCAGGTTGTGGTGCTTCGGAATGAGAGGGATGCAGCAGTACTTAAAATTCAGGAGGCCGAGGCCAGGATTGAGGATGAAGTAAAAGCGGCGAAGGCCAGGTTAGAGAATGACATTGAAGATCTTCTCGTCACATATAATGCTAACGTCTTGAAACACTGAAAGCTGACCTGGCTTGATAGTTATCCCTCTCATTTGTATAACGCTTGGGGCCGATTAGTAGAAGATGAAAAAGCCGAACGACAAGCGGAATCAGTCGATGAGTTTGAGCTTGAGAACCGCGCGTTGAGTGAAGATGAAAGAAAAGTTCTCCATGATATCACGGTCACATATGAAAAGGAGAAACTTAACACTCGGCATTCGGAAGCTGGAAAGGGTTCTGGTGTTGAGCACCACGATGCGGGTTTTGAAATTCTTGTGCCAACCCAGCCTGAATCTACATCTACGGTTGATCCTCAGTCTGTTCCTGCATATAATCCCGATCAACCGCGGTTATCTCCAGTTCACGAGCACGTCACTGAAGCTGCTCCAGTTCTGCTTACAACTCATTCTGAGGAAGGTACTCTGAACATCCCTTATGCTCATTCAAAGTGGGAAGTGTTACTTGAAGCAATCACTAATAACTTTATCTTTGTCTCTATTCAGTGATAGGAGCTACATCTGCCATGCCTCCTGCAACCCAAGAGTTGCATCACGAGCAGGAGGCTATCAAAATGGAAGCGACCACGATAATGGCTACTGCACCTACAAATGGGGTACAAGGGGGCACACTCACTTTCGATGAACAGATGATGGAGGAACTTCTCGGTCATCACAGTGACCCCTTTACTGATCTTCCGTTTGTCATGAGTGGAGGTGCACCAGTGACCAGCTCTTTGGGTCCAACTGCTAACATCCCTGGCGATGCTCAAACAATTCATGAAGAGGAGATACTGGCTGAAATCAACGCCAAGATGGAAGTAGCTGCGCAGGACAGTGGCTTTGGAGGTGGAATGACGGGACCTGGCCCAGCCCCTTTACGAACGATCTCCTCGGGAGGAACGGTCGTTGATACAAGTGTGCCTCCTTCACCTACTAACATTGATCCTATCCCTCCGACTCCTCCTTCGGAAATCATTCCTATTCACTTGAGTTCGGAGGAGGAAATTAACATAATGCCCCCGACTAGAGATCAGCTGCCAAAAGGCAAGGGCTCGAAGAGGAAACTAAGTGGCGAATCCAGCGGGTCAACGCCGCAGAAGAAGCCGAGAAAGAAGAAAGAATAGATATGTCTCTTCGGCTCATTTTTGGTAGATAGATAGGAATCTACTTTTCCTTTCTTTCTGTAGGTCGTGTATAGATGTGGGTTCGGCCCCTACTAGTAGGACTTTTGGTATAGTTTTGTACTTACCCTTTTTCTTCCAAAGAATAATTGAAATAAAATTTCATTTTGTCTCTAACTCAATTTGTGTTCATTTGTCAAAGTGCTTCAGCATTCGAACCTTCATTCAATACACTTGTGGAGTTTTAGTCTTTAAATCGGACCCAGGTTTAGTTGCTAAGTTCCGGAGTCACGATTTCGGGTCGCGATCGAGCGCCAATTCGAATTTCAATATTGCACTATCCTAATCAGTGGCTGGCACTTAAGTTCTGCCCCCAGTTCCGGGGAGAAATTGAAAAGATTAGTTAACAATCATTGATTGCCTTTAATATATCGAGCCAAACTTCGCTGAAGCAGAATTGAAATAAGACGAGTTCAGGTGGTCGAATCACATTTTGCTCGTCTATTAGCGATCGCATCCACACTCTAGGGATTGCACTTGTAAATCGGTGGTCTGTCACACCCGCACAAGGTTTTGAGATACGCCCACGCTCCGGGGACTTAAGTTATTTTATGGGTGGTCAGTCACACCCGCTTGATATTCGAAACTTCGTCCGCACTCTGGGGACTTAGATTGATTCGTAGGTGGTCCGTCACACCCGGCTTGTGTTTATACTCCAATCCGCACTCTGGGGATTTAGAGTTATTCAATGTTTATACTCCAGTTCACACTCTGGGAATCTGGAGTTATTTAATGTTTATACTCTAATTCGCACTCCGGGAATCTGGAGTTGGCCGATAGATGGTCAGTCACATCTGTTTAGGCTTTATGATTTCGTTCGCACTCCGAGAACGACGAATCTATCAGGATCGTGGATGTTCGGCTCACATCCACCCTGAGTTAACAAGCGAGGTCGTTAGATGGACGGATCCATCCTCCTCAAACTTGGTTAAATACAGGCGAAGTCGTTAGGTGGACGGATCCACCCTCTTCGAAACCGCATTTATAGATTTATACTCTAGTTCGCACTCTGGAAATCTAGAGTTAGTTAGAGGATTGTCGTGTATCAATCCTTTTTTGGCTTCGGTGTGATGACTTGTCCCCGAGCTCGGGTTTCACTTAGTGAGTGATCGGTCGTATCACAGTCCCTCCCTATTTGAATAAATCTCACCGTATGGTGGAACTTAGCTCTCTGTGCATAGTGATGGTCATATGATGCATTTCAAATAAATCACAACTCTGGCTCGAAGAGATTGCATTTTATTGCTGAAATGAGAAAATACGGCAAAGTCAGTTGCCTTATTACAAATTCAAATTTCGAAATGCATAAAAAAATTGCAAATGAAAAGTAAACTGAATAAATAAACAGAGCCTGTTATGTAGCGATGTAGACTTTCGATGTTTCAGGCTCTCGGCAGAGTAAGACCGTCAACGGTCGATAATTTGAATGTACCATCTCCAAGCTTTCGTTCAATGACATACAGTCCTTCCCACGTTGGTTTCGTATGTGAAGGAACCGAGTAAATTCTCTTGAGGACGAGATCGCCGAGTTCAAAAGTTCGGTGTCGGACCTTGGCATTGTACAATCGGGCGACTCGACTTCGGTATGCGGCTGCCCTCAAATCAGCTTCTTCTCGCTTTTCATCCAATAAATCCAGAGATTCGTCAAGTAATATAGCATTTGTGTTCGGATCATAATTAGTCACACGATGAGAAGGTACTTCCATCTCAACTGGAATAACGGCTTCCGAACCGTAAGAAAGAGAGAAAGGGGTGTGGCTAGTCGCAGATTTATGGGTTGTCCGATAAGCCCATAAAGCCATAGGAAGTTCATCGACCCATTTGCCCCCGGCCTTTTCTAGTCGTTTCTTCATAATAGACTTTATAACTTTATTAACAACTTCAACCTGTCCATTTGCTTGAGGGTGTGCAACTACGGAGAACTTCTTCTGGATGTGGAACCTTTGACAGAAATTCTTAAATTCAACACTGTCGAATTGAGCTCTGTTGTTTGTGACGATGGTATGTGGGAGACCAAATCGGCAAATAATGTTGCGCACTACAAAGTTGATCACTTTCTTTGTCGTGATTGTAGCAAGGGGTTCAGCTTCCGCCCACTTGGTAAAGTAATCAACTACGACGATGGCATACTTCGCACCACCTTTGGCTAGAGGTAGAGAGCCAATAATGTCAATGCCCCATACTGCAAACGGCCATGGACTAACCATCTGAGTTATTTCATTAGGTGGGGATCTTGGAATTCGAGCGTGCTTCTGACATCTATCACATTTTCTGGCATAATCCGATGCATCGCGATTTACAGTCGGCCAATAGTATACATATCGGAGCACTTTCTTGGCAAGAGCTTGCCCCCCGGTGTGATCGCCACATTCTCCTTCGTGTACATCATGTAATACTCGTTTGATCTCATCGTGAGTGATACACCGGAGTAAAGGAACAGAGTACCCTCTTTTATACATGACTCCATTCTGGATAGTGAACCGCGAAGCTTTTCGAAGAACTTGTCTCTTTTCACTTCTGCGCTCCGACAAGGTCCCATGCTCGAGATAGTTTCTGAACGGAGTCATCCATGACTCCTTATCGGGAATAACCTCAAATACCCAATCTGTTTCCATCTGATCGATGCTCAGGGAAGATAATGTTTCCACGGGAACAATTCCCATTTGTTGTGCTTCACCTGTACTGGCTAACTTTGCTAATGAATCGGCTTTCTGATTGTGCTCTCGGGGTATGCAATAAATGGCATAATAATCGAACTGATTCAATATCTCCTGGATCCGAGCTAGGTAAGAAGCCGGTCTTCGGTCTTTGGCCTGGTATTCTCCCCGAACTTGACACACAACTAATTGTGAATCACAATAAATCTCCACAGCAATAATTCTTAAATCTCTGACAAGCCTCAATCCGGTAAGTAGAGCTTCATATTCGACTTCGTTGTTGGTCGCATGGAAATTGAACTTTAAAGCATAGCATATAGATCGGCCTTCAGGAGTTTCCAATACAACTCCGGCGCCTGAGCAACGGTCATTTGATGCACCATCAGTATGCAACTTCCAGATATACTTGGGGGATTCACTGGTTTCGGGCAAGTCCTATGGGATAGTGAATTCAGCTATGAAATCTGTTAGGACTTGTCTGTGAATGGTTCGCCTTGGAGTGTAAGTAATGTCAAACTGACTTAGCTCGATATTCCACTTAAGCAACCTTCCAGACGTCTCAGGCCGCGTAAGGACCTGTCGTAACGGCTGGTCGGTGTAGACAATGATAGGATGGGCCTGAAAATATGGATGGAGCTTCCTCGAGGCAATAACAAGACAATAAGCCAATTTTTCCAGCTTCAGATAACTTCTCACTGCCCCGGCAGTCGCTTGCTAATGTAATATACTGGCCGTTGTATCGATCTTCTTCCCGAACTAGGGCAGCACTGATTGCGTTTCTGACACCACCAAGTAGATGTACAACCTCTCGTGATCAATAAGCTTTGACAAAATGGGTGGTGTAGAGAGATGTTGAACCAGTGCTCGGAATGCGCCCTCACATTCCATAGTCCATTCAAAGTTCTGTTTCCCTTTTATGATCAGATCGAAGAAGGAAATGCATTTGTCAGTGGATTTTGAGATGAACCCGCTCAGTGCTACTACTTTTCCGTTGAGGTTTTGGACTTGCTTTATAGTTCTTGGAGTCTCAAAATTTCTGATTGCCCAGATATTCTCAGGATTAGCTTCGATCCCTCGAGCATTGACGATAAACCCGAGGAATTTTCCGGATGCTACCCCAAAGTGACATTTCAACGGGTTGAGCTTCATTCTATATTCTCGGAGGATATTAAACATTGACTCCGGGTCTTTGATATGATTAGCGGAGAATCGTGACTTCACAAGCATGTTATCTACATATACCTCCATGGTTTTTCCGATCTGGTTAGCGAACATTCGATTAACTAACAGTTGATAAGTTGCTCCAGCATTCTTGAGTCCGAAAGGCATAACTTTGTAGCAGTAAAGTCCCAAATCGGTTACGAAGTTAGTATGCTCCTGGTCAGGTAAGTGCATGGGTATCTGGTTGTAGCCAGAATACGCATCCATGAAGGATAAGAGTTCATGCCCAGCCGTTGAGTCTATGAGCTGATCGATTCGGGGAAGTGGAAAACTGTCTTTAGGGCAAGCTTTATTCAGGTCTGAGTAGTCAACACATGTTCTCCATTTCCCATTTGGCTTTCGGACGAGTACAGGATTGGACACCCATTCCGAGTATAATGCATCTCGAATAAACCCATTCGATTTGAGCTTATCTACCTCTTCCTTAAGGGCGGCAGATCTCTCTGGATCCATATCGCGCCTTTTCTGCTTGACCGGGACATACCGCAGGTCAATATTCAATGTGTGGCTTGTGATGTCCGGGGAAATTCCACACATGTCAGAATGTGTCCAGGCAAACAAATCGAGATTTGGAATCGTCATTATCGTCGATTGGAACATCGATCGTCAGTTCGGCCGGGGAAGCTTGACTGTCTTTACTTTCGTCTTTACTTTGAGTATCTCTCGGGTCAAGATCCCTTGGGAATTGGTTGGGGTGCCCGGGCCTAGGCCCAGGCGTTAGCTGTCAATTTTCCACAAAGCGAACGCAGAGAGATTCCTCTACGCCCTTTCCTTTTTCCTTTCGCTGTGCCTCCCGTAGCTCAGCAATATAACAGGCTCGTCCAGCAACCTGATCTCCCTGAAAAACTCCGACTCCATTGTCGGTAAGGAATTTTAAAGTCAAACACCAAGGGGCAATGGCAGCCCTGAACTCGGATAGGGCCGGTCGGCCCAAAAAAGCATTGTATGGCGAGTCTATGTCCAATACAACAAACTGTAATATCCGGACTCTCCAGCGTTCTGCAATTCCCAATTCCACAGGTAGCTCCACCATCCCAGTGGGTATAGTCGCACTTCCATTGAAGCCATGGATGTGATACTCATAAGGCTTCAAATCCTTTTTTTTTCATTTTCATCTTCTGATCATAGGCTCGCTTGAACAGTATGTTCACTGAACTTCCACTGTCTACTAAGATCCTCTTCATCCAAGCAGGACCTACCTGAGATGATATGACAAGTGGATCAATGGTTGGGGCTTCAATCCTGTCGGCATCTCTATCTCGAAATACGATGTCGTCAGTCATCGTTTTTTGTTGCTTGGCCAGAGCCTAGTCTTCCAAACTACTACAACATTCGAAGCTCGCATGCCTCACTGAACTTGCATAGGACTCCATTTCCTTCCAGCTTCGGTCTGCCGGATGAGGAACACCGCTAACAATATTAATCACCAACCTCCCACCGGTACGAGCGGGTTCCTTCGGTCTCGCCTGATTTGGTATTCGGTTCTGATTCGATGGGCCCGCTCCTCCAGACTGCGGCGCCCGCACAAACTGCTCCAACTTTCTTTCACATACCAACTTTTCAATGATATCCTGCAAATGACGGCACTCGTTCGTGTTATGGCCATAGTTATCATGAAATCTGCAAAACTTCCCCATTTGAATCTGTTTCTTTGATGATTGTTTCGGAGCAGGTTTCTTTGATGATTGTTTCGGAGCAGGTTTCTTATACTGAATAGTATTGCAAGTCTGTAAGTACACATTTTCCAGCGACGTATTCAAAGGAGTATAGTTATCAAACATTGGAGCCCTACGTCGTGGCCCACGATTCTGATCCTGTTTCCTGTTTTGGTTTCCATTGCCTTTCTGTTGATTTTGTTTATTGTATGTTCAGTTGTACCTTTTCAGAACTCTCCCCGGTTTGTTTAACAGCAACATTGCTCTGGATTCCCTCCACACTGGGTCCTGCGTCATCCTTCTTCCTAGACTATTTCGCATCCTCCCTTCTCAAGAATTGGGCTGCCTTGGAATAGAAACGGTCCAATAACGCATGAGGTTTTCCGGCCAACTAGTTGTCGAACTCGGAATCGGGATCGATCCCCTTAGTTAGTGCCATCAGAATTGAGTTATCGCTGGGATTACTAATCTCAGCGCATGCAGCATGAAATCTCTCCAGATAACGTCTGAGTGTCTCTCCGGGAGCTTGAGTGACACTAGACAAAGCATTAACATCTTTCGGCCTTGCGACATGCATGCAGAACTGCTCAATAAATTTTGTTGCCAACTGGTCAAAACACAAGATAGATTAAGGTGGTAAACGGGTAAACCACATAGTTGCTATGCCCCTTAGGGAAATCGGGAAGCTTCGGCACTTGACCGCATCATCGGCTCGTGCAGCGTTCATCAACCATTCGTACTTTAAGATATGCTGATTGGGATCAGAGCTCCCTTCATAAATGGGTGGAGTTGGCATCCTGAATCGCCGAGGTGGTTCGGCATAGAGTATATCGTCAGTGAAAGGGGTATGACTCTGGGAGATTCCCCAGTCGTCGTTAGTAAGACCCTAACTTTCACGGATCATTTGACGGATCATCGTCGGGATGTCCGGCATTTAAAAGAGCATGTTGGGCCAAGGTGTGGTCGGGTTCCACAATGGGAGGAGGGGCCGGTCGCGGTCCATGTCTCGCCTCCTTGGTTCTATGTCTTCAGGGACATAAGGCTCGGGAGTATGGTTGCGTTGGCGGTGGGTCGGATCCGTTCGGTTTCGAGCATCAACTCCCAATTCAGTAGTAGTGGTAGTGCGGTTGTCGGTAATGTGATATGGGGCAGCACCTCCTCAGGAGGAGGGTCTAGTCTGATGGCTGGTTAACGGGCCAACTCTCGATTGCCCAAGATTCAATGTGTGTTGATGCCCAGTGGCTTGTGTGTAACTTCCGTCCAGCCGTGGGCGCGTAGATCTATGATTAAAGTCAGAAGAGGCTGAACTTTCAGTGGATGAATAGGAAGCCTGATCCCTTCTGGATCTCCTCCGTCTTTGAAGGTTTAGTTGATGGGTCAGTTCTACGTTGGCACGCAGTTGCTGAGTAAGCTATTGGCGGCTTTGAGTAAGCTCTTACATTAGCAATTGAAATTCTTCCCTGGTGACAGGGTCTTGCGGATCTGATGGTCCGGCAGCATTCTGATCGGTAGGAGGTAGTTGTACGGGGTTCTGTCTGTCCCGTCCTTATGGATCTGCGGCAGTTGAAGTAGTCCTAGTGTTAACCATGATGGATAGCGAAGCTCTTTCCTAGACTTGATGTAAATCTGAATAGGATGGAAGAACTTTAAACTTGAAATCTGGATCTTCTTAGATTTACGCAATCCTATATCGATAGTAGATCCAACGAGCAGGAGTTGAAAGCACCAAAGTGTTTGTATCAAAATTAGGCACAACACTCTTCGGATGTGTTTGAAGAGATAAAATGAAGAATATAAATGGAAAAGGAGGAAAATCTAACAAACACACCAATAATACGCAAGAAAACACACAGAAACACACGGATTTAGAGTGGTTCGGCGTATGGCCTACGTCCACTATGAAATGATTGACTTTATTGATATTTGCTTGCTGGTTACAACGTGTTACAACAGTAAAATTCGAGTACAATTGTGATTTCGGCAGAGTCTGGACGTAGAAGAGCCAAAAGTCCTTTTTCAGTGGGTCCTGGGCTGCTATTTATAGGCGAAGGCTGCAAATATCTCGCTCAGATCTCGAAAGACCTTTTCTCTCACGTGGTGTTTGTACCAAAATTGGACACAACACTCTTCGGATGTGTTTGAAGAGATAAAATGAAGAATATAAATGGAAAAAGAGGAAAATCTAACAAACACACCAATAATAAGCAAAAAAAACACACAGAAACACATGGATTTAAAGTGGTTCGGCATATGGCCTACGTCCACTATGAAATGATTGACTTTATTAATTTTTGCTTGCTGGTTACAATGTGTTACAACAGTAAAATTCGAGTACAATGGTGATTTCGATGCAGTCTAGACGTAGAAGAGCCAAAAGTCCTTTTTTAGTAGGTCTTGGGCTGCTATTTATAGGCGTAGCCTGCAAATATCTCGCTCAGATCTCGGAAGACCTTTTCTCTCACGTGGGTGGGCCCACGCGATCGATCCCTGATTGTTTGGAGTCGATCCATGATCGATACGAACGTAATTCGTATCGATCAGGATTTAGTCCAATCGAGTCGAGATCGATCATGAACATTCCTGAAGATGTACGCAAGCTCCTGTGAAAATTTGGTGGCATTTGGACTTGTAGATTTTGAGTAATGATCGATGCAAGTTTGGATTTATTGAAGGCTGCTGAATTCGTATCGCTCCCCTTCGCATCGATCTGTTCGTATCGCTTCTAGGCACGTGCTTGCTAGTTGACGTGGTGCTTGCTTTTAGAATCGATCCACATTTTATGCCGAGCGACCGAGTCTTTCTTATGGATGCGCCTCGTTCGTATCGACCCAGCTTAGCCCTGTTTGTATCCATTATTTGCTGCCCTGTTCGTACTGATCGTCACTGCTCTATTTCGTATCGATCAACATAAGTGCATTTCGCATCAGTCCATCTTGTATTGTTCGCACCGATCACTAGCCGATCGATACGAGTGCAGTGTGTGTTAATGGATCGATACGAGTGCAGTGTGTGTTAATAAGAATAACACTTGCGACCTTTTATTTTGTGCATCTATTTTTCTTTCTTATAATCATATGATAATTCATTTTCCCTCCTTTTCTATAAATAACCTTCTACTTCTTCCTTTCTTTTACTGATTCCTAAAAGAAAACCCAATTTTTCAATCATCCTCAATTTACCAATAAGCCATCAATAACTAACCATTACATATTCATACAAAATAATGCGTAGTATGTTATAATATTTTATGAACATTGCAATAAAAGTGTAAATAATACAAGTGATAAAAGATCTACTACACATGATGATTAAATATGAAAGCCAACAAAGTTATTACTTCAAATCACTAATATATCGCAGTTGCCATTTGTATGCATCATAGATGTGTAATTATCTACAAAAAAGAAATTCACCAATTAGCAATTATACAACTTATATTAAAAAACAAGTAAATGAACTTAATTATAGTTAGCTTGGTTAATTTTTATAAACTTAGATAATTTTTATAAACCTAGTTAATTTTCATAAAACTTAGTTAACTTAGTTAAATTTATATAAAACTTAATTAATTTAAATAAACTTAATTAACTTAGTTAATTTTTATAAAATATATAAACTTAATTAACTTAGTTAATTTTATAAAATTTAGTTAATTTATATAAACACATGGAAGTTCCTAAAATGGATGTACATTTTGTTTTAAATATTTTATTCAACAATTGCATGTCTATTGTTATAAACCTATTAATTTCTATAAACTTAGTTAAAATTTATAAACTTATTTAATTTTTAAATACTTAGTTAGTTTACATAATTATTATAAAACTTAACTAACTTAGTTAATTATTTTAAAGTTAGTTAATTTATTATTATTATTATTCTTATTATTATTATTATCAATAAATTAGTTAATTTTTATAAACTTAATTAATTTTTATAAAACTTAGTTTACTTAGTTAACCTTTATAAAAATTAGATAATTTTGTTAAAACTTAGTCAATTTTTATAACAATTTATAATTTTTATAAAACTTAGTTAAAATTTATAAACTTAATTAATGTTTAAAAAACTTAGTTTACTTAATTATTATAAAACATAACTAACTTAGTTAATTAATTTAAACTTAGTTAATTTATTATTATTCTTATTATTATCATAAACTTAGTTAATTTTTATAAACTTAATTAATTTTTATAAAACTTAGTTTACTTAGTTAATTTTTATAAAAATTAGATAATTTTGTTAAAACTTAGTCAAATTTTATAACAATTTAACAAAGATTTCAAAATAGAGAACATGGTTTTTATAAAACTCGCTTAATTTTTATGAACATAGTTAATTTTCATAAACTTTAGTTGTGTTAGTTAAAAAAATAAATTTAGTTAATTTTTATAAAACTTAATTAACTTAGTTAATTTTTATATAACTTAGTTAATCTTTATATAACTAGTTAATTTTTATAAAACTCACTTGATTAACTTGGTTAAATATTTATAAAACTTAGTTTATAAAGTTATTTAATTTTTATAAATTAGGTTAATATTTATAAACGTATTTTTTTGTAAAAGTTAGTTAATTTTTGTAAACTTGATTAATTTTTATAAAAATTCAACTTAATTAATTTCTATAAAACTTAGTTAATTTGTACAAACTTATCAGATTTCATAAAATTCTGACATCTCTTTTGCATGGTTAGTGCTTTCCCGCACACCCCAATTCAATATATATTTACATTATCAAAACAAGATCGGATTCATATCACATATAACAAAATATACTCCATGACAGCATACACATTTAAATGCATAAAAACTTACCTTTTATTAGCAATTTTAGCTAGCAATCTTCCATATAGCTAAGCAACGTTTTGTATACATATGTATCAAAAGTAAAGGTAATGATTAGGATGCAAAATAGTAACCCGCTATGTATAGACGAACTTAGCCCTCCTCCAATGACACGTTATACTAAGTAGCATTTTGCAACTGAGTTGCATTTGCAGCTCAGTTTTTCAAAATTGGAGTTGCAATTTCCAACTCATTTGAAAATTGGGATGCATTTGCAATTAAATTTCAAAACTTTTAAAATTCATAATAATAACTATACTTCAATCAACTTATTTTCATATTATTTGACACAAAAAATTTGTATACAATCTTGATCCGTGACCAATTCAGAATAGGAGAATTCAATTGTGAAAGATCCCAAACTCAAACCAATATATTAGAAGTTTTGAATCAAGTACATAGATTTAGTTCTGGATCAGATAAGCTTCTGAAAATGAAAAGTAGCTACAAACTAACAGAAAAAGTGACAACAAATATTAACACACCTTGCGGAGTTGAAAAACCAGCATGATCGTACATGAATAACAGGTTTCGTGACTGCTACCAAGGATTCAATCTGCAAAAATAGAGGCAATCAAATAAGTAGTGTGACATAAATAAATAAAAATACGTTTATCTGTTGGATATGACCAGAAAATGTTGATAGATATTGGATTAGAGACTATTCATCGCCTATGTCAGCAAATATTACATCAAAACCATGGAATTTTCAAATGCTCGGATGTTCTATTATAGAGTCCTACGATTTAGAGATTTGATAATGAAGTATGGTTGGAAAAAAACTTTAAAATACTAAAACTTCTTCACTAAAAACAAAATGCAAAGTAAGTACTAATGATTATAATTACAGAATATGTGCTAGTGGAGGTTTACAAGCTGAGATGATGTAGGTCAAGCCTAAATATTTATTTCATCGTAAACTGAAACCAAGAAAGATCCATTGAATCTGATTACTATGAATATCAGATTACAGTAGGTTGCAAATTTATAGGATAGCCAAGTACCATTTTACATATATAAAAAGAACCTAGTACATTTTCAAACTGAAGGTTGCAAATTAATTTGTTTACAAATATTGTCAACTCAACGATTATATGTAGGCATCTTGGACTTAAAAACTGAAACCATGCTTCAGTTTAATACGAGTACAAATTGAGGCATTGCCTTTCATAATTATTTTATGAATTGATGACGTGTTGCTTTTTTGTTTGTTAAACTTCACCAACTTTAACTGAGCTAAGCTTAGTTTTCAAAACCAAGCAAAATGTGGAATGGGCTAGATCATGGTACTAACCGGTCTTGCAAAAGTGAAATGTATTTGTCACTACGCAAACTTCAAATTGTTTTTTTTTGAAATGGTATTTAGATACAACATGTCACTGGGACAGCAAATCACAACTCACATGTCAATAAATTTTCGAATCACGTTATGCAAGTTTCAAACTTGTAACTTCAAAATGTTATGACTTTTGTTAACATAAAGTATTCTAGTTGGTCATGCAATAATCTATACCAAATCCATAATGGCTGTCAAAGTTTTTAGATCTCTGTAATTGCGCTAGAACTAATGATGTAACAGAGCTTCTGAATTAAGTAGCAAATGAGTCAACAATTATACACAAAAACAAATATAACATAAAAAAATAGGAACATGTGAAATTGATGGCTTAAATAATAGATTTCAACACTGTAAAAACCAGTCATTTTACTTCTTTTGTTCAAATGCTTTGAGATTACCTATCCGCATTTCCAAACATTATCTAGTTTGAAACAAAAGTAATCCAAATCTTCATTTGGAAGAACTTTCTAGTTATAAAGAGGATTTTTTTTTCAATTCTATTTTAAACAAAATTTATTCAAAGTAACATCAATTTATCGTGAATGAGTCCTAAATTTTATAACTTTTTATGACTGCTTTGATTCTATGAATCCACAATGTTATTTTTAAAATAACAAGAACATCGAAAAAACACCTGATGTGATCTTCAGATTTTATTTTTAGTTGTTGCATCGCTTGAAGCCCTGACCATTTCCCTTTTTGTCGCTCTTTCTTGTGTACTTCTCATTCGTAATGGTTTTAGTCACATTCTTGTTTTCATCACTTGTCATTCAAGTACTTGTATCTGTAAACCAACTCGTTGTTTTTAACTTTAAATAACTAGTGAATTATCTAAGACTGCAACTTCTAGTACCGTGCAATCCTTTTTTGCTATCAATGGACGATTTTCTTGTAGTGTGTCCAAAAGACACACTATACTGAGTTGCATTTTGCAACTTAGTTTTTCCAAACCGAAGTTGCAATTTGCAACTTAGTTGCAAACTGAATTGCATGGCAAAAAAGTCTGCAGTTGAGCTGAAAATTGCAACACAGTCTGCAAACTGAGCTGCATTTGGAATTCAGTTTCGAAAAACTGAGAAAATCGAGTTGCACATTACATATATGGTTACTTCACACTATGTGTGTATATCAGATAGAATGGTTTCTTATATGAAATAAGGTAGTGATAAAGTAGCAAAGATTTTCAAACCTACGCTGTAGCATCGATTCACAAATTAATAGATTCACTGCCTCATAAATCAAACCTAGCTTTATGGCTGCTACATGGTTTATCAAACCTACACCATATGCAAATCCTTCATCCACATTTGAAGTTGAATTCATTGCATATGCTGTAGTCGTGAGGGAAGACTTTAAAGCAGCAGGTGACCAGCCTGGATTGAAAGACCTTACAAATGCAGCAGCACCACTCACATAAGGGCATGCCATTGATGTTTCTGAGATTATGTTATATGAAACTGGCCTTATATCTCCATCATATGCTGAAAGATTTGTCCCAGGTGACCATGTTGCCAATATATCGACTCCAGGACCAATTAAATCAGGCTACATGTTGATTCAATTATGATGTTATAGTTGCATATTATAAGCAATATAATGTGGATGCTTGCATCCCTCATTTAACAGTAACATGTACATGTATAATTTATGGCATATAGATAAGTAGTTTACTATTTTGACTCTTTTTTTTAGAAAACACTGTCTTGTCTAATAATAAAAAAATTCAGGAAAAATGGATCAGTAAAGTTCATATTGGTTCAGAAAAGAATATTGGCATTAATGTAGGTTTCCAATTTTGGCTAAGTAACTTAGAATTGAATAATATTGCAAGTTAGAGAAATAATTTTAGGATTCATTGCAGATTGTTACTACCATTTTAATTTCTTGAATTTCAGCTTAAACCATCCGCTTTTATTTCTGGTTTGATCTTTTTTATGTTGAAATTATCTTACCTAATCTTTTTTATATATAAAAAAATTCCCCCATATCAAAAACTAATGCAATTCTATATTTGTACCAAGTTTTATTCTCTAATGTGTATTTTCCCCTAGAAATCAAATGCCCCATTTTAGACCTGTTCTCATGCCTCACATATTTAAAGAGAGAATAATAGACTAATAATCTATTGGAGGTGAATAAGTATAAACTCTGGGTTTTGTACGTACAAATTAAACTATGAATTATATTAATAAATTATGTACAAAATTAAAGTACAAAAAATATTACTAAATCATTTCATTAATATTTTCAACTCTAAATCATTGAAGATATAGACGCGGACAACAAAACTCCTTTTAAAATATTAGCAGTAAAATTAATCTGTATGAACCTTTGTAAATGTAAGTAAACCAAACGAATGTCAAGTCAGAGAAAATATGTAATACCTATTATTTATGAGTGATCAATATCAAAAATTCTGTTAGAAGGAAAACTATAAAATGGGTCATATTTAATTTGTAAAAAAACGTTATGTAAATGAAATAACGAAGAACTAATCATTTGTGCATATTCTAGTTACGAACTAACCACGTTCAACTAGCTAAAAGATGCAGCCTATTCAACTAAATGGACCTGTAAGCAAAATGCCTCCTTACTCATACACTTCTGTAAAACCCAGCTAATTTTAATTTTTATCTCTGATTTTATTCATCTTTATTATCTGTAGTGAATAGAAAGAAGAAAAAAATTATGATAATAATTTCTCTTCCATGATTGCATTGATTATTCTTTCTAAACTAAATGGAGGGAAAAAAATTGAGGTCTCGGCTTAAGCATGCCCTGTTCTTATTCTCCCAAAGCTCTATGTGATTATCCGTACCTAATAATAGTTAATCCCAGCTAGCAGATATATACCTTGCTGATCCAAATCAGTTTTTACATAAATTGAAATCAACTCAAATTGATAATGCTTACCAATAAAAAAAAAAATGCCTACAGATTTATGTGGCAGCAAACTATGGAATAGATGGGGATTGACTTGCAAGTAGAAGGTGGAAGTCCCTATATTGTCGACGTTTGAAGTACGTCCATGGAAGTGCGGTAGGATTGTTGCGGAGAGCTAGGATTATCTGCGACGGCGAGAGACAAGATAAAGAGAAAATTGTAGGGATTAGTTAGGGTTCGTTTTTGTTTTGGGGGTAGACAAGAAAGGAAAAAAATAAAAAGTGGGGAATGAAAATAAGATTTAAGCGGGAATGAAAAAATCTGAGCGGCCCTAAAAAATCATTAGGCATAGCGAGTATGACCGCCGTAGGTGCAGTCCTCGTGTTGAAATAATAGCAACATCGGCTATAACGCTATACTACATAGCTATTAATAGCAACTTTTCTTGTAGTGATATCTATTAAGAGTGTACATTTGATTTTCAAAAGAAATCTAGAAGGTCGTTCTAAAACTGAGCTATAGTACCGAGCTTAAGTAATAAGTATGATCTTCAGTAATATTCCTTCTAAAACCGAGCTTCACTCACTTCTAAAACTGAGGTAGCTCAGTTATAAAACTGAGCTTTCCTTAGTTGTAAAACCGAGTGATGCACAGTTGTAAAACTGAGCTTGGCTCAGTTCTACAGACTGAGCTTGGCTCAGTTAGAAAACTGAGCTTGCTCAATTATAAAACTGAGTTGGACTCAGTTCTAATGTTTAGTTACTATTAGGTATTTATAAAAATATCCATAGCTTTTGTATATTTCAGTATACTAATGTTTAGTCATTATTTGCTACCAAAAATTATGACCATTATATTCCAAAAAATATGCATTATGGTGTTGTATATTTTTATAACCGTTACAAATAACCCATTCTGGTGTTGTGTATTTTCATAACTTAGGTGCGTAGAATGAAGATGAATAGAGTTATATTAGGAACAATCATAATTTGGTAATATGAATCTGAAAAGAAAAACTAATACATCAAAAATTCTAGAAACTGTATGTGCTAAAAAAAGTAATGAAAAGAAAATTTTTGATCTGATCCACAAATTCACTTTTGTAAAGCTTAAGCTTGGTTTTGATAGTGATGATGGAGAGTTATCATTGTTGAAAAAATAAATGCAATACATATCAATTGAATACATAAATTCTATCCATCCTTGTTTGAATTCCAGTTTAAACACAATAAATGAATAAACAAATAACTCTTTGATGAAGGGAAATAGTTAGAGGATACCTTTGTAAGTATGGAATCTTCAGTTGAATTCTAGTTTAAACACAATAAAGAAATAAACAAACAATGTTTCATGAAGATAGGAGCTACAAAGAGATTTAATTTTCCATGGGTTAACCGTACAAGCTATCTAGCTAATACAATATGATCAGACATTATTAACCATAATCATATAGGTGAACCCCCGGACAGAGAGCCCAGGTAGACTATCGTGTATCTTTGTGAAATCTGCTAAAAAACTTTTAAAATGTTAAAAATAATGCGAATACTTGTTACTAACTCCAAGACAATGAGAAATTTTAGGTGTGTTGCTCATTGGCTCATACGAAAAAATCCAATCTTTCCTTATCATCCTTTGAACTTATACTAGGATTTCTTTCCCTGAAGTTTCATTTTAACTTCAAATAGTTGCATTAATTCCCTTAATAACACATACCATCTAAATCTATTGAAATATGCACAAATCAAAAGGTGATAATTTGACACAAAAATTACAATTTCGTGCAATATTAGCATAAAGTTCCTCCTCTAGGTCCTCAGCGATGCATCAACTTAGGTAAAAAAAACGTAAATATTTCAAATTCTTAACGGTTTTGAGAAAATATCAGAAATTTTTTATTGATGTATTTACCATCCAAGTATTTAAAGTTAAATTATCAAACTAACATAACAAAAGTAGTACTCTTACAGTTTTTCATGGGCTCAAAGTTGAGATCATCCACTTCATTTCTCTTAAATACTGACTTTGCTTTGAAGTTTGCAGCATACATGTACGCAAATGATTCAACTTCCAGCTCCTCCACGCTGAAATCGTAGGTTAATAGATCCTTGCTCTCTAAACACGAATTTACCATTACCAACTCAAAATTCTAATTAATCAGCGCAAAGCCAAATGATTTCGGGAAGTCAAAGTGTGGGATTTGTTTAGATTGGGAATAGGTGTAACTTTAGGGCTCCGCAATTTTCACGCTTTCTATTTTAAGAGTGAAGACGAGGTTTTAGGAACAAGAGTGGAAGAAAATAAATAAATTGGGTTTTCTTTTGGGATGAAGAAGAGGAGATGTATTCAGACGGGGTAGACAAATGAGAGTGATAAAAAAAATTCGTAAATTTCTTATGCAACTATATCAAAAGATTGGTATACATTTCCACAATTATTCACCGAAAAATTTCGTAATTTTTTCAAAAATTTACGGAAAATTTCGCAATTATTCATCAAAAAAAATTGCGGAAATTTCCGCAATTATTCATCGAAAACATTGCATAAATTTATGCAACTTTTGGATATAATTGCATAAATGTCTGCAATTATTCAGTGAATAATTGCATAACTTTATGCAATTACTTAGTAACTTAATTCTAGGGACCTAATTTACATACTTTTTTTTTACTGAGAGTTTGTGTATTTTGAAACTTATTAGGGACTTGAGCCTAATATTCACTAAAAAAATAAGTTGTCGCTTTTGTTATGTTTTAGCAGGTGAGGTCAAATTATAGCGCGCCTGGTTGATTTTCCAAACCCTAACGAACCAAAAGATGGCAAGTTCAGCTACAACGTTGTTCCTTTGGGCTATCATTAATATATTTTCTTGTAGTGAACTTGCTAAGTCGACATTCGATAGCTCATTCTTTATTATCAAAACGTGATACTTAGTACGTGGCAGCTTATTTTTCTTATCTTTATTCAATTCACAATTGATCAATATGTGAGCTTTTCTTATATATTTTATTATCAACATGCGATACCTAATACGCAACGACTTATTTTCCTTATTTTATTAAATTCAACTGCGATGGCGTTTCTTATTTATTTTATTATCAACACTCGATATCCAACATGCGACAGCTTATTTTCCTTATTTTATTCAGTTCAGCATGCGATGGCTTTTCCTATTCAATATGTGATAAATCATTTTATTTTCTTTAACTCACCCAGCGACAGCTTGGTACATAGTAACTTGACTTACCTTCTTTTCTCAACCATCAATAGTTACATATTCGATAATTCATTTCTTTTTTCCTTTGTTCATTCTACGATGGCTCAACACTCGACAACCCATTTATTTACTTTATTATCATTGTATGCTAGCTTAATACATAACAACCTACTTTATTTACTAAATCAAAATGCGATAACCCGTTGTATTTTCCTTTTTTAACTTATAGTTGTTCAACATGTGATAACTTATGCTACCATCATATGATAGCTTGAATTGTCAACACTCAAATTATGGTATATTAGTTTATTATTTCATATATATATGATCACTTACCTACATCTACCAACTATATAAAATAATTGAAGAAGAGCTTGGAGTACTCATCCATTCTTTATGTAATTCTGTATTCGAGTTCCTTGCAAGTATTCATTCTCAATAGACTTCTATAATATAACTTGAAATAGTTGGAACTCATTAGCAACTTGATTGAATTGATAGTATCTATATGGATCATATCTCTGTATCTCTCTTGTTTTTATATATATTATCACTTTGGTCTACTAAAATTTTATTAGTTAATTGAAAAGTGATTCCATACTCTTTGCTTGAATTAATTTATTAGGTTTTTGATTTTTCTCATATTATATGTATATGTATGTATATTTACACATTTTTATATGTCTAATTAAATGATGTAGGCATCATGGCTGGTAAAAAAAAGGGGACCTTCAAAGAATCACCTGGTTCTTCCATGCCTAAGGAACCATCTGAAGAAAAGCTTTACACTAATTGTTAGCCATACTTTTCAAAACAAGAGGACATTGATTCTTTGCTAAAATGCTTTGGAATCTCTAGAATTGAGACTAGGGTACATGGCCCTTCTAATAGGATTTGTAACAACCCACATATTTTACGATTGTATATTTAAATAATTTATTTAAATATAGCATCATTAGTCGGATTTAAGTCCGAAAAGCTACTTTTTGCAAATAGTCGAATTAGGACTCGAAATCACTTCCATTGAGTCCAAAATGGCATTTGTGACCTTTTTAAGTATAAACATCGATATGGTTGGAGTTATGTTGAATTTTGCTATTTTTCTATTGGGCTTTGGGTTTCAGCCCACTTACCCAACTTATCTAATATCCTAACTCCACTCCCTCTCCTCTTCATTCATTCTATTATTTTCCTAACACTTAAACTAAAGAAAAATGGGGGAAGAGAAAAGAAAACAAAATTCCTAAGCCCTAGTTTCCTTTGCAAATTCAAGTTCTAGCTCCAAAATCTAAGAGAAGCTTAGGTAAGCATCCTCTCCATCTTCTCCATCTCAATTTCTCTTCAATTTTCAGAATTTCCTATAACCTAACTTAGGGAAAACTTCACCTTTGATAATAGATTGAAGATTCTAGAGGTGTAGAGAAGAGGAATTGATCTTGCCTTGTTTTAAAAGCTTCTCCTTCATTGTTTTTGAGTTTAAAGGTGAGTTTTTGAACTCACATCTATGTATATATCTTTGATAGTTGTTAGGTAGTAATTCCTAACATCTATTCCTTGTCCATTTGCTTTTGGATTGAATTGGTTTGATGAATATTCCAATTTTTGATGTTTTGAGGTCAAATCTTTAAAAATCCTATCTTTGATGTTTGAACACGTTTTTGAGGTGTTTCGAAGAGCCATACAAGGCTGGGTTGTCGCTTGGCGTAAATACTTAGTCCCCGTTGCTCGTCCGTTCGCCTCTGGTTAGGATTTTGCCCCACTTGGGGGCTAGGCTATAATGCTGTAGAAGCAGGTTCAGTCGACTGAACCAGGAGGTCAGTCGACTAAACGAGGGGACAGATAATACTCTGTGCCTGTATCAGTCGACTGACCTTATGGTTCAGTCGACTGACCTGAAAATCAAAAGTTTCCAAGCATAGTATCAGTCGACTGACCACCTGGTTCAGTCGACTGATCTGCTTGTCTCGGCCCAATTTGCCTATTTTGCGTGGGTTTCCAATTTTAATCGATTCGTGTTGATCTAATTTGTTGTTATCATTTATATCGACTTTGATGACTTCTTTTTCGGGATTTTTGGGAATATCCATTTTGATGGATTCGGTATCGATTTTTATGATTTTAATTCACGTCGTCAAATGTGGATTTTGGTGATTGATTGTTTCTACAATTATTTCTGTGATTTGTCACTTTAAAATACAAAGGTTTCTATACTAGTAGTAAATATTCAAACTCTTTCACAAAGATGATTCCAACTCTATTTTTAATACAAATCTCGTTTATAAAACCGTTTTCCAATCTATTAGTATATACAAACCTTTACCTCATTCGTATGAGAAATCTAATTAAACGGCTTAGCAAAACAAGTGGTATGAAATGCTTGCATTTACTTTGTCGGTTAATTCTTAGACTTGTTCGACTGAACTCTTATGACAATTTTCAAGTGGAAATCTACAATTTGTTCGTAAATATCTAAGTTAAGCCAGTGGTTATGGGACATGAAGCTAAACTCTTATATTTACTAGCTTAGTGTGATTCACACTTTTCATTGATCGATGATGATCATTTTGTGGTTTAGACTAGCGATGTGCGACGTCTCTTTGTTTGTGTGGGGGTTAAACCCAGTTTGTGGAGTTTCAACTCAAAATTGGTGGGGTAGCGACCCATGGTCTTCGGGCCGTTTATAAAGCTTCGGCTCAAAATTGATGGTTAGCGACCATGGAATAGCGTTCCGTTTGTGATGCACGTGTTGGTGAGTTTTCATGCTCCCGTTTGTGATAGGCCTCCCCCTTTGTGATTTCTAATTGATGATTTCTAGAATTTGTGTTTCACCAATTTTCGTGGATTGCATTGATAAGCTCTATCAATATTTGTGTTTGGTGAATAATTTAAAGAATATGACATTCTTTTGGTGTTTGAGAATATTTGAGATATTGTATGATTTTTGTTGTTATTTACTGTATACTTGTCATAGTATGGCATTATTGTTATCATACGTTTTCGTGATATCTCTTATCCTATCTCATTTTATCTGATATTTATAGCAAGACTGATCCGTTTATTATTTTCTTCTTAAATAATAGTCGGGTCAGACCGAGGTACTTCAGGTGCTCCTGCTTGACTGCTTATCAGGGTCCATCACCTGACTTTTGGCTAACTACTTAGCATAGTAGTTTTTGTTAGTATACATTTGAGATAGAGACTCCTTGTTGTATACTTATTCTTTTGTCTAGTACTTGTATCTATTCTTTTATGATATAGTGGATCTAATTTGACCACTATTTTGATGTACACTTTTATGTGTTATATTCATATCTGTTTCCGCCTTTGTGATATGAATATCTGTGACTGATTTGTGTTATGTTTATTTCTATATTTGTTTCCGAAGTCCTCATAGCCACTATGTGGTAGCTTTGAGTTTGTATTTGATATGTTGGATTTCCTCTTGAAATGAAATGTAAGTTATATTATCTGACATATCGATACTCGCACAAAGCAATTACACAGACGGTAGCTCCTCAACAGCCTTATTCTTTGTGCTAGTCGGTGGCATTACCCCATAGTGTCTTTGGCTAGTGTGAGTATAGAGGTGGGCCGTGACAGCTTGGTATCAGAGCCAAACTTCGGAACAATGTAGAATAATCTAGCAAGGATCATTGTCCTAAGTCTTTCTTAGGAATCGTGCCATAGGATTTAATTTGAGTCTTCGTACCGTTCTATCCTATTTTCTTTTGTGATGCATTGTTTTATCAATCAAGTTTGTTTGATATTCATTCTGAGAATAACTTTTTCCTCTTCTTTCTTTCTTTGAGAAGAGAAATGGTTAGACCAGGTCGTCCCAGCACCGATCAATCCAGTGCTACTCCTCGGGATGGAGTATTTATGTCTGCTCAACAACTTCTAGAACTTGTGAAAAATGCTCAAGCTATCGGACCCATTCCAGAGCCTCTCATGCTAAATCTGGATTTGCACGCTTGTGTAGTGATTACACCAACTTGGGTGGAAAGCTTTTTAAGTGTTCCGAAAGCGTTATAGAAGTCCAAGCTTGGCTTAGAACATGCGATCGTATCTTTTCCTGCATGAATCTTATTGATCTTCATCGAGTCCAAGTGGCTTCTAACATGCTCCAGGAGAGAGCATTAGATTGGTATGAGCTTCTGATCTTGGAAATTATTGAAGCGGATCTTACTTGGGAGTAATTCCGGGAAAGATTCGAGTTAAAATTTGTGCTAGAAGCTGAAAAAGTATCTCTAGCTCGATGCTTCATTGACCTTGTTCAAGGTGAATCTTTTGTGATGGATTACGTCGCATCTTTTGAATCTCTCTCTAAATATGGGGTCGAGTATATAAATACCCCATTGAAGAAAAATCATAGATTTGTCTGTGGGTTGAATAAGAACCTCAAAAAGCCATTACTTCTGAAATTAGAAGTTTCTTTCGACCAGCTTGTAGATATCGCTCTTCGACTCGAAGAGGACGATAAAGAAAGTGATGTTGAAGTCAAACAAAACATCAACAAGAAGAGGCCTTCTAAATTCAAGCCTAATCCCAACAAGAAAGGGAAGCAAGCAACTTTGGTAGCAAAAACTCCTACCTCTAGTCGTGGAGAATGTTACAATTGTGGTTCTAAGGACCATTATGTGAACAAGTGTCCGAAGTCTCTTACTTGTCGCTATTGCAAAAGTTCGGGTCATACTATATCTTCATGTCCCAAACTTCAAAGCAAGAAGGAAGGCAAGCTAAATGTTGTAAAAGCCTTTACTAACACTTCTCGTGGTCAAGGTATTTCTCATTTTATCCTTGATGGCATTATTATATTTCGTGATCTTCCTATTCGAGTTCTTTTGACACGGGTGCATCTCACTCTTTTATATCAAAAGAACTTGTTGATGCTTTGTCTTTGAATGTTATTGGCTTGATGACTTCATTGAGGATTGCGAATCCGGTTGGTGGATCCACAACACTTAGTTTACTGTGTAAATATGTCGAGATTATTTTATGTGATTATTCTTTCCGTGCCGATTTGCATGTTATGCGTTACTTAGGCTTCGGAATGATTTTGGGAATGGATTGGCTTAACCGTTATGAAGTCCATATCCTATGTCCTGAGCGGACTATATATCTTCGACATCCTTAATCTGTTAAGCAGATTTCTCTTGTTCTGAAAGATTCAGATTCCAATTCGAAAGCATCCTTGTATTCTTTAAATCCTCATGATGACGATAATGATGATGAGGAAGATGTTGTTTCTCTCATTCACATTGTTCGTGAATTTCCCGACATATTTGATCCCGTATTAGGATTACCACCTAAGTGAGCAATTGAGTTCAGAATTAATCTAAACCCCGGAGCTCTACCTATCACTCGTCCTCCTCATCGTATGTCCAATAAGGAAAATGAGGAGATGCGTAATCAATTATCCGAATTGGAGGGAAAACAGTTTATTCGTTCTAGTTCCTCTCCATGGGGAGCTTCGGCTATTTTTGTGAAGAAATCGGATGGTACACTAAGGATTTGCATTGACTGCCGCAAGCTAAATGATCTCACCATCAAGAATAAATATCCCTTACCTCAGATTGATGATCTATTCGATCAGCTTAGTGGTGCTAAAGTCTTTTCACAGTTAGACTTAGCAACCGGTTTTCATCAGCTCCGTATTGTAGAGGATAACATTCCTTTGACATCGTTCCGTACTCGTTATGGATCTTATGAATGGCTCGTTATGCCATTTGGTTTAACGAATGCTCCAGCTTATTTCGTTGACCTTATGAATCGAGTTTTCAAAGACTTCCTCGATCGATTTGTTCTCATCTTTATAGATGATATTCTTGTTTATTCTAAAACCGAGGAAGAGCATGAAAATCATCTTTGGATTGTGTTGGAAACTCTTAGAAGCAACCAATTGAAAGCAAAATTTTCTAAATGCCACTTTTGGCAATCTCGTGTGAAATTTTTAGGGCATATTATTTCTGAATCCAGAATTTTCGTGGATCATTCAAAGATTGAAGCTAATCAAAATTGGAAGAGACTGGAGAGTGTGATGAAAATTCGTAGCTTTCTCGGATTGGCGGGCTATTATCGCCGATTCATAAAAGACTTTTCTAAAATTTCCATACCTCTCACTAGTTTGACAAAGATGGGAGTTAAATACATTTGGTCAGACAAATGTAAAGCTGCTTTTCAGAAACTAAAAGAACTCCTTTCCAATGCTCCTATTCTTGTGATTCCCAAAGGGAACCAAGACTTTATTGTTTATACCGATGCTAGTCGTGTTGGTTTGGGTGTTGTTCTCATGCAAAGGGAACGTGTTATCGCTTATGCTTCTAGGCAATTAAAGCCTGCCGAGACTAGATATGCCACTTATGATTTAGAGCTCGCAGCTATTATTTTTGCCTTTAGAATTTGGCGTTGTTATCTTTTTGGAGAGAAGTTTGTTCTCTACACCGATCATAAATCTTTGAAGTATTTATTTTCCCAAAAGGAACTTAATTTGCATCAACAACATTGGCTCGAGTTCCTTGCATCTAATGATCTTGATATTCTCTATACTCCCGAAAAGGGAAATCGTGTTGCCGATGCCCTTAGCCAAAAGCAACAAGCGGTTGTTTCTATGATGATATCCGAATGGAATGATCTCGAGACTTTGTCCACTTGTGAGATTCGAGATCGTGAATCCGATTCATGTTCATCTCTTGTTTTGTGTAGCCTTGAGGCTCATCCTTCTCTTTTAGACCGCATTCTTGAAGCTCAAAAGCATGATCCAGAATTGGTTCTTCTTAGCCAAAGTTGTTGGGATAAAATTGATATTGAAGGTTTGAAAGACTTTGATATTGATGCTCGTGGCGGTATTCAAAAATTTGGTAGACTTATTGTGCCAAATATTATTGATCTTCGTAAAGACATATTAGAAGATTCTCATCATTCAAAATTTACCATTCATCCCGGTAGTAGTAAAATGTACGCGGACACGAAGCGACTTTATTATTGGGATGGAATGAAATTTGACATTGCTAACTTTATTAAGCGTTGCATGACTTGCCAACTCATAAAGGCCGAGCATCAAAGACCCGGTGGGTTATTGCAACCTTTGGAAATTCCAATATGGAAGTGGGATCAAATTTCCATGGACTTTATTGACGATCTTCCCCGTTCTCGTTCGGGTCATGATAGCCTATGGGTGATAGTTGATAGACTTACAAAGTCCGCCCATTTTATTCCCGTTCGGTCCAATCGGACCGTACCTATTTTGGCTAAACTCTTTGTCAAGGGAATTGTTAAATTGCATGGAGTTCCTACTTCTATTGTTAGGGATCGTGATCCATTGTTTACTAGTGGATTTTGGAAAGGTCTTCAAAAAGCTTTGGGAACGAAGCTTAATTTTAGCACCGCTTATCATCCTCAGTCCGATGGAAAAACTGAGCGTGTGAATCAAACTCTTGAAGATCTTCTTCGTGCATGTGTTCTTGATTTTGGTGGAAGTTGGGAAGATCATATTTCTCTTGTTGAGTTTTACTATAATAATAGCTTCCAATCTAGTATTAGTATGGCACCTTTCGAGGCACTACACGGAAGGCCATGCCGATCTCCTTCGTGTTGGCTTGAAGCCGGTGAGAAGCTGGTTACAGGGCCAGATTTTATTCGGGATGCCACAGAAAAGATTGACCTTATTCGTCATAGGATGAAAGAAGCTCGAAGTAGACAAAAATCCTATGCTGATAACCAAAGAAGGAAATTAGAATTTTCTGTGGGAGATTTTGTGTTTATTCGTGTTTCACCTATGAAGGGTAATCTGCGTTTCAGTCGATTGGGAAAATTAGCACCTCGATATATTGGCCCATTTCCCATCACCGAACGCATTGGTTCCGTGGCTTATCGCCTTTTATTACTGGCTCAGTTTTCTGCTATTCATGACGTATTCCACGTCTCTCAATTACGGAAATTCCTTCGAGATTCCGATTCTATTCTTGAGCCCGGTGTTATTGAAGAAATTGAAGTTTCACCTAATTTGACTTATGAGCAACATCCTATCCGTATCATTGCTACGGAGATTAAACGCCTTCGAAATAAAGATGTTTCTCTTGTGACAATTTAGTGGTCCTCAAATCCTCAGGATTGCTCCTGGGAATCTAGAGAATTCATCGAGCGAACACATCCGTACTCACTCTCTCGTGCTCCTTAAGGTGAACTTCTCATTTCAAAATTTCTTCTTTTTATGTTGTTATGCCTTTGTATGGATGTTACTTTTTATTTCTTTTTCTTAAGTATTGCGAGGACGCAATTTCTTTAAGGAGGGGAGTCTGTAACAACCCGCATATTTTACGATTGTATATTTAAATGATTTATTTAAGTATAGCATTGTTAGTCGGATTTAAGTCCGAAAAGCTACTTTTTGCAAAACGGTCGAATTAGGACTCAAAATCCCTTCCATTGAGTCCAAAATGGCGTTTGCAACCTTTTTAAGTATAAACATCGATATGTTTGGAGTTGGGTTGAATTTTTCTATTTTTCTATAGGGCTTTGGGTTTGGGTTTGGGTTTCGGCCCACTAACCCAACTTATCTAATATCCTAACTCCACCCCCCCCCTCTCCTCTTCATTCATTCTATTATTTTCCTAAGACTTAAACTAAAGAAAAATGGGGGAAGAGAAAAGAAAACAAAATTCCTAAGCCCTAGTTTCCTTTGCAAATTCAAGTTCCAGCTCCAAAATCTAAGAGAAGCTTAGGTAAGCATCCTCTCCATCTTCTCCATCTCAATCTCTCTTCAATTTTCAAAATTTACTATAACCTAACTTAGGGAAAACTTCACCTTTGATAATAGATTGAAGATTCTAGAGATGTAGAGAAGAGGAATTGATCTTGCCTTGTTTTAAAAGCTTCTCCTTCATTGTTTTGGGTTTAAAGGTGAGTTTTCGAACTCACATCTATGTCTATATCTTTGATAGTTGTTAGGTAGTAATTCCTAACATCTCTTCCTTGTCCATTTGCTTTTGGATTGAATTGGTTTGATGAATATTCCAATTTTTGGTGTTTTAAGGTCAAATCTTTAAAAATCCTAACTTTGATGTTTAAACACGTTTTTGGGGTGTTTTGAAGAGCCATACAAGGCTGGGTTGTCACTTGGCGTAAATCCTTAGTCTTCGTTGCTCGTCCGTTCGCCTCCTGTTAGGATTTTGTCCCACTTAGGGGCTAGGCTTATAATGCTGTAGAAGCAGGTTCAGTCGACTGAACCAGGAGGTCAGTCGACTGAACCAGGGGACAGAAAATACTCTATGCCTGTATCAGTCGACTGACCTTATGGTTCAGTCGACTGACCTGGAAACCGAAAGTTTCCAGGCATAGTATCAGTCGACTGACCACCTGGTTCAGTCGACTGATCTACTTGTCTCAGCCCAATTTGCCTATTTTGCGTGGGTTTTCAATTTTAATCGATTCGTGTTGATCCAATTTGTTGTTATCATTTATATCAACTTTGATGATTTCTAGAATTTGTGTTTCACCAATTTTCATGGATTGCATTGATAAGCTCTATCAATATTTGTGTTTGGTGAATAATTTAAAGAATATGACATTCTTTTGGTGTTTGAGAATATTTGAGATATTGTATGATTTTTGTTGTTATTTGATGTATACTTGTCATAGTATGGCATTATTGTTATCATACGTTTTCATGATATCACTTATCCTATCTCATTTTATCTGATATTTATAGCAAGATTGATCCGTTTTTTATTTTCTTCTTAAATAATACTCGGGTCAGACCGAGGTATTTCAGGTGCTCCTTCTTGACTTCTTATCAGGGTCTGTCACCTGACTATTGGCTAACTACTTAGCATAGTAGTTTTTGTTAGTATACATTTGAGATAGAGACTCCTTGTTGTATACTTATTCTTTTGTCTAGTACTTGTATATATTCTTTTGTGATATAGTGGACCTAATTTGACCACTATTTTGATGTACACTTTTATGTGTTATATTCATATCTGTTTCCGCCTTTGTGATATGAATATCTATGACTGATTTGTGTTATGTTTATTTCTATATTTGTTTCCGAAGTCCTGATAGCTACTGTGTGGTAGCTTTGAGTTTGTATTTGATATGTCGGATTTCCTCTTGAAATGAAATGTAAGTTATATTATCTAACATATCAATACTCGCACAAAGCAATTACACAGATGGTTGCTTCTCAACAGCCTTATTCTTCGTGCTAGTCGACGGCATTACCTCGTAGTGTCCTTGGCTAGTGTGAGTATAGAGGTAGGGCGTGACAGGATTACTCCCAAAGGATTCTTCGCTTTCACTCTGATACACATTTGGCACTCTTGCTACTTTCCCTTTAATGACTTTATCACTAGGGTTCTAACTTTCCTCAAGATCGCTCCAATTCAGCTCACGCCCAATTCCTATAGTTATATCTATTCCCTTTCATCTTTCTTAAGGAGCTCAAGATAGAATACCTGAGTCCTACAATCCCATGTTCGCTTGCTACTCTTTAGAAAGTCAAATATCAACCCGAGGGCATGGTATTTTATCTTTGCCCCACCGACCGAGGGCTGATCTCTGATTTTATTAACAAGACAAGTGATTAGAGTCATCAATTTTTCTTCATAAGATGCTTTTCTCCAAATATTTCCAGGATATTTTCTATTCCTACTATGTTTTCTAATGTTCTATTTCCCTGTTGTTTTATTGCGGTCTTTTGCTAACTTTTACTTGTTTTGTCTTTCATTATTGTTATCAGATTCTGCTTAAAAAGACATTGATCCTAAGGTTTTGGCCAAGGTCGATCTGTTTGGTGATGCTATTAAACATTCTAGAAGTCGATTGAGGCTTCTTACCGAAGAATAGTTAAGAAGATATTCTTTGATCCAACCACCTCATCGGATTTTGGGTGAGCCATCTCACATAAAGAGGCACAAATACGGCTTCCTAACTCTTATTGTTAAGCAGGACATTTTCTTTGCTAATTCACTAGTTTAGCATATAATGGCTGATAGTCCTAGATACTCCCAAGGAATCATTCTTTTCGCTTATATATATATTTTTTAATAACTGATAGCTTTTCTTGTATTATTACTTATATTTTTCTATGTTTCAGATGTGTTCTTGTTCGACTTAGCTTCCTTTTCTTTGGATAAGGAACCCTTAAACTTGCTCATCCTTCCAAAAGCTATTGAGAAGCCTACTCTTCCTCCTACTTCCAAAGTCGACTCTTCGTCCTAACTTCTATAGCAGAGGACATATTTTCATTGACAGTGAGCTGAAAACAAAAAGGACCTAGCAATGTGCATATGTCTTCTGAGCCACCTCTCAAGAAATCCAAAAAGGATGATTTTGTTTCTTCACTTCCCTTGGTTCCTACCTTTACTGTGGTCACCACCTCTTCTCCACTTCCCGCTCGAAGCCCGAATGTTAATATCACAGGTTCTCCTTTAAAAGATTCCCTAGCTTTTCTTTGCCACTATTTGGGACTTGACTCTCCTTTGCCACAAAATGCTCCTTCTCTCGATTCTAGCTTAGAGACCATTTTCCCTTCAATTTTTGAGGAGTTGTTGATGCCTATGCTTCAATCTCCTTTCTTTGTTTCTTTGGACTCGACAGAAGTTTCTCGTCCCCTTTCAAGAGAAGTTACTCATCTCTCTTTCAGCAATTTATTCTAGTACATACCTTATTTTTTTGTTACATTGCTTAAATAATTTAATTCTAATCATTTTAAAATTATCTCAAGATTGAAAAACATATATTCCTACTCCAACAATCATCTTCGTCCTCTTCTCAAGAAATGTTATTATTCCAAGAAACGAATTTTCGTAGAAGATAACGGCCCTTGAGAAGGATGTTCAAGACCTTAAAAATAATAATGACTTGTTATCCATTGAAAACACTCAAACTTCGACATTATCTAATCTAGAAAAGAATAAAACTCATGATTTGGAAGAGAAGGCGAAGACCTTGGAAAAAGAGCTCTCTTCAAGTTGAGAAGAAACAAGGCAGGCCAAGCTTGAAGCTTCAGCTAAACTCTCAGCCTTAGAGAAGGATTTAGCAAAGAAGATACTTGCTCATAGGAAATTAAGATTGTCCTTACACAATGTTAAATGGAAGGTGTCCTCTTTTTTGAACGATGCCCTCCTCCATTAGAAAGATTAGAGTTTCGAAACAATTTCCTTACTGCTTATAAAGATAATGTTGAACAATGTCCAAATATAGATTTTCCTTTCTTTTGCTTCGCTGGGATAAACTAAAAAAGGAAATTTGACGTTCTTCTTGATCGAATTCCCGGCGCTTTCCAAGTTTAAGGATGACAAGCCCATCGACCCTACTAAGTTTATCGCTTTTGATGACCATTCTTTGGATGACAATAAATAGGAAAGTGATGAAGAAAACAAATCTAAAGATGATGATGGGAAGGATAATGCCGGGGATGGTTCTTCGCAGAAGGGTGGAGATGATGATGCAGGTCATGGTAGGACGATAGAAGCTCCCTAAGATTCAAGTCAGGCATCGTTTCTCTTCTACTTACACCGATAAGGGCTCTGATGGCGTGCCTCCTTCGACGAATCCACCTAGTGACTTAACTCACCATAGTTTATATAAACATAGCCTAACCTCTTCTGGAATCCATGAAACTCGAGCCTTTAAACCAAGAGATTCAAAGACTCCTCCATATGTAATTTTTAAGCTTCTATTCCCTACTTTATTTGTTTTGATAGCTGATAATTCCTAATATCATTTAATCATCAGCATATAGAGAGAAATAGAAATTACGTAGAGAGTTCATTAGATAAAGAAAAAAAGATGAAATATTAAGGCTTAACAGTGAAGGAGAATGGTTATGCAAAGAGTTAAATGAATCGAATGAGAAGTACATAAGGCTCTTAAAACGCCTCAAATATCTTGATAAATTTAAGGATAAACGAGTCCACCTCTCCTTCGAAAATCTCACTTCCACTAATTGTAACGACCCGGAAATTTTAACGATTTTTAATAACGTAATTAACTAAATTTTTCATGAAAATAAACAATTAAATTTTAGCAATGGAATTTGATATTTGAAATACGTCTATTTAAACGTAGAGGTGTCAGATTTTTATTGAAATATTTGCAAGTTTGTTCATTTGTGAATTTTCAATTTAAATTTAAAATTAGTTAATTTGATGGAAATAAAATATTTTTGAAACCTGAATATTTTTATATAATAAATTTGTAAATCATTTTCTGAGTGAGACGTCATATTTCGTTTCGCCAAATTTGAACTGCTCTAACTCCGTTTGTCTTATTTTCGGCGTTTTAGCAGCATTTTCGGCCGCAAATATCGAATTTTGATAGGTTGATCATATCATTGATATCTGTATACCATTATGTTCATCTCTTTATGCTGATCTCCGTAGTACATTCATTTGTACATTTTGGAGTCCGGTACGCGGCGAAATCCGTGAAACGGCTAGCCGTATCGGTAACCGTTTGGAACCTTTTGGTGTTCTGTGTCCTTTCATTGTACAGCCGGGTAATCAAATGGCCACTACCTTTAATATTGCCAGAATTTAATTTTGACCTTTGCTATTTTCACCTTTCTAGTTTAATTGTTGATTCGTTCCACTTTCATTCCCCTTCTTCTTTTGTTCCGCCGTGCTTACTTTCAGAGAGAAATAAAAAAATTATATAATAAAATATAGCATTCATATATAAAGTTGCCTAAGATGAAGAACAATCTTCCTTCATTTTCGTTTACCCGCTCATCTCTCTCGTATTTGCAGCCATATTTTGAAACCGCGTGCATGTCGTCTTTTCCTTCGTCACATGCTATGCCGCAAGCCACCTTGCTCCCATCGCTTTCCCTTTCCACACAGTTCAACCGCCCACCTCCCTAACTCCGACCCGCCACCTTCTTCCAGCTCCAAACCCGAGCAACTCACCTCAAGCTCATTCCTCTCCGCCTCAACCTCCTCTGACATCCGCCTTCCATTTGTCGCCACACCCATCTGAACCGAGCAGCCCATAGCAAACCCGGCCGCCTCCACCTTCTTTTGCCGCTCCGACCCCACCATTTTCTCTCTGGCCCTTCCAACCTCACCCATCGACCCACCCGTTCCTTCGCTGGCCGTTCCCTATGATCCACCGAAATCGCCACTAGATCGGCCGCCAATCACCTCCTCAACCCATCGTCCATCCCCTTGCTTCCCACATTGCAAACAAGCCCACCCAAGCACCGTCAGCCTCATCACCCGCCCTTCCTCCACCCAAATAGCTAGCAGCCCAGAACTTGACCACCTTTGCCTCGCTCCGACAGCTGACCTGACAGCCTTATGCTTCACCCATCAACCGTTCCAGCTTCGACCATGGCAAACCACTCCACCTTCGCCTAGCGAACACCCCTCCAGCCGCCATCGACAGCAGCACTGAACCCATCCGCCCTTGCTCTTCTGCCCATCACTCCTGACCAAAAGCTATAACACCCTACAGCCCTCCGACCAATCACTGACCTCCTTGCGCAGCCTGCCGCATTTCCAACCTCCGTCGTATCCACTTCCCTGGCCTTGCAGCCGTGCACACGATCATCTTCCCTTCCCAAGCCTTACTCCAACCCTTCATTTTCTACGCCCAGAGCAGCCTCCATGACCACCTTTCCTCTGCCGAAACCTCAGGGCAGTAGCACTCCTCTTGTTTTATAAAAAAAATATTCAAAGACTTTTACATATATGTGAAGGCTTATATTTGTTGCATCAATGATATATATGTTGCATATATATGTTTTGTCGGTAGAAAAAAAAATTTATATGTTGCATATATATATTTATTTCCTTTGATCCAAGTTTTTATATATAAGTTCACTTATATATATATATATATATATTGATTTTTGAATCCTATCGTTTAAATTTGTTTTGTGCTTGTCGCAGCTCTTTGACGTGTCATGTCCGTATCCGTGTGCATGTCTGTGTCATCTTCTTGTTTCCATAGCCACAAAAGGTGAGCGATCACTCACGATTAGCATTCTTATGTTTAGTGAATTGATTTCACATGAAATGACGATTGAAATATGTTATTAAATTTGAATTTGTTAGTAATTTAATCGTTAAAAATGATATATTATTATTTTAAATTTGTTAACCTATGTTAATTGACATATGACACAATAACCTGTTATATATACTTTATTTAAATTGCTAATTATGATCATATATGCTTGTTATATGTCATTGTATGCTATTTATATTCTCACACTGCAAGTTCCCTGTTAGTTAGGAATTTCCTATGGGTTGAAATGATACATACCCGAACGATATTATAGATTAGAGAAATCGTTATGGGTTGAAATGATAAACTCAAACGATTTTATTGATTTAGAAATTTTGGAATTATGGGTTGAAATGATATATATCCGTAAAATATTAAATTATTGTGGATTGAAATGATAAATATCCGTATCACCTGACCATAAGATAGAAAAACTATATACGGACACCGTTGGTCTAATTTAAATGATTTCCAAATATTTGAAAAGGGAAAATATATGTGTTTTGAAAGATATTGATTATTAAAATATAATACAAAGATTTTATTTTATTTTAATATATGCGTAAAATTTAGGTTTTTAAATTATATTTTTTTGGAAATTTTAAATTTATAAGTTAAATTTTGAAAAGTACAAATTTTTAGATTTTACTTATAATTTTATTATTTTTAAATATATAATAAGATTTTATACAATATATTTAGTAAAATAAGATTTAATTTAATGATAATTAATATAAATTTTTGTGATAAGAATTTAATTTAACTAATATGTATAATATGTTTTAAATATTTATTTACAATTTATGTTAATATTTAAAATAGATTTTGTAATAACTTTAATAAATAAAGGTTGGAAAGATATGTTAAAGTGGACTTGTAATTTAATTTTTTTAAGAATTGAATTTAAATAAGAATTGATTTGAACTTATTGATTTTGAGATTTAAAGATATGATTTTATAACTTGATAACTTGATTTTAATTAAAGGTGATTAAATGAATAATTTCAAATTTAAATAAAATTGAAATTAAATATTTAATTTTGATTTAAATTTGTAATTTTAGAATTTACTTAAATGTTTATAAAAGGTGATTAAGTGAATATTTTCAGAATTAAGTATAATTGAAGTTAGATATTAAATTTTGATTTTTGATGTAAATTGTAATATGGGATTTTATTTAAATGGTTATTAAAAAAATGATTAAGTGAATATTTCCAAATTTAAATAAAATTTATGTTGAATTTCGAAATATAAATGAAATTTATCAAATTGAGTTATTGTAAGTTGTTTGAATATTTAAACTTTGAAACCTATTGTATTGGAAGTGGCTTAAATTTGTAGTTCAACTTGGATTTGAAATCGATATAAATTAAAAATGATTTTTATGAGAATTTGAATTGAACCTTTAACTTTTAAATTGAAATTGTTGAACTAGGATTTAGTTAAATTGAATTTTGGAACTAAAGTTGATTTGAATTGATTTGAGAAATTGGAAGAAAAAATTCTAGTTTGAAACTATTTTGATATAAACTCTTTTAAATATATAAACTATTTTAATATATATTATTCTAAATTTATAAACAATTTTTAGTATATATATATTTTAATATGTAAACTATTTCTAATATATAAACTATTTTAAACTATAATCTATTTTTAAATATAAACTATTTTTAATGTATAACTATTTCAATATATATAAACTATTTTCAATATTTAAACTATTGAAGTTGGAACTGTTATAATTTAGATTTAATGGATTTTAATGCAAATACTTCGATATGATGTTTTAACCTATTTTGTGGTTATGATTTTGGAAATGAGTATGATTTCGGAAGTGATATGATTTTGAAATAAAAATGATATTTTGATACGAATTATGAACTATTTGAAATGAAAATGACCACGGTATGAAATAGGCGTTTGGTTGTTAAAGAGACCCAGATCAGATATTGTTATACTCTCTGCCAATACCGAAAACCACTTTAACAACTGTGTATGTGGTGGAGAATCCAAAACGAAGTAGAATGGTTTGGTGACGTCTATATGAGGTATGAACGCAGCCCTGTCTCCCTCGAGTCGGCTTGATGTGACTAAAACAGAAGCCACGCCGGGCCAAGTGAGGACGCACCTCCGATCGAGCAAGCTTCTTCGGTACCATTCTATTACTTTGTGATTTGATTGGGTGCACCTTTGATTATGAGAGTGTGCCTCGAGGTGGGCGGTAGTAGCTGCTATGCGTTACCACCAGCCCGGATCCGCAAAACGGTAGTATCCTACCCTGGGCATTGCCTCGCGTGCCTTGTCACATTCCTTATCGCGCCCTCAACGAGTTTGGTTTGTACCATACCTATGGAGTGCCCTTTGATAGCCCTCCGGTTTATGGAGGAATTACAGTACTGCATAGACTACGAAAATATATAAAAAATGTGTTAAAGGGGATATGGGTAACGCCTTGACGCTATTTTAATATTTTACTTTACTATAGACATTATCTATGTAGCGTATTATACTATGTATGTAGATAGTTTAACGGATCCTTAAAGGATGGGAATCCCAAAATCCTTTGAGTTACTTTGTATTTCACTTGACATTTCACTTCAGTTGATTTACTTGCATAAGAATGTTAATCCTGACTCGAGTGTTTTGTTTTTGGCTTTATGCTCGGGTCAGACTGAGTGTCACAGCATTTGAGACTCGCCTTTGGAGCTTGGAGATTTGCTTGGAGTTATCTATTCAGCTTTCAGTCTTTCCAGTTGTTTGTTCAGACTTGTCATTTGTTTATGTATTGAGACTTCTGTTTATTTGGGATTTCTGTTGTATTTTGTTTTAAACTCATTCTATAGTAGCTTCATGTACTACTATTTATCTATTTCCGCTGCTTATTATTGTAAACTCTGTGTCTGTGATTATGTGATTAATTTATTTACTGTATATGCTAAGTTTTGCCAAATATAAATTAACAATCTGTTGTTTTGAGCAATTCAAGTATGACATGTTTGGATGATTGTCGATTTGAATGGTTCGAAATAGCAGGTCGTTACAAGTGGTATCAAAGCTCTGGTTTAGGCAAAACTTAGCATATGGAGTGAAAACTCATTAGAGATAGGGTAGTAATACCCTAGAATGAGTAGAATCAATTATAGAATCATCTTCATTCGAGCTTGAAATTCTTCGTTCTAAAATCCATTCTTGTATTTTCCTGTTCGTGTTTTTCTTGTTACAGGAGCATCCGATAGCTTCATTTTTGTTGGTCTTTGTAATAAATTCGAGCACATTTTGCAGCCTCAATTGGCAACTTCATCCTTATGTGTGACTAATCCCATCGGCGGTCCCGCTAACCTTAGTATGATTTGTAAAGGGGTGAAACTCCTTTACAATAGGCATCAATTCACCGGAGATTTCTATGTCCTCGGTTTTGATGCTGTTATCTACTTGCAAAACCCGAACCGTTTCTTCAGTAGACGACCAGGGTAATTCTCTTGTGATTGAATATCGATTTCCTCAGGATTCTACAGGCAGCTTTATCTTTCTGCTTGATTCTCAGCCTAGTGATCTTGACTCCACCTTGTTGTCCAAGTCTTTCGGATGTCTTTGGTAAAGTCACTTCTCTTCCTCCAAAGCGGGAAATTGAATTCTGTATCGATCTTATTCCTAGAGCTTGATCTTGCTACCGTTTTTCACCAGCTTTGTGTAGCTAAGGAGAGCATTCTCAAGACAGCTTTCCGAATAGTGAATGGTTTCTAAGAACAGTTAGTCTTGCCCTTTGGATTAACCAATGCTGCTGCCTTTTTCATCGATCTCATAAATCGCGTTTTCCGCGATGTTCTCAACAAGTTTGTCCCCATTTCCGTTGATGATATTCTCGTCTTTTCTAAGTCAGAGAAGGAACATGAATCTCATTTGAGCTATGTTCTGGAAACCCTTTGGAGTCATCAGTTGAAAGTCAAGTTTTCTAAATGCCATTTTTGGAAGGATGAAGTCCGATTTCTTAGGCACATTGTTTCTGAAAATGGAGTCTCGGTTGACCCGGTTAAGGTCGCCGCGATTAATATAAGTCTATCCATCTTTCCTCTTTTGAAATTTAATCATCTTATCTTCCTTTCGAGCCTATCTTCTTAGCAGGAATTCGCTTTGATCAGGGTTCTTCTAGATTTGAATCTCTATCCTTGTTTTGAATCCATTCTTGTATCATCCTGTGAGGGAGTGTATTTGTAATTGATATAAAAATGTTTTATATTGTGTTGTTTGAGTTGTTAAGTTGAATTTTGGGTTTCGATTGATTCGTCTGACCAACGCTATCGATAGGAATTCCAAAACACTTGAACAGAGTAAACTAATATAATATTGTTTTCGAAATTGGTAAATGAAATGATTTTATGATTATATTTTATTTATATAAGTATAATTTTCTGAAATAAGATAGTTAAATGAATTAATTGTTAGAAATGATAATACTATATTATCATTTATTGTTTTGTCAACATTCCTAAACCATTAACTATTGTTGTATGTTATAAGGAGATAAACTTTAAACTATGGCTTATAAATCTGATTTGCAAATGAAATAAATTTAAAATTTAGGATTTGAGGATTTAAATTTTCGGTGCTTTTCAAAATCGGGTTTTCAAAGTTTTAGAAAATATATAATTTGGAAGTATTTTCGAATAGAAATTGTTCCCAAAGAATTTTAAAAGAAGTAAGTCAGTACTCTCCACTTTAGTCACTGGAAAATAATTTCGATGAAGACTGTAGCATCATCGACATTCATTTTCGAGTCTCAGAGTGGAGAGACCACTTAGTAGCTTCGCTACACTTTTGTTTTGGAAATTGGATTTTGATTTGATTTTTTTGAATATGATTTGATATATATGTATATATTTATTTCAAAATGGTTTGAAGTGAAACTGGAAATTTCATTCTTAAATTTCATGTTAAGTGATGGTTTTCAATTATTGAAATGAAGTAAAAATTTGGAATAACTGGAGTGTCTAAGATGAGAAATAGAATTGAAATAACTTGAAACAGGTGAACTAGGATAAAATTAATTTGTATAATACTCAATTGCATTCTAAACATATATAACGTACCTGAAATATTTAAAAAGTTAAAATGTTAATGTGAATATGTAATTGAAGGTTATACAAGAGAAACTTAAGTAATAAAAATATTCAAACTAAATTTTTGCTTAATAGAAATGTTGTAAATAAAAGGTAAAATTGTATAGTGCTCAATTACATTTGAAACATTAATAAAACTTACCTGAAAAAAAATTGAATGTAATTGAATGGTATACAAGATAAAGTGTAAGTAATAAGATGTCCAAAATGGAATTTTGTTCAGGGAAATTATAAATAAAAATTGATTGTTATAATAAATGTTTATACACTTAATTTATGATTTAAGAAATGTTAATTGAGACAAATTGAATAATAAAAAGAGAATGCTATTTAAATAAATAAGATAAATTGGATATGAAATGTAAATTAATTAAAAGTGAGTTAATTAAGATGATAGAAACAAATGGAAGTTAATAAGTAATGAAAATGTATAATTTTAGCACTCGAAAATGTAATTTATATGGTTTTAAAATTTATTGTTGTATATGGTTCTAAAATTTATTGTTGTATCTCGTAATATGTATTTCGAATCTATCTTTCCTTTCTGTTGCTTTTATTCTCCTATCTCGTTCCTTTTCAAGGACGAAAAGTTCTGAGTGGGGGAGAGTGTAACGACTCGGAAATTTTAATGATTTTTAATAACGTAATTAACTAAATTTTTCATGAAAATAAATAATTATATTTTAGCAATGAAAATTTGATATTTGGAATATGTCTATTTAAACGTAGCGGGTGTCAGATTTTTATTGGAAAATTTGCAAGTTTGTTCAGTTGTGAATTTTCAATTTATATTTAAAATCAGTTAATTTAATGGAAATAAAATATTTTTGAAACCTGAATATTTTATATAATAAATTTGTAAATCATTTTCTGAGTGAGACGTCATATTTGGTTTCGCCAATTTGAACTGCTCTAGCTCCGTTTGTCTTATTTTCGGCGTTTTAGCATCATTTTCGGCAGCGAATATCAACTTTTGATAGGTTGATCATATCGCTGATATCTGTATACCATTATATTCGTCTCTTCATGCTGATCTCCACAGTATATTCATTTGTGCATTTCGGAGTCCTGTACGCGACGAAATCCGTAAAATGGCTAGCCGTATCGGTAATCATTTGGAACCTTTTGGTGTTCTGTGTCCTTTCATTGTACAGCCGGGTAATCAAATGGGCACTACCTTTAATATTCCCAGAATTTAATTTTGACCTTTGCTATTTCCAATTCAATTGTTGATTCGTTCCATTTTCATTCCCCTTCTTCTTTTGTTCCGTTGTGCTTACTTTCAGAGAGAATTATATAATAAAATATAGAATTCATATATAAAGTTGCCTGAGATGAAGAACATCCTTCCTTCATTTTCGTTTACCTGCTCGTCTCTCTCGTGTATGCAGCCATATTTTGAAACTGCATCCACGTCCTCTTTTCCTTCGTCCTGTGCTCCGCCGTAAGCTACCTTGCTCCCATCGCCTTCCCTTTCCACGCAGTTCGACTGCCCACCTCCCTAACTCCGACCCGCCACCTTCTTCCAGCTCCAAACCCGAGCAACTCACCACCAGCTTATTCCTCTCCGCCTCGACCTCCTTTGACATCCACCTTCAATTTGTCGCCACACCCACCTGAACCGAGCATCCCATAGCAAACCCGACTGCCTCCACCTTATTTTGCCGCTCCTACCCCACCATTTTCTCTTCGGCCCTTCCAACCACACCCATCGACCCACCCATTCCTTCATTGGTTGTTCCTGTGATCCACCAAACTCACCACCAGATCGGCCGCCAATCACCTCCTCAACCCATTGTCTATCCCCTTGCTGCCCACAACGCAAACAAGCCCATCCGAGCACCGTCAGCCTCATCACTCGCCCTTCCTCCACCCAAACAGCTAGCAGCTCAGAACTCAACCACCTTTGCCTCGCTCCGACAGCTGACCTGACAGCCTCATGCTTCACCCATCAACTGTTCTAGCTTCGACCACGGAAAACCCGCTCCACCTTTGCCTAGCGAACACCCTTCCAATAGCAGCACTGAACCCATCCGCCCTTGCTCTTTCGTCCATCACTCCTGACCAAAAGCCACAACACCCTACAGCCCTTCGACCAATCCCTGACCTCATTACGGAGCCTGCCGCATTTCCAACCTAAGCCGTATCCACTTCCCTAGCCTTGCAACTGCGCACACGATCATCTTCCCTTCCCGAGCCTTACTCCAGCCCTTCATTTTCTATGCCCAGAGCAGCCTTCGTGACCACCTTTCCTCTGCCAAACACCTCAGGGCAGTAGCACTCCTCTTGTTTTATAAAAAAATAATATTCAAAGACTTTTACATATATTTGAAGGCTTATATTTGTGGCATCTATGATATACATGTTGCATATATATGTTTTGTCGGTAGAAACAAAAACTTTATATGTTGCATATATATATTTATTTCCTTTGATCCAAGTCTATATATATATATATATATATGTTCACTTATATATATATATATATAGATTTTTGAATCATGTCGTTTAAATTTGTTTTGTGCTTGTCGCAGCTCTTTGACGTGTCGTGTCGGTATCTGTGTGCGTGTCTGTGTTATCTTCTTGTTTCCATAGCCATGAAAGGTGAGCGATCACTCACGATTAGCATTCTTATGTGTAGTGAATTGATTTCACATGAAATGACGATTGAAATATGTTGTCAAATTTGAATTTGTTAGTAATTCAATCGTTAAATATGATATGCTATTATTTTAAATTTGTTAACCTATGTTAATTGACATATGACACCATAACCTGTTATATACACTTTATTTAAATTGCTGATTATGATCATATATGCTTGTCATATGTCATTGTATGCTATTTATATTCTCACACTGCAAGTTCCCTATTAGTTAGGAATTCCATATGGGTTGAAATGATACATACTCGAATGATATTATAGATTAGGGAAAATCGTTATGGGTTGGAATGATAAACCCAAAAGATTTTATTGATTTTGAAATTTTGAGATTACGGGTTGAAATGATATATACCTGTAAAATATTAAATTATTGCAGATTGAAATGACAAATATCCGTATCACTTGACCATAGGATAGAAAAACTATATACGGACATAGTTGGTCTAATTTAAATGATTTTCAAATTTTTGAAAGGGGAAAATATATGTGTTTTAAAAGATATTGATTTTTAAAATATAATATAAAGATTTTGTTTTATTTTAATATATGTGTAAAATTTAGATTTTTATATTATAATTTTTTAGAAATTTTAAATTTAAGTTAAGTTTTGAAAAGTACAAATTTTTAGATTTTACTTATAATTTTATTATTTTTAAATGTATAAATAAGATTTTATACAATATATTTACTAAAATATGATTTAATTTAATAATAATTAATATAAAATTAAATTTTAATAAGAATTTAATTTAACTAATATGTATAATATGTTTTAAATATTTATTTACAATTTATATTAATATTTTAAAATAGATTTTGTAATAACGTTAATAAATAAAGGCTGGAAAGATAAGTTAAAGTGGACTTGTAATTTATTTTTTTTAAGAATTGAATTTAAATAAGAATTAATTTGAACTTATTGATTTTGAGATTTAAAGATATGATTTTATAACTTTTTTTTCAATGCAAGCTAGGCTTTTATGGAGGACCTATTCCTCACTTTATTGAAGCAAACAGATACAGAGAAACCACAAGCACGCACCCAAGCAAACACAGAAAAAACACAAGCACGCACCCAAGCACACAAGAAAAAACACCAAGTAAAACACAACGCATACAAAAGAACACGCAAACACTGAGCAGACACACAAAAACACCGCGCATACAACAGAAAAGGGCCACAAAGACATGAAGCAGGCTGCAACACAAGGAACAACGAGAAAAGAAACAGAGCAACGAATTGCGATCACAAGCAATCCCACTGAGCACGAACAACATGATCGCCAGGCACGAAAGGAAAACTATGAGAATGCATGCGAATAGTGATTCCCGAAGCACGAATAGTATCACATAGGAGTTCAGAATGACGTTTGAATTTTCCATTGAATAATATAGCATTCCTTTCATTCCATATAACTATTGTAAATTTCCTGATAAGAGTATGGTTAACATGAGCTTTAAAGTCATCGTGCAATGTGTTGAGAAATAGCCTATGCCATTCAAGTTTACCAAACATACAGCTGCCATGAAGACCTGATGCAGCCCAGGATGGTGAAGTGTTAGGTCGCGAGCGACCTAACCATTACTTGAGTCGTGAATGACTCAACGGGTTGCGAGATAAGAAGCGACGACCTAACTTCGAAGAAGTAATACGAGCTAACAAAGTCCTAGGTCGTGTATGACCTAAGTCCAAGGACGCTGAAGAGGGGTGCGAACGACCTACCGCTTCTTTAGGTCGCAAACGACTTACCACTCCTTTAGGTTGCGAATGACCTACCGCTTCTTTAGGTTGCGAACGACCTAACTCTGCCGCTTCTTTAGGTCGCGAACGACCTAACTCATATGCAGATTCGATAGGTCGTGCAAGTGATAGGTCGCAGGAAGATTGACATAAAGCTTTGTCTTAGGTCGCAAGACCTTAGGTCGCTCAAGAGTAGGTCGCTGAAGCTTATGCCGCCTAGAGTTATTGAATCGCTATCTCTTAAGTCGCATTATTTTTAGGTCGCATTTGTTGTTAAGTCGTGTGGGTTGTATTGTTAGGTCGCTGCCGACCTATGTGCTGTGTTGTATTGTACTTAATGCTCTTTTCGTTAAGTCGTGTACTGTTTGTTTTAGGTCGCCTGTTTTAGGTCGTGGTGTTTAGGTCGTGAACCACCTAAGTGTTGTACAGTTTTCTGTTGTGTGAGTTGTAAGCCTATAAATAGGCGGGGTGATGTCATTTGTAATGGTTGTTGATTTTTGAATAAAACTCTTGTTTGTTAGCTTTTGTGCTTTCAATTAAAATTGGTAGTTGAGTGTAACCTCCTATCTCCACCTTCGACATTCGAGTGCGCTCGAATCTTCGATCGTTGAAACCAATTCACGGAATCAAGTGCGCTTGATCAACGCTCGAAGAATTGTAGATCTCTCTTCACGGTATCCTGCGCGATCAACGTGTCAGAGATAGCTAGAATTCGGTATCTTCGGATCAACGAATTTGGGCATTTCAGTATTTCTCAATCCACCGATTGCTACTTTCATAGAATCATCATTTTTGTTATTCCGCTGCTGCATCATTTGGTATCAGAGCTTGTTTTTGGCCAATCATAGCTAAATCGAGTCTTGAGCTGAGAATTTGAAGTTTTGAAGTGTTAGCCAAGCTTGAAGTTTGAGCCGTGCAATTTTGTTTGAAGTGTTAAAGTTGCATCTGATTTGTGAATAATTTGAGAAGTTTGAACCATGCCGCCAAGGAGAGCTAACCGCCATCAAAATATTGAAGCATTGTATCGAAGGGAAGAGGCCGATCAAATGGAGCAACGTATGCATGAAAAATTTGATGAAGGTATTGGTAGATTGGAGAGAATGATGTTAGAGTTGAATCAAAGTCGGAGAAGGGCTTCACCTGAATCTAACCATAGGGGAAGTAGAGTCTCACCACATTCCAATCGGGAGAGAAGTGTTGATAATGATCATAGAAGTGTGATTCGAGATTTTTATAGAGATGATGATGATCGAAGACGTGAGAGGAATGTGAATGATCATGAACGGAGGAATGTAGACAGAAGGGATGTTGGTGGAAGAAACGATGGTAGTAGAGATGTTGGTGGTCAGAATCGACATCGATATACCTTTGATTTTGAAGAGGAGTATGACGGTGGTAGTGTTCGTGGACAAGGATGAGGTCAAGGTAGAAATTATTCAGAGTATGACCACAAGTGGGAATCAGGGATGAAGACTGAAATTCCAGAATTCAAAGGGGGTATGCAGGCTGAGGAATTTTTAGATTGGGTGGCTAATGTTGAAGAGATTTTTGACTTCAAGGAAGTTCCGGAACATCGTAGAGTGAAGTTGGTTGCTACAAGGTTGAGGGGTAGAGCTTTAGCATGGTGGCAGCAAACCAAACTTACACGTGAACAGATGGGAAAGTCAAAGGTTGAATCTTGGGAGAAGATGAAGAAATTGATGAAAGCAACGTTCTTACCTTACAATTATCAATCTCTGATGTATCAACGTTTGCAGAACTTGAGGCAGGGCACAAAAACTGTTAATGATTACGCGGATGAATTTTATCAGCTTATTGCCAGGAATGATATTATGGAAACGGAGGAGCAGCTAACAGCTAGATTTGTTGGAGGGTTGAGAATGCAGATTCAAGATATGGTGAATATGTTTGATCCCAGATCTGTAGCTGAAGCACATCAGAAAGCTCTAGCTTTGGAGAAACAAGGAAGGAGAGGAGGTGGTGTGTTTACAAATTCTAACAATCCAATGAAAGGGGCTAGTAGCAGTGTGAATGTTTCGAAAGCTATTGCAAAACCAGTTGTTAATGAAGTTGCTAAGACTAGAGTCAATAGTGGTATCAAATGTTTCAATTGTCAGGAGCTTGGTCACAAAAGCAATGAATGTCCTAAGCCAAAGAAGCAAGCAATGATTGCTGAGGTTGAGGATGAGGATGAGGAGGCTGAAGGTTCTAATCAATTACCGGTTGAGGAGGAAGAGTTATTGTTTGGAGATGATGGATATACTTTAATGATGAGGAGGAATTGCTTAACACCGAAGCAGGAGGAAGAGACTAGCTGGTTGAGGAGTAACATCTTTCAATCAACATGCACTATCTTGGGAAGGGTTTGCAAGTTTGTCATTGATGCGGGAAGCTGTGATAATATTATCTCTACAGAAGCTGTGAAGAAGTTGTCATTGAAGACAGAGAAGCATCTGAAACCTTACAAGTTAGCTTGGTTGAGGAAAGGTGGGGAGGTGAAAGTTAGTCGAAGAGCTTGTGTTAATTTTTCAATTGGGAAGAAATACAAAGACGAAATTTGGTGTGATGTTGTGGATATGGACGTATGTCATCTGTTGTTGGGGAGACCATGGCAGTATGATAGAGCAGTACAACATGATGGGCGCACTAACAGTTATAGTTTCATGTTTGAAGGCACAAAAATTACTTTAGTTCCCAAGAAACGACAACAAGAGGAAAGTAAGTTGGAAGAAATTGAAGAGCTTAAAACTTTGCTATCTTTGAAGGAGTTTGTCAAGGAGGTTGAGGAGGAGTCTGAAGTATTTTTATTGATCGGACGGGAGAGTCATGAAGTGGTGGAAATACCAGAAGAAGTAAAACCAGTACTGGAAGAGTTTGACGATGTATTTCCAGAGGAGTTGCCAACGGAGTTACCGCCGTTGAGGGACATTCAACATCAAATTGATCTTGTTCCAGGAGCTGTGTTACCTCACAGACCACACTACAGAATGAGTCCAAAAGAGCATGAGGAGTTGCGAAGGCAAGTGGAAGAATTGCTTGAACAAGGGCGTGTGCAGGAGAGTCTAAGTCCTTGTGCTGTACCAGCTTTATTGGTACCCAAAAAGGATGGAACGTGGAGGATGTGCACTGATAGTCGAGCATTGAATAAAATAACTGTCAGATATAGATTTCCAATGCCGAGGCTTGATGATTTGTTGGATCAGTTGAGCGGGGCTACTATATTTTCGAAGATTGATTTGAAAAGTGGTTATCATCAAATTCGAATCAGACCAGGGGATGAATGGAAAACAGCGTTCAAGACACGAGAAGAGTTGTACGAATGGCTGGTGATGCCGTTTGGTCTTTCGAATGCACCTAGTACATTCATGCGGGTGATGAATTAGATTTTTAGACCATTCATTGGGAAGTTTGTGGTGGTGTATTTCGATGATATTCTGATATATAGTGGAAGTCCAGAGGAACATTTGAATCATCTGAGAGAAGTGCTGATGGTACTGCGACAAGAACAATTTTATGCTGCAACGAAGAAATGCGTGTTCATGACGCATAGGGTTTTATTTCTGGGGTATGTTGTATCAGAGGAAGGGATACAGGTGGATCGGAGTAAAATAGAGGCGATTAGGGATTGGCCACAGCCCAAGACGATAACAGAGGTTCGGAGTTTTCATGGGTTGGCTTCATTTTATAGAAGATTTATTCCACACTTTAGTAGTGTGATGGTGCCTGTTACAGATTGTATGAAGGGTAAACAGTTTTCATGGTCATAGGAAGCAGGGGATGCTTTTGGGAAGATCAAGGAGTTGCTGACGTCTGCACCAATTCTAGTATTACCAGATTTTCAGTTGTTGTTTGAGCTACACACTGATGCGTCAAAGGTTGGGATTGGAGGAGTGTTGAGTCAGAGGGGACGTCCGATTGTATATTTCAGTGAGAAGTTATCAGGAGAGAAGATGAGATATAGTACGTATGATGTGGAATTTTATGTTGTTGTACAAGCGATTAAACATTGGAGACATTACTTATTTCACAAGGAGTTTGTGCTGTACACTGATCATGAGGCGTTGAAACATCTATAGGGGCAAGACAAAATTTCAGCTAGGCATGCTTCGTGGATTGCATACTTACAACAATTTACATTTGTGGTGAAGCATAAATCGGGAATTACGAACAAAGTGGCAGATGCATTGAGCAGAAGGAATCATGTATTGACTACAATGAAGGTTGAAGTGACAGGGTTTGATGTGTTTCCAGAATTATTTGTCGATGATCCTTACTTTGCGAAGTTTGTTGATGAAGTCAAGGAGGGAAAGACGGATGAGTTTGTTATGGTGGATGGTTTTCTTTTCAAAGGGAATCGATTGTGCATACCAGAGTGTAGCTTACGTATGAAGATTGTGAAGGAGTTACATGAGGAAGGTCATGTGGGCCGAGATCGCACTTTGCAATTGATTTCTCAATCTTATTATTGGCCTTCGATGAAGCGGGAAGTTGGGAAGTTTGTGGAGAGATGTCATATTTTCCAAGTTTCCAAGGGGACAACGACGAATGCAGGATTGTATATGCCGTTACCCGTGCCGATTAGACCATGGGTTGATATCAGTATGGATTTTGTTTTGGGATTACCGAGGACTCAGAGGGGGAATGACTCGATATATGTTGTAGTGGACAGGTTTTCAAAGATGGCGCATTTCATCGCGTGTAAGAAGACAGCTGATGCCGTCCGTGTTGCCGAATTATTCTTTAAAGAAGTGTATCGCTTGCATGGTTTACTGGAATCCATTGTTTCTGACCGGGATACCAGATTTCTGAGTCATTTTTGGCTAAGCTTGTGGAAGATGGTGGGAACAAAGCTAAATTTCAGTAGTGCTTACCATCCGCAGTCCGATGGTCAGACAGAAGTTGTTAACAGATCTTTGGGAAATTTGTTGCGGTGCCTGGTGAAGGATAATCTGAAGAGTTGGGATGTGAAGTTATATCAAGCAGAGTTTGCTCATAATCATGCTATTAACCGTAGTACGGGTTTCAGTCCATTTCAGATTGTATATTCAAGCTTACCAAGGGGACTGTTGGATTTGACGATAGTACCACAACCAAAGGGAACTGTTAAACAGGCTGTTGATTTTGTTGATGGATTGGCAAAATGTCATAAAATCGTTCAGGAACGATTGGAGAAAGCAAATGAAAAGTATAAACGAGCTACGGATTTGAAACGAAGAAGCGTTTAATTTAATGAAGGAGATTTAGTATATGCTGTACTAACGAAGGATCGTTTTCCAGTAGGAACATATAATAAGCTTAAAGCTCGAAAGATTGGTCCTGTAACGATCGTGAAACGGGTTAATGAAAACGCTTATAGGTTGAAGCTGCCGGAGGATATATACACTTCTGACGTGTTTAATGTTAAACATCTTATACCATATCATGGAGATGAGTTTGTTGTGGAAAAGGAAGGCGCAAATTCGAGGACGAATTTTTTTCAACCAGGGGAGGATGATGCAGCCCAGGATGGTGAAGTGTTAGGTCACGAGCGACCTAACCATTACTTGAGTCGTGAACGACTCAACGGGTTGCGAGATAAGAAGCGACAACCTAACTTCGAAGAAGTAATACGAGCTAACAAAGTCCTAGGTCGTGTACGACCTAAGTCCAAGGACGCTGAAGAGGGGTGCGAACGACCTACCGCTTCTTTAGGTCGCAAACGACCTACCGCTCCTTTAGGTCGCGAACGACCTACCACTTCTTTAGGTCGCGAACGACCTAACTCTGCCGCTTCTTTAGGTCGCGAAGGACCTACCGCTTCTTTAGGTCGCGAACGACCTAACTCATGTGCAGATTCGATAGGTCGTGCAAGAGGTCGTGCATGAGGTCGTGCAAGTGATAGGTCGCAGGAAGATTGACATAAAGCTCTGTCTTAGGTCGCAAGACCTTAGGTCGCTCAAGAGTAGGTCGCTGAAGCTTATGCCGCATAGAGTTATTGAATCGCTATCTCTTAAGTCGCATTATTTTTAGGTCGCATTTGTTGTTAAGTCGCGTGGGTTGTATTGTTAGGTCGCTGCCGACCTATGTGCTGTGTTGTATTGTACTTAATGCTCTTTTCGTTAAGTCGTGTACTGTTTGTTTTAAGTCGCCTGTTTTAGGTCGTGGTGTTTAGGTCGTGAACGACCTAAGTGTTGTACAGTTTTCTGTTGTGTGAGTTGTAATCCTATAAATAGGCGGGGTGATGTCATTTGTAATGGTTGTTGATTTTTGAATAAAATTCTTGTTTGTTAGCTTTGTGCTTTCAATTAAAATCGATAGTTGAGTGTAATCTCCTATCTCCACCTTCGACATTCGAGTGCGCTCGAATCTTCGATCGTTGAAGCCAATTCGCGGAATCAAGTGCGCTTGATCAACGCTTGAAGAATTGTAGATCTCTCTTCACGGTATCATGCGCGATCAACGTGTCAGAGATAGCTAGAATTCGGTATCTTTGGATCAACGAATTTGGGCATTTCAGTATTTCTCAATCCACCGATTGCTACTTACACAGAATCATCATTTTTGTTATTCCGCTGCTGCATCAAGACCGGAAGCAGTAAGAAAATCGTTCCACATAACGGAGATGACCGAACAGTCGAAGAAAAGATGTGTGTTGGTCTCATCACCACTGTTACAAAAAATGCAAATAGGAGAGTTGAGAAAACCCATATGGCATAGATGATTTTTAGTTAGGATAGCATTATTTATAACATGCAAAGCATGAAATTGTCGCTGTGCCACTGCTTTTTGTTCCAGGTCCTGGAAGACCAAGGACATAGCCTCCCAGTGGTGCATAAACTGTCATAAACTAATCTAATGGAGTGCTTTCCCTTCATAAACCCCCATGATAGGCCATCTTCCTCATCCATACTGTTTTTGGTGGATCTCGGTTTTTTCCATATAATGCTAATCATAGGATTACTGTTATGTGGCAAATGAATCATATCATCAATGTAACCACCAAGCTTGCTCCCAAAGGGAATTCCAGTTTGCTCCCATTGTTGATGAGTAAAGATGCTGCTGACGATAACACCGGGTGCCGACCACGGACTGTGCCAAAAGCTCACCGTAGAGTTACTGCAAATTTTCATGGTGATAAGGTGCAAACATGTACTCCTGAACTTGAGGATCGAGTTCCAAAGCCAGCTGGAGTGATGAGGCTTACTCATGGTCCAAAAATCCTTTGAACCAATCAAATGCTTCCAAGTCCAAGCCTTCCAAATGCTAGGGTTGGAAGAAATAGGGTGTCAATATGCTTGGATGTCGCCACAATGTTCCACCTTATGAGGCATTTGATGGCCATACCACCTTCAGCAAGTGGTTTTTTATGCTTATGGTAATCAATGGGGATTGGTTTGGCAAAAAAGGGGCTTCCATGCCATATAAAATGACAACATGCTCTCTCAATCATGTGAAGAAACATTCTAGGAAGAACAAATATTCTGGAGTAGTAAACCTGCATCGAAAATGTGATGGAGTTAACGATAGTAATCCTACCAGCAATAGTAAGGAATCTATTGTGCCATTGACATAGTTTCATTGTGATCTTCTCAAAAAGTGGTTGGCAATGAATTTTAGAAATTCTAGTAGAGGTTAAAGGAATACCGAGATAAGGTGTACCATGGCGCATGCGCATCAGACCATGAGCGGAGGCAAAAAGAGACTGTTGATCATCATTCTTGCCAGCAATAAGAATAACGGACTTGTTGTAGTTGACATTAAGACTAGTAGAAAGGTGGATGAGGTGAGAGCTTCTTCGATATTGGTTAGAGATTTAGTGGTAGGCTTAGTGAACACAAGAAGATCGTCAGCGAAGCAAAGACTGATGATCAAAGGATCACGACATTTAGGGTGTAACTCAATCTTGCCAGCCTTGACATGGTCCATCAAAGTAAGGGTGAGTGCTTCCATGGTGATCATGAAGAGGTAAGAACTAATGGGGTCACCCTGCCACAACCCCCGCTTGCCTCTGAAAAAACCAGTGGCCTATCCATTAACGTTGGCCGAGAATGAAGTGTGGATATGTAAGTGTAAATATACTGAATGAATTGATGACGAAAGTTCATAAGCATAAGGATGCATATGATGGCCTCCCATCTCGTAGTATCAAAAGCTTTCCTTATGTCATACTTAATGCAACAACGCTGGCTAATGTTTTTCCTATTGTAGCCTAATATCAGCTCATGAGACAAGTGGATATTATCAACAATGTTGCAGCCTTCAATGTATGCATACTGGTTCACGGATATTAAAGAAGGCAAAACCGCTTTGAGTCTAGAAGCAAGTAACTTGGAGATACACTTGTAGATTGTGGGGCATTAGCTGATTGGCCTAAAATAATAGACCACACTAGGATTCTTGACTTTAGGAATGAGACAAATATAGGCAGTGTTGACCGCAAATAGCATTCTATTAGTTCGGAAGAAGTTTTTGATAGCTTTGATAAAGCCATGTCGCACTATGTCCCAGGCAGTAATGAAGAAGTGAGAATTGAATTCGTCAGCCCCCCAAAGGAATTAGTATCAATAGAGAACAAAGCTTGTTTAATTTCAGTTGAAGAGAACTCATTGTTGATGAAACAGGCTTGCTCCTCAGTGATTTTATTGAAAGGGAGAGACTATAAGTGGTCGGTGTCAATGTCGGAATCAGTGTTTGTGCCAAAAATACTCACGTAGTAATCTACAAAAGCATCATTAATAGAACTTTGCTCGGTGAGAGTGTTACCAGAAGCATCAAGAATGGACCGAATTGTAGAGGAGTTGTGCTTGGACTTGAGATACCGGTGATAGTAGGCAGAGTTCTTGTCACCAAGAGTGTCCCAATTATCTAGTCTTTTGCCGAAGCATCATAGCCTCATCATGAAGAGCAGCCGTGAGTTCAGAAGTTATTAAATGTTCCTGCATAGATAATTGAGTGTTAAGGGGATCATTGAACAGTTGAGTTTGAATGTCAGTGAGAGCTTGTTTAATTAAAAAGGATTTTTTATTTCCTTTTCCAAAAATATCTCTATTTCATGCCCTTAAGGTTGATTTGGTGAATTTGAGTTTTTGGTGAAGGATAGACATAGGATTACCATATACTGGGGAGGACCATGCATTGGAAACAACCTGAATAAAGTCAGATTGTTGGGCCCAAATATTGATGTATTTGAAACAGGAAGGAGGAGAAGAAGTTGGAATTCCAAATTTAACAACAAGTGGAGAGTGATCAGATATATTGGGTAGTAGCGAAGTGGTTAGAAGAGCAGGCCATAAATTTAGAGCAGAATCGTTGAAGAAGGCACAGTCAATTTTGCTATAGGTTCTCATACCGCTACGAGACTTGATGTTCCAAGTAAAGAACAACCCAAAGGAAGGTGTTTCATATAATTCGGCAAGTTGAACAACATTCAGTCAATTTTATAACTTGATAACTTGATTTTGATTAAAGGTGATTAAATGAATAATTTCAAATTTAAATAAAATTGAAATTGAATATTTAATTTTGATTTAAATTTGTAATTTGAGAATTTACTTAAATGTTTATAAAAGGTGATTAAGTGAATATTTTTAGAATTAAATATAATTGAAGTTAGATATTTAATTTTGATTTTTGATGTAAATTTGTAATATGGGATTTTATTTAAATGGTTATGAAAAAAATGATTAAGTGAATATTTCCAAATTTAAATAAAATTTAAGTTGAGTTTTGAAATATAAATTAAATTTATCAAATTGAGTTATTGTAAGTTGTTTGAATATTTAAACTTTGAAACCTATTGAATTGGAAGTGGCTTAAATTTGTAGTTCAACTTGGATTTGAAATTGATATAAATTAAAAATGATTTTTTATGAGAATTTGAATTGAACCTTTAACTTTTAAATTGAAATTGTTGAACTGGGATTTATTTAAATTAAATTTTGGAACTAAAGTTTATTTGGATTGATTTGAGAAATTAGAAGAAACAATTCTAGTTTGAAACTATTTTGATATAAACTCTTTTAAATATATAAACTATTTTAATATATATTATTTTAAATTTATAAACAATTTTTAGTATATATATATTTTAATATATAAATTATTTCTAATATATAAACTATTTTAATCTATAATCTATTTTTAAATATAAACTATTTTTAATGTATAACTATTTCAATATATATAAACTATTTTCAATATTTAAACTGTTGAAGTTGGAACTGTTGTAATTCAGATTTGATGGATTTAAATGCAAATACTTCGATATGATGTTTTAACCTATTTTATGGTTATGATTTTGGAAATGAGTATGATTTCGGAAATGAGTATGATTTTGAAATAAAAATTATATTTTGATACGAATTATGAATTGTTTGAAATGAAAATGACCACGGTGTGAAATAAGCATTTGGTTATTAAAGGGACCGGGATCAGATATTGTAATACTCTCTACCAACATCGAAAACCACTTTAACAATTGTGTATATGGTGGAGAATCCAGAACGAAGTAGGATGGTTTGGCGACGTTTATATGAGGTATGAACGCAGCTCTGACTCCCTCGAGTCAGCTTGATGCGACAAAAACAGGAGCCACGCCGGGCCAAGTGAGGTCGCACCTCCGATCGAGCGTGCTTCTTCGATACCATTCTATTACTTTATGATTTGATTGGGTGCACCTTTGATTATGAGAGTGTGTCTCGAGGTGGGCGGTAGTAGCTACTATGCGTTACCATCAGTCTGGATCCGCAAAATGGTAGTATCCTACCTTAGGCATTGCCTCGCGTGCCTTGTCACATGCCTTATCGCGCCCTCTACGAGTTTGGTTTGTACCGTACCTATGGAGTGCCCTTTGATAGCCCTCCAGTTTACGGAGAAATTACGGTACTGTATAGACTATGAGAATATATAAAAAATGTGTTAAGGGGGATATGGGTAACGCCTTGACGCTATTTTAATATTTTACTTTACTATAGACATTATCTATGTAGCGTATTGTACTATGCATGTAGATAGTTTAACGGATAATTAAAGGATGGGAATCCCAAACATCCTTCGAGTTACTTTGTATTTCACTTGACATTTCACTTGAGTTGATTTACTTGCATAAGAATGTTAATCCTGACTCGAGTGTCACAGCATTTGAGACTCACCTTTGGTGCTTGGAGATTTGCTTGGAGTTTTCTATTCTGTTTTCAGTCATTCCAGCTATTTCCAGTAGTTTGTTCAAACTTGTCATTTGTTTATGTATTGAGACTTCTATGTATTCGAGATTTCTGTTGTATTTTGTTTTAAACTCAAATGTTCTATAGTAGCTTCATGAACTACTATTTATCTATTTCCGCTGCTTATTATTGTAAACTCTGTGTCTGTGATTCTATGATTGATTTATATACCGTATATGCTAAGTTTTGCAGAAATAAATTATCAATCTATTGTTTTGAGCAATTCAAGTCTGACATGTATGGATGATTGTCGATTTGAATTGTAACAACCCGCATATTTTTACGATAATATATTTAAATGATTTTTTTAAAATATAACATCGTTGGTTGAATTTAAAAGTCCAAAATGTGACTTTTTGTAAATGGTCAAATCCGGAGTCGAGACCACTTCCATTTAGTCCAAAATGTCGTTTGCGACCTTTTTGAGTATAAACATCGATATGTTTGGAGTTGAGTAGAATTTTGCTATTTTTCTATTGGGCTTTGGGTTTGGGGTTTCAGCCCACTAACCCAACAAAATACCCTAACACTCTACCCCCTCTTCATTTATTCATTCTATTTTCCTAACACTCTCAAGCTAAAGGAAAATGGAGAAAAGAAGAGGAAATTAAATTTCTAAACCCTAAATTACTAGGAAATTCAAGATTCAAGCTCCAAAATCAAAGAGAAGCCTAGATTGAGGATTGTTGAAGTTAAGTGGAGGAGAGATTGATCTTGCCTTGTTTTAAAGCTTCTCATTCATTGTTTTTGGGTTTAAAGGTGAGTTCTTGAACTCACATCTATGTCTATAGCTTTCATTGTTGTTAGGTATGAATTCCTAACATCTATTTCATGTTCACTTGCTTTTGAATTGAATTGGTTTGGTGAATTTTCCAATTTTTGGTATTTTGAAGTCAAAATCTATGAAAATCCAACTATGGATGTTTGGACATGTTGTTTGGAGTGTATTGAAGAGCCTACAGGGTTGGGTTGACGCTTGGCATAAATCCCAAGCCATCGTCGCTCATTCGATTGCTTCAAGGTTGATTTGGCCATCAATGGCCTAGGCAAAAATGTGCCTTGAGCTTCAGCTCAGACGTTTGGTAAAATGCTCAGACGTCTGATGCTACAGAATAAAAATTCCAGTTTTACAGCTCAGACGTCTGAGGTTATTTACCAGTCGTCTGGGCGATCAGGAAGAAAATTTCCAGACCTTCAGCTTAGACGTCTGGGAATTCCACCAAACGTCTGACCCTGATAATTTAAGCCAATTTGCCTATTTTGAGTAGATTTCCATTTTAATCGATTTCTGTTGATCTGATTAGTTGTTGTCATTTATTATCGACTTTGATGACTTCTTTTCTGGATTTTTGGTATTTCCATTTGATGGATTTGATATCGATTTTCATGGTTTTGATTCACGTCGTCGAATGTGAATTTTTGGCTATAGATTGTTTTTTTAACAATCGTTTCGATGATTGGTCACTTTAAAATACAAAGGTTTCTACACTAGTAGTAAATACTCAAACTCTTTCACGAAAATGATTTTAACATTTACTTTTAATACAAAGCTCATTTCTGAAACCGTTTTCCAATCTATTAGTATATACAAACCTTTACCTCATTCGTATGAGAAATCCAATTAAACGACTTAGCAAAACAAGTGGTATGAAACGCTTGCGTTTACTTTGTCGGTTAATTCTTAGACTTGTTCGATTGAAATCTTGTGATAATTTTCGAGTGGAAATCTACAATTTGTTTGTAAATATTTAAGTTAAGCCAGTGGTTATGGGACATGAAGCTAAACTCATCTATTTACTAGCTTGGTGTGTTTTACACTTTTATTGATCTATGATGATTATTTTGTGGTTTAGACGAGCGATATGCGATGTCTCTTTGTCCACGTGGGGGAAAGTACCCCATTTTGTGGAGTTTCGTCTCAATTTTTATGGGGTAGCGACCCATGGCTTTTTATGGAGTTCGGTTCATCGGGCGTACCGTTATACTACGTCGTTGTTCCGGCTTATTTGAGTTTCAGGTTCCTCGGGCGTACCGTTGTACTACGTCGTTGCACCGGCTCTATGGGTTAGCGACTCATGGGATAGCGTCTGTTATCCCGTCTTTTGGCAAGGCCGTGACACCAAGAAATTGACTAGAAATCAAAGACAGTCCATCCTGTAGGACGGCTACATCCCAAGTTCACCATGGATATTGATGAATTTTTCCCGAGTCCGGATTAGGCTACAATTGATAAGACACATCAAGCAAAGTCATGGGAACCAGAGTTCCAAATTTCGAGTCAATCGGGGTTCGTATGAATGAGATATGATCGATGCAAGTTAGGGAAGATGCGATGTTCGAATCCATAGGAGAGCCACTGTTCGAATCCATGACGTTCGTATCCATCGGCAGAAGGAGTTAGCCTCGTGCTTGCATTGTTCGTATCCATCAAGATAAAGTCCTTCGACTCCATCAAGCAAATCCTCGCGTACTCCAGTTCGAATCCATCAAGTGTCCTCTCTTCGAATCCCTCAAGGTCAGGCGCTTCGAATCCATTCAGCTGAGAAGTCTTCGTATCGATCGACAATGGAATATCCTGATCGATACGAAGGAACATCCCTTCGATCGATTCGAAGGGCCACGTCTTCGAATCCATTGCCACGAGTCCACCCAGTCCAAGCAGCGAAGGATATGGAGTCGACCCTGTCAACTCGGAGATAAAAACGGATCGACACGAAGAACGCGCGCCATGACAACCTGCTAGCGCACACTTGGATCGATTCGAAGCAATCGAGTCGAACGTAATCGATTCGAACAGAGCACTGCAACCAGAAAAGCGACCTTGAATCGATCATAACTCGAGATCCACAAGTTCAAATGCTATGAAATTTTCACAGAAGCTTGAGCACATGTTGAAGAATGTCCACCCCAAATTTCAGCTCGATCGGACAATTTCTTGATCGATTCGAACCAAGGGTTGAATCGATCCCAAAGTGGGTCCGGATCTCCAGATTTCGGCCATGTGGGCCCCCTCACGTGCCAGAACTGGTCTTCCTTCAATTTATGTGAAATATCAGCCTCCTACGCCTATAAATAGAGCCCCTGGTCATTCAGAAAAGGGGTCAGACAATTTTGAGAGCTAAAGAACGCCCAGACTCTGCCATATTTACTCAGAATCACCACTGCTTCCTTAGATTCAGACTTAGCTCAGAAAATTAGTTGTACTACATTAGAAGAAATTGTAATCTTCAAGTGAACATCGATAAAATCATCAACTTCAGAGTGGACGTAGGCAAGATCGCCGAACCACTATAAATCTCTTGTTTCTGTTCATTATTTCTGAATTGTGATACTCTGTTACTTAGATTTGAGATTTGTGTGTGAATATTGTTGATTTATATTCAAACACTGGTGCTTTCACAACATTTGGGGTTTGTGACCAATTTTGGTGCAAACACTTTGGTGCTTTCACTAAGAACTGAACTCAGGAGTTCTATCATTTGAAAGTTGAATCAGAAGGATAAGAGATTCAGATCCGAGGAATCATGACAAGACAAACAAGTAGAAGGCAGAGGCTAGAGCGAAGTCAGCACGAAGGGAGTCAAGAGGCTTCCTCGGGAGCAAACCAAGCTTCAGTTTTCATCACTAGGGATGAGATGGAGACAATGATGAAGAGACAAGAGGAAATGATCCAGAATATGCTTCAACAGATTGGACAACTTGGAGCACAAAATCAAGGAGCAACCAGAATCCATAACGGAGCAGGACCATCTAACGCAGCACCGGAGCTGGGGGGCACACACTTAGGACATGTTGATCCGAACCTGGGAAGAGAGACAAGGACATCCGAGCAACCTGGCGGCAATAGAGGGATGAACGCTCAGCCAGGGGGGCAGACACCCGAAAGCTCACACGGACTCGGGGGGCAGATCGAAGGTAGCGAACAAGGACTACAGCTTGGAGACAATGATAGATTGGCAGAGATGGTCAGGCGAGCCATGAGAGGCGGATTAGTAAACAAAGATCTTGAAGACGTGAACAAGAGTCCCTTTTCTCCTGCGATTAGGTTGGCTAGGAACCCACCAGAATTCAAACTGCCAACAGTAGAAAGGTATGATGGGAGGACAGACCCTGCGGTCCATCTAACGAGGTATATAAGGCACATGGAAGTGCTGGGGGCATCACAGGAAGTCATGGCCCGATGCTTCCCATTATATTTGACAGACATAGCAGCTTTATGGTTCAGACAACTAGAGAGTGGCTCCATTGGGACATGGACCGATTTGATTGAGAAATTTATGAGGCAATTCAGGGTTCACATTTCAAGACCCAAGAATGTGATGAGTTTGGCAACGCTAAAACAGAAAGCTGGAGAGTCTTTGAGGAATTTCCTGACGCGATTCAATGCGGCAGCAGCATCGGTGTATCGGCCAGATCCATCCATGGTTATGATGGCAGCTGTGTCCGGAATAGCTGACGGCATAGAGTTCAAAAATTCATTAACTAAGGATCCGCCTATGGATCTAGGGGAATTCTATCACGAGGCAGAAAAGTTTTTGCGATTGGAAGACGCTAATGCTGAAAGAGAAGAAGGAGAGGGAATAGAAGTTTATGCACTTAAAGACAAAAAGCCTCTCGAAAATGATTCAGGCAAGGATAAAGGAAAACGAAAGGCTGAGGACAATGGTGACAGGTCAAAGCGACTGCGGAGAGAGCCACGATTCACCACTTATTCAGAGCTGAATGAGAGTTTGGAGCAAATCTACCAAGATACACGAGAGCAAGTTCCCTACCGTAGGCCAATACGAAGGGATCCCACTGTTGACGAGAGGAAATCAGACAGATACTGCTTATTCCACGAACTGAATGGTCATAACACTAATGACTGTAGACATCTGAAGGATGAGGTGGAAGGGCACATCAGGAACGGTATGCTACTTCAGTATGTGAGAAGGCGAGCTCCAGCAGTGGAGCCAGAGCGACCACCATCTACATCAGCTAGGGGTGCCCCCGAGCCGGGACACCGTATGATTATCAATTAATTAAAATAACGATGAACAAGTCGTAAACCTCTCACCAACACAGGTAAATCATTTGCACATGTGCGAGATCACGAACGGTCCATAAGCATGTGCTGAATGACTACTAACCCTATCGTTGTGGGAATTTACACTTTGACATCCTTGCTTTGCTTTTGTTTCGTCTTGATTTGAACATTTGAACTTAATTATGTTTAACATTTCTGCTAAAGACTTATTTTCAATGAGAAAATGCTACTTGTAATTTCATAGCGGCTAAGCCACTTACACATGTACGGGATCGCGAACGGTCCCTAGGCATGCTCTGAGATGGCGATAAACCGTTGCAACAAACAATCCGGGAATTCACCCGAACGTGAAACCTGGTATCGATGATACTAAGTCCCTCCCCGGGCACACCCAAGTCGCCACGAACGGCACCCGACCACGAACGATCATAACTCGCCACGAACGGCACCCGACCACGAACGGTCACAAATCACCATTTGCCTCGTACGGCACCCGACCACGAACGGTCACAATTCACCTAATATGACATTCGATCGCGAACGATCACATTTTTGCCTCATATGGCACACGATCGCGAACGATCACGTTCCTCTTTCCATGACACCCGACCGCGAATGGTCATGATTCGTCTAGAACGACATCCGACTTCGAACAGTCACAATTCGTCTAGAACGACATCCGACCTCGAACGGTCCCATTTCTTTACTTGCCACGAACGGCATCCGACCGCGAACTGTCCCATTTCTTTGTTTACCACAAATGGCATCCGACCTCGAACGGTCCCATGTTACCTCAAATGACATACGGTCGTGAACGATCGTCATTCATGGTCAGATAAAACTATCAATTTCTTTGCAGGTCATCAATAGGATATGAACATCCAGCTTATGGTACTACAAAACATGTCTTCCTACCGCAAGGCATATTTTGGGGGGCAAATGTTATCCCGCCTTTTGGCAAGGCCGTGACACCAAGAAATTGACTAGAAATCAAAGACAGTCCGTCCTGTAGGACGGCTACATCCCAAGTTCACCATGGATATCGATGAATTTTGCCTGAGTCCGGATCAGGCTACAATTGATAAGACACATCAAGCAAAGTCATGGGAACCAGAGTTCCAAATTTCGAGTCAATCGGGGTTCATATGAATGAGATATGATCGATGCAAGTTAGGGAAGATGCGATGTTCGAATCCATAGGAGAGCCACTGTTCGAATCCATGACGTTCGTATCCATCGGCAGAAGGAGTTAGCCTCGTGCTTGCATTGTTCGTATCCATCAAGATAAAGTCCTTCGACTCCATCAAGCAAATCCTCGCGTACTCCAGTTCGAATCCATCAAGTGTCCTCTCTTCGAATCCCTCAAGGTCAGGCGCTTCGAATCCATTCAGCTGAGAAGTCTTCGTATCGATCGACAATGGAATATCCTGATCGATATGAAGGAACATCCCTTCGATCGATTCGAAGAGCCACGTCTTCGAATCCATTGCCACGAGTCCACCCAGTCCAAGCAGCGAAGGATATGGAGTCGACCCTGTCAACTCGGAGATAAAAACGGATCGACATGAAGAACACGCGCCATGACAACCTGCTAGCGCACACTTGGATCGATTCAAAGCAATCAAGTCGAACGTAATCGATTCGAACAGAGCACTGCAACCAGAAAAGCGACCTTGAATCGATCATAACTCGAGATTCACAAGTCCAAATGCTATGAAATTTTCACAGAAGCTTGAGCACATGTTGAAGAATGTCCACCCCAAATTTCAGCTCGATCGGACAATTTCTTGATCGATTCAAACCAAGGGTCGAATCGATCCCAAAGTGGGCCCGGATCTCCAGATTTCGGCCATGTGGGCCCCCTCACGTGCCAGAACTAGTCTTCCTTCAATTTAGGCGAAATATCAGCCTCCTACACCTATAAATAGAGCCCCTGGTCATTCAGAAAAGGGGTCAGACAATTTTGAGAGCTAAAGAACGCCCAGACTCTGCCATATTTACTCAGAATCACCACTGCTTCCTTAGATTCAGACTTAGCTCAGAAAATCAGTTGTACTACATTAGAAGAAATTGTAATCTTCAAGTGAACATCAATAAAATCATCAACTTCAGAGTGGACGTAGGCAAGATCGCCGAACCACTATAAATCTCTTGTTTCTGTTCATTATTTCTGAATTGTGATACTCTGTTACTTAGATTTGAGATTTGTGTGTGAATATTGTTGATTTATATTCAAACACTGGTGCTTTCACAACATTTGGGATTTGTGACCAATTTTGGTGCAAACAGCGTCCCGTTTGTGATACATGTGTTTTGAGTTTTCATGCTCCCGTTTGTGAAAGGCCTCCCCCTTTGTGTTTCCTGGATTTCTAATTGTTGATTTCTGTAATTTGTGTTTCGCCAATTTTTGCGATTGACATTGATATGTTTTGTCAATATTTGGGGTTTGGTGAATAATCTAAAGAATGTGATATTCTTTTTGGATATTTGACGAGATTTGAGATATTGTATGATTTTTATTGTTATCGAATGTATACTTGTCACAGTATGGCAGTATTGTTATCATACATTTTTGTGGTATCTCTTATCCTTTCTCATCTCATATGATATTTATAGCTAGACTGATACGTTTATTAATTTTCTTCTTAAATAATACTCAGGTCAGACCGAGTGTTACAGGTGCTTCCACTTGACTTCTTAGCAGGGGCTAGCTTCTGACTTTTGGCTAACTGCTTTAGCTTAGTAGTTTTTGATTTTATACATTTGAGTTAGAGACTCCTTGATGTATACATATTCTTTTGCTTAGCACTTGTACCTATTCTTTTGTGATGTAGTGGATCTTGTATGACCACTATTTTGATGTACACTTTTATGTGTTATATTCATATCTGTTTCCGCCTTTGTGATATGAATATCTGTGATTGATTTGTGTTATGCTTATTTCTATATTTGTTTCCAAAGCCCACATAGCCACTGTGTAGTAGCTTTGAGTTTGTATTTGATATATCAGATTTTCTCTTGGAATGAAATGCATGTCATATTATCTGACATGTCGGTACTCACACAAAGCAATTACACAGATAGTCGCTCCTCAACAGCCTTATTCTTCGTGCTAGTCGACGGCATTACCCCGTAGTGTCCTTGGCTAGTGTGAGTATAGAGGTGGGGCGCCACAGCTTGGTATCAGAGCCAAACTTTGGAACAATGTAGAATAATCTAGCAAGGATCATTGTCCTAAGTCTCTCTTAGGAATCGTGCCTTAGAATTTAATTCGAGTCTTAAGACCTGTTCTATCCTATTTTCTTTTATGATGCCTTGTTTTATCAATCAATTTTATTTGATATTCATTCTGAGAATAACCTTTTTTCTCTTCTTTCTTTCTTCTTAAAGAAGAGAAATGGTTAGACCTGGCCGTCCCAGCGCCGGTCAATCTAGTGCTACTCCTCAGGAAGGCGTATTCATGTCTGCCCAACAGCTTTTGGATCTCGTAAAGAACGCCCAAGCTGTCGGACCCATTTCTGAGCCTACTCATCCTAAATCCGGGTTTGCACGCTTGTGCAGTGATTATACCAGTTTTGGTGGAAGTCCATTCAAGGGTTCCGAAAATGTTATAGAAGTCCAAGCTTGGCTTAGAACATGCGATCACATCTTTTCTCGCATGAACCTTGTGGATCTACATCGAGTCCAAGTGGCTTCTAGCATGCTCCAAGAGAGAGCATTAGATTGGTATGAGCTTTTGATTTCGGAAATTATTGAAGCGGATCTTACTTGGGAGCAATTCCGGGAAAGGTTCGAGTTAAAGTTTGTGCTAGAAGCTGAAAAAGTATCTTTAGCTCGATGCTTTATTGACCTTGTTCAAGGTGAATCTTCTGTGACCGACTATGTCGCATCTTTTGAATCCCTCTCTAAATATGGGGTCGAGTATATTAATACCCTATTGAAGAAAAATAAGATGTTTGTCTATGTGTTGAATAAGAATCTCAACAAGCCTTTACTTTTGAAACCAGAAGTTCCTTTCGATCCGCTTGTAGATATCGCTCTTCGACTTGAAGAGGCCGATAAAGAAAGTGATGTTGAAGTTTTGGGTGCCAAACAGAACTTCAACAACAACAAGAAGATGCCTATTAAGTTCAAACCTAATCCTAACAAGAAAGGAAAGCAAGCAACTTCGATAGCAAAGACTCCTACCCCTAATCGTGGAAAATGCTACAATTGTGGTTCTAAGGACCATTATGCAAATAGGTGTCCGAAATCCCTTTATTGTCGCTATTGCAAGGGTTCGGGTCATCTTATATCATCTTGTCCCAAACTTTAAAGCAAAAAAGAGGGAAAGCTGAATGTTGTGCATGCCCTTAGTAACACTTCTCTTGGTCAAGGTATTTCTCATTATGTCCTTGATGGCATTATTATGTTTCGTGATCATCCTATTCGAGTTATTTTTGATATGGGTTCTTCCCACTCTTTTATTTCAAAGGAACTTGTTGATACTTTGTCTTTAAATGTTATGGGCTTGATGACTTCACTTAGAATTGCGAACCCGGTTGGTGGATCCGCAACACTCAGTTTATTTTGTAAAGATGTCGAGATTATTTTATGTGATTATGCTTTTCGCGCCGATTTACATGTTATGTGTTACTTAGGTTTCAGAATGATTTTGGGAATGGATTGGCTTAACCGTTATAAAGCCCACATCCTATGTCCCGAGAGGACTATCCATCTTCGACATCCTCAATCTGTTAAGCAGAATTCAATTATTCTTAAAGATTCAGATTTCAATTCGGCAGCATCCTTATATTCTCTAAATCCACATGATGACGATAATGATGATGAGAAAGATGTCATTTCCCTCATTCACATTGTTTGTGAATTTCCTGATATATTTGAGCCCGTTTTGGGATTACCACCTAAGCGAGCAATTGAGTTCAGAATTAATCTAATCCATGGAGCTCTACCTATCACTCGTCCTCCTTATTGTATGTCCAATAAAGAAAATAAGGAGATGCGTAAACAATTATCCGAATTGGAAGCAAAACAGTTTATTCATTCTAGTTCCTATCCTTGGGGAGCTTCAGCTATCTTTATGAAGAAATCCAATGGTACACTTAGGCTTTGTGTTGACTACCGCAAACTTAATGATCTCACCATCAAGAATAAATATCCCTTACCTCGGATTGATGATCAATTCGATCAACTTAGCGTTGCTAGAGTCTTTTCACAGTTTGACTTAGCAACTGTTTTCATCAGCTTCGTATTGCAGAGGATAACATACCTTTGACATCGTTCCGTACCCGTTATGGATCTTATGAATGGCTTGTTATGCCATTTGGTTTGACGAATGCTCCAGCTTATTTCGTTGATCTTATGAATTGAGTTTTCAAAGACTTCCTCGATTGATTTGTTCTCATCTTTATCAATGATATTCTTGTTTATTCTAAAACCAAGGAAGAGCATGAAAAACATCTTCGGACTGTTTTGGAAACTCTTAAGAGAAATCCATTGGAAAAAAAATTTCTAAGTTCCACTTTTGGCAATCCATGTGAAATTTTTAGGACATATTATTTCTGAACCCAGAATTTCCATGGATCCTTCAAAGATTGAAGCGATTCAAAATTGGAAGAGACCGGAGAGTGTGATGGAAATCCGTAGTTTCCTTGGATTGGCGGGCTATTATTGTCGGTTCATAAAAGACTTTTCTAAAATTTCCGTACCTCTTACTAGTTTGATGAAGAAGGGAGTTAAGTACATTTGGTCAAACAAATGTGAAGCTACTTTTCAGAAATTAAAAGCGCTCCTTTTCGATGCTCCTATTCTTGTGATTCCCGATGGGAACTAAGACTTGATTGTTTATACCGATGCTAGTCGTGTTGGTTTGGGAGCCATTCTCATGCAAGGGAACGTGTTATCGCTTATGCTTCTAGGCAATTAAAACCTGCCGAGACTAGATATGCCACTCATGATTTAGAGCTTGCGGCTACTGTTTTCGCCCTTAGAATTTGGCGTCATTATCTTTTGGGAGAGAAATTTGTTCTCTACACCGATCATAAATCTTAGAAGTATTTATTTTCTCAAAAGAAACTTAATTTGCGTCAACCACGTTGGCTCGAATTCTTACATCTTACGATCTTGATATTCTCTATACTCCCGGAAATGGCAATCGTGTTGTCGATGCCCTTAGTCGTAAGCAACAAGCGGTTGTTTCCATGATGATATCCGAATGAAATGATCTCGAGACTTTGTCCACTTGTGAGATTTGAGATCGTGAATCCGATTCATGTTCATCTTTTGTTTTATGTAGCCTTGAGGCTCATCCATCTCTTTTAGACCGCATCCTTGAAGCTCAAAAGCATGATCCCAAATTGGCTCTTCTTAGCCAAAGTTGTAGTGATAAAAATAAGGTTGATGGTTTGAAAGACTTTTCTATTGATGCTCGTGGAGGTATTCGAAAGTTTGGTAGACTTATTGTGCCAAACATTTGTGATCTTCGTAAAGACATTTTAGAAGATTCTCATCATTCGAAATTTATCATTCACCCCGGTAGTAGTAAAATGTACGCGAAAATGAAGCGACTTTATTATTGGGATGGAATGAAATCTAATATTGCTAACTTTATTAAGCGTTGCATGACTTGCCAACTCATAAAGGCCGAGCATCAAAGGCCCGGTGGGTTATTGCAACCTTTAGACATTCCCGTTTGGAAGTGGGATCAAGTCTCTATGGACTTTATTGACGGTCTTCCCCGTTCTTGTTCGAATCATGATAGCCTATGGGTGATAGTAGATAGACTTACAAAATACGCCAATTTTCTTCCCGTTCAGTTCAATCAGACCGAACCTCCTTTGGCTAAACTCTATGTCAAAGAAATTGTTAAATTACATGGAGTTCCAACTTCTATTGTTAGTGATCGTGATCCATTATTTACAAGTGGATTTTGGAAAGGTCTTCAAAAAGCTTTGGGAACAAAGCTTAATTTTAGCACCGCTTATCATCCTCAGTCCGATGGACAAACCGAGCGTGTGAATCAAATTCTTGAAGATCTTCTTCGTGCATGTGTTCTTCATTTTGGTGGAAGTTGGGAAGATCATATTTCCCTTGTTGAGTTTTATTACAATAATAGCTTCCAATCTAGTATTGGTATGGCTCCTTTCGAGGCACTCTACGGAAGGCCATGCCGATCTCCTTCGTATTGGCTTGAAGCCTGTGAGAAGCCGGTTTTAGGTCCAGATTTTATTTGTGATGCCACAGAAAAAATTGACCTTATTCGTCATAGGATGAAAGAAGCTCAAAGTAGACAGAAATCCTATGTTGATAATCGAAGAAGGAATTTAGAATTTTCTGTGAGAGATTTTGTGTTCATTCGTGTTTCACCTATGAAGGGTGTTGTGCGTTTCAGTCGATCGGGAAAATTAGCACCTCGATATATTGGTCCATTTCCCATCACCGAACACATTGGTTCCGTGGCTTATCGCCTTTTATTACCGACTCAATTTTTTGCTGTTCATGACGTATTCCACGTCTCTCAACTACGGAAATGCCTTAGAGATTCCGATTCTATTCTTGAGCCCGGTGTTATTGAAGAAATTGAAGTTTCACCTAATTTGACTTATGAGCAACATCCTATTCGTATCATTGCTATGAAGGTTAAACGCCTTCGAAATAAAGATGTTCCTCTTGTGAAAGTTCAATGGTCCTCAAATCCTAAGGATTTCTCTTGAGAATCCAGAGAATTCATCGAGCGAACACATCCGAACTTACTCTCTCGTGCTCCTTAAGGTGAACTTCTAATTTCAAAGTTTCTTCTTTTGTGTTGTTATGCCTTAGTAAGGTTGTTACTTTTTATTTTCTTCTTAAGTATTACGAGGATGCAATTTCTTTAAGGAGGGGAGTCTGTAACAACCCGCATATTTTTACGATAATATATTTAAATGATTTTTTTAAAATATAGCATCGTTGGTTGAATTTAAAAGTCCAAAATGCGACTTTTTGTAAACGGTCGAATCCGAAGTCGAGACCACTTCCATTTAGTCCAAAATGGCGTTTGCGACCTTTTTGAGTATAAACATCGATATGTTTGGAGTTGAGTAGAATTTTACTATTTTTCTATTGGGGTTTCAGCCCACTAACCCAACAAAATACCCTAACACTCCACCTCCTCTTCATTCATTCATTCTATTTTCCTAACACTCTCAAGCTAAAGGGAAATGGGGGAAAGAAGAGGAAATTAAATTCCTAAACCCTAGATTACTAGGAAATTCAAGATTCAAGCTCCAAAATCAAAAAGAAGCCTAGATTGAGGATTGTTGAAGTTAAGTGGAGGAGAGATTGACCTAGCCTTGTTTTAAAGCTTCTCATTCGTTGTTTTTAGGTTTAAAGGTGAGTTCTTGAACTCACATCTATGTCTATAGCTTTCATTGTTGTTAGGTATGAATTCCTAACTTCTATTTCATGTTCACTTGCTTTTGAATTGAACTGGTTTGGTGAATTTTCCAATTTTTGGTATTTTGAAGTCAAAATCTATGAAAATCCAACTATGGATGTTTGGACATGTTGTTTGGAGTGTATTGAAGAGCATATAGGGTTGGGTTGTCGTTTGGCATAAATCCCAAGCCATCGTCGCTCATTCGATTACTTCAAAGTTGATTTGGCCATCAATGGCCTAGGCAAAAATGTGCCTTGAGCTTCAGCTCAGATGTCTAGTAAAATGCTCAGACGTCAGATGCTACGGAATAAAAATTCCAGTTTTACAGCTCAGACGTCTAGGCAACTGGAAGAAAATTTTCAGACCTTTAGCTTAGATGTTTGACCCTAATAATTTAAGCCAATTTGCCTATTTTGAGTAGATTTCCATTTTAATCGATTTGTGTTGATCCGATTAGTTGTTGTTTTTTATTATCGACTTTGATGACTTCTTTTCTAGATTTTTGGTATTTCCATTTGATGGATTTGATATCGATTTTCATGGTTTTGATTCACGTCGTCGAATGTGAATTTTTGGCTATAGATTGTTTTTTTTACAATCGTTTCGATGATTGGTCACTTTAAAATACAAAGGTTTCTATACTAGTAGTAAATACTCAAACTCTTTCACGAAAATGATTTCAACATTTACTTTTAATACAAAGCTCATTTCTGAAACCGTTTTCCAATCTATTAGTATATACAAACCTTTACCTCATTCGTATGAGAAATCCAATTAAATGAATTAGCAAAACAAGTAGTATGAAACGCTTGCGTTTACTTTGTAGGTTAATTCTTAGACTTGTTCGATTGAAACCTTGTGACAATTTTCGAGTGGAAATCTACAATTTGTTCGTAAATATTTAAGTTGAGCCAGTGGTTATGGGAAATGAAGATAAACTCATCTATTTACTAGCTTGGTGTGTTTTACACTTTTATTGATCTATGATGATCATTTTGTGGTTTAGACCAGCGATATGCGATGTCTCTTTGTCCGCGTGGGGGACAGTATCCCGTTTTGTGGAGTTTTGTCTCAATTTTTATGGGCTAGCGACCCATGGCTTTTTATGGAGTTCGGTTCATCGGGCGTACCATTTTACTACGTCGTTGTTCCGGCTTATTTGAGTTTCAGGTTCCTCGGGCGTACCGTTGTACTACGTCATTGCACCGGCTCTATGGGTTAGCGACTCATGGGATAGCGTCCCGTTTGTGATACATGTGTTTTTGAGTTTTCATGCTCCCGTTTGTGAAAGGCCTCCCCCTTTGTGTTTCCTGGATTTCTAATTGTTGATTTCTGGAATTTGTGTTTTACCAATTTTTGCGATTGACATTGATATGTTTTGTCAATATTTGGGGTTTGGTGAATAAGCTAAAGAATGTGATATTCTTTTTGGATATTTAACGAGATTTGAGATATTGTATGATTTTTATTGTTATCGAATGTATACCTGTCACAGTATGGCATTATTGTTATCATACATTTTTGTGGTATCTCTTATCCTTTCTCATCTCATATGATATTTATAGCTAGAATGATCCGTTTATTATTTTTCTTCTTAAATAATACTCGGGTCAGACTGAGGTGTTACAGGTGCTTCCACTTGACTTCTTAGCAGGGGCTAGCTTCTGACTTTTGGCTAACTACTTTAGCTTAGTAGTTTTTGCTTTTATACATTTGAGTTAGAGAGTCCTTGATGTATGCATATTCTTTTGCTTAGCACTTGTACCTATTCTTTTGTGATGTAGTGGATCTTGTATGACCACTATTTTGATGTACACTTTTATGTGTTATATTCATATATGTTTCCGCCTTTGTGATATGAATATCTGTGATTGATTTGTGTTATGCTTATTTCTATATTTGTTTCCGAAGCTCACATAGCCACTGTGTAGTAGCTTTGAGTTTGTATTTGATATGTCGGATTTCCTCTTGAAATGAAATGCAAGTCATATTATCTAACATGTCGGTACTCGCACAAAGCAATTACACAGATGGCCACTCCTCAACATCCTTATTCTTCGTGCTAGTCGATGGCATTACCCCGTAGTGTCCATGGCTAGTGTGAGTATAGAGGTGGGGCGCCACATGAATGGATCGAAATAGCAGGTCGTTACACTAATCTAACTTTCGCAAAGGGAATAAGAAGCCGACTGCCTTTTTGGATGTTGATAGGGAATAGGGTCAAACTGATGGAATGTCTTTACTTGATTTACCATGATCAATCCATCCTTTATGGATGGCGACCGTGGAGGTCCAGTCCATCACCTTTAAAAGAGATTCTTGGATAAACATGTATCTAACCCTCATTCAGGGGAGTGCTGGAACTTACCTAGTGTTTCTACTATTCCCTGAACTATTGATTCTCTTCCTCTTGATAAGATTAAGTTTAACATGGACAAATTTGTTACTAAGTACTATAATGAGTCTATTCTTTACGAAACTCAATGGCACTATTATATATTTTTTATTTTTCCCTTTAAGTTGATCTTGTAATGTTATATTTACATGGAATTTATATTTTAATTTTTGCATCATTAATGTGTAAGCCTCTGAATTAGCCTATGTTTCTTCTTTATCTCTTGTTTTAAAGGATACTTTAACTAAATTGGTTAGACCAAAAAGGACTTTTAAAGAAAATTCGTCCTTGATTAGTGAGTCTCGTTTATCTAAATATGACTTCTTTCGTGATCTTCATCCTATATGTACCTATTCCCAAACTTGGACTTCAATTTCTTGGGAAGTCAAAGAGATCAATTTGTCAATGGAATTCAGACCAATTATGCTAAGTTATTATGTGGTGAACTTAACCCTCCTTCCAAAGAATGGGACTATCGAGGGTTTCCACCAGTTAACGCTCCTTCAGCATTGAAGCTCTTTTATGTACTACATTTTTCATTTCACCTTCCTCCTTTCACAGAATTCAAGATGTCCTTTCTTATTTTAAGGATTAGCAATGTTATAATATGCATTTATTTTTATGATTATCATTTATATATGAATGTAATGGTTCTGGTTGTCTCCCCATTATTAATTAAATTTTTATTATTACTTATCTTTCTTGAATATTAGTTATTGTTTGCTTTCTTATTTAGGACGAAAACTATCCTTACCACTTGACGATCCCAGCCATAGCCAATGCCTTGGAAACATTAAATCCAAATTAGTGACTGCTCTTAAGCATTATTCCACTCGTTCTATTTTTGGTTCATCGATTACTGAGAATGCCAAAGCCAATAAATGGTATGAGAAATACGTTGAAGTGAAGTCTACTTTAAAGGCTTCTTAAGAGATGGTCGAGGAGCTTGGAAAGAAATTTTCTTCCAAGGATAAGGAGATTTTGGACTTAACTAGGAAATTTAATTCACGTTATGATCCTCAACATTTAGAACATGGCATGAAAATTTATCAACTTAATCAGTGTATCCTTGATTTACAGGTAGACCTTATAAAATCTAAGAATGAGTGTCGATCTTATAAGCTTATATTAACTGAAGGTGAAAAGGGGCTACCTACTGCTACTCTTGCTAAATCTTTCGACAAGGTCCCTTTACTGAATTCCTCTCCATCTCGAGGTCATTTGATGCATGGTAGTAGTGTGATTGATCTGGCTCTTTATTATCGGAAAAAAATAGTGACCTTGCTAGATGGAGAAAATCTTTCAAGTTTGAGTGCAATCAGAAAATAAAAGAGTATTGGGGAAAAAAAGTTTATTGAGGTGCTTTCTGACCTTAGACTTGAGGTTGAGAGCTTAGAGCGTAAAAGGGATGAACTTTCTTCAAGGACGAATGACAAACATGGCTTATCTCACTAGATTTTTCAACTATGAGGTGCTAACAAGACTTATGAGAAGGCGTTGAAAGCTTAGATTGATTCTATTAACTTGCTCAAAGTTATTCGTTACAAGGAAAAGAAGTTGAAGAAATACCTTCACGTAGCGATTCAACACATTATCGATCCTTCTACCGCATTAGAAACTTTAATGAATGAGGTAAAGGAGCTTAAAGATCAATTAGTGCTAATGCAATTGTACTATGCTAGGGCTTCCCAACTTGATTCACTAGATTATTTAATTGAACTTATAATTACTTTTGACCTAAAAACTGACTTCTCATTTTTTGGCTCGGAAAGAGATTGCCGGTTGATGTAACATCTTATAAAAATTAATAAGAAATTAATTAGTTGATAATAAGGCCAAAAATGGAAATTTTACAGATGTTGGAATTTGGTCACTAAAGTTACACTATTGCGTTCGTGATGATTTTCTGATCAACTTTCGTATATAAAATTTTGTAATCGGTGCTCAGACGGAAAAGCTATTAACATTTTAAGTTTATAGATTTAAAATAATTCAAAGTGAATTTAAATTTAAAATTTTAACTAGTGTTAACGTTTGAAATTTTAAATGCTAATAAATATTTTGATGTTCATGAGAATCTTAGGGTTTAAGGAAATGTTAAAATTAACATTAACGTTAATATTTAAATAGAAAAGAAATTAAATAAAAATAGCAGCAATTAAATTCGTTCCAAATATAAGGGATCGGTCGACCGCCTCCCTCGGGTCGGTCGACCGCCAGCGATCGACCACTTAGGGAGGAGGGGTCGACTAGTGAACATGTGGCGGCTAAGGTTTTGTTAAGTACAAACGGTTGGGATTTTATTATTTTATACGAACTTAAATCCTATGGTCTGGACGCCTCTAACCACTATAAATATGAGGCTAGCCCCCTTCAATTTTATTCTTAAAAATATTTGGAATGCTAGCGAAGCTCTATCAGTCTTCTTTTTTGATTAGATTCAAGAGTTTAATTCCATGGAAAAAAGGTAATAGATTTATATAGATATACGTTTCTTTATTTTTATTCTTCCCCAATATCTGAATTTTGAATCTAATTTATATACAATTGAATTATTGTACATTTCAAAGAAGGGAAATTTGAAGGAGTAGTTAGGAAAGGCGTGAATCGAATCTAAAGGGAAGTTGGATACCATCTATGAGTAGAAATCATATTTGTTTTCTCATTTTTCATATTTGTATAGTATAAGTATAGATTTGTTTTATGCCTTGGGGAATTTTGTTTTCGACAACCCTAAAACTAAAACCCCAACATTCCAAAAAAATTAAATGCCATTTCTTATGTTTCTTGGAATTTCATGCATATCATGTTTAAAATTTTTTTAGAAATATATAAAAAGAGGAAAAATGGCGATCTTCTATCCAAACTTCTTTCCCTCCTCAAGAACCTTCAATCCTATCCCTTTTTCCCTCGTTTCTCATTCTTCCTCTATTCCATCTCCAATTTCAGATCACAATCTCGCTCTTTTGCTCAAGGGTTTAAAGAAGGATTGAATCCCAAAATTGTTAACCTTAATCTCCAAAATAGGATCGGTTATAAAAAGAAACCAAATTCTTATTTATGTGCGGGGATAATTCACACTATGTTAGAGATTGTCAAGAGCCTATTCGTTAATTCAAGTGTGGTTTCTTCGATCACAAGAATCAACGCTTGAGGAATCTAAAGGACTCGGGTGCTATATATAGAAAACATTTGAATTTTTCGGAACATGGTTTCCAATTTATTTTGAAATGAATGAAACTCAAGCATATCTTGCTTGATCATCTCTGGATTCAAAGAAATGAGGGTATCGAACTTTTGGAGGATATTTTTGTTAGTACCTTAGGCATTAGTTTTGATGACAACAACCATATGACATTATATAAAATATAGATACTGATATTTTTATCAAGTTATATATAGCATATAGTGCAGGATATTAGACTCGTATTGATTAACAAGATTGTACAATATCAAGAGCAGATTCAAGAGGCTATTATAGAGATTCAAAAGTTAGAGACTGCCGACTCATGAGTATTAAAGATTCAAGATATCTAGATAAGTTATAGGTCACAGATTATTTTGTTAAAACCTTGATAGCACTTCTTTGGTTTCTCCTCTCATTTTTCTTAAAGGTTCTATAATCTGTTTTCCGTTTTAAATATTCTAAATTTCAAAAGTGATTTTGAAAGAATTCCTAATTTCAAAATGGCTTTCAAATGATCTCTTGCTTTTTAATCTTATAATTATATATTAAGTAATTAAGTTTTTAAGTAATTTATATCTTAGTGTACATTTAAATCTATCATACTTTATTATAGTTTTAGTTTTATGCTTTCTTAAAATTTATAAGTATATTATAACATTTATTATGACTTTGTTTTTAAATTTATATTCACTTATACTTCATATATATTATTTTCAAAATAAATTCATATTTAAATCCTTTATATATTTAAAATATTTCAAAATAATTTTAAAGTTTTTCTTAAGTTTTATTATGATTAAAATATGTATAAACTATTTTAAATGATTTTACAATATATCAAAATATTTTACAAAACTTAATATATTCAAAATAAATTTTAAAAAGAGTTTTTCAAATTTTCTAACAGTATGTCGACATACTCTAACCCCATATGTCAACATACTCTAACCCATATGTCAACATATGGACCTTAGATTTCAAAATTTGAAATTTTAAATGGAACTGACTTTTAGTCATATCTCTTTGCGAATGGATATGACTGTTGTTTCCCTATAAATATGGGTTATACCAATGAAATTTGGTTAACTACATTCTTATATTTCTCTCCTTTTTTTACTCTCTTGTTTTCTAAAATAAATTATACTCAAACTCTTCTTAAATTCAATCAGAATCAAATACACTCCATTGATTTGATTCTTTATTAATTCCTCTCTAATCTTTATCATCTCTCTCACTCAAATCACGATCAAGGTGCTATTCAAAAGGTTATAGGATCATTTGTACTCAAGATCAAGTAACCAACTCTGTAAAATCTATCAAATCATACTCTTATACTTTGTGGTGTGCTTGGTGTCCCTGAAATCCAAGTGGGTGTGCTTGTGTTCTATCTGAATCAAGTGGGTTTGCTTGGTGTCCTGAAAATCCAAGTGAGTGTGCAGGTGTCCTGTCTAAATCCAGTGAGTGTACCTAGAGCTTAGAAAGTCTAAAGGGTGTGTCTCGTAGCCTTGAAATTGAGAATTTATCAACTTTGATATTTGAAAAGAAATCTGTATAAGAAATTTACGGGACTGGATGTAGGGTAACTCCGAACCAGTACAAAAATTCTTGGTATGATCTCTCCAACTCTTTACTTTTTACTTTTGCTGCATTTATATTTGTCTGTGTTTGCATCTACGATTGTTAGTTCTGCATTTTTTAATTATAATCTTAAAAGAATGTAAAAAGATTCATAAAACTCAATAAACACTATTCACTCTCCTCTAGTGTTAAATTAGCCTTAAGATCCATCTTCCACAAACTAACATTTGGAATCAGAGCTTTGGTTTTCAAAACTCCATAATTTTATTTTTGAAAATTCTTGATAGCAAAAATTATTGATAATATTTTAATGCTATTTTTGAAAAGCAATTTTGCAAAATCAACATGACGTTGTTTCATAAATTTGCATCTATTCATTATGAAAAGCCACTTGATCTTTTGAAAAGGTATAAATTGCAGTAATATATGTGGTACATGGCTTTTGATGAACAATCACTTAATAACCAAACTTTACAAATCAAAAGGGAGTGAATGCTCAAAGCACATGGTTGGAAATCCACAAATCTTGAAAGATATTGTTTACAAAGATGGTGGATCAGTCAATTTCGAAGACAACTCTAAAGGGTACGTGATCGGCCTCGATAATGTCGGTAATCCTAAAACTCCTATTATTTCTAATGTTTTTTTAGTTAGGAATTTAAAACATAATCGGTTAAGTATTATTCAATTGTGTGATAAGGGCCTTAAAATTAAATTTAAAAAAGATAAGTGTCACATTGAAGATAATGAGTTAAACATCATCTTTGAAGGCATTAGAAAAAGAAATATCTATATAAGTGTCAAATGATAATTTATGTCTTTTGGCCGAATCAAGTGATCCTTGGATTTAGCATAAAAGAAATTTCAAACTCCTATCTAAAATTGCCAAAAACGATCTAGTTTGGCGACTTCCTAAAATAAATTTTGATGTTAACAATCTTTATGATGCATGTCAATTAGGAAAACTTGGAAAAAGTTCCTTTAAATCAAAAGATATAATTTCTACATCTCAACCCCTTGAACTTCTTCATTTAGTTCTCTTTGGTCCTTCGCAAGTACAATCTATAAATCATAATAGATATGCATTTGTAAGCGTATATGATTTTTTTAGGTTTATGTGGACAATTTTCCTAAAACTTAAAAGTGATGGTTTTGAAATGTTTAAAATCTTTGTTAAAAGAATTCAAAATCAAATGTTTGTTAAAATCAAAACAATTTGAAGTGGTCACGGTGGAGAATTCGAAAATGAAAATTTTGAAATTTTTTGTAATAGGAAAGGTATTACCCATAACTTTTCATTTCCAAGAACACCTCAACAAAAATGCATAGTCGAACGTAAAAATAGAATGATTCAAGAGTGTGCTAGAACTATGTTAAATGATAGTTACTTACTTAAAAACTTTTGGGATGAAGTAATTGCTACAACATATTATATATTAAATAGAATTTTAGTAAGACCTTTGACTAAAAAGTCATCACACGAATTATTTTATAATAAAAAGCCTAAAGTTCCATACTTTAGAGTTTTCGGACGTAAATGTTTTATATTAAATACGAAAGATAATTTAGATAAATTTGATGCTAAATCAAATAAAAGTATTTTCATTGGATATTCAAACAAAACTAAAGCTCATAGAGTTTTTAATACTAGAACTAATACTATTGAAGAGACATTACATGTTTCATTGATGAAAATTTTAAAATTAATAATACCAGTGTCGACAAAGAAGAAAATGTTGACAAAACAAATGAAATTACTAATAATGAAATCATTAATGATAAAAATAATTATAATTCTGAAAATTTACATCCAAATAAGAAAATAAAATACTTAAAAGATTGTTATCCTGCCTTTTGGTCAAGGCCGGGATATCCACAAATTGGCTAGAAAGGATGGATATCAGGAATGGAGATCAATTGGAAACAAGACTACGATCGATGTCGTCAAAATTTGATCGGGCTTCAATCAAGACAGGATCGATTGGGAATGATGCACAAGGCTAGGAGAGGCTACGTTTCAAATTTCAAGTCAATCGGAGTTCGTATGCTCAAGATATGATCGATGTAATTCAAGCAATCAACTGAAAGGTCTTGTTCGTATCCATCAAACCTCAACTGTTCGTATCCATCAACTGAAAGGTCTTGTTCATATCCATCAAGCCTCAACTGTTCGTATCCATCAACTGAATGGTCATGTTTGTATCCATCAAGCATCAACTGTTCGTATCCATCAACTGAAAGGTCTTGTTCGTATCCATCAAGCCTCAACTGTTCGTATCCATCGACTGAAAGGTCTTGTTCGTATCCATCAAGCCTCAACTGTTCGTATCCATCGACTGAAAGGTCTTGTTCGTATCCATCATGTGGTCGCCACTTCGTATCCATTACGATCGATACAAACAGTGCAATGGTGATCGATACGAATAAGGCAGAGGTGATCGATGCGAAGGAGACAGCCTTTGAAAAACACGAACTTGCATCGATCATATCTCATAATCTACAAGTCCAAATGCCACCAAATTTTCATAGGAGCTTGCATACAACCTAAAGAATGTTCATGATCGATCTCGACTCGATCGGGCAAGACCTTGATTGATACAAAATTCATTCAAATCGATCACGGATCGAGTCAAAATCGCATGGGATCGATTACGTGGGCCCGTGCATGTGCCAAAAGAGGTCTCCCGAGATTTGAGCGAGATATTTGCAGCCTACGCCTATAAATAGCATCCCAAAGTCTACATAAAAGTGACTTTTGATTTTTCTACATCCAAACTCTGCAGGAACCATCATTGTACTCGAAATTTGTTGTTGTAATCAGTTGTAACTCGTTGTAGTCAGCAAGCAAACATCAATAAAATCATCAACTTCAAAGTGGATGTAGGCCGGATTGTCGAACCACTATAAACTCTGTGTTCTTTACTGCTTTCCTTTTAATTTTCTGAGTGTTCTTCATTTTTAATTCTCTACATACTTGTTATCTGTAATCTGTGACTGTGAACTGGTGCTTTCTTCGACAATTGGGTGTTTGTGACCAATTTTGGCGCAAACATCTTGGTGCTTTCACTGAGAACGCTAGCGCTCAGGAATTCTACAACCAGGACTTCGGATCTGAAAGCTTAAAGACTTGGATCTGGAAAGCTATGGCAAGACAATCAATAAGAAGACAAAGAGATGGAATGAGTCTGCATGAAGGGAGCCAGGAGGCTTCCTATGGAGCAAATCACACCTCAATCTTCATCACCCGGGATGAGATGGAGATGATGATGGAAGCTATGCAGGAAGGAATGCTGAAAAGACAAGAGGAGATGATGCAGAACCTACTCCAACTAGCTGGACAAGCCAGAATGCAAAATCAAGGGAACGCTGCTGCAGGAGATGCTGGAGATAGAGATCAGAAGCGCGGAACAACCAAAGTTCAGAATGGAGCAGGACCGTCAGGAGCAGCACCGGAACTTGGGGGCACACATCCGGAGGACATTGATCCAACCTCAAGCAGGATACCAAGTGGAGCTGTTCAACATGGATTTGGTAGAGGAATGGATGCCCGTCCAGGAGACCAGATTCCAGGATTCCCTCGTGAATTCGGGGGGGCAAGTCGGAAGCAACAGACAAGGGCTACAGCTTGACGACAGTGACAGATTGGTGGAGATGGTCAGACGAGCCATGAGAGGTGGACTAGTGAATAGAGATCTGGAAGATGTGAATAGGAGTCCCTTTGCTCCTACGATCAGGCAAGCCAAGAATCCACCAGAATTCAAGTTACCAACACTGGAGATGTATGACGGGAGAACTGATCCCATTGTTTACTTGACAAGGTACATGAGGCATATGGAAGTACTGGGAGCATCAGTGGAGGTCATGGCGCGATGCTTCCCTTTGTATCTGACGGATATAGCGGCATTATGGTTCAGACAGCTGGAGAGTGGCTCTATTGGCACATGGACGGAGTTGATTGAAAGGTTTATAAGACAGTTTCGGGTCCACATAGCCAGACCCAAGAACGTGATGACTTTAACATCAATGAAACAATGGAAAGGAGAATCACTTAGAAATTTCTTGACCAGTTCAATGCGGTAGTGGCTTCGATGGATCGACCTGATCCGTCGATGGTTTTGATGGCAGCGGTTTCAGGAATTGCAGACAATTTAGATTTCAAGATATCATTGGAACGGGACCCATCGAGGGATCTTGGGGAGTTCTATCATGAGGCGGAGAGATTTCTAAGGCAGAAAGATGCGCAGGCTGAGAGAGAAGGGAGAGAGGTTGAAGCTTATGCGGTAAGGGATGGAGGTCCACCCAGAGAAAATCCAAACAAAGATGACAAAGGCAAAAGGAAAATGAATGATAACGGTGGCACTACAAAAAGGCCACGGAGGGAGTAAAAGTTTTTTTCTTACATGGATCTGACTGAAACTCTGGAAAGGATTTATTTGGACACTCGAGGGTGCCTCCAGTATCGAAGGCCAACAAGAAGGGAACCTTCTGATTACGAACGGGCATCGGGAAGGCATTGCCTATTCCATGAGCTGGATGGGCACAACACGAACGACTGTAGGAATCTGAGGGATATCGTTGAGGAGCATGTAAGGAATGGTCATCTACAGTAGTAGGTAAGGAATCGAGCTGTGGTAGTGGAACAGGAACGACCACCGCCCACCTCGAACGAGGATGGCACTGGACCTAGGCAACGTCAACTTGTTATCAACTAAATAGATTTATGGCTTGGAATAAGTAATAGAACTCGAAGTAATGCGACTAAATCACTTACACATGTACAGGATCGAGGACGGTCCCTAGGCATGCTCTGAGACGATGACAAACCGTGTTGCTCGAGTTTGTGAAATCCTGTTTTTCTTTTTCGTTTTCCTGAAAACTTTTGTTTTTTCCTTGTATGTATAGACATTTATTTGGTTTTCCCTAGCTGTAAAAACTCTTATTTTGAATGGTTGGATTTGGATCAATGTAATGAATAATACAGGTCTCGCGATTACGGTCCCGACCGGAGAGGCGGGGCAGTAATCGCGAATTATGAGTCCCTTCGTCGGAGAGCGATGGCATGGACTCAAACACAATATAAAAGTCCTAGGCCGGAGAGCCGAGGCCGGAGAATATAAAAGTCCTTGGCCGGAGAGCCGAGGCCGGTGAATATAAAAGTCCTTGGCCGGAGAGCCGAGGCCGGAGAATATAAAAGTCCTTGGCCGGAGAGCCGAGGCCGGAGAATATAAAATTCCTTGGCCGGAGAGCCGAGGCCGGTGAATATAAAAGTCCTTGGCCGGAGAGCCGAGGCCGGAGAATATAAAAGTCCTAGGCCGGAGAGCCGAGACCGGAGAATATAAAAGTCCTTGGCTGGAGTGCCGAGGCCGGAAAATATAAAAGTCCTTGGCCGGAGAATATAAAATTCCTTGGCCGGAGAGCCGAGGCCGGAGAATATAAAATTCCTTGGCCGGAGAGCCAAGGCCAGTGAATATAAAAGTCCTTGGCTGGAGAGCCGAGGCCGGAGAATATAAAAGTCCTTGGTCGGAGAGCCGAGGCTGGAGAATATAAAATCCTTGGCCAGAGAGCCGAGGCAGGAGAATATAAAAGTCCTTGGCCGGAGGGCCAAGGCCGGAAAGCATAGAAGCCCTCGACCGGAGAGTCGGGATCATAGCAGAACAACGCGACCCGACGAGGTCTATGGTTTTGAAGTCAAACCCGGAGAGATCATGGATTCGGAATTCGACTTTGGATAAATGGACCCGGAGGGGTCTTGGATTTGGCAAAGGACTCGGAGCAGTCCCGAATTTGGATATCAACTCAGAATTGTTATGGATTTGGCTATTGGATATTGGATATAGATGGATTACAGCTCGGTTGATGAATTTGGATAGCTATGGAATTGGCTAAGGATTTGGTTACTGAATTAGGAATCGGACATCGACTCGGAGCAGTCGCGAATTTGGATCAGGTTATGGCTGCGGCACTCGGATAGGATGGCTTGGTGATGGATTAGACTAAGAATCGGATGATATGGCTATGGATGAAATATCGCTTCGGATGCCGGATTTGGAGCATTTCAAAACACACCTTCTTACCACAAGGCATGTTTTGGGGGCAAATGTCATCCCGCCTTTTGGTCAAGACCGGGATATCCACAAATTGGCTGAAAAGGATGGATATCTCGAATGGAGATCAATTGGAAACAAGGCTACGATCAATGTCGTCTAAATTTGACCGGGCTTCAATCAAGACAAAATAAATTGGGAATGATGCACAAGGCTAGGAGAGGCTATGTTTCAAATTTCAGGTCAATCAAAGTTCGTATGCTCAAGATATGATCGATGCAATTCAAGCAATCAACTGAAAGGTCTTGTTCGTATCCATCAAGTCTCAACTGTTCGTATCCATCAACTGAAAGGTCTTGTTCGTATCCATCAAGCCTCAACTGTTCGTATCCATCAACTAAAAGGTCATGTTCATATCCATCAAGCATCAACTGTTCGTATCCATTAACTGAAAAGTCTTGTTCGTATCCATCAAGCCTCAACTGTTCGTATCCATCGATTGAAAGGTCTTTTTCGTATCCATCAAGCCTCAACTGTTTGTATCCATCAAGCCTCAACTATTCGTATCCATCAATTGAAAGGTCTTGTTCGTATCCATCAAGCCTCAACTGTTCGTATCCATCGACTGAAAGGTCTTGTTCGTATCCATCAAGCATCAACTGTTCGTGTCCATCAACTGAAAGGTCTTGTTCGTATCCATCAAGTGGTCGCCACTTCGTATCCATCATGATCGATACGAGCAGTGCAATGGTGATCGATACGAACAAGGCAGAGGTGATCGATGCGAAGGAGACAGCCTTTGAAAAATACGAACTTGCATCGATCATATCTCACAATCTACAAGTCCAAATGCCACCAAATTTTCACATGAGCTTGCGTACAACCTAAAGAATGTTCATGATCGATCTCGACTCGATCGGGCAAGATCTTGATTGATATGAAATTCATTCGTATCAATCACGGATCGAGTCAAAATCTCATGGGATCGATCGCGTGGGCCCGTGCACGTGCCAGAAGAGGTCTCCCGAGATCTGAGCGAGATATTTGCAGCCTACGCCTATAAATAGCATCCCAAAGTCTACAGAAAAGGGACTTTCGATTCGTTTACGTCCAGACTCTGCAGGAACCATCATTGCACTCGAAATTTGTTGTTGTAATCAGTTGTAACTCGTTGTAGTCAGCAAGCAAACATCAATAAAATCATCAACTTCAAAGTGGATGTAGGCCGGATTGCCGAACCATTATAAACTCTGTGTTCTTTACTGCTTTCCTTTTAATTTTCTGAGTGTTCTTCATTTTTAATTCTCTACATACTTGTTATCTGTAATCTATGACTGTGAACTGGTGCTTTCGTCGACAATTGGGTGTTTATGACCAATTTTGGTGCAAACAAAGATCATCCTATAGAAAATATTCTAGGGAATATAGAATCTATTTTTAAAACAAGGAATCAATTAAACAAAATGAGCAATCGCTTTTATTTCAACTATTGGACCTAAAAATCCAAAGGTAGTATCAATAGATGATTCATGGATTCTTGCTATGCAAGAGGAATTGAGTCAATTGATTAGAAATGATGTTTGGGAATTAGTCCTAAGACCTGAGGATAAATCTATAATAGAAACTAAATGGGTATATAGAAATAAAATGAATGAACAAGGAGAAGTTTTAAGGAATAAAACACGTTTAGTTGCTCGTTATTGTTAAGAAGAAGGTACAGATTTTGATGAAACCTTTGCACCCGTTACCAAATTAGAAGCAATAAGAATCTTACTCACTTTTGCAAATCATAATAAATTTAAATTATTTCAAATGGATGTTAAAAGTGCTTTTTAAATGGTTTTATTAAAGAAGATGTTTATGTAGAACAACTCTCATTTTTTGAAGATGAAAAACTACCTAATCATGTGTATAAATTAAAGAAGGCTTTATATGGTCTAAAATAAGCTCCTGGAGCATGGTATGATAGACTTAATCCTACTTATTATAGTCTAATTTTTAAATGGGTAAAGTAGATAATACTCTATTTACTAAAAGAAATAACAATGATATTCAATTACTACAAATATACGTAGATGATATTATTTTTGGTTCAACCAACGAACAATTAAATAAAAAAAATTCATATATAATGAATAAGGAATTTGAAATAAGTCATATGGAAGAACTAAATTACTTTTTCAGATTACAAATAAAACAATTAAGTATAGGTATTTTCATAAGTCAAGAAAAATACACTAAAGATTTAGTTAAGAAATTTGGTATGTCAAATACCAGTGGTAAGCCAACTCCCATGGTAACAAATGAAAAATTAAGTAAGGTAGAAAATTCAAAAGATATAGATAAAAAATTGTATAGCGGTATGATTGGATCACTGCTCTATATAAATGCTAGTAGACTTGATATAATGCATAGCGCATGTCTCTGTGCAAGATATTAATCTTAACCTAAGGAAATAGATCTAAAATTTGTAAAATGAAAATTAAGATATGTGAATAACACGTTAGACTATGGACTCTTTTATCCAAAAGAAGATTCCTTTGATTTAATTTTATATAGTGATACTGATTATGCTGGTTGCAAATCAGACCGAAAAAGTACAAGTGGAACCTGTCACTTTTTAGGATACTCTCTAGTTTCTCATTCAGGAAAAAGCAAAATTCTGTATCTTTTTCCACAACAGAAGTAGAATATATTTCAGCAGCATTAGCATGTTCTCATGTTATTTATATACAAACATTAAAAGATTTTGGTTTAAATTTTACTAAATCACCAATATACTACAATAATACTAGTGCAATTAATTTATCTAAAAATCAAACTCATCATGCAAGAAATAAACATATAGATATACGGCATCACTTTCTAAGAGATAATGTAAATAAAGGAATAATATCACACGAATTTATAAATGCTGAAAATCATGTAGCTGATATACTAACAAAACCATTAAATCAAACATCGTTTATAAAGCTAAGGAGAGAGTTAGGACCTTCTCAGAAATATAAATATAATAACATATAAATTTAAAAAAAATCAAAAGAAAAACAAACCAACAAATTTATACTAGATACGTCGACATATCCATGATATGTATATCGAAATATGCACTTATTTTCTGATTTCAAATTTCCCTCCTTAATTCGAAACTTAAAACTGCTATAAATATCCTTCTATTTCGAAATCAAACCCATTCTACAGTCTTCTTCTTTCTGAAAAACTTAAATAAAATACATGGATCTTAACCATTCCAAACGTCCAAGGCATGAATCTACATCATTTTCCTTCGACTCTCCCACTTCGGACCCTCTCCAAAACTCTACTTTAGCCAAAGTGACAAGAATTGAGAGTGATATGAAGCATACTCTAAATATTCTTTTTGAAATGGAAGCAATTCAAATGAGAATAAAAAATGAATAAGAGAAACAAGGCAGAATTCTTAGAAATATATAGAAGCATCTATTGGATAACCCCACAAATCCAATAGTCATTGAGGATGATGCTGCAAATTTAACCATTGATGATCCTTTAAATGGCAGTGAAGAAGAAGAGGAGGAAGAGAAGAAAGAAGAAGAGGAAGTCGATAACGATGAAGTCCGGTGTGTCAGTGAAGTATGCTTCGATCGGGATGGAAATTTGGTCCAGCAAAAATGAAATTTCTATTTTCACTATCCCTTATGTCCCATCTACAAGTCTCCCATTATCAAGAAGAAATCTTAGGACTTAGGATTAACACGTTTTAGTATAATTTGTTAGGATTCGAATTTGGTTTGGTTTTAATTTTGTGTGAATTTTTGTTTGACGTGCATGATTTGATTTGGATTTATTTTTGCTTTGAATTGGTGTGTATAGATCTACAGTAGGATTTGAATTGATTGTCTTTTGATTTGGTGTGACTTTAGTTCGAATGTATGTAAAGGATTTGTGTGATTAATAAAAATGATTTGTGTTATCACTTATTATTTTTATATATCATTCTTATCGCTTATATATATATATCATATAAACTATTAGTTATGGAGAGTTATTAGTTAGAATTTTATTAATGACAAATGGGGAGAAATATATATATATAATCTAGACATAAATTAAGGGGGAGTTTTAGGCATAAATTAAGGGGGAGTTTTGTAACTCAGGGGGAGTTATAACATATTTTATATACATGGTTGTCATCATAAAAAAGGGAGATTGTTAGTACTTCGCATTGGTTTTGATGACAACAAACATATGAAATTATATAAAATAAAGATACTAATGTTTTTATCAAGTTATATATAGTACATAGTGCAGGATATTAGACGGGTGTTGATTAAGAAGACTATACAGTATCAAGAGCAGATTCAAGAGGCTGATGTAGAGATTCAACGGTTAGAGATTGAAGACTCATGAGTATTGAAAATTTAAGATATCTAGAAAAGTTATAGAGTCGTAGATTATTTTTTTTAAACCCTGATAGCACTTCTTTGATCTCTCTTCTAATTTTTCTTAAAGGTTTTATAATCCATTTTCTATTTTTAAATATTTTGAATTTCAAAAATGATTTTAAAAGAATTCCTATTTTCAAAATGGCTTTCAAATAATCTCTTGCTTTTTGATCTTATAATTATATATTAAGTAATTAAGTTTTTAAGTATTTTATATCTTAATATAAATTTAAATCTATCATACTTTGTTATAATTTTAGTTTTAAATTTCAAATAGAAGTGTCTTTTCGTCGTATCTCTTCGCAAATGGATATGACTGTTGTTTCTCTATAAATAGGGGTTAAAGTAGCGACATTTGGTTAACTACTATCACATTTCTCTCCTATTTTTACTCTTTTGTTTTCTAAAAGAAATGATACTCAAACTCTTCCCAAATTCAATCAGAATCAAATCCAAACTCCATTGATTTGATTCTCTATTGATTACTCTCTAATCTCTATCATCTTTCTCACTCAAATAACAATCAATGTGTTATTCAAGAGGTTATAGGATCATTTGTACTCAAGATTAAGAAAATGAGTTTGTAAAATCCAACAAATCATACTCTTATACTTTGTGGTGTGCTTGGTGTTCCTAAAATCCAAATGGGTATGTTGATGTCATGTTTGAATCAAGTGGGTATGCTTGGTGTTTTGGAAATCCAAGTGGGTGTGATGGTGTCCCGTCCAAATCTAGTGAGTGTACGCAGAGCTCGGAAAATCTAGTGGTTGTGTCTTATACCCTTGAAATCGAGATTGTACTGACTTTGATATTTGAAAAGAAATATGTATAATAAATTGTACGGGACTGGACATGGGGTAACTCTGAACCAGTATAAAAAAAATTGGTGTGATCTTTTCAATTCTTTACCTTTTACTTTTACTATATTTATATCTGTGTGTGTTTGCATCTGTGATTGTTGATTCTGCATTATTTAATTATAATCTTAAAAGAATTCAAAAGGATTCATAAAACTCAGTAAATATTATTCACCCCCCTCTAATGTCAAATTAGCCATAAGATCCATCTTCCGCAAACTAAAAATTTTTAGGCATTCTGATGTTGTTAATTCTGTCAATTTTGGCATAAATTATAAATAAGAATTTGGTGTTCCAGGAGATAACTCCGATATGGGTAATCCCTTCGATATAAAGACTTCATGGAGTTGTTTAAATGATGTGTTTTTGGATAGTTTTCTTGTTGTTAAGTCTGAAGTCCTAGAAATGAATTCTTGTGATCACTTATATATTGAATCATTACTGTTTGATCCCATGGTAATGAATCATATGATAAATAATCAATATCACGAAGCTGTTTCAAGCGGAGTGCAAGAGTTTGAACAAGATAGCGGTTGTCATGATAGTATCAGTGGTAGTTTAAGGATGTGTTTGGCTGTCTCTTGTGAGGATGTTTGCAATATGCTTGATGATAGTACCGGTGATGTTGATATGATGCATGGTGTTGATATAGTGCAAAATTCAATGGAAGCTCATAGTGTTTCAGATTTGGATCTTACATTCAGTTCTTGCTTGTTCAGCAAACCTTTAGAAGTTTTAATTACTGTTGTTGGTGATAATGATATTGCTTTAGGAGATTCAATGTCCAACTATTTTGATGATTTATTTGAATCAGATGCATTAAGTTTAATGCAGAGTTAGACTGCTCATCCAGGGATAATGAAATGGTTATCAAACTGGCTAATGATTCAATTTATTTGACTGCTTCTAGTGTAGATGTTGATAGTGTGCATGACATTGGGGTGATTAAACACAGCTACGATCTTTCTAGTATGATAGATGTGGTTGAGCTTTGTGATTCCACAAATGTGCACAAGGATATAGTTAACATGCATAATGACACATTAGATGTTTTTATGGGTGATAGTGTTGATAGACAAATTGGTTTGGTGGAGGAATTGGAAGTTGTGGCTGACATTGGTTGGACTGTTTTGAGTGGTAGCGTTGTTGGTGTCTCGGCTTCTTTGTCTGATGATGTGGACTCGGGTTCTCAAGCCAAGTTACAACATGTTATTATTGTTTTTCTTAGTGAATATAATTCTTATACTGTTTTGATTCATGGGATTTTTGTAATGACCCGTATTTTTACGGATCGAATGTTTGTAACCGGTGTTATTAGGTCGTTAGTGTTGTTGATTCGTTCAGAGTTAGACCGTTCAGAGTTTGAGACGACTAGAGCTTAAGTCGTGTAGAAGTTAGGTCGTCTAGAAGTTAAGCCGTGTTGTAGCTTAGGTCGTCTGGGAGTTGGGTCGTGTGGTAGCTTAGGTCGTGGGGTAGGTTAGGTCGGGTAAACGACTTAAGAGATTGGAGCAACCTACAGGATTTGACCGACATAAGGAGTAGACGACTTAAGGATTGAAGCGACCTAAGGAAAGGCAGACTTAAGTCAGTGACCGGTCTAAGGAAGTGAGCGACTTAAGAGAGTTGGCAACTTAAGGGTTAGTGGCATAGGTGTAGCGACTTAGGAAACTGGGCGAGTTAACGACCTAAGAAAGTTAGGTCGTGGACGAGTTAAGGATAGGTCGTTGAGACCCTGTGTAAAGAGTTAAGTTGTTGAGTCGCTATGCCGTGTTAGTTAGGTCGTAGACGACCTATGTTGGTATGCTGCGTATAGTTAGGTCGTTAGACGACCTAAAGGTGTTAAGTCGTGTGTGTTAGGTCGCGTGTGTGTTAGGTCGTGATTTCTGTTAAGTCGTTGGGACTTGGCTTAGTGTTAGGTCGTTAGGCCGTGTCCAGTTAGGTCGTGACTTATGATAAGTCGTTAGGTCGCGCACTTACGATTGTCGCTAAGTCGCGCATGGTTGAGTCATAGGATCTGCTAAGTCGTAGGTCGGAAGGGATAAGTCGTGGACGACTTAAGGGGGCGGACGACTTAAGGAATTTCCAGCCTATAAATACACGGTTCTACCTTACTTTTTGGATCCGGATTTTGAAGCGACGAAGTGCTGCCATTTTGAGAGCTCGAGAACTACACTTCTTCACTTCTTATCTCTTCTTTAATTTTGTACTTCCTTCCATCCAAATCGAAGATCCAAGAGCTTAGATTGAAGATCTACAACCATCGAAGAGAGATTTCATCGTTTGAAGCGGAATTTTGGCGGATCAAGCTAGATCCTTCGCTGTCCAGATCTGAAGTGTGTTGCTTTTAAGGTGTTTAGGTGATTTGGTGAGTGGTGATTATCTCTCACACGGACCCAAAGGAGTATATTGGATCGATGGCTTGATTATGTGTTAAAGATAGTGATTTCATGCATTTTCGTAAACCTAAGTATAGATCTATTGTTCATAATGATATGACATCCATTTTACAACATGTTAACCTATGCAAGTTCATTCATCAAGTTGTAGAGATATTGCTCATGATTCATGATCGTTAGATTCGAACTCTTTATTTACAAGATTGCCATTATTTTTATAATTGTTTGTTTGATCATGTTTGAATGCTTGATTACTTGGATTAATGATTGACTTGATTGATTGTTATAAATTAGTTGATTGATGGTTTGATTTAGACAAGATGGTCGAAGATGATTCAAAAGCTAAGGGAAAGGCTCTTGAATTGGGAAAAGCTGCTCGTGGCATATGTGGCGGTTGATGAAGCTCATATGGATAGATTTGATGATGATGTTGAGATGAGGCTTTGCTATGATGAGATGGAGCGAGGCATGATGTGAGATAGCCTTGGTTTAATCCAGACGGGACCATTCCAAGCATGTTGGTAACTCGGTGAAATGGTTCGAGTGTGAGGATAATGGTTGGCTTGAGAGGAGCTTGAGCCAGTATGAGAATAGTCGTCGAGGAGGATGACTAGAAGGCTGAGATTTCATCGTTTTTGAAGGTTCTAGCAGGCTCAAAGCAAGAGTACACTGGGCAGATTCGATAGTCCCAAAAGACTACATTTGGTGGTCGAGTACTCTGGGCAGATTCGATAGTCCTAGGCACGGGCTGCGACGACGTGCGGAGTTCTGTCTAGAACCGGGGTTACCATTAACCCTTGACGGGCGGCTGAAAGAATGTGCTAGTCATTCAATTAATGGTGGTATCGAAGCAATGATAACAGTGATAGCCAGAGTCATGGATGTTTGGTTGTATCGTCATTCGGTCTCAAGAGCAATATTTTCTGGGTGCTTATCTGATCTTGGTTTAGGCCTTGGGGGTTTGTACTTGGAAAACATTGACCTTGACTCGAGTGATAATTGCTTTACTTTAAATGTTTGCTTTACTATGTTTACTTCTGCTTAGTGTGTCTGGGGGCTATCACTGTAGAAAGAGGTGGAGTGGGAGGGTTGGATTCCTATTCCTTTTACCTTTATGCTCTTTTGGTATGTTGTTAGTTAATTTACCGCTCACTAAGACTGTTGTCTGACTCAAGGTTTTATGTTCAATTCTTATTACCTTGGGCTGTTCATCCATTTTGGGGATGGGCAGACTAGGTAGCAGGTGACAGGTGTTGTTCTTAGTTTCCAACGATGCTGATGACGAAGACGAGCTGGAGGCTTGCATATTATTTTCTTATTATATGTACTGGATGTTCCGCTGCTTGTATATTCTCTGAGTGATATGTAGTGAGGCTTGATGTATTGACTATTCAGATTTTTTTTGTATCAACTACTATGAGGCTTAATTGATGCGATTATGTTCTGTGTAGCATCACTATGTATATGTTTCTCTATTGTATTTTATCCATGCGCTGTGAGTAATACGATAGATTCTGCTATTTTAACTTACCTCTGACGGTCATCCATGGCTGCCTGGCACACTTTACAATGCACTATTTCCTTGTTCAGTGCAGGAGTCATGGGCGGTCGTCACATTTGGTATCAGAGCTTTGGTTAATCGATTTTACCCAACGCTCGCTGAGGTAACAACGTATGAGAGACGTAATTGTATTTTGGTGGATGATTACTATATATAATATAGTAGCTTAGAAGGATTTGAGTTCTTTATGCAGTTGTTTCTCAAGGTGTGCTGATCATTTCTTTTATAGATCTTAAGAATGAGTCGAAGAGGGAGACCAGCTGCTAGGGAAGGCCGTGCTACTGAGGGGGCTGCTGATTATGCTGCTATGTTCGAGGCTATGATGACTTCGATCATGAGGAGGATACCAGCTCCGGGGCCAGCAGTTGATGTTGGAATTCAAGTTCAAGCTCCAAAACTAGTGGATTTTGCTAAGCTGTGTAAAGATTATACTGCTCTTGGAGGAAAGGTTTTCTTGGGAACAGAGTCAACCATTGAAGTCCAGAGATGGATAGATGCTTGTAGAAGAATCTTTGGTGACTTGGGAATCGAGGATGCAACCAAAAGGAAGCTCGCATCAAGACAGCTTCAAGGAAGAGCTTCTGACTGGTGGAACTCTATCACCATTGATACTCCGGAGGAAGAAATTACTTGGGAGTAATTCCAAGCCAGATTTGAAGCTAAGTTCATTTCTACAGCTCAGAAATTTGTTCTGTTTAAGAAGTTTGTAGAGCTCAAGCAAGATGGAAGACCAGTTCTTGAGTATGTTTCTGAGTTTGAAGCTTTGTCCAAGTATGCCCGGTCGTACATTGGATCTCCTTATCACAAGAACGAGAAGTTTGTGACAAGCTTGGACAGTTATCTTGGGAGGCAGTTGGTGGATCATTTGGACGATCCATTTGAGAAGCTTGTAGAGAAGGCTCTCAAACACGAGAATCTGTTTCCTAAAGAAGGATCTGTTGTTGCTGTGACCAAGGAGGAATCTAAACCATAGCAGGGTGGAAACAAGAAGAGGAAGTAGCAGCAGCAAAAGGGTAAGGATGGCCAGAAGAAGCCGAAGGGCGAAGTGACCTGCTACAATTGTCAGCAGAAGGGCCATTTCTCCAGAGATTGCAAGAATCCAAAGGTGCCGGTGAAGTGCCACAACTGTGACAAGCCGGGGCATATTAAGAAGAATTGTCCAGAACCGCGGAAGGACAAGCAGATTGTGCAAGCTTATGCTTTGGGGGCTGTTCCATCATCTTCAAAAGCTCCTACCGCTGAAGAGAAAGGAAAGAGTGTGGTGGTTCAAGGTACTCTTTCCATATGTGGTGTTCCAGTTAGAGTATTATTCGATACTGGGGCGTCGCATTCTTTTGTTTGTAATGAACTTGTATGCCGGTTGGGTTTAAAACCGGATATCGTTGATAGACCATTGGTTGTGACTAATCCAGTTGGGGGTTCGTCCTGCCTGTGTATGTTATGCCGTGGTCTGATTGTATCGAGTCATGATTGCTCTTTTGTTTATGATTGTTTTGTTCTGAACTTTGCGGGGTTCGGAATTATTTTGGGAATGGACTGGCTTAGGAAGTATGCGACAAAGGTTGATTGTGAAAGGTTGGAGGTGACAGTAGAGAATGTGGAAGGGCGAAAGGTTGTAATACGATGTAAGCATGAGGAAGGCGTCTTCATGAGCTTCATGTATTCGCAGGTTGTTCCACGGGATGAACTGTCATCGGTGCCAATCGCTAATGGATTTGAGGATGTCTTTGATGAGGTCAAAGGGTTACCGCCGCATAGAGAGATCGAGTTTCGTATCGATTTAGTTGAAGGAGCCAGACCTGTTGTGATGCCTCTTAGGCGGATGGCGCCTAGGGAACAGCAAGAGTTGAGGGTGCAAGTTGATGATCTTTTGCAGAAAGGATTCATTCGGCGTAGTGTGTCCGAATAGGGTGCACCAGTTGTGTTCACAACCAAAGCGGATGGATCGTTGAGGTTATGTGTGGATTATCGTGAGCTGAATAAAGTGACTAAGAAGAACAAGTATCCATTGCCGAGAATAGATGACTTGTTTGATTAGCTTCACGAAGCTAAGGTGTTTTCTCAGATGGATTTGGCAACGGGATTTCACCAGTTAAGAGTGGCTAAGGATAGTGTGCCGAAGACTGCTTTCAGGACACCATCCGGTTTCTTTGAGTGGCTGGTAATGCCGTTTGGATTGACCAATGCACCAGCATATTTTGTGGATCTTATGAATAGAGTGTTCAGAGATCAGTTGAACAAGTTCGTACTAGTGTTCGTGGATGATATTTTGATTTATTCCAGAAATGAAGAAGAACACAAGACGCACTTGCGTATTGTTTTGGAAATCCTACGGAAACATCAGCTGAAGGCTAAGTTTTCGAAGTGTCACTTCTGGAAGAGTGAAGTGAGGTTCTTAGGCCATATTATCTCTGGAAGCGGAATAGCGGTTGATCCCGCCAAGATAGCAGCAATCCAGGATTGGGGTAGACCTAAGAATGCATCTGATGTGAGAAGTTTTCTTGGATTAGCAGGATACTATCGTCGATTTATCAAAGACTTTTCCAAGGTGGCTGCACCATTAACAGGATTGACGAAAAAGAATCAAGTATTCAGATGGGATGCTAAGTGTGAGCAAGCTTTCGAAATCCTGAAAGAGCGACTGACAAGTGCTCCTGTTTTGACTATTCCAAGTGGAAATGATGAGATGGTGGTTTACACCGATGCATGTGGTACTGGACTTGGAGCAGTGCTGATGTAGAAGAATAGAGTTGTTGCGTATGCAAGTCGACAACTGAAGCCGCATGAAAGGAATTATCCGACTCATGATTTGGAGTTGGCGGCGATTGTATTTGCTCTGAAGATGTGGAGACATTACCTATTGGGAGTTCGATTCGAGTTGTTTACAGATCATAAGTCGTTGAAGTATCTTTTCTCCCAAAAGGATTTGAATCTTCGGCAGCAACGATGGCTAGAGTTTTTGGCATCATATGATTTTAGTATAGCCTATACTCCGGGAAAGGGTAACGCAGTGGCAGATGCGTTAAGTCAAAGACATGCAGGATTGGGAGTCATGTTTTCAGAATGGAAGAGTCTCGAGTATTTAGCTGGATTTGACTTCAGGCCCAGATGTGAATTGGAACCTGAGATGTTGGCAAACATATCGATAAGACCGACTCTTGTGGAAAGGATTGGCGAGAGCCAAAAGCGAGACGATAAGCTTGTCAAGATTATTCGTGATTTGGAATCTGGATTGGACCCAGAAAAGGATAAAGGATTCGAGGTCGATCGAGGGGGTTGGCTTCGGAAGCAAGGACGACTAGTTGTTCCCGATATAGATGAATTGAGAAATGAAGTTCTGAAGGAAAGTCATCACTCGAAGCTGACAATTCATCCAGGTGGAAATAAGATGTATCGGGATATGAAGAGAACCTATTACTGGGAAGGTATGAAGAAGGATGTTGGAAATTTTATTTCCAAGTGCATGAACTACCAGTTGGTAAAAGCTGAGCAAAAGAAGCCTAGTGGATTGCTACAGCCATTAGAAGTTCCTACATGGAAGTGGGAGCAGATATCGATGGATTTTATTGATGGGTTACCTAGAACCAGAGCGGGAAATGAAGGGATTAGGATCATCGTAGATCGTTTGACTAAGAGTGCAAGGTTCATTCCTGTTCGATCGACCAGGACTGCATCAAAGTTGGCTGAGCTGTATGTTAAGTGGATAGTTCGATTCCATGGTATTCCGAAGAGTATAGTGAGCGATCGAGACCCATTGTTCACTAGTGGATTTTGGAAGAGCTTCTAGGAAGTTTTGGGAACCGAGTTGTGTTTGAGTACAGCTTATCACCCCCAAACAGATGGTCAGACCGAGAGAGTCAATCGAGTTTTGGAAGATCTCCTTAGAGCTTGTGTTTTAGATTTCGGAGGATCATGGGAAGATCACCTTCATTTGGTAGAATTTTCGTATAATAACAGTTACCAGTCAAGCATTGGTATGGCACCGTATGAAGCATTGTATGGAAGACCGTGTAACTCTCCGACATGTTGGTTAGAAACGGGAGAAAAGCTGATACTTGGGCCAAAAATGATTCGACAGACTTCGGATTATATAAAGATCATTCGGCAACGAATGAAGGCAGCCCAAGACCGACAGAAAAGTTATGCCGATAAGCGTCGTAAGGATTTGGAATTCGACGTAGGTGATATGGTTTTTGTGAAGATTTCTCCACTGAAGAATGTTATTCGATTCGGGAAGAAAGGAAAATTGACTCCGAGATTTGTTGGACCATTCCCGATCATCAAGCGAATTGGAAAGCTCGCCTATAAATTAGAGTTACCAGAAAAGATGTCGGGTGTGCACAATGTTTTTCACATATCGTATCTACGGAAGTATGTGCACGATTCGAATACAGTGGTTTCCGCTGATAGCTGTGAAGATTTTGAGTTTGATCCAGTCGATAAGAGACCTCGTAAGCTGCTTCGTGTTGTGGGAACTGACACGAAACAGCTTAGGAGGAAGATAGTTAGGTTGCTCATGATACAATGGAGTGATGATGTTAACGACTGTACATGGGAAGTGGAAGAGAGGATGAAGGCAGCTCATCCTCAACTCTTCGAGGTATGGCCATAAGGTGTCGTGTCATCTCACGACATTGTAACTTGTTCTAGTTTTAGAATTCTGCATGCTAGGCTAGTAATTGGACGCATGGTTTGTTGATTGCTATGGATGGTAGGCATGCAGAATAGTTTTTGATTGATCTTATTTGTTTGGAATTTCGGGGGCGAAATTCCAAAGGGGGAGAGAATGTAACGACCCGTATTTTTACGGATCGAATGTTTGTAACCGGTGTTATTAGGTCGTTAGTGTTGTTGATTCGTTCAGAGTTAGACCGTTCAGAGTTTGAGACGACCAGAGCTTAAGTCGTGTAGAAGTTAGGTCGTCTAGAAGTTAAGCCGTGTTGTAGCTTAGGTCGTCTAGGAGTTGGGTCGTGTGGTAGCTTAGGTCGTGGGGTAGGTTAGGTCGGGTAAACGACTTAAGAGATTGGAGCAACCTACAGGATTTGACCGACTTAAGGAGTAGACGACTTAAGGATTGAAGCGACCTAAGGAAAGGCAGACTTAAGTCAGTGACCGGTCTAAGGAAGTGAGCGACTTAAGAGAGTTGGCGACTTAAGGATTAGCGGCATAGGAGTAGCGACTTAGGAAACTGGGCGAGTTAACGACCTAAGAAAGTTAGGTCGTGGACGAGTTAAGGATAGGTCGTTGAGACACTGTGTAAAGAGTTAAGTTGTTGAGTCGCTATGCCGTGTTAGTTAGGTCGTAGACGACCTATGTTGGTATGTTGCGTATAGTTAGGTCGTTAGACGACCTAAAGGTGTTAAGTCGTGTGTGTTAGGTCGCGTGTGTGTTAGGTTGTGATTTCTGTTAAGTCGTTGGGACTTGGCTTAGTGTTAGGTCGTTAAGCCGTGTCCAGTTAGGTCGTGACTTATGATAAGTCGTTAGGTCGCGCACTTACGATTATCGCTAAGTCGCGCATGGTTGAGTCATAGGATCTGCTAAGTCGTAGGTCGGAAGGGATAAGTCGTGGACGACTTAAGGGGGCGGACGACTTAAGGAATTTCCAGCCTATAAATACACGGTTCTACCTTACTTTTTGGATCCGGATTTTGAAGCGACGAAGTGCTGCCATTTTGAGAGCTCGAGAACTACACTTCTTCACTTCTTATCTCTTCTTTAATTTTGTACTTCCTTCCATCCAAATCGAAGATCCAAGAGCTTAGATTGAAGATCTACAACCATCGAAGAGAGATTTCATCGTTTGAAGCGGAATTTTGGCGGATCAAGCTAGATCCTTCGTTGTCCAGATCTGAAGTGTGTTGCTTTTAAGGTGTTTAGGTGATTTGGTGAGTGGTGATTATCTCTCACATGGAACCAAAGGAGTATATTGGATCGATGGCTTGATTATGTGTTAAAGATAGTGATTTCATGCATTTTCGCAAACCTAAGTATAGATCTATTGTTCATAATGATATGACATCCATTTTACAACATGTTAACCTATGCAAGTTCATTCATCAAGTTGTAGAGATATAGCTCATGATTCATGATTGTTAGATTCGGACTCTTTATTTACAAGATTGCCATTATTGTTATAATTGTTTGTTTGATCATGTTTGAATGCTTGATTACTTGGATTAATGATTGACTTGGTTGATTGTTATAAATTAGTTGATTGATGGTTTGATTTAGACAAGATGGTCGAAGATGATTCAAAAGCTAAGGGAAAGGCACTTGAATTGGGAAAAGCTGCTCGTGGCATATATGGCGGTTGATGAAGCTCATATGGATAGATTTGATGATGATGTTGAGATGAGGCTTTGCTATGATGAGATGGAGCGAGGCATGATGTGAGATAACCTTGGTTTAATCCAGACAGGATCATTCCAAGCATGTTGGTAACTCGGTGAAATGGTTCGAGTGTGAGGATAATGGTTGGCTTGAGAGGAGCTTGAGCCAGTATGAGAATAGTCGTTGAGGAGGATGACTAGAAGGCTGAGATTTCATCGTTGTTGAAGGTTCTAGCAGGCTCAAAGCAAGAGTACGCTGGGCAGATTCGATAGTCCCAAAAGACTACAGTTGGTGGTCGAGTACTCTGGGCAGATTCGATAGTCCTAGGCACGGGCTGCGACAACGTGCGGAGTTCTGTCTAGAACCGGGGTTACCATTAACCCTTGACGGACGGCTGAAAGAATGTGCTGGTCATTCAATTAACGGTGGTATCGAAGCAATGATAACAGTGAAAGCCAGAGTCATGGATGTTTGGTTGTATCGTCATTCGCTCTCAAGAGCAATATTTTCTGGGTGCTTATCTGATCTTGGTTTAGGCCTTGGGGGTTTGTACTTGGAAAACATTGACCTTGACTCGAGTGATAATTGCTTTACTTTAAATGTTTGCTTTACTATGTTTACTTCTGCTTAGTGTGTCTGGGGGCTATCACTGTAGAAAGAGGTGGAGTGGGAGGGTTGGATTCTTATTCCTTTTACCTTTATGCTCTTTTGGTATGTTGTTAGTTAATTTACCGCTCACTAAGACTGTTGTCTGACTCAAGGTTTTATGTTCAATTCTTATTACCTTGGGTTGTTCATCCATTTTGGGGATGGGCAGACTAGGTAGCAGGTGACAGGTGTTGTTCTTAGTTTCCAACGATGCTGATGACGAAGACGAGCTGGAGGCTTGCATATTATTTTCTTATTATATGTACTGGATGTTCCGCTGCTTGTATATTCTCTGAGTGATATGTAGTGAGGCTGGATGTATTGACTATTCAGATTTTTTTTTGTATCAACTACTATGAGGCTTAATTGATGTGATTCTGTTCTGTGTAGCTTCACTATGTATATGTTTCTCTATTGTATTTTATCCATGCGCTGTGAGTAATACGATAGATTCTGCTATTTTAACTTACCTCTGACGGTCATCCATGGCTGCCTGGCACACTTTACAGCACACTATTTCCTTGTTCAGTGCAGGAGTCATAGGCGGTCGTCACAATTTTTTTGAGTTTAATTCTTTGTTTCGCCTGGAATAAAGAGGCTTGATGGTTTGTGATGGTGGTGTAATATGGGTTAGAAGCATTTGCATATTATGGATTCTACTGTTGGTATGATGCTAGTGTGCATGAAGGGTTATGATATGTTTGTTTCAACTGATATACTGATGCACTCTTTTGAAAAGTTGGATATACATCAGTTGCGGAATGATAGTTTTGAGGAGATGGTTTTTGAATATATTGATTTGGCAGCAGCAATGGTTATTGAAAAGCATGCAACAATAAATTCTTTGTATTTGATGTCTCATGATAATGCATATTTTGGGGATAAGCCTGTTTATTATCATATTCAGGGTTATCAATTAATTTTATACTACCGCCTTGCATCTTTAGCAAGATCCACAGCTTCTCCTATCATGCTTGTGTTTCTTCTCCTACTTCCAAATATGGTAGAAGGAATAATAGGAGTAATTCAGCAGTTAATATTAAAAGATGTCCTCGACTAAAACTTAAAACTTCCAGGTCTTTTGCTTGAGAGTTGATGGAAATTGGGGGAGTTATTATGGTGCTTGATGTTTTGGAGACTGTATGCGGCTAGAGTAGAGGCGGTGTAGTTTTTGAGGCTTTGTCAGGTTTTGTTGTTGAGGATGAGGTTGTGAGAATTGTTATGGTATATTTCTCAATTCATGGAGATGTTTCGGGCTTATGAAGCTTATTAGAGTAGGTTGTTTAGAGAGAGTCATTAGTTTCATAGGTTTTTGGGAGGGGTTTTTTATTTTATTTTTCCTTTTATTTGTATGGAGGGGTTTTTGCTACCGTAAGGCTTATTGGCAGCTCCTTTATGAGTGTAGAATAAAATTATATGAATGCACTTCTCCTTGTGAGGATCACTCATTTTCCTCAAAAATGTTTATTGGAATCTCAATTATTTTATATTAAAATAGTAGGAGTTGTTTTTTGCAGTTTGAATATTTTATATTGTATTCCACTTCCGACTTTTCTCTTAGTTATGTTAAAGGGTTTTAATTAGCTTGGAAATGGTATGTAAAAGACAAATTATCATATTCGTAGTTTGCACTGCCTATCTCCATAATCTAACATGAATCCCTTTTTCATTGTATATGTAAAAGTTGAATAAAATATAAAGGGTTCTAATTGTAAATTTTATTCCTCGAAATATAGATGATGGTTCTACTCTATTAATATAAAATAAGTATGGTATTTGATTTTATTTTATTAATGCAAGTCTATTGTTTGGCTAAGAATATTAACTAATTTGTAAGTTATAGACTTGTATGAATTGAAAGTTTCGACATTTAAAACGATTAGTATTGGACAGAAAAATCTTCGCATGCTTAGGAATATTTAGTTAGCCTATTAAGTACCTATAAATATATTATTGTATAAATAAATTATTAATATATAAGTAATAACGTATTAATCGTATCATAAAATAAATAGGTTAGTAATTAGCATTAAACCCAATAGGTTGGAAGTAAGGATAATTATGGAAATTAATCCATAATTGAAGTGCAGAACAAGGAATTTTCCTTCTATGGCCTTAATGCATTTATATGGAAGTATGTTAGGAGAGTGGAATTATAACTAAGTTATATGGATGTGAGGTCAGTCAAAAGCACATAGAAGTCTTCTAGCCACCAATAATGTGATTTGAGATTAATGTGAGACATCACCTATAATAAGTACCGATAGTGGACGTGAGGTTAGTCCCAATTCTATAGGGTAAGTCCGCCTAGTTACTCTGGCTATCAGCGCCAAAGAATAGTCGGACTAATGTGAGACATCACAGTTTGGGTTACAGGTCATAATACGTAGGGCTTGCTGTTGGGTGGAGGTATTAAGTGACTATTGTAGGATCCACTTCCTACCCACTTATAAGTATTAAATGGTCAAGATTATCGTTTAGGTGCATAGTGGGAAATCTCAAGTGGGGTCCGCTTTGGGGTCAAGTGGCTATTTTAGGCTCTGCCTCTTCACACAATGAAGTATTAAGTGGCTTAATGAGATTTTGTATGATGTCAGATAGGAAGTACCAGAGAGGGGTCCATCTTGAGTTAGGTATTAAATGACAGGGATATGCCTAGGATATAGGTAATAAATGGTCGGAATCTGCCTAATTCCCTTTAAAGGGGTATTAAGTAGCTCATGTATATTGTCTCATATTGTTAGGACATAATTGACGGTAGTTGCATGGGACTGAAAAGGGCTTTTGGCTTTGTATAAAATTAAACGTTCAAGTCTATTGGGAGAAATATAGAAGGTCTCATTATCCAAGTGTCTGAAGGTACGTAGGATTGTCAATATGCTAGCCAAAATAATTATTCCTTTCGGTCAATAAGTAAATCACAAATTCATAGGTGAAGCAAAGTTCCACATGAAGATATTATGCAAATTATCATTGATCCAAATCCATAATTACAAAGTCTTGATTTCAATTTGACCTAATAGCCATGAAAATCCCAATTACAAGCATTTCTCTACCCACTCAAGAAAAATGAGAAATCAAGAAGAAGGGTTATTCAGAATTCGGCCATTTTCTAATTGGGGGTACATGCCTATTTATAAAAGATTTGGACCATGAGATTTATGGCATGTGACATTTGTTAAGAATGGACAGTGATGATTGGCTGACATGGCACATGTTCGAAGTGACATGTGGCATAACTCCTCCTTTGAGTCATGGTGACATGGCACTGCTAATCCAATCAGATTCTTCCACTTGGTTTGCTGGATGATAATTCCATGTGGATTAGTCAATATGTAATGGCATAGGATCATTAACATTGGATAGCTTACTTTACCAACATGTGATGGTTTAATAGAGTCAACTTTTGATAACTCATCAAACCATCGTATAATAGCTTAGTACCATCGACCATTGATAGCTTAACTGATCACCATACAATAGCCTTGGAATATCAATCCTCAGATACCTCCATATATCACCACGCAATAGCTTTAAGATATCACCCTTTAATAGCTTTATTCACTAATGTGCGATAGCTTTGTGATCACCAACCTTTGATGGCTTATCTAGTCAATCTATGATAGCTTTAAGTTCAACGTCCTTTGACAGCTTGCTTTTTCACCATGCGATAGCCTGGAATTATCAACCTTCAATGGCATAACTAGTTAGAATGCGATAGCCCACATTTCTCACCATCTGATGGCTCAAACGCTTCAATCTTCCAAATGTTCCTGGAGTCAATATGCGATGGCTCAAATATCTCCCTCTCTAATGGTTCCTTCGATGGCTTTTTGGTTTCGATAACCTTGAAATATCATCCCTCGATATCTTACTTAGTCAACTTGTGATGGCTTTGAGATTATTAACCTTTGATGGCTTATTTTGTACTTCCATCTTTCGATAGCTCACTTAATCAACTAGTAATGGCTTTGAGATCATCAACCTTTAATGGCTTATTTTATGCTTCCATTTCTTGATAGCTCACTTAGTCAACTTGTGATGGCTTTGAGATCATCAACCTTCGATGACTTATTTTATGCTTTCATCTCGATTGCTTCATTTCAACCTACGATGACTCATCTACAACCTACGATATTTAGTATACTTTGGGTATAACACATATGGAGTTTAAATGATACAACATCCCAAAATAATATGGCCAATATACAATATAGAGTCAAACATGTCCATATACAAAATACTGGATAGATAATCATATGAATATAAAACTATAGCTCTATAACATGCTCTAGCTAGTATTGTCCTAAGTCCCTAGTCTGTACATACTCAAGAAATATATAAAATGGGAAAAAATAGAGAGGGTCAGGCATAAAGTGTGGTGAAAAGTACATGTCACTACTAAACATGATATCTGATACACTAATGTGATATGAGTAATATGTTAAGTGGTACCTTTAAATATCACACATATGTAGGCCAAGTATACATAAAATGAACAAGCAAGAGCTCTAGAGTAACGACGTATTATACCCATCTCTTCTCTTCTTCTACATCCAATAAGTTTTCATAACTAATAATAGTGCTAATACAACCGTCAAACACCTTATACAAAGGCACATGTAAACCTTGCGCACAAATAACGAGTTAAAACTCCAAGATAACGCCGTACTGTACCCTTAACCGAAACATTGAGTAACAATGTATCATACCCTAATCCTAACCCTAAGGTAATGTCGTATCGTAATCAGTTATGTACTTGAAATTGATACTAACGAGTCCACGCCTTTAAATCAAACTACCATACATTGGGGCAAAAAGTGGGCACCACCACCTCATGGTGATTACCGGTGTAGATTATCATTCCCATCTCTCTCCAACCATCACACTCGATGAAAGTCATGGCTGATCCCCGACAGTCTCAATGGAAAACAATTACGGCTAAGCCATAGCTATATGCCTTGGTTGTAAGTAGCGCCATATTGTACCCAACCCCGATCTACATGTCTTCGATATCCTGATGACTGGATAGCGAAAATGTATCTAACGCTGAAACCGCGTAAAAGTGACACCAAGCACAACTGCCTAATCGTCCCTCGCATAGTTCATCCAAATATCGTGATACATGACCCACTTCCTGATCTCACTATTGGATTGTCTCCCATTCACCATACATCATCATAAGTGCCTAAAGTTTCCACCTCAAGCTATGCATGCTCCTTTGTCGAAGGACTCCAAGACATCGCTCCGTAGTCACACCGAACCTCATGAGTCTCACTCGGTTGATCAAAGTCCCGCCTGAATGTCGTGTAGCATAGAAAAATTCAAAGAATCCCTATACTGCAAATCCAGTCAACTTATCGACCCAAACCAGTCGACTGCCACCATTGCTAGTCGACTGGTTATGGATCCATTCGAATGAACTAGACAATTTTTGGCATATTTCGGCACTATTTAGAAAACTGGCATTTTCTATCCCATTCGGTCGATGGACCATCCCTTACAAGTCGGTTGAACGCTTGTAGGGATGATAGCCTGAACCTGGTTGGGGTGAAATCCACTAAGGGAATTCATTCCAACTCTTTACTTCACACGACCATCGCCCCAGTCTTCCTCACACCAATGTCATGCTTCATGGTATGGAGACCTTGCGACCACCCACTACACCCCGAGTTCGAGCTTGTATCATCAAAGATCCATTATGAGATGAAGCCACCAAAGGAAATTCGATGAATCATCCTGAAACTCCAACACTTTACAACCAAATTCCAACTATGAAGTATCAAACCAATCCCAACACAACCATAAAACAACACATCCATCATCCTCAAGCAATGCAAACACACAACATTAGCATCATATGATTTCATAAACCTAGACTAGTCCCAAGTGAACTGATCCTTAGGGGTAGAACCAGTAATGATATTCCCCTAGTTCATGGCTCTCCCTTGAAACTGTCTAGAGGCCAACTTTCTTTTCATGGCATCATATACTTCCATGTCAGATCCTTAGGGGTAGAACCAGTAATGATATTCCCCTAGTTCATGGCTCTTCCTTGAAACTGTCTAGAGGCCAACTTTCTTTTCATGGCATCATATACTTCCATGTCAGCAAATATATGATTGCATGTATCCAACCAATCCTGTACTTCGATGGTTAACTCCATTTCAAGAATGTTGTGCCTTCCAAGGTGGATTAATCCTTACGTAGCTTGGCAAAGTCAGCCCTCGGCGCCTGTACCTGAGCACCACCACCAACAACAATATTTAGAGCGGCTGTTTGGGCATTCTACAACATGTTTGTATTATCGTATTGAACGTAGCTTGCAAGTCATGGTTAGAAGCCCTCGAACCTGCTCCATCCCCGACTCCAGAAATGGAGATCTTCACAGTTTTTCTTATTTGCCGGCTCATTCTTGATCTATAACAAGAATGATCAGTCTCTCAAAAATAAAACTGTATCTCTGGTACTCATGTGTGCATGCGACTTATATACTATATAGTTACTACTATACAGTTTTGAAAACTAAATATATAACAAATACAGACTCTCTCATATATATATGTACTCTCAATCCAGTCTAGGCGGTAACTCCATCCCTATCTCTACTAGATCACAGTACCAATTCAGGTTAATTGTGTAACCTAGACTTTGATACCAAGTGACGACCACCTTACACCATCGGTACCAAATGTAAACTTACAGTGCGCTGTTGCGGTGTCTGGCTAATGTAGGACAATCATTAAGGGTTAAAGGAAAAGAAAACAACTCACAAAACTTGTCGTATATCTCATAGTGCATGAAATAAAATATACATCACAGATATAAAATAGGAGAGATAGTAATAATAAAGTGAACCAAATATCGGCGCATAGATCCATAGAGTTATACAATAGAGTAATAGAATTTATACAAAATGGAGATAAACTCAAATAACTATCCCATGGCAATAGTAATAAGCAGACACTATTAAGGCTCCATAGTGTTGCATAGTGGAATAAGCATAGAAATCTATATATAATAGGAGATAGCTCCATCCAGCTCGTCCTCTGCACAGCTACTACGTCGCACTTAGACCTGCTATCTAGTCTACCCATTTAAAAGTACCCAAAATAATAAGAACCAAAACATAAAACATCGGGTCGGACAACAGCCTAATGTGAGCGGTAAATTAATCTAAAAATACTATACAAGTTGATATAGTAAAGATCAAGGGTATACCAACCATACTTGATCTGTCTTTGTAACCAAAGAGTTAGCACATAACGAACAAAATATGCTACTCTACGAATATCATAAAGGTATACTGCAACTTTGTATGATGACGGGTGTCCAGGTATCCCTATCCCCAATACTTATCTCCAGTGACATCCCTAGAGTGATAGGCTACGGAAGAAAAAAATCGAAGCAACCATAGAATCCATCCAACAATCCTCACTATCACTCAATGTGCTCTAGATATATGATAACTCGTATGGCCTTTCTCATGCCAGGGACTAATGAAAATCCCGGTTTTCACTGTACCCGCCTCTAACCCGAAGCTGATACTAGACCCAAATCCATCGGTCCAGGGTATACGGATCCAAACAACAAATCCGGAGTAGCCGAACAAAGTACCCATAAGCATCCCCACAATACCCCCACTTTCAAGTACATCAAAAAACACTCTGAGTATCAACGATCCCTTGGCATGCATATTCGAGTCCTTTCCTTACTTCGTCTAGTTTCCCTGATCCCCAAGGAACCATTCCACATTCCTTCACTCCACGATAGAACCATTCAACATTCTATCCACGGGTCACCCTTCCTAGAACCCGCCCTTTTATAGATAATGTTCTCACGACTCCTTTAAATATTGAGCCACCGTCATTGGAACCTAACTCTATTCACCTATTGAGTTTCCATCACCGAAGTCCTCAAGCTATCATCATGCTACTACATCGCCATCAAACCCCAAGCGAACAAACAAACACCTTCAGCACGACCTGTAGAGCCTATGCTCCCCCTCCAGGAAGTCTCACCCTAATTGCACCGAAAAGTGCCTCTCGGTACCGATCAAATCTCTCGACACTAAGTGGTGGACTTAACCCAATTTCTTGTCTTATTTCCTTTTTGAAGTCCTTCCTTCCCAATGCTTCAACTTCCAAGCATTTGGACCCCAACTTATCCCCAGAAAGCTCTTGGTACATCCTCCTTTCCTCTTGGTACCGAGTCCAATACTTAACCAAAAATTTGGCTTCCAACTCCTACAACTCCCCTTCCTTTAGTAAGCCAAATATTCTAAGTCCAAGTACCCCAAGTGGTCGCCACCAAGAGGTTTCCGCCGACCACTCACAAGAGAAATCTACCAATCAGAAATGGCCGTGACTTAAATTGTATGCTCCTTACATGCTCCAGAGCCCCTCCTCTAAGTTTCATCCAGTTTCGACCAACAATGCATTTGATTTGCCAACTCAGCCACTTCATTACTAACTACCTAAAAGCACTAGAAAACCATATCAAAGTACAACATACAAACATGAATATCATACATATACATCCATTCATATATGCAATCCATAAGAACATGATAATCAAGCAAATCCTAATGTAAATCTAACTTTTACACTAGCATATGAGTATGAATAAAAGGGGCTGCAAAACCATTTAAAAACCACTTTAAAATCTTTAAATTTCAGCCATAAACATATGTTAAAATGTGATTAAAGTCAGAAATTAATTTAGGGTCAAAATCATGTTAAAAACACCAATTTTAACTATATAAACATGCATAGTATAGTTCGAGGTCAACAACGACTCACCAAATACCCAAAACACTGATTTCACCACTTAAATTTGATATGGACAACAAAGGAGAGGAATGCAAATTAGTCAAAATGATAATCTTTAGTTCTTCTATGCTAATTACCCATCTAATTATAATTTAGGCTAATATTAGTAAGGAAAATATAGGCTTTTTGATGAAATTAGGGCTAATGAAAGTTTAGAGATTTTCCAGAGAAGATAGAAATGACTTAGATCTATCTCAATAGCCTTCCCTTAGCACAGTTTTTGAGATGGGTTAGTGGACCTAAGTATGGGCTTAGTTAATTAACCACTAATGCAGATCAGCAGCAGCCAAAACTTAAAATAGCTATAACTTTCAAATAATAAGTTCATTTTTCTATTATGGCCACTCTACAAGATGGAAAACCATCAAGCAATGGAAGTGGTTTGAGACCCTAATTTGGTTTCTATCAAAAGTTATAGCCCATAAAATATTTGTAGGGTCAAAATAGTCACATAGAAATTTGGCAAAAATCAAAGATGTGGAAAATGTCCTTAAGAGTCACTTTCTAGAATTTTGGAGTCATACGACCTCACATGAATAAAATAAAAATATTTTAAGATCGTTCGATACGTAAAATACGAATAGTAGATCAATCAAATATCCTGATCCATGACTCTCTTCTCGATTGCACTTTTTGTTCCTTCCTCGATCACCATACATCGCCTTATGTGACCAAAGTCTCAACCTAGAGCTACGCTTTCTCCTTTATCAAAGGACTCCAAAGCATCGCTCCGTAGTCACACCAGACCCCACGAGCTATGCCCGAGTCATCAAAGTCCCTTTCGAATGTCATGCATTGAAGAAAAACCCAATGAATCCCCATGTTGCAAATCAAGTCAACTAGTCGACCCTAACCAGCTGACACTACCAATGTCAGTCGAGTGGTTATGGATCCAATCGACTAAACTAGACTATTTTTGGCCTATTTTGATGTTGTTTTGAAAATTGGCATTTTCTATTCCTTTTGAATCATTTGACTGACCATCCACTACCGGTCGATTGAATGCATGTAGAGATGATAGTCTAAACATGAATTGGGTGAAATCCCTTAAGGGAATTTGTCCCATTGCTTTACTTCACACGACCATTGCCCGGCCTACCTCGCCCCGATGTCGTGCTTCGTGGCATGTCGACCTTTCAGCCATCCCACTGCACCACATGTTCGTGCTCGTATCACCAATGTTCGAGCTAGTATCACTAATGATCCATCACAGGACAAACGCCACCAAAGGCAATTCGATGAATCGTCCTAGAACTCCAACACTTTATAACCAAATGTTGAATATAAAGTGTCTTACCAATCCCAAGAAAACCATAAAACAACATACCCATCATACTCAAGCAATGCTAACATACAACATTAGCATCATATGATTTCATTTAAGTTATCTTCATTTATTCAAGAGATAACTTAATTCATTAACCCAATCCAATCTTTCATTCAATCTAACTTACATACTTCAACTAACGATCAGTTACTCATCATTCAATTAAGAGACAAAGCACTTATGGCTAATCCCTAACCCAACAGAGTAATTAAGCATGCATACAAGTAGCACAGGAGATCATATAAAATAGGTAATCATTCGCACTCGCCCAAGCTAGAGAAAACCCTAATTTTGCTTGAAACCCACTTCTCCTAAAAAAATTCAGAAATTTCAAGAAGAATGCTTCAGTTCAAGAGTAATACGATTTATGGTTGGTGCAGAAGAAGACCAAATTTGAATTTAGAGTATTTTTGTGTGCTTTTTGTTGAAGGGATGAAGGAGTTACGACGAGAGGAAGGTGAGCTAGAGCTTGAGAGAATGGAGAAGATGAAGAAGGAGGCAAATGAAAGTAATGTGAAGAGTGAACTTCACTTTTCTGAAATTTGCTTCTTAAAGCCCCTCTCTTGCCTAATTACAAGTTTTCCCCTCTCCATAAAGTTCTGTATATTATCTGATTCCTTCGATCCTTATATGTTCTCCAAACGTAAACGACCTTCCAAACACAATGAAACTAGCATCGACTACTAATTCTATCGTCTTCAAAATTTTGACTTTTACATCCAAAATTACTCTAAACTAGATTAAAACTATTTTAATGCAATGCTTTTATATTTGAAAATTAGTGAAACTGTGATGTTCAAATTCTCTTTTACCCCTAAAATCCAAAATTAATAAACTAGCCAAAGTTATTGGGCTTTGGCTTAACTATAAATTTGTCCAGTCAAACTGAAAACTTAAATTATTATAACTCTCAAACGACTGCATCAAATCGCAGCGATTATGACAACTATACGAAATCGAGATATACTGATTATTTTATCTGAAACAAGAATCAACTTTTAATTCGGCTCATACCAAAAGTTATGGCCTCTACTGGGTTTCATTTTCCAAAATGTACATAGTGTTGGGTAAAATTCAAAATTTTCAAATTACAATTTTTTCCAAAATTTTAACTCAACTAATGGTTGTTTATGTAAATCATATTTTAACTATGCAACTTTGCGTAAACGTGGGGGGTAGTTGCAAATATACGCATACCAAAATGGATCTAGAATTTGGACAAATCAAATTACATTGTTACATTTTCCTCAAACTCACGTGTCTTTCTTATAATGCGCGGACAACTCATGTATCTTATATATAATGCGTGGACAATATTATATAGCGGTGTTGCTCGTGGAACAAATTGAATCAAAGGGGTTTGTTGACAAATAAAGAAGCTAACAAGCAGATGCATGATAGTAATAACGTAAATGCAGTCTAGTAAAGGATTCTTCCTCAATAAAGCAAGAAAGAGTAAGACTAAAACATAATTCAATATATACACTATTGTGGCTCTCCAACGGAGGTTACAAATCTAAATCGGTTACATTTTGGACGTCCTTGGTTACATTTATGTAATCATTTTGGACGGCTGTTGAACGGACGTCCAAGCCCCAGGCGTCTGACCCCAACAACTGTTTTGTGGCATTTAGGCAGTTACAATTTGAAGTGAAATGTAAAGTCCGTTTGGTATCATTTTGAGTTTTGTATCTTAACATGTACTACAAAATGTAAAAAGCGGTGAAGAAAATATAAAATTTTAGTGATTACGATGATAGACGGACGTCGAAGGAAATAAACCGTTTTTCGTGCTTTTGGTTTTTTGGAACATGGAAAACAAAATAATTTTGTTTTCCGTTTTTTAGAACATAACAAAAGCACGGAAAACAATCCGTTTTCACCGTTGTCCGTCCATCGTCGTAATGGCTAAGAGTTTTAAATTAGATCCCGTTTGGTTTCGTTTTGAGTTTTGTGTTTTGTGTTTTCAACATACACTACAAAATACAAGAAAATGTGGGAAATTTTTTACAATTCTTAGCCATCGCGACGATGGACGACGAGAAACGGGGGAGATGAATTGTTTTCCATCCTTTTGTTATGTCTGAAAACACGAAAAATTAAATAAACACGTTTTCTATTTTCTATGTTAGTTTCATTTTTCAAAATTGTGTGTTTTTCAACAATACATAATAAATGCGAATTTTTGTTTGGACGAAAACACAAAACTAAAAATAGCAAACCAAACGGGACCTTATTTTTTCAACTTTATCTTATTTTGCAATAAATATCGAAAACGAAAAACACAAAACTTAAAATGAAACCAAACAGACCCGTAATTTCTGCATTCAAAATTGTTGGAGATGCTCTAAAGCTGAAAATTTGTGAAATTCAAGTAGCACAAGGTGCATACAGAGCAAAAGCAGTGAGCAAGATAACTAGAAGGAAGAAGGCTAAGGGAAGACCCAAAAAACAACTATTGCGAATGACACAAGCCTTTTTTTTTTTCTTCCTTGGTCTACATTCGATAAATATTAAGCTACATGCATAAATCAGTAGAAAAAACAGAGAAGCAAGCTATAACTGCATAGTAGGATGATCAGCTAGTTGTACTTTGCAACTTATCATCCATCTGTCCATTATTAACGCAGCACTCAGAAAAGAAAGACTGAAAAGAGTCATTCCTTTATATTCTTTCTCTGTCATATTCATTGATGATGATGCATGCCTTGCTTTTCATTACATGGGATTCCTTATACTTTCATGTTTTGCACATCAACCTTTGCACTAGGACATTATATTAATTGTCATTTCTCCCGTTTGCTACTTCTCTTGGTACAATTTTACTTCTCTTGGGTCAATTTTATGGTTAGACCATTACCAAAAACAAACTTGTTCACTTAATATCTACCCGAACGAACGAGCTTTCCAACCAAATGAGGAAAGACCAACCAAGAAATCAGTTTCTAAAAAAATCACAAACAAATAAATGACAAAGACTTTGCTGTTTTATTCAATTTACAATTAAACGTCCGTTTGCAAATGCAAGTTAAAATGACAAGGTCTCTACCGTTTTAACTATTTTGCAATAAATCAGACTCATGTTCAATTCATCAGCCACGAAAATGAATAAAACCGATCACAGCTCAGTGAACATGCCATACTCAGTTGCATGGTGGCTAGTCCAGCTTACTTTTATCTATTGAATAAATCATTGATGGTGGTGTTCTTAGCCCCTTATTTTACATATGCTTAAAGTCTGCTGTGGTGCATTCCAGCTTTGGGCAGACCGAACGAACGAGCTTTCCAACTAGATGAGGAAAGGCAAATCAAGAAATCAGTTTCTAAAAAAACCACAAACAAATAAAATGACAAAGACTTTGCTGTTTTATTCAATTTACAATAAAACGTCCATTTGCAAAAGCGAGTTAAAATGGCAAAGGCTTTACCATTTTAACTATTTTGCAATAAATCGGTCTCATGTTCAGTTCATCAGCCACGAAAATGAATAAAACTGATCACAGCTCAGTGAACAAACCATACCCAGTTGCGTGGTGGCCAGTCCAGCTTACTATTTTTTTCTGAATAAATCATTGATGGTTGTGTTCTTAGTCCCTTATTTTACATATGTTTAAAGTCTGCTCTGGTGCATTCCAGCTTTGGGCTATGCAATAGTCTGAGACTGGTCATTTTGCATAGCATTTGAAACAAGGATACAAACATTGTATTGTCTTTTGTTGTGGCACTTTATTTGTATAGGGAACAAGTAAAGCCAACAACAATGGTATAGATGGCAGACTATGTTCAATAAATGATAGCACAGTAACATTATAGTAAGGCGCCAATAATACATATGTAGCTAGCATATCAAAAGAAGCATGTAAAGTTGATAAAAGAGAAAACAAACTGTTTAACAACCTCATACATCTTATACATTGAATTGCAAAAGAAAATACACACTAGCCAACCAGCGTCACTAATTTAACCCTTTCCGTAGCACTTAAGTACTATGCTAATAGTAATACTAAACTCAACAAAAACTCGTAGTGCAACGCAATCGACTCACATTACTTAGTACATGTTCAAATAAGAAGGCGAGGGCGAAGGAGAAGGAGAAAAAATATTGGTGAGGTTATGACTGATAATGTCTGGCAATGGTGATGGTGCACTAGCTGTAAAATTCGAAGGAGCATGCGGAGATTGTGGCTGTGGACATTGAAAGCATTTTGTGAATAGTCCGAAGGTGTCGATTTGGTGCACAAAGTTTGTCATGCTTGCCCATCCTCCGAATCCGAATCCTACAACTAAAACCCAGCCCACTATGAACGCGTTGATTGTGTATGCCCCGATCCATCTGCCTACGAATTTTGGAGGTGCTTCGACTGCATTCTGCATATAGATGCATGAAAAATTTGAAATTTTCATTTTTTTTTAAATAGTACATAGTATATATATAGTCTATGTAGAACGTGATATAAATATCATGATCTTTGTAGCTCATCCGGCTAAAATACTCAGATATCAAATAATAAATATATTTTCGATACATTTTTTTTCTTTTTTTTATATCAAATCTGCACTTAATCGCAAGATTATATATACAAAAACTATTTTTAAAATATTTGGAGTTTTGCTGAAACAAAAAATCAAATATGTTTTTATTAACAGATCTTGAGAAGAAACGACCGTGTATTTGAAATCAAAAATGGTGTTTTAAGAAACTTCCCTGGAAAAATTGATAATACTACGTATGTGTAACTTATGGTACAACAAGAATTTACCTCTCTAGCAGTGGCAGACTTGAAAGTAGCCATATAAGCCAAAGCGGGTATGATATAAACGGTAAAGCTAACGAGCAAGGACCCGACCGCTGAATTTATAGGTCCAAAAAAAGGAAAAATAATGGCCAAAAACCAAATTGGAATGACAACAGGCAATCTAGCAGCAGCTCTTTTGCATAAGCTCGGGCAGTCGTGGATGCCTATCATCTTCTCCCACACAAAATAAAGAGGAGTGCATGCAAATCCAAATGTTATGAACTGATGAATAAGCATAAGTACCACAGCTGCATCTCGAAATGCAGTTCTTGGTAGCAATGCAAAAGCATTAGAGTGGTTTAGAAGTTCGTCTCCGAACGCCCAGTATGTGCTTATAGCTGATGGTAGAGTAAGTGTCATTACATATAGTGTTGCTAGTAGATAGATTGACTTGAACTTCTGTGGTTTCCACATTGCATGCATTATTTCTCTGTTTAAAACAATTTACAACTTAATTATTAATAGCTAGACAAGATAAGTACTGACATTATATTTTGAGAATTTATTATGATTTGTGAATACTGTACTGTGCGGTATGTATATGATGTATACTGCAGAATATACACTGATACAAAAGTTGTATTTTTGCAGTGTTGTGATGGTAAAAGAGAAGAGTGTCAATAGACATAGCAATAAAAGAATGCTTCTTTGACTGTCTATGCTCTTTAATATTGCAAGATAAAGTAGATATACTCTTAGCACTGCACTCTTCAGACATAAATTATTACTCTGTTGAGGTTTGAATAATATGTTGAAATGTGTTTGAACTTTTAACTCATATACTTATTTATGCCATAGCACTGATAAATATTCTTATGTTTAGATTGGGTGAAAGGGAAAGAATAAAAGAAAAGGGAACTCAGATGCAAACAGAGAATCAAATGACAAAGGACTATGCATAAAAACAGAAGAAACTTTGATCAGCAAGCAACCATCTGCCTTTTCAGTACTAAAATATATCTACAGTAGGAAGAAATATCAGAATCACAGCACATGGAATTGTAATTAAATGAACATTATTTAATGCTTTGGGAAACTAATAAAGATTAGGGCTTTGTCTCCTTACACAGTAACAGCATGACCTCCAAATGTGTACAGAATGTTTGTAGCTCCAGTAAAATACAACACCAGCTTTGTTGGTCCAGAATGCTTCACACCTTCAACCTATTTTCCATTTTATATTCATACTTTAAAGGTTAGCATATCGTCAATCTGATTTTGTGTTTCAACACTGTTTTGTTCATATCACGTAAAAGGTAACATTTTGATTGGTGGGAACAGTTTTTGTCTTTTTTATGTGTATAGCACAGTAGTGTCAAAAGCATTTCTTTGGTTTCCAAATCTCTTCAAATAGTCAATAGCTTTTCTCCGGACTTTTAAGTAATATCTATTTATCAGCTAATATGGTTTACAAAAAGCACATTGAAACCCAACTTTTGAAATAGAAGTTACCTGGCCATTGAGAATAGATGCGATGGTGAGGTACCAAGCAGTGTAAGTAGTCATAACAAGACCCAAAAATGACCAAACTCTATAGTTGTGAAATGAAGGTATGAACACTGTAGTTGCACAACATGCACCAAATATGTATGTCCAGGTTCTTTTATCCAAATTGTCATTTATGTAGTATATGTTGCTACAAGCACAGAAATACAGCCAAGATTAAATTTTTATCACAAGTTTTTGTTTATAAAGATTCTTGGTTTCATAGCCTATACCAAAATGTACATACCTAGCACAACCAATAAGTTGAATGACTGATCCAAACAAGAGAAATGTGCAGTTGAATGCCAAGCCTACATTTCTCCAATGCTTCCCAAGTAAGCCATCTAGTACTTCAAACCACTGTTTTCATGTTCATATACATTCCAAATAAGAAATCAAAACATCAAAAACTTTGATTTCATGTCCCATGAAGACATAGATAACCATTAGTGTTATGATAAAGAAACACTTTTGCAAAGATTACCTGAATGACATGGTTTCTAAAATCAACTTTCTCTCTTTCTTTTCTAGTTCTATACTCAACATACAAAATGCTTATCAAATAAGCAGTCCAACTTCCTAACAAGCCATAAAAAAGCTGAAATAATATCCCACTTAACATTCCCAGTTGTGAAAATGAGTATGGTAAAGTTAACAACACTTGTGCAACCTGAGAAATGCATAGGAAGTTAGGGAAAAAAATTGAAGTAATCTTACAAACTGTGTGGAAATAAGTTCAGAATACAAACTTGATTCGAGGCGCAACTGAACCAAGCGTCATAAGATGAACCACCATGCCAAAAGAAGTCTGAAAGTTTAGACTTCATTGATGTAGTTTCTGTATCTCTTTCCATTTCTATGTAATTGCCGATCATTACAGTGTCTACCGCTTTCTCTTCATTTCCGTTTGCATTTGAACCCATTATTTGGACTTTTTAGTGCAGTTTGTTTGAGTTATGGTGTGAAGAATATAGAGTGTGAAGAATTAATGAAATGAGTTGTGAAGAACTTGGTAGAATTTATATTAGAGAAAAAGGAAGTGGGGTTATGATTGAAAATCGAACCGGGTAACGGGTTATTGGAACATGTGGTTTGAACTTGGGGGGAAATTGGTATTAAATCCCTTGAAAGTACATTACTTTGTATTATTCCAATAAAAGTTGTAGAAACAAAATGATGGGCGAAATTGCAAGTGCCCTGCTTTTTATCTTTGTTCATGGTATATTAAAAATACAATTTCAGACGTCCTATTATTTTCGCATAATTTATCCCATTTAGAGAGCATTTTTGGACAGAGACTGAATAAACTGAGCTTAAGGCAATGGAGGTCAAGTAAAAGGTGTGTAAACAAGGTTTTGGACGACTTTAAACTTAGTGTGTTGCTAAGGATATCCAGTTTCTCACTTTCTAATACGATGGAAAAAGCAATAAACGCAATAAAATTTGTGTGTTTTTTAATACCAAAGTCATTTTACACAGCAATCAACCATCCCGTAGAGTCGTTTTGTACGGCAAAAAACCGCCGACCAACACCATTTTCCACGGCCATCAACCACCGAACTACTGTTGTTTGTTGGTTAATCACCGTGGTAAATGGTGTTGGTCGATGGATGTTTGTCATGCAAAAAAGAGTCGAAAATAATGTATTTGATAGCCCCTTAAAAATTCTGATATTAAGAAGAGTGTAATGTAAAAATTTATGTTATTTTTTAGCAATGGTATTAGAAAGAGGAAAATAAGGTGCCTTGAACAACACCCTAAACTTAGTTGATTTGTGATGATGCAGATAAGGATGTTATGGTTTGGTAATTGTTACCAATTTGAGAAAACCGTTATCGTACCAATATAATTGGTAAACCAAAAATAACTATCGATATTTTACCGTTACAGTTGGTAAAATAATAATTGGTATCCGACAAACTGGGAAACCGTTCAATGACAATGATAAATTTACCGATAAATAAATCACTAAAGTTTTATTGCATTAAAACTTTGATAATGATAAAAGAATTAATATTTTTAATTTCCAATTCTAACTCCATTAATATATATATATATATATATATATATATATATATATAAACATTTTAACTTATTTTAATTAACATAGAAAATTTTCTTAATTCATCACAAATTATTTACAATAATATGAAATAATAACATTTCAAATCTTGAACTTCAAACCTAATAAAATTGAACATCATCACCCGCCGTTCGTAGCTCGGTTGGTTTGGGAGCTGGGAGATGGGAACCAAAGGACTGCGTCCGGGCAGGTTCGAATCCCAGCGCCAAACCATCAGTGGGAGTTTCAACGTTAAGCATCCGTGTGCGACGACTAAATAAAAGCGGGATAGACACACGGCGTGGTTTACTTAAGTGAGTATCAATGAATACTATGATCTTAAGGTTTCCCATGAACTCAAAAAAAAAAATTGAACATCATCATAAATAATACTAGAAATATCTTCTTAAAAACTAATATAACATCAACAGCGTCTGCGGTTATGATTAAATTAAATAGTGGAATAAATAAAATCGGAATGATTGGTAATTTTCCACTACCATTAATTTGATGTTTCTTTACTGTTATATTTATCATTAACAAAATTAAATTTACTATTTTCATATCAATAACATTGGAATACGATGTAGCTTATCGATTGGTATTGGTATGGTTGGTAAATTAACAATTACCATAACAGCCCTAGATGCAGGAATGTATTATTTTGTACTATTACGTTATTTATTTATTATTATAACAAGAGTGGTACTTAATTCAAGCAGAACTTCCATTTTGATTCCCAAAAGTTCAAATCATGACCTCCGGAACCTCTGTCTACAATGCTATACCACTTGACGGTCGAGCTAATGGTCTTTGACATTATTTATTTATTGTTAGTTTAATTAATTAATTAACTAATAATAAATAAGTAATCTAATTTAATTTTTATTATTAATTCTTAATGCATTAATTAGTTAACTAATAATAACTAAGTAATTTGATTTAATTTTATGTTATTAATTTATGATGAATTAATTTACCTAAAAAATTATGAATTCTATTAACTTTGCCTCTCATGGTGCTGTAGTTGATCGTGCATGCGAATCTCGATTCACATATGGATCCTTACACACACAAACACACACGCGCGCGCGCAATACATGGATGTGCTATTGGACAACAACAAACTTGAAAACTTACGTTAGTCTTGAAAAACAGTAAAAGTTTCACTATAAATAAAACACTTATGCCCAAATCATAGTTATGCTTAACATAATACAAATATGTACGATTCGTGGTTTCTTATTTCAGTAGAGACATTTACTATATTGGCATGTTGTCCGACATGATAATACTATCATATTTTGGTAGTAAGCTTCAAAGTGTTATGTCTCTTTAACAAGCTATTTTGATTAGAAATGTTCTCTAGCTCACTGTTGCAAATATCTTCTTATAGTAAGAATATTAATAAATGGTTTTCATCCCCATTCCCCTCTCCTCCTCTCACCCTATCCAACACTTATCCTACCGTTCTTGTTCCAAAAGATCCTACCATTCTTGTTCCAAAAGCTCCAAGAATCTCTGCTCCCAACTCCCTGCGACTTTGCTTCCCTACAAATATACAAATGTTTGTCCTGGTACAATGATAATCGAAGCCTGTATTTATGGTAAAGGTAGCTTGAGTTTAGAAGCATCTTCGATTCTCCTGAGTTCACCCCTTTTTCTCCATTGAAAAAGGTCCTACACATAGATGTTTGCATCTTCATCTCTAGTACTAATCTTTTAACTCTCTTCATTCAAAAGTAATAAAATCTCCTCTCTCTCCAAAGTGAATGTACACTATCTCACGATAGTAGAATCACTACAAATCGTGTGAATTTACTTTTCTGTTTTGCATTTTCGATCCATGATTGATTTGAGATATTATTTTTTCTGTTTGTTTTACGTCAGCATCAACACAATCCGAATTTATTATTTCTACAGTTTTGGGGAAATTTATAAAAAAAAATTCTAAACGGTTATATTTGATTGTTGATAGAAGTTTTTAAGCGATATGGAAAAAGATGAAGGCATCCTAATTGTTAGGCCCTGTTGCTCAATGTTCTAGTAAGTAAAAGATTAGCCGACTAGCACTCGTTATCCCGGCCCGATCCAAGCAAATTCAACATACAAGACTCAAATCATCAAAGAAAAGTTGGCCAACACCTTTGAGCCTAACCCATTCTAAACCGGCTTGCACTTCTAAGCCAGACCCATTATGAGCCCTTCAACTCAGCGACACTCTAGGGAAACGGACGCCCGGCTCGACTTAAAGGTATGGTAACGACAAAATTAATTCCGTTATTATCTTTCTCTCTCCACTCCTTCCTCTCACATGGTATGGTAACGACAAAATTAATTGTCATCAAATGGCATAGGATTTCCATAAATCCTTTTCATGCAATTATCTTTTATTTAAACTTGTTTAAAAAATACACCGATATCATATATCGATGCATGCAACCATAACTTTTATATATGAATTCAAATAGTTACAAATAACCGCCAAACATCAAATAAATTAAACAATAATTAATACTTTCCAAATATTGATTAATTTAATTAATCTATAATATTTTATAAATTAATTAAATCACATGGTTTTAAGTAGAATTCATCATTTCGATTATGCAATTTAAAGGTGTAAATTGAATCACCAATTAATATCGAATAATTCAAATTTGCAGCCTTAACTATTAGTGTGACATTTTGGTTGAATTTATCACTTACATGTCTTTTTCAGTAAAATCTAATTTTACTTATTATAAGCGGTCCCCGGTAGTAATATTTATTTACACTGGTTCTCCTCGTCAATACTATATCATATTAGGACTTATGAAATTTGATTTTGGTCAAAATTCAAATATTGCCCACATCCAACTTAATTAGTCCATAAACAAAGTCCTTGGTTTAATAGTAACATTTCTTATTAATCGCACTACTCTTAGCAGAAATTTTGACTTCAAATTAACCATAGTTAACTGTGATACTAACCTCATGCCATTGAGGAGACGAAATCTTTATTGAATAATATTTCACTTCCAATGCTTCAACTCAAACCCAAGTGTGGCCATTCAATAGACGTTATACCATAATTTAAGTACAAACAAAGTGGAGTATCCATATTGAAATTCCATTGTATTCTCAAATTGAAAGAACTGTATAACATTGTCACTTCGAGATTCTTTATTTGACCTTAGTTATATTAACCAATAGAAAACTATTAAGTGAGCCATTCTATAGTTATCCAATAACTATTAGTATGTAACCCTTGGTGCCTACAGTAGCCATGAGTAACACACTGCCCAACTTTTAGAGAACGTTATACACTCTAGTCTCAAAGGATGTATCGGTATCCCGTTTCAAAACATATTGACTAGGAATATTTAAATAATATGTTGTTTTTAATGTAATAAATTTCTCAAGATTACAAAACATTGTAATTTCTATCACATAACATATCATTTAAGGATTTTTTTATTTAATATATGTTAAATTAATTGCCTAATTAGTTATATCAAACAAGTATATAATAGAAAGAAAACACCTTTTATTTTTGAACAAGATTAGTTATCGAGTTAGATATATGTAACAAATTACATAATTGCTCTTAGGGTATATCCCCTAACTCTATCATAGGTGAATAGAAGTAAGGCCCAAATTTTGAGGTAACCCAAGGACCAGAAAAGTTGCTTGAGGGAGGGTGATCCGGTCGGTCAGCAACAGTGGGGTACCTTGCCATCCCAATATTGCATCCTTGCTTGGCAAAACACTCAACGAAGTTCACTTCTCCTTTAATTATCTCAAAGGTTTTTAGGTTGGAAACGCCGACCAAGGTTGACTCAGAAGTGGCAATCTAAAATACAAGTGGCCTAGTTAAACTAAAAATAGTCTCATGCCTAAGTCTAGCAAAACCCAAGGGCAACACCATGAGGGAGAGGAATATTGGACGATTGACTCCATGCCAAGCCCATATCTAGGCCAGAGAAGGTTGGCTCACGACCGGAGCTATACTCCCCAAATAAGTTGCAGGCCTTAGGGTCCATATCCACTACTCTTTTAGATTCAAATAGCAAGATATCTTAGCCATCTAGGTATAATTAATGATGTTGTCATGTCAATGGTCCCCAAAACTAAATGGTCATGGTGTCGCTTTGAAAAGGAATCATCTTGACCAATCATGTGTTGACATATGGCACACATATTAAATGCAAATCAGGAAATTCGAGCGATAGGATTTTCATGATTTGACAATCCCGCCACTACTCACAAAGATAGGCTTACGAGGCAAAATGTTGCTTAATGTTCTCGCAAAAGATTAGCCAGAAGCATTCGTTAGCTTGGCTCGCTCCAAGAAAATCCAACACATAAGACTCAAGTTTTGAAAGACAAGCCGACCGACGCCTCTAAGCCCAATCCATGCCAAGACGGCCAACACTTCTAGGCCCAGCCCAATACGAGCCCTTCAACTCAGTAACACTTTAGGGAAAAAACACCCAACTCGACTCAAGATGACATACAGCCAACTCATTTGACTAGGCCTAGCTCAACAGTGACCAATCTTTGGCCTGACTCCATCTCAGCCACCTGCAAGCGGTCCTATGCAACCCATCTCATCATGTGATCATCTCAGGTCGTCCCATTCTGCTAAGTTCTTAGCAATCTTCAGCTTTATTCTCATCAATCTTTGTTAACAAGAAACCGACCGTCACTTTGCATAAAAAGCTTCTCTCAAGCCTTGTTTTCTGGAAAAGTGTGCAGCTTGATGAAAAGTACAGTCTAGTACACCTACTATTGTGGCATGTCCACCAAAGGCACACCACTCCTATACCATGTTGCCTTTTTCAGCATAAAACACACCCCTAGCATGGAACCATAGTTGGCATGCATCTCAGCTACATGTTTACATCACCTTTCTAACTGTTCTCCATAAACCTGAGCGATCAGATCTATTGCTAGAGATGATTCATGCCTATTTACTATGTAGTTACATCCACCAAATGATCTAACTCAATTGCTATAAATACCTCTTTCCATACAACTTCTCAAGGGTTGATTTTTACGCTCAAAATTAATATTCCTAGTAAGAAAAATATAAAAGTTCTTAAGTTTAGTAGCATAGTAATCTTAAGTGCTTAATTTCTTATAATTCTCGTGTAATTCCTTATAACTGTAAGATATTAATATAGTAAGAAATATTCATATTAAACGTAGACAGCTTAGCCGAACCACTCTACACCTCGTGTCACTTGCTTTATTTTCTCATTTACTCCTTATATTCCATTTTCAAGGTTAGTATTAACAAGTAACATTTGCTAATATAAACACATTAGCTTAATTCTGAGGTTGGCTAAATTTTTAGTCAACAGACCCTATGTTAGAGGATCTTATATAGCATCAGGATTTAAGTTGGCAATAAAAAAGTGGAATGAGGATAATGATTTTGAAAAGCAGCTATGGAAGAAGAAATCCATTCTAAAGAGAAAAAGGGTTCGTTATATAATATTTGATATTGAGAAATTTCTCGCTAATATTTCAACAATGGAGGAGAAGAAGATGGAAGAATGGGTTATTACTAAACTACAACTTGCAATGGGAGAGAATGTTATCCTAGAGATTAGCAGCGAACCACAGCTAAAGGAATTAGGTTCAAGCTTGAAAATCTCTACTTGAAAAATTCGCCCATAAACAATTTGATTTTGTTGAATAAATTATTCACTACAAAGGTAAGAGGATGTGCTTAGACACATCTGTCTCTCTGATGATCTTCTAATAAAGATGAAAATCAAGACTGTGGATTTGCTTTTATGTTTCCATTTGGAGTGATGCATAGGATTGTGAATAGTCCATATATTGGAGAGATACTTTGACAGTAGAAAATGTAAAGTAGGTCTTTTATCTAAAGAATTAAGTAATCTAATGAGGACATGAGTGAATGTAGAGGGATAGGAGCTGTCAAGGTCTATTTATTGAGAGAGGAAGAGATAAGAAGAAGAGTTGGAATCTCAAGGGGGAAATGCACTCAGGAAAGTATTGTCATTTTCATGAAACCCATAGACACAATACGAACAAGTAACATCATTTGAGGGACTATATCGAGGGACTAATAAGGAAGAAGAAGTTTCAGGAATATGTGAGAGAGCAGTAGGATGGCGGTCAGAATGCAAGACCCCAAAGGCCGCCTGCCCAAGGGAATCAGCCTAGACCTAGTAGAGAGGGGTCCAGGCAAACTGATGGAAGATTAGTTATCAAAACAATAACAGGGTGATTGCATATAGCAGAGAAAAGTTGGGGGGAAATGGAATGGTATGCGAGCTCGTTGAAGCATGTACCATAGTAGAGTTGATGTTCCATAAAAGACGGAGCTCCAACTAAGCAACAAAGGATAATAACGGATGATATCATGTTCAAAAATAAAGACATCGATGGAATCAAAGCACCAACTTTCAACCCCATGGTGATAACAACTATAATTGGTTGGCGATGATATGGCTGGTGTGGGTGGATAATAGAAGTTCTGTCATCATTCTGGTTAGGAGAATATTTGACTAAATGATGATTAATATGAAGGAGGTTGTAGCTTGTAAAACCAAGGTTCAAGGATTTACAACCGAGGGGAAGCAGATGATCGAGACTATTGATTTACCCATGGAGTTGGGTGATGGAGATCGCGGGGTGGTTTAAATTCAAAGGTTTCTAACTGTGGATGAATACTCGGCATATAACGCTTTTTTAGGTCGACCCGCCCTGGTTGACTTTAGAAAGTACTTGTTTCTTGGTGCTTAATGATTAAATTCCCCATAGAGAATGGGGTCGGTTCGATAAGGGGAGACTAGAGCACAAAAAGGGAATGCAATATCCCTGAGCCGAGGGAAGCAAATCAACGAGAGAAAGTTAAGAATGTGGAGAAGGCACTCTGCATTAAGAATTTAGAAGCATTGCAATTAAAGCCAAAGCCCAATCTCGACAACCATAGTAGGTTCGATAAGTCTATGATCCCAAGAAGAAGTCAGAGGAAGTGTGGGGGGTACCGATTGAACTGACAGTTGATGTTCCATTCGATATGGATGATCCTTCCCAAACTCTCAAGATTGGATCTGAACTTGGTGTTGGAGTAAGGAACGAATTGGTTAATTTTATTCGAGGGAAATTGGATGTATTTGCTTGGGCGTATTCAGATATGTGTAAGATATCGTCGGATTTAGCATGTCACACATTGAATGTGAATCCAAGATTTCCACTGGTAAGGCATAAAAGGCATAGTCTAGGTTTGGAGCGATCTGCTGCACTAAAGGAAGAAGTGGTTAAATTGATGACGAACGGCTTTATCCGCGATGATTTATACCTGAAGCATGTATTAAACCCGTGTTGGTTAAGAAGTCGAATAGAAAGTGGCAGACATGTATTGACTATTTTGATTTGAATACATCATGCCCAAAGGATGGCTTTCTCTTTCCTAGGATTGACCAATTGGTATATGAGACCACAGAACATGAGTTGATCTCATTAATGGGTACTTATTCAGGCTATAATCAGATACTAATCCACTAATCAGATCAGGAGCATGCCAGCTTTATAATGGATTTGGGATTGTACCATTATTGAGTAATGCCATTCAGATTGAAGAATGCTGGAACTATGTATCAGAGGTTAGTGAACTCTATGTTTAGAAAATAGATCGAACGGACGATGGAAGTATACGTAGATGATATGCTCATAAAATCATGGCTATCAAAGAATCATATTGACGACCGTTTTGAAATGTTCGAGATATTTCGAAAGATCAAAATGAAGTTGGAAACATTGAAATGCTCATTTGGAGTTGCATTGGGGAAGTTTTTGGGATTTATCATGAATTCAAAAGGCACAGAGGCTAATTCGAAGTAGATTAACACCTTACGGAATGTGAGAGCCCCAACCACGAAGAAGGAGTTACAAAGCTTGAATAGGAAGATTGCTGCCTTGAGTTGGTTCATATCAAGGGCGATGGAAAAGTGCATACCATCCTTTGATGCCCCCAAAAAGGGTAAGAACAATTTTGAATGGAATCAGGATTGTCAGAATGCCTTTGAGGAATTGTTGATGCATATGGAGACTCCACCGGTTTTATCCAAATCGTTGGACGAAGAGGATTTATTCGTTTATTTAGTAGTGTCTGCTCATGCACTGAGAGCAATAGTAGTACGTGAGGAGGCCAGGATTCAAATGCTAGTTTACTATATAGGTAAGCAGTTTACTGGAGCTGAAAGGAATTACCCAAAATAGAAAAAACTTGTGTATTTCTTGCTAATTGTACAAGAAAGCTAGGGCCATATTTTCAACCTCATCGTATTAAAGTACAAGTGGATCAACCCTTGAAGCAGGTATCATATCAACTCGAGACTTCGGGGATGTTGCTTAAGTGGAATGTAGAATTGAGTCGACATGATATTACTTACCATATGAGGAGAGCAATAAATGGGCAAGCATTGGTAGATTTCATCGCTGAGTTTACCGCATGAGATGGCGAAGAAGAGGACGATATGGTCATGCTTTCTCATTGGAAACTATTTGTGAATGGAGCTTTGAGTGAACATAGTTAAGTGCAGGAGTAGTGCTTGTAACTCCGAAAGAGCAATCAATTTATTATGAATTAAAGTTGGAAATTCCCGCAACTAACAACGAGGCTGAGTACAAGGCGTTGATAGCAGGACTAAAGATAGCAACGGAACCAGGGATAAGGACGCTATGTATATTTAGTGATTTCTGGTTAGTTGTTTGTTAAGTGAGGAAGGAGTATCAGGCTCAGGGTGCAAGACTTTCTCGTTACCTGACAAAAAGCACTGGAACTAATTGGACGATATAGAGCACTACACTATATGCATATCCCCGGAAAGGAGAATGCAAAAGCTGATTCATTGGCTAAACCGGCTAGTTCTAGGAAGCACGTGTGATGGGTTTGGTTCTAGTAGAGTTTTTGGTGGCTCCAAGTATCAATCAGATGGACGTCGAATGGATTTTAAAGACCATGGAGGAATGGGAGCCGTAGATGATTCTGATCAAGGATTATCTACTTAAGTGAACTCTCCCGAGAGACATGAATGAACAGAATAAAGTCCTTCAAAAAGTTCCATGATTCATGGTGTAAGAAGGAGTGCTGTACAGAAGAGGTTTCTTTACCCCTTGCTTCAGTGTTTAACCGAGGACGAGGCTAAAAAAATCCTTGTGGAAATCCATGAGGGTATCTGTGGTGACCATACCAGGGGGCAGGTATTAGCAAAAAGGTACTTCGCTATGGATATTTCTGGCTAATAATTAATCAAGATGCAGCTGATTACACCAAACGATGCTATCATTGCCAGAGGTTTCTGAAGATACCAAATGATCAGCTCATGGCCATTCGCAATTTGGAGAATTGATATTATCGAAGTGCAACGATAATGAAAGAAGGAGCTAAGTATGCAATAGTTGCAGTAGATTACTTCACAAAGTGGACCGAAGCGAAACCGTTTGCCACAATCACACTAAAAAAGATAAACAACTTCATGATGAAAAACATCATCAGGAGGTTTGGAGTACCCCAGAAGATTATAACAGATAACAGAAATCAATTCGAAAGTACCGAGTTCAAGGATTTATGCGGTTGGGCTTTTCAGTGGTAGCACATCCACAGGCGAATGGATAAGTGGAGGCGGTGAATAAAATCATCAAATTGCCTTGGAGAAATGGTTAACGAAAGCCAAGGGCAATTGGGTCGATGAGCTTCCGTTGTCCTTGTGAGCCTATAGGACGACCACCAGTCTGCGACTAGACATACGTCGTTCGCTTTGGCATATAGATTGAAGGCCATGATCCTAATAGAATTGGAGGTCCCTTCTCATCGTAAAATGTTGATCTAAGGGTAAACAAGGAACTCTTTCTTGAATCCCTCGATTTGGTTGATGAGAAAAGGGAAGAAGCAAAATTAAGGGTAGCCGCTCACTAGAAAAGACTGGTACACCACTTCAACACCAAGGTTTCATAACCGTACTTTCGAGGAAGGGGATCTTGTTTTGAAATGAGTTCTCCTAAGTATGGGGCCCCTTACCCAAATTGAGGAGTTCTTTATGCAATCGTGCAAAAGCTTGAAAATGGAATGTTCAAGCCAGCAACTGTCGATGGAATTTTAATTCCATGTGCATGGAACAACGAATTGCTACGACACTGTTTTGTTTAGTTTTATTTAATTTATTTTTTGAAAATAAGATACCCAAAAATTCTTAAGGCAATATAATAAGGAAGGACTTGCCACGTTTTCTTTTATAAATACAATTAGCTTCATGAACAAAAAAAATTATGTTCTTATAAGCAAAATTCCTATGCTGCGTAACTAGAAGCACGGTTAGGTATAAACTCCCTTGGTCTAAGATTAGGACTAAGAAGCTTATTTTCAAGGGTTGATCAGATAATTCAACCCTATAAATTGAGGTACTTGAAGAAAATACCAACTCCTTTGGTCTAGGATTGAGACCAGGGAAAGAGATCATTAGGGTTGATCGGATAATTCGACCCTATCATTTCAAAACCCGAAAATAGTAATAACACCTCAGGGCCGAGGAGTATAATTTTAAGGGCCAATCGGATAATTCGACCCCAAGGCACCAGCTCCTTAGGTCTAGGATTAGGATCGGGGAGAGTAAACATAAGAGTTGATCGGATAATTCAACCTTGACCTTCAGGTATTGGATGCTGCCTGGAGTTAGGCAACGTCAAGAAGGAATGCTCGTAATATGACAGTTACGGTGCTAGTTTCCAGAGATAGAAACTGGTGCACAGTTAAACTCTTAACAACCATGCTTGCAGCCTGGCAGGATATGCTAGGATGAGGTTAGGTAAGGACAGCCAGCGGATACACTCATTCTACACCCGAAGCTAGTAAGACTAGGAGTGGGTGCTTGGAGATAGGCATCCAAAAGCACAGGTTCTTGTATATTTGAACTAGTGTAAGGTCAAAACCTTCGCGACTATGCTTGCGGCCTAACGGGACAAACTTGGCCAAGGAAGAAAGGATAGTCATCGAAGGTTTTAAATGGGTACTACTGGATTCCTTCAATCCAGGATAAGGGCCGAAAAAGTATAATCGGGCTGGGGGCAATCAGGTAATTTGCCCCACATGATTAAAATGCCAATCACGCTTGGTTACTGGTTAGATTGGAAACATCAGGAAATAGACATTCAAATCACCATTCCTTGAAAATAGGGAACAATACGGAACTTGGAGTTTTCATAGTTAGTAACCGGTTAAAGGAAACTTGATCTAACAGAAACAGGAATAATCATTGAATTGGCTGGGTAACAGTTTTGTTCAGACAAACGAAAATGTTTTGGCAGGAATAAATAGAACTGAATGATCATATGTAACTAAAGAAATTGTAGGAATTGTTTATGTATGAAGAGTTACAGCAAATAAAAGCATTGCACAGAAATAAACATGAATAATATGGACTGGTCGCAATGCAGGCGGTTGTATTATGTATGAAGCAGTTGTGCATAAAAAGATACATATGTAAAAGTGTAGAAAAGTAAACGGTATAAATATTACAAAAGGAAAGTGGTCTTTCATCACTAAAACTTTATATATAAAGATTACGGGGGCCGCCCCCGTACAAACATGGACTTGTAAAATAAAATGGAAAGCAAAACATACAACCAAAAGACCCATCTCACTCATAAGCCCTAGGAATCTCCTACTTGTTCTTCCCTCTCTTGTTGCCTTCGCCGCTTGAACCATCGGGTGGTCTCTTATGTTTCCATCTGACTTTGGATACCCCTGCTTCGAGGGTCTTGCCTTCGGACTAGGTGGTCTCCCCTTCAGTCGAAAACAGAGGCTCCTCAGACTCTCCAATAGAAGCATCAGTAAACTTAATCTTGGAGGGATTTAGTTTGAGATGGAGAAGTTTAGCGAAAGGGATTGTTGGCACAAAATTAATAGACTTTTCAGTACTAGGATCGATTTTGATGCTAACCTTGGAATTGTCAATCTTTAGTTTTTCTGCCATGGTGATTTGGTTCGTTGGGTCTGCAACATCAGTAATAACAAACTCTTTCTCCAAAGACAAGGACACATCATCCAAGTTTTCCAGTGTGGCTGTCTTCTAGGAATTAGGCCCTGGACTACCAGAAGAACCAGAGTGATGAGTCCCATAGAGACGGAGATGGATATAGTGAAGATTGATGTAGAACCCATGCCTTGAGTGGTGATGATGAAGGACGAAGATGTGGATGACCTACAAACTGACAAATAGAATGGTAAATATTAGAGATGGATGCAGGCGAGAACTGGAGTTTCTCAAAAACTATAAAACAAGGGATATACCTTCACCCAGAACCAATTACAAAGTGGGAGATTTAGGAATTTCACCTTCTTCGGGTGATTGCTAGACCGATCGATCGGTGGAGGAATATGCGGTTCAATAGAAATAGTTTCTGCAAAAGCTGGGATAATATGGGTGGCTTCAGAGCTAGCCCCCTTGGTCATGGGAATATCTGTCGGTAGCTTTTGGGATTCTGGAGTTGGTGACTCTACTCGATCCGATGCGCTAGGTTCGGTGGAAGCTTCGATAGTAGCAACAACAGCACGGTGTCTTCTTCCACAAGAATAGCCTTTCTTTCTTCAGGTTTCATTATATTGTTTGCATCGAGATTATTGCCATCAATTCTTCCTTGGTGAGGCCTTCACCAATTGCCTCGGCACGACGTAGCACTTCCTCCTAAGAATTAGTAAGGGTGACAGCATACGTACTCCCCTGCCATTTCAGATTCTTGTACTGAATCACATTCGTGAAAAATTGCTGGAGATTATTAATTAGCTCTTCCCTTTCTTTTGCACATTCCTCTTGGAGCTCCTTCAGATCTTGTGTAATGATGGCATGTTCGACTTCAATGTATAGCTTCTCAGTCTTCGCCAATAACATATCGTTTGCAAGTTTTTCATTTTCAGTGTGGAACTTTGGATCTTGGTTGTCCATTCTTCAAAGTTTTTGTCCTTGGCTCGGATAGTTTCATCTTTTGCGATAAGGGCTAGGAGTTTTTGGGGCAGCCTTATCTTCACAGGCAGTCTTAAGCAAATATTTGATTTTGGCATTCATATGACCTTTCTTCATTTCTACCATTAGGCTTTTGCTACCCACCTCGAATTTCAAAGCGGCATCTCTCTCGGCTTTTAAATTCTCCAAGTCACCTTTGCATCCCTCGATAGGGTTGTCATAGGTCTTTTCTTTGACTCGATCGACTGGATGTTCATATGGTTGATTTGATAGACTTTAAAGAGGGCGTAATAGAGCTTTTTCCATTCATAACCTATTCAATAAGCATCTGAATATGATGGGCTTCCTAGTCTACTTCTTCTTTTGAAATATTTTTGATGTCATGGTCAAACATGACACCAACCAAGAAAAGGTCAGGAAAAGTAGCCTGCATGCAGGGTGATGGACCAGGAATAGGTGACAGAGGAGCAGAGATTCCTTTGGAGTGAGGAGGCATAGTTATGGTTAAGGAGGTGGAAGTAGAAATCTATTGGTAAGTTGGAATTTATGATTTTGGGTACGGCAAAGGAATGCTGGAAGAGGAGTCATAGTGATCGTGCGAGTCCTTATGTCGCTTGCTTAGATTACTAGGCTACCTTTCTTCGGCCTGCCTTTTCTTTCTCTCTCTTTCTGCATGGAGATCATCTTCCACACTTCATTCACTTTCTTTGCATCTAACTCTCTCTTCCAAGTATTCTTGACCTTTGCTGTAACTAGATCAAGGTGGGTATGTATTGGGAGCATGTCTTATTGACTCACCAACACCATGTTCGAGCTCGCTATATCCATCCCTTTCTATGGTACCTGAAACAAGAAGAAAGATCATATACGTTTTGGAAGTTTAGGATTCAAGTGAATGCAAAGGATGTATGTGTTTGTGGTCCTAATAGTTTGTAAAGTGTTGGTGCCCCCCTTAAGTACTCTATGGACCATGTTTGAAAGCAAGTAAAGATAGAGTCCCTCCACCTTCAGCTAGGATATCCTCAGGTGGGAAGCTGAAGCTTAGAGAGTTGTTCTTAAGGGGATCGCCTATGGAAATATCGAAATCACTCAAGGAACTGAAGACGTCTCCAAAAGATCCGGCTGGAGGAGTCACATCAATTACAAGCAATGTACTCATTTTCGTAATCTCCTTGGGAGACTTGATTATTATAGGTTTTGGACAAAGCGAGGCAGGAAGCTTATGTATTTATTGCAAGCAGTGTAGCTTATCGGAGGACTGTGCGCTCGTTGACCTAGAGTCGAAACCAGAACATTGCCTTCGGGAATTCTATTTTGTCAGTAGGTTTTGGAGCATTTGGGTGTAAGTATTGTTAGCACCTGTTAAGGCAGATCATTCTCTGTGTTCGACCGTAATTGAGCACTTGGGCCCAAAAGTCATAGGAGTCGAAGCCTTAGTGGTGGCAGACCCATCTTTAGGAGGAGTAGATGGCCTGGCACCGATCTTAAAGCGAGGCCCTTGACGAGTTATTCTAGATAGGAAAACTTAGTGTTTAACACGATCTGACATGTTTTATATCAGAATTTTATTTCAAATCTATACAAGTGTGGCCGGCGCTTGGAATCCAATCGATGTCAACATGTGCTGACCAATCAGATTCTGATCATCAACCGAGGCTAGTAAAAGTGTTAATATATGCAGTGTGAGTCCTGCGGCTTATACATGACGAACGGACCATCTTGTGTAGATAGCTCGCTCGTGCTAGAAAAACGATCCACGCCGCACGATGGAACTGTACATCGGAGCTTACCTATTATCGTCGAATAATCAATAACAGAATTGCTCTTTAGAGTGACGCGAAAAATTTTCTTTTAAAGAAACATAGAATTGTGCAATAATCGAAAATGTCATGCAATGAAACTATCCGGATAGTGAGACACATTCAATTTGATCATTCTTTGGAAAAGAATCATCCTATTGGAATTGAAACAACAACATGTGATTGACAACGCTTTGGAAAAATGTTCTTATGCATCTTGGATGGAGTTATGCTCTAAGATAGTGCAAGAGGGAGAGGCATTGTCAATCACAAGTTAAGTGCTCTAACCATTCATCGGTTGGAGACAAAAGCCTGACATGATTGGCCCCTTCCCAACAACACCGCCATCACCTTGGAACAATGACAACCAACCTTAGGAGATCAAATTTAGGTTTAGGACTTGAAAGGAACTTGAGACCGAATTGACTAAGGAGAGCTTAGGGTCGAATTCTCCAAGGAATAGCAACGATCGAAATGGAGTTCTTGAGGTGGGGGCGATCTTTGGCTAGCGGCAATGACCTAGAAGTAGTGAAGTGGATCGTTCTGGCAAGAGGTTGGTGGTCATGGGTATTCGATGATAGGATCCATAAGTTTGACGGCGGTGGTCAAAATCAACATCTGGAAGCAGCGACGATCAAGGGTTGGTAGCGACGATCGGAGTTAGGTAGCAGCGACCAATTTTAGCGAAGGCAGAGTAGTTTCTGGTGCTCGATAGAGAGAGAGAGAGAGACTGGTTATGAAATGATAAGATAGAAAGAAAATGACTAAGTACCAAGTGCATATAGTACTCGGTGATTGAAGAAAGTGCTCGGTACCAAGAAGATCCGCTCGGTACCGACATGAAGTTTTGGACTAAAATTGGAAGTGGAGCAAGAAAAAGGTAGAGCATACTTGGCTAAGCCATGAAACGATCTCCAGAATGTAGGTTTTGTTCTTAGCACGGAGAATGGAATTTCTACTATATAAAGCGGTTGACAGATATCCATTGAATAGAGTCAACGCGTTGAAGGAACTCTTGGATAACCAATAAAAATACATGGATAGTAATAAATGGTTGTCCTATTATAGATCACGCTTTATTTCCAGTAGAAGCGTATTCTGATGGGAAAAAGTTATCTGGATTTTTAGCCAAACGGACTTTCACTCGAATTTGAACGTCAGGACGAAGACAAAATGATTCACAGACTCGAAACATACTAGAAATGTCCATGGAAATGGACTTAAGAAATTACAGAAAAAATGGGGCCAAGGATACCACTCGGCATCGAGTTGATCTACTCGGTAACAACCACTTTGTCACCCTCCAGTGGGCTTGAGAAGCTATGGCTCAAGAAGACATGGCTTAAGTGATCATCGTGAAATATATTTCTAAAGGAATGGACAAACAACTACAAGTAATTTCTAAAGGAAAAAAAACAAGTACATGTGATATCAAAACCTCTCAGAAACAACACGATCTCTAAGAAAAAATGCTTAGAATACAATGGATCAAGGATAAAAGACCAACAAAGGAAAGAAGGGGGAGTTCCCCCTTCGAAAATCATGTCCGTACTGACCACTTCTGGTCAGTACTGAGTAGATTTTATATCTTGGGGGACTCCATCTTCCCCTCCTACATTCTCGGATCTGGATCCGGACTTGGCATCTCGTGGGCCTCCGGTTATGTTGGACGATTTCTCTATAAATACAGACCCTAAGCAACTAAAGGACTTCTTGGCTCTTTTATCTTCTTCATCTTCTATCTCTTCTCCATAATAGTCAATAGGAAAACTACTATTGGTTGTTCTAGGCCTTAGATCAATAAAACTCTTGTACTGGTGACTCTCAAATCTATAATCAATAAAAACGATAGTGGACGTAGGCCAAAGATTACCAAACCACTTTAAAAACCTCATTATTCTCTCTATTTTTCATATATTCTCTGTTAGGTTTCTATATTTATATAAGACTTTGGGTGTTCTGCCACTTTTGGTTTCAACATTTAGGTTATCGAGAAATAATAGATTAAAGTGAATAGACTGTCTTGATTTTTTGAGCAAACTCAAGATCAAGGTTGAGATTTGGGCAAACATTATGGTTAGGAATTGTATATGATATAATCGATAAAGAGTTATCCATCGCTTGAGAGCCTATGATTCGTTAAGCAAACTCAAGGTCAAAATTCTAAGGTAAGCAAGTCCTGACACTCAATTAGAGAAATCGAATGACTTCTATATTTCTCTTAGGGTTATGGGGAAAATAAAAAAACTAATAGGAACCTTATTAGGAAAATAAAATGATAATATTACAAGAATATTTTCTATATAAAGTAAAAATATTATAATTTAATAAATTTGAGCAATTTATATTAATTGGTAAATGTTTATCAATTAAAATATACATATGAACTGAGTTAGGATTGATAAAGAAATGTAAAATATACTTACCGATAAATCCTTTGGCATGTTATCTCTACAAAGCCCATGACAAAGCCAAATTATACAATTACTAAATACATTCATACCTTGGTTGCTTAAGTGTTTATTTTCTCGAGACTGTGTATCATCTTCAATGAGATTTTAACTTTAAAGCAATACAAGATTATGGATGTTTGATCTATATTTGAGTATGTACAAAAGTTGTATGGTAAATGGCCGTGTTCGTGTTATACGAAATCTCGATGGAAATGTTTCACTCAAAATAAGCAAATAAATCATATTTTAAGATCATGTGTTTGATAGGATTGAATACAATAAGATCTCGCTATGTTCGAAGCAATGATACTAAGAACTACAAAATAAACGTTGGAATTCGATTACTAAAATATCGGTTTGATCAATTTACTTAACCGAAACCTATTCAATATCCTTAAAATCTTAAGGATGTCTGAATGTAGTTTTCTAAAGAATTCGATGTAATCTTATAGTAAATGTTAGTTTTTAAATGGTTAGACCATTTGGAAAGGAAAATGAATGCTCGAGAATGGATGTAACATGGGCACAGTTGGGATGAAGAGAGTGAACGGTGATCTTTGCTTCATGAAGAGACATCGAAAATAAGAGTTGCAAAAAATACTAATAGATATTTAATATAGAATGAGAAATGTGATTTCTATTCAAAATTTACTTTTCTTGTAGAAAACTATTTCCTTTGAGAGTTATTTCTTTGATTTTAAGATATTTTATTTAAAACCCTTGATTGTGAACTATTTATAGTGGATGAAATAAATAACTCGCAATAAGTAGTGGAATGGTGCTTCGTATATCATGCATTGTTATTGTAATAGCAGAAATAATAGGAGCATATCATGTGACACTTATTACTAAATGCATCAAGTTACGAACGATTATTTTTGTACATATAGCAAATATTATTTATGAAATAATAAAGTTTTCGATATTGACTGAAAATACATATAGTTTTATTTTAATATGAATATTATAATAATTATTATTATTTTCATACAATGGTGATACAATTGATGTAGAAAATACAAAAGCATCTAAAAAAAATTATAATTATTTTCGAATTATGGATTAAGCCATACCTTTGAGAAACGATTCTATAATCATATAATTGTAAATCCGATGGTTATAGTGAATTATATCTCAAACGATTGAGTACAAAACACACATTCAGTAGGAGTGAAAAAAGAGTTAAAGAACTTTTCGTGTGTGTGTGTGTGTATATATATATATATATATATATATGTATATGTATATGCAGTCCAAGGTCTACTGATTCTAAAATAGATCCGCTTACTTTTATAAATTGACGGATGAACCATCATAGACATGGACATGTCGATTTGATAAACAAGTAGTATATCTATGACAAGTTCATAAAATATGAAGCGGAAGTACAAAATATAACATGAAAAGGTAAATAAAACAATTCGATTTGATTGAATATGTGATTGTATTGGAAAAGAGTTTGAAATGTACTTAAAAGGAATATTATTCGGTTTCAAAATCACTCCTTCTTATAATGCATAATAATGTATCAATAAGGAGTAATCGAACTTTGTTAAACAAAGTATGATTAGTGATGAGTGAAGCCGAGTTAACTTCTTTCTATAAGGATATGTACTTAAGGGTAAGTGTATATGTTAAAGTTAATTTCACCTGAAACATAGTTTACAAGATCATATAAGTTATGAATTGATAAGTAACCTTAATCTTAAATCGTTTAAGAGGTATGTTCGACTAGTTTATGTTATGAACATAAGTTTTGTAAATTCAAAAATAAATCCATTTCATGTAAAAATAAAGGTAGTCTATAAATTGTTTTTATGAATGCCTATTCCATCATATTGAGAAGCAATTGTTGTTTTAAGAAATGCCACCATCGCGATGAAGGAAGTTCTTTTAGAAATGAGTGGTAGTACAATGAACTTGAATATGATCCAATGAATTTAACGTAGAAACTGATTACATAAGATGACATAAAACTATCCAAGCTTAAAACGGACACAATTTATTAGAATATCTAATGAGAATTCTTGTACGTTATGAAAAAATTATGAGTTTCTTATCAATGTCAAGAAAAAGAATTGTTTGTAATAACAATTTCCTCAGTTGTCATTAATCCAGAGTATAGACTCTATTATATGGCAGATGCTATTGATCCAAAATGAATTTCAAGTACATTATTAAAATACGATTTTGATAGTTGTATCCGAAAGGACATGGTATATGGCCATAAGTATGTCTTCGATTAGATCAATGCAGTTGGAATTATATAAAGCATTGTTGCTAGGAAATGACTTCATTGATTTTAGATATTGAAATTATTGAAGTAATTTTGCTAGTCAACATGCTTAGATCCATTCGGATTCTACATGCAATTATCATACAATTTGATTTTCACATTTGGCACATTAATGTTGAAATTGAACTTTTAAATAGTGATTTAGAAGAGAATGTTTTCACATAACAACCAAAATGTCCCCAAGTCAGTATGAGCGATAACATTATTTGTATGTTTTGAATATGGTCCAAGAACGAATACAAAAATAGCATCCGATAAGCACCAGAGTTGCATGAATATTTTGACAAAAAATATCTAATCTAATAGTTTGATTTCAGTCAAAATGTCAAAGAAGCATATGTCTATAAGAAAGAATATTAAAAGATACTAAAATATTTCTCAAACTATACGTAAATAACATACTACTAATTATTAATAATGTACCTATGTTAAAATCAGTTTATTTTGGTTGTTTAGTTCCTAATATATAATTGGGAAATGGTGTCTTTTATAATTAGTATAAAAGAATGTTGGGATTATCTCAAATGATATACACAAACACTATATTAAAATGTTTTATATGGAGCTTATGAGATGGATTCCTTATGCTAAACTATAGGAATTATCATATATGCTATGTTGTTTAATATATCACAATTCACTTATGTACTTGGTGCATTGATTGAGCATCAAATCCAAATTAAGATCGCTAAATAGTAGTTAAGAGTGTTCTTAAATATTTATGAAATACTAGAGAATTGTTTATAAAAATAAATAACTCCTTATGAAGGAGTGTTCGGACTCGAACTTCATAAGTGATATCAAATATAGTATGTCAATCCTAAATTCACGGTCAATCTTAGTTAAGAAGCTATAAGTTGGAAATTTTCCAAATGAGATGTTGTCGATGATTCAACCAAAAGGCTAAGAATATCATCTTGAATAGCGCTGCAGTGAAAGCTATATATATAAAAGCATAAATTTATAACCGAGCCACGGATGATTCCAAATGATGAGAATCCCATGACATTGTTTGTGATAACAATATTGTGGTACAAATCAGAAAGAACCTATGTTTACAAGAAGTATATAAACATACTTTGAAAATTCCACGTGATAGAGACAGTTATCAACGACAAAGAGGTGTTGATTAACAGAGTAGATAATACAACTATATAACAGATCCATTTATGAAGAGACTATCTTAATCAGTTTCACTAAACAGAACAAAGGAATAAAACTAAAAAAATCCATAATTAACCCCAAGTGCAAGTGGGAGATTAAGAGAGTCAATGGTATGCCTTAGGGTCATTTATGCAATTTCTCACGTATAACTAACTCTGTAACTATATTCGTAATAAATATGTTTTTTCTCTTCTATATACTTTGTTATATTATGATATGAATAATTAAGTAATTAATTTAAAGTATGCTAATAAGATAACCCTTGAATAAAATGTGATGTGATTATAGTTGCAAATGGTTGCAATCATGAGTAATTAATCACAATGTTAAATAGCATTTTAGTTTAAATATTCTTTGTCAAGATGTTTTGAGTAAGGATATCAATTCTTTCAATTGAGACTAGAGTATGTAACGTTTTCCAAATATTGGGCAATGTACTACTCATGGCTACTGGGGCACCAACAATTTACCTACTCATAGTTATTGGATAATTATGGAATGATCATTTGAGAGTTTCATATTGGTTGATAAGTCAAATAGGAAATCTCGATGTGACAATTTTACATGGTTCTCTCGACTTGAGAATACCGTGGAAATCAATGTGGATACTCCACTTTGATTATAGTTAAATTGTGGCATGGCGACCATCGAGTGACTATAGTTGGGTTTGAATTGAAGCATTAGAAGTGAAACGCTATTCAATAGAGAATTTATTTCCTCAGTTGTATGAGAATAGTATCACGATCAACCTGGGCAGTTAAAGCACTTAGCAATTTTATAGCGGTAGAGATGCAAAAAGCTACAGTAGCGATAAAGTAGGGATATATTGGAAAATAATGGAGGTGTAAATGTCTTTACTGGATTTAAAATTAAATTTCTAGATTTGATTTATTCTAATTCCCATTTCATTTGTGTAGAAAAAAGAAACATTGTTCACACCTATAAATAACTAAACTAAAGAATATCATGATTCACGTAATTCAGACTTGGTGAATGGAATAGAGTTGCAATTTAAGTTAAGCGCTTAGGACTTGAACTTAGAAATATACCCTAAATTTGTTGATTTGGTTTATATGTGAACTGGTTAAATTAAGCTTTTTATATTGAAATTGCTAAAGCCGACATTAAAACCCTTGATTTAGTGGGCGTAGCAAAAAATAGTAGGCCACTGAGCGGATCTACTATTAATAGTGCTAAATTGAAAAAGCGTAGCGATCGAAGTATGTTAAGAGATTTTGTGAGGTATTAGCAGGGCTTTACTCACATAACGGTCAACTATAATCAAGTCAAAGTCAAATCTCTGGGCAGAGTAGAACATTTAGTAGCAAATGTTATCATTAAACCAAGGACTTTGCTTATGAATTGATTAAGTTGAATGTGAATAATACTGGAGTTTTGACTAATACTGGACTCCGTGTAAACTAAGTAATATAGTGTTGACGAAGAGAATGTATGTAAATTATTGTCACTATTGGCACCGCTTAAGATGATGTAAAATACGAATTTACAAAAAGTTCTATAAGCAATGAAACCAACCAAACTGTCATACCACTAGCTCAAACGACGTATGGACATTAATATATAAATTGTTCAATATTAATCATTGACCGAATTCACATCTTCGAGTCACACAAACTTATTTGTGAATTCTTCTAAATACCAGACTATTTAATTAGTTTATAAAATATTATAGATAAATTATTATCCAGTAAATATTATTTATTGAAATACCACACTATTTAGTTAGTTTATAAAGTATTATAAATAAATTATTATCCAATAAATATTATTTATTATTGTATTTGATGTTTTGGTTACTATAAGTAATTATTTGGATGTATATGTCAAAGTTATATATGCACATATCGTTGTAGGATATCGATATATATATATATTAAAATAGGCTTTGAATGTATTCAATTACTTAACGGGCTTTCAGATGTTTTGGTCCATGTAGGAGATAGACCAAACAAGGAAGAAAAATAGTCTAGATGTTAGATCCATATTTAATCAAGAGTTAATTAGGATTTCGTAAGAGAGGAAGGTGGAAGGTCTTTTCCATTCTCTTTAAATGCCAAACCTTCCAAAACGAGGTGGTGATTCAAGCATGTGGTTCACTCGATCCTAGCAACATCCAGTGGTGATTCAAGAAATCTAGGAGGCTATTCACAGAATGAGGTGTTACAAAGGGTTTGATCTGTTGAGGAATTTATTCATATCTTATTTTGAATGTCACAATCTTTTATACACATTTGCATGCCAAATACACATTTACTTGATTTTGTTCAATAACTGAAATCTAAATGTAAGCTTAATTTGTTTCAAAATTATATATTATTGCAATTACAAATGAACCGTGTGTGTGTATGTGTGTCTATATGTATCAAAATCAATGTATTTGTGTCAATCAACTTTATAGATGTTTGTTTAATATTTTGAATCAAAGATATTTTGAATTGGTCTTTTGATGTAAAGTTTTAATGTAAAACTTCTTTGACATAGTCAAAACTAGATCTGAATTTGGAAAATTTTAAATATTCATTAAATTCATTTTTTTTCTAAGTCATACAAATTTAAATATACACTTTTAATTTTTTGTATAATATATGTAATTAAACTTATATATACACATACACACACACACTCACAGGAGAACCGGTGCACCGATAAACTCCTGAGGGGAATTAAGTTGTGCTTATCCACTTCAACTCATGACACTATAATCCTCGATTACTATTTTTTGCGAGAATGCATGCAAGACAAGGCTTGAACATGAGTTTGTTACCAGACCTAGGCACCGTTTTCCATTATGACACATCTACAGATATATATATATATATATATATATATATATATATATTTGTGTGTGTCTAAACTATATACGCATGTGGTACTATTAAATATGTGTATAAAAAAATGTTTAAAGGTGTGGGTACTATTAAATACGTGTATACAAAAATGTTTAAAACCATTAAATATGTACAATATTAAGTATGTGTACTATTAAATATATGTGTACCACATATATATGTGTACTATTAAATGTGTGTGTGTGGGTACTATTAAATATGTATATACAAACCATATATATATTATAGTATATTTAAACATTTGTATATACTTAGTCATTAATATTACTGATATGTATATGAATTTATCATATGTGCGTGTATGATATATATGTATATGAAATAGATATGAATCCATATATATATATGTGTGTGTGTGTGTATAGTTATACACATTCTCACATATTATTATGTTATCATGTCATAAATATGTATTCCTTTACAATTTATACCCTAAATGACTACATGACCTTTTTCATACACAAATGGTGATTAAAAAACTCCTTATTAATTACACACTTATCACATTTACGATCAGTTAATTTATATCCTATAATAACAATATTCCCTTTCACGTACCTAAGATGATATAACGTATAACACCTAACTAAATTACACATACACACATCACACTTATAATAATTATAAGTGTGATGTATATCTTATGTTACCATGTTATGTTACAAATACACACACTTTTGACATATTCAAAACAAATATTAAATAAACTTAATTAATATAATTAATTATATAAATATAAAATGCTTAAAAATAAAATATGATTTTATTTCAGCATATATAGATTGGATCTAATGCTAGTTGATAGAGTTCATAGATCCATTACGATCCGAATAGGGAATTCTTTTTTGAAATTTACTCATTTCATTCGTTGACAAATAGGCCAGTTCCAACAAATGTAGGATAGTGGATAGAATGAAGGTGATTGGATAAGGTCTAGTTGATTCCTTGTTGTATAAAAGTGCTCCAATAGTCTGATTCAACCAAAATGGTTCGGTAGTTCTAGTGCTCCAAACTTGTCCGCCATTATTGTTCATCTATGGGGTATTTATAAGAGTGGAGATAAGTAGTGGCTAGCTCGTAGTCCAGCCAAAATAGGTTATTTCCTTATAAAATCGGTTCGGTTCAACAAAGTTGTTCGGTAGAATTGATTCGGTGATCAAAGTGGGTTTGGTGATTCCATGGTTCGATAATGGACTACCGAACATGAATTTCTGTTCGGTAGTCGACTACCGAACAAGATTTTCTGTTCGGTACAACTCCTTACTGGACTATTCCCTACGGAACCATTCTTAATGTTCTATTTTGTATAGATCTTCCTTGTGTCATCACTTCTTCGTTTTATGTTAGAATTGAGTGAAACTTGAATAAATAGTTTTGAATCGTAAACAAAACACTCCAACATCCTTAGATGTTCAATTCGAGTGAAGTAGATAGTAGCTCTCTAAGGTAGGGCGCAAATCGATTAGGCAGTGGACCATTTATAAGTTTATCATATTTTTCAATCTATATATCAAATTGAGATGTGGTTTCGACCTAGGTGCATGTCCCGACCTTAAGCATATTTCCTACTGGTTTGCATTTGTATCAAGACCATGCCAAACTTTTCCCTAACACATATTGTTGAGAATAGTGTTGCATCTTTAATCGATCTTCACATTACCAATTGGTTTTGCGACAATTCAAGTAATCTCTAATAATGTCATATCTTCTCCTTCTCGGTAACTTTTTTATATTCACCTCCTTCTCTTTGATTTAACATGTTATTGGAGTGAGACTCTTCCATGTGTGTTAAGCCTATCAACCACATATGTTCAACGTCACCCATCATTTTATGCATGTTAAACCTAACAGCCGGACATACTACATGCCACCCAATAGAAAATATCCACCTGATTGTCTTTTGAAACGTTAGATGGGCGAGGACACGTTGAAAATAGTTTCACTACTTTCAAATAATATAGTTGACTCGACATAAATATTAAAAGACCATTCTTCACATCATCAATTGGCATGTTGTTAACCAAATGATTTTCTAATAATGACAATTATTTTGTTTTTCTTCTTGATAAAAGAAATATAGCATTTCCCTTCATCCCTTTAATCTAACATGCTATAAAAGCGAAATTCTTCCATGTGTTTTAAGTCTAAATAGCAATACAAGATCTACGTCGCCCATTGTTCCATGCATGCTAATTCTAACCATCGTAGATGTCCCACATCATGCAATGGAAAAAAAACGTATTCACATGACTAGCTCCTAAAATGCCTGGACCCAATGTTAATTTAGATCTTGGGCAAGTATTGCACAAAATTAATTTTGAAACTGAACCTACTTTGTAAGTTCAAAACAATAAAATGTTAATCTGTCAATGATAAGACTCAAACCCACGACACTCGATCATAAAGCACAAGCTTTTCCATTAACCTTACAACAAGCTATGTAGCAAATAAGTGAAGTAAACATATTTAATAATTTTCTTGAAATACGAGTTCAAAATCTTGGGTTCCTCCTAGAAATTAGGCCCTGAGCTATCGTCAAGCTAGCTCATGCCCAGGGTTAGCTTTTTGAAACACCATGCGTGCGGAAGCATGTTGAGAACAATTCCACAAATTCAATAATTGGCTTTACGTCTCTACTACTAATAAAGAAAATTCAATGAACATGATCTTCCTAGTATCTTTTTGAAATTTCAAAAAATACCCTCATCTACCAATGGAATCTCACCATCAATTTGCAATTATCACCACAATTGTCTTTCCGACTTTTCCTACCAATTTGACATAGATATCACTAACAAAACAACTTGAAATAAAAATACTGTGACTACCAAATTTTTGCACAACAGTACACATGTCCGTCAATTCATTTTTTTTATTAAATAAAAGTATATCTCTACATATTAGATGCACGTACATGCATTTTATACTAGTAAACACTAAGATCAATTTTCACTTCACCCGTTGATGTTGATTTTGTGATCTTGTTCATAAAAATAGTAATCCCCTGTTAATTCTCTCCCTAATTTAAAATTATTTAAGAAATTGTCCTTTGCCTTTCTTGAATCTCTTCCACCATCATCCTTTGTTTAGCATATTCTTCAAAAAAAGATGCAAGATTTTTGGGTTGGAAAAATACAAGCCTTAATCTGCTTACTATTTCTCCTTATTAAAAACGTATATATTAGATCAATGCACTTATTCGGGCGTGGTCCTGCACTGTGCACGAGTGGCTTAACTCGCTAACCGAGCTATTGTTAAAAATTAAACTCGCTTTTAATTTTTAATCATCTTATATGTTTTACTGTGTTGTTTGGTTTTGGTCTAACATTCTTTGATCTACACTTGTCGTTTCCCTAACATATATATGGTAATTTAAAGTGCTGCATGTGATCCTCCTTGTTGCTTATTATTAGTGTTAATCATGGAGGTCTTCAACAATAACTAAGATGTAAAATAAAATAAAAATACCACTGTCTTTCATTTATTTAAAGAAAGAAAAATGACCTAATGAGAAAAAATGTATATAGACACCTTATTTTAAAATGTGTGTGCTCAAACACATACCCATATAAATAGATATATGGACACAACAAAATAGAACACGAGAAATTTTGACCATTAGAGTTTCCTTTGAATTACACCTTCGACGTAAGACAAAATGATCTAATAGTTAATACTTATTGTACGGTTATTATAATAACGGTAAATTTCATATTACCATACCATTATCAGTCAATTAGTTTCTATTTTTTTAGTAAACTCGGTATATTGGTATAATCGGTATGTTAATGTTAAAATTACCATTTTCTACATTAAATCATCGGTAATATTTTTTTTTAACTAGCGGTAACAATATTTCACCCGTTTATTTATAATACATAAATATTCATGTAATAAATTGTATATCAGACATTTAGAAACAAGAAAATGATTAAATTTAGTTCAAGAATTCAGTTTACATAATGCTAAATACATTTCTCTTTTACATTTATGTTTTATATTTGTAACATGATGAAATGTACGATATAGCATCGTTACAATGTAAAAAGTACATCTAATTTTTTATCTTTCTTAACAAACAACAATTAACCATTACCGCTATAACGGTTACCGATTGTCGATATATTAGACTTTGATAAACAATTTTAGTTTATCACAAAAAAGGGTACGGTAACGGTCTGTAAAATAATAACCAATATATATATATATATATATATATATATATATATATATATGTGTATATGTATATGTATATATATATATATATGTATATGTAGATATATGAGATGCTCTTCCAATGCAACAGAATAAACTTTTTGATGATACTAAAAAAATGGGAGAAACGAGAGAAGCTGAAACTTAAATAATGCCATTGGAGGCCACAAACTGACCAAAGAAGCAAGAGTTGAACATACAACATTGGGATGCTGGAAAAGCACATTGCAAAAGGAGAAAGAATGATCAGAAATTTTAAAACTATATAAATTAATAAAAAATAAAAGCAAATAGAAGCGCAAATAATTAAATTAGTGAACAGAAAGAATATAATTATGAATAAGAGGAAGACCGAATGATTGCATACAAGAGGGCGTGTTTACTTTTTATTGTACATTTGAAGTAGTTAAATTAATATTGTTCAACTTCAAAGTGAAACAGGCCGTGTTACTACGTGGTACTTGGGTTTAGGTCAGCCAAAATGTGTAGAAATTTTTTTTTCCAAGGGGTAAATAAAAATTATGCACTTCGTCGTATCAGCGGTCTCTTATTATCCTTCGACCTTTACTACTAATAAAGAAAATTCAATGACTAGCATTTCCACGGTGTCTTCTTGAAATTCCAAAAATACTCTTATCCATCAACGGAAACTCACCATCAGTTTGCAACATGCACCACCATCCTTTCTCAACGACCTATCAACATAATTTTACTACCAATTTGCCACTGACACCACCAACAAAACAACTTAAAATAAAAGCGTTGTGTTCACCAAAACTTTTGCACTTGCAATACATATCCGCTCTAGCTATTAGATGCACGTACGTGCAGTCTATACTAGCATTGCATAAGAATAATTTATTTTCTTCCTTCAAATATCTTCTACAGGACTCCGCGCAAATATTAGTAATGAAGTCGACACTGGATTTTATGGAATATGAAATTTATGTTTAATTAATATTAGTTAAGTTGAACATAAAATTGGATCTTATCAAATATATGTGTTAATCACGGACTGGATCAGACATATAGATGTTCGTGTTCTGTTCTATAAGAGTTTCGAATGGATACGGACCGAACGAGACTTTATCTCGAACGCTCTTCGTACGAATCGTACAGCAAACATACGATGTACAGATAATTGAAAATTCTTCGAACAGTTCGTACGAACGAAATATCGTACAAAATTTCTTATTCTAATTCGTGCCTTAAATGAGAAATGAACGAACACAAACTGACGTTTTTCGACTCCGAACCGAATCGGATAACGGATACTTCGTACAAAATTAACATCCATATTATCAAACCACTCAACTTTGAAGATGCAAGACGCTCTTAGTAAATTTGCTAATGTAAAAGTTTGTTCATATTTTTTATCTAAGATGGTTCAAATAAATGTAACTGTTTTATTTGTTAGGTTTGTGCTCTAATATTCCCCCTTTACACTAAACGACACTTTTATTTACAGTGTTTAGGGTTGGTAGTAATTTTCTTTTTCTTTTTCCAGATGACAGAAGGGAAAAATACAAATGATAAAAGAAAGTGGATCAGGCCCACATGGGCTCGAAGCTTATGTCACATGAGGGCCCATATGTGAAAAGATGTCCCATGGCAAGCGCCAGCTGAGACATTCTTTTTCTTGTTATTGTTCCCCTCACTTTAACTATTGCACTCTCTTGTCCATTTATGCATATCTCTTCTCCCCTTCATACATCTCCATGCATACATACTGTACATATATACATACACACTTATGTATACATGTACATGTACATATGAATATGCATTAGAGCATTTTGAATAGGGTTGGCTTTGCAACTTTTAGCCATGCATTTGTATATAAAATGTAAGTATGTAAATACATCTATGTATTAACTTTCTAAATTTTCACTGGAAAATAAAACTAAAAAAGAGTATATTGAGCATTAAGTAGGATCCTTATGCTATACAAAGAAAAGAAACAACTGTAACTAGCTGGAAATTGCCAGTTCAATAATTCTGAGTAATTACTAACAACTTCAAATATTCATACATACTGTTCATAGTATATTTTAACAAATACATCCAAATATGAACTGAAAAGGTGGTTCTTGAAAGTTGTTCACACTTTGTTATCATCTTTTTGCACAGTGTTACCTTCTAATTAAACTGATTAAATCTGCTGTCTAAGATTTGTTATTTTATTTTTGCACTTTTCCTAAAAGATAAAAAAGGCTGATTCAAAAGAGATCATCAACCAGTCATAAAACACAGTTTCAATCCCTTACACACAGACTGACCTGGGGTAAGACGAGCAAGTCAATTGTCTAAGGCAAACCCCTTTATCCGAAAATCAATATATTAAAAAAAGTTCACAGTTGTTTAATGAAGCAATTAGATGTTTAATAATTATAATTTTGCATTTTAATATAATTGAAAACTTGCTGGATTCATTTTATTTATCACTATCTATATTTAGTTTTAACATAATTTTTTTTTTAAAGCATAGTCAACATATTTATGTTTCGTCTGGAGCAACCCAACTGATAGGCAGGGCCGGCCCTGGCCCAAGGCCACCACCAAGGCGGTGGCCTAGGGCCTTCGATTTCCGGAGGCCTCAATCTTTGATTTATATGTATGATATATAATAAGATGTTCATAATATTTGCATGAAGTAATATAGCTTAGTGGTGAAAGTGTTTCATTTTCTCCATGAACACTTGGGTTCGACTCCCTCCTGATAGGACCGGCCCTGTGTATGGATATACATTCTATGTAGGGATAAAAATTTCATTCTTTTCATGCTATCTTTCTAGCTAAGCTCAGTCATCCTCATAATATTCTTCTGAATCAGTAGAAATTCATTATACTTCTGGTAATGCTTCTCAGTTTCCACACAAAATCATAAGCTGCCACAAAAAAGAACCAATCCAGCTGTAAAATCATAAATCATCAGCTAAAAAGAGCCAACTCAGATTTTACTTAAAGCAAGCTGTCTACTTCATTTGACATTAAATAAATTGAATTTGTGTCACTTAACCTTCTTTCTTTTCCTTATATTCTGATTTCTTTGTCCGATCTGTTAGCTTCAGTTCATTCAATATATTCTTCTTTAAATTCAGGAATTTGCAGAAAGGACACAATGTGGTTTTATTTTGCTTAATTTATCCTTTTTTGATTATTCTAAAATTTGATGCAAACTGCAACAATTCCATTTACGTACTATGATTAATACTTCATGTTATAATCAATGGCCTTCGTATCATTCAATGATTTATTACAATTAGTATATTTGTCTCTTTAAGATCTTAGCAATCTATTAAACTGTGGTCCTTCATCTATATTAATTACTCTTTTTATCATGTTTAACTTCTACCTATTAATTTTTTATTCAAATATTACTATGATCATGCAGTGATGTAATAATACAAGTGTGGCAGTAGTATGAAAATGCCTGCATGATTATGATATATGATTACATATGTAGAGAGTAACAAAGGGAACAATTCGTATATATGTATAAAATATCAAATTATAATGTCTGGTATTTTCATATCAATGGCTACAAATTCCTAGTGAGTGGAGGAGTCACACCATGAGTGTTAATTTATACAGCATGAAGAGTGAATTTAAAGCTTCTTTTTGTTTATCAGCCATCAAAAGTTTAGCTTTTCTTTTTTAATGTGCAATCACTATACTATTTCAGACTAGCAATCAATGGCAAAAGAACATGAGAGACAAACAGTAATTAAGTAGAGCTTACCCACATATATTTCTTTTTGTTGGTCCAGTTGATTAACTTTCTACTACAAAATCTCTCTCTTTTAGCTTGCATAGTATCATTACAAGCTCATATGTGATCATGTTGTCTTCTGTATGACAGTTTTCTTCATTGATATTTGATATCTCCATAGCATACTTAGCCGAAAAACGATTTCTTACGGTTGAATATTTTGAAGATATACTGCCTTTTGAATTAGTTGTTAATTACCAACTTAAATATAGGGTAGTACTCAATCAATTTAGATACCTTTAATTTAATCATGATTAAAGGGTCATTAGAATGAGTACAATTTGACTTATTGGTCAATGAGATTACATCACTATGGGACCTAAAGTAGGATCATACTCCATATTACACATTGAACGATCCCTTAAAAGCTACAAAGATAACAATCATTAACATATATCTACTTAATTGCTTTACTTTTGCTTCATTCCTTATGTCCCAACTCTTGCATTCAAAAAGAGAGAAATGGATGACGAAAACATGTGAAAATAAGCATGGCTTTTCGGCCTGAAATTACATACTTGTGATCATACCCGCATGGCATGTAAACCGTGTACAAATATATTGCTGTTGACAATTGTATGTCACTGGCCCGTAAACTATGGCCAAATATTTTTGGTTTTGCCTTTATTGTGAAGCGCCGAACTCTTGCATGGGCCATGTCTTATAGTCTATAGACGAGAGTGATTTTGTTCACACTTTTTTCAAAGTGTGAACAAAACACTCGACTTCTATTGGAGGAATTCAGGAAAATCCCATATATGATTCACTAAATTCCTCCAATAGGAGGAAAGTGTGTTGTTTTGTTCACACTTTAAAAAAAATGTGAACAAAATTGTATTCGTCTGTAGACTCTTAGGCGTGTTTTTTTTATTAAAGGAAAGAGGAATTCTGCATAGGCACGGTTATTGATACTTCAAACTCGGATATGAGAAGTATGAGTGTTTTTTTCATCCAGTTTTGAGAGTTAATAACATCACCCTTCTAAAAGGGTAAATTAACGAAAGAGGAATATGTTTTTTTTTTTATTAAAAAAGTAACATTTGAAAGGGTTATTTTTATGATAGTTGTATTATAATAATTATTGTTAATTGTGATTATTTACTCAGTTAGTATAAATATGATTAAGACAAGTAGTAATACAGATGGAACAATTTATAATAACAAACTCATTGGAAATATATACAGCAATAGGCTTTGAAAATAAATTTTTAGTCCATACAGTACATAACAGAAAATATCATATGGTAAAGACAACAATTAGCGAAGTCTTGCAACAACTAGTTCATTCCTTATGTTATGTTGAACTAACGCCATATTATTTCATACAATCACTTGAATCGGTTCATTTTCTTTCTCACCAATAACTTGAACTTTATAGTATTCTTCAAAGTGCTCATCTCAAATAAGATTAGGATTATTGTCAAATGGCATTAAATCAAAAGCATCACGGTTGCATTATCATATGAAGTGGCGAATAACCATTATAGCAACAACCACTTTTACCTGAATCGAAAATTGAAAAGTTGCAATATTATTAAAATCGTAAATTTTATCTTCCATATTCTAAATATTCTTTTGATTACCGTACATAAACTTGAACGGTAGATATTAAAAATCTCATTTTCTGATTTTGGATGATTTTGAGTTTCACGAAAATCAGGAATACGACATCTTCCATTTTGATAAGGGAATATATAATTTTCTGCCGGGGGATACCGAGTCAACTAAATTGTACCGACCTCCAACAATTCATGTGCCTGACTCCAAAGACTTATCCTTTTCGCACCAACCAAATTGGCAATTTTGAACCCAAACCCATTTCAAGCGTCGGAACCGTTGGACGCTTGAACGGGGTTAGAAAAGGCTTCGAAAGCACCTTAAATATGATGTTACAATATACATTATGAAGGAACTGTGCCGGCCCGCAGCGGAAGAAATGAACGAATTTCAAACTTTTTTACCATTTTGAATCTATAATGGGCCTACGAAGTCTAAATTTCATTTAGAAATTTTCTAAATTTGGTTAAAATAAAATCTTGTATTCTATTTAAAATAGTTAAAGGAAAGTTTATATATATTTAATTTCAAAATTATAGTGTATCAAATACACCTAGCATTAATTTACAAGTGTTAATGTATAGGGAATCAAACCTTTCATTTCTTTCTCTAAAATAAGAATTAATTGAGAGCATTAATTGTATTAAATGGAGAGATAAACCTTTCATTATCTCTCTTTAATTTGAATTAAGGGGATTTTCACTTCAAGGGCTTATTTGTGCAGGTAATAAGTTTTAAGGACACTATTTCTAAAAAATTAGTTTTAAGGACATTTTACGGGAAAAAGATAAAAGAATTTATCATTTTCAGTTATACAGAAATAATGATAAAAAGATTTATCATTTTCATGTATAACTTAAAAAGATAAATGAATTTATCGTTATCTTGTAAATTGTCCTTAAAACTAATTATTTAGAAGTGTTGTCCTTAAAACTTATTACCCTGAAAATAGAAGCCCTTCAACATAATTTCCACTTGAATTAATTGATTCATTAAATGTCATTATTAATAATTTATTCATGGCAATATTTATTACTATGTACATATGTATTCTAACCGTACAATTTGTAGTTTGAGATTTATTTAATTTGATTTTATTTATTTATACAAGTGTGTGTGTGTGTGTATCATATACATATGTACACACACATGTATGCATGTGCATGTGTAACATCATAATCTGTGAAGGGTATAATATGCTCATATATAGATGCTGGTATTTACATTGCAACAGACACATTAGCTCATTTTGTGTGTACTGTAATTTGTCCAAATATATGCTTGTATAATACATCAAAAAAATAATACTAATATATGTATGTATGTATGTATGTATGTAATTATTGAATAAAATAGTTTATGCCATAACAAATTAATGTAAAATAATTATATGATAATAATACAAGTTTTTAAAATTTTAGAAAAATCTGAAAATACGTTTTGGGCTTAATATTAATTTATGGAATTTTTTACATATTTATCATTAAATAATTGATAACAGCCCGTAATCAAATTAATTCTTGAAAATAGGAAATCAAGCTGAAAAATTATAAACAATTTTTAAAGGTATCTGCAATATATTTTGGGCTTAGAATTTTTTTTTGGAATTTTCTCAACTGAAATTATATTTTTAATTAAACAACTAATTACATTTTGAAAATAAATTAATTCAAAAAATTAATAAATTAAGTTATAAAAATTTAAAAGTTTTTTTAAAGGTTCCACATACATATTTAAGCCTTAAGAAAAATTTCTAGTATTTTCTCAACTGAAATTTTAATTTTAATTAAATAATTGATTGCAGACCAAATGTAAATTAATTTTAAAAAATAATAAATTAAACTTAACAAATCTAAAATTTTTATTTTGATATTAATACATGGTCCAGAAAATATAAAAAATATAAAATTGAAATTTTGAACCATTAATTGTTTTATTCATAATAAACAATTCACAAAATAATTAAACAATAATAAAATATGTATGTACATATTTAATAAAATATTTTTATATTTTACGATTCATAATAGGTAAAAATAATCAAAAGAAAATTTTAAGATTAAATATATATGGTATATAAACACATATACAATTATACCTATTCATAATTTGTAGATCTATACACATTTAATATATATATATATATATATATATAAATCATAATTAAAACCTTTAGAAAATTAATTCAACAATAAATCAATAAAAAAATATTATAACAAGCACATAACAAATATAATTGTAACAAAGACATGTACCCACAAAAATCTCACACAATCTAAACAATAAATACATCTTAATACAAACAGAGGATTGAGATGTAAATCAACTTTTATATGATAAACTTAAAATAAAAATAATAATAACAAATAAAAGTGCACCTCCTAATGAAGCCTTTTAGTCCACGTTGAACAATGATTTCTCTTCTAAGAACAATTCACAACTCGTCGAGTTGCTAATCCGGGATTGAAAACCTTATACTACAAATTAGTATTTTTAATTTTTAATTGGATTTGAGAATTTTAGGGATGATTTTATAGGAAAGTTGCTGCCATTAGAATGAAGAAGAGGAAGAAGAAAGTGGCGGCTAAAAAATGAATTACTTGTAATTAGGATTTGAGATTGGCTTTTATATGGATATGACAAGAGAGCAAACAATGATCTCAACTACACATCTCAAAACCTAATCACACATGTTGTAGCCACCTCCTATCTTTCTTCAAACCAATGCCTATCCTCTCCAAATATCATGGGTTGTGAGCCCATTTAATCCAAATTAAATATGTACAATCATATTTAACATATTTTGTTATCGATATCTCATATTAATAAATATTTTCATAACTTTTATAAATATATGCAACAATTTTATTTCTAAAATCACATTCAAAATTCATAATTAATATTTCATAAATTTTAATTTATTTAATAAATTTATAACAATTATAAACTAATTAAATTGTTTGGTCTAAAGAGAATTCATCGTTTCGGTTGTGTGACTCTTGGGTGTAGATTCGGTCAGTGATTAACATCGAACATTAACATTCACACTTCACTTAGCAGATGGTGTGATATTATGGCCAAATTTATCACTTGCTCATTTTCAAAAAAACTCATTTTAATTTAATAAGCGTTACCGGTTGTGACGATTATTTACACCAATTCTCTTTGTCAAAACTATATCACTTTGGACCTGCTGAATTTGGTAATGGTCAAAATTCCAACATCACCCACATTCAACTCTATAATCAAAATACAAAGTCCTTGGTTCAATAATAACAATTATTATCAATCGAACTACTTTGGCCAGAGATTTTGACTTTGGGTTGATTTGAGTTGACCGTGATATTAATCCCATATAACTGAGGATACGAATCATCTCTTGAATAATGCTTCACTTTCAATACTTCCACTCGACCCAACTATAGTCACTCGATGGATGTTATGCCATGATTTGACTATAATAAAAGCGGAGCTTTCATATTGAAAATTCATAGTATTCTCAAGTCAAAAGAACTGTGTAAATTAGTCTCATCGATATTTTCTGTTTGACTTAGTTATATTAACCAAAAGAAAACTATCAAGTGAGTCATTCCATAGTTATCCAATAATTATTAGTACGTAACCCCTAGGTGCCCCCAACAATCATGAGTAATACACTGCCCAACATTTGCAGAGCGTTATGTACTCTAGTCTCAACGAATACATCGATATCCAGTCTCGATGCATCTTGACTAGGAACATTTAAAATGATATATTTGTTTCATTGTGATAAATTACTCACGGTTACAACACTTTATAACTACTATCACAAAATATACCATTTATGGCTTTTCAATTAAATATAGTTTTAATTAAATTAATTAATTAATATAACCATAATATATCAAGTATATAATAGAAAGAAAACACCTTTATTTCGAACAAGATTGGTTAACGATTAGTTATATGTAACAAATTACATAATTGCCCTCTTAGGGATACCCCTAACTCTATCAATCTCCCACTTGCACTTGGGATCAATTATGGAATCTTATTCCAACATCTTTAATCGGTTTTCTCAAAACCAATTGGGTCCATCCCTTTGTAAATGATATGCTATTTTGTTTCAATTATCCACTATGTCAATCAACTCTTTCCGATGGTGATAAACTATTTTATCATGTGTAACAATTCGGAGTATGTCTCTCGACTTCTAGTAAGCTCTAAGTTCTATTATGAACTATATCGCGACATTATTATCATGTAAAAATGTTATGAGATTCTCAACATTTGGAATCGGCTTAGTTATAAATTTGTACACTTATATATTTATATACATTGTTTTTATTGCGGCGCTATTCAAGACGGTGTACTTAGCCTTTTTAATTGAACCAACCACGATCTTTCATTTGGAACACTTCTAACTTAAAGATTCTTAACTTGAATTTATTATTGACATATTATACTCAATATCACTTATGATGTTTAATTCCGAACTCTCCTTCATAAGGAATTTTTGTTATTGTAAACAATTCCCTAGTAATTCATAAATACACAAGAACACTTCAAACAATTATTTAGTGATATCAATTTGGATTTGATATTTGCTTCATGTATCAAATAAGTAAACAAATCACGATATCATAACCAACATAACATGTATGATAATTCCTATTTCCAATGCATAAGGAACCCACACGTTCCGTATTAACCAATTTAATAAGATGTATTTACATATCGATTTGGAACATTCCCAATATTTTTTATAATCGCTATAAAAGACATCATTTACAATTCAAAGTTGAGTATTAAAATAACTAAGGTTGATTTCAACACAAGTACACCGTAAAAATCAACAATGTGTTGTTTACTTTAAAAATATCAATGTACCTTTTAACATTCTTTCTTATGAACACACGCTTCCTCTGCACTTTGATTGAAAATCAAACTATATGATTTCTATCAAAATACTTATTCAATCTTGATGCTTATAAAATGATATTTTCGTATCATTTCTTGGATCATATCTATAGACTCACAAACTCAATATCGCTCCCACTGACTTCGAAATATTTTTTGTTAATATGTGTAAACAGCTTACTCTAAATCGTTATTTAGAATTTTCTATATCAATACATTACCAAAACATTAAGTCTTATCAAGCGATAATTTTGTGACTAAATCCATATTAACATGAGCATATTGAATACCGAATCCATTATGCTAATTTCAACAATTGAAATTTACGGTATTATTTTTATCAACATTGCTCATTTAATTCTAACTGCATTAGTCTTTCTCATAAAGACACAATCTCGGCCGATGGATCACATCCTTCGGTTACGACCACCAAGATCATATTTTGATAGCGTGCTTCGAATTCTTTCCAATTTTCACATCATACCATATAGAGTCAGCACTCTTAATGGTTTAATTAAATAACCAAGGATTATATAATTTCAACATTAATATGAAATTCATAGTTTCTCTTCGATGTACTTATTAGACATTCTAATGCTATGTGTTCATTTAGGTTAGTTAATTTCATTTCATCTCATATAATCAGTTCTATCTATGGATCATATTCAATTCCATTTGAGTACCAATAAATCCTCAAAGAAATTCCTTCACGATGAAGTTTGTATATCTTGAAACAACAATTATTTCTTAGTGTAAATAGAATAGGGATTCATAAACGCTTTATGAATTTCTTTATTTATAAAACTGATTTGGTTTTGATTTACAAAAATTATGTTCAAAACATAAATATGTCACTCAATGACAGTCCTTTCCAAAATCCTTTTGGGTTAATGCTAAAATTGTGAACGCTAACACCCCGGTGTAAGTTGTGACAATGTGAAAGCACCACTCGTTTGCATGGGAACTAAGAGTAAATAGAGAATAGCAAAAACAGTAAAAAGACAACAGTTTTTATAGTGGTTCGGCTCAAAGTCAAGCCTACATCCACTTTATCTCTTCTTTATTGCTGATTCGATTACAACTTTTATAGCTTTTACAATGAATCTTCGGATACAACACAATTAAGACAAGAAGCTAGAACTTTAACGGTGAATTGCCCTTCGGATTCATGTTGAATGTGGTTGATCACTTCTCTCGGCTCTTTGAAGTGTTGTTGGAAAATGGAGTGTTGTGGAGGTTGAGAAAGTAGCAGATTTTCCACGCTTCCCAGTCCAGAAAAGTCCCCCTTGAATATGGAGTAGGTGAGGTATTTATAGGGAAAATCTGGAGCAGGTTGGGTAGGTCGTAGGTCGTTGGCAACCTAAGGGATAGGTCGTAGGTCGTTGGCGACCTAACAGAGTCAACCTGGATAGGGTATAAGCTTCGAGCGACCTAGTGTGTGTAGTGGAGGAGCGGCGACCTAAAGAGTAGCGGCATAGGGATTAGCAACCTAAGGAGCAACGACATAAGGTTTGGTAGGTCGTTGGCGACCTAAGGGATAAGTTAGGTCGTAAGTCGTTAGCGACTTAAGGGGTATTGGCATGAAGAGTTGCGGTACAAAGAAGTGGCGACCTAAGGGAATGGCGACCTAAGGGAATGACGACCTAAGAGGATGGCGACCTAAGGGAGAATGGTAAGCGACTTAACTATGTTGAGGTATCGCTAGGTCACTGGGAATTTTAGGTCGCTAGGTCGCTGGGACTTTTAGGTCGCTAAGGATTTTAGGTCGCTAAGGCTTTTAGGTCGCTAAGGCTTTTAGATCGCTAAGGCTTTTAGGTCGCTAAGGCTTTTAGGTCGCTGAGGCTTTTTAGGTCGCTGAGGTTGTTAAGTTGTTAGGTCGTGAGGTCTCTGAACGACCTAACAAGGACTTGCTCTATCGAGATGCTAAGTTGACCCATCTCTGAGACGAACTATCTTTGGTTTCTCGGTCGACCTTTTGGTATCAAAGCCTTTCTAAAAAGGCGGGATAACACTTGCCCCCCAAAACATGCCTTGCGGTAGGAAGGTGTATTTTGTAATGCCATAAGCCGGAAGTTCATATCCAGTTGATGACCTGCAAAGGAACTGACAGTTTTATGTGGCCCCAAATAACGACCATTCGGGATCGAGCTATTTGGGATGGAGTGCGGCCGTTCACGGTCAAGCGCCTAACTTCAAATGGCGATCGTTCGGGATTGAGCCATTTGAGGTGAAGTGCGACCATGCGCGGTCAGGTGCCGTTCATGGTCAAGCGCTTTACTTCAAATGACGATCATTTGGGATCGAGTCATTTGTGGTAAAGTGCGACCGTGCACGATCAAGTGGCAAAGCTCAGATGACGACCGTTCGTGGTCAAGTGCCTTACTTCAAATGACGACCATTCGGGGTCGAGCCATTTGCGGTAAAGTGCGACCGTGCGCGGTCAAGCGCTTATCTTCATATGATGATTGTTCGGGATTGAATTATATGAGATGAAATGTGACCGTTCATGGTCAAGCGCCTTACTTCAAATGACGATCGTTCAGGATCAAGCCATTTGTGGGAAAGTGCGACCGTGCCCGGTCAGGGGAGGACCCTCAAATGACGATCGTTTGGGATTGAGTTATTCGCGGTGAAATGTAACCGCTCGCGGTCAAGCGCCTTACTTCAAATGACGATCGTTCGGGATCGAGCCATTCGAGGTAAAGTGCGACCGTTGGCGGTCAGGGGGTGGACCCCAAATGACGATCGTTCGGGATCGAGCCATCTGAGGTGAAATGTGATCGCTCACGGTCAAGCACCTTACTTCAAATGACCGATCGCTCAGGATCGAGCCATTCGAGGTAAAGTGCGACCGTTGGCGATCGGGGGGTGGACCCCAAATGACGACCGTTCGGGATCGAGCCATTTGAGGCGATTTTTGCCGTTCGAGGCGAGTTTTTTACCGTTCGAGGCGAGTTTTTTCCGTTCGAGGCGAGTTTTCCTGACCTCAAATGACGATCATTCGGGATCGAGCCATTCGAAGTAAGGTGAGCTGATGTGTGCCCGGGGGGGCAGAGGTGAGGAGATGTGTGCCCGGGGGGGCTTAATGTTGGAGGGACCTAGCGTTACCGATGCCAGATTCATGTTTGAATGAGTTCCTGGATCATTGGTTATGGCGGTTCAACACCATCTCAGAGCATGCCTAGGGACCGTTCGTGATCCCGTATATGTGTAAGCGGCTTAGCTGTTTTAGAATCACAAGTAGCATTCTTTTACTGAAAATGAGTTTTTAGTAGACATGTCAAACAGAATCAAGTCCAATCATGAGAAAAGAAAAAACAAAAACAAAACAGGGACGTCAAAGTGCAAACACCTACACTGCTACGATTAAGAGTCGTTTCAGAGCGTGCCTGAGGATTGTTTGTGATCCTATACATGTGTAAAAAGACTTAATCGTGTTGGTGTGGGGTTTACTACTTATTCGTCACTATCCCAATTATTCAATGACAAGTTGACGTCTTGATCCCGATACATCGCCAGCAGGTGCAGGTGGTGGCGGTTCCCGTTCCACAGCCGTCACTCCCCTTTTCACATATTTTGATAGTAGGCCATTGCGGACATGCCCTTCAATTTCATCCTTCAAGTGTCTACAATCATTTGTACTATGACCATTCATCTCATGGAATAAGCAGTACTTGTCTGATTTTCTTTCACTGCTGGCCGGATCCCTCCTTATTGGCTTGCGATAAGAAATCTGTCCTTTAGTATCTTGGTAAATTCGTTCCAAACTTTCGTTTAATTCCGCATAAGTGGTGAAACGTGGCTCCCTCCGTGCTCGCTTTGACCTATCATCGTCATCTTCAGCCTTTCATTTTTCTTTATCTTTGCCAAGATCCTTTTCAAGAGGTTTTACGCCTTTGAGTGCATAAATTTCTATTCCTTCTCCTTCTTCTCTTTCAGCTTTTGCATCTTCTAATCGTAAGAACCCTTCGGCCTCATGGAAAAATTCTCCTAAATCCATAGGGGGATCTCTGGTCAATGAATTCTTGAAATCTGTGTCATCAGCTATGCCCGACACGGCTGCCATTAGAACCATGGATGGATCTGGACGATCTACCGATGCCGCAGCTGCGTTGAATCGCGTCAAAAAGCTTCTCAAAGATTCTCCAGTTCTTTGCTTTAGTGCTGTCAAACTCATAACATTCTTCGGCCTCGAGATGTGGACCCTGAATTGCCTCATAAACCTTTCAGTCAAATCATTCCATGTCCCGATAGATACACTTTCCAATTGTCTGAACCATAATGCTGCAATATCTGTCAAATACAATGGAAAGCACCGGGCCATAACTTCCTCTGATGCCCCCAGTACTTCCATATGCCTCATATATTTTGTTAGGTGAACTGTAGGGTCCGTCCTTCCATTATACATATCCAACGATGGTAGCTTAAAGTCCGATGGGTTCTTAGCTCGCCTGATTGTCGTGGTAAAAGGACTCCTATTCACATCCTCCAAGTCCTTGTTTACCAAACCGCCTCTCATAGCCTTTTTGACCATTTCCACCAATCTGTCGTTGTCTCCTAGTTGTAGTCCTCACCCATTGCTTTCGTCTTGCCCCCCGAGTTCACGAGGGGATGGTGGAATATGTTCTTCTGGCTGGGTTCCTGTTCCTCTTTGATTCTGTGCTCCAAGTTGTCTAATCCGATGAAACAAATTCTGGATCAACTCCTCTTGCCTTTTCATCATTGCTTCCATCTCGTCCCTGGTAACAAAGGCTGAAGTTTGGTTTGCTCTTGAGGAAGCCTCTTGACTCCCTTCATGCTGACTACTCTCTGGTCTTAGCCTTCTACTCGATCGCCTTGCCATAACTTTCCAGACCCAAACCTCCAAATTCTCTGATCTCACCCTTAGTTGACAAAATTCCTGAGTTCGGTTCTCAGTGAAAGCACCAAAATGTTAATGCTAAAATTGTGAACGCTAACACCCCAGTGTAAGTTGTGACAATGTGAAAGCACCACCCGTTTGCATGGGAACTAAGAGTAAATAGAGAATAGCAAAAACAGTAAAAAGACAACAGTTTTTATAGTGGTTCGGCTCAAAGTCAAGCCTACATCCACTTTATCTCTTCTTTATTGTTGATTCAATTACAACTTTTATAGCTTTTACAATGAATCTTCGGATACAACACAATCAAGACAAGAAGCTAGAACTTTAACGGCGAATTGCCCTTCGGATTCATGTTGAATGTGGTTGATCACTTCTCTCGGCTCTTCGAAGTGTTGTTGGCAAATGGAGTGTTGTGGAGGTGGAGAAAGTAGCAGAGTTTCCACGCTTCCCAGTCCGGAAAAGTCCCCCTTGAATATGGAGTAGGTGAGGTATTTATAGGGAAATTCTGGAGCAGGTTGGGTAGGTCGTAGGTCGTTGGCGACCTAAGGGATAGGTCGTAGGTCTTTGGCGACCTAACAGAGTCAACCTGGATAGGGTATAAGCTTCAAGCGACCTAGTGTGTGTAGTGGAGGAGCGGCGACCTAAAGAGTAGCGGCATAGGGATTAGCGACCTAAGGAGCAACGGCATAAGGTTTGGTAGGTCGTTGGCGACCTAAGGGATAGGTTAGGTCGTAAGTCGTTAGTGACTTAAGGGGTAGTGGCATGAAGAGTTGCGGTATAAAGAAGTGGCGACCTAAGGGAATGGCGACCTAAGGGAATGACGACCTAAGGGGGTGGTGACCTAAGGGAGAATGGTAAGCGACTTAACTATGTTGAGGTATCGCTAGGTCACTGGGAATTTTAGGTCGCTAGGTCGCTGGGACTTTTAGGTCGCTAAGGATTTTAGGTCGCTAAGGCTTTTAGGTCGCTAAGGCTTTTAGGTCGCTGAGGCTTTTTAGGTCGCTGAGGTTGTTAAGTTGTTAGGTCGTGAGGTCTCTGAACGACCTGACAAGGACTTGCTCTGTCGAGATGCTAAGTTGACCCATCTCTGAGACGAACTATCTTTGGTTTCTCGGTCGATCTTTTGGTATCAAAGTCTTGCTAAAAAGGCGGGATAACAAGGAGATTCATACAAGATCCCTCATAAACAATTATTACGTGCAATCTTTCGACTCGCATAACCTGTCAACTCCTTGTCCTAGGATATGTTGGAGTTTCTAATAAACCCTTATCTTGTATTTTGTAAACTGTTATTCAGATGAAATAATATTAACCTTGTGTACTACTCTTAAGTACATTACCTTATAGAAAGAATCTAACTCAACTTCACTCACAATTAATCATACATTGTCCAACAAAGTTCGATTACTCTATATCGATGCATCATTATATATCACATGAAGGATTTATTTTAGATTGAATCTTTATTCATTTTAGGTACGTTTGGAATCTTTTCCAATATACTCACTCATTCGATCAAATCGAACATTTATATCGCATGTTATTTTTACTTCTGTTTTATATTCAATGAGTTTACCATAGACATACCACATGTGTATCAAATACACATATCCATGTCGATGATGACTCATCAGTGAATATGACGAAGTATGTGGAACCATTTTGGTATTTCTAGAATTACGATTGCATACATCTATATGTATCAATCTGAAGAGTCCATCAACTCTTATTATGCTCCCACTAAACGGGTGCATAGCCCTTTATTGTTTGAGATGTAATTAACAAGTATCATATGATTCAAATCATACAATAAAATTATTTTCTCAAAACTACGGCTTAGTTTATAATTTTAGAATAACTGTAAATAATATTAGACACTTCTATATTTTTCCAATGCATCACTTTTGTTATGAAAACAAATGCCCTATTATTGTTTTATTTTACAACGAATATTTATAATATTCGTAAAAATATAGCTACGTCTATTTTTCAGTCGATAACCCAAAATAGTCATTATTTTATAAATAATGTTAGGTACGTTTTACGAAAACAATTTTTGTAATTTGATGCAATCAATAAGTACTATATGACATGCTCCCACTATTTCCACCATTACTATAATAGCATACTAAATTCGGAGGTCCATCATTCACTTAATATAGATCTGTTTATTTCATATACTGCAACTAGTTTAACGTGGAGAGTTCTTTGATCAAATATCTTGAACTCAAAGATACAAATCTCATAGAAAACAATTTTCTATATGAAAACATATCCCGGAATATAAATCATATTTCTCATTCCAATGTTAAGCATCAATCATTATTATTACAATTCTTGTTTCCATTGTTTCTTTATGAATAAGAAATGACTATTCACTCTCTCCATCCCAACTATACCTTAAATCACATTTACTTTTATATATTCATTTTCCTTTCTAAATGGTCAAACCATTCAAAAGAAAACCCTTACTACAATATCATAATGAACTCTTTATGAAAGCGCATTTGATTATCCTTAACATTTAAGGACATCAAATATGTTGCTCTCTGCATAAACTAATTAAACTGACATTTCAGCCATCGAGTTCTTAGATCTATCTTGTAGTTTTGGTCTTGTGCTACAATTAACACAATATGATCTTTTATGTGATTAATCAAATCGAATACTCGATCTCATAGTACAGTTTATTGGCTTATTTCCAGTGAACAATATTCCTTGAAGTATCGTACATTACGAACCGTGACCGTTCACCATATAACATTTATATGTGATAGTATATGGATCAAATATTCATCCATAGTCTTATATTCCTTTTTGAGTTCGAAACTCATAAAATGCAATACACGGTCTAAACCAAATAAACAAGTAAGTGATCATTTTACGAATGTATTAAGTAGTTATAAAAATTAGGCACTTGCATAGGTATAGAAAACATTAACATGCAATAGGGATTTAATAGTAGGTATTATATTTCCATTTGTCAACTTTCAATTTAGTTCATTTGTATATGTTAATTGATAAACGTTTGTCAATCATATTAAATGCACAAATTTATCATTGTAGATAATTATAACATTATTTAGCATATGTGCTTACAATATTAGAAAGGTTAAATGTTACCATTTCATTTTCTAATAAGGCTTCCAATAGTTTTTTATGTTTCATCAAACCCTAAGCGAAACATATAAGTCTTTCAACTTCACTAGTGGGTGTATGGACTCATAAGCCTTGGGATTCTGACCTTGAGGAAAGCTCAACAAATCATAGACCGCATACGATGGATAACTCTTTATCCGTTGTATCACATACAACTCCTAACCTTTGATACCTTGTCCTAATCCTGCCTTTACCTTGAGGAAAGCTCAACAGGTAAAGTGGGTTATTCACTCGGACCTATCATTTCACGATGGCCTAAGTATAATGCACGTACCTTGAGGAGATCTAACCAAATATGTGTGGTTATCTTACCTTGTCTATTCAATATATTACTAGTACTACGCATAACATCCCTAGCTTAAGGAAAGCTCAACAACAAAGAAGTATGCAAGTAATCTATTAATATATAAATGAACTTTATATTAAAGATTCATAATCTTCAACATTTTATATCGAGTGATATCGACTTATGGAATAATGTATTTCTTATGAAATACTCTCATGATTCAAGTGTCAGACACATTAGAAATCATGGTATACGTACAATTACGTATGTATTTATTCCTTAACTCTATTTAGGATTTATTTAAAGTTCTACCTTTTGTTATACATTCATATTACGTAAGCTGAATTATTATATAACTTTTATAACTTAATTAACTTATATAATAGTCTTATGTATAATATTATATTAATTTAATGTTATTCAATTAATTTTAACTAATTAACTCTTTAATTAATTTTAGTTAATTAACTCTTTAATTAATTTTAGTTAATTAACTCTTTAATTAATTTTATATTATAATTCCAATACAACATTTATATTAGACACATCTAATATAACCTTTATAATGCACACTATAACCTTTATAGTATAACACACACATATATATCTTATACATGTGTATTTTATTTAATTAATTAACATTTAATTAATTTATTCAATTAAACAATTTTGATTAAAATTTTATTAATTTCAAAATTTATCTTACATACATATATGTAAACATATGTTATCCTAAACATTTTAAAATAACATAACATATATCAACATACATAATGTATACATATTTATATTAATAATTAACATATTTAATTAATTCATTTTATTGATCTTATGAATAAATTTTAAAATTTGAAATTAGTATATAAATATTTTCAAACATTTTTGAAAATATCGTTATCCATTCAAACATTTTGAAAACTTGTGTTGTATTATGACTTTTATAATAAACGTGTTTTTATTTTAATTTTCAAAATAATTTTGAAAACTAGCCCAAGGTCCAATTCAAATTAGGCCTTTTCTATTAGGGGCAACCTTTGGACTCACCCACCTTTCAGGCCAGGCTGGTAACCAGGTAGGACAAGGTACTTGTACCCAATTTCAAGCCTAGACATTACCTTTTTCCAGACACCGTACTTAGTGGGCAAGTTTAATAAGTTAGTCCAAATATGAATAATTTAGACCGCATAGGCTATTGGGCTATGATACCACTGAAAGAACTGGACCAGCCCATAGCGGAAGAAATAGGTGAATTTCAAAAAAAAATACCATTTTGGATCTTTAATGGGCCTAAGAAGTCTAAGTTTCATTTAGAACTTTTCTAAATTTGGTTTGAATAAAATCTTGTATTCTATTTAAAATAGTTAAAGGGAAGTTTAAATAAATTTATTTTCAAATGCATAGTTTATCAAACACACCTAACATTTATTTATAAGTGTTAATGTGTAGGGAATGAAACCTTTAATTTCTTTCCCTAAAATAAGAATTAATTAGGAACATTAGTTGTATTAAATGGAGAGAGAATCCTTTCATTTTTTCTCTTTAATTTGAATTAATTGATTCATTAAATGTCGTTATTAATAATTTATTCATGGCAATATTTATTACTATGTCCTTATGTATTCTAACTGTACAATTTGTAGTTTGAGATTAATTTTATTTTATTTTATTTATTTATGCAAGTATACATACATATATATATATATATGCATCATATACACACACATGTGTGTGTGTGCATGTATAACATCATAATCCATGAAGGGTATAATGTGTCCATATATAGATGTTGAGATTTATATTACAACAGACACGTTAGCTCATTTTGTGTGTACTGTGATTTGTCCAAATACGTGCTTGTATAATACTTCAAAAAAAATACTAATATATGTACGTACGTATGTGTGTGTGTATACACATATAATTTATTGAATAAAGCGGTTTCTACCATAATAAATTATTGCAAAATAATTATATGATAATAATACAAGTTTTAAATTATAAAATTTGGAAACATATTTTGGGCATAATATTAATTTATGTAATTTTTTACAACTAAAATTATATATATTATTAAATAATTGTTAATAGTCCGTAATCAAATTAATTCTTAAAAATAGGAAATCAAGTTGAAAATTTCTATAAAAAAATTGGAAGGTACCTAAGATATATTTTAAGAGTAGAAAAAATTTATGGAATTTTCTCAATTGAAATTATATTTTTAGTAAAATAATTAATTGTATTTAGAAAATAAATTAATTTATAAAAATCTAAAAATATTTATGCACATTCCAGCTATATGTCTAATCCTTAGGGAAAATTTGTAGAATTTTACCAAGTGAAATTATATTTTTAATTAAATAATTAATTGCAGGTCGAAAGTAAATTAATTTTTAAAAATAAGAAATTAAGATTAAAATATCTAAAAATTTACTATGATCTTATTACATTGTGCGGCAAATACTAAAATTTTAAAATTGAAATTTTGGACCGTTAATTATTTTATTCATAATAAACAGTTCACAAAATCATTAAATAATAATAAAATATGTATATACATATTCAATAAAATATTTTTATATTTTATGATTCATAATAGGTACAAATCATCATAAGAAAATTTTAAAATTATATATATATGTTATATAAAAACATACACAATTAAACATATTCATAATTTTTAGATCTGTACACATTTATAATATATATATATATATAAATCAAAATTAAAACCTTTTTTTAGAAAATTAATTCAATAATAAAAAAATAAAAAAATATTATAACAAGCACATAACCAATCTAATTGTAACAAACACATGTACCCATAAAAATCTCACATAATCTAAACAATAAATAGCTGAATACAAACAGAGGATTTGGATGTAAATCAACTTTTATATTGGAAACTTAAAATCAAAACAATGATAACAAATAAAAGTGCACCTCTTATTGAAGCCTTTGAGTCCACGTTGAACAATGATTTCTCTTCTAAGAACAATTCACAATCCGCTTGGTTGCTAATCCGGGATTGGAGACATTCTACAACAAATTAGTATTTTTTATTTTGAATTGGATTTGAGAATTTTAGGGATGATTTCAGAGGAAATTTTCTGCCATTAAAACGAGGAAGAAGAAAGTGGTGACTCAAAAATGAATTAGCTTGCAATTAGGGTTTTGAGATTGGTTTTTATATGGATAGTACAAGAGTGCAAACAATGATCTCAATCATACATCTCAAAATCTAATCACACATGTTGTAGCCGCCTCCTATCTTTCTCCAAACCAATGCCCATCCTCCCCAAAACTCATGGTTTGTGAGCCCATTTAACCCAAATTAAATATATACAATCATATTTAACATATTTTGTTATCGATATTTCATATCGATCAATATATTCATAACTTTTATAATTATATGCAACAATTTTATTTCTCACATCACATTTAAAATTCATGATTAATATTTCATAAATAATAATGAATTTAATTAATTTATAACAATTATAAACTAATTAAATTGTTTGGTATAAAGAGAATTCATCGTTTCGGTTATGTGACTCTTGGGTGTAAATTCGGACAACGATTAACGCCGAACTATTCGAACGTTAACGTTCACACTTCACTTAGCAGGTGGTGTGATATTATGGCTAAATTTATCGATTACTCATTTTCAAAAAAATATCATTTTGATTTAATAAGCAATACCTGGTTGTGAAAATTATTTACACCAATTCTTTTCGTTAAAACTATATCATTTTGGACTTGCTGAATTTGATAATAGCAAAATTCTAACATCATCCACATTCAACTCTATAATCCAAACACAAAGTTCTTGGTTAAATAATAACGATTATTATCAACCGAATTACTTTGGCCAGAGATTTTGACTTTGGGTTAACTTGAGTTGACTGTGATACTAACCCCATATAACCGAGGAGATGAATCCTCCCTTGAATAGTGCTTCACTTCCAATACTTCCACTCGACCCAACTATATTCACTCGATGAACGCTATGCTATGATTTGACTATAATCAAAGCGGAGCTTTCATATTGAAGATTCACAGTATTCTCAAGTCGAAAGAACTGTGTAAATTAGTCACATTGATATTTTCTATTTGACCTTAGTTATATTAACCAACAGAAAACTACCGAGTGAGTCGTTCCACGGTTATCCAATATTTATTAGTACATATCCCATAGGTGTCCCCAGCAGTCATGAGTAATACTCTACCCAACATTTAGAGAGTATTACGTACTCTAGTCTCAACGGAAACATCGATATCCAGTCTCGATGCATCTTGACTAGGAGCATTTAAAATGATATATTTATTTCATTGTGATAAGTTACTCACAGTTACAACAATTTGTAACTACTATCACTAAACATACCATCGATGGATTTTCTATTGAATATACTACTAGTTAAATTAATTAGTCAATATAACCACATTATATCAAGTATATAATAGAAAGAAAATTCATTTATTTCGAATAAGATTGGTCAACAAGTTGGATACATGTAACAAGCTACATAATTGCCCCCTAGGGCATACCCCTAACTCTATCACATTATACACAGGAAAATGGATTGGACAGCGAGAAAGAAATCAAATTATTTAATTTATTTCTTTTGAAATACTCACTTTTGTTAGTGTAAAATTTTCTACCATGCTGATTTTGATAGGAGTGAAAAATGGTGATAATAAAGTAAAGTAGATTTTGACAATATGTATGAATTTGTTTAAAGCAAGGGTTATCTCGTAATTTGACTGCATACAAAATAGGCTTTGGGAAAATTATTTAGGCTTGGGAGTTTCAGATAAAACCGCTTTAATATATATATGTATGTATGTATATGTATGTATGTATGTATATGTATGTATGTATGTGTGTATGTGTGTGTGTATGTGTGTGTGAAATGATTGAAAAATTGTGGTAATAAAGTACATTTTGACAATATGTATAAATTATTTTAAAGCAAGGCTTATCTTGTAATTTGGCTGCATACTAAATGAGTTTTGTGAAAATTATTTAGGCTAGAGAGTTTCAGATAAAATCCCCTTAATATATATATAGTTATATAATGGGAAAACACCACCAATCAAACGAAACAACAAATTGAAATAGAAAGAATCCAATATAATAAGAAAGAATACAAGAATTTTTATAGTGGTTCAATAAAGTCTATGGCCTACATCCACTTTATAATTTTTTATTGTTGAATTTCGATGTTACAACCAAATTATAATGCAATTTAGGGGATTATAATCGATTGATTTCGAATTTGACAAAGTTTCCTTGCAAACTCAGTCCAAGAGTCCTTTTTCATATGTTTGAGATTGCCACTTATAGATGAATCTATGCACCAAAATCTCTAGATCAAGTTTGAATTAGTCGTTCATAGTAAAAACCCAAACCCCGGTGGGCATTAATTTTCGCTAAAAAGAAAACTAAGTCCACCAAAGCACGGATCGTTTGTTTGGTATCCCGTAAGTAAAACAAAAGAATGCATATCAGTGCTCTAATGAAATAACTTGAAGCAGAATAACTAAAATATAATAGATCAGAGAAGTACCGATCAAGATTTGACACTTCCTAAAATCAAGTTTCCTTATCAGCAGCGAACATGTCAAGCACCAGTACCTCCCCTTCTAACTATCATGTGGGTTGTAATGAGAAGGGAGTCGGAACAACGCTCTGGTGATTGATAAAATTAGACATTTTGTACATAATGCTAGTTTATGTCGATTGTGCACTATATCTTTTTATGTTTGTTTACACTTTACTAATCGTCTCGACTACATATCCGTGTACAAACCGTTCCCATCTACCTTTTGCAGGTTTATATCAATGCATATATATATATATATCTCCATTGCCTCATAGTATCACGATCTCATCACCTTATATCTCGAGGAAATCCCATCGTGCTGCACCGACAGTCTTTCATACATTTTACCGTCCTTTTTCGTTGGTTTATCATATAATTTGACATATCCTCTTTGGGGATTTACCATCTTGTCTACTTCCTAATGTGGACTCGGCTCCACTAACCACCCCGTCATGTTTTGAAGGAATCTCATTATGGGTTAACTAGCCTTCCCCTATCAAACAAACTAACAAATAACTGTGGTGGTGCATAACCCAGCGTGGTCCCCTTGTTAGTCTACAGATGAAGACCCACTAGATGTAACCCTGTCCTTCCGTTAACTACTTTGGATTGATGATGTTGGCCCCCTATGCAGCACTACCTCTTTAAATTCGGTACCATCACACTTTTGCATAGTGTCTGGTTCCGCTCATCATCCATTTAGATTACCTATTGCAATCAAGGCAATACCCTCCCCTAAATAAATTTGAAGCTGACCATTCTATCCTAAGGATACCACTATCTATACGCAAGCGTATACTCTCCACAGGTCCTACGGTTGAACATATCCTATATCAGTTTCCTATTTCACACTCCCGGTAGCCCCTTAGGATCACCACTTGTGTAACCCTACTGACTCTAGCATGCCAACCTACTCTAATGATCTTTCATCATTTTCATTATGTAATTTATACATTTAATTATAATAATCCACATCTATCATAAACGCATATTCAAGGCTACTTATATACATATCTCTTTATATATATATATATATATATTCTTACATTCTTTTACCTTCATTGCCTCTATAGTTCTTATAGTTGACCCTAAGTCATCATTTTATTATGCGTGTTACTATTCTTCTTCAAATTCATTTACTGCTTTCCTCTTACTTGATTTATAACATCATTGCCTATTCTTGTTGCACATTTTCCAACTTCCATTCCTGTTTTTCCCATCTCTTTCTTTAGGTGTTTTTCCTAGTGATTTTAAACATCGTACTTTTATTTACTATAACTTAATAATACATATTACTTGTAACATCCCAAATTCCAACAAATTAAAATATTACTTTAACCCTAAAGCTTAATAAAATCCCTTTTTATTTACATTCTTTTATTACATCCAAAATATCAAATTTGTCAATGTCAATTTCATGTAATTTATCGGGACAACATGTATATGCAAGTTTTCAATTTTTATTAAATCTTTTATTTAAATCTATTTCATTCAAATTCATTATGCATAAATAATAAATTTACATCTAATCATTATGCATCTTCAAATATAAATCTAATCATTACTCACCTGTAATTATATGTCACATATTCTGATTAAGCACGTAGATTCTAATCATTATGCACTCGCAATTATAATTCTAATCATTGTACACTTGCAATTGTAATTCTAATCGTTGTGCACTTGCAATTATAATTCTAATCGATCAATAATAGGCATAATTCAAAATAGATTACAACAAAATAAATCTAGTTTTACTACAAAACACATAACTTTTCCCACTCACCTTTTTAAGCACTCCTAAATCTCTAGATCTGATCCAGATCTAATCTCTATTATCTGCATTCTTCATTTTGACTTTACTACAAATAGCATTTATATACAAATCTATTAGAATTTAGATTAGAGAGAAGAGATTCAGATTAATTTATTAATTAAAACCAGATTTATAGTTTACCTTTGATGTAGCAACTTGATTTGAACCTATTTCATATTCTCTATCATCTTCTATTCTTCTCCAAAGTGTATACATACAAATTAAATCTATTTCTATGAAATCTAGATTTTTGGAGAAGAAGAGAAAGTGACAGAACTTCCGTGCTCATTAGAAAATTATGTGTTGGAAGTGAAGCCCTAGGTCTTAATTTATAAAGGTTCAAACCAGTACTAACCGTCAGATTAAACTATTTTAAATCCGAATCGTATGACCAAAGCTTACTGTCGCTCAAAATAGAGCACGGGTCGACCGTCCTATGGCCTAGGTCGACCTTCATGGTCAAGCCAAGACCCAATTCGGTCGACCCATGTAGTGTATTTTTGGGCGATTGTGAATGTTAATTGATTTGTTTGTTTCTCTCCATTTGTTTCCTCTATTAATTTATCTCATTCAATTTTTCCCCTTTTATAATTTCTCTGAGATTTTTAATTTAATGTTAATTTTATTAAAATCCAATCTCATCAATTAGCATTAATTCATTTTATTTTCATATTTACATATATAATTATTTCCGACGCTAAAACTCCAAACGTTAATCATTTTTCCGTTTGAACTCTGATCAGAAAACAATTGTTCAGAAAATTGCTACGAACATAATAGTGCAAGTTTCATAGCTAAATTCTGACATTTGCAAAATTCTATTTTTCACTGTTTACTATTTATTAATCAATTTCTTTTCAATTAATTGACGTAAAAATGCGAGGTGTTAAATTCTCTCATCCTTAAAAGAATTTCGTCCCCGAAATTCTTCAAGGACTAGATCATGTAACCTATCGTACATCCCTTCTAAACTAACAAATCATGAGTGTGCAAACTATTTTGCAACAAATCATGTACGATGCATGGTGTATCACAACATATATGATATGCAAACTGAGCAATTCTAAATTGGCGACTTCTATATGAATGCTTTCTTATAAAATAGTTTTCAAAAATATGGTGCAAACATCCTAAATATACTGGCAGCTCTACATGTATGAAACTTTTAAAAACCAAAAACTTGCTTTTTCATACAAATTTGTCCTCAGTTCTACGAATAGAAGTATAGTTCAACCAATTTTATCATCCAATTCCTAGCATCCAATATCTTAACACACCATTGCTAACATCCAAATTTATAAAAAGTTGTTTTCTAAACATATTTTCTTATGCTTGAAAAGGGTCTAGATGGAAAATTCCATACTTTCATCCTTCTCTTCTATACCCATTTCCTCAAGTACCTTGGAATCTTCTCTTTGCCCTCAATTCTTTTTCACTTTTCCAAGTACAATTTGCATAAGTCAATTTCTTTTTAAGTTTTTAAAATAGGGTTTATTTCAAAAATCGACTTTTTTGGTTATTAACATAATATGGAGAAAGTGAATTTCCTAACATGACAGCTTTCTCCATTGTTTCTAATCGTATTTTATTTTGCTGCCACTTCTGCTGCATAGCAAAATCCATGTTTAACTAACCTATCAACTATTCACAATGTTAAGTATGTGGCATTTCCAAAATTTAAAAATTTTCTTCTTTTCCAGTTTAAAGTATTTTTATATTACTTTCTAAAATATCCATGAAATTTTGAACTTAAAAATCTTCCAAAACATTTTGCAGAAATATTTCATTTTTCAAAAGTATACATATGTATAGGTTTTCCAAAACAATTTTTTCTGCATCTCAAGAAACTGAGGTTTAGTCAACAGTCCAATTCCATAATGGACTTCACTCAATTTATGTAGAAAATTTGAAGTTCCAAAAACTTCTCTTTTATTTATAATAACAACAAAGTACAATTATAAATTTCAGCCTTTGAGAAGTAGGGACATTGACCCATGGCTACTCAACATTCCTCTCCTATCCTCCGCTTGTTGAAGTTTATCAATCTTATTCCTCTTTCCATTTTGGTGGTATTTTAAATAAATTTTCTGAATTTATTTCTTTATTCTAGTCTCTACTATTTTATTTTCTTTTGCATTAGTTAACTGTCTTTTTTAGAAATTCCCTTATCTTTATTGTTTTCCCATAACATAGTAGTCCACCTAGAAAACACATAAAAATGAACATTTCCTATAATGTTGTATGCGCCTTTATCCCTAATAAAGACAACTAATGCTTACAACCCAACCTAACCAGAACAAATGCTGAAAGTTACCCCACGGCATCAACTAACACTAACGATGTTGTGGCCCTCTCACTTCATATTAAAATTTATTGGACCCTTCTAACATGTTATCCTTCCAAAATCCTTTTATCTTAACTTTGAGTTTGTCAATATCCTCTATGAGTGTTTGCCGCCTCTTAATCCTCTGTTGCCCTTGTCTTTTAATCTAAATTCCTTGATGGAAATTCTCAAATTTTGCACTCATGCCTAACAAAGTATTCCTATTTTCTTACCACAATTCTTTACACACCATGGGGATTCCTTATTACTACTTCAAGATTAATCATTACTACGTTCTTCATAGTCTTATCCTTTACCCCGTCTTCCTTAGGGACTAATTCCTATCTACTCCATATTTAAAATCAACTAGAGTAGATAAGAATAACTTTCATGTATCGTTTCTTTCCATCTCCACTTCCAATCATTAGTGGAGTCTCTAATGTTATGAAAGGGAAAATTGTAAAAGATACTTGAAATGCACGCAACAACGAAAAATGTCAATTTTTCATTATTCTGCAATTAGTGTCTTATGTTGCTCCTAATTAGCTTACTAGCAAAATTTCTTTTCATGATCTCCTATATAATTTCTAATCATTACAGTTTTTATTATACTTAAGGATCCTATACTTTAATGCATTCAAACTACTTTCCTCATTCAAAAGGGATTGTTAAAGCTAAAATTCTCTATGAATCACTTAAAAGATAATTCATGTTTTGTGTCAAATTACAAGGAATTGTACTTCATTTCTTTATTGAAATAGACAGTACAAAATATAGGATTTTCATATTTTGTACATCTCTTTCTTTGTATTTACATTTCTTGTTATTTCAAACAATACACCTTTATTATAACTTGATTGATTCATAGAAACTTATATTGTTATCCCTTTTGTTCCAATAAATTAAAATATGTCAAATCCCAACCTAATTACAATAAATCAAACCTCATTTCTATTTATATTTCATAACTTTTTAGCTATTCAACTCCTCTACCTAAACCGCACTTATTCCAATTGTTTTCTTTTATTACCTTCTTCTTACTTGAACCATTATAATGCTTTCGTCTACATCTTTGTTTTAGGGTTCCAAATCTTCCTTTTTGTACTATTTACTCATATTCCAAACGTATAACACTTCCTATTGTCCACCCATAAAGTTTTACTTTACAACTTAAAAGTTTTCATTATAGAAAACCCATAAGCTATATTGCTCTAATATTTTTCTTTCAAAAGAAATAGCTTTCTATAGAATTTCCTTCACTGAATTTTTTTTTGATTTTTACTAAAGCTTTATATCTACAGTTTTCTTTCTTTACAAAGAAACTAGCGAGCTATATACGCTCTATAATTTTTCAAATAAATTTAAAAAAAATTCTATTATTTTCAGTCCAACAAAATTTAAATTTTCTTCTAATTTTTTTAAAATTAAATATAACATAATAATAATAGTCTTTTTTTTACGAAAATTTAATGTTAATTTATCTCTTAAAAATAGGGTTTTTCTACATTCTAATAATTCCTTTGAAAATCGTTTAAAATGTATTACATATATTTTCTCAAACTTCTGAAACTATTTCTATTGGGTTGGACTCTTAGTGGATTTCTACTGTTCACTTAAGAACACCTTTTCTTCCATTTTCTAACCTGTTCCTTTCTCAATATTGAAAATCCAATTAGGAGTGATCATTTCACATCCTTCTTTAGGAACATCCCTATCTCCTATTATCTATAACATATGGATTCTTATTTTCCTCTTATCGAACCTATTGTACATCATAAATTGGCAATCATACGAGGACCTACAATCATTGAGCTATCAAGGTCCGATTAGGGAGTCAAGTACAATCCAGCTGCGAATTATCCATATGTAACTATTCTATAGTTGGGATTCTTAGGATTTAATGTATATTATATTTATTGGAAAAATACAAATACGTTCACTCAACGTCTCCTAATTTTTAAGATCGACTAACCTACGCTCTGATACTAAATGTAACAACCCACACCCCAATGGGTTGGAATTTTTGCTAAATCGAAAACCCAAGTCCACTAAAGTATGGATCGTTGGTTTGGTATCCTACAAGTAAAACAAAAGAATGCATATCAGTGCTCTATCAAAATAACTTGCAACAGAATAATTAAAATATAATAGATCACATAAGTACTGACCAAGGTTTGACACTTTCCAAAATCAAGTGTCTTTGTTAGTACTGAACACGCCAAGCACTAATACTTGCCCTTCTAATTATTCTATGGGTTGTAATGAGGAGGAGGTCAGAATAACATTCCGATGATTGGTAAAATTAAACATTTTGTACATAATACTAGTTTATGCAGATTGTTCACTGTATCTTTTTATGTCTGTTTACATTTCATTAGTCGTCTCGACTCCACATCCGCGTACGAACCGTTCCTATCTACCTTTCGTAGGTTTATATCAATGTGTGTGTATATATATCCCATGGTCCCCTACTGGACCTAGATACTATCTCCACTAGTATCTCTCCTTCAATAGCTTGTTAGGATCTATCGCCTCGTCGTATCATGATCTTGTCACTGTATATCTCGAGGAAATCCTATCGTGTTACACCGACGGCTTTCATACATTTCATCGTCCTCTTTTATTGGATTTTCATATAATTTGCCATATCCTCTTTGGGGATTTTCTATCTTGTCTGCTTCCTAATGTGGACTCGGCTCCACTAACCATCTCGTTCATATTTTGAAGGAATCTCATTATGGGTTAACTAGCCTTGCCCTATCAAACAAACATACAAACAACTATGGTGGTGCATAATCCACTGTGGTGTCCCTGATAGTCTATAGATAAAGACCCGCTAGGTGTAACCCTATTCTTCCGGTTAACCTCTTGAGACTAATGATGTTGGCCCCCTATATGGCACTACCTCTTAAAATTTGGTACCAACACATGCTGCAGAGTGCCTGGTTCCACACATCATTCGTTTGGATTGCCTATTGCAATCAAGGAAATACTCTCCCCTAAATAAATTTGAAGTAGACCACTCTATCCTGAGGGTACCTCAATCTATACGCAAGCGTATACTCATCATGGGTCATACGGTTGAACATATCCTATATCAGTTTCTTATTACACCCTCCCGGTAGCCCCTTAGGATCACCACTTGTGTAAGCCTACTAACCTTCACATGCCAACCTACTTTAATGATCTTTCATCATTTTCATTATGTAATTTATATATTTAATTATAATAATCCACACCCTCCATAAATGCATATTCGAGGCCACTTACATACATATCTCTTCTACATATATATTCTCATTCTTACATTCTTTTACCTTCATTGCCTATATAGTTCTTATTGTTGACCCTAAGTCATCATTTTATTATGTGTTTTACTTTTCTTCTTCAAGTTCATGTATCGCTTCCCTCTTACTTGATTTATAACATCGTTGCCTATTCTTTTTGCATATTTTCCAACTCCCATCCCTATTTTTCCCATGTTATCCCTACATTTCGTCTTAGCCCATTTTCCATGTTTTCCTCTTCACTTACGTTGCTTTTATTGGTATTTTCATATCTTAACAATTAAAGGAATTGTAAAGTCTTTACCTCTTACCATTCCATTTTCGAGTTCTATTGTATTTTAATACATTGGAATTACATTTCTATCATAAGAATGTCACGCATTAGATTTCTACATCTTATCCCAAAAAAGAATGATGTTTGTGTAGTGTTTGTAATTACAAGGAATTGTCTTTTTAATTCTTGAAATATATGGTGCAAAATACGGTGTTTATCCCTATTTTGCACTTCTCTTTCTTTTTAGGTTCTTTCCCCAGTGACTTCAAACATTATACTTTTATTTACTATAACTTGATAATACATAAAAATCTACTTGCGACATTCCAAATTCCAACAAATTAAAATATCACTTTAATCCTAAATCTTAATAAAATCCCTTTTTATTTACATTCTTTTATTACATTCGAAGCACCAATTTTTGTCAATATCAATTTCATGTAATTTATCGTGATAATGCATATAGGTAAGTTTCCAACTTTTATTAAATCTTTTATTTAAATCTATTTCATTTAAATTCATTACACGTAAATAATAAATTTACATCTAATTATTACGCACCTACAATTATAAGTCTAATCATTATACCTGGAATTATAATTCTAATCATTACGTACTTGCAATTATAATTCTAATCATTATGTACTTGCAATTATAATTCTAATCATTATGTAATTCTAATCGATTAGAAATAGGCATAATTCAAAATATGTTACAATGAAATAAATCTAATTTTATTACAAAACATGTAATTTTCCCACTTACCTTTTTAAGCGCTCCCAAAATCTCTAGATCTAATCCAGATTTAATCTATGTTGTTTGTATTCTCCATTTTGACTCCCTATTGGGATCCATAAATAATATTTACATACAGATCTATTAGAATTTGGATTAGAGAGAAGAGATTTAGATTAGTTTATTAATTAAAACTAGATCTGTAGTTTACCTCTGATGTAGTGACATGATTTTAACATATTTTCTATTCTCTATCATCTTCTATTCTTCTCCAAAGTGCATACGTGCAAATTAAATGTATTTCTATGGAATCTAGAATTTTGAAGGAGAAGAGAAAGTGACAGAGCTTTCGTACTCATTAGAAATTAAGAGTTGGAAATGAAGCCCTAGGTCTTAATTTATAAAGGTTCAAACCAGTACTAACCGTCGGATCAAACTATTTCAAATCCAAGCCGCATGACACTAGAATGGATGCTATGGATATTCATGGTGTGAACATTCTCGCGTGGTTCCGTCGATATATGAAAATGACTTGCCAGACCAGTATATCTCCAAAAAAAACCTATAACTACGTCCCAAGGAGTGGTTCATGTACAGACACCACCTAATGTGAATTTTCCAAAGTTATGTAGGGACTTCTCTAGTTTCGGTGGTAGACCCTTTGTGGAAACAAAACTCTATGCAGCAACGCGAGCATCGCTAAGAATGATGAAAAAATATATCACATGGGTAGATTTTAAGAAGAAGTTTAAAATGAAATTTTTTCCTCCAAAGTAGAGAAAGGATTATTATTAAAGAGATTCTATGATAATCCACCATTTTTAACAACATAAACCGTTTAAAATGACAGATTATTAATGAGGTTTAATAATAAGAATCAATATACAGAATCACAGACACAAAAATAAATACACTATGGCGATCAGCGAGACAAGACAAACCATATGGTGCAATAATATCTGTGCTATGACAGCTGCATCAAAAATTCACTATTGCCGCCAATTACACTGATTTGAAACGTTTAACAAACTTCATATTACCTTAAACGAAGTTAGAAAGATCAGAATTTTACAAAAGGAACTTTGAAATCTTACTCAGAAAATTTTCTGGAACATTTTTATGTAAAAATGTTTACATTTCAAAAATAATATTTTTCATTAAAATATTAACTAGTTTTGAATTAAAATTGCAAATGAATAGATTTTACGAAATACGCGATCTAAATTCTTTATTTTTTCTTCATATTAAACTTATTAAACACATTTAAATTTGATTTTTTTTTAATTTATTTCAAAATCATAGTTTAATCAATATTTTATATCGCTAAAAACTTGGGTCGTTACATTATCTAACGGATTTGGTGGCATTGTGGTTTAGACAACTAGAAAACGGTTCCATAAGCACATGAACAGAGTTAGTGGATAGATTTATGAAATAGTTTCAGGTCCATATCTCATGACCCAAGAACGTAATGACATCATCGAGTGTGAAATAGAGGGTCGGAGAGTCCCTCAGGAGTTTTTTGACGAGATTAATGCGATGACTGCCAGGGTAGATAGGTCGAACCCATCAGTGGTTCTGATGGTGGCAGTTTCGAGAGTGGCTAGTGAAATAGATTTCAAGGTTGGTTTGGAACAGGATCCACCAATGGATATCATAGAGTTTTAGCACGAGGCTAAAAGGTACTTACATCAAGAAGATGTAGAAGCTGAGTAGGAAGAAACCAATGTTGTGGATGGAACATCCAGCGTAGGATCCAGTAAGGATAAAGGAAAATAAAAAATCGATGATAGCTCTGGAGGACCAAAGCGACAAAGAAGGGAACCAAAGTTATCTTCTTATACAGATTTGAATGAGACCTCGGAGCAGATTTACCTTGACACTAGGGGACAAATTCCCTATCGGAAACCAGCAAGGAGAGAACCCACCGACTATGAGAGGAAGTCGGGAAAGTATTGCCTATTCAATTAACTGGATGGGCATAACACAAATGATTGTAGGCACTGCGCGACCTGATCAAGGAACAAGTTGGGAACAACCAATTGCAGTAGTATATGAAACGAGCTACGGTGGTTGAATAAGAGCAGCCATCATCCACAGCGAATGGAAATGGCCTTAGATCATGGTCGAGGGAGTCGAATTCAATTCTTGCATTTTGCTTTTATGTTTCTTTTCTTCCATTTTACTTTTTATGCTAAGCAATAAAGACAATAATAACCTCAGGCCGTTTATACGTGTATGGGATCCTGAATTCTCATTAGGCATGCTCTCAGTCGGATACTGGAGATGACTACTTAGGGCGATAATATCCTCGGACTGCTTACACATGTACGAGACCTAGATTAGTCTCTAGGCACGCTCTGAGTCAGATGTCTACGATGAACACCTAGGATTTCTGCTTGTTTGCTTTGATTTGATTTGGATATTTAGATTTTGTAAAAACCACATTGAATGTGATGATTGATATCAGTTGCTTTATTTCCCGTGTGAAGAGACGGGATCGGAGTGCAAGTCCCCTCACCGGAGAACGAGCAGATGGACTTATATGATATTGATCATGCTAAGTCCCAGTCAGAGAGCAAGGACTGGAGTGCAAGAAGTAAGTCGCCTCCCCAGAGCACGAGCTGATGGGTTTGCTTGTCGTTGAGTTTCCTCCTCGGAGAGTGAGGGGATTGGGATCAACAACGGTCTGGAGAGCCCATGGATTTGATTATCGGCCCTAAACGGCCTTAGAATTGTTTAACGTTTCAGAAAAACTATGGATTTGATTATCGGCCCCGAACGGCCATGGATTTGATTAATTGTTCAGAGTGAGCATGGATTTGATTATCGGCCTCAAATGTCCATGAATTTGATTAACGGTCTAGAGAGACCATGGATTTAACCCTCAACCCTGAACGGCCGTTAACTTAATTAACAATCTAGAGAGATCGTGGATTTAACTATCGGCCCTAAACGGCCACTGATTTGATTAAAGATTCAGAGAGATCATGGGCTTAATTGTCGGTCTGGAGAGGCCAAGGATTCCATTGATGATCCGGAGATATCAAACTTCAGATATCGGCCGTAAAAGGCCAGGGATGTCACTAACGGTCCGGAGAGATCGAAATTTTAACATATAACTACTAGCCCCTAAAAAAACATGGGATGATCCTGATTAATGATACATCCCATGGCTTACCGATTTTGGGAGAACACAAAATCATTGATTATGATTGACACTCAAGTAAGGACTTGAATCCATAGCTATCATGGTCTGGAATAATCTTTGCTTTATGGGTGAACCCAAAGAAATAGGATGATTTGCAATAGCTTCATCGGCTGTCAAGCAGAAGATTCAATTACTAATATTCCATCAACTTCAATATTTGTTCTTGAGCAAAGCGCACCTTCCATTCGCAAGGCGTGCTTTGGGGGAAAAATGTTATCTAGCCTTTTGACCAGGAAGTATATGGACTAATTTGATGAGTAAAACTTGAAAGCTATCAAGGAGGGAAGCCTAAAGAGATAGCCATAGAGTCCAAAAACCAAGTACAACCAAAGACACAAGAGGCAAGCACAAACCACCCCAATAATCCAAATTTAAAATCCAACAAAGTGTTGGATCGATACTGATCCATAGGTCCTCATCTACACCTCAAACTTCTTGCACTCCTAAGTCATGATGCCAGTAGCTCTCATCAAGCTTCAGAATATCGATCACAAGACAAGTGCAGAGCCAATTCAAAAAGCCAATGACTCAAATCCACCAAAGTGGTGGATTGGTATCGATCCAACCACTTGGATCCATACTGGTCTGCAATAATTCATCCATGTTGATCCACTCTCCTCCTATCCCTAAGTGTTGACGTCAGCAACCTATTCTAGTTTCCATTGCATCGATTCCATCCAATCCCCTATCGATCTCCTTGAGCACTTGAAACCATCAACTCCATTCCTCCATCGATCCATCATTTAGACTTAGAAGCAAGCTAATAATGATGCAAACAAGCTTTGAATCATGAAGCTAACCATGAATTGAGCTAGGAAAAAGCATTTAAAACAATCCATAAAGCAATCTTATGGATCGGTACCGATCCAAGCCCATGGATTGGTACCAATCCATGATTATTGATGAGGTGTAACAAACGGGGTTTTTGACCCTTGAAAATCAACATTAATACGTCCACTGTACAGAATGCCGAGCAATCAAGTGCCGGAAATTACCAGTTCATTAAGGGTGAAGAAGAAAAGGTAGAAGAAGAAATAGAAACAACAACACAGAATCTCACAATCGCAGAGGAACAAAATATAATATATAATAACATATTTTAAATACAAGAACTGTACTATTAATATACATACCATTATCAAAGTACAATAATCAATACATCAATCTGGACAATTTAATAACTTGTCCTCACATACATAACATACTCAGCGGAAATATAAATCAAATACGGGAATACGTCTCTGTCATCCAGCTCGTCTCCTGAGCTCCATAACATCCTATCCTGAATCTGTAATACTCGGTCTGGCCCGAGTATTATAATAAAATAACACCCGAGTCAGTCTGGAAAACCAATGTGAGAAAACACACTCCATTTGAATTATTAACCTTTTCAAAATCTTTTGAAAACAATGGTATCTCGTAAGACCGCGTCACACATAAACACAACGGATTTTTACCTTACAATAACCAAAACATTTTTATCAAATCCGTCTGATATTATAATAGTGTCTAAACAAGTAAATAGAAAATAGCTAAAATTCTTGCATCTCAGTTTCAGCATAGTTGGGCACAATCAAAACCGTACGGCGCTTATTGGAGATTGGATTCCATACAATGACTAGGCACCGGGGTAACACCTATCACGGTACACATAAGAAAAATGTATCGAGGACCTCACCGGGATCCCCTACAACACAAGACCGGCCCTATCCCTAACCTGGATAGAACCGAATATGTTATCACCCAGGGTGTTCCCACCCTTATCGAGAGCTCTTTTGCATGCACTGTATCCATATAATATATCCGAGGGTATCTAGAAAAGTGATAACATACCCTAATTGGGTATGACCCACTTAGCCTTGCTTCATATCTCCTAATTTTAGCCATTCCGGTTGACGAGGCTAGAGGCTACGATTACCTTTCAAGAATAATTTCACTTAGAATGCTCATCGTCCTCCAATGATGATGTTTTGATATCATTCGTCCATACAAGTTGTCCTGGGTCTGGACAAACCGAATCACCGTCTTCATCATCTTCACAGTATTCATTCGTAATGTTCAAATCGAATCGAAGTGGTTTTCGGATAATTAAATCTGATCCCGGTCTCTTCGAAATGATTAACGAAATTGGCCAATATTGATAGTCGGCTATTTAACTATCAATATAACATCCATAAGCAATCACTAGGCCATTATTTTTAATTCCTTCCAAAATACTCATTTCAAATATCTTTACAAAGATATATATTCATCTCCTTCAATATTTCAATATTCGAAAACAATTTCAAATATTTATATCCATAATAGGATAATTTCAAACCATCTCAATACTTAGAAATATTTTTTCAGATTCCATTTATAATTCAATACTTTGAATTACTTCTATAATAATAACCTCGTAGTTAAAATATTTCAAATCCATCCAGTCCAACACTTAGAAAATATCCCTAAGTACAACTTCCCAAAATCATTTACTTTTTTTCCAATACTTAGAAAATATTTCATTTATTTCCTATTTTCTCAAATCCCTTACAATTCATCTGTAAGTTCCTTATCTCATTTCTTTTATGAATTCTATTTCATTTTATTGAAGTTCACTTTTATTTAACTACTTCGGAAATTTCTTACTTTTTTCCCAAATTCTATTTTGAGAATTCCTTTATAAATCCCATATACTGAATAACCCCATTTCCAGATTTCCGAGAAGATTTATAAATAAATTTTAAAACATTACAAAACTATATATATATAAATATATATAATAAGTATTTAAAAGAATAATAAAAAATTATTTTTAAGACATGTTCAAATAATTATCTAAAATATTGAAACACTCTTTATAACATCACTTTTCAAAGCAGGTTTAAAAATTTAGGATTTATTAAAATAAATATTAAGTATTTGAAAAATTCACTTCTAAAGTATTTCAATACTAACTAACTTTAAATTACATAGTTTAAAAAAATAAAATTTTCCTTATTAAAATAAAAACTTAACTTACTAATAAGAATATATTTTTAAATCTCAATAACCAAATTTCAATTTATAAATCCTTCTCGATTTCCATCACATCACTTCCATTTCGGTCTCCTTAACCATTTTCACTTCAATAATAGTGTCCACTATTTTTCTATCACCCTATTTCCATATTCAAATATAAATTCCCCTTGTAAATTTATATTCCTAATTTATCTGATATCAATTTCCTTTATTTATAAACATTGTCTATAAATTTTTACAATTCCTTTGAGTTTCACTAAAAATAATCTCATTTATAAAATTCCATTTTATAAATTTAGTTCCTTATAAATTCCGTTCATTTTTGCCAATCTATTTTTAATATCGATTTCAACTTCTTTTTATATTTCTAGAATATCATTTTAAAATCCAGTCTTAAAAATACCTTTATATAATTTATTTTAAAATCTCTATTTAAAATATTTTTCCCGCATTATTTAGTACGACCAAAACCAATTAAATCAATCTCTTTTAAATAATCCAAATTTCTATATACACATTTTTATATTAAAAATCTCCTTTTAATTCCTTAAAAATTCAAAATAATATTTATGGTATTAATATACCAAAGTTAATTCCCATGCTATTATAACATTTAAAAATTTACAACACACAATATCCAGCAGATTATTCAATCACATCATATATTTTATATATATGAAAACTACTAAATATATTTGAGGAATCCATTTGGATCCCTCCAACCTGTTTTCCCTGCATCCACAGATGTTAGACAATATAAAATACAAATCCCACTTCGAGGGGGATATCGTGGTATATAGGGTCATCCGCTATTATGCGGGGCGCATAGGGTCTCATCCGCTAAAATATGCGGGAACAATCAATCCAACTACTAGTATATATACTACTATATATATAATAACATCCAACAGATAATAATTTAAAGATTCAACCAGAATTTAACAATTTATTTAACTATTTAAAATAAATACTAGCAATCCAAATGAGTGAGAATTTTTTCACCTTGATTTTAATTTGTAGACCCATTCCAAATTTTGATCTATTGCGTGGATTTCCCAGCTACGGATTTCACACGACTGATTTCGTTCGATCGAACCACGTATGAATAGATTTTAAAATTTTAAACACTCGAAAAAAATACGGTTATTTAAATTTATTAAAATCGTTAACAGCAATTAATCTTTTCCCCTGCTCGAACGACACGACCGGAGCTTCCTCTCACTATACACTACCGCACGACTCTCCAAGCCTGCCACCGACATGTCTACCACTCCTCCACCCTCAAGTGCCATCGACTATCACTAGAGCCTCGCCTATTTGCCTAAATTCTCAACCGCCAATTCTCCAGAGTCCACCACATCCTTCCTCTCAACCAATCGCGTTCACGACCACAGCACGCGACCCACCAATCACCTACCCCGACCACGCCTCTGCCACCAGACTCCCTACGCGTGCGTACGCGCGATGTCGAACTCCACCAATCCAACTACAGTGCCTTGACGCTCTCGAGCTCCCACGCGCTCGCGATAGAGCCGCCGCTTGCATCACCTCCGCCGCCTTCTCCCATCGTTCGCGTACGTTATGCCATCGAGCCCACAGTCGAACGCGACTCGGCCAACAACACAACTCCACAATGCTGCTGCGTGCTTCCTCCCCACCTGCTACTTCGAGTCGAGCCTGACCGCTGCTCAATCATGATTTTTTTTGAATTGATTTTCGATTTGAAGGAATGAAGGGGGAACGCGATTTTGAATGAGGGGTTCACGTTTCTGGTTTGGGGTTTGAACCGATTCGAAGAAAAGAGGGATTCGCAATTATTTGCAACGGCCATTCCTTTTTTCTTTTGTTTTTTTTGAACAGAAAAGAACGAACATTATTTCTTTCTTCTCTTCGACTGTGTGATTTTAAAAGGAGAATGGAGGGAGGAACAAGACTTGATGTTGGTGTGTAAGATGAAGGCTACAGTGTTTCTGAAAGGAAGGAAAAAGTTTTGATGTGAATGCGGTCAATCAATATAAATATAAATATATTATATATTTAAATTTTAAACGTCTCGATTTACACAACTCAAAATCTCGAACCCCTATCGAGGCATGCTGCTAGGCATTCATAATGTTATATCCCTATTTCAAATGCAATGGAAAAGGTTTTGAGTCCTAATTCAATCGTATAGAGAAGATAGCTTTTTGGACCCACTTATTATATTGAATTTTCGATATTAAATTCAACGCGTTTATATCCCGTACGATCAAACGATAACTTCAAACGCTAGGAAATTTGAAATCTGATAATAATACCCTATTATGGATTCAATGGAACTAGTTTCGTCGAATTCTGAGACTATGCCCTGGATCGCTATTTTAACGCGTCGATTAAATCGACAAATTTCAAAATTTGTGAAATCACTTGAAATTTCAGTTTTAAAATCTTACTAACTAAATTATAATTCCAAATTCAATACTTAAAACCATTTAAATATTCAAAATCGAACGACGAAAAATCCGGGTCGTTACATGAGGTGTCTCTCATTTTGTCTTAGAAGAATTGGTCTGGATGTGGAAAACAATATAGAGATATGAGGGGCGAGATTTTAGGCTTCCTACGGTTATAAATAGGAGGGCATGGCTCATTTTTAAGAATCTTTTTGGCTCTCTTACTCTCTAACTCTAATCTCTTGTAATCATCCATGGAATTATACCGATCTGTAAGAACAGAAGTGTAAACAATACTATAAACCATCAACAAAGTTAAGTGGATGTTGGCCAAGATTAGCTGAACCACTATAAAAAGTTGTGTTTTTTTCTTGCTCTTTTTAATTTACTTTTCTTCACTTTTTATTCTCTATTATACTCATTTGGGTGTTTGTGCCATTTTTGGTTCAAACAGTAGTTTAACTTTATAACATTTTACTCCATAACCGCTTTCAAAACATAGAACTCGTATCTTAGTTTTGAAGTGGTTTTTAGTAAGTGATACACTTATCCAATCCCGAACTCATCAAAACTAAATCGGTGAATTTCTGGTTAATTTTATTCCAATTTTTTTATAAGTAAGCGAATGATATAAAGGAGTCCTCCCCGAGGAATCTTGTATATATATGTTCCTAAAGCAAGAGACGATTTATGCGAACGAGTCCTCTCCAAGGGATCTCGAATTGTATCAATACATGATGCTTACATATATTTCCCAAGTTAATTTGGTCAACTTCGATAGTCGACTAATAGACTACCTAGTATTAAATAGAAACGATCGCATATGGAAACCAAGTCTCGTTTACTTATCACGTTTCTGTCCTTCTCAACTTATGCTATCCCTCGGTCAAGAGTGAAGCCAGTAGATTAGAGCATTATTTGCTTCTAAACCCTACTTGAACATCATTCTTAACTCTCACAGAAGAACTAGTCTACTTTGTCGGCTTTTAGTGTGAAGTATAGAATAGAATATTTTCCAATGAGTAAACACACAAAGCATGATTAAGTCACTTAAGCGACTTATAATCCCCTTTTAATTTAATTAAATCCTTTATTAATTAAAAATTCTTTGTAAATACTTGTATATATATATTTAAAATACCTTTACAAAAGATATATACATGTATACTGCTATTTCACTATTCATTCCTACTCCTTTCAATACTTAGAGATTCGTGAATATTCTTATCGCGTATCGAAATCAAGCCTCGTATACTTATCACATTTCCGATCATCCCAACTTACTCTATCCCTTAGTCAAGAGTGAAGACAGTAGGTTATAGCACTGTTTCTTTTACACCCTAGTCGAACATCATTCTTAACTCTCACAGATAGAACAAGTCTGCTTTTATTGGCTTTTAGTGCTAAGTGTAAGACTAACTACTTTCCATAAACAAGTAAACACACAAAACATGATTAAGTCACATAAGCGACTCGTAGTCCCCTTTTTAAAAATGAATATACACACTAATTTTTTTATAAAGCTAATATAATTAATAAAATCCAAAAACAATTTAAAAGGCAAAATGTTACAACCTTTTAATAATTTAATAAAATATTTAACTAATTTTCTAAAACTATATATAAATAAAAATACTTTTATGATGCTTATAAATATGTTTTAAATATCCATTTAAAATATTACTTAAAAATAATTAAATTTGACATTTGTTAAAAAATTCTAAAAAGCATGTATAGCATTTGTTAAACCCTCTTACTTCAATAATTCATAATTAATTACTAAAAATATATTTAAACTTCAAACCACTTTAAAAATACTCTAATATATGTTATCAAACACTAAAAAAAGATTGTAGAAAAATACTTTGATTAAATGTCATTTAAAATCATTTAAAGTTTAAAACAGCAAATAACATTTGCAGAATTCTGTCAAAAGAGTCCACACCTACTTCAATAGGTTAAAAGTGCTACTGTCAAGTGCGTAATAGACCATGGATGAGAGCAGTTTTAAACATTAGAAAGTTTAGCCATTTTTAAATATGTTAACAATCGATTTAAGGTCTAATTTCTTTAAAGTAAGTAATATACTCATGTTACATCATAGCAATGTTGAGAAACCCTTAAGAAGGTCTACACAAAATATTATAGGAAATCACCAAAATAAGGCATTTTAAAATGCTTATATAGTTACTATTTGTTATAGAAACCATTCCATATTCAAGTCCAAACTAACCTCCATCCAACCAATTATATATGAACAATGTCAAGGTCACCTCAGATGTTATAGAAGGTCATGGAAGTGGTGATATGCAATATAGTGTTGTCATTTGCTTTCAAAAGCAAATATGGTCCAGATATATAACTTTAATTAGTTAGTGATTTTACTATAGTTTAGCAAGAAAATTATACGACTTCATATACAATCAAATGGTGAGTTAACTCACTCCTTTTCAACTATACAACCAACCACAAGCCTCAACTCCACCACTACTTTCTACCTCAACCAAAGCAAGCTCTTAAATCCAACCTTGCTCCTTGTTGCTCATGGTTTCTAGCCTTGAAATGGATATACTTGCTCATGGCCCTAGGATGTTTGGGGTTGTGTGCTCCAATTCTTCAAGCAAAGTGCAATTATTCTTTTTTCTAATGTTGTGTTAGTGTAACAACCCCAGTTTAAATTAACATTATGTAGAATATTTAATTAGGTAAATAAAATAAAATAATGTGAAATGGTAAGGAGATTGAGATTTGATAATTAGAATGGGTCGAGCCTTAAATAATGAACTAATGGGATTAATTAGAACATCAATAAGAAGGAGGGTATAAGAGGAGGGGAAAATAGGAAAAAGGTAAATTTCCTTAATACTTACTCTCTCATTCTCATTTCCTTCCTCACTTCATTTATACAAACTAAAAATAACAGAGTTTAGGTGTAACATCCCTCATTCTGAGGCCAAAAATGACTGCAACGAATGTTGCAGTCATCCATAGTTAGTAATTGTTGGCGACAAAATGCTGTTATGTTAATCATATCAATAATCAGAAGCACATGAATATGAAAATTTTCAAACATAGTTTACTAACAAATTTTCGCATTTCATTTCTCAAATGGTATTTCATATTCATTGCATAATCTTATTCGTAAACCTACGCTCAGAGAAAGTATAATTATTACAAAATACCCTAAGAGCAACATATGAAGATGCCCATTTGGTAGATTATAGTCAGGTACTTGGCAATTATACAACTTTGCCATTACATCCAAATAGACGAAACCAAATTACACAGTGGATACAAATAAAGCTCCTAATAGCTAGATTGCCTCCTGCACATCTCTAGAATCTTTTTTGTCTAACTGGAACATGAAAGCCCTTACTCTCAACCTATTTAGAGAAGTAACCGAGAGTTTAAGGGAAAAAACAAAAATTTCGAGTCAGACAACAGTCCGGTGTGAATAGTAACCTACCATATCGAACCAAATAGATATCTAGTGAGACCACGCTGCTGAGTGGAACGGGTTTTCCCCTCACTAGTATCTTACCAAAACATAACAACCATATAATATGCTCCTACAACCACAACGGTTAGAACATAGAAAATAACATTTATAACCATGCAATACATATTGGATTACCCATCACAATTCATTAGATTATCCATCTTAATTTCGAATAAATATCTGTCATAATTTAAACCAACTATCTGTCTTATTTTAATCTGACCATCCGTCTTACAATTATGTGGACTACCCATCTCACATTTAAACATATTCAGAATTATGTGGACTATCCATCTCACAAGTATTCATTACTTGAATTATCCATCCTCTACCATATTGACTACCCATCACATATGGCTTAATCATTTAAAATTTTATGGACTATCCATCACACATATTCCATTTGACATAAAATGATGTGGACTATCCATCACACATCCCATAGTTTTCCTAGGATGACCATGGACCCTACATTATTCTCATATAGACCATCCATCTCTAGCATGATATGGACTATCCATCTCACATCCCATGGTTTTCCTAGGATGACTATGAATCCCTCATAAACAATTTAATTCATGTTACCCACATGTTTAACCTATGTCTATTAGTGCCCCAATTAGGCCATCTCCTCTTAAAGTTATAGCATTTCATAGTGACACACATTGGTATCACCAATTTATTCATGTCAGACTTATTAAAATTAAACCATATTATCCCCAAGGTTTAAAGTCGGAGTCATAAAACAATAGGCTCGCTGCCCTTTAACAATTTAGATCAATGTCGAGGTCCCTCTTCATTGGTATCGCCAATAATAGTGTCGAAGTTTTAATCTAAGTTGGCATCGGTATCCCCAATAGCGACTTTGGAGTAAAAGCATAAGGCTCTCCACCTTTAACATAAAACACACGTAGCTTTAGACGTTGTCGAACTCTATCCAAGGTAAAAATGAACTTAAATCTTTTAAGTATAAAACCATGTCAAAGATAACATTGTCGACTATCATAAATTATAGGTTATCCACCTATAAAAACGAAGCTTCAACTTTTATAAGTTAGATGGCTAACCGCCGAATATATAGGGTCTTCGACCCTCTTAAAACCTAGGTCTCTTCGCCTTATTAAAACAATTTTAATTTATACGAAATCAAACCTCTTCTGCATTAAGAAAAGGAAGTGTGACATCAAGACCAAGAGGCATCGACACTCAAGCATAAGGTCTCCGACCTTGATGCACATCGACCTCAAGATCTTTGACGGCGCTATAAACTTTTATACTCAAACTACTTCGACCATTATGCCTCATTTCATAATGTGTCAAAATCATTAAAAGTGGCATCACTGCCTTTGTCATATAAGCACTTAAAATAATTAGGTGCGTCATCATTCAAAATCAGTGGCGAAGACATACGACGTCGAAATTATAATCTTTAAATGATTAGGTGAATTACGAAGTGCCCTTGCCACCGATAATATACTATCGACGAGGTCGACTTCGGGCGACTTGGAATCATTACATAGTTACCGAAGTAACTATCTTATGCTTCCCTTCAAACGACATCAACATTGAAGGAATGCGGCCTGGTCTTAGGCTCGAAGAGGATAGGGTAGTATGGCCTTATCGTAATTATAACAAAAACTGATTTATTACTAGTTAAAGTAAAAACTTTTCACCAAATCTCCTTTCTTGTCCAATTTCTATTGGATAAAACAATCTTTTACAAATACTTTTTAGAAAATACTACCACCCTATAATTTCAAGTTCCAAAATATAATTATAACAATTAATTACTATCCTTAGTTAATTTTCCTTTTTATATGCTTATCTAGCATAATAAATTCACCAAAAATCGAAATCACTTGGAAAAACATCCCAAAAATTCACATAAATTAGAGAATATCCTTCTCTTTACCATATAAAAATTTCGGACCCAAAAACCATATTTAATTAATTAAATAAATAAAATTCGAAATCAAGCAATTTCCTACTTAGGAAATTTATAAAATATTTAATTAGATTTAGAAAATTATGAAATTAAAAACCCATCTCCAAAATGTCATTTTATACATCATATCAAATCGTATCATTTGAAGCATAAAAACTTAGGTTTTACCCTTAAAAACCCTCCAAATAATTTCATAAAAATCCATTAAATCAATATTCTACCCAAACAATGATTATTCAACCAAAACATGGCAAAACAAATAGTATAAGTTTGGGTACTATCAATAACCGAACCCTAAAATAAGTAAAAGAGATGGATCTTGCATTATTCACCTTGATTTAATAATGGAGTTGAGATTTGTCTTGTGCTTTAGTTTCCCTAGCTTAGCTTGAACTTCCCCTAAATCTCGTGCTTCCTTCTCCCCTTGGAATGGCCAGCCTCTTCTAAGTTTTCTTTTGATTGTTTTTGTTTTATGAAAAATGAGAATGATAGGGGAAAGAGAGGGTTTAAGGCATGAAGGGTTTCCTATTCCTAAATTACCCCTATCATATCTTTTATTTTTATTTCAAGTCATAAAACTATCATATTAACCAATTAAATTAGTTAGTCAATTATGGCTCGACCATGTGGATTATCAAATCTCATTCCTTATCATACTACATATTACATTATTCTATTTAATTTATCTAATTAAATCTCCTGAATAATGTGAATTAAAATTAGGGGTGTTATAGGCTCTCCGCTTAAAGAATTTCGTCCTCAAAATTCAGCAAGGACTACATAATAAGCATAGCAACCATGCAAACAATGCTAGTATATCCTGCCAACTATAAAGTCTATATACAGCAAATATAGAACATACCCTCATAACAGCTCAGGATAAGTATCCCTAATCATGTCCTCTGTCTCCTAAGTACAGTCTTTCTCGTTGTCCTTCCACTGAACTTTTACCAACTTAACTATTTTGTTCCTTAACTTCTTCTCATCTCTCGCTACAACTCGAACTGATTGTTTAATAAATGTCAGATCTTGTCTACTACTAAATCCTACAGCGCCTTCGGAGCGATAGTAGTTTCTGGATCATGCACATACTTCTGAAGATAAGAAACATGAAATACATTATGAACACCTACCAAATAGCTCAGTAACTCTACTCAATATGCGAGTTTTTCGATCCTCACTATAACTAGGAACGGTCCAACATATCTCGGTGCCAGTTTCCCTAACTTTCCAAATCGTATCTCATCCTTCATCGGTGATACCTTAACAAAAAAAGCAATCTCTAACTAAGAGCTCTAAATCTTTATGCGTCCTATCCCCATGAATTTTCTGCCTAGACTGAGCTTCTCTCATCCTACCTCGAATTAACTCAATCTTCTTTGTGGCATCTCTCACCATATCTGGACTAAGGACCAATCTGTCTTCGGTCTCCAACCAACATGATGGTGATTTGCATGGCCTTTCATACAAAGCTTCGAAATGCACCGTTTCTATACTAGTCTGATAACTATTATAGGAAAACTCAACTAGGTGTAAATGGTCTTCCTACGACCTACCAAAATCTAGTGCACAAGCTCTCAACAAATCCTCAAGTACCTTATTATCTCCCTCTGTCCGTCTATCTGAGAGTGATAAGCAGTGCTCATCTTAAGCTCGGTACCTAACACTTCCTGTAGACTCTTCTAGAATTCACTAGTGAACAATGCATCTCTGTCACTGACTATACTACTAGGAATTCCATGCAGTCTAACAATATTCTTCATAAATAACTTAGCTAATACAAGCGCCATCCTGGTAGACGTAACAAGAATTAAATGGGCACTCTTGGTCAATCTACTTACCACAACCCATATGCTTTCATTTCCCATGTTCAACCATGGCAACCCGTCAATAAAATCCATGGATATCGAATCCCAGTTCAACCGGTATATCTAAAGGCTGAAGCAATTCACTTGGCATCTGACGTTCGGCTTTCACTTGCTAGAAATTTGCATATTGCTTCACCCATAAGGCTACATCCCTCTTCATACCTTCCTAGAAGAAACTTCTCTTCATATCCTGATACATCTTGGTTCCCCCAAAATGAATCGTAAACTTCGATCGATGACACTCCCTAGGAACTTCTCTCCTTAGATCACTAACATTTGAAACACACAATCATCCCTTCTTTCTCAACCATCCCTTCTGGTCAAGACTAAAATCTTTTAGATCATCAATCTCAGTTCCACTTTCAAGCCTTCTAATCTTTTCGACTAACAATGGATCATCTCTTTGCTTAGAAGCAATCCTTTCAATCAATATTGGTCGGACTTCCAAGTAAGATAACATAGCAATACTTTGACTGGAATAAGCAGTCGATCTTAACTGCACACTACAAGTAGTCAATGCCTCCAGATCCTTCCATTCTACCAACATAGCTAACACCACATTCTGATGTTTTTTGCTGAGTGCGTCTGCAACTTTATTTCCTTTCCTTGGTGTATACTCAATACCAAATTTATAAGCTGCTAAAAGTTCAGCCACCTCTATTGTCTCATATTCAACTCTTTCTAAGAGAATAAATACTTAAAAGACTTATGATCCATATATAACTCAAATCTTTCTCCCAAAAGATAATGTCTCCATACTTTCAATGCAAAGATCACGACTGCAAACTCCAAATTATGAGTCCTATATCTCACCTCATGCGGTCTGAGCTGTCGGGAAGCGTTGGCAATTACTTTACCCCTATGCATCAACACAGCTCCTAATCCAGTTCCATATGCATTTGTATATACCACTAAATTCTGATTTCCATATAAAACAACTAACACGGGCACATTGCTCAACAAATGCTTTAACTCAAGGAATGCTTCCTCATATTTATCAGACCAAGCAAACTTCACGTCTTTTCTAGTTAGCTTGGTCAAAGGTGCTGCTATTCATGAGAAATCCTTGATAAATCTCTAGTAGTGGCCAGCTAATCCAAGAAAACTTCTTATCTTGGTCATCGTCTCAGGTCTTTTTCAACTGTTAATAGCTTTGATCTTAACTGGATCAACTGACAACTCCTTCTCTGAAACCACATGACCAAGAAACTTCACTTCTTTCTTCCAGAAATGACACTTCAAATACTTTACTTTAAATTGATGCTGCCTTAATGTCTCAAGCACAATTCTAAGATGAATCTCATGATCTCTTTCATCCTTAGAATATATTAAAATGTCGTCAATGAACACCAACACGAACCTGTCCAAGTGCTCTCGGAATATCCGACTCATCAAGTCCATAAAGAAAGAAAGTGCATTTTTCAATCCGAATAGCATTACCAACTAGTCATATGAACCATACCTCATTCGAAACGTCGTCAATGGAATACTGTCCTCCGTCATTCTCAATTAATGGAACCCTGTCACCAAATGCAACTGGAAAAATACTTTGGCTCCACTCATCAAGTCAAATAAATCATCGATTCTCGATAAAGGATATCAATTATTTATTGTCTTTTCATTCTTTTTACAATAATCGACGCATAATCTCAACGACCCGTCCGACTTCTTAACAAACACCACAGTAACTTTCCAAGGCGAACTGCTTGGCCTAATAAAGCTCTTTCGTTCTAAGTCCACTAGCTGCACCTTTAACTCCTTTATCTCTGTAGGTGTCATCCTACAAGGTGGTCTACTTACCTGGTCAGCACCTGGTATAAGGTCTATTCGAAACTCGATAGCTCATTTCGTTGGTAGTCCTATAACCGACTCAAAGACATCTGCAAATTTTCTTAAAATTAAAACCCGATTCAATTCGTCTTCCACTTCTATGGCACCGAATAAAGCACAAATTTATGGACTCGAATTTTCAACTGAGTATACTATTCGCTCACTACTACCAGTATGTCTCAATGATATTTTCCTATCTTGGCAAAATATCCTAGCATCATATCTGCTCAACTAGTCCATAGCCAAAATAATCTCAAACCCCATGAAATCAAATACATACAAACTGCAGGCAAAAATATAACCTAGCAATTCAAACTCTAGATGGTCACATCTCATTTCTAGAGTTGTGTACCCTCCTATCGGATTAGCTATCCTTAAGGAAGTACAAGGCATGATGGTCTTAAATCAAATTTATCTACCAAACACTGAGAGATAAAACAATGTGATGCACCAGTATCAAACAATACTTTAACCGGTATGCTATGGATCAAAAGCGTAACTCCCATCGCAGCTTTTCCTTTCTCCTCCGCTATTGGCTTAGATCATGATGGCTCCAAAACAAAGACCCTCCCCTTTCCTGCCCTGGCTATTTCTGGACATTTGTTCTTATAATGCTCCACCTGGTCGTAGTTAAAGCACTTCACGTTCTGCTTTCCCACAAACACCTTGCCATCACCAGATCGACACTTATTAGCATAGTGTCCCTTCTTGTCACACTTGTAACAAACTATATATGCTTTCCCCTTTTTGGCAGCTCCTCCCTTCTTAGCTCCCTTCTTTTTAAAGAACTTCCTCTTCTTATTTTGAGAATTTTGGTTCTCCACCATCTTCTCCTTCTCAAAGGTAGAAAGCATTTCTTCATTCCTGATAACCATCTCCACCACTATTCGATAGGTCTCTAAGATGTGGTATAGTTGCCCTAGCAATCTCCGGCCTCAACCCCCGGATAAACTTCTCGTTTCTGTTGATCACGGTGTCAATAGTAGTGTATCCATATCTAGATAGCTCATCAAACATAGCAGAATATTCCAATACCGTCATATCCCTCTGCTCCAATTCCATAAACTTCCCGAGCAAGGTTGATTTGGCTACTTCAGACAAAAACCTTTCCTCAAATCTCCTTCAAAAACCTGCTGAAGTCAATTCCTCTTTTGGTACCCCTACGGTCACCCCGTTCTAGTAGAACAAAGCAGCTCCTTGCAACTGTCTAGAAGATAATCTCCTTTTTTGCTAATCATTCAATCCCGAATCAACAAAAATTCTCTCATAGTGCTACAGCCAGTTTTCCACTTCAATTGCATCTTCAGTTCCCAGAAAAGACTTCCCACCCAGACTGGTGTAGTCTCCACTCAGTTTAGCATATTTATTACCAACTGGCACTACCGGGATTAACTCCTCCCACATTAACAACATTTCCTCCAACTACACTTACAGCTGCTCCAGCTTGCATCAGATTGACGAAGAATTGAAACATAGTCCCCACATCTACTGGTGGGGTTCCGGCACCTACGTTGGCATTTGCATTTTCAGTAGCATTTGTCTATCGACCTTGGTTTCTCCTAGTGTTGGGCAAAGTATTTCCATTGGTTGTGGTGCTTCCTCCACCTAGATTTACTCTTCCATTTCCTACCTCCATATCTTTCTTTCTCGTAAATCTACATACGAGCCTTAGTAAGATACAAAAGAACAGTCTAAGGAAGAGAGGAGAATACATACAATATAAAGCAAATACAAGTACATTACATAGAGTTATCCCATACCCCAATCATATTCTTCGATTCATTCGGATTATGTTTTCTAAAACTCTTTAGGTTTAAAATTCTTTTAACCATAAACCTATGCTCAGATACCAACTTGCATCCCTCATTCTAAAACCCAAAACTAACTGCTACAGATGCTGCAATCATCCATAATTATTAATTCTCGATGACAAAATGCAACTATGTTAATCATATCAATAATCAGAAGCACATGAATATGAAAATTTTCAAACACAGTTTAATAACAAATTTTATCATTTCATTTCTCAAGTGGTATTTCATATTCATTTCATAGTCTCATTTGCAAATCCACGCTCAGAGAAATTATAAATATTACAAAATACTCCAAGAGCAACGTATGAAGATGCCCATTTAGTTGATCAGAGTCAGATACTTGACAATTATACAACTTTGCTATTACATCCAAATAGACAAAACCAAACTGCATAGCAGATATAGATAAAGCTCCTAATAGCTAGATCGCCAGTTGCACATCTCCAAAAGTTATTCGTCCAACTGGAACCTGAAAGCTCTTACTCTTGACCCGTTCAAATGAGTGCCCAAGATTTTAAGGGAAAAAACAAAAACTTTGGGTCAGATAACAATCTGGTGTGAATAATAACCTACCATCTCGAACTAGATAGATATCTAGTGAGACCAGGCCATTGAGCGGAATGAGTTTTCCCCTCATTAGTATCTTACCAAAACAAACAACTAAAATTATAACAAAAACTAATTTATTGCTACTTAAAGTGAAAACTTTTCACCAAATCTTCTTTCTTGTCCAACTTCTATTGGATAAAAACAATATTTTACAAATACTTTTAAGAAAAAACTACCGCCCTATAATTTCAAGTTCCAAAATATAATTATAACAATTAATTTCTACCCTCGATTAATTTTCCTTTTTATATGCTTATTTAGCATAATAAATTCACCATAAATCGAAATCACTTGGAAACAATCATAAAAATTCACATAAATTACAGAATATCCTTCTCTTTACCATATTAAAATTTTGCACCCAAAAACCATATATAATTAATTTAAATAATTAAAACCCAAAATTAAGCAATTTTCTTTTAGTAAATTCATAAAATATTCGATTAAATTCAGAAAATTATGAAATTTAAAAATACTCCAAAATGTCTTTTTATACGTCATATCAAAAATTCGTATCATTTTGAGACTAAATACTTTGGTTTTACCTTGTAAACCCTTATAAATAATTTCATAAAAATTCCTTAATTCATTATTCTACCAAAACAATAATTATTCAACAAAAACTTAGCCAAAAAAACAATATAAGTTCGGGTATTATCCATAACCGAACCCTAAAATAAGTAAAAGAGATGGATCTTGCATTATTCACCTTGATTTGATAATGGAGTTGATTTTTTTTTGTGCTTTAGTGTAACGACCCAGAATTTTGAACAATTTAAATTGAGAATATTTAATTAATTTTAAATATTTGAATAATGGTTTGACTTGAATTTCAAATTATCAGAATGAATTTGGCGATTAAATTATAAAATTTAATCTATTGTAAGTTGAATAAAAATTTGAATCTTCAATTTTAAGCTGAAGAAAAATATTTCAAAAGCTTTTAAAATTCGTAATGATAATACTGAATATAATAGAAGCTTCGGAATCGAATTTGAAACTGCTTTGTTCAGTTTTGAAATTGTAAGCATAATACTGAAAAATATTTCAAAAGCTTTTAAAATTCGTAATGATAATACTGAATATAATTCCAAGAATGTAAATTATAAATGTGACTTATAATTGGAAATAGAATTCCAGAGAAGTATTTGGAAATGTTTTGAAAAGAATTTGAAAATTTTGGAGATTTGGAAAGTTTAAATCCTTTTTGATTTGAAAATGAATTTCAAGGGTTTTGGAAAGTATTTTGGAGAGATGAAAGCTCTAAACTCTTTTTGGTCGTTGGAAAATAATTCTGATGGTGATCGCGACAGCATCGGTGTTCATTTTCGGGTTTCCAAAAGAGGAATTGCTGCCAAATTGTTTTAAATGAAAGTTGTTTGAAAAATTTGGGGTTGGTTTTTGAAATTCAAAGGATATTTTGAATTGTTTTCAAAAATGGTTTTGAAAAGGTTGAAAAGACTCTGGAATCCTATTTAAAATATTTATGGGGATAATAAATGAGTTGATAACTTATACAATTTGAATTTTGATAGAATAAATTTAACTTAAAGAATGGAGTTAAATTAAAGAAAGTATAAGTGAATAAATTTGAATAAATGAAAGTGAAATTGAAAGTTGAGATTCATTTTGAAGTTGTAAGCAATAGAATTGAATTGAATAATTATAAATGTGAATTGAAAGAGAAATTAAAAATTCGTATGGAATTTGAAATCCAGTTAAATGTGAGTGGTTATAAACCAAAATAGCAAATTGAAAATAAATTTTGGGAATGAACAAAAGAATAAAACTGGAAATTGAAATTGAATGTTGAAAACAAATGTGAATTGTGTGAAATAAAATGAAGTTTTAAGATTAGTTTGAAGTGAACTAAAGATAATTGATAAATTCAATATTCAGGAGGTAAATAGAATCCAAATTAGATTGAAATTGTAAATTGAATTCAAATGAAATTTGAAATGTAAAATTGAATGAAAATAGATATGTAACTTCAATAGTGAAGTAAAAATGTATAAGAAGTATATATTGAAAATTTTGTAATGGAATTCGCAAAATGGTTTGAATATTGTAATCGGATATTATGGCTAGAAGGATATACAGGTATATAAAGGAATTAGGATTTTGATTTCAAAGATAAATTTGAATTGCTCAACAAAAGGTATGTATTTTGAATTTCGATATGAGATTTGATGATTTTTCTTGTCTAGCCACTTGGCCTTTTCTTTTCTTTTTGAAATTTTAGAGTATGTAGGGACATTTTGTAGTCGTGCCGTGTTAGCCGTGCAAAGGAGACGCTGGCGAAATTTTTCGAAAATTTTTCGAAAATTTTGAAAGTTTAAATTTGAATTTAAATTTGAATTTGAATTTAAATTTGAATTTGAATTTTGAAGTAAACAATGTTGTTTTGAACTTATAATTGAAGTGGGAAATTTAGTTGAATTAATAACGAATCTTTAGTAGAAAGATTTGTTTTGATAAATTGATAAAACTATTGGATGTTGAAAAATAGTAGATGAGTTAAGAATCATTTTTTCCTAACTTGTAATTTTGGGACGAAATTCTTTTAAGAGGGGAAGATTGTAACGACCCAGAATTTTGAACAATTTAAATTGAGAATATTTAATTAATTTTAAATATTTGAATGATGGTTTGACTTGAATTTCAAATTATCAGAATGAATTTGGCGATTAAATTATAAAATTTAATCTATTGTAAGTTGAATAAAAATTTGAATCTTCAATTTTAAGCTGAAGAAAAATATTTCAAAAGCTTTTAAAATTCGTAATGATAATACTGAATATAATAGAAGCTTCGGAATCGAATTTGAAACTGCTTTGTTCAGTTTTGAAATTGTATCGTTTGAACCGATATTTAAAAATGCGTTTCGAGGCGCAGTCTCGGAATTCGACGAAACCAGTTCCATTGGGTCCGTAATATTGAATTATTACCGGATTTCAATTTTCGTAGCAATCGGAGTTGCCGTGTGAGCGTACGTTAAATAAACGCGTTGAACATTTATATAGAAAATTCAAATTTAAAATTTTATATATATTCACGTGCTTTTCACATCAGCACATTACCCTTCCCTAAAAATACACCTAAAATCACGATGCAAAGATCGTGCAACCCATACCTCGTTCAATTTTAAGTATCTCGTCCCCATCCCTTCCAGATTTTTCAAATCGAAGAAAAACATAATGCCGAGTGAAACTCTCGTCCCCTCCCTCTTTAAATTAAAACCGAGCATCTCGTTTGAAATCATTTCCCCTCTCTTCAATTAAAAAAAAATTCCATCTCCAGTTAAAATAAAGTAATGGCCGCTTTCTCGTTCAACTCAAAAATTCAAAGAAAATTTCATCGCGCCCAAATCTCCTCAAATCGAACGAATCTCGCGATGGGCGTCGTGATACGGTGAAGCAAAGGGCGGCAGGTTGGGGAATCGCGAGGCCATTCGTCGCGAGCAAATAGCGAGGGAGGCACGAGGAGGAGTTGTTCGAAATATGGTCGAGGGCGATGTCGAGCAGCAGTCTGGTGGGGTTTCGCATGCTCGAAGACGTGGGCTGGTGGTCGCGATAGTGACTCTCGATCGAACGAAGAGGGGTTTCACATCGTCTGTTAGTGGGGTTCGCGAGATGTTCAGGCGTGTGGCACGTGGTAGCGGCATCGACGAAGCAAAAGCGATGATGTCGCGATTTTGTTCAAAGTGATTTGGGATTTTTTATGCGCAAGCTGTAAGGTATTTGCAATTTAATTTTTTGATTTCCGATTTAAATTTGGTATAGAAGCAGATAACAGAAAGAAGAAAATACATATAAGTATAAATCTATAGATATACACATTTAAAATCTTACTGTTTAATAAACCTTATTTTTCTGGAAATTTAGTAGTCAGTAATATATATATATATATATACTCAGAAGATTTTATATCTACATATATATAGATAAACAGCAAGAATATGTATGTATGCAGAATAAATTTTTACAGTAAAAATTAATCTGTTAAATAATGTAATATATTCATTTGTTCAATTACTAATTTTATTTAAATAATTTAATATGGGATTTATCTGTTAATGAACTTATTAAAAATTTTTTCCAATAAAGATCTTTTATAAAATAAAGGTTGGATTAAATTTAGTTTTAAATTTAAATTGTTAGTTAGATAAATTTATTAAAGGAGAAATATTGGTTTAAATAAAACTATCAATTAATTTAACTATTAAAATGAAACCACCGATGAATCAAAATTATCAAATGAAAATTGATTGTCCGATCACTTCGAATATTAATAAATTGTATAAATGTTTATACAAGGTCTATACATCGAGAAATGGTTAGAATGATAATGGATTGCTAATTAAAAGCTAAGGTGAGATTTTCTCACTCGAATGAAAAATTGGATTTTACAGTTATTGGTTGATTGATTGACTATTTGGATTTGTGATATTAGATATAATAGGATATATCTATATATATAGCAATATATACATATTGGCATAAGTATATATTGGATTGATTGATTTCCCGCATTGTATAGCGGATGAGACCCTATTGCGCTGTTAGTAAGCGGATGATTTTTATAAATCCCATATACCGCGATATTCCACCTCAAAGTGGAATGGGTATTGTGCTAACATCTGTGGATGCAGGGAAACAGGTTGGAGGGATCCAACTGGATTCCTCACCAGTATTTATTTATTTACAGATATTGTTGTATATTCTGTTACCATATGATGATATATGATGTTTGTTGTCGTGATTGACTAATTTGTGAGTTTCATCATCGGATCCATTTTTGAAATTTAAAAATAACGATGTTGATTTTAAAAGAGATTTTTAAAGTGATCTTTGAAAATATACGTTTTATTAGATTTTTGAATTTATTTATTTTAAATAAATAACGTTAAAATTTTAAAGTTATAAAAGTTAAGATTTTTGTGAAACATAACCAAAGTGTGATTTTTGAAATAAAAGTTGATTTATTTGTAAAATGGTTTAATTTGAGATTTTTAAAGTATTATAAAAGATGTACAAAAATGGATATTTATAAATTTAAAAATATTGGGATTATAAGACAAGTTTTTATAAGTGTTAAAATGAAGTATAAATGGGATTTCATAAGTTAATGAAATCTGAAAGTTTTAAATTTTGTGAAGTTTAAAAGAACGATTTCTTTTAAAATAAATGAATTATAAGTTATTAACTTATAATATGGACTTGTGGTATATATATTGAGTTATAAATTGAATTTGTTAATAAAGGAGATTTATAAATCAAAGTTGTTATGAAATATAAAGGTGAATTTATAAACGTTGTTTTATAAATCCGAAACCAATTGAATTTGGTAATTTAAACGTAGAAGTTATAAAAGGAGATATATTCGTGATTTTGGACAGTGAATTATCCTTTAAGTTAAATGTTGTAATAATAAGAGTCTGGTTGGGAATTTTATCCACGATTTTGGATATTGGATAATTCTTGAAATAAAATGTGTAGAAAGTATTGAAATTTGGTTGGTGAAGTATATTCACGATTTTGGACAGTGAATATATTGTTAAGTAAAATGGATATTGTTTTGGGAAAGTGACATTAAAAATGAAGTTAATTGTTTTAACGATGTTTTAAAATATATTAAATATCGAAATCATAGATTTCAACATTTATTGTTGAAATAGACGTTTTCGAAGAAATAGGGAAATGGTGGACTGTAACACTGTTGTTATAGTAAATGATTTCCGAAAGGAAATGTTTTTATCTAGTATTGGGATCTATATATCTATCTTAATTCCGAATCCTTATACTAGTGATTTTGAGTCGTCGTAACGATGTTTTACGTAACATTCGTTTTGACTCAAATAGATGTTGTTATAGAAAATGATTTCCTTAAAGAATGAAAACATATACTTAATATTGATTTAAGTATATCGAATATTTTCAAATATTGAAAATAAATAGGTTTGTGAATTACTTATTATTAAATAAGTATGGAAATGTTTTTCCAAAATGAAATGAAACGTTTTTGAGAATTTATCTTTGTAAAGATAAATTGAAAGTGAATATTTGAAATCGATGGAAAATCGTATATCAGTAGATATTTGAAATATAAATTCACTATGGAATTTATTAAGGAAATGGAAATTCGTTTTAAAAATAAACGTTGATTTATTTTTTAAGTGTGGAAATTATATATCTAGTAAAGATATTTTTGAAAACAAATTATTTGGAAAATTATTTGGAATCTGATGATGTTGCGCATCTTTATTGATAGTTAAATAACCGACTATCAATAATTACCTTGAATAGGTATTTGTTGTGAATTGGATGAATTTGAATGCCACACTTATTTTTGAATAAGCGCTCACTATTTGGGTTAGCCGGGAAAGGACCATGGGGTCGTATAACTCATTCCGAATATGTGATACGTCGTAATGAATTGCATTTGATGACCGGTGTTGAAGACCGGATATTTTTGAAAACGGAAGGATTACCATCGAGTTACTCTACATCGGCTGATCTCCAATATAGAGGTTTTATCACCCTTAGTGACGGGAAGTCCGGACGTGATTAGAAAATTATCCGGATTTGCAAGGGCTTCGTGAGAAGTGCCTTCGGTTCTGTTCGATCCCGGAACAGACTTGTATGGTTGTGTGTCTGACGTTACAAATTGAGATATAAAGCTGATTTCTTTCAAATACATTTCTGTTGGTGGCGGAGAATTTATTCTCTTAGCTTAACACCCTTCTCTGAGACGTACGGGCTCAGAGGTTATGTAGTTGAAATTTATCAGCAATATACTCCCAATTTGGTAACGTGGCATGCTGAGTGTTGTTGTGAAATGATCGTTGTTTGATCATTTGTGATATGATCATTTGTTTGATCATTTATCTTTGTGATCATTTCTTTGATCATTTGTTTGACCCGAAGCATGGCTTTGTGACAAAGCGTAGCTTTGTGGACGAGACTTCGTCGGACCTTACACCCCGGAAATGGTCAAAACAGGAAGGATGTGGCAAGGTTCTAGGGAGTAGCGCCCCTTAGTGTATGTCATTCCTTCTGGATAGAGGTGGTATCATGGTATGGAGCCCAGATATTTAACCTATGTTGATACTGTAAATTTATTATGTGGTTGTTGGAAATCGAGGATCCTCGGGAAGATCGGTTACGATCGGGGGATGGCATACGCGTGTCAGTAGTTACCTACTTTTGCAGAGGTAACCCGGCCTTGTGTTGGCAGAGATCTAACCGTAATGTTAGGTTATTTCTCGGGACGTCATTCCAGAGGCGTTCCTTCGTGGCATAGGAAGTTCCTTAGCCTGACCATTTGTTGGAAATCCAAAGAAACAATACTTGACTTGTACGGTTTTAGTTGTATTACCTGCTATGGAATGTGGCGGTAACCTGCTATTGAATATAGTAGCTATAGTAGGCATACGATACTGGTCGTATGTTGGCTAAGATTTATATTATACTTTCGAAATGTTTTCTACACTACGCACTAATAATAATATCAAAAATGATTTGATTTTGCGTATCAAGCATCTTTGACTATCATAAAAAGAAATCTCCTCCAATTCTGCGTTTGCATTGTGTGGGTGGTGGGAGGTCTTATGGTAGTTTCATTTCCCAAAAGCATTTCGAATAAATTTTATTTTCTTGTGAAAAATAACTGTTTTACGATCTCACACCAGTCACCATGACTGACTCGGAGTTTATTTTTTCCCTTCTAAACTCTGGGTGCCCATCATTTTCCACACGGGCAGCCTAGAGTTATGTTATCAGGATATTCTGGATATTCTGGAGCTTTGGAAGCAAGCTGGATGGCGAAACGTACATCCGTACTTATTTATTTATTCCGCTGTGTATTCTGTATGCGGACAAGTATATAACTGTCCATTGTTGTGTTGTGTTGTATATTGACTCTGATTGATGTATGTATAAACTGATATAGTTCTTTTGTTTAAAGATTATTCATTTATCTATTATATATTGTTCCGCTGCGATATGTGAGATTATGATATTGTTTCTGTTTCTGATGTTGTTCTGTTGTTCTTCTTCTTTTTTCTTCTATCTTTTCTTCTACCTCTTCTTTTAAACCCTAAGTATTCGGTTTTCCGGCATTCGTTTGTTCGGCAGTCGATACAGTGGACGTATTGATGTCAATATTCGGAAGTCGAAGAATCGGGTCCTTACATTTAGTTTCCCTAGATTAGCTTGAACTTCCCCTAAATCTCATGCTTCCTTCTCCCCTCGAAACTGTTGGTCGCTTTTAAGTTTTCTTTTGATTGTTTGTGTTTTATGTAAAATGAGATTGATAGGGGAAAGGGAAGGTTTAAGGCATAAAGGGTTTCCTATTCGTAAACTACCCCTCTACATCTTTTATTATTATTTCAAGTCATAAAATAACCTTATTAACCAATTAAATTAGTTAGTTAATTATGGCTCGACCATATGGATTATCAAATCTCAATTCCTTATCACACTGCACATCACACTATTCTATTTAATTTATCTAATTAAATCTCTTGAAAAATGTTAATTAAAATTTTGGGTGCTACATTAGGCCGACCATTAACAAGAGATTCAAGAGAAAGAAAAGCTAGGAACTAAGAGTAAAGCTTAAGGAAAATCAACCAACACTCAAATCTCAACCTTCTTTAACCATTCAAGGTGAATAATGCTTATGCATCTCAAGTTTTAATTACTATTTTTGGTTTTAAGTCTATATCCGAATCTTATGATGTTACTATGCCATATTTTAAACGATTTAATGATTATATGCTTATTGATTGAATATTTGGATTTATTTATGAAATTAGTTTATAGGTTTAGGTGTTAAAACCTATCATATAGTACCCATATGACTTGAAATTTTGATATGATATTAGAAACATTATTTTAAAAGTGGGTTTAAATTACATAATTTTCCAAGTAAGTGTGAATTTATTATGAATTTTCTTAGTGGAGAAAATGGATTAATTTGGGTTTTAATTATTAAAATAATTAAATAAATTTTTTAGCCCCAAAATTTTTATATCTTAACAAAAATAATAAATCTGGTTTAATGTTATTTTCGGTGATTTTTCTCAAGTATTTATTGTTTATGATGAATTAATTGAGCTGCAAAGGCTTAATTATTATCTTAAAATGTTAATATAAAATGTATGGTTTGCAAATTATGTCGAAAATGATAAATCTGCTCCTTAGCAATTTTCTGAAAAGAAATTTGATAAAGTAATTGTTAACCAATGAAATGTTAACAAACAATAAGGGTTGGTGGAAAAGAAATTACTTTAATAGTAAATTGGCAGTTTTTATGTTAATTACAAAAATGCTATGCCGGTAGCGTCATCGTCACCTTCGTCCACGTCGCAGCAATACCTTCGAAGTAAACCGATAGTGATGGACATGCTATCAACCAATGTTGGTATGAAGTGAATTAGCTACGGTTGAAGAAGTTCGAAGTCGGCAACCTCCACGTTGTCATCGATGTAGCCGCATGACTTAATTGTCACACTTTATATAAAAAGGGCATGGTGTTGCATATCTATAATGTCGTCGACTCTATTACTTTCAAGGTAACTTATAATGGCGATAATGAAGCCGTGTCTTTTAACTTCGGCTATATAGTGCTGCATTTTATCAACTTCAATTTTGTTGGTTGCTGCATGTTTTCAAAGAAGGCAACGATGCCGCCAGTTTTCACTTTGACTCTAATAAGGCTGCATTTTAATGGCTATAGTGACACGACTTGTTTTCCTTAAGGCATTGATGCCGATACTCATCAATGTTGACACCTACCTTGTAGGACTCTATACTATGCAAACCAAGTTTTATACTATATGATGTCAACACTATATGAAGTGCAACATATATGCTATTGGCTCTATGGCTTAATGTTTTATAAATGAAAGACTTTAACGTATTTTTGTATTGAAGAAGGGCGATAACCCTAAAGGTGATTCTATCGCCGAGTTTTATCAATATACATGGTTTATTCTTTTGACCTTATGGCCTATGTTTTGAGGAGCGAAGACCTCCAATTGATTTCGAGATTCACTAATGTTGTTTTATAAAAGCATATATCATGGCATAAACATTTTGAATAAAGTAAAGGGCTATCATTTTTCTTATTTTAAAGGTATGATTACAAGAGTTAAGTAATTTATGAAGATGTGTGCTTTCAAGGAAATAAAAATGGTATTTAGCCTAGAGTTTTACTAAAGAGATTAGTGTTCTTATTACCTTTAGATAAACTGTGATAGGATGAATTAACTCAGAGATTAGAAAACCAGATGGGACTGTTGTAGGGTAGCGCCCTATACTTCAGCTATTAGCACCTAGTTGATATTAGTCCACAATTCCAGTACGTAGGGCTTTTTCATAGGTAAGACTAAAAGTAGGTTTGCGCATAGAAAGGAATACATAAAGATGAGATAGGTTATTGGTGAGCCCGCAAAACCATTAAAATCAGAGTGACCCTAGGAAAAGTACATTTCAGACAAATCGTCCAATTGTCTTCTAACACTATGTTAGGAATTTTGATATATCTGGTAGGGCCGAGTCAGCCATAGGTTTATAGTTATCCTAAGAAAACTATGATGTTGGGACAGATAGTCCATCGATTTAGACAGATTGGTCAAGATTACCCATATTTCCTGAATGTGTATTATTATTTCTACTGTATATTTTAACTAATGTGGTTGCAGGAGTTTATTTTGCAAGGGGAAATCTCGTTTTGCTTAGTTGCATGGTCTCACTAGATATCTATAAACCGAGATGACATATTATTATTCACACTTGGCTTTTTGTGTGACTCAAAGTTGATATTTTCCCCTTAAACTTTCGGGTGCTTAAAATTTGATTTGAGTGGGTGGGGAGTAAGGGTTTACAAGTTATTTAGTTTGGGCGAATAAAGCTTCCGTAGACGTGTAGAAAGCAGATTTAGCTATGTAGGAACTTCTCTATATCCGCTGTGTTGAAATTTCATTTTGTGGAATGTATATAATGGTAGATGTTATAACTGCCTAGTAGTAAACTCTGATCAACTAAGGGGCATCTTCATATGTCGCTCTTGGAGTATTTTGTAATAATTATATGTTATCTAAGCTTGGGCAAAAGTTGGGATTATGTAATGAATATGAAATATTATCTTTGAAATGAAATGAGAAAATTTGTTTGAAATTGTGTTTAAGAAAATTTCATCTTCTTGTGTTTTGATGTTATCGATACAATTAACATCTCCGTATTTTGTCACCGGAGTTTAATACTATAGATGACTGCAGCATCTGTAGAAGTTAATTTTGGGCCTTAAAATGTGGGATGTTACAACTTGGTGTCATAGTAAAGGTATATGTAACACTATAAGAATTTTTGAACTTAAAAGAGTTTTGAAAACATAATTCAAATGAATCGGAGAATACGATTGAGGCGTGGGATAATGCAATAGTAACATACTTGTAATTTTTATATATAAGTATATGCTTTATCTCTATTCTCCCTCTCTCTTGGACCGCTCTTCCTTATCCTACTATGGTTCGAGCATAGATTTAAGGAAGTAAGATATGGAGGCAAGAAATGGAAGAGTGAATCTCGGTGGAGGAAGCACCACTACCAATGGAAATGTCAAGCCTAACACTAGGAGGAATCCAGGTCGACAAACAGCTACTAATGTAGGTGCTGGAACACCACCGATAGATATAGGAGCTATGTATAAGTTCTTTATCAATATGATGCAAGCAGGAGCTACTGCTAGTTTAGTTAGTGGAAATGCTGAAGGAGTGAATCATGAAACCCTAGCTGTTAACAACTATGCTGTCTTGATTAGAGATTATGCAAGACTTGAAGGGAAACCATTCATTGGAACTAAGAATGCAATCGAAGCGGAGAATTGCTTACTTCATTGTGAAAGGATCTTCGTTGATCTTGGTTTGAAAGATGAGCAAAAGAGGAGATTGACGTCCATGCAACTGTAAGGAGCTGCGTTGTACTGGTGGAATAGTGTGACTGTTGGTGTAGCAGAGGAAACTTTGACTTAGCTGAATTCAGGAGAAGGTTTAAGGAGAGATTTATGTCTGAGATCGCTAAGTCAACTTTGTTAAGGAAGTTTGCTGAGTTGATGCAAGGTGATATGATGGTGTTTGAGTATGCAATTAGATTTAAGGAACTGTTCTGATATGGGTATGCTACGATGGATACCATGATCAAAATAAATGAAAAGTTTATCTATGGATTGAGATCAGAGCTTGCTTGAGAAACCTTGACACACTTAAGGGATCCATGTGACGTGATAGTGGAGATGGCTTTGAGGAATGAAGAGATGCTTGCTTTGTTCGGTAATAAAAAGCCAGCAGAAAGTCAGAGTGGACAAAATCAGAATAGGAAGTTCTTTCATAAAAAGGGAGCTTAGAAGGGAGGAGTTGCTAAGAAAGAAAAGGCAAATGTTGTATGTTACAAGTGTGACAAGAAAGGGAATTTTGCGAACGAGTGTCGTTCAGGGAATGGAAAGACAGTTATTGGAAGGAAGAACATCAAGCGCTTTAATTGTGACCAGATCGAGCATTACAAGAATCAGTGCAAGAAACCAACTAAGGTTGAGAATGGGAAATTGTTTGCTTTGGAACCAACTACCACAAGGCCTACAGTAGAGGAAAAAAGGAGGGCTGTAATTGGAGGTACACTTTGGATTCAGGCTTACCTGGTAAAGTACTATTTAATACTGGTGCATCACATTCTTTTATATCTCCTTGTTTAGTAGATAAGCTTAGCCTGGAACCCTCATACCTAGTTACTTCCTTAAGGGTTGCGAATCTGATAGCAGGGTATGCAACTCTTGGGACGAGATGTGACCATTTAGAATTTGAATTATTGGGTTATATATATGCTTGCAATTTGCATGTGTTTGACTGCGTAGGCTTTGGGATTATTTTGGGTATGGACTGGTTAAGTAAATACGATGCTAGGATATTTTGCCATGATAGGAAAATATCACTAAGACACCCTAATAGTAGCCACCGAATGTATACTTAGTAGTGAATCCAAGTTTGGATGTTTTTGCTTTGTTGGGTGCAATGGAGGAGGAAGACAAGTTGAATCAGGTTTTCGTAGTTAGAGAACTTGAAGATGTTTTTGAGCCTGTTACAGGACTACCATCGAAGCGAGCTATTAAGTTTCGAATAGATCTTGTACCTATAGTTGAACCCATAAGTAGACCGCCTAGCAGAATAACACCTACCGAGATGAAGGTGTTAAATGTGCAGCTGGTGGATTTATAAGGGAAAAGTTTTTTTAGACCAAGCAATTTATCTTAGGAAGCGGCCACAGTGTTTGTGAAGAAACTAGATGGGTCATTAAGGATGTGTATCGATTATCGTAAGTTGAATGAAAAGACGATAAAGAACCGATATCCTTTGCCGAGAATCAATGGCTTATTTGATCAGTTGAGTGGAACCAAAGTATTTTCTCAATAAGATTTAGCGACAGGGTTTCATCAATTAAGAGTGGCAGAGGACATCATTACTTTAACGATGTTTCGAATGAGGTATGGTTCATACGAGTGGTTAGTGATGCCATTCGGGTTAACTAATGTACCTGCTTTCTTCGTAGATTTAATGAACTGAATCTTCTAAGAGCACTTAGATAGATTTGTATTAATGTTTATAGACGACATTTTGATATATTCTAGGAATGAGCGAGACCATGAGACTCGCCTTAAAATAGTACTTGAGATGTTGAGACAGCATTAGTTAAAGTGAAGTTTTCGAAGTGTCATTTTTGGAAGAAAAAGGTGAATTTCCTTCGTCATGTAATCACAGAAGAAGGATTATCAATAGATCCTGCTAAAATAGAAGCAGTTAATAATTGGAAGATATCCGAGACAGTGACTGAGATAAAGAGTTTTTTAGGATTAGCTGGCTACTACCAGAGATTCATCAAGGATTTCTCTCATATAGCAGCACCAATGACTACACTAACAAGGAAGGACGTAAAGTATGTTTGGACCGATAAATGTGAGGAGGAATTACAAAAGCTGAAATATTTATTGACCAATGCACATATGTTAGTTGTTCCAGACGGAAATCAAGATTTGGTGTTGTATACCAATGCATGCAGAACTGGATTAAGAGTTGTTTTAAATCAAAGGGTAAAGTGGTTGCCTAAGCTTCTCGATAGCTCTGACCGCATGAAGCTAGATATCCAACCCATAACTTAGAATCTGATGTGGTAATTTTTGCCTTGAAGGTATGTAGACATTACCTTTTAGGAGAACGATTCGAGTTGTATATGGATCATAAGTCTTTAAGATACTTATTCTTTCAGAAGGTATTGAATATGAGACAGTAGAGATGATTGGAGTTTTTAGCTGCTTATGATTTTGGCATTGAGTACATACCGAGGAAAGGAAACAATGTTGCAGATGCGCTTAGTAGGAAACATCAGAATGCAGTGTTAGCAATGATATCGAAGTGGAATGATTTGGAAGCTTTAACTACTTGTAGTGCGCACTTAAGATCTACTGCTAGCTCTAGTTAGATTATCGCAATGTTACCTTACTTGGAAGTTCGATCGGTATTGATCGAAAGGATTGCTTCTAAGTAAAGAAATGATCCATTGCTAGTTGAAAGAATTAGAGGACTGGAAGGTGGAGTGGAGATCGATGCTTTAAAGGATTTTACCCTGACCAAATTTGATGGTTGAAAAAGAAGGGATGGTTGTGTGTTCCAGATGTGGGAGTCCTAAGGAAAGAAGTCCTTAGAGAGTGTCATAGATCGAAGTTTACTATTCATCCTGAGGGACTACGATGTATCAGGATACAAAAAGGAGTTTCTTCTGGAAAGGTATGAAAAGAAATGAGACTTATAGGTAAAATAGTGTCTGAATTGCCAACAAGTAAAAGCCGAGCATCAGAAGCCTAGTGGATTGCTTCAGCCTTTGGATATACCAGTATGGAAATGGAATTCTATTTCTATGGACTTTATAGACGGGTTGCCAAGGTTGAATAATGGAAATGAAAATATCTGGATTATAGTAGACAGACTAACTAAGAGTGCACACTTTATACCCGTTAAATCGACAAGGATGACACCTGTTTTAGCTAAGTTATTCATGAAGAACATAGTTAGACTACATGGAGTTCCTAGTAGTATAGTTAGCGACAGAGATTCCTTTTTTACTAGCGAATTCTAGAAGAGTCTACAAGAGGTTTTAGGCACCAAGCTCAAGATGAGTACCACATACCATCCATAGACCGATGGGCAAACAGAAAGAATTAACATAGTCTTAGAAGATTTGTTAAGAGCTTGTGTGCTAAATTTTGGAGGCTCATGGGAAGACCATCAACACTTAGTCGAATTCTCGTATAACAATAGTTATCAGACTAGTATGGGGATGGCACCTTTTGAAGCTTTGTATGGAAGACCATACAAATCACCCGTATGTTGGTTAGAGACCGAAGATAGGTTGGTTCTTGGTCCAGATTTAATAAGAGAAGCCACAAAAAAATTTAGTTGATTTGAGTAAGAATGAAGGACGCTTAGTTTAGGCAGAAGATTTATGCAGATAAGTGAAGGAAAGACTTAGAACTCTTAATTAGAGATCATTTTTTCATAAAAAATATCACCGATGAAAAGTGTAGTAAGATTAGGGAAGTCAGGGAAATTGGTGCCTAGGTTTGTTGGATCATCTCCTATTACATAAAGCATCGGGAAACTTGCTTACGGATAGAGTTACCAAACAGTTTGGCAAGAGTCCACAATGTTTTCCATATTTCTCATCTTAGAAAGTGTGTTCGAGATCCATAAACTACTATCAATCCGACTACATTGGAAGACCTAGTGGTGAATCATACATGATAATTAATAGCCAACCGATCCAAGTTGTGCCTATGGATGAGAAAAAGCTAAGGAATAAGACAATCAGATTAGTAAAAGTCTAGTGGAGTGATGACGAGAAAGACTGTACTTGACAAACAAAGGATAGGATTAGAGACACTTATGCTGATTTGCTTTGATGGTATGTTCTATGTTTATAGTTATAATTGCTGTTATGAACATTATCGTAATTTCGAGGATGAAATTGTTTAAGGATGGGAGTCTGCAACAACTCTAGTTTTAATTAACATTATTTATGATATTTAATTAGATAAATACAATAAAATAATGTAAAATGGTAAAGAGATTGAGATTTGATAATTAAAATGGGTCGTAATGAACTAATGGGATTAAATGAAACATTAATAAGGAGGAGGATATATGAGGAGGGAAAATAGGAAAAACGTAAATTTCATTAATAGATACCCTCTCATTCTCATTTCCTCCCTCGCTTCATTCATACAACCAAAAACTAAAAGAGTTTAGGTCGGCCATCAACAAGGGATTCAAGAGAAAAAAAGCTAGGAATCAAGAGTAAAGCTTACGCAAAATCAATCAACATTCAAATCTCAACCTTCTTTAACCATTCAAGGTGAATAATGCTTATGCATCTCAAGTTTTAATTACTATTTTTGGGTTCAAGTCTAAATTCGAATCTTTTGATGTTATTATGCCATATTTTAAAGGATTGAATGATTATATGCTTATTGATTGAATATTTGGATTTATTTATGAAACTAGTTAATAGGTTTAAGTGTGAAAACCTTTCATATAATACACAAATGACTTGAAATTTTGATATGATATTAGAAACATGATTTTAGAAGTGGGTTTTAAATTTCATAATCTTCCAAGCAAGTGTGAATTTATTATGATTTTCTCAGTGGAGAAAATGGATTATTTCGGGTTTTAATTATTAAAATAATTAAATAAAGTTTTTAACTCCAAAATTTATATATGTTAAAGAAATTAATATATTTGTTTTAGTTTGATTTTTGGGATTTTTCTCATGTATTTATGATTTCTTATGAATTATTTGAGCTAGAAAGGATTAATTATTATATTAAAATATTAATATAAAATGTAAGGTTTGCAAATTATATTAGAAATTATAAATCTATTCATTAGCAGGTTTCTGAAAAGAAATTTGATAAAGTAATTGTTAACCAATGAAAGTTTGACAAACAGTAAGGGTTGATGGAAAAGAAATTACTTTTAATAGTAAATTGACATTTTATATGTTAATTACAAAAATGCCATGCCGTCAGTGTCATCGTTGCCTTCATCCATGTCGCAGCAATACCTTCGAAGTCAACTGATAGCAATGCACATGATATCAAACAGTGCTGGTATGAAGTGAATTAGCTACGATTGAAGAAATTCGAAGTTGACAACTTCCGTGTCGACGTTGATGTAGCCGCATGACTTAAGTGCCGCACTTTACATAAAGAGGGCATAGTGCCGCATGTTTATAACGTCGCCAACCTTATTGCTTTCGAAGTAACTTACACGGCGATAATGAAGCTGCGTCTTTTAACTTCGACTATATAGTGCCACGTTTTATCAACTTCGTCTTCATTCTTTGCCACATGTTTTCAAAAAAGGCAACGGTGCCGCCAGCTTTCACTTTGAATCTAATGAGACCGTGTTTTAATGGCCATAGTGACGACGCATGTTTTAATTAAGGCATTGATGCTGATATTCAACAATGTTGATGCCTACCTTTTAAGACGTTATACAATGCAAACCAAGTTTTATACTATATGATGTCGACACTCTATGAAGTGCGACATATATGGTATCGGCTCTATTGCCTTATCTTTTATAAATGAAAGACTAACATATTTTTATATTGAAGAAGGGCGATGACTCTAAAGGCGATATTGATGCCGAGCTTTATCAATATACAAGTTTTATTATTTTGGCATTATGACTTATGTTTTGAGGAGCGAAGACCTCCAATTGATTTTGAGATTACCAATGTTGTTTTATAAAAGCATATCGCATGGTGTAAACATTTTGAATAAAGCTAAAGGCTATAATTTTCCTTGTTTAAAGGTATGACTTCAAGAGTTAAATCATTTATAAAGATATATGTTTTCAAGAAAATAAAAAAGGTATTTAGCCTAGAATTTTACTAAAGAGATTAGTGTTTTTATCAACTTTAGATAAATTATGATAGGATGAATTGATAGAGATTAGAAAACCAGATGGGACTGGTGTAGGGTAGTGTCATAAACTTCAGCTATTAGCCCCTAGCTGATATTAGTTCATAATTCCAGTGCATAGGGCTTTGTCACGAGTAAGACTAAAAGTAGGTTTATGCACAGAAGGAAATACACAAAGGTGAGATAGGATATTGGTGAGCCCGCAAAACCATTAGGATCAGAGTGACCCTAGGAAAAGTAAGTTTCGGACATAATGTGCAGTTGTCTTCTAACATTATGTAGGAAATTGGATATATCTGGTGGGCTCGAGTCAACTATAGGTTGGTAAATACTCTGATAAAACTATGATGTTAGGACATATAGTCCAATGATTTAGACAGATTGGTCATGATTATCCATATTGCAGGCATGCATATTATTATTTCTACTATCTGTTTTAACCATTATGGTTGCAGGAGTTTATTTTGCAACAGATATATTTTAAAGGATATTAACGAGGAGAAAACTCGTTCTGCTTAGTGAAGTAGTCTTACTAGATATTTATAAACCGAGATGGCATATTATTATTCACACTAGGCTTTTTGTCTGACTCGAAGTTTATGTTTTCTCATAAAACTCTCAGGTGCTAAAAATTTGATTTGCGTGGGTCGGGAGTAAGCATTTACAGGTTATTTAGGTTGGACGAATAAAGCTTCCGGAGAAATGTAGGAGGCGGATTTAGTTATGTAGGAACTTATATATATATATATATATATATATATATATATATATATTACCCGCTGTGTTGAAAATTTTCATTTTGTGGAATGTATGTAATGGCAGATGTTATAACTGCCTAGTAGTAAACTCTGATCAATCAAGGGGGCATCTTCATATGTCACTTTTGAAGTACTTTGTAATAATTTTATTTTATCTAAGCCTAGGCAATGTTTGAGATTATGTGATGAATATGAAATATTTTCTTTGAAATGAAATGAGAAATTTTGTTCAAAATTGTGTTTAAAATTGTGTTTAAGAAAATTTCATATTCTTGTGTTTTGATGTTATTAATACAATTAACATATCCGCATTTTATCATTGGAGATTAATACTACAGATGACTGTAGCATCTGTAGCGGTTAGTTTCGTGCCTCAAAATGGGGGATGTTATAGTTAGGCCTATAGCTAAAGTTGGTGAAGTTCCTTTATGATTTAAAATTGTTTATGTGAAGAGAGAAGATGATGAAGATAATTTGTTTCTATGTTTAATGAATTAGCAAACCCATTTTCTAAGCCTTAAGGTTGTTTATATAGACTTCACTAAGAGGTCACTTACCACCTCCTACCTTCTATGACCAGCCAAGAGCCCACTCCCCCTCTATGTGCTTTGCTTTAAACCTCATTCTCTCTTTACTTAGCCTTTAAGCTTTCCTAAAATACCCCTCCTCTAAAATATCTTACTTGACATTATCCATGACATCATTAAAGTGTTTAATTAGCTAACACACACAAAATATTTTTAGTCACTAATTAATTACCCATTAATATCCTAAGCAAGCCGAAAAAGTTCGAACAACTTCTATCGAGTAAAAAACCGTTTATCAATGAAATATTTTTCAGTCACATTATCGATATTTCTTCGAAGTATTTATTTTTGTGAACAAATTTCAGAAACAAGTTTTCCATCATTAGTTACTAATCAAAAGGGGCATAGTAAGGTTATAAAATCCTTTTAATCACATTAAACCAAGGTTCAAATATTTAAATAATTCATATATTTAAATACGAAGTGTTCGAAATTCCAGGTCATTACATGAGTGATCCATCATCATAAATTAGATAGATTATATGTTATCCTCTTTCCTACGTTTTTAATGAATATACATTAATATATGTAAAAAAATTAGTATGATGTATTAAGTTTATATGGTACATTATCATTATTCTAAATTATCAATTGTCCAAATCTTAGAAGACCTGGATATATGTTATTTTTATATGTTTGAACAATATATATTCTAATAACATAGTATACAGTGAATATAATATTTTTGTTTAACAAATCTTTGTAGTTTACATAAAGTATAATCTTGTTTTTTTTCCAATTTTACACTTAAAATGATGAAACAATTTTGATGCATTTCAGATAAAACTTTGTATGACAAAAAGGATTTTAGTATACTTATGGAACCATAACTTTTTCTTTGCCATCATTGACATCGTAACATCTAACTATACCCACATCATAAAAAACATGGCACTACAATAATTTAATCATCCAACAATGCACATCCAACATTATAAGGTAACATTATATGTCACACTTATAATCTACCCCAATCTCGACTATACGTAGTACAAATACACATGAGCCTCTACTATCCATATGTATTTAGTTATATGTTGTTAAATTTTACTTTATAAAATTATAATTTTATCACTATATTTATAACACTACAATACTAAAAGATGAGTAAATGTAATAAAAGATATTCATTAAATATTTTGAGTGTCCTCGCATAGTCTATACCCTAAATAACACTCAAATCAACAAATTCACATGTTTCCATTAATTTTATTTAATTCATAGTACTACACAATAACCAGTCCAAAACCCCAGTAAAAGACAGTTGGTCTAGTGATAATAGGGTTGACTTGTCGCAGACTTTAAGCAATACCCCTTTGGCTATCGGCCTAGATGAATGTTAACCTTTCTAATGTTAAATATTTCAAGTTGAATTTTATTAATTTTCACCATAAATCATGTATATTGGAAGGGTCCCACAGGATCTCTACAATACGATTCTAGTCATTTAAAAGTCAATCTTGACATATTAACATGTTATAATAATACCCTTATTATTACTTATCTTATTCCAATGTCATTTAAGCATAATATGTAACATATAGAGTGACCACATACATAAATGTAATGATAAGAGATAATAACACATAAGCACCATAGTAATTAACACATATAAATGGAAACCAAAAGAATCGAATTCAAATTATTCTATTTTCATAATTACACTTGCCATTAAGGAATTTCAGATATATCCCTTATTTTTATTATCTCATCAATTCTCATGTAAATTTATTGCATAAGGATAAGCAATTTATTTTTAAATTTTATCACAAATGAAAGGTATTTATAAAATTTAAATAACTGGTTAAAATATTACCTTTTATATTTCCATTATTATTTTGGAAAATCAATTAGGATTTAAAATTCAATATTTAAGTTTCAATAGGAATTTCCCAATTTTAAAACATTTTCAATAACACATTTGTGATTTAAACATCTCATGGGAAAATCCATCAAAATCCATGAGTAGACTTCTATCACAATTTTCATTATGAATGCTAGTAGCTACATGGATGAGCATGCCTCCATTAGAGACATATCACTTAAATTATTTTACATTTTAGTTCTTTTATTTATTTTTAAGTGAACATCTAATTGTAATTTTAGATATGATTTCTCTTCATCGAAGTTGTTAAATTTAAACACTTGCTTGAAATTAATTTTAACAACCAAATAAAATTCTTATGTCTGTTTTATTTTCCAAAACCCATTTGTAATTTCAAATATAATTTAAACATTCAAACTTTTTCAACATGTAATATATTAAATAATTATTTATAAATTGAGAATAAACCATAAGTTGTATTTATACCATATTTCTCACTTCAATAACTTCTTTGTTTAATTTATAAAAACTATTTTCTTAATCTCAAAAAAAGTTTGAAATTTAAACTATTTTTAAAAGTTAATCTATCATTTCTTCTATATGTAGAAAAAATAAAGCCTTGAGGCTTTTTCTTTTTAATTATGTGCTCCATCCAACTAGGCTGTGGGCCTGGTCCATAAAGTAGTCACGGCCCATACAGTAGCCCCTATTGCAGCATAACGCAACAATAGACAAGTTGGGATGTGGTCTATGACACATAGCAGCAACTAACTACTGCTTAATAAGTAGTAACGTTTGCTTCTTATTGTTTTAGGCTTTAGCCCACAAGAATTATAACTTCCTCCACGCGAATGCAGTGAAAAAAATACATTCTTCCTTCCATGAGTGAAAGGGAGATAAGTTACACTGTTTGTACCAATCGAGTACTCACATTCTACCACTTTTATGGTCGGACTCCGACCACCAAAATCGACCAGATTTGCCAAAAAAATAGCTAGAGCTTCTCATAAATAATTCGAATCCGACCATACCAAAATATATGCTTCACAATATCCATTCATTCTCCTAAATTCCTTGAACACATAAATTCCTTTCTCAAAATCGACCACCAAATCCAATTTTTAGAAAGTGGTTTTTCAATTCAAAGCATGTCATCTCCTTAAATTATCAACACAAACTTCAGTGTAATACCCCCAAAATCAAGAAAATTTATAGTTAAATTGTCATGATATAACGATGATAATTATATGAATTAAAATAGCAAATAATTTTATTTAAATAATGGAGAGGCAAAATAATCATTTTTTCAACTTTAAAATATGGCGATGAGACTTTGCACCATTGCGATCGACTCATTTTTCTAATTTGCATGATATATAAGCTTGTTTGGATTGGAGGTCGTGCGAGGGAGATACAAACAATTAAGTAATCGGTTGATTTGGTGCCAAACTTTTGAATTTTAATTTTTGTATCTAAAAGTAGCCATTGACTTCCCTTCGTATATAAAAGATAAACTCACGTAAAAACTTTTGTTTTTTTGCCGATTCATTTCTCTGTACATCTTCCTCTTTGTTTCCCACTTCTTCACCAATTTCTAAAATGTCATACCTTGTTCGTTTCTGGACGATATCAAGCGAAACTAGCAGCAAGCCAAAGCTTGTGGAGAGTATTGCATGTATATAACAATTTGGCGGTGATATTTCAAGAATATTGAGCACAATAGGTTGAACAACAAGAGACAATGATGGAAATCCCATACACCATTTCATCACAGTATATTGCCTATATGGAGCTAAAGTCAGTGGCGAAGGAGGCCAAGGTTAAAACACTTCAGTCGGATTATGTGAGGCTTAACCGACTGGTTATGGAGCGCTTGGGTGGACTAGCAAGCGACCCTATCAGGACCATGCAGCGGATCGGTGAGGTTTCGTGTTTTTACGCATTTTATGTTTTTTTATTACAGACATGTATTCCGATGTATATACATTCATCTACTATGTGGACATGATGTTTATTTAAACTTGTGTGCTTGTTTAGACTTATATGCAAGTGACATTAGTTGATGTTATTGTGTTGGAGAATACTGTGATTGTTATATGTTAATTGGATGTTCCATCAATTTATTGTTTTGTAATGTTGTTGGTGATATTATTGTATTTAATTGAGATATATATTTGAGACATATGTATTTAATTGTCTGTGTGGCATTAGTGGAATGGTTATATTATATGTTGGGTTTAAGGGTAAGATTTGTAGTAGAAATGTAACAAATTTGATTTTGGAATGAACGTCGCAAAGCTGTTGGGAAAGCATGTGAAAATACGAAATTTGCGTTTTAAAAAGGTGTCGGCAAGGCATAGAGAAGGTGCCAGAAATACAAGGCATTAGAAAAGTATTGAAAATACAAAGCATCAGAAAACCATCGTCAAAATGGCGTCAATTAGATCGGTACATAAGTCGTTGGAAAGGTGTCGGAATGTAAAGGTGTCAAAATGATGTTGAAAAAATTGGTGTTGCAAAAGCCCTTTGAAAGATGTCGAAATAGCATGGGAAATATTTTCCCATGCTTGCTTTTCAAACATGGAAAAAGCTGTCAGGATGATATCAAAAAACTTTCTCCCAATATCCTGTCGACGCCTTTTACATCGATAATTGTACCGTTCTTGTGTTGAGCGCCATACATGGACAATACATGGTTGGGAACACTAGAAAGATGGTGGAGCTGGTACATAAGTGGATAAGAGGTGTACGAAGCCAGAGTTCGCAGTATGTGATATGGTGTTCATGAAGTTCATCGTTGAAGCATGTTATGCTTTTTGGCAACTCGTGAAAGTTGTCATTGTTTTTCGTTGGGCTTTTTCCGATATTTAAGAGGGTAAGGAAGTTGGCATATGACTAGGCCTTTCTGAAAAGATGGAGGAAGTTCACAGCGTGTTCCAAGTATAACATCTATGAAAATGTGTTCATGATGCTGCTACCATTGCTGAGCCAAATTGGCTAGAGCATGTAGTAGTGGAATAATAGTCCGTATTACCTCGAGGACCTGGTTATATTATAGAGCATGATGTGATGCGATTTCGTAATAAGGAGGTGAAGTTGGTCAAAGTATAAGAGGGAAACAACCCGGTGGAGATTACTTGGAAACACAAGGAGAAGTTCGTGCTTCTAATCCTGAACTCTTTATTGGTAGGTTTCTACTTAGTTAGATTTGATTGCTTAATTTAGTTGGTTGCTTTGTGTGTGTTTAGATTGTGTGTTTTATTGCTACGATTTGTTGTTATTTCTAGACTATGATTAGCTTACTTATGAAACTATGTTGAATTGATGCGTCGGAGTTGTATGTTGCTTGCATTCATATAAAGATTTATATGTTTATGCTAGGAGTCTTGCAAACTGGCCTATATGCCATGATTTTTGCATACATGTAGATGGACGATAGTTGTATTTTTGCATTTTCATAGCATTTCATATGCCTCATTCACCATTCATGTTGTAAAGTGTGTGTGTGTTATATCTTGGCTTGTCTTTGCCTGGTTAGTTTGTAAATGATCGTATATGTATTGTGCACGCAATATGCAATTTGTGTGCATGGTTGTATGATACATGTATGAGAGAGAGAGCCACATTGTCTGTTCTTTGGAATTTAGATGACGAAATTCTTTTAAGGTGGAAAAATGTAACACCTTTTAAGTTTTAGTAATTTAATTAATAGTTTCATAAAAGGCAATTCGACAATTTTACATAAAAGAGGAAATTGTAATTTTTTCAATTGAACGAATCAAACAACCAAAATTGTACCATGATTGGATTTTTTTTGTCAACTTTCACTATAAGAACACATTTGTCAAGCTATAAAGGATTGAGAATTATGACCGAAATAGTATTTGGGTTTTATTTGAGCTAAATTAGGGTCCTAAGGCCCATTAATACAGAATTAAAGCAAAAGTATGTAACGACCATTATTTTCGGCTTTTTGGTTTAATGCCTGAATCTACATTCAAACCGCGGAAGCTGTAAATAATGAATCATTATTTTATGATAATAGTAAATAGAGTAGTACTCTAACTACAACTTTCAGAACCCACATCAGAAGTACGCAATATAATATATCATAGTCATATGTTTGTACAATACCAACCCAATCATTCACATGCTATCACAATTAATGAGAGATTATATATATACAATATGTACAAAATTTCATAAGTAATGTCTTCGTCGTCTACTTAACATATACTACTAATACACTTATAAAGCATGGTTAACATCTAATTCATATGTAAATATACCTTAACATATGCTACCTACATCCACGAAATAAGGCCAACATAAAATATATGTTTGACTACTTAATTAAGGTCATGTTAGATACAACTACACTATGCCTTATGCTCATTATTCGTTCAAACCGGTGTACATATTAATTTTAGTTCAAAGTAATTATCTTTATTTTTTTTCACAACTAAAGGCAATGGACTGGGCCACTACTGATGGGTCAATCAGTATAACATTATATCCACAAATTGCAACTTAAAATGGCGTAAAAAGGTGATTTGGAGACTAAATCACTCATGCATACAAAAGGTTGATCCTTCAGAGATAACGTAAAATAAATACATTCAAAATTGACGTAAATAGTTCGTTTTATTTATTTAGAAATGATAAGTTGATGTAAATTTAGGTTGAAAATAATACGCTGTGATTCAATATTGCAGACCTCGCTGGAGCATGCCTAGCCGCCGCAGTTTCTCCCCACATTTAGCTACGCAGGTCTACGTAGAGGCCCAATGGGCCTACCCACTGCAAATCCAAGCCCATTCGAACACCTTCAGCCCACATAGACCGGAAATGTTTAATCTACCTCAATCACATCCTTGATCCTTAACTACTTTCCTGGGCTAACATTTAGCTGCAGCCCAACGATATTCCCTTCTTCAGGCCTCCAGTTCCAGCCCAGAAACTACATAAAACATTATTTTGCGTGTCTGCAACTCTGAGCCCATCAGCAATTATACACCCACTGGGCTATAAATTTGAGCCCAAATACTAGATCTACGCACTATCCAAGCTACTGGTCCCGCTATAACTACGTTCTGATGCAGTTATCTCACAAAGCGGTAAGAGCGGTGACAAAGCTCTTCGAGATCTAAATGCTATCTAGCTAAAGTTATTCCAGCTTTAAGCAGACTAGAAGACAGATTAAAAAATAAAAAATCATCATTTTTATTTTTAGCATAAATATATAATGTGTCACTTACCAGTAATAGTTCATTACTTAAAATGATAACAATTAACTTGATAAGTCAAAAGGCGGTAATACTAATGGTTTCAGTTACTTTCAAATCTGAATAGTGTCATACTCGCATTCACATTCGAAAGCATTTTCGAATATCGTATATCCACATCTGCGGGTAAAAACGGATATTGAATAATTATCATATTCGCTAACGATCGATAAATCAGGAAACATAAATTGAAAATTCTGTTTAAATATAATTTTTATCAATCACTTCAATTGTTAAAGAATGCAAAATTAACAAATACTATGATGATAAATTGTTTTTAGTAGTTAATATGCATTAAATGCATATACTATAAACTATTAACTTAATAAAACAATAAAAACACATCGTTCATTATACTAAAATACATATAAAATAAAATATAATCTTGGACAAAAATAGAATGAATAATTTTCGAATGTGGATGTCTTCATATCCGCATATGTATCCGTTTTTTCGAATATCAGATATTTATCCGCTTTTCTGGATATGGATCCAAACGGATATCATATTTTTCGGGTATCCATTAACAGTCTTAGTTTTGGTTTCTAAATTACAATAATTGCATCGAATATCAGAAATAGGAAGTTAAATAGTGATAAAAGAAAGTGGTAAATGACTTTAAACTAAATAAGATGGAAACACACAAGAAATAGAGAAATATTGTAAAAAGTAAATAGTAGAGGCACAATAATTAAACATGAATGAATGAGGATATATAATAATTTATACACACACGCAGCCTCAAGTATGTGTCTATGGCGGGAATGAATTACAAAAGGTTAGAAAATAACTTAAATGGATAAGAATGACATAGTCATTAGTATGGGTTGGAAGGAGAGGTCGGTAGTATTACACAATACAAGTCTGCCCACTACAAGGGGCCGCTAACAATTGTGTAAACATTATACTGATGTGAGACATCCAACTGTCGGACCTGTAGAGTATATACGCTTGCGTATAGATAAAGGAATAACCTCAGTAGAGTCTTCTTTAATGAATTAAGGGAAGGGTATTGCCTTGATTGCATTAGACAATCTAAATAGGATGGTGTGCTGCTCAACGCTATGTCAGTATGTGTTGGTACCAAATCAAGAGTAGGAGCTGTACATAGATTGAGTGTGTCATCAGTCTTGCGCGGTCAACGGGAAAGTCATGGTTACACCTAACGGACAATGCCTCCTACTATGGTAGTTCGAGTTAGGTAATGCACTGCTATAGTTGTCTGCTAGTTTGTTTGTTGGGGCAAAACTAGTTAACCCATAAAAGAGTTCTTTCAAAAATCACGGAGTAGTTTGAGGAGCTGAGTCTTCTATAATCAATAGGAAGCAGACAACCAGTAAATCCCCAAGGCAAGTTAGAATACGGCTAAGCTATTATGGCGCCTTATTTGGCAATACAAGATGCACGATGAGGCGTAAACTATCATTGAGAGGTGGACACCGATGAAGACGATGAGAAACACCGATGAGACGACATTTCGGGTTCCCCTTCCCAATGCGTAGTTGTACGGGTAGTCGTAATACAAGATGTAGTTCCATACGAACGTGATATTGTGTTAATGATGGATCCTGACGTGGTGCCAGATTACAGATTCTAGCAGGGATGGTATCTTGGTCCATGAGGGGACTGTGATACTTATATATTTATTTAGATAAATATATATAACTGTGTGTGTATGTAGTTATGGTCTACTTCAGGTAGATAGAGCATATCGTACGTGTACGTAAGGACGACTAAGTAAAATTAAAAGACATAACATATAATGGAAGAAATTGGCACAAACTAATGTTATGTATTAATTGTATAATTCACCAATCACCAGAATGTTATTCTGACCTCCTCCTCATTACAACCTACATGATTGCTTTAGAGGTACAAGTACCGGTGCAAGACGGAAACAATAGAAGGACAAGTTTCCTTAAGCATGCTGGACACCGACAAGGACAATTTGTCATTCTTGGTCAATAACTATATGATTTATTATACTTTACTATTCTGCAGTAAGTTATGTCGATAGTGCTCTGATATGCATTTATTTGTTTACTTGTAGGATACCTGTAACATCCCGCCCTTCTAACCGTCCCTAGTCGGTAATTAAACCAACTTGAAACGTTCAAAATGACGGATTGTTGTTTAGTTTATGTAATTTAAACAGAATCAGCCACAGAAACACAGAATAATAATATTTCATTACTATGAATTTCTTTTACATACATCAGAGTTTATACAATGTATTAAATTGATACAGCGGAATATCTCTTTAAATACAAAATTTCCCAAACTAAAATGATTCTTTTACCCTCTCTCTCTAACTTCGCTGTCCGAAAATCTTCAAGCTGTAAATATACTCGGTCTGACCCGAGTATTACATTCAAAAGAAAATAATACACAGGTCGGTCTAATTCAAACTCAGTTATTAGTGCATAGAGGCAGTAATAATCAAATAGACGACAGTCACAATAATTCCCGTCTATCCGACTCTTTAAGCAAAGAAATCGGATAACAGTAAATATAACACTTAACAGTGTTAACAACAAATCAGTAGATTTAAAAATATCAGCAGAGATAAATGAAAAGCTTTTTTTTAAATGAAGATGATTTTAGAAAAGAACAGAATTGCCGAAACGGCGATTAACAACAAAAATCATCAAATCAACTAAATCAATTTAAACAATTAAAATTGTCACTTTAAAACATCAATACTGATTGGCTGCAGTACACACACGCGTGCACTGCCTCGCCACTAGTATAAAATGCACAAAAGATCAATGCATCAAAAGCAAAAGAAATACCAATAAAATCAAGGCGGTGTGGCTGCAGTACACACGTACATACATGCGCACTGCCTCGCCAACTCGAGTGCACAAGGTCAAATCAAAATCAGATTCAACACAAGTGCACATGGCCTCGACCAAAATATCAATGATCACTGCAACAATGAACTGTGCATGTACACAGAGAAATCAAACAAGTTAAAGCATCAATGTACACTGACAATCAAGTTCAGCTCAGAGAACAAAAGCAAGAGTGCTACTGAACTAAAGAAAAATGAAGGACCCAAATGTTCAAATACTCAAGTAATACAAAAGTATCATGTACAAGTCTAGACAACAAGAATGCCCAGATTCAACAAATATCACATGTATGGTGTCAAGTGAACGGGCACAGACAAAGGCAACATGAGACCAGATGCTCAAGTGCAACTGCAAATGAAATCAACTCAGACTAAACAAACCAATGAATTACCAGATGAACCAATGATAACAGTGAACGTCACCAGAATCAAGTGTATCCAGTTCAAATGCTTCACAATGCAACAGTGATCAAGTGAAATACAACAGTTAATCAACTACAGACTCAAGTGACTAAACAATGACCAGGGATGAATACAATGTCAAAGCACACAGGTGAAGGCAACAAGGCAAGGCTATGGAGACCAGACTGCAAGATCAAGTGTGAAGATGATCATCACAAATGGATCAAAGATCAAAGAAAGCAAAGAGACTGGAATGAAGGACTCAAATGACCAGTGTAACTAAAAATTGAACATAGCTCAAAGTCAACAGGTCATAACTAAAGCAAGTCAGTAAAAATCAAAGTCTGGTACTAGTACAAAACAAAATGACAGAGAAAATGACCAAAACACAGTGATGATCAAGTAACCAGAGCTACCCAGGGTCAACAACAATGCAACAGCAATGTAAACAAGTGACTCAAGAACAACAACTTCAGAGGCTAGAGCACAAGAGACTCAAGTGCAGCTACAGGTCGGAAGGAATGTGCAGACTCAAGCTACAAGTAATCAGATCATCAGAATACAACTACAGTGGCTATAGGTCAGGGGGAACTCAATAACAAATGCAGATGGTAAACAAGTCGAACCGAATGCAGCAAGTTACAAACAAACCAATGAATGACCAAGTGCAGACAAATATGATCAAAGCTATGTGATTTCAAGCTAAAGACCAGAGCAACCAGTGTCAACAACTACTGGGATGAATGCCCAAAGACAACTGTTTACACACAGTTCAAATGAAATGCAACTACAGGTTATACAACAGGGAAGTCAAATGTAAAACTGCAACAATAATGTCTACAGTGCAGTGACTACAGAGAACTACAAAGACTGCATATTAAATATGCAAAACCAAAGTTGCAGTGAACAACAAAATTCGAGTGTCGACCGAACTACAAATTCAAACCAAGCTCAAGTGATGAAGCACTGAATCGTATGCAGACCAGAAAGCACCAAGCAAGTAAATGTATCAACATAAACAAATGATCATCAACTACAAGGTCAAATTTAATTCTCATCAAAATTTTATTTTCCCCAAAATCATACTTGTAGAGTTCATACAAAAATCATTTCCGTGGTATACAAAAATCGAACCAAGCTAGACCAAATTCATCGACATCGAAACAAAGTCGAAGTCAACGAGACCAACAACATGTAGCAGCAATTACAAGTGACTCAAACAAACGTACAGAAGCAACAACAGCTAAAGTCGAATGACCAGAGGCCGAAGTACATAGAGGCCACAACTAATCAAAGCCCAAATGATCGGTGATGCCAGAAATTCACGAAATCAAAACAATTGTATTCAAATGAAAATCGAAGTTGAACAAATCATATGTCGACCCCGTGGTGATCAACAAAGCCAAAATCGCAAAGGCTCAGTGAACAAAATCAATTGCCAAAATTTTCAAAATTTATAAAGACAGTGAAATCATCTACAACAAACAAAGTGATTTAACAAATCAGAGTGACCGAAGTCAACAAGAAATCAAAAATTTCGAGGCCGTGAAAATCAGTTAATCAAGCAAACAAAACATGAATTTGAACAAGCTAGTAAATAATAAAGGCTTGAATTGGATGTGAGTGAAGGATTCACTCACCTTGTTTACGATTTTGACCAAATAGAAGCGGCCGAAGTTCCCTCGAGCACGACCAACATCGAAGCATTAAGAGCCTCGTTCATCTATAATCTTCTCGAAGCCCTAATTTGCGAAAAACCGAGGCCAAAGCCAATCTCACAGGAGCGAACGCGAAACCCTAATTTTCAGATCGGGGGAAGAAAGAAAACGAAGGCCGCCATTTTTATTCTCGTTTGATTTTTTTTTCTTTCTGCTTTGAAATGATGGAGGAAGGGGAACGAGATATATAATAATTTGTCTTCGGCCATACCTTGCACGATTGGTCTCGTGATGTTAGGCGTGAACTAAGGCGAGTACGTTGGTTTGCAGAGGAAAGATCGTGTCTGCCTCAGAGGTATCATGCTTTGTACAGTAATACTTAGATATATTTTTTTTTCTTTCAATTTGTTTTGTAGATATTTTCTTTTGTTTCATTATCTTCTTTAGTAAGCTTCATAGATATAATTTATTTCTTTTTAAACATCATTATCTATATTACATTCATTTGCATATATCATTTAAATGTCAAAAATGTAGAGTTTTAATTTTAATTTTAATTGAATAAGATAAATTTGATTTTTAAAATCCAAAGATTCTATATTTTTAAAATTTCAAAGCAAATTTCCTTTACATTATTTATAAATCCCAATTCAAATTATTATTCAATTTTCAATAGATTAAATTCTAAAATTTAATCGCCTAATTCATTCTGATAATTTGAAATTCAAGTCAAATCATCATTCAAATATTTAAAATTAATTAAATATCTTCAATTTAATTTGTTCCAAATTCAGGGTCGTTACAATCTTCCCTCCTTAAAAGAATTTCGTCCCGAAATTAAAAGTTAGGAAAAATGATTGTTAAAATCTCACTGATATTTATACCTTACACAGTTTTACCAAGCTCGAAACTTATTACAAATAGATAAACATAGGATTCATTCCATTTGTTTAATCTCAGTAGTTTTGTTCATTATCTCCTTTTGTTCATTGATTTCTACAATCAAGACGCAAAAGTCTTTTACCAAAATTTCGACTTACAAAACTCAGATTCAAACTTGAAATTCTTCATGTTAGAGATTTTCATAATATATCTCTTCCAAAGCTGTGGACTTTCAAGACATTTCAAAGATCTTCTTTCTTAGTTTATTAAGTTGGAATTATATAATTTTAATTTCAGACTATTGATTTGCTATTTACAGTTTGAAAATACTTACTAACTCGAAGTTTAATAAGTCTATTGTCGTTCTTACAGACATTAGGCATACGCTGGCCAGGCGCAGGACTAAAAATCTCCAAGTAATAAATATACTTGTTTCAACTCCCAGTGAAAATACTTAAAAATTCTTTTTCAAAAATGGATATGGAAAGCACGTTCCCCCATGGATCACAGTTACACGGCGGTTACGCTACTATCCCAGTAGAATCGCTCGTAATCTGTAGATTTCTCATCTCTTAAATTTCGCCATGGTTGTTGCCATAGATCGCAGTTCACCCGGCGGTTACGCTACTATCCCAGTAGAATCGCTCGTGACTGTAGGCATCGCGCCCCTCAAATTACGCTAATCAATCAATATGATCCCATCGACATGATCCATCCCGAGGGATTCCAATTCAAATAGTTATTCCGACTAATGGAAATTCTACGTAGCTACGAATTTCAAATGGACACTCATCGAGAGTTCCAAAACCTTCACAAATAATAAATGGAAGGTACTTTTCCATATCCTCAGTTTAGAAAACATAACATCATATATATGTAGTACTTCATTTCACATTTCGTACATATCATACCTATGTAAACTTACATAAGATTTCCATAACAATTACTTTCCAAACCGACGGTTTTCAAATTTACCGCATTCATATATATAAGTTCTGAAAACCTACATATCCTATATCCATAACAAATAGAGGATTTCAAAATTTTCCTCTAAGTCGATTTGGAAATTTAAGGTTATCTCAAACCCAATTCATATTCATAATTCCATTTATTATCGACTTCACATTCGATTTGGATTTCACGTTACATCGTCAATTCTCAACATAGAATTGATGTCTATCGATATATAACCTCTGAGCTCGTACGTCTCAGAGAAGGGTGTTAAGCTAAGAGAATAAATTCTCCACCACCAACAGATATATATTTAATAGAGATCAATTGCTATGTCATCAATTCACAATGTTAGACATACAATCCAAACCGATCATCTGAAATCAAAACTCAACTTATATTGTCTTTGGTGTCGAAGTTAAACTCAATTTAACTCAACGATTCAATCTTTTTGAAAAATTTCAAATTGAACTAATTGTTCAAATTTCTCATTTAACATTTCAACTTCGACTTTGAAAATGAATTTCAAATCATTTATCACTCACGGGATATATTCACAACATTTCATTTCATATTGAAAAAACATTTCCATACTTATTTAAAAATAAGTAATTCACAAATCTAATTTATTTTCAACATTTGAAAATATTCGATATACTTAAATCATAATTAAGTATATATTTCATTCTTTAAGGAAATCATTCTCTTTCACACATTTATTTGAGTTAAAACGAATGTTACGTAAAACATCGTTACGACAACTCAAAATCACTAGTATAGGGATTCGAAATTTAGATAGATGTATAAATCCCAATACTATACAAAACATTTCCTTTCGGAAATCATTTACTATAACAACAGTGTTATAGTCCACTATTTCCTTGTTTCTCGAAAACGTCTATTTCAACAATGACTGTTGAAATCTATGGTTTCGATATTTAATGCCTTTTAAAACATCTTTTAAAACAATTAACTTTGTTTTAAAATATCGCTTTCCCTAAAACATGTCCATTCTATTCAATAATATATTCACAACATTTCTATACATTTTTAAAAGATTATCCACTGGCCAAAATTGTGGATATACTTCCTTTAACAAACTATAAGAATTTACTTATCAAAATAAGTCGGTTTCGGATTTATAAACAACGTTTATAAATTATATTCCTATTTATACAGACTTCAATCTATAAAAAATCACTTTATTAACCATTCCTTTTATAACTCAGTTTTATATCAAAAATTTAATTTATAAGTAAATTACTTATAATTCTTTTATCTACAACCTCGATTCATTTTATAACTTCACTTATGAAATACATTTATATTTCATTTTCAACGCTTATACAACTCGTTTTATAATTCCAATATTTTTAATTTACAAAATATCAACTTTTTCAAATCTTCTATTTAAACCGTTTATAATAATTCAAAAATTCCAATTTAAACTATTACATAATTTATCAATTTTCTATTTCCAAGATAATCAACTAGTAAAACCAAATTTATTTACTTTGCTTACATTCAATTTGGTTTAACACATTTAATTTCAATTGGTTTATATTCTAATTCTGATTGAATTCTAATATTTACCATATTCACAACTTCTTAACTTAAGTTTTATTCAACTCTTAACAACAACATTTCTAATCCACGTTTATTCACTAATTCACTTTTACCATTAAAGTTGAATTTCCTTTATATAACTCAAATTCATATTCATTACTTCACTTTATTAATTCATTTTGATATCAAATTCAACCTCATTCAACATTACTTAAGCTATGTTTCATTTTATCTTCACTTGCATTTATTTTCACTATACAACTTAAGTTCGCCTCAAATTTATTTGAAATTCTATTTTATTTAACTTAACTTAGATTTCATTTCTAAAGTCATTTTATTTAACTTTTACTAAAGTCAAATTCATATCACTATTCAAAATTCAGATTTTGTTTTACTTAACAAAACTGTTTAACCATTTTAACAACTGGTTTTACTTAAATTTTCTCATTTTATAAGTTATACAACTTATTAATTTAAACTTCCCAATTCATATTATATAATCACTTATCTTTTATGTTTAAATTTCTATTTCAATAATTTATCTAATCCAGTTCAATTTATTTAACTTTCCTTTAGTTAAATTTCAAATCATATATTTATTAATGCTAACTCAATTCAATTTAACTTTTCTTAAGTTAAAAATCTTTATTTCATATTCAATTTTATTTATCAAAACAAAACTTCAATTTTCAAAAGAATCCAGAATCAAATTCCCAAGTTATAGTTCAATAATCCCCTTTGGCTATAACTAAATTGACATGTCATTTTATCTCCCAATTATTACTTTGGAGATATTCAAAATATTTGATTTAAACCAATTCATTAATTCACTTAACTTATATTTTACTTTTCATAAGTCTCTGCAATTCGACAATGGGTTTTCGAATGATCGGGACTCAAATCTAAGAAGACCTTACCGAAGAGAAACTATCGTAAACCAAAATTTAGAGAGGGGAATTTTTCCGAAAAGGATTTGAATTTTCAAAATACTTCTTATTTTCAAAAACAATTTTATACTTCTTTCGATTTGGAAAACGCTTTCTTTAAAGTGATTCTAGTAACTATTCATATTAAACACCATAAACTAAGTTTTGTGTAAACCAAAGCTCTGATACCACTTTGTAACATCCCGCCCTTCTGACCGCCCCTAGTCGGTAATTAAACCAACTTGAAACGTTCAAAATAACGGATTGTTGTTTAGTTTATGTAATTTAAACAGAATCAGCCACAGAAACACAGAATAATAATATTTCATTGCTATGAATTTCTTTTACATACATCAGAGTTTATACAATGTATTAAATTGATACAGCGGAATATCTCTTTAAATACAAAATTTCCCGAACTAAAATGATTCTTTTACCCTCTCTCTCTAACTTCGCTGCCCAAAAATCTTCAAGCTGTAAATATACTCGGTCTGACCCGAGTATTACATTCAAAAGAAAATAATACACAGGTCAGTCTAATTCAAACTCAGTTATTAGTGCATAGAGGCAGTAATAATCAAATAGACGACAGTCACAATAATTCCCATCTATCCGACTCTTTAAGCAAAGAAATCGGATAACAGTAAATATAACACTTAACAGTGTTAACAACAAATCCGTAGATTTAAAAATATCGGCAAAGATAAATGAAAAGATTTTTTTTAAATGAAGATGATTTTAGAAAAGAACAGAATTGCCGAAACGGCGATTAACAACAAAATTCATCAAATCAACTAAATCAATTTAAACAATTGAAATTGTCACTTTAAAACATCAATACTGATTGGCTGTAGTACACACACGCATGCACTGCCTCGCCACTAGTATAAAATGCACAAAAGATCAATGCATCAAAAGCAAAAGAAATACCAATAAAATCAAGGCGGTGTGGCTGCAGTACACACGTACATACATGCGCACTGCCTCGCCAACTCGAGTGCACAAGGTCAAATCAAAATCAGATTCAACACAAGTGCACATGGCCTCGACCAAAATATCAATGATCACTGCAACAATGAACTGTGCATGTACATAGAGAAATCAAACAAGTTAAAGCATCAATGTACACTGACAATCAAGTTCAGCTCAGAGAACAAAAGCAAGAGTGCTACTGAACTAAAGCAAAATGAAGGACCCAAATGTTCAAATACTCAAGTAATACAAAAGTATCATGTACAAGTCTGGACAACAAGAATGCCCAGATTCAACAAATATCACATGTATGGTGTCGAGTGAACGGGCACAGACAAAGGCAACATGAGACCAGATGCTCAAGTGCAACTGCAAATGAAATCAACTCAGACTAAACAAACCAATGAATGACCAAATGAACCAATGATAACAGTGAACATCACCAGAATCAAGTGTATCCAGTTCAAATGCTTCACAATGCAACAGTGATCAAGTGAAATACAACAGTGAATCAACTACAGACTCAAGTGACTAAACAATGACCAGGGATGAATACAATGTCAAAGCACACAGGTGAAGGCAACAAGGCAAGGCTATGGAGACCAGACTGCAAGATCAAGTGTGAAGATGATCATCACAAATGGATCAAAGATCAAAGAAAGCAAAGAGACTGGAATGAAGGACTCAAATGACCAGTGTAACTAAAAATTGAACATAGCTCAAAGTCAACATGTCATAACTAAAGCAAGTCAGTAAAAATCAAAGTCTGGTACTAGTACAAAACAAAATGACAGAGAAAATGACCAAAACACAGTGATGATCAAGTAACCAGAGCTACCCAGGGTCAACAACAATGCAACAACAATGTAAACAAGTGACTCAAGAACAACAACTTCAGAGGCTAGAGCACAAGAGACTCAAGTGCAGCTACAGGTCGGAAGGAATGTGCAGACTCAAGCTACAAGTAATCAGATCATCAGAATACAACTACAGTGGCTATAGGTCAGGGGGAACTCAATAACAAATGCAGATGGTAAACAAGTCGAACCGAATGCAGCAAGTTACAAACAAACCAATGAATGACCAGATGAACCAATGAATGACCAAGTGCAGACAAATATGATCAAAGCTATGTGATTTCAAGATAAAGACCAGAGCAACCAGTGTCAACAACTACTGGGATGAATGCCCAAAGACAACTGTTTACACACAGTTCAAATGAAATGCAACTACATGTTATACAACAGGGAAGTCAAATGTAAAACTGCAACAATAATGTCTACAGTGCAGTGACTACAGAGAACTACAAAGACTGCATATTAAATATGCAAAACCAAAGTTGCAGTGAACAACAAAATTCGAGTGTCGACCGAACTACAAATTCAAACCAAGCTCAAGTGATGAAGCATTGAATCGTATGCAGACCAGAAAGCACCAAGCAAGTAAATGTATCAACATGAACAAATGATCATCAACTACAAGGTCAAATTTAATTCTCATCAAAATGTTATTTTCCCCAAAATCATACTTGCAGAGTTCATACAAAAATCATTTCCGTGGTATACAAAAATCGAACCAAGCTAGACCAAACTCATCGACATCGAAACAAAGTCGAAGTCAACGAGACCAACAACATGTAGCAGCAATTACAAGTGACTCAAACAAACGTACAGAAGCAACAACAGCTAAAGTCGAATGACCAGAGGCCGAAGTACATAGAGGCCACAACTAATCAAAGCCCAAATGATCGGTGATGCCAGAAATTCACGAAATCAAAACAATTGTATTCAAATGAAAATCGAAGTTGAACAAATCATATGTCGACCCCGTGGTGATCAACAAAGCCAAAATCGCAAAGGCTCAGTGAACAAAATCAATTGCCAAAATTTTCAAAATTTATAAAGACAGTGAAATCATCTACAACAAACAAAGTGATTTAACAAATCAGAGTGACCGAAGTCAACAAGAAATCAAAAATTTTGAGGCCATGAAAATCAGTTAATCAAGCAAACAAAACATGAATTTGAACAAGCTAGTAATTAATAAAGGCTTGAATTGGATGTGAGTGAAGGATTCACTCACCTTGTTTACGATTTTGACCAAATTGAAGCGGCCGAAGTTCCCTCGAGCACGACCAACATCGAAGCATTAAGAGCCTCGTTCATCTATAATCTTCTCGAAGCCCTAATTTGCGAAAAACCGAGGCCAAAGCCAATCTCACAGGAGCGAACGCAAAACCCTAATTTTCAGATCGGGGGAAGAAAGAAAACGAAGGCCGCCATTTTTATTCTCGTTTGATTTTTTTTTCTTTCGTCTTCGGCCATACCTTGCATGATTGATCTCGTGATGTTAGGCATGATTTTAGGCGTGAACTAAGGCGAGTACGTGGGTTTGCAGAGGAAAGATCGTGTCTGCCTCAGAGGTATCATGCTTTGTACAATAATACTTAGATATATTTTTTTTCTTTCAATTTGTTTTGTAGATATTTTCTTTTGTTTCATTATCTTCTTTAGTAAGCTTCATAGATATAATTTATTTCTTTTTAAACATCATTGTCTATATTACATTCATTTGCATATATCATTTAAATGTCAAAATGTAGAGTTTTAATTTTAATTTTAATTGAATAAGATAAATTTGATTTTTAAAATCCAAAGATTCTATATTTTTAAAATTTCAAAGCAAATTTCCTTTACATTATTTATAAATCCCAATTCAAATTATTACTCAATTTTCAATAGATTAAATTCTAAAATTTAGCCTAATTCATTCTGATAATTTGAAATTCAAGTCAAATCATCATTCAAATATTTAAAATTAATTAAATATCTTCAATTTAATTTGTTCCAAATTCAGGGTCGTTACAATACCAAACCAACAATTCTTATCTTGGTGGACTTGGGTTTTTGATTTAGCGAAAATTCAGGCCCATTGAAGTATGGGTTGTTACATCAATCTCGTCGATTTACGATGCAAGGATTGCCAGCGTGGTCTTCGGCGAGAAACTACGATTTGAGTTGGTGAATTTTGAACTTAGGCGGGAAGTTTGAAATTAAAGCGGGAAAACTCAAATTTGAATAGACCATGACTTCATGATTCTGTAAAGCAATAGGATAATGAGCATCTACTCTCCATTTCGGGAAGAACTACGTCATTAACAACACTTTAGAACTTCGCTTTAGTTTATTGGGAGTTCACCTTCATTATGTCTAGCGTAGTGGTACTGTATAGTATTCGAACCGCATCTTTACTTTCGAAGTTGTACTGTACTGTTCAACCTGAAACATCGGCAGAGCATAGTATTGGAGACAGTTGGAGTTGTTGTATGGTTTAGTAGAAGAGATCGCGCAGCTATTATTCGTTCAAACCAGTGTATATTTTATTTGTAGTTCAAAGTAATTATTTTTATTTTTTTCACAACTAAAGGCAATGGACTGGGCCACTGTTGATGGGTCCATCAGTATATTATATCCACAAATTGCAACTTAAAATGACATAAAAAAGTGATTTGGAGACTAAATCACTCATGCATACAAAAGGTTGGCCCTTCAGAGATAATGTAAAATAAATACATTCAAAATTGTCGTAAATAGTTTGTTTTATAAATGTTTAGTTGATGTAAATTTAGGTTGATAATAATACGCTGTAATTCAATATTGCAGTCCCTGTTGGAGCAGGTCGACGTAGCTAGCCCACTCGGCTTTCCAACTACAAATCCAATCCCAATCCGATACATTTAGCCCACATAGGCCGGAAATGTAGCAGCGGCCCAACAATGTTCTCTCTTCCTCGGGCCGCCAGTTTGAAAAATCTATAACACATTATTTTGCGGGTCTGCAACTCCAAGCCCATCAGAAATTGTACACCCACTAGGCCATAAATTTTAGCCCAAATACTTGATCTGCGCACCATCGAAGCTATTGAGTCCTGCTATAATACCTACCGCTGAATCAACAGTTATTTCACATAGCGGCATGATTCATTCACCTCATGCTACAAAGAGATATAAATGCCATCCACCAAAAGTTATTTGAGGTTTTAAGCGGATAAGAAGGGCAATTTTTGCATGAACATAGTGTGTTGTCAAGGACATTCAGTTTCATCTTTTTAATACCATACAAAAAAATAATAATAAACGCAATAAAATTTGTATGCTTTCTAATATCAAAATCATTTCATAAGGCAATCAACCACCACGTAAAGTCATTTGGCATGGCGAATAAACGTCTACCAACACCATTTTCCATGGCCATCAATCACTGAACTACTATTGTTCGGTGGTTGATCACCGTTATAGTTTGGTCGGCGGTTGTTTGCTGTGGAAAAAAGAGTTGAAAATGATGTCTTTGGTAGCCTCTTAAAAAGTCTGATATTCGAAAGAGTGCAATGTAAAATTTTATGGTGTTTTTTTAGCAATGGTATTAGAAAGAGGAAATGAGGTGCCCTTAGCAACAAACTAAATATATATAAATATATAATGTGTAATTACCGGGAATATTTCATTACTTAAAACGATAACAATAACTTAATTAAGTTAAAAAGTGGCAATACTAATGGTTTCAAATACTTTCGAATTCATATAGTGGCATATCTGCATCCACATCCGAAATCATTTTCGAATATCATATATCTGCATCTGCGAATACGAACAGATATCAAATAATTATCTTATTCGCCAACGAGCGACAAATTAGTAAACATAAATTGAAAATTTTGTTCAAATATAATTATTTTCAATCATATTGATCATTAAAGTATGCAAAATTAACAAATATTATGTTGATAAATATTTTTGAGCAGTTAATATACATTAAATGCATATAATATAAACTATTAACTTAATATAACAATAAATTATATCGTTGGTTATACTAAAATACACATAAATAAAATATAATCTTGGAAAACCGGATGGGTAATTTTCGGATGCAGATGTCTTCTATCCATATTCGTATACTTTTTGGATATTAAATATTTATCCACTTTTCGGATATGAATGCAGATAGATTTTGGATTTTCGGGTATCCATCGACGGCTTTAGTTTTAGTTTCTAAATTACAATAATTGCATTGGATATCATTATGTTAACATGAAAGACTGCTATAAATTATAACTCATGTTATTTATAGCTTGTAATGTTAAATCAGATGCATCATGCATTGGGATAAAAAAAGGCAATTTATTTTTATTTTTTGTACAATACATTATGGACTAGATCTTTTGTAATATTATATGAATAGTGTCGATAACATTAAATCATAGATAATGTTATTGGATGGTTTTGATTTAAATTTCAGGTTATATCATACTATCATCATATCATTGTTAATAACGTGATTTACAATGTTATATTTTGTTTAAAATATTTAACGAGATAATTTATTATCAAGTTAAATAACATTTACTCAATGATAAATCTTAAATAATAAAATTTTTATTTTTATTTTATATAATATATGTGAGAGTGTGTGTGTGTATTATTTTTAATAATTAATATTTAAATGATAACAAGTAATAAATAATTTTTATAATAAATTCAAATATCACATATTCAAATTTAATATTTCACAAATTAATGTTATAAATTTAAATGTTATTATTCATTTTAATTCGAATATCACATATTCGAATTAAATGAATAATGTCTTAATACATTAATTTTGATTTATAGTGTTGTAAGTAAATATTTAACAATAATATTAATGTTATAATTTTTAATTTACAGTACTATAAATAAGTGTATAATCCGTTATCATAACATCAACGTGTTTAGAGGTTAATTACGAACTCAACGACGTAAGTTCCATGCAAAAATGAGTTCGTATGTTGCAGTATATATATTCATAAGATATGACATTATTTTTCAAATAAAGTATATTAACGTTATTATAAAATTAATGAGGTTTGTTATGTAAAATACCTTTTGTTCTTCACTAACCCTAGTTGACGTCTTGAACTAAACTTCAAACCATTTCCGTCACCATCCGACACCATCAAAAAAGTTGTAACTGCCACCAAGATGATCCACTCATTATCCATCGTACTTAACGGAGTTTGATTACTCCTTATCGATAAACCATTATGTAGCCAAGGGAAGAGTGATTTTGAAACTAAATCGTATTCTCTTTTAGCTACCATTGAAACTCATCTAAGATACTCACATATTCGATCAAATCGAGTTATTTTAATTATTTTACAAGTTATATTTTCTACTTCTATTTTATATTATATGAACTTGTCATAGTTATCTAATTTGGTATCAGATATACATGGTCGTATATGAAAAATTCATCGGTGAATTTAATGAAGCAAGTGGATCCACTTTCGGTATCAGTAGACCTTGGACTACATACATCTATAAGTAATGATCCTAAGAGTCTGCTAACTCTTTTATCGCTCCAATTAAATAATTGTTTGCCATTAACCATTTAAAATACTATTCACAAGTACCATATGATTCATAATCATATAATCAAAGGATAATTCTTAAAGATATGGCTTATTCCATAATTCCAGAAAATAACTATTAAATATTCTGGATGCTTATGTATTTTCTATAGCTAACACATCGTTATTGTTTTGAAAACAAATATCATCATCGAAATACCAAAATATAATATATTTTGTAATGAATATTCATAATATTCATATTAAAACAATACTGCATCTAATTCTGGCCAAAATCAAAATCAGTTATCATTTCATATATAATATATGGTATACACGAAGGTAATTTTTCAAGACTTGATGCATACACTGGCAATTGTTATATGGTATGCTTCTACTGTTGATGTTACAATAAAAACATTTGAAATATGAAGCTCCATTCAATCGCTTACTATATGATATTTATTTATCTACTGTAACCAGTTTACAGTCAAGTGGTTTGGATCAAGTCTCTCAAACTCAATAAATACATCTTATAGAGGACATGTTTTTTATTAAAAAATACATTTGGAATAGAAATAATATTTCCCATTTCTTATTAAGCATCTATGAATAGTTTATCCAATTCTGTTTATGACGTCTTTTAATGAAGCAAAGATGATCGTTCGCTCTCTCTTTATCCCAACTATGTTAATGATACATCTACTCTCAGACTTTCGCTTTCTCTTTTAAATGGTCGACCTATTAAAAAGAGAAATGTAACGACCTACCTTTTCGACCCCTAAAAGTCGACACTAATACATCTATGGTATTTACATGTCCAGCTTCCAAGTGCCGGAAAGACAGATTGTTGGGGAAAAAGAAAGAAAAGACAAAACAAAATCTCACATCGTGACAAGTAACATATAATATACAACATATCTTTACAAAAGAAAAATTGAACTTTATTATACATGTATCAATCAGAGTCAACTAATCAATCAACAATTTCTATTAAATAAACAACTAATGTAGTGGAAAATAGAGTATACGTGAATACGACTCGGAGGCATTCAGCTCGTCTCCTGAAGCTCAAAGTATCCAAACTGAATCTGTAAATATGCTTGGTCTGACCTGAGAATTATAATAAAATAACACCCGGATCAGTCTGGTAAACCAGGGTGAGAAAGCACACCTTAAATGGATTTTTAATGTTATAAAACCTTTGAAAGAAAGGTATCTCGTACCGCACATAAACACAGACGAGTACCTTACGATAACCAAAACATTTCTATAGACAATCCAGTGATATTATAATAATGTTTAGGTACAAATACATACTAATCATGGCCGAAATTGTTACATTAATTAAATTCCAGCATAATAGGTACACAATAAGGTCCGAAGGCTCGTATTGGATAATGGATTCCAACTATGAAAGGGTAAGGGTCTACCCACAGAATCTGTACACCTCTAAATAAAATGTACGAGAGGCTACAACACGTTGCACCTCTGCTACTCAGGACCGGCCCTACCCCTTACTGGATAGCATCGAATATGATTACCCCTTTGGTTGATAAACAACCATAATGGCACCGAAGCATACATAACTATCAACACTAAACGTGGAATGATCATACTCTAATGGGAGCGACCCACAAAGTCATGTTGCACGTCACTGCTTTAGTCATTTTCCCAGTTGATGAGGCTTGAGGCTACGGTTACCTTTTTATATAGCAAACCATCTTAGAATGCTAACATTGCCCTCCAGGCCAAACTGTAATGCTAGCATTCATCCATACATGTCCATTCTAGGTCTGAACGAAACCGTAGGCACTACTTCTACTACATCCATTTTGGAATTACCCTCAGGATTAGTAGCAAGTAGCATTTGCATTTCAAAAGCTCGATCTTCGACCATCATTAAGATGTTTACCATTCGAAAGTTTATGCTGGTTCGAAGTGGTTTACGATTAAGATGTCTGATCATGGTCTCTCCGAACCGACAATGATAGTTTAAAACTAGCCAAGTTTGATAGTCGGTTATTTAACTATCAAATAAACAAACAAGTATCAATCAAATTGTTAATTTATTTCCATAGGGAAACCAACATTCGTTAAGCATATAAGCAGCCACTAACCTCTTTAATAAATCCTTTAATGAATTAAAATTGCTTTATAAATACTTGTATCAAAATACTTTCGCAACGATATATTCACAAACCCTTTATACTCCTTTTTTATATTTGGAAAAATATCCATATACTTACCTCAACATATAAGTATATTCACAAAAACATTACATTTCACTACTTAGAAAACGTATTTATACAACTCTAAAACCATTTGTAAAACTCCTTTTGTAAATCTCCAAAACCGTTTACAGAACTGTTTTATAAATCTTTAAAACAATTTATAAAACTCTTTTTATTAACTTCTAAAATAATTGAAAAATCCTTTTATAAATTTCTAAAACCATTTATAAAGGTCTTTTATAAATCCACAAAACTATTTATAAACTTCTTTTATAAATCTATAAACCCAAATATTAAACTTATTCTTTTATAAAAGTCTTTTATAAAGATCCTTTAAATAAAGTTCCTTATAAAAAAATTACTTTATAAAATTACTTTATAACAATCTTTCCAACAATCCCTTTATAAAATCCTTTATAAAACCTTTATAAAAATCCTTTAAATAAATGATTATTAACTTCAAAAACATTATAAATAAAATAACTAATAATTTAAAAACATTATTAAATAAACAATAATAATCAACTCTCAAAAATTATTATAATAAATAATTATTAACTTAAAAAAACATTATTAATTAGTAATAGTTATTATCTTCAAACAATATTAATTATTTAAAATAAATAACTTTTAACAATATTAAAATATTGACAAATAACTTTTAAAACAATACTAAATATAAATAAACAACTTTTAAACATTTTTAAACAATAATTAAACAATTTTAAACATTAGTAAATAATAAATAAATAACTACATACCATTTCTAAATATATTAGAAAGGACAAATAAAGGTTGAAGTGAATCGAGAAGTTTCAAAATCTATTTTAAACAAAATGTTCCAGGAAACACACAAGTCAGATTTAAAATCACTCTCCAAGTCAAAACAAATTTTCAAGCCAACGGCAATTAGTATTATTTTCAAAATACTAAATTTAGGCCAATAGCCACCAATGTACTTAACCAATGCTGTTATTGATTTTCATCACTACAAGGGATAAGTTTTGAGCACATAACAATGTCATAACCAATAGACCAACAATCAGGTTTGATATTTAATAATTCATATAACAGGAATATTATTGAAAATAATACAACAATGGCGAGGAATCCCGTTGGATCCCTCTACAAATTTCATGTTCGTTATATAAATTCCCCGCCAATGATTTCATATATTGACCGCTTTCAAAAGCGATAATTCATCAAAACCAAACAATACAACATAAGCATACAAACAATAATTCTATCTATTATAAAACATAATCGATTAACCAAAAGGGTGAGTTAAACTCACCAGAGTTCCAGTTGTCACCGAAGCATTATGGTTTTCGTCTAAATCGAACGATGTTCAATTTAGCGCCCACAAGCTCCAATTCCTACAACCTAATTTCATATCGTAGATTTCGCTCTTATGAGCGCAACGCGATTTACGGCGTCTGATCTGGACCATGTACGAAATAGTTATTTCATTAAAAAGATTTCAAAACTATATAATATAATTAATTAACGAATTACATCATTAACTCTTAATTACCTAATTAACAACCCTAATCACGCTTAACCTATACGAGATTTCAAGCCCAGGCCGTTGATTTCCATTGCTCGCCACTGTTGCCTTCGAACTCCGGCCACCGCCGCCGACCTGCTGCGGTTCCTCATTACCAAGACAAGCTCAACCACACTGGAAACACCTCACCATGTTGTTGCTAGCTCGAGCTCGAGAAAGCTGGTTCATTCATTTTCCTAGCACCACCGCTAGGCCCTACGAGTTGCCGTCGCACTTGGCCAAAAGGAAGCCCCGCCTCCTTTACACCCATTGCCACCCACCTTATTACCTCAGTCGCTGCCAAGAGAATGCACCAAAACTTCCTTGAATGACGCGACTCGCCACGATCCACCGCACTTCGCCAACGTCCTGCCTCTGATGCCCTTCGACGCAAGCAACTAAAGACTCAAGCTTCCTAACTTATTTATTTTAATTTGAACTTTTGTTGGATTAAATAAGAAGAGTGTTTTTCTTTGTCTTGCTGCTGTTTTTGGAAAGAACGAAAAGAGAAATGAGGAAAAAGGCCATAGTGATTTGATGAAATTGTATGTTGAGGGTATGAATTGTTGGGTTTGAATTATATAAATTTCGCGTTTTTCGGCATCTTGCCGCACATATTTTCGTTCACGTATGAACCCCAGATGACAAAACAAAAATATGGCCATGCTTAAAACAACGACGCGACCCCTAAACTATAATAATATATACTAGTTATTGAAATCTATAAAATCAGAAGAAAAAAAACCACTGTTTGTCGAAAAAACGTCAAATGACAATTTAAATATTTTCCAAATTAAAAATCATGGAAAAATCAAATTAAGTAAATTGAAAATATGTCGACAAAAATTGAGTCGTAAAAATAGAAATTAATTTTCTGATTATTATTACTGTAAATAACTTTATAAATTAAATTCACTGATATTATTTATAATTTAAAAGGAGTTAAACAAGTCCATTTAATCAATTAAAATTAACATTCAATTGTAAATCTTGTTAATTGAAACACTATTCAAATATTAATTCTCAATTCAATATTTTAAACAATCCTTATATTTATATTCCAAATATTAACTTTTAGAATAACCCCTATATTAAACTTTTTTAAACCAATATTTTAATAACTAAAATTAACTAAATATTTAAAATCAAATGACTAAAATTTCGGGTCGTTACATTCTCTCCCCTTAAAAGAATTTTGTCCCCGAAATTGCCAAGGTAAGAAAATGCCTCCAAACCCATTAACTTTTCGAAATCAATTAGTTGGAATAGGCTATTAAATTTTCTAAGTCCTAAAATTACGGAAAATTTCGATAGCGTCTCCTTTTCACGGCTCGATCGAAAAAACTATAAATGGTCACTACGAGCTCAAACCAATCAAAAGAAAACAAAAGTCAAGCGACCTCTCATATCTAGGGCATAAGACCATCAATCCAAACAATAATATAAACATATACCTATTTGTCGGGAAAACAAACTCAACTCATGAAACCAAAAGCATCAACTAGCCTTTGCTTCCATGTACCCGAATCTCACTTACGTAATCCAAAAGAGAGTTAAACATGAAATGAAACAATACTACAACTCAATCATCATATGCATGAATTTATGCATGCTAAAACGTACATAGCAAACATCTCAAACAATCATGCCATAACAAATCATGAAACTTGCATTTTTAGTGACAAAAACATATAATTACATTTGAGCATGTATGATGTATGTATACCATCTGTATGCAACATAAAATCCGATCGCTCGCTCGATCACATAATTTCACTTCTGAACTAGTTTCGCTCACTCGACTTCCCTGATGCAGACTCCGATCAGGTTCCTTGATTAGAAAGATCTGTTCTCCTTAGATAGCAATATACTATGATAGAAAACTTCAACATCAAATAAAAAATCTGTATCGAGTGTTCGTCGTCAAGAATCGAGTGAAAAATCCTTGCTCGGACCGGTGTACATCACTTAGAAATCATGCACTCTAATCTGGATCAAAACAGTTATGCGAATAGAATGATTTATGTACAACTTACGTATTTATTCCATTGGTTTCTAAATTATAACAAATTCTTTTTATTCACGTTCAATTTCAAATCACACTTAATTTACACCAATAGTATTTCATTTAATACTAAAATTCATTCCTAAACCATTTCATAAATCATTTTATTAACCTCTACTTAAGTTAAATTTCATCTCATAGCTCAATTTTCAAATTTACTTTTCTTAACTATACCTATTATTTTAATTAACATTTATTATTTCTTAGTATATTCCTTTTAATATTAAAATTATTTACGAACTATATCATAAATCCATTACTTAAGTTCACAACATCTTATAACGTCACTTATGCAAATCAATCACTTTAAAACTCAAGTTTATACACATTTCAAAAGCCATAACATCATCTTAAAGCTTCTTCATACTTAAGTTTATTATAAGTATTTTATAAAACATGCATGTGTTTATTATCCACTTTAAAACTTAAGTTTATATGTTTAATTAATAATAGAATTCATTTTTTGAGTCATTTCATAACATATTACTTTAAGTCTATAAACACTTTATAAAAACTTATCTCATTAATAAACATTTTCCAAGATTTTTATTACTTCCAAAGAATCATTATTTTACTTAAGAAATATTACTTAAGTCTATTAACACTTTATAACTCAAGTTTATAATTGCAAAATACTTTTCTATTCCCTAAGAGTATATATACAATAATAAATTTGTTTTACTTAACATAAATGTTCAACAAATTAAAAACTTGTTTTTAAATTTCTATCTTTCAAATTTATAAGTTATAAAAACTTATTTTCTTATATTTTTATAAAATACTTAGCTTAATTTTTCCAATTTAACTTGGAAGTTTCGACTGTTCAAATCGTTGAAAATTCCTTTTCATTTACTACATGAAAATTACCAAACAACATTTCAAAACCAGATGCACAAACCAGACTATCCAAATGGTTAAGATACATGAGTCTATAATATTACTTAAATGAAACTTTTAGAACCAAAAAACCCGGTTTGATTTCAAATCCTCTTTTGAAATATTAATAATAATATGCATATAATTCCTTTGTATATCAAATCATACTTTCAGAAATTAAAAAGAAAACTTATTTTACCCAAAACACTTTTGAAGCAAAACTACCAAGGTAGCAATCCGTCACTTAGAAGCTCAAAAATGAACGTCGATGATGTTGCCGTCATCAATGAAATTTTTTTCCAACGAATGTTAACAAGAAAATTTGTCAACATCCCCAAAGCAATGCAAATAGCGAATAAAATTATTTATGCAACAAAATAAGACCATTGAAGGAGTTTGTTTCCTTCGCAACCTTTTTTCGATCAGGTTGACTTGGTCAACTACTTCCGGGGAACGGCTTTAAAAATATTAATAGTATTTCATTGATCAAATTAACCTCAGCCAAATGCAAGTAAAAGAGGAGGTATCTTGTTCGAAACCCCTCTTTTGAATGAGTCGAAAATAGCTATTTACGCTAAATATTCATCCCTTTTGACCATGTCAAAAGGTCTACTCAATTCCTTTCGACCATGTCGGAAGGTCCGCTCGTCTATTAAAGAACTAACTGCGATCAACATCATTGGTTTCGTTCTTTATGGAGGAACTCCTTCAAAAGGATTGTAGATGTAGTTAGGTGTATGTTCCTTCCAAAGGAATCCATCCTTGTATGATTGCTTGTCATTTATAATCCCGTCTTCTTTCGGGACATTCCTTTCGATCAGGTCGAAAGGGATCTTATCCTCTCAAAACAAATCTAGTTTACAATTGCGCAATCTCCATTTAGTGTATTCAATAGAAGATCATCTTGGATATTTGTAAGTTCTATGAACTTATTAATGCTGAAACATCATCACCATCTATTTGTCATTATATATTACTAATCATGATGATAATTGTTTTGCATATATATTATCCAAGCCGATCCCATGACATTGCATAAGATAAAACAAAGCTAAGAAGATAAGATAGCATCATGTGCAATTGATCATTAGTCTAGCTAATGATCGTAATGATCCCTCTCATAATCGAAATCCTTTATGAAACCTTGCATTTCTCCTTTTTCCATTAATTCAAAAAGTGCTACAAGTTTGAGAGCTTTTCCCCCAAATCAATTTAGGGTTACAAAGATTTAGTTGTTGCAAAGAAGTATAAGTTTAAGAATGAGTTTTGGATTCCAAAATCCAGTCCTTAAAATCAGACCCAAAGGGTCTTATTTATAGATGCAGGTCGGCACCCTTTCGCGCCCCTTCTTTCGACTTAGTCAAAAGGTCCTCCTATCCTCTGCGTCCCTTCCTTCGACGTAGTCGAAAGGTCTAAGTGTTTCTTTCCTCTTCTTTCTTCTGGACTGTTTTCGACTTTGTCAAAAGGGTGATAGATGTGCTTTTTCTCTTTGTGTTGCTTTGTTGGCATAAGAAATAAAGATACGAGCCTTCGACTCTGTCGATATGTAGTTTTCTAGGGTTTTGAAGTTGTTGAAGTGTTGATAGTTTTGACGCAGTAGATAGCTTCGAACACATGTTTTTGAATTGATGCAGAACCTTCCTTAGATGTTAAAGGCTTCGACCGGCTCGAAAGGCTTGATTATGCTTTCGAAAGGATTCTCTGATCAAGGAATCTCTTCGAGTAATTTGTATGAAGGTGAAACCTTTGGTTTTTAAAAGGTCTGGCGCATATATGAAGGGTTGTTATCCATTGCCTTCGAAAGTTATATCTTTCACTCATTCGAAAGGCCTTTATGCATGCAGAAGCACCTGCTTCGAAAGGGAACCACCGAAGCAGAAGGGTCCTTTTGACCCTTTCGGCCCCTTCGAAAGGTTGTGATACTTCTGGCCTTGGCTGTAACATCCCTTTGACTCCTTCAAAAGGTCTTGCCGGAGCTATTTTCTCTTATTTTTCTTTGTCTTCTACTCATTCATGTTTCGACAATGTCGAAAAGGAATTTGGCAGTAACATTTTATATTTGTGAATTCATCTGCATCGAAAGGTTTTAGCAAGGCGGAAGGGTAGCCTTATTTTTCTCCTTTCATTTCTTTGAAAGCTCTTGCACTGCTTATCATTTGTGATGACGCTTGATGCTTGTGACTCCTTCGAAAGCCATCTCAATGCCCTCAAAGCACCCTTCCGTGAACCTTGACGAAACTCACATCTTCAATTTTTGTAGTGCTTAGCGCTTTTATCAACCTTCTTTCATACCTTTGTTCTTAAGTGGATTTTATGGTTAACATTTTCCCCCCCGTATGAAATAAGCTTTTGTTCTTTAGGACAAAAATCTCAGTACTCCTTCGTTCTTAAAAACTCTTGTTTTCCTGCAAAACTCAAAGCAAGTAACATTTTCTATTGTTAACTCATTATCATATATATATATATATGCTTCATGATTTGGAAATAAAGTCAATATAGCAATGCTTCTCAACTCAAATGATTAATTAATCATAATCTTGAGTTAATAAAGGATATGAAATCCTTAATTGTAAATGACTATGGACTAAGGTCTTTTGTCCTGCAATATTATGGGTCCCACCATTTAACTTTTATAGTTAAAAATGGAATTCGTAGTTGAACTCTCACGAAATTAATAGTTATGCAGGCATATAATAATTGAAGTCCAAGAATTTCCTATTGAAGACAACCAATGTTTGGAAATAAGAGGTTATAAGCTATCATCTAGAGATAAGTCATTGTGATCCATAAATCTTTATTTGGGAGGTGAATAAGTAATATGTATTTAGAAACTCCTCTTGGAGACAAGAATAAACCAGGAGCGTAAATTCAAATGTTGGCGAACATTGTTTAGAGTTGCAAACTAAGAACCCTGATTTGGGTATTAAGAAGACCAACTCGAATTTTTTGTTAACGACTTAGATGTCTATTGTAGTTTCAATACTACTGCTTTAAAACCCAAATCTGGGAATTGATAGATGGAATTCAAAACTGATGATAAAAGACCTGAAATCCAAATTCAGGTATTAAAAGTTAAGAAGTCCAAAACCCAGATTAGGGCATCAATAAGTGGAGTTCTGAAGTTAATATCAAGATGTCTAGAACCTAGATTCAGGTTTAATAAGTGAAATTCAGAAATTGTCTTCATGATAGAACTCTTAAACCCAGATTCAGGCATTTGTGATGGATAATTAGAAATCCATAATAACTATCTCATGGCAGAAATCTCAAGCCCAGATTAGGGCAGAATGTTGGATAATCAGAAATCCATAACAGTCATCTTCATTATAGAAATCTCAAGCCCAGATTAGGGCATTAATGACGGATAATTAGAAATCCATAATGATTATCTTTATGATAGAAATTTCAGGCCTAGATTAGGGCGTTAATAAGTGAAGTTTGGTAATAGTTTTGAAACCCAGATTCGGGTTTTAAAGGATGAAGTCCAAAAATGAGTGACTTGAAACCTAGATTCGGGTATTAATAGGCAAAGTTCTGTTCTACTCCTTAAATCCTGTTTTCTTCAACATGTGTAAACCCTTTAGACCGTGTATGTAGTTGTACTTTGATTGGCTACTTCTCGAGCTAGGACGTCTTAGTCCATCCTTTGATATGCCACTTCTTGGGCTTGGACATCTAAGTCCGATGTTTGATGTCCCGCTTTCTCGGGCTTGGACATCTTAGTCCTTTGTAGATATATCGTTTCTTGAGCTTGGACATCCTAGTCCATTGTAGATATGCCGCTTCTTGGGCTTGGACATCTTAGTCCATTGTAGATATGTCGCTTCTTGGGCTTGGACATCTTAGTCCATTTTTGTCTAGTGCGCTTGATTAGCTTATTCTCAAGCTAGAACCAAGGACTTACCCAACCTCCCTCCAGGAGGCGCCTTGACCTGGCCATAGCGTGGCGCGGCCAAGGGCTTGCCGATGCTTTAACCTGGCCATAGCGTGGCCCAGATAAAGGCTTACACTCCTCCCTCCAGGAGGTGCCCTGCCCTGGCCATAGCATGGCATGGACAGAGGCTTGTCGATGCTTTATCCTAGCCATAGCGTGGCACGGATAAAGACTTACACTCCTTCCTCAAAAAGGTGCCCTGCCCTGGCCATAACATGGCGCAGACAGGGGCTTGTCGATGCTTTATCCTGGCCATAGCATGGAACGAACAAAGGCTTACTCTACTCCCTCCAGGAGGTACCCTGCCTTGACCATCTCGGCATGGAGAGAGGGTTTGACCGTTAAAGATAGTGTCCAAATGCGAGGAGAATTCTACTCCCAACCTTGTAGACTTTTCTTTTGCAGAAAGAGATACTTTATTCATTAACTATAGGAAAATATGGTCTCAAATGTTCTGCGTTCCATGTTTTAGGAACCATCACTACAACAAACTGGACATTTAATAGCGTTTCAAAAACGCTATAATAGGTTTTAACAGTGTTTTTAACTACGCTATATAACGACATGCCATTATAGGTTAGAAACTTATCATAGCATTAGATCAAATGCTGTAAAATGTATTTTTTAATAGCGTTTCCCTGTGTCATTAATGTTGTTTATTGCGTTTTATACTGATGAGCTAAAACCTTTCTTAGCATTCGGTTAATGCTATCGATGTTATTTTACAGCAGTAAACTCTTGCTATGATAATTATTTACAGCGTTTTCATATGTTGCCATGAATGTTCTTTTAGACTTTGCGGAAACGCTGTTGAAACTCTTTTACAACATTGTTGAAACGCTGTTGAAACTCTTTTACAACATTGCTGAAACGCTGTTGAAAATTATCACAACAGATTTTAGAATGCTATTGATATAGTTTACACAGCACTATGGAAACGCTATCGTTTAGGATTTCTGCATTTTCCCTACAGGTTCCATTTCTATACACATCGGTCCCAATTTATACACCAACATAGTTAAAATCAACATGCACATTTCATAATCAACATATTATATCAATCACCCATCAAAATACGCAATATTCTTACATCAATACATATATAATACGTCCACAATATTTCATAAACAATATAGAACAAGTAGCAGCTAGTGACCAATTATAGTAATACATACAAACGTACAAACCAAAATGTAGTTCTAGTAGCAAAATAACTTTGAATCCATGACCTGTTGCGGTACTTTTTTCCATCAAAGACATCTATCGACCTGTAAAGTAAAAATTAAAAAAGTAACAAAATTTGAATACATGAAATGCAGTCAATAATTACAGGAAACTAAATTAGAATACAATATCTTCAAAAGTAGTAATACATGAAATTAGAATACATGAAAGAACAACATGCATACTGTAGTTGAGTTCAACCCAGTTTAAGTTATAACAGAAACTAACAGGTCACCAGAGTATACATGCAAAAAACATAAGAACTTTCTGTGAAATGATGGAGACTGTAATTAGCTAGAAGGAAAGAAATATTTTGAAGTGCAAAATGAATTTGTAAGAAGCATACAGTAGTTGAGTTCAACCCAGTTTATATTATAGCAGAAACAAATTTCAAGACAAATCTTCATGCAAATGATAGTCATATTGACCAATGCAGCACTAATAGCATTATTACTCGTGTGCCAAGGGAACTAACATGATTCCCATATTATATAGATAGAATATCATCCACACAAATGTGTTAAAAATTTCTACATTTAAATTTGGTTAAAAATTTGTAAAACTTAGTTAAATCTTATAAATGATTTAATTCTTATAAACTGTGCATTTTCAATTGTACATGCACATTTTTAAAGTGTGCATGTACAAATTTTGACATATGAAAACAAATCCTATTTAACTAATATAAAATATAAAACTACATTTGTAGACAAAGAAACTGAAATTACAAAAGAATGTGAAACAAGAATGGCCACATACCACTAGGTTGTAGATGGTGCCTACAAAGAAATTAACAAAGATGAGATCAGTATAATATTCAGATTACAATATAATAATTATATAACTATCTTATTCAAATGAAATATAATAATTGAATTCATAAAGTTTGTCTATGAAGAAAGAAGCACAAACATAAAAGGATTTTTCCTATAATAATTGGCACCCGTTTACTTTTTCCTGTCGTGATATAGATATATTCGATAAAGGCATATTTGTATATACTTTAATATTTCTCAGCTCTATGTTTTTTTAATCATTTTACCACTTATACAATTTTTCCAAGCCAATACAATATTTTCCCCAAATTTATTCTTTACCCAAAATAATTTTTGATAGCAAAAATACTGCCTTTAAGCTTTAAAACAGTTTAAAAATAATTGTTTATGCCTCAAAAGTATTTCAAAACTCACAAATATATTTTATTTCACAAATATAATTTTTAAATGAGTTGAATTCCCAAAGCTCAATTAAAATTTCAAAATGTTCAAACATAGTTAATTTATTATACTTTCACATATACTATATAATTTGTTACATATTGATTCGTATATAAATTATATTACTTGATAAAATTTATTTAATTTTTATAAAATATAGTTAACTTTGTTAATTTCTATTAGTTTAACTAATTTTTATAAAACTTATTTAACATAGTTAAATTTTTATAAAACTTTGTTAATCTTCTTAAACTTAGTTAATTTCTATAAAACCGGGTTACTTTTTAATAAAACTTACCTATGTTGTATAAAACTTAATTAGCTTAGTTAATTCTTGTAAATATAGTTACCTCAGTACATTTTTATAACACTTGGTTAAACTTTATAAAAGTTAGTTAATTTTATAAAACTTAGTTAACTTAGTTTTATTTTTACAAAATTGGTTAAGTTGTGTAAATTTGGTTAGTTTTTATAAATTAAGTTAAATTTTGCTAAACTTAGTTAACTTAACTTAGATAATTTTTATAGAACTTAGATAACTTAACTTATTTAATTTTATAAACTTGGTATGATGATAGCATCACCCACCACTGAGCATACCATTATTCTTTTAAAGAAGTGGAGTATTTATGGTAAGCAAATTAGCTCAGTTACATAGCTACAGCTGCTCAAACCGTAGAGCGTAGAGCTGCAACATGCAAGACTTACTGTAGTAACCAATTTTTTTATAACAGCCATAATGCAGTACAGTGGATACTATAGATCTGTTCAGTACACATTTTTTATATATCAGTAGGTATATATGGAATTGTACGATGAAAACTTGGTTAATGAAAACTTGGTTAATGAAAGCAATATGCATTTCATGAAAATATTTCTCAGTTTATGAAGGCTGAAAAATACACAAGAACATATGAAACATTTTAAAGCCAGAGAGCTTGATTTGCTGATTTCATATTCATAATTGGTTGCGTTGAACACTACATTAAAGTTTTCTGTCCCACTACTCCCATCCATTTTATACAAATGGTTAGCCAAAGGGGTGAAGTTCAAATGCTCAGTTTAGAACTACTTGTTTGCACTCAGCTCAGTTTAGAAATGAGTATCATTCTATTTTCAAGATTAAGAGGTGATGGATGCAAAGAAACTATGTGACTATGGAGTTCATGAAGATGCAGTGATAGAAATGTTAGCTAAACGGAGGATATTTTGAGATTTCTTGTGAAGAATATACCTATTGAAGTGAATATGTATAGTGTTAAGGCAATGAAGAGAGTGTTGCAGAATTTGAATGAGCAACTACATATTGATCTACCACAGCCGAAGAGCTATGTATTCCTTTACAAGTAGAACCGATGCATGATGAGTATACACTGAGGTCTTATGGTGTTCAGCTAGATGACATGATAGGGATGTCTGAGGGAAGTATTGAGTCCTGCAAGAAGAAGTATGTGCCAGAGTAATCACGTATCTCAGTTTTCATATTAGATGAATGACGTGCTAATGTTTGATTAGTGTGAAATCTTGTAGAATTTCATGAAGTCACTGACAGTAGAGTAGGTAATCAATATGTACTTTACTATATTTCCTATTGTCTTCGCGAATTGATTTCTCTTTCAGCTAAAATATCCAAACTGGGTTTTATTTATTTATTTGTCATCATTATACAATCCAATCAATATGAAGTCAACGATTGTATCGATTATTTACCTTTAATAGAACTAAATGTCATTTGTCATCATAAAATATTTTATTAGATCACAATAAAGATCAATTCAAAATTAGTACAAGAAACTAAAAAAATTACTCACCAACGCTTATTTTCTCTGCTTCTCTTGTCAAATTACTCACCAGCGCTTCACTATACCTCATGTATACATCAATTTACTTATTAAAGAAAATACCATATGGGATGCTTTCAAACATAGATAACTTGTAGCGCTAATTATATTATGTTTATTTAAAGCAAACCAGGTTCTTATAGTCTAATTCACATATGCATATTGATGTTGAAAAGAGGGGGAGAAAAGGCTAATGTTGAAATCATTCGAGTAAATATATTCGAACTCCATCTGTCAAAGAATTACAACTCCGATAACATTATATGTGCTGTCACTTTTTCTTTTCTTCTCACTTAAACAATAATCTTAGCTTTCTCATTCTTATCCAATAAAAAATAAAAATTGAAAATGATTGGTTCAAGGATAAACTTTAAGAGACATGTATCTGTCTCTAACATAGATTCAGCTATTTCAAGAGTATGTTTTACATAGTTATATGGCTCGAATTCTGCAGCTTATTCTCAATAATTTAGATAATCAAGATTTTACTGAATATTAACAATATAAAACAAACTGATCAAAATTTAAAAACCCAATTTATATGGAAAAAATATATAATTATTATAAACATAAAATAGACAGAAACATATATTAGGGAGAGAAGCGGATTAGAATTTTGTATAACCAAGACCTCCAGGCACAACCCAAAGCTAGAAGCCATAACATTTGAGATACATGGTTATTAGCCACTCAATTATTTCAAAACACTACACACCATGACATGAAAAATTCAAAGCATATGTTTGGAAATTCACATTAACAATTAGATTAAAGTACACCGAGTCATGGTGTTAATGTGAATTTCAACATAGTAAGTCTTACAAGACTACAAGTATAAAAGGAACAATGATAATGTTAAAATAGTTTAGACTATACATTAAAGAAATGAATGGATGATGATATTTTGTATAGATTGGATGGTGTTAGATATATGTCAGACAGAGGTAGCAATAAATATCTTAATATAGTTAAAATTTGATCATCCAGATGTATGAATTATTACAATCGACATTATTTGAGTAATCGTAGAAGGTTATTGACTGCAATTAACATTTTACAAGAAAGTATATGAATCTAACACAATATAATTGAGCTCAAATATTTAAATCCAAAATAAATAAATAAATAAAAAGGTAAATAAATTTACGTAAATGGCAGCTGGTGTTTTGACTGTGATAGCTCCAAAAATAATCATTTGTCAATGATTGGAAGATGTATTGTGATATCAAGCTATATCTCATTAATAAATCAAGGGCATAGAATAGTTTTTCTTTTTCCTTTATTTATAATCTAAATGAAACCAAAACAATCATTATATTTCTCTTAAGATCTATGCAAAATATGGTTAAGCTGTCTATGCATCATAACATAGTAAGATTATGTAATTTCTTACCAAAAACCAGCAGTACTAGGATTCCTTGATTTAACACAATTGATATTATGTAACATCGAAAAATTCATAACAGTTGCATAGCAGTATCAGGATTAGTCTCTAAAGCCACTTTTTTAAGTTGACAATTAAAAAAAATAAGCTGATGCTTGCTTTTTATCAAGAACTTAAAAGGGCAGAATAAATAGTCTTAAAAGCAACACACACACACACGCATATATATATATACATACATATATATATATATATATATATATATATATATATATATATATGAGAAGCACGATAAGATAACTGAAGTTTTTTTTCTTAGTTTTTACGGCAAACTACGTGGGTGGTGAAAGGTTTGGGATGTACATTCGTACCATTGATTTCTACTCAGGTTAACTTATGCCTATCCTATTTATTTTTACTGTTAAGAAATATCAAACATGCATACAAACTTAAACTTAAAATCTAAGAAATATTAAACATCATAAAACTTAGTTAATTCATATAGACTTATCAATTTTGGTAGATGATTTTTTTTTGTATAAGGGGAGAGATTCGATTGAATATGCACTTTCAATATATGATATGCTCCGCTTTCGTCATGTAATATTCTTGAACTTAGTGAATCACCACAGCTCGAATTACAATAATTTTGCATCAATATTCAATAAGCACTTTAAATTTTTGGAAAGTGCACAAGTAATTAAATGCAATTCTATAAACCATGATAAATTTATGATCTTATAGTGCAATGTTGCAGAGGACTTCTGAAAGTATATAATCCTTAAAATAATTCATTTATACATCAATATTGAATGTTTAATTCATTTCCTAAAACACACACATATACATGTATGTATGTCTGTATAATCAAAGCATAAATATGTGTGTATTTATGTATGTATGTGTGCAGGCATGCAATGCTAAATAAATTGATGCAACATTGTGGTATTTTGTATAAAATATGTAAGTTTGAAAATATTGTTAGTTGTAATCAATATTCAATTCTATGTCAATTTTTCATAAAATGCATAAATATTTGCATTAACAGAACTATGATATATTTGAGAATACTGTTTTGGTTATTTTTTGATAGCGAAAACGTGGAGAAATTTTGATTTCAAAGTACAACAACTACTTTCACTGTTATCCCCCCTATAGCCTAATGCATTTGGCTGTTAACATTCAATATTTTTGGGCACATGAGCACATTAAACACACGGACCTAAATTTTTGTAGTAATGGTTTGAAAGCAATGTACACTTTGGTTGGAAAATAATGAACACAGTTAAATCAACCGTATCACAGTAAATATGATAGTGGATGAGTGTACTCTACCCAAAATTTAACATGGGATACAAAACGTCGGGTTGGAAATTTTAAACATGCATACAAACTTAAACTTAAAATCTAAGAAATATTAAACATCATAAAACTTAGTTAATTTATAAAAGTTTAGTTATCTTAGTTATTTTTTATAGAACTTAAAATAATTTAATTAATTTACAAATACTACCATACCAAAATACAATAAAATTATACACAGTTTTACCGACCTATCAATTTCACATCAGCTTGAAACGCATAAAAAGAGAGAAAATAATGAAACTGTGAGGACATAAAAAGTAGTTCTCAAATATTGCATAAAATGATATGGAGAGCTAGAAAGTTTAATGTAAAACTATATTTTGGTAGTAAACATTATTAGAAAATAAATTAAATTGGATATAAAATCAAAAGTTTGATGGGTGAAATCTTGAAAGTATCATGCGAAGAGCTTAATACAAAATGAGTTGGCATTAGTTTATTGTGCAAAAGGACTATAATTTTCTTGGTCAGATTATAAATCACAATATACAAAGACCAAAAAAAAGATAACAGAGATGCTAAATTCATAAATCCAAAAAAAGATTTTATTGTTTTTAATGTAACATATTAAAATTTAGAAAACTAGTTGGTGTTTCAGATCCACATGAAAAGTGATGATAGCCCAAAAATTACACCCCTTAGCTATATATAAACCTAACCTAACTTTCATGACATGCACTTTCATACTATCTTAGCTATTGTTGACCAAATGATCTCCACACATGTGGTGATGATGATGAACCATAAAAAGGTAGCTCGCAACTCTCATAAATCGACAATCAACCACTGTTTGTTGCTGCTTGGTATGTAGGTATAACCAAGAAGATAACACCTCACATTTTTAAAGAAGAGGAACATGTGAACTTTAAGTAGCAATGCTTCTGAATTAGCTAAGCAAATAATACTCAAATTAATTAGCAATGATCCTGTTGTCGAAAAAAATATACTTGTAAAAAGGTATCGGTCAGGAAACATCAAGTTATAGAGGGTTTCTCATCACAACTTGTACAATCTGCATCATGTAAGCAAATACTATGCCAACTGTATTCATCATTTTTCTTGAGAACGTCTATCAATTTAAAAATATCTTTCAAAACAATCCATAAAAACACAAACTATGTGAACCTAAACACCCACCTAAGCTATAAATTTGATAGAAAGGAGTAGATGGCAATAAACATGACATGTGAAACTATATGAACTATTATAAAAATAAAATTGCAGCCAAAAATAATTACGACATTGGTCTGCCTAAATTTTCTACCATGCTCTTCTTCATGTTTGTAAATACATATTATGTTGGAATTCAATAATAATCACTTTTAATCTAAAGCATTTATGTACCAGTCCAATTAAACCTTTATCTTGAAAAAAATGATCTCAAATTCAGAAAAAGCTTACCAATGTGCAAGGACACACTGACTTCTAACAGATAATGGTGGCAGAGCATGTAAATCAACGCGGATGTGACATTCATTTTTTCCCCTTGGTATGCTTATAGCTCCATCTAATATGACGGTCGCTTTTGGCCCAGTTTCCTTATAATCCTGTTACACATTATTCATTAAATTAAATGCATTGCAAATCAAGAGCGTTTTTAAGTAGAATTATTCTCTTTTAAATAGAAAAAATAAATTGAGTTTAAATACGGAAAATATAAACTCTTTAGCCCTGATAAATAGGTCGAAGAATCAAACTCTAACTTCATTTAATGTGTGATATTCAAGTACAATGCATAGAATGATAAAGAATGGATTTCTTATACTCCTTTTCAATCCACCATCTATTTAAAATGAAATCGTAAAATAACAAAATTCAGTGTTAGCCTATGATACAGATTATGCTTGCAATTTTACGATTTTGTATATTAATTTCCTAAAGAAAAAAATAATTTGTTCATGCAATTTACATACCAACAGCAAATTTATAATGTGAATGGGGGTAAGAATGTACAATCTTCACCAAATCTCATTCAATTTACATACCAACAGCAAGGTAATCCAAGATTTCCTCCTATCTACTATATTATGGAAAATCATATGAATATAATAAGATGATAAAAATGCCTAATTGATGTTTACAGAAAATCAATATCGATGAATCTTACAACAAATCATACAAATTAAATCAGCCAAATTAAAGTTCAATCAAGCTAGAAATGAATTTGGACTAAGAGAACAATTCACGTTAAGAAAAAAGCAACCACACGGTTCAATTCTTCTTAATAATCAATCAGCTAGGGTTACTTCAGAAGACTCACCTATGTGTGATGTTGTGAAGCGCCAGGCTGACTGATGAGGTGCTCGAAGGAGGCATGCTCAGGTGATGGTAAAAGCTGATAGTGGGCTGCGGTTTCATGTTGAAGATCTTTCTTCCGTGGGTTCGAGAATGAGAGTGGGGTCATGTGACCTCACCAACCCTACTGTGGCTACGCCTCTGGAGGAAAGAGAAGGCAGAGGTGAAACCTTAGGTCAAAAAGGGGTAAAAGATGGAGACGTTATAGACAAAGGAATGAAGTAACTTTTCGATTTTAAAGGTTTGATGATTGTGGCTAGAAATTGAACGGTGGGAGAGAATGAAATAAATTAGAAAAAGAGCGGCCGCTGAAATAATTCATCGTCCCGCCTATTCTATAGCGTGCGCGTATTAAGTTTTTTGCTTTAAACCGACTAACAACTGCATGAACGTTCCAACGCTGTATTCTAATGCAATTAGTGATAAACTTTCTTGTAGTGCATATTGCCATCCGATCGGCATAACTTGTAAGCTCCCGGGGGTATTACTTTGCATATGATTAGGGGTCCTTCCCCAACATCCATCCGTGGGATTTCTCGTATTTGCCATTACTCTTCAGAGTACCAGATCTCCTTCTTGAAATGATCTTGTTCTTACTTTTGAATTGTAATATTTTGAAATCCTTCTTTGATATTCTGCTATTCGAATTGATACTTCATCTCTCAACTCATGTATCAAATATAGTGTTCTCTTTTTAGCTCTTGGTTTAAATCGAATGCATATGCGATCCTTCTATGTGAGGGTATTTCAATCTCAATTGGTAACATCGCCTCACACCCATATGTTAATGAATAGGGAGTATGTCCCGTTGCTGTTTTGGTAGATGTTTGATAGGCCCATAGTACAAGTGGCATCCCTTTAACTTTGTTCAGTCGCTTTTTCAAAATAGTCTTTATGGTCTTATTTACAGCCTCAACGGCACCATTTGCCTTCGGATGCGCAATGGAGGAAAAGCTCTTAATAATTCCATTCTTATGACGAAATCGAGAGAATTCTTCACTCTCAAACTGCGTTCCATTGTCTGAAATAATCTTATGAGGAATTCCAAATCTGGTTATAATGTTCTTGATGACAAATTTGAGTACTTTTCCAGAAGTGATCTTGGGTAGCGGTTCTGCTTCAACTTATTTAGTGAAGTAGTCTATGGCAACTACAGCATATTTTGCTCCCCCTTTAGAAATTGGCAAAGGGCCGATTAAATCAATTCCCCGTACGTCAAAGGGCCATGGACTTGAAATTTGGGTTAACTGACTTGGTAGTAATCGGGGAATCTTTGAGTACTTTTGACATTTCTCGCATCTCCTTACATATTCAATGGCTTGACTTACCATACGAGGCTAATAAAAACCCTGTCTCATTATCTTTTTTGCTAGTTTTGTTCTGTTAGAGTGGTCTCCATAGAATCCTTCATGTGCTTCTACTAGCATTTTCATCCCATCCTCTAAGCTTACACGTCTTAAATAAGGTAGTGCATATCCTTTCTTGTAGAGGATTCCATCCATTATCATGAAAGTTGGAGCTTGTCGCTTGATTTTCCTCGCTTCCCCCTTGTCAGATAGTTATCTGCCCTTGGCTGGTTAACCTCTCATTAGGGAATTCCCCATTGATTTCCTTTTCTTTTCTTTCTCGTGACATGGCTTGGGATCTTGTTAGGACTAGCAGTTCCTTTCCTTGTTCGGATGTCCCGTCTTCTATACTTGGATTTGCTTGATATCCCACTGGCACAATCCGAGTTTCTGGGGCTCCCCTTGAACTAGCCAATTTTGTTAAAGAAGCTACATGCGAGTTTTCTCCTCTCAGAACTTGATGTATAGAAAAATCTTCAAATAAAGCTAACATCTTTAGTATCTTCCTTACATATAAAGATAGCTTGGCATCTTTTGTCTAATATACCTGCTTTATTTGATTTAACATCAGTTGGGAGTCACTAATGATTTTAATCCGTGGGATTTTGAGTTCTAATGCCAAAGTTAACCCGGCCACCATTGATTAATATTCGACCACATTGTTCTTTGTAGGAAATCCTAACTTCATGGCATAATGTAATCAGTGTCCGTTTGGTGTTATTATCACATATCCCGCACCTACACCTTGTTCATTAGATGCACCATCAACAAATAATTGCCATAGAGGTCTTTGATCCCTTTCTTTTTCTGATTGTTCCTTAATAAAGTTAGTACACTCGTTAATAAAATCCGCCAATGCTTGCCCTTTGATAGCGGCTAATGGGTGAAACTTAATATCATACTGGTTAAACTAGATTCCCCATTTTACCAGTCTACCCGAAGTTTCCGACCTATTGAAAACTTGTTTGAGGGGAAAGTTGGTCAATACCCTGGATGTGCTTGAAAGTATGCTCTCAGTTTTCGTGCTATGAGTATCAAGCGATAAGTTAGTTTTTCTATAACTAGATATCGCACTTCCGCATCCTTTAATTGCCTGATTACATAATATATAGGAAGTTGACCCCACTTCCTTTTCTAATCAACACTGAACTGACCGCATGTTCTGAAACTACCATGTATAAGTATAATATTTCTCCATTCTCGGGACTAGATAGTATCGGTGGCTTTTCCAAAGGGCTTTTTAACTCCTGAAAAGCTTTCCTACAATCTTCCCCTCATTTAAAAATTTTCTTCTTTTTAATTACATTGAAAAAGGGGATACACTTATCAGTCGATTTGGAAATGAATCTGCTTAGAGCGGCTATCCTCCCATTCAAACTCATTATCCCTTTACTAGTTTTGGGTTCGACCATATCCTTGATAGCTTGAATTTGGTCTGGGCTAGCTTCAATCAATTGAGCACTCACAAGGTAGCCTAAAAATTTCCCTAAATGAACTCCGAAGGAGCATTTCTGTGGGTTCAGTTTCATCTAGTATTTCTGTAGTATCTTAAACATCTCTTCTAGATCTTCAAGATGATTTTTAGCCTCGTTAGACTTCACTAACATGTCATCCACATAAACCTCCATATTTCAGCCTATCTGTTCTTTAAACATCCCGTTGACCAGCCTTTGATATGTAGCCCCTGCATTCTTTGGTCTGAAAGGCATTGCTTTGTAGGAGTAGATTCCAGAATCAGTAATGAAACTAGTGTGTTCCTCATCTGGCTTGAACATGGGTATCTGATTATATCCAAAGTATGCGTCCATAAGAGATAACAATTTGTGCCCACTAGTTGCATCAACCAACCGATCAATTTGCAGTAATGGAAAACAGTCTTTCGGACAAGCCTTGTTCAAGTCAGTATAATCAATGCAAATCCTCCACTTTCCATTTAATTTCTTTACTAACATGAGGTTTGCTAGCCATTTTGGATAATAAATTTCATGAATAAATCCATTCTCAAGGAGTCTTTTAACTTCTTCTTTCAAGACATCAAATCGTACTCTATCTAATTGTCCCTTTTTCTGTCTAATGGGGGTTGCTTTCAGATTAATGTTTAGCGCATAACACATGATCGACGGATCAATCCCCACTATATCTGAATGAGACCAAGCAAATACGTCTTTATTGGTCTTAAGAAACTAGATTAAATCTTTCTTCAAGTTGCTATCTAACTCCTTTCCCACTTCGACTACCTTGGTGAAATCATCTGAATCTATGCATGTCTCCTCGAGGTCTTCTATGGGCTTTATTCTTTCTATTTCCCCTCATCAATCAAATTCAGTGATGATTGGGCTTTCTTCAACAGAATTAGCATCAACTCTCTTCCTCTTGCCTCCAGGAGGAATGTACCTTTCATACATACGGTTGTTGGCTTTATTAGATCTAATTTTTTCTTCGAATGTTGGATGTAAAAATTCATTATCCAAAGGCTGAAAAACAGTAGAAGAACCAAAGTAAGCAGAAGATTCGCTTTTATATTGATCAATCATAGCGAAATACATTCCACAAGAACTGAATTGCTCCCCATGGACTATGCCCCAGCCTCTCTTCATTAAGAATTTCACCATCAGGTACTTCGGCGAGACAAAAGCAGCTACCTCATTAAGCACAGGTTTGCCAAAGAAAGCGTTGTAGTAGGATGGCTAGTTGATGATCAAAAAGAGAGCCTCGAATGTTCGGCAAAATGGTGGTACCCTCATTTGCACTAGCAATTTTACTTGTCCCACTAGAGTCGACCCTTTGTTGTTGAACCCGAAGATTGGTTCCATGCTGGGCTCTAGCTTGTCCTTAGGATGTTCATCTTATCAAAGGCATGCTTAAAGATGACATTGACTACACTACCCGTATCCACCAGGACTTTGGACAAAATAGACAGTCCAATTTGAGCTGTGATCATTAATGGGTCGTTATGAGGATGGTGAACTCCTTTCTTCAACTCTTGAGGGGTAATGACAAGATTTGGCATAGGAATGTTGAGTCGTTGACTTTTAAGCGAGGGCTCTTCTTAGACTGAGAATAAATCCTCTCTAGCCTCTTAAATATATCTATTCCTTGCCCCTTTACTAGTCCCCGCTGGATGTGGCCCTCCATGAATCACATTGATCCTATTCAGCGGCGGGCTTAAGATCAAAGGGTCTTCTTCCTCCAGAATATTAACAGCATTACTACGGGGCTTTTATAGACCGTTCTCTGTTCGCATAATTTTCTATTTGTCCTGAATAAACTCTTTCAAATAACCTTTACGAATAAACTTTTGAATTATTCCTTCCAAGACTCTGCATTTGTCAGTCTTGTGACCATTTGCTTTGTGGTAGACATAGTAGTCATCTCCTTTTCTTTGTTCTGGGTAATTCTTGGCTTTGAAGGAAGTCGGGAAATTGACTCTCTCCTTTACCACAGCATATACATAAGACAATGGCTTGTTCAAAGCGATTGAATAGGCAATAGGTTCTTTCCATCTTGCTCTTTCATGCCCTCGATCTACCTTCTTCCTTTTTGGGAATCACTTTTCTTTTAGCGTGATACAACTCATCCTTTCGAATGAACTTGTCAGCTTGAAAATGGAAGTCTTGTAGATCCTTACACCTATTAACAAAGAGTTGTTTCCAAAACGAGGTATTTTCTATTAATCTGGAACCGCCTGCAATGAGCTTATCATGGTCATTCACGTCCTTAGCCTTCAATGCTTCAGTGTTGAACCTTTTAAGATAATCTCCCAGAGACTCTCCCTGTTTCTGTTTTATGTTAGCCAAAACTGCATAGTCAATGGTTGGGTCCTTGCATATGCAAAACTGAGCAGAGAATTCATAAGAAAATTGCTTCCATGAGTAGATAGACTTTTCTCGGTATTGCCGATATCATTTAGCTGCAGCCTCTTGGAGAGTCATTGGAAATAACCTGCATCGAACAGCTCCAAATGCATTATATAGATCCATTTGGCTATCAAAAGCCATCAAGTGGTCGTCTGGATCTGTAGTTCCATGATACTTCATAGTCAAGATCTTTACATAAGATGGAATAGCTGCTGCCATGATTTCATCTGTAAAAGGTGGCACACGCTCGTTATCATTAACATTCTCGTCGAGGGTCCTCTTCCCTTTAGCATTCAGCACATCTTTAATTGCTTTTTCTACAGCATCTTTTAGATAGGCCTCTGCATCAAGGCAATTTTTCTTGTTTGGATAGTATTCTTTCAATGTGGAGCTACCAGACTATTCAAGAGATTTATCTAATATTCTTCCTTGATGATCAGCTTTGGTTGGAAGTCGGCCTTTCTTTTTTGAAGATGTTAAATCAATTTTTCTCTTTTCTTCGTTTCCATAAGCCTTAGAATTCCTCCTAGGAGAGATCACTTCACCTCCATTTGTTGGTCTTACTGTTTTAGAAGATTATTGGGACAATGCCATCTTAAGAAGTTCCTGCATCTCGAGCAATTGCTGTTCTAAGCACTTTATTTTGGTGGCGTTATCATCTTGTTGAGCTGATGCTGATGGTTGCCCTGGTACAACCCCCTCCAAGTTGAAAGTTGGAGTGATATTTTCTTCTAAAGTTGTTGTGTGAACAACCTCCTCATCCATTCTGCTAAGTCTCTTAGATTTCATTTTCCTACACCAAGTTAATAACCCATAATTAGTCCATAAAATAATCACATGGTCGGAGGTCCAAGCCCTTATTCTAGCGCCAAAAATGTTAACAAGAAAACTTATCAACATCCCCAAAGCAATGCAAATAGCAAATAAAATTATTTATGCAACAAAATACGACCATTGAAGGAGTTTGTTTCCTTCGGAACCTTTCTTTCGTTTAGGTTGACTTAGTCAACTACTTCTGGGGAACAACTTTAAAAATATTAATAGTAATTCATTGATCAAATTGACCTCATCCAAATGCAGGTAAAGGAGGAGGTATCTTATTTGAAACCCCTCTTTCAAATGAGTCAAAAATAGCTATTTACACTAAATATTCATCCCTTTCGACCATGTCGAAAGGTCTACTCAATTCCTTTCGACAATGTCGGAAGGTCCACTCGTTTATTAAAGAACTAACTACCTTCAACATCATTGGTTTCGTTCTTTATGGAGGAACTCCTTCAAAAGTATTGTAGGTGTAGTTGGGTGTATGTTCCTTTTGATGGAATCCATCCTCGTATGATTGCTTGTCATTTATAATCCATTCTTCTTTTGAGACATCCCTTTCGATCAGGTCGAAAGGGATCTTGTCCTCTCAAAACAAATCTAGTTTACAATTGCGCAATCTCCATTTAGTGTATTCAATAGAAGATCATCTTGGATAATTGTAAGTTATATGAACTTATCAATGCTGAAACATCATCACCATATATTTGTCATTATATATTACTAATCATGATGATAATGTGTTTCATATATATATTATCCAAGCCGATCCTATGACATTGCATAAGATAGAAAGAAGTTAAGAAGATAAGATAACATCATGTGCAATTGATCATTAGTTTAGCTAATGATCATAATGATCTCCCTCATAATCGAAATCCTTTATAAAACCATGCATTTCTCCTTTTTCCATTAATCTGAAAAGAGTTACAAGTTTGAGAGCTTTTTCCCTAAATCAATTTATGGTTATAAAGATTTAGTTGTTGCAAAGAAGTAGAAGTTTAAGAATGAGTTTTGAATTCCAAAATCCGATCCTCAAAATCGGACCCATAGGGTCTTATTTATAGATGCAGGTTAGCACCCTTTCGCGCCCCTTCTTTCGACCCAGTCGAAAAATCCTCCTATCCTCCGCATCCATTCTTTCGACGTAATTGAAAGGTCTAAGTGTTTCTTTCCTCTACTTCCTTCTAGATTGCTTTCGACTTCATCGAAAGGGTGATAGATGTGCCTTTTCTCTTTATGTTGCTTTTTTGTCATAAGAAGTAAAGATATGAGCCTTCAACTCTGTCGATATGTAGTTTTCCAGGGTTTCGAAGGTGTTGAAGTGTTGATAGTTTCAACGTGGTAGATAGCTTTCGGACACATGTTTGCAAATTGATGTGGAACCTTCCCTAGATGTTAAAGGCTTCGACCGGCTCGAAAGGCTTGATTATGCTTTCAATAGTATTCTCTGATCAAGGAATCTCTCTGAGTAATTTGAATGAAGGTGAAACCTTTGGTTTCGAAAGGTTTGGCGTGTATATGAAGGGTTGTTATCCATTGCCTTCGAAAGGTATATCTTCCACTCATTCGAAAGGCCTTTATGCATGCAGAAGCACCTGATTTGAAAGGGAACCACTGAAGCAGAAGCGTGCTTTAACCCTTTCGACCCCTTTGAATGTTTGTGATACTTCTGGCCTTTAGTTGTAGCATCGCTTCGACTCCTTCGAAAAATCTTGCCAGATCTATTATCTCTTATTTTTCTTTGTCTTCTACTCATTCAGGTTTCGACAAGGTCGAAAATGAATTTGGCAGTAACATTTTATATTTGTGAATCCATCTACATCGAAAGGTTTTAGCAAGGTGGAAAGGCAGCCTTGTTTTTCTCTTTTCATTTCTTCGAAAGCACTTGCACTGTTTATCATTTGTGATGACGCTTGATGCTTGTGACTCCTTCAAGAGCCATCTCAATGCCCACGATACTCCCTTCCGTGAACCTTGACGAAACTCATGTCTTCAATTTTTGTAGTGCTTAGCACTTTTATCAACCTTCTTTCATACCTTTATTCTTAAGCGAATTTTATGGTTAACAGCAACCAAAGTAAGTTCGGTGCTTTTTAACTCTTTCATATCCTTTTTCAATATTCCTATTAATCGATACTTTCAAAATAATGCCATTAATATTTTTCCCAAAAATTTGAAAACAATACCCAAACACCAGCTTTGAGTTCTAATTTCTTAGTCTAAATCCATTTTTATTTATAAACTATTAACAAGATTTCTTGTCAACACCCCCAAAGTTATGCTAAAAAGGATGAATAGACTTTTGGAGAACAATATGCATGATTCCCTTAGGAACTGCTTTGAAATTTGGTTTTATTTATGAATAATCCTTGAATCAGACCTTTCGACGTCGTCGAAAGGTTCAGTCTTTGAATTGAATAACCTTCTGACCTTGTTGAGCTTGTATGATGTCTCTAACAAAGGTTTTCTTTTCGATTAGGTGAAGATTCCCTAGGTTAAGTCTTCAAATGGTAGGCTTCAATCTTGTCAAAGGCTAAGGTGATAGCTTTCATTGGGATTAAGTAGGGAATGATATGCTTTGGTAGATATGAAGTAGGTTTCGACCTTGTCGAAAGGATAGATCACTTATATAAAGTCGGTTTCGACCTTGTCGAAAGGATAGATCACTTATATGAAGTAGGTTTTGACCTTGTCGAAAGGTTAGATCACTTGGTTTATAGCTTCAAAAGGTTACAGGTATTGTTGGAGCATATATAACTGTCGACCTTATCGAAGGGTTTAGACCACAGAGCTAACGGCTTTGGAAGGTTGTAGTAGATGTTAGAGTCAGAAGTGTTGTCGTCCTTGTCGACAAGAACCTTTCGATGAAGTTAAACCTGAAAAAATGTGGTTAATCCAACAAAGATTTTATTAAATCAACAAAGTAATTAACAAAACTCAAGACTTCCCTCTTTATCTTAGAAAAACTCTATTTTTATTAAATTCCTAAATCACCCAATTAGGGTTACAATGCTTTTATTAAGAAGAAGCAAGATTAGAATGAGAGAAATCAGATCCCCAAAACATGACCCCTAGAGTCTTATTTATAGATGCAGGCGGCCCCCTTTTGAATCCATGCTCTCGACCAGGATGGAAGGTCGTAACACATATTTTCCATTGTCGTTCGATTCCGACCTTTATAGCTCTGTTTATCTAGATTTGTTGTTGTCGTTCGATTTCGCAGCAGTACCAGCGATAAAAGACGAGATTTTGCTACGAACGTCGTAACATAGATTTGATTACATCATTGGAATCGTCTCGTCGCGCTGATCATCGTGGTATATTTGTTTTCGTGTTTTGGCTTTTGTGGCAAAATGCTACATGGCTGAGATATTGGTTCATGACCATGCACGGGTCACCATTCTTTTCATGTTTTCAGCCGAGATATATTTCTTTTCAGCATACGTTCCTTGCGTGTGTAGGCGTGCTTAATTAATGCGACATTTAATGCTTCCTCCCCATCTCTTTATTTGTGCATACCTCTTCTATTTATTTATATGCACATGTTTTCTTCCTACTCCCTGTTCTTCATTTCATTCTTCTCTGAGTTCTTATTAACTAAGAAAAACATATATAAATTCATGTCACCTCTCTCCACTTCCCTCCCCCTCTTCTCTTCATTTGGTTCCTCCTAGTAGTACACGCCACCGCATGTTCCCCTACACCAAGTTTCGCCCAGCCCATCATTCCCACTCGCTAGTCCGCGTCCAACCTCCTCTTTCCTCCACCCTCACCCGCCAAGGCCATCGGACCCCACACCAGCATACACCCCTTCCAACCAAACACCACACGGACCCTTTCCAACCTACCACTGGCCTACACCTTTCCCTGCTACTCCCCTCGCCAAAGCCACTTCACCAGCTCCGCCTCCTGCCACCTAGATCACCAGCCAAACATCCTCCACCGAACCACTGCCCAAGCCCAAACGCGTCCCCACTGCTACCCAACCGAGAGCCTCATTGCTCTCTCCCCTCACCTAAGCTCCCATTGACCGTGCCGCGCGCACTCCCCTACCACCATGCTTCCGTTGCGAAGTCATCCCCTCCTACTCACCGACCTATTCACCTTCCACCTATGGCATGACACAGGCCGCAAACTCCTGCACCAAGCCTGTACGTCCCTTTAGCCTCACCCAAAACACCACCGCCGACCACCACTTCCCTGTCCCCATGGCTAGCTCCGAACCCGAACCACCGGAGCCTCCTTACCCTCCTCTGTGTGCGTGTGTTTGTTTGAAAAGAAAGAAGAAAAATATATATCATAAGAAGGTTGTTGCGTGAAAAAAAGGAAAAAAAGAGCAACAACCTTGTTTCACATGAAAAAGAAAAGAAAAGAGAAGTGTTGTGTGCTTGCTAAAGTGGTCTGTGAAGAATATAGAAAGAAAGCGATGTTGGTTTGTGCTTGCATAAGTGAAACATTAGTGAAGCAGCGTGCCCATATCACCGTATCGTCGTGTCCGTATCCGTTTTCAAAGCCGCGAAGGTGAGCGATTCTAAGCTCATGAGTAGAATTTTGTGTTGCAAGTATCCTGTTATGTTATATATAATTGGTGGTTGATTATGATTTATATATTTGGATTCGAAATCGGTGATGGTTAATATAATGATATATGATTCGGTTAATATAGTTGAAATTATTGATCGGAGCCCAAATTGCATGAAAACCCGTTAACTATGTAAAATTTGAATATTGGACGATGATTGATTTATTGATATCAGTCACTGTTATATTGTTGCTGCACGCATTGATTTGGACATTGAAATTTGAACCGGAATATTGGTTGAAATGATAAATACCCAAATTTAAATTACTTGGCCTAGGATAGAAAATTTGATAATAAACACCGATTGGTCAATTGAGATTTATTTCAGATATTTAATATTTGAATTTGAAATTAAGAAATGATTTGGAAATTTAATGTGAATTTATAATTTAAATTTTATGTTAAAGTTAATATTAAAATTTGAAATCTATTAAGTTAATTTATATTTTAAAATGAAAATTAATTGAAATATTTTAAATTATGAAATTAATTAATAATGGTTGTCTTTAAATGTTAACGTTTTCAAAACTCGTTAAGTTGATTATTTGAAATTTAATGAAGTGTTAATATTATATATGTAATTAAATTTTAAAATAAATATTTAATTTAATTTTAATTTGATTTGATTTGATTAAATTAAAATATAATAATGGAATTATATTTTATTTAATTAAAAAAGAGAATTTTAATTGATTTTATTGATTTAATATAAAGGTTAAACTGAATTATTTGAATTTAAGTTTAATTAGAAGTGTTAAGTAATTAAGTAAATTAATTCCGGAGTGTAATTAAATTGAATATTTAACTTTTGTACTTATGACCTAATTAACTTTGTTAATTTGAAAGGTTATTAAATTTGGATAATTTAGTAAAATTGAAATATTGTTTAAAATTTGAAAATAAATTATTGTTTAAAATTAAAATCTTTTGATTTTAAATCCAAATTTGCTGACGTCAAATGATGAGAAGTTATTTGAAAACAAAAGATATATTAAATAAAATATCCAATCGGTGTGAAAATGACGCTGGTAATTAAAGAGACCGAGGCCGGATATGGGCATACTCTCCGTCGATACCGAAACCACTTTAATAACTGTATACGTGGAGTGATGATCCAGAACGAAGTGGTTGGACTTGGCATACGATTGCTGGATTTGAAGAAAGAGAACGATGATGGATAGACTCTGGCGCTTGTGCCAATTTGAAATGACTAAAATAGGACGACTTGACAGGGCCAAGTGGGCTAGCTACCTCGAGCAGACACACTTCTTTGTTTAAACATACTATATTGATTGTTATTGGTGATCACCCTCCGATTATCAGAGTGTTGGATGCGGTGGGCGATCATAGCTATGATGCGTCACCACCAGCCCTGCGACCCGAACTGGTAGTATTTTACCTTGGGCATTGCCTCACGTGCCTTTTCATACTTTTATCCCTAAACAAGACCCATACGATTTCGTTTTAGTGTTTTCGTATCACGGCGCATTCCTATCCACCGACCATTTACTGGTGTTTTATATGCAAACTGTATGAAAATGCTTAAAAACATGTTAAGGGGGATCAATGTAAAGCCTTAACGCTATTATGATATTTTTATATTACTAATAGACACTACATATATAGCGTATTCTATTGTATATATAAATATTTTAACGGATCCTTAAGAGATGGAAAATCCCGTAACATCTCTTGAGTTACTTGTACAACTTCACTTGAGTAGAACTACTTACATAAGAACTTCTAGTCCTGACTCGAGTGTATTGTTTACTTTATGCTCGGGTCAGCATGAGTATTGCAGTTGTGAACAGTGCTTATTTTGGGAGCTGAAGAATTGGTCGAAGACTCCACTCTATCTAGTATTAGTTATCTATTTCATTTTGGGCATGTATCAGTAAATTTCTATATATCTCTACCATTGTATAATTAAAGTCTGAAACTCTGATGTATTTGGTGTAGTAGCTTCATGAACTAGTATGTATATTATTTATTTCCGCTGCGAGATTTGGTATTATTCTGTGTGTGATTCTGTATCTGATTCTATATCGAAACCCCAAATTGATAATCTATTTAATTTGAACGGTTTAAGTTGGACGAGTTTGGTTTATTGTCTGCTTAAGTTGTTCGGAAAAGACGGGTTGTCACTGTTGGTATCAGAGCTTTGGTTCAGTGAATACCTTAGCCTGAGGGGTAAACTCATTAGGAATAGGGTTATTACTGCCCTATAATGAGTGGAATCATTCTTGAGAGAGCATATCTTGAAATTATAAAACAAATGTTTTAAAATCCAATCTATTTTCAAAATTTCTATCAACTCAAGTTCATCTTCCTTGTTAAAAGTTGCTTTGATTAGGATTTCCTTGAGTTCGTGCTTTTCCTTGTTCTAATCTACCCTTGACTTGCAGGATGAGCCACATAAGGAATGCTCAAGGTCGAGGTAGAGGAAATGGTCCCGTTCCAGATCCAGTGGCACCAGTTGCACCCATTGCACCAGTTCCACCATTTAAGTTCGCTACGGTTAGCAAAGAGTACACCCAGCTTGGCAGTACTAAATTCTCAGGGTCCGAAGGAATTATTGAAGCTCAACAGTGGCTTAAGAGCTTGGAAAGAATCTTTACAGGACTTGAGATTTCTGATGCCCAGAAGCGCCAGTTAGCCTCATGGAAGTTGCAGGATGCTGCCCAAGATTGGTGGGAATCTGTTACCATCCGCATTGAGGAAGCAAACATCACTTGGGTGCAGTTCAAGGAAGTATTCATGACCCGGTGGATGCCTGAAGCCGGAAAATCTCAGCTTTATCGTAGCTTTATGGACCTTAAGCAGGGAAGCATGTCATTCTCGGAGTATGAAAGGAAATTTAACGAGCTATCCAAGTTTGGACCAGGCCTGATTGATACTCCACTTAAGAAGAACGAGAAGTTCATAGCCGGCGCACGTCCTGAGTAATATGACCGTCTGACTGCCCATGTTCATGGCACTTTCACTAGTCTTATGGATATGGCCCTAAGATATGAAAACTCGAGTTCGAAGGGAGCATCGGTTGTTCACTCTGCAACCCCTTCAGCAGCTTCCAACAATTCCAAGAAGAGAAAGCCTAGCTTTGAGCAGCAAAAGAAGAACTGGCAAAAAAGGAGTAGGATTAGGTATGCTTAGAGGAAGCCCATTGATCTCTCTTCTATCACTTGCTTCAACTGCAATCAGAAAGGCCATTATGCCAATAATTGCCCAGTTTCAGCAGGAGCATCTGTCCCACCAGTTCAGATGACCAAGTCAGACCTCTGCCACGCCTGCTTGCAACCAGGCCATATCAAAAAGGATTGTCCGTACCAGAGGAGGAATCCCATCCAGAGTCTTTGCATTGACGGCTTCTACTCCTAAGGTAGAAGACGACAAAGGTACACTTCAAAGTACTTTTTCATTGCATAATTTTTCTGTTCATGTTTTGTTCGACACCGAAGCGTCCCATAGTTTTATATCTGTCGACTTATGTGACAAACTCAACCATTTTTTAAAACCCAAACTTGCATCTCAACTTTTATGTGTGTCAAATCCTATTGAGGGTCCTTCAAACCTTGGTATGATTTGTAAAAGGGTCAGACTCTTCAAAAACAGTAGGCATCATTTCACTTGGGACTTTTATGTTCTTGGATTTTTAAGATTTGATATTCTGTTAGGCATAGATTGGATGACCGCATTTGATACTCATATGCCCTACAAATCTCGAACGATTTCTTTGGTAGATGAGGGTGGAAATCCCTTGGTAGTAGAGTGTGGAATGCCTCAAGATTTTGCTGGAAGTTTTATCTTTTCTCCTAATTCCCATTCAAGTGATCTTAACACTACTCCTATCGTCCAACACTTTCCCGATGTTTTCGGTGAAGTGAATTCTTTGCCACCTCAGTGCGAAATTGAATTTTGAATTGATCTCATCCCTGGAGCTAGGCCTGTCGTACTTGCTCTAAGAAGAATGTCACCCAAGGAGAAAGCTGAATTAAGGATCCAAATCGAAGATTTATTCTCCAAAGGTTTGATTCGTCGTAGTCATTTGGAATAGGGCGCAGCTGTGGTATTTGCTACTAAATCTAACGGTTCTCTAAGGATGTGTGTAGATTATAGAGAGCTGAATAAGCTTACCCACAAGAACAGATACCCGATGCCTCAAATCAACGACATGTTTGATCAACTGTATGGAGCAAAGGTATTTTCTCAGCTCGAGCTTGCTTCTGGTTTCCATCAGCTCAGGATTGCAGAAGATAGCAGTCCCTAAACCACTTTTCGGATAGAAGACGATTTCTATGAATGGTTAGTTATACCCTTCGGCTTAACTAATGCACTGGCTTACTTTGTTGACCTCATGAATAGAGTATTCCGGGAAGTTCTAAATAAATTCGTTCTAGTTTTCGTTGACGATATTCTTGTCTTTTCTAAGACTGAGAGGGAGCATAAGGAACACCTTAAATTTTTCCTTGAAACTCTGAGAAGTCATCAATTGAAGGCTAAATTCTCTAAATGTCATTTTTGGCGAGAAGAAGTTAGATTTCTTGGGCATGTGGTTTCACAGAATGGAATTTCGGTTGATCCAGCAAAGATCATCGTAATCAATGACGGGGAAACTCCTAAAACCCCTACAGATGTCCTCAGCTTCCTAGGCTTAGCGGGTTATTACAGGAGATTTATTGGTAACTTCGCTCGACTTTCTTCACCACTCACAGCTTTTACTAGGAAAAATGTTAAGTTTGTTTGGGATAAGAAGTGTAAGGAAGCATTCGAAGAATTGAAGCGCAAGCTATCCTCTGCCCCTATTCTCACTATTCCAGATGGTAGTGAAGGGTTCACGGTTTATACTGATGCTTGTATTGAAGGATTGGGTGCTGTTCTGATGTAGCATGGAAAAGTTATCGCCTATGCCGGTCGTCAGTTGAAGACTCATGAGGTTAATTATGCAGCTCATGATCTGGAATTGCTCGCCGTTGTCTTTGCTTTGAAGTTATGGAGACACCACCTTCTTGGAACAAAATTTGAACTCTTTACGGACCACAAATCACTGAAGTACATCTTTACTCAGAAGGATTTGAATCAGAGACAAGTTAGATGGCTCGAATTCTTATCATCATTTGACCTAGACATCAACTATACTCCCGGAAAGGCAAATGTTGTGGCCGATGCTTTGAGTAGGAGCAAAGCCATGTTATATCAGCTCGTTGCTTTTCCAGCACTTATGGATCACATAGCCGTTAAACAAGATGAGGACCCGATGCTTAGGCAATAAAAGAAAAAGTTCAGGGTAGGAAGGATAATACTCAAGGCGAATGGGGCGCACAAATCGATAGAAATGGTATTCTATGAATTAATAATCGAATTTGTGTTCCAAACGTAGATGGTTTGAGGCAAGAAGTACTTAGAGAAAATCACCAATCCAAACTTTCTATTCATCCCGAAGTTACAAAGATGTATCAAAATATGAAGAAATTATATTGGTGGAGTGGAATGAAGCGGGATATTTCCATTCACGTTAGTAGATGTTCCACTTGCTAGCAAGTTAAAGCCGACCACTAGAAGACAGCAGGATTATTGCAATCCCTTGAGGTTCCGAATTGGAAGTGGGATCAGATTTCAATGGATTTTATTGATGGATTACTGAGGACCAGAAGAGGTAATGAGAGTATTTGGGTTATTGTTGATAGATTGACAAAGTCTGCTCACTTTATTCCAGTGAAGACTACTCGAACTGCCTCGAGTTTAGCCGAGCTTTATATGAAAGAAATTGTTTGCTTTCATGGCATCCCGTCCAGCATTGTATGTGATCGGGACCCTATCTTCACTAGCAATTTCTGGAAAGATTTTCAAGAGACTCTTGGTACTCAATTGAATCTGAGCACAGCTTATCATCCTCAAACGGATGGTCAAACCGAAAGAGTAAATCAGATTTTGGAAGATCTTCTCCGAGCTTGTATTTTGGACTTTGGAGGATCTTAGGAAGAACATCTCCATCTCGTAGAATTCACCTACAACAACAGCTATCAAGTGAGTATTGAAATGGCACTGTTCGAAGCTCTTTATGGACGGCCATGCAAAGCTCCATCTTGTTGGGTTGAATCGGGAAATTGACTTGTTCTTGGCCCTGAAATGATTTTGGAAGCTTCTGAGAAAGTCGAAGAAATTAGGAGGAAAATGAGAATTGCTTAGGTTCGGCAGAAGAAATATGCAGACAGAAGGAGAAGAGACCTGGAATTTGGAGTTGGGGATCAAGTATTTCTCAAAATTCGCCTTTGAAGAATGTAATCCGGTTTGGAAGGAAAGAAAAGCTCGCTCCTAGATTTGTTGGTCCTTTCCGCATCTCAGAGAGAATTGGTACTTTGGCATATAGAATTAACTTACCGGTAAAGCTATCGGGGGTACATAATGTGTTTCATGTCTCACACCTCCGCAAATATGTGCACGATCCATCAGCAATTGTCCAGCGTGCTTTATTCGAAGAGATGGATGTTGAGCCCAATCTACCTATTGAGAGAAGACCGCTTCGTATAGTAGGCAGAAGCACGAAGCAGCTCAGAAGGAAGGTTGTAAGTCTTGTCAAGGTTCAGTGGAGTGAAGATGATCAAGATTGTACTTGGGAAACGGAAGAGAGTATCCACGCTTCAAATCCTAAATTGCTAATGCCGGGTATATAGTATAGGCCCAAATCTATTACTATCTTTCTGCTTATCCTTCGTTTTCTTATTCCGTTCTTTTCAAGGACGAAATTTTTGAGTGGGGGAGATTGTAACGACCTGGATTTTTCGACGATTTAATTATGAATTTAACAAAGGTTTTAAAATAAAATTGTTTTTATAAAATGATTATTTTATAACAAAAACTGGATGTTTGAAATACGTCCATTTAAATAGAACCAATAAAATTTGTTTCCCGTCAAAATTCTTCCGAAACCCGGTCAGCACAATTTTTCCGGGCGAACTATCAAATTTTGAAGTACGAATATTTTTACATAGAAATGTTCTAAAAAAAATTTCTAATTAAAACGCAAAAATTCGTTCCATCCAATTCCAACCTTTGTAGTTTCGTTTATCTAGATTTGCCGTTGTCATTCGATTTCACAGCGGTAACAACGATAACAGACGAGATTTTGCTACGAACGTCGTAACATGGATTTGATTACATCATTGGAATCGTCTCATCGCGCTGATCACCATGGTATATTCATTTTCGTGTTTTGGCTTTTGTGGCAAAATGCTATATGGCTGAGATATTGGTTTGTGACCGTGCAGGGGTCAACATTCTTTTCTTGTTTTCAGCCGAGATATATTTCCTTTCAGCATACATTCCTTGCGTGTGCAGGCATGCTTAATTAATGCGGCATTTAATGCTTCCTCCCCATCTCTTTATTTGTGCATGCCTCTTCTATTTATTTATATGCGCGTGTTTTCTTCCTATTCCCTGTTCCTCATTTCATTCTTCTCTGAGTTCTTATTAACCAAGAAAAACATATATAAATTCACATCACCTCTCTCCACTTCCCTCCCCCTCTTCTCTTTATTTTGCTCCTCCTAGCATTATACGCCATCGCACGTTCCCCTACACCAAGTTCTGCCCAGCACATCACTCCCGCTCGCTAGTCCACGTACGACCTCCTCTTCCTCCACCCTCACCCGCCTAGGCCACCGGACCCCACACCAGCCTACACCCCTTCCAACCGAACACCACCCGAACACTCTCCAACCTACCACCGGCCTACACCTTTCCCTGCCACTACCCTCGCCAAAGCCACTGCGCCAGCTCCGCCTCCCGCCGCCCAGCGCACCGGCCAAACACCCTCCACCGAACCACCGCCCAAGCCCAAATGCCTCCCCCGCCACTACCCAACCGAGAGCCTCACTGCTCCCTCCCCTCGCCTAAGCTCCCACTGACCTTGCCGCACTCCCTTACCACCACGCTTCTGCTGTGAAGTCGTCCCCTCCTACTCACCGGCCTACTCACCTTCCACCTAAGGCATGACACAGGGCGCAAACTCCTACACCAAGCCCGTACGTCCCTCCAGCCTCACCCAAAACACCACCACCGGCCACCACTTCCCTATCTTCACGGCCAGCTCCGAACCCGAACCACTGGAGCCTCCTTCCCCTCCTCTGTATGCGTGTGCTTGTTTGAAAAGAAAGAAGAAAAAAATATATCATAAGAAGGTTGCCGTGTGAAAAAAAGGAAAAAAAAGCAGCAGCCTTGTTTCACGTGAAAAAAGAAGAAGTGTTGTGTGCTTGCTAAAGTGGTCTGTGGAGAATATAGAAAGAAAGCGGTGTTGGTTTGTGCTTGCATAGGCGAAACTTTAGTGAAGCAGCGTGTCCGTATCGTTGTGTCCGTATCCGTTTTCAAACCCGCGAAGGTGAGCGATTCTAAGCCCACGAATAGAATTTCGTATTGCAAGTATCCTATTATGTTATATATAATTGATGGTTGATTATGATTTATATATTTGGATTGGATATTGGTGATGGTTAATATTACGATATATGATTTGGTTAAAATAGTTGAAATTATTGATCGGAACCCAAATTGCATGAAAACCCATTAACTATGTAGAATTTGAATATTGGACCATGATTGATTTATTGATATCTGTCACTGTTATATTGTTACTGTATGCATTGATTTGGACATTGAAATTTGAACCGGAATATGGGTATGAATGATAAATACCCAAATTTAAATTACTTGGCCTAGGATAGAAAATTTGATAATAAACATTGATTGGTCAATTGATATTTATTTCGGATATTTAATATTTGAATTTGAAATTAAGAAATGATTTGGAAATTTAATGTGAATTTATAATTTAAATTTTATGTTAAAGTTAATATTAAATTTTGAAATCTATTAAGTTAATTTAGATTTTAAAATTAAAATTAGTTGAACTATTTTAAATTATGAAATTAATTAATAATGGTTGTCTTTAAATGTTAACGTTTTCAAAACTCGTTAAGTTGATTACTTGAAATTTAATAAAGTGTTAATATTATATAAGTAATTAAATTTTAAAATAAATATTTAATTAAATTTTAATTTGATTTGATTAAATTAAAATATAATAATGGAATTATATTTGATTTAATTAAAAAAGAGAATTTTAATTGATTTTATTGATTTAATATAAAGGTTAAACTAAATTGTTTGAATTTAAGTTTAATTAGAAGTGTTAAGTAATTAAGTAAATTAATTCCGAGTGTAATTAAATTGAATATTTAACTTTTGTGCTTAATACCTAATTAACTCGGTAATTTGAAAGGTTATTAAATTTGGATAATTTAGTAAAAATGAAATATTGTTTAAAATTTGAAAATGAAATATTGTTTAAAATTCGAATCTTTTGATTTTAAATCCAAATTTGCTGAAGTCAAATGATGAGAAGTTATTTGAAAACAAAAGATATTTGTATTAAATAAAATATCCAATCGGTGTGAAAATGACGCTGGTAATTAAAGAGATCGGGGCCGGATATGGGCATACTCTCTATCGATATCGGAACCACTTTAATAACTGTATATGTTGAGTGATGATCAAGAACGAAGTGGTTGGACTTGGCGTACGATTGCTAGATTTAAAGAAAGAGAACGATGATGGATAGACTTCGGGACTTGTGTGAATTTGAAATGACTAAAATAGGACGGCTTGACAGGGCCAGGTGGGCTAGCTACCCCGAGCAGACACACTTCTTTGTTTAAACATACTATCTTGATTGTTACTAGTGATTACCCTCCGATTATGGGAGTGTTGGACGCGGTGGGTGGTCATAGCTATGATGCGTCACCACCAGCCCTACGACCCGAACTGGTAGTATCCTACCTTGGGCATTGCCTCACGTGCCTTGTCATACTTTTATTCCTAAACGAGACCCATACGATTTCGGTTTAGTGATGTCGTATCACGGCGCATCCTTATCCACCGACCGTTTACTGGTGTTTTATATGCAAACTGTATGACAATGCTTAAAATCTGTTAAGTGGGATCAATGTAAAGCCTTAACGCTATTTTGATATTTTTATATTACTAATAGACACTACATATATAGCGTATTCTATTGTATATATAAAAAGTTTAACGGATCCTTAAGAGATGGAAAATCCCATAACATCTTTTGAGTTACTTGTACAACTTCACTTGAGTAGAACTACTTACATGAGAAGTTCTAGTCTTGACTCGAGTGTATTGTTTACTTTATGCTCGGGTCAGCCTGAGTATTGCAGTTGTGAACAGTGCTTATTTTGGGAGCCGAAGAATTGGTCGAAGACTCCACTCTATCTAGTATTAGTTATCCATTTCATTTTGGGGATGTATCAGTAAACTTCTGTATATCTCTAGTATTGTATAATTAAAGTCTGAAACTCTGATGTATTTGGTGTAGTAGCTTCATGAACTAGTATGTATATTATTTATTTCTGCTGCGAGATTTGGTATTATTCTGTGTGTGAATCTATATCTGATTCTATATCCAAACCCCAAATTAATAATCTGTCTAATTTGAATGGTTTAATTTGGACGAGTTTGGTTTATTGTCTGCTTAAGTTGTTTGGAAAAGAGGGGTTGTCACAATAAGTTTTCACTCTTGAGCTATCTAAGTAAATTTACTTGTTTAATTCTTGTGTGCTTTCTTAACTCATAAATAAACAACAGATTTAACTAAAACGTTTTTGCCTGGCAGAACCATAAGCTCTCCTAAAATCGAAGCCATTGCTAAGCATTATTCCTAAAGACTTCGGTATTATTGGGATCGAAGTTATCCCTCCTCAACCAACTGATACTATTGACAACCCTCCTGAAGGGTACTTTGCTTACACGACCATCCACATATGGCATGGTGGATTTCTTCCTTTTCCCGAGTTCTTGATCTCATACTTGTCTCATGTTGGAGTTGCTCCAATACAACTATCCCCAAATATTTACACTCGTCTTCTATCTCTAGAGATGTTGGCGTTGGAATCTGGACTTCCTTCACTTAATGTTGAAGTTCTAAACTCTTTGACCAAGTTGGCAAGGTTAAGTAATCTTAACAAGCAGATTTACAGGGTCAATGTATATAAGAATCTAATATCAGATAGTATCAATAAGTTCAAGGACTGGGAGAATCAATTTTTCTTTGTCAAGTGCTTTGCCGATGTTCACGGGACTTTTGCCTCCCCCGTAAGTCTACTTTAATGTTGTCTTTGCTTTACTCTACATTTTCTATTAACTAATCTCTGACCTTTCTCAGGTGAATCTTCCAAGGAACTCAGTGATGCTGATAAGCAAACCATTGATTCATTAACCATAGCTTCAAAACAACTTGGGAGCAGGCTGAGGCTCTTAATTCCTTCGAATTTAAGAAAACATTCTTTGCTGCTACCTGGCCAGAGGATCCTAGGAACTCCTCCCATAATCATGCATACTTCTCATGGCAAGCGCTTCCTTTTCTTAGGCGATGCCGTACACTTTACTTCAAGTGGAAATTAACCACAAGGGCCTCTTTAGCAAGTGCAATTAGTTTCTAGGACACACAACCGAAATAATTACTTTTAAGGACAAAATACAAATTAATTAATTTCTAAGGCCTAAAATCCTATTAAATTATGTCATTGAAAGTAATTAGACTGCTGACTTTGTCCTTAAAAGTAATTATTTTACTGACTTTGGCCTTGAAATTAATTTCTGTATATGTGTGTCCTAGAAACTAATTGGACTGCAAAGTTTATCCTTCTAGTGAAATGCCCCAATGTCTCCTATTTGTGCTGACTTCAGGTATATTATTAGTTTAGTATTTTTCTTCTTTGTCTCTTGAATTCTTTGAATTACTTTAATTGATTTTATATCCGCTTAAACTTGTTCCAGTTTCTTCCAAAGCCATTGTATCTTCTAGCAGAGTTGCCCCTCCTCCACCATCTTCTTAAGTAACATTAATCTTGGAGGCTTTTGCTAAGTTCAAAAGAACCTCTGAAAGAAGCCTTTTGAGGTCGCTCCTCCGACAAAAATGGCTAAAATTACTGATGTGGAGGAAGAGGCGGAGCACATATGTCCTAAACATGCTTCGAAGAGCCCTGTCGTTGAAGTTTCCAAAGATAAAATAGAGCAAACTCCACCTACTTCTGAACCATTTCCTCGCATTACTATCTCCGACTCCCCAGCTGAACTCAAGCAGATGTAGCTGGCCTTGTTGACGACTCCTTCTGTAAAGCAAACTCTTCCAGAGCTGTCATCTTCTACTCCTCTGCCTACAAATTTTGAAGAATTTGTTAAGTTCATTCTACATTCTGAATCTTTTACTTCTTCCTTTCCGCCGTCGTTCACTCCAGACTTAGCGGAAAATTATTGCTCTCTTATGGAGCAACAACTTTTGGTAAGCTCTCACCCAATTGATTTTATCATTGTTGGATTTCCCTAATCGCTAACTCGTGTTTTGTTTCTTGTTGCAGATTTCCAGGAACTGGATAGCAACTTTTAGTAAGTTTCAAAGTCTTCGACCGAATCCTCTAGGTTGTAGAAGGAGAACTCCAAGCTCAAAAACAAATTATCTTCCTTGACTGTCGCTCAAAACGACGCTTCCACTGAGTTGGAGCGAGTAAAGGCTTCCCTCACCAGGGTTGAAGCTGGTCTAGAGGCGGAGAGGCAAGCTCACCAACTCACCGCTGATGGAAAATTTGCAATAGAGCTCACACTGAAAGATGCAGAAGATGAAAAAGTTTGTCTGGTCGATAGGAACGCTTCTTTGAGAAATAAATTCAAAAAGGCCAGGGCTTCGCTCAAACTAGTTGTTCGTACCCTCTCCGACATCAAGAAGCAAGCTCTCAGTTCGTTGATGTTACCCTAGGGCCCATGATGATAAAAAATTATGAAGATGCCCTTACTTGCATATGCTGACAATTACGAGAAATGTCCTGACTTCGGCTTCCCTTCTCTAGACACAGCTTTAGCCGAAAGAGTAATGGACAAAATCAACTAGATTAGGCAGGGTACCGGTCCTGAAGGTGAGGAGGAGATAATTAATGTAGCCGAAGCTCTTTCTTTTGATATCCACTCCTTTGACATTGAATTTGATTCTGAGGAGAAGGGTGCTACTTATGACACTAAAGAAGAAAAAGATGATGACGATGATGAGGGAAGCGATAATGATGATGGCGATGATGATGGTCTTGCTGAAGTCCAAGGCCCTAGTGGAGATAAAGGTGAGCCTTCCGGTGCTTCAGAAATGGACAGTGGTGATCAAATCAAAGTTCCTGAGAAAGAGCAATCCCCTCCAAAAGATATTCCACCTGCTTTCCCCGGGCCTTCTGCTATTCCGGAAGGCGAGCCTGCTCCTGCCTAAACTACGGATCAAATGGAAAAAGAGCGGGCCCCCAAGACTTCAATTCCAATTTCTCAGGTATGGAATTCCCTGTTTACAAATCTCTCTTCGAAGATAATAATTAGTGTAAAATCATTCATTTTAGATAAGGAGGAAGTCTCAATTTCCCTATAAACAAAATTGAAAGGAAACAAGCAGAAATTAACCAGTTATATAGGGAGTTAGACAGACAAATAAAGGAGCATAACATTTTTTCTGAAAAGTACCACAGTCTTGACAAGAGTACATCCATATTAGTTTCTTTTAAATATCATAGGGCTGCCCCTTTATTAAAGAAAGTGCACCTCCGATATGACATTCTCTTAAAGGAAAATATAGAGTTACTAACTTTATTCTGGATGATGATCGAGGAGTGAGAGATTTTAGTTAATTTTTTGTATAAAGCTTATTGTAGACATTCTATTATAGTTTTTTCGTACTTAGGCGAATTCAGTGGGGGTCTACTCAGACGTTTTCATAAAAGATACTTAGATGAATCCAGATCTGATCCGCATCCTGGGGCTTGTTGGAACTTACCGTGGGTCAGGTCGATTCCTCAAGATCTCCCCTCTGAAAAGCTTAAGTACTATAAAGATAAATTTGTGTCTAAGTTTTTCTCTAAATCTATTTTGTATGAACTCGATGAATAATTGTAAATATGTAACCATTAATTGATTTATGTACATATGTTTTGGCCTGTTTTATATGCTTAGTTTCTTTTTACTGTACTATTTTAGAATATTAATTCCTTAGGTTGAGTCGTCCCTAGAGACCATTTAAACCAATATGTTAAATTGAGAAGGTTTTACTCTAAAAATGCATCAATTTTAAAGACTTCAAAGTTAGCGAGATATTGTTTCCTTCAAGATTTACAAAAATTGTACTTGGAATACCCTCGTCTCCATTTTGACTTCCTCGGCAATGAGAAGGAAACTTTCCTTAAAGTGATCAGAACATTTCACTTTAAACTAATTTGTGGTCGTGATAGTCCCCCGGCTAGAAAATGGGACTATAGCAAATGCCCACTGGTCATTACCCAGGAAGGAGTTACTATGCCTTTTGATTCGACAGTTATAATTTCAGCTAAATCCCTTGATAAAGTTAGAAAATTAGTTTCTAAACTATAAATATAACCAAATTGCATGGTTTATCCTTTAACTTTGTTGCTGCTTTAGTTGTAATCTGTTACTATAATAATAAAGATACCTTTTACCTCTATCTTGATTTTAATTTCACTCCTTTTGTTTAAATAGGAGCTACAATTGTCTACAACTTCTCTTCCTTATAATTTATCGTCGCGTGTTAACGCTCTTAAAGAGAAGTTGTTGCAAAGAAGTGGAGCGACCGTGCCTAGTGATGATATTTTACTAAAATGTTTTGGCGGTAATATAGAGGCCGTGAAATGGCACAAAAGATATGTTATTCAGAAAACCATCGTCAACGGCCAAAAGGACCACATTGCTTATCTTGATGTGATATTAAGAAGAAAGGTTAGATGATCACTACGCTCAAACGTCAAGTGAAGACTAATCCCACAGCTGATTTTGATCAGAAAATGTCCGAACTTATTCAACAAATTAATAATTTGGAATTAAAGTTAAAAGATAGCCAGGCACAGTGTGCCTCTTTAGAGTTCATTTTGGGCAATAAGACTTCAAAGATTGATCTTCCAATCCCTCAAGTAACCCCTCATGCGGTCAAACCTACTAGGTCAAAGCTTCTTGCAGCTTAGAAATTCCCTACTATACTTAACCCTCCTCCAGGTTTAGATGTTAATATAGTGGGGAATTGGCGTCGAAGGGTAAAGTTAAAAATAGCCAAATATTTTGTTGAGCAGTAGAAAGTGAAGTACTCTCAAACCATTAATGAATATGCTGCCAAAAAACAGAAGCTGGAGCATGACAATTACTTGCTCGTCAAGCGTGTCGCAGAGTTAGAAAGAGAGAATAAAACAGTCAGGGCTGCGAATAGAGCTTTTAATCATGCCTTGAAGACCAACATCGATGCAATTGATGATGAAAACCAAATAAGGAGAAAAGAAAAGAAAAAAAGCTTAAGGAAGTTCTTAGCGCGACCATCAGACACGTAGTTGATCCTACAGTTGCAGAAACTCTCGATAGGGATGCCCAAGATTTGTAACTCCTCTATATATTTGAGCTATGCAAATCTATCTTGTATATAATTTTGTCGTTTTGTGAATGACTTCATAACTTATGTAAATCGCATAAATTTTGTAAATATCACCTGATCTGCAATCCTTCTCTGTAACGATGTTTTTAAATTGCTCACTCATTGATTTATGGACTCGTTGAATATTTTGCTATTCCTAGTTGTTTTGATTTCCCTGAAAAGCATGTAGCAAACAATATTTCTAATTGTTAGCTTGAAATCGACATTTTTGTCTATGTATGTCATTTTCTTAGATGAACAAATCCTTATGTTAATTGTAAGTCAAATAGCTTATACTAAATGTTAAAGTTTCATCTTCAACTAAGATAGGAGATGATCAAGAATGTAACTCCTTCCACTTGGTTGGAAAGTTTGAAATTTGCTGATAGACAATTCTGCCTTATCATAGATATATATTAGAATATAACCTTTATTTAATAAAGAACCTGATTAAGAGATCAGTGTCTGAAATTCGGATGTAGTAACTCTCCAACCCATTCCTTAACATTAATGGGATTTAAAAATTTAGAAACTCGAAGTCCCCATTCGAAGATTTTTAATAGTGATCTTTAGCATACCTTGACCCAGATTCAGGCATTTGTGATGAATAGAAATCCAGAAATTTTGCTCCCAGATTAGGGTTCGCATAAGTAGTAGTCTTGATACCCAGATTCAGATATAATAAGGTAATAATTGATGAATACCCGAAACCAAGATTCTAGTATATATGATGAAATTCTTATATGGAAGACCTAAAACCCTAATTTGGGTATTAACAGCTAATGTTTAAAAATGAGAATCCCGAAACCCAGATTCGGGTACATAAAGATAACCAGAAGTTAATAGAGACCCAAAACCCAGATTCAGGTATTATATAGTGAAGTTCTGAAATGAATATCCTAAAACCCAGATTTGGGTATTAATTGATGTAATTCTGATGTAAGAGACCCGAAACCCTGATTCGGGTATTAATAAATGATGTTTTAGAAATAAAAGTCTCGTAACCCAGATTCGGGTAATAATAAGTGAAGTTCCATCTCACTCCTTTGTTTCCGTCTTCTTTATGTATGAACCCTTCAGGTTTTGATACATAGAAATAATTTGATTAGCTGCCTCTTGAGCTAAGACGTCTTAGTCCATGATTAAATATTCTTTTTCTCGAGCTTGAACATCTTACTTCATGATTTGATGAGCCTCTTCTCAAGCTTGGACATCTTAGTCCTTTGCTGAATGTGCCTCTTCTCAGGCTTGGACATCCTAGTCCATTGTTTGATGGGCCTCTTCTTGGGCCTGGAAATCTTAGTCCATTATTGTCTGGTGCTCTTGGTTAGCTCATCTTAGAGGCTGGAACCAAGGACTTACCCAACCTCCCTCTAGGAGGTGCCCTGCCCAGGCCCTTTTGCAGCGCGAACAGGGGCTTGTTCGGTGCTCTACCCTGGCCATCTTATGGCATGGCTAGAGGCTTAATTCATCCTCCCTCCAGGAGGTGCCTTAACCTGGCCACAGCGTGGCGCGAATAAGGGCTTGTTCGGTGCTATACCCTGGCCATGTTATGGCACGGATAGAGGCTTGCTCCGTCCTCCCTCTAGGAGGCGCCTTGATCTGACCAAAGGCACAACCAAGGGCTTGTCCAGTGCTTTAACCTGGCCATCTCATGATGTGGTTAAAGGCTTACCTGCCCTCCCTCCAAGAGGTGCTCTGCCCTGGCCATCTCGGCGCGGACAGAGGCTTTTATACCATCTTAGGTAGACTACCATCTTAGGCAGTATCCAAATATGAGGAGCATTTCACTCCCAACCATGTAGAATTTCTCTTTTCAGAAAGTTGATCTTTATTAATCCTTTCTTGAATCCTTTTTACAAATTCACCGATCTTTCCTTGTTTAAAGAAATTGATGATCATCCCCTCCAGGGCTCTACAGTGGTTGGTTTCATGACCATTCATCATATGATAATGATAGAAGGACCCTCCCAAGTTCCTTTCATGTTTTGGGCTTTTCTTTTGTGATGGCCAATAGTTAAGTTCATCCTTTGTCAGCAAGTAGACGTTTTCCATTGATGTTGTTAAGTTGCACTCTTTTGGAAGTCTAGACTTGAAACTTGACTCTTGAGGATGACACTTTGACTTTTTATTTTTCGACCTTATCATTTCATGCTCTTCAATTATTTTTCTTTTTGCTACCTTTTGAATCTCTTGGGTTGGAAGTGCTCTTGTTGTAGTTGGTTGCCATTTCTGTGCAAAGGCGTTGTAATCATTCATTATCTCTCTCTCTCAAAGATTGTGTCTTTAGAATAATGTTGGATTGTTCTTCTCATTTGATTAAAGATATTATCACTTCCATTCGTTCTTTTTCCAAGTGCAAAGACAGGGGTAGGACCTACATGGAATGGATTTAGACTCCATTTCTCAGGATCACAAGATTCTGCTTTCTTTTTGTTTATAATCCTTAGGGCTTCGAACCTTATCCTTTGCTCTTCATCTTGATTGGAGCTTTTGATGTTTACTTGGGAGAATCTTGTCAAATGTTGTTTAGAAGACCCTTGTTCAGACCTTTTAAATCTTCTGGCCATGATCAAACCAAAATGGATACAATTGATGTAAGATTAATCCAAGGGAGTTAGAGAATAGTAGTGTTAGGGGGTTAACCACAAGGTCGAAGGTTCGGGCCCTCTTTCTAGTGCAAAAATGTTAATAAGATTTCTTGTCAACACCCCCAAAGTTATGCTAAGAAGGATGGATAGACTTTTGGAGAACAATGGGCGTGATTCCCTTAGGAACTGCTTTGAAATTTTGTTTTATTTATGAATAATCCTTGAATCAGACCTTTCGACATCGTCGAAAGGTGCAGCCTTTGAATTGAATAACCTTCTGACCTTGTTGAGCTTGTATGATGCTTCTTACAAAGGTTTTCTTTTTAATTAGGTGAAGATTCCCTAGGTTAAGTCCTTAAAAGGTAGGCTTCAATCTTGTCGAAGGCTATGGTGATAGCTTTCTTTGGGTTTAAGTAGGGAATGGTATGCTTTGGTAGATATGAAGTAGGTTTCGACCTTGTCGAAAGGTTAGATCACTTATATGAAGTCGGTTTCGACCTTGTCGAAAGGTTAGATCACTTATATGAAGTAGGTTTTGACCTTGTCAAAAGGTTAGATCACTTGGTTTATAGCTTCGAAAGGTTATAGGTATTGTTGGAGCATATAGAATTGTCGACCTTGTTGAAGGGTTTAGACCACAGAGCTAACGGCTTTGGAAGGTTGTAGTAGATGTTAGAGTCAGAAGTGTTGTTGTCCTTGTCGACAAGAACCTTTCGATGAAGTTAAACCTGGAAAATTGCAGTTAATCCAACAAATATTTTAGTAAATCAACAAACTAATTAACAAAACTCAAGACTTCCCTCTTTATCCAAGAAAAACTCTATTTTTATTAAATTCCCAAATCACCCAATTAGGGTTACAATGCTTTGATTAAGAAGAAGCAAGAGTAGAATGAGAGAAATTGGATCCCCAAAACATGACCCCTAGGGTCTTATTTATAGATGCAGGCGGCCCCTTTTCGACTCCATGCTCTGGACCAGGACGGAAGGTTTCCTTTTTATATGCAGCTGTGAACCTTTCGGCTTTGTCGAAGGGTTTGCTCCTCATATGCTATTATGGACCTTTCGACATTGTTGAAAGGTCTGTTTTTCTTTATGCCTTCATGAACCTTTCGACTTTGTCGAAGGGTTTGCATTCTATATTTTATTGTGAACCCTTCAACCTTGTTGGAAGGTTGCTCTTCACTTGATTATTATCGAGAGCTGTGCTTCCCTTCAATGTTGTTAAAAGGTTGTCTTTCGTTCTTTACTGACTTCTGAGTGTTGCCTTCATCATAGAACCTTTCGACTTTGTCAAGAGGTATCCTGATGAGTTTTAACTGGTTCGAAAGGCTTGCCATGCTTTCGAAAAGGTCACCATGGGGTTGCTAACACTTGTTTTACTTCCTTATCTTCTTTGAAAGGTAGGAACTTCATGGATGCTGTGAGATGGAACCTTCCGACCCCTTTGAAAGGTTTGAGGCTATTAAACTATGATGGCTGCATCTCTTCGACTCCTTCGAAAGGTTTGGTCTTAACTCCTCTTTTTTAGTCTTTGTTGAAGGACCTTTTGACTCGGTCGAAAGGTGGATTTTTGGAGTAACATAAACTATATTTTAAGAAAATTTCTATTCCAAATATACTTCCAAATAAGACTATTATTATCTGTCACAACACTTTGAAAAACAATTTCAAGTCTTTGGGATTTAAGTACTCAAATTCTCAGTTTTAAATTCTTATTTATAAACTATACATATAAATCCTACTTATATAATTTCACTTCTTATATAAGATCATTTCATAATTGTTTCTCTTTGTATAGATTATAATAGATAACTTTTACTATAATTTAAAATTCAACTCAATATTATCACCGAACACCTTATAGTAATACTGTGAAACTAAATTCATAAGGTGTTCATACTTAATTTAACCAAACAAAATGCCCTTAAACTATTTGAGTACAACTAATCAACAATAAATGATAATAATTGAATATTATCTGTCTATAACAATCAAACACACCATATATAATTATAATAATTTCTGAAAAATTATTCTTTTATATATAAAATATAATTTAGGTAAAATTATTTCAATCACTCAATTTCAAAACTATACTGTGTCAATTTGCCTTGTTCAAGTGTCTAGAAACCCTTATTGATACAGTTGTTCCTTCTGCATCGACTCAACCAATAAATCAACACAATATAAAACATTTTTATATCACTAACAAATGCGCCCTTATATATAATACACTCAAACTCATCCTAGGGTCTCACTTACCCTATCTCAAATGAGTTAACCCCACCAAAGCCTAGGTGTTTGCTCAAACTAAGCTCTGGTACCAACTGTAACGACTCGCCTTTTCAACCCATAAAAGTCGGCACTAATACATCCACGGTATTCACATGTTGAGCTTCCAAGTGCCGGAAAGAAAGATTGTTGGGGAAAAAGAAAGAAAAGACTGAACATAATCTCACATCACGATGAGTAACATATAATACACAACATATCTTTACAAAAGAAAAATTGAACTTTATTATACATGTATCAATCAGAGTCAACTAATCAATCAACAACATGGACAGTTATAACAACCTGTCCTCACAATTGCTGTTAAAAAAACAACTAATGCAGCGGAAAATGGAGTATACATGAATACGACTTGGAGGCATCCAGCTCATCTCCTGAAGCTCCAAGTATCCAAACTGAATCTATAAATATGCTCGGTCTGACCCGAGCATTATAATAAAATACCTCCCGGTCAGTCTGGTAAACCAGCATGAGAAAACACACCTCAAATGGATTTTTAATGTTATAAAACCTTTGAAAGAAAGGTATCTCGTAAGACCACGTCGCACATAAATACGGACGAGTTTTTACCTTACGATAACCAAAAAAATGCTATAGAAAATCCAGTGATATTATAATAATGTCTAGGGTAAAAATACATACTAATCATAGCCGAAATTATTACATCAATTAAATTCTAGCATAATAGGTATACAATCAAGTCTGAAGGCTCGTATTGGATAATGGATTACAACTATGAAAAAGTAAGGGTCTACCCACCGAATACGTACGCCTCTAGATAAAATGTACAGGAGGCTACAACATGTTGCACCTCTGCCACTCAGGATCATCCCTACCGCTTACTGGATAGTGTCGAATATGATCACCCCTTTGGTTGATAAACAACCATAATGGGACCTGAAGCATACATAAATATCGACATTAGATGTGGAATGATCATTACCTAATGTGAGCGACCTACAAAGCCATGCTGCACATCCCTACTTTAGTCATTTTCCCAGTTGATGAGGCTTGAAGCTACGATTGCCTTTTTATATAGCAAACCATCTTGGAATGCTAACACTACCCTCCATGCCAAATTGCAATGCTAGCATTCATCCATAAAATCCCGTTCCGGGTCTGAATGAAACCGAAGGCACTACTTCTACTCCATCCATTTTGGAATCACCCTCAGGATTAGTAGCAAGTATCCCTTGCACTTCAAAAGCTCCATCTTCGATCATCCTCAAGATGTTTACCATTCAAACGCTTATGCCAGTTCGAAGTGATTTTCAGATAAGATGTCCAATCCAGGTCTCTTCAAACCAATAAGGATAGTTTAAAACTGGCCAAGTTTGATAGTCGATTATTTAACTATCAAATGAAAAAACAAGCATCAATCAAGTTGGTAATTTATTTTCATAGGGAAACCAACATTGGTTAAGCATATAAGCAGCCGCTAACCTCTTTAACAAACCCTTTCATGAATTAAAATCGCTTTGTAAATACTTGTATCAAAATACTTTCGCAATGATATATTCACAAACCCTTCATACCCCTTTTTTATACTTGGATAAATATCCATATACTTATCTCAAAATATAAGTATATTCACAAAAACACTACACTTTCACTACTTAGAAAATATATTTATACAACTCTAATACCATTTATAAAACTCCTTTTATAAATCTCCAAAACCATTTATAAAACTCTTTTATAAATCTTCAAAACAATTTATAAAACTCTTTTTATTAACTCCTAAAATCATTTTTCATAAATTTCTAAAACCATTTATAAAGGTCTTTTATAAATCCACAAAACTATTTATAAATCTATAAACCCAAATATACAACTTATTCTTTTATAAAAGTCTTTTATAAAGATCTATTAAACAAAATTCCTTACTAAAAAATTACTTTATAAAATTACTTTATAAAAATCTTTCCAACAATCCCTTTATAATATCCTTTATAAAACCTTTATAAAAATCCTTTATAAATCCAAGCTCCATTTTCATTTATAAAATCTTTATTAAATGCAATTCCTTTATAAATCAATTTATATTATTTATAAATATAATTAATTAAATTAATTAATTAATTTTAAACATCATAAATAAATTATTATTATTATTATTATTTACTTTAAAACATTATTATATCATAGTAATTATTAACAAAAAAACAGTATAAGTAAATAAATGATTATTAAGTTCAAAAACATTATAAATAAAATAACTAATAATTTAAAAACATTATTAAATAAACAATAATAATTAACCCTCAAACATTATTATAATAAATAATTATTAACTTCAAAATACATTATTAATAAGTGATAGTTATTATCTTCAAACAATATTAATTGTTTAAAATAAATAACTTCTAACAATAGTAAGATATTGATAAATAACTTTTAAAATAATATTAAATATAAATAAACAACTTTTAAAAATTTTTAAACAATAATTAAATAATGTTAAACATTATTAAATAATAAATAAACAACTATAAACCATTTCTAAATATATAAGAAAAGACAAATAAAGGTTGGAGTGAACCGAGAAGTTTCAAAATCCATTTTAAACAAAATGTTCCAGGAAACCCAAAAGTTGGATTTAAAATCACTCTCTGAATCAAAACAAATTTTCAAGCCAACGACAATTAATATTATTTTCAAAATAGTAAATTTAGGCCAATAGCCACCAACGCACTTAACCAGTGCTGTTATTGATTTTTATCACTACAGGGGATAAGTTTTGAACACATAACAATGTCATAACCAATAGGCCAACAATCAGGTTTGATATTCAATAATTCATATAACAGGAATATTATTGAAAATAATAAAACAATGGCGAGGAATCCCATTGGATCCCTCTATAAATTTCCTGTTCGTCATATAAATTCCCTGCAAATGATTTCATATATTGACCGCTTTCAAAAGCGACAACTCATCAAAACCAAACAATCAACTAATATAACATCCAAGCATACAACCAATAATTTTTATCTACTATAAAACATTATTAATTAACCAAATGGGTGAATTAAACTCACCCGAGTTCCAGTTGTCGCCGAAGGGTTCTGGTTTTCATCTTCGATTTAGGGTGAAATTTCCATAAGCTCCAGTTCCTATCAACCCAATTTCATATCGTAGATTTCGCTCTTATGAGCGCAACGCGATTTACGGCATCTGATTTGGACCTTGTATGAAACATTTGTTTCATTAATAAGATTTCAAAATTAAATAATATAATTAATTAACTAATTACATCATTAACTCTTAATTACCTAATTAACAACCGTAATCACGCTTAACCTATACGAGATTTCAAACCCAGTCCGTCGATTTCCATTGCTCGCCACCATCGTCTTCGAACTCCAGCCACCGCCGTCGGCTTGCCATAGCTCCCCATGACCAAGACAAGCTCAACCACACTGGAAAAGCCTCACCACGTCGTCGCTAACTCGAGAAAGCTGCTTTGTTCATTTGCCTAGCATCACCGTCGTGCCCTATGAGTTATCGCTGCACTTGGCTAGAAGGAAGACACGCCTCTGTTACACCCATTGCTACCCACCTCAGTCGCCGCCGAGAGTACACAGCAGAAGTGCCTTGAACGACGTGACTCACCACAAGCCACCGCACTTCGCCAACGTCTGGCATCTGATGCCCTTCGATGCAAGCAACCAAAGACTCGAGCTTCCTAACTTATTTATTTTAATTTGAATTTTTGTTGGATTAAATAAGAAGAGTGTTTTTCTTTTTCTTGCTGCTGTTTTTGGAAAGAACGAGAAGAGAAAGAAGGAAATAGGCCAGAGTGATTTGATTAAATTATATGATGAGGGTAAGAATTGTTGGGTTTAAATTATATAAATTTCGCATTTTCCTGCATCTCGCCATATAAATTTTCGTTCCCGTATGAACCCTGAATGACAAAACCAAAATATGGTCATGCTCAAAACAACGACATGACCCTAAACAATAATGATATACACTGGTTGTGGAGTTCTGTAAAATCACAAAAACACCGTCTTTTGCCAAAAAATTAAAATGACAATTTAAATATTTTTCAAATTAAAAATCATGGAAAAATAAAATAAAATAAATTAAAAACACATCAACAAAAATCGAGTCGTAAAATTGAAAATAAAACTTCTGATTATTTATTTGAACCATTTGTTACTGTAAATAAATTTACAACTTAAATTCACTGATATTATTTATAATTTAAATGGAGTTGAACAAGTCCATTTAATCAATTAAAATTAACATTCAATTGTAAATCCCATTAATTGAAACACTATTCAAATATTAATTCTCAATTCAATATTTTAAACAATCCTTATATTTGAGTTCCAGATATTAGCTTTTAAAATAACCCATATATTAAACTCTTTTTAAACCAATATTTTAATAATTAATATTAATTAAATATTCAAAATCAAATGACTAAAATTCTGGGTCATTACAAGAAACCTTTTACCACATAACTAAATCGGATTTCTTTACAAAAATACATTCAATCATCCTTAACATGTAAAGGAGATCAAGTAAGTTGTACTTAAGTAAATATATCAAAACTAACATTTTAGTGATTGTATTCTTAGCTTTGTATGTAGTCCTTGGTTTAGTGTTATTCCCAACACAACAAGATCCTCATTGTATTTAATCATCTTGAACACACGATCTCGCACTATGGTTCGCTTGCGCATTTGAGATAAAATAATTTCATCAATATTCTATTTATTATGAACATGACTGTTCACCATACAACTTTTGTATGTGATCGAATATTCATACTCTTTTATTATTTTAGAGTTCAAAACTTATAGATGACAACACAAATCCTAGGGAAAACCCACACTTAATTTGTCAAAACACAAAAGTTTTAATGGTTATATTATTTGGCTCTTGCATAGGCATTGAAGTTACAACATGCCAAAAAAATTAATTTATTGGTAAGTCAATCGTTACATTTATTCATTAATTTTTAATTTAGTTCGTTTAGTATATTTTAGTCGATAAACAATTTTATCGGTTACGTTAAATGAGAAAAAAAATTAAATTACATATCTTCTTATACTTATTAGAATAGGCCATTATATTTTTCTAATAACTCTCTCACTAGATTTTACATCTCTTAAAACACTAAATTAGATGTGGGAACTTCGAGAATTTCTCTAGTGAGTGTAAGGCCGATTTATCATGTTACTATAACCTTGTGGGTACTCAACAAATTATAGTCCCCATAAATGGTAAATAACATGTTATTAATTATACTTCGTATATAACTCATAACCATATATTCCTTGCTCCTACTTATCTTTATGAACTTGATAGTGCTCAATAAATCATACAGTACATTTGTACTCATAACTCATTGTTAGAACCCCGATTATATGGTTGTTTAATGATGACAACTATATGTACATATCTCTTGTAGCATCTTTTATACAGGACTTTGAAAGCATCGATGATTCGAAGAGACAAGAAGCAGAAGAAAGAAATATTCATATATAAGTCAAAACGTATGTTCTTTTATCCTTAGAAATAATTTGTAAAATCTCCAAGATGATTCATATGCATATACACATATCACTGGTAAACAAGCTTTTAAAAACAAAGACCAAAAGTAATTACAATTAAATTTTTACAAAGCTTCAAATAAAAAATAAAAGTATAAAGGAGTAGTCGACTGAAAGTGTTTATGTGTCGACTGAGTGTTTCAACTGAATTCACTTTAGACCGACTGAACAAGTCGACTATTCAAGCCTTTTATCCTTTTGTTTTTGGTCTTCTTATCTGGAATAATTTTTGCAAATAGCTAGTCGACTTATCATCATTCCTAATCAACTGAATGAGTAGTAACGGTTATAATAACTGAATTTTCTAAAACAAAATATTGAAGTGATATAGCTCTTCAATGGTTCTTCTTCTAAGGAGTATGACTTTCTGGAATCAAAACAACTTTTTAGAATAACCATGGATTACTATAAATAAGCCTAATTCAAGAAGTTTTGGATGGAACTGTAACAACCCACCTCGAAATAGACCTAAATTCCATCCCATAAAGGCCTATCGAAACTTTGACCCATTCCAAAGCTAGTTGTTGGTTGGTATAAAGAACAATACAGAGCTATTTATCTACACATTTAGAACTCTTAACGAAAGGATAAAATATAGTAACATAAACAATTCCCATTTCATTTAAAATCCAAATGTGATAAAGTCCATAACACAATACCAATAACAACCGTCACATATTCGTAGTACAACATTTTCCAAATACATCATTATTCTTTAATGGGTACATCAGAAAATAACATAAGTAGATAAATAGGTAAACTGCCATAAGTTTCCTCCTTGCCTTCGCCTTCAACATCACATTTCCTAACCTGTGTTGTAATGAGAAGGGAGTCAGAACAACATATGTCCGGTGAATAAAATCTCGAGTCTTACTATAATAGTACTTAAGCAGTATAATTTAAATAGAAATATGTCTTTCGTGCATTGGCTTTATTCTAAGTCTTTCCAACTTTAAGCCCTAAGGCTTTCCCAATTCAAACTTCATAACCATTACTCTTTCGACCCAATAACCCATATCCACTGTCATTAATGTCATATCAATATAAGAGATAGTGCTCAAGTCACTTAATACATTTTTAATGGGAATTAGACAGACTCTGACCATTTAATACCTCATTTAAGGCAGGTCTCGATCATTTAATACCTATCCTAAAGCGGACTCCTCACCAGTACTTATCTAGCTGACACTGCATAAATTCTCTTCGATCACTTAATACTTCATATCAAAGCGGACACTTCCAAATGTATCCACTACCGTACCGAACTATTAAGCCCGACCACTTACTACTTCCTACATATGGAAGAGACGGGCATTCACACAAACACTTAATACCTTCAGTCCCTGAAGTAGGTTCTTTGTATTATGACTCGTACCCTACAGTGATGTCTCACATTAGTTCGACTATTCATAGGTATTGGTAGTCAGATTAGCTGGGCAGATTTACCTTACAAAATTTAGGACTAACCTCGCATCATTCGTAGTTACTTATCATAGGTGATGTCTCACATTGGCCCTAAAATCACACCGCTGTTGGCTAGATTAGATGGGCAAACTTCTATGTGCTTTTGACTAACCTCGCATCCATATAACTTAGTCATAATATATAACAATCTTATAATGTATTATGACATATCTCGCTGTATCCATTATTAAGGCCTTATAAGAAAACTTCTTATTTTGCCTCTAGAATTAATTACTTGCACAAGGGGGATTCAATAAAAATTAATAACCTATTAACTATGTATTTAATACATTATATTTATACGTTATTTACGTAAATTTTTATACACACACACACCTAGTAAATTTCTAAGCGTGCAGAAATTATGCTCTAAACTAGCATTTACATGTCAAATCTATTAAAAATTATACAAGGCCCATTTCCATATTAACAAATATACCAAAAATCCAATATCCATAATTCAATCAATAGATTTGTATAAATAGAATCCAAACCCAATTTATTTTGTACTAAAATGATGGAATAAATCAATATTAGAAACTTATAATTTAAATACTTTTATGCTCTATTAAACTTCTTTTTACATGAAATTAGACAAATGTTTTATTCAAATTGTGGAAATAGGTGGTACAAACTACGAATAAGAATTTGTTCCTTAGACACCATTTCCTAATCAAAATCGTTAATCAAATCCAAAGAAAAAGATAAGAAGTGGAATAGAAGGTAAAACATTGAAATTGTAAAATCTACACAAATTCTACTATTTTAATATATAAAAAACAATTGAGATTCCAACCTAAGGATTAACATTTCGCTTTTGGAGAATTTTGGGGGTTTAATGTGATATTTTCACAAACCAAAATTCTCCAAGGCATATATCAAATCCAAACTATACTATTCAATTACTAAATAAGAAAGGCTAAGATTTCCACTCACAACAGGTCCTTAACTCTTCCTCTTTTTTTGGATTTGTTACGCCTTCAATAATCTCTTTCAGATCTCCCCTTTTGATATACACAACAAAGGATTTGTATATACATTAGATTCAGAAATTTAGGGATTAGAAAAGAATAGAATTAGAAATAAAATAAGAAACATCTAGAATCTGTTACCTGAAACCCTAAAGAATTTTTCTGAATCTTTATAGGGAGAAACTGATAGTGCTTCGCTTGGTTCCTAAACTAATTTATGAATAATAGTGAGGGGCTAGCCTCTTATTTATAGTGGTTGGAAAACACCAGAACTATCGGATTTAAGTCAGTTAAAAAGAATAAAATATGGTATGTCCATATGCCAAAAACCCTAGCCACCACCTTCATTAACCGGTTTGCTGGGCTAAGAAGGCAGTCGACCAGTGTAGTTATTTTGGGAACGTTTGATACTGCCATTGATTTATTTATTTTATTCCTTAATTACACCTTTAACGTTAATGTTAATTTTAACAATTACTTAACCCCCAAGTTTATATACTGTTATTTTTCAAATTTCAAATTTGAGAATTATTTAAGTATTTGAATTTGAATTCTATTTAAATTATTTCGAATTCAAAAACTTCAAACGTCCTTAAATTTTCTGTTTGAGCTCCGTTTTTAACATATTATATATGGAAATTGATCAAAAATAACAACAAACGCAGTGGCATAACTTTTATGTTCAAATTCCAAAATTTGCAAAATTTCCGTTTTTAATCTTACCTAGTTTAATCAATTTATCTTTTTTATTTCTTTCTTATTAATTTTTACGGGGTGTTACATTCTCCCCCCTAAAAGGATTTCATCCCCAAAATCTTTCCAAGGGGTGGACAATGTAACGTGCAATAAACATCCATGTTATACCATGAAGTTATATACATAACCAAAAGTGCAATGTGATTATGTGTGTAGACATACTATAAGCAAGCTCAATCCTAGTGTGAGTGTATGATCGTGACATATAGGCATGTATGCAAATATCCTAAACATGCGTAGAATTTCTACATGAGTGCAAAGTTATGGTGAAAAGTGTGGTAACCATTTCCTACCATCTAATCTACCAACCATGATGTAATCAAAACCTAATTTTGGAGAGAAAATGTTCGAATGAAAAGCTTAGGATGAGGAGACCTCATGCTTTCCACCGGATTTTCTCCCTATTATACTTGAACCGTCGTAATTTCTTTATTGTGAAGCTTTCTAGTTCCGTCTTCCACAATGCATGCGACGGCACAAGACACTATTGGCTCCATCTCAATATCCCCCAATTGATCAGGCTCTACAATAGTGGCTGTGCTATGAAGGGATTTCCTCAAATGCAAAATGTGAAAAACGTCATGGACACCTGCTGTTAACAAGAAATCGTGTCAACACCTCAAAGAAGAAAAGTGAATTTAGCCTCTTCAAAAGCACCATTCGAATCGGTAAGAATAGCCTAAAATTCTTTCAAAGAGACCTTTCGAAATGGTTGGGATGATTGAAACTCCTTCTAAATAACCTTTCGATGCGGTCGAGACACTTGAATCTCTTTTGAAAATACCTTTCGAAGTAGTTGAATTGGATTAGGAACCTATCGAAACCTCATTTCGAAGTGGTCAAGGTGACTTGAGGTTAGCCTTAATGATCTAAGGGTTTTATTTGAATTAAAGGGTTTCGATTCCTTCGAAAGTTAGCCTTTCGATCACATTGATACAAGCACATCATAACCAGAATCACATAGAAACATTAGATCGGCTAATATATCCAAAAATGTCATATACTTGCTTTTATAATATTTTTCTTTATTACTAGAAGTTTAAGTAATACTAAGATTTCAAATTCCCAATCTAATTTTAGAATTAGGGTTTACAAATTCAAGAAAGAACAAGTATTGAGTGAATGAGATCAGATCCCCGAAACAGTATCCCTAGGGTCTTATTTGTAGACGCAGGTTAGACCCTTTCGTATCAGTCCTTTCGACTTGGTCAAAAGGTTGCCTTAAAGAGCTTTCGTTGCTGCTAAATTCTAGGCACCCTTCCTATCTTTGCTTCTGAATGGAACTCATGTGCTTTCAACTTCATCGAAAGGTATAGATGCGCCCTCCACTTTGTTGTTGATTTGCTGCTGCAAGTAGAAAAAATGCAGGCCTCCGACACTGTTGAAAAGTGTACCTTTCGAGCTTTAAATGAGTTGGAGTATACTAGAAGGCTTTGATATGGAATGTGGCTTTCGAATGCACCCTTGTTAATTGATGTGGAACCTCCGTCCTTGTTATTGAACTCATGTAAGCTTCCCTCCCTAACTATGGATGGTTTCAACCGATTCGAAAGGCTAATGTATGCTTTCGAAAGGGTGGCTTTGGTCAAATGTTCTTCTGTGGAAGGTAAGTGATGGCGAAACCCACTGTTTAGAGAGGTTTGGTGCTCATGTGGAAACTTATAACCTATTGCCTTCGAATGGTGCCTCTAACACCTTCGAAACATCTTCATGCATGCAGAATCAACCATTTTGGAAGGAAACAATTGGAGCGAAAGAGTGACCTTTTCCCCTTTCAACCTCTTCAAATAAGCTCATTGCTCATCCAACTTTTGCAGAAGCATCCCTTCGACTCTTTTGAAAGGTCTTGCTTTCACTATAATTCTTCATGGATCTTTCTTCTATATTCTTTAGGTTTCGACAAGTTGGAGTAGTTTTTGATGATAACACTCATCCTTGCTAAAGCTCCTTCTTTCATACTTTTACCTTTAAGAAGATTTTATGGATAACATTTAGCCCTTCCAGTATGAAAGAATTTTTTGTTCTTAAGGACAAAATTCCAAGAATCCCTTTCAATCTGCTCAAACTTCAAGGAAATTTCTTTCTTTTTTTTTCCTGCAAAACAGATAATAACTTTTGTTAGGATCATAACCTTGTTATGAGACCTTGATGGGTAACTCAAAAACTCTAAAACTAAAATTCAATATACTATATGGTAATATTATTGGGTAGAGCATCATATAAATACATAACCAAAACCCTTTTTATTACCAATGATAGAAATGTGGTACAATATCACCTGGTTAGCAAACGACGGCTTAAATAAATAAACCTTTCAAGAAGCTGTCATACACTCCAAATCTTCCTTTCTTGGGTTAAGTTTTCTTCAACCATTAGATATTAGTTTCTTGATTTAGGTGGCTTTACCTTATCGCTTTGCAATAATTTTATTTTCATCCCTACATTGTATGTTAGTAACTTTCATTAATTCATTGATAAATTAGCAGATAGTTTGATACTGATGTTGTTTGATAATATGAAGATTAGAAGGCTCTCTTTTCCTTTTACCCCATCCTCTAATGGAAGCCCATCTGATATCAAGAGAATCTTGTTTAAAACTCAAAAAAAGAAATTCAATGGGTAGTCCATAGATCATCATGAAAATTCAATAAGGATATCAAGAATTCATAAAACCATAGGTTCAATAAGAAATCATCACGAAAATTCAACAAAGAAACCAAGAATATGAAATCTGCAAATCATCATAAAAATCAATAAGGAAATTTAGAATTCGAAAATTCAATATGAAATCTTTATGAAAAGAAACAAGGAAATTGAAAGTTCACAAAGTCAAGGGTTTAGTCAGAAATTTTTTAGGATATCATCTGGCAAATAGACTACTTCAAAAAATTTATTCAGTATAATTACAAGGTTGGAAAACTGTCATGTAATGGTAACCTAAATAGACTTAAGCAAAAGATCCTTAATCCTATCTTGCCTTAATTCTAAAGTTCTACCTAAAATGTTATGCCAGAGTATTATTTACAGCTCATGCCTTGAATAGTGATGGGGATTCTCGTTATTCAAAGGAAAGTATCCTATTAATAGATGTGTAGTTCCTAAAGTGCCTATAAGTCAGTAGTATTATTGTTATATTGGAACCGAGTAGTTCCATAATGCCATGCAATCATTCAAAATAGTAGTTCCGTAATACTAGTCATCCATGCAGAGTTGTAGTGCTGTAAGTCCGGTCAACCATTCAGCAGGTTCCGTTCGGCTGTTCGGCTTTTCAGCCGTTCAACCATTCAGCAGGTAGTTCCGTTTAGTTGGCTGGCTATTCAACAGTGCAAGCTCCGTTTGACTAGTCGGTCGTTTAGCTGTGTAAGTTCTATTCTACTACTTTGCCATTCAACGGTGCAATGGTCCAAATAACTTATTAATATTTATAATATATAGACTCTCTTATCTTAAAGGGTCACCTTATTTTTAAGAATTTAGAAGTGTTTTACTTGATCTATTCTTTGAATGAAGCCACTTTTATCCTGATAGTAAAAATTGGTTTTCTGTTCCGTTCTTTTAGTTTTTGTATAGATCTTTGTTTTCCATTTCAAATTGCGGATCTCTTTATTCATCTACTTGTCTCATATTTCCTTTTAGGAAGCAAAATTCTTAATTCTTTGCTATGGAAGCCACTTTTCCGACATCGGATGTATTGAAGATTGCTGCTGATACTTTGTCCTTTTAGATTATGGTCTTGGATATCTTATCCATTCATGTCTATAGCGTAGGACATCTTCATCCCTTTTCCTTTTTTGTACCCCTTTTTCGGGCTTCATCTTTGTTTTAGATGGCGGATAGCTTTATTCCTTTGACCCTTTTTTCCCTTGGGTCTTACTTTTATTTTGAGTTGCAGACATCTTTGTTCTTCTTTGTTTGTCTGGTGCCCCACCGGGCTTCCCCTGATTCCAATATAGTGTATGTCGGATTGACCTTCCTATAAATGGTTGCTAGTGGGTGCTAGACCCGACCCTCCCTCTAAGAGTTGAACTGGACGTTAGTGGTTTTATCCCTTCCTCTAGGAGGTGCTCCGGAGTGGACATCAGAGGGTCATTCTCAAAAACATTTTACTTCAGAGTGGACATCGGAGGCTCATTCTCAAAAACATTTTGCTCCGGAGTGGACGTTGGAGGCTCATTCTCAAAAACTTTTTTTTAAGTTCTCGTTCCTCTTTTTAAGAGATGCTTTCGGAGAAGGCTTGAATAGTTTTTGACCCTCTCTCCAAGAGGTATGAAAGTAATTTTGATTCTTCATCTAGGAGGTATAAAATATTTTAGAAACTTTATTTAAGGGAATAGTTCTTGAAATACTTGTGAAAATCTTTTTTGGTCCATAGAACTTTTGAAGTTTAATTCTCTTTGATAAATTTTGAAACCATTTTTGAAATTGATCTTTCTTCTAAAAAGACTTTGAATATTAGAATTTTTTGATGAAGAAGTTCTTCTTTAGCACTGTCACCAAGGACGTTGATAGAAACACAAATCTTAAATAAGGGACTGAATGGTCATGATTCGTGAACCAATAGTTCTTTAATCAAGAATAGATCTTTCTCGCTAGAATTTTATAATGAGCTTCTGTAGCTCTAAAATTTTCCTTGGATAAGTATAGATACTCTTTTCATTAATAACTTCAGAAAGCTTTGAAAATGCTTTTGCCAAGAAATGCTCAGTTTAAAATCTTCGATGCGCATTTACTAATGCCAAATGATATTCTTTAAAGATTGTGCATGTTTATTTTCAAAATAAACGAATACTTAATTTTCCATATTTATAGGCTAATTAGAAATAATCCTTTCTGATTTTTTTAAAAAAACTTTCTTAAAAACATATTTAGGAAACTTCTCCTCAAATAGTAGAGTAACTAATTGAGATCAGAATCAATGTATATAGTATACACGGTTGTGTTTTTTCAGGTTTTTCTCAGCAAAAAGAGATGTCTTGTTCGCGAGCCGAAGAGCCATGATGCATGGACTAATAGACTTTCATGAGTAAAGGCATGCTTTTCCCAAGGATACCCTCTATTGGGAGAGTTTTGGATATTTACCTTTCATCAAGAATGAGTTTACAATAGAAGTTTGATGATAATCCCAGATTCCATGGGAGTAGTTCTTTACCCAACATTGATTCGAGCTTTGAGGTAAGAATGAGTCATTTGTTCTAGGCATTTGAGTAGTCTCTCTTAAGTGGCTAGAAATTTATTATGCTTTAAGAGCCCGTTGGATGCAATGGACTGGTATTGTTTTGTTTTTTTTACCTGTAAAGACACTCGAATTTTGTATTAATACATGATCGATTTCAAAATATAAATCAAATTTGGAAATTTATGAATAAGGAAAGTTATAGTAAGCAAATGTTGCAGGACTTCATGGCTTAATAAGTCACTAAGCTGCTATTCCCTTGTAGAAGAAGTTAGTTCTTGAGCACCTAGACCAATCTCTTTTTAGCATAAGGAGTCCTTTAAATTTCTTTAATGAACTCTTTTAAAGATCACGACTTAACCGTGTTCTAGACCAACCTTGATAGGTCGTGACATTCATCAGTCTGATGTCCATTCGCTTTGTGGTAGTCGCAATAGTCCTTTTCTTTGCTTGGCTTGGGACGGGTCGATATTTTGTGAGTAATTGAAAATTTTTCAGAGTCTTTTGCTATGGAAAAAATATGAGAAAGGGGTTTGTTCAGTTTCACATTGTAGGATTTAGAAATCTCTCTTTGACTCTTTCTTCTACTTTTCTTTCCTTTCGATCTTTTACTAGGAGACTCAGAGTTGATTTCTTCTTCTCTTTGGTTGTGTTGGGATTCCCTTGCAGCAGGACGCCCCTTCTCCATCTGAATAAATTTCTTAGCTTGGAAATAGAAGTTTCGCGGATCTCTACATCCATGAATATGAAGTTCTTCCTAGAAAGGGGTTTGCTCGATCAATCCTGATCGAACTGTTATAAGCTTTTCTCTATTACTTGTATTCCCTGCTTTCAATGCTTCTGCACTGAATCTTTTCAAGTATTCGTTAAGTAGTTCTCCTAGTTTTTGTTTGATAGTAGCTAACAAGCTAAAGTCCATAGTTGGATCTTTGAATACATAAAATTGTGCACAAATTCATAAGGGAATTGTTCCCAGGAACGGATGGTTTTCACTTGGTAATTCTCATACCATTTGATAGCTGCTCCTTGGAAAGTTACCGAGAAAAGTTTACAACGAATTGCCCTAGAAGTGTTGTAGAGATCCATTCATATTCCAAAAGCTACTAAGTGATCCTCTGGGTCGGTAGTGCCATCATACTTTAGCGGGGGAATTTAAATGTGAGGAGGAATGCTAACTGCCATTATTTCGTCTGAAAAAGGAGACTTTTGTGAGATAACATATTTTCCTAGGTCAGGAATTCCTTTTTTATTTAAGCATATCAATTATCATTTGATGTAGGATGTCTTCTTGGTCGGCTTTGTTTTTGTAGTAACTTTTATTGTTTCTTTGGATTGAACTATTTGATTGTTCAAGGGACCTCTTATCTTGACTTTTTTGGTTTTCATATTGGTCTTTATTTAGTGATTGCACTTCATCTTCTCCTTCCACGACCTTTAAGGATCCTTGAGATGGAGCCCCTTCAAGAAGTTCTTGTATAGCTATCACTTGTTGTAGTAGATTATGGACTTTAATCTCATTGTTTTCCATTCTTATTAGGGTTGAAGGTTGTCCAATTTCCATATTCTCCAAGTTAAAGTTTAGGACTATATTATTTTCCAAAGTTGATTGTGATGCAGCTTCTTCATTTGGGATGTCGTTACTACTCCTTGCTCTTATCATTTTCTTCTTTTGAATGAAGAACTCTATTCAGTTAATCTATGGTGAAAGTTATTGGGAATCGGAAGTTCGAGCCCTTTTTCTAGCACCAAAAATGTTAACAAGAAATCTTATCAACACCTCAAAGCAGAAAAGTGAATTTAGCCTCTTCGAGGGCACCTTTCGAATCCGTAATAATAGCCTAGAATTCTTTCAAAGAGACCTTTTGAAATGGTTGGGATGATTGAAACTCCTTTTAAATAACCTTCCGATGCGGTCGAGACACTTGAATCTCTTTTGAAAATACCTTTCGAACTAGTTGGATTGGATTAGGATCCTATCAAAACCTCCTTTCGAAGTGGTCAAGGTGACTTGAGGTTAGGACTTAATGATCTAAGGGTTTTAGTTGAATTGAAGGGTTTCAATTCCTTTGAAAGGTAGCCTTTCGATCACATTGATACAAGCACATCATAACCATAATCACATAAAAACATTAGATCAGTTAATATATCCAAAAATGCCATATACTTGCTTTTATAATATTTTTCTTTATTCCTAGAAGCTTAAGTAATACAAAGAAGTCAAGTCCCAATCTAATTTTAGAATTAGGGTTTACAAATTCAAAAAAGAACAAGTATTGAGTTAATGAGATCGATCTCCCAAACAGTACCCCTAGGGTCTTATTTATAGGCGCGTTTTGGACCCTTTCGAATCAGTCCTTTCGACTTGGTTGAAAGTTTGCATTGAAGGCCTTTCATTGCTGCTAAATTCTAGGCATCCTTCCTATCTTTGCTTCTGAATGGAACTCAAGTGCTTTCGACTTCATCAAAAGGTATAGATGCGCCCTCCACTTTGTTGTTAATGTGCTGCTGCAAGTAGAAAAAGATGTAGGCCTCCGACACTGTCGAAAGGTGTACCTTTCGAGCTTCAAATGAGCTGGAGTATACTAGAAGGCTTTGATATGGAATGTGGCTTTCGAATGCATCCTTGTTGATTGATGTGGAACCTCCATCTTTGTTATTGAACTCATGTAAGCTTTCCTCCATAACTGTGGATGGTTTCAATCTATTCGAAAGGCTAATGTATGCTTTCAAAAGGGTGGCTTTGGCCAAATATTCTTTTGTGGAAGGTAAATGATGGCGAAATCCACTGTTTCGAGAGGTTTGGTGCTCATGTGGAAACTTATAACTTATTGCCCTCAAAAGGTACCTCTAACACCTTCGAAACATCTTCATGCATGCGGAAACAACCGTTTTGGAAGGAAATAATTGAAGCAAAAGAGTGACCTTTTCCCCTTTCGACCTCTTCGAAAGCTCATTGCTCGTTCAACTTTTGCAGAAGCATCCCTTCGACTCTTTCAAAAGGTCTTTCTTTCACTATCGTTCTTCATGGATCTTTCTCTATATTCTTTAAGGTTTCAATCAAGTTTGAGTAGTTTTTTATGATAACACTCATCCTTGCTAAAGCTCCTTCTTTCATACTTTTACCTTTAAGAAGATTTTATGGATAACACCTGCCAATTTATTCGATAGCTCCACACGAGAAGCAATTCTTTCTATTCTTTCTAAAGTTAGGAAAGGCCCAACAAATTTTTGGTGCCAACTTTCCAGATCTCGTGACCTTTCTAAGAGTAGAAACTCTGATAAACACCATGTCCTCTAAACAATTCTAACCTTTTCATTTTGGCATGTTAAACACCTAGTGGCAAATTCTGCCACCTTCTTCTTCATTCCTGTCCAATAGAAAATTCTCTTCAAATCTCTATTCATCTTATATCATCCGGGGTGAATGGTTATCCTTGAATGGTGTCTCATTAAGCTAAAATTTATTTTTCCCAAAATTCTAAATTTTTTGGGATTAAAGCATTCTTTTATTCCTAGTTACTGACCTAATTTACTCATTAACTTCTAGTCTTACCTATAATTTATCAGGAGTTAAGTGTCATTATGAAATTTTCTTATTTATGCTGTTTTTTAATATGTATATATTTATTTAGTGTCTAGTGCCATCCAGAAAATCAATCCAATGATAAAACTGAAACATATCTTATATCATATCATATGTTTTTCTAATAAATTAAAGGAGACAATTAGCGATTATATCCCAAAAACTCTAAAAGAAAATTTTGCTAGAAGCTGCCATTTATCAACTAGTGTTTATGATGTTGGGGTCCTAATACCCTTCAATAGATTAAGATGGACATTCTTAGGATGTCATTCCACTATCACCTACCTTCCTTAATTTTCCTTCTTGGTTTCTAATAAATGCGGTCCATCCATTACTTTAGTTAATATACTCGTAATAATCATTAACATCAAAATTGGACCATCTCTAATCAATCTTCATTTAAATCATCCATCTATTATGCCTATTAGTTTCCTCCATCAATGCCATATTAAAATTCTTAATCAGTCCCCATTTAATTTCTTTTAATTCTCTATTAATTAAAAATTTATTGTCCATAGATCTGTACTTAATGTCCATAAATCCTAGTCCTATGATAACTAATAAGAATACCATTGTAAATTACGCTATTTATATGTTCTATTTTATACGTCAAGCGCGGTTATACGCGTGTGTATATATTTCTTATTTCTAGTCATTAATTTCTAAACTAGAACATTTATTTCCACATTTTAATTTATTAAAGCTATTCTTTTAAAAAGGATTGCTGTTATAATTTTCCATAAACTAACCAAAGTGGTCTTTGCTTCATTTGAAATTACAAGGAATTATTTCTTTTCTTTTATTGAAATAGACAGTGTAAACTATGAAAAAGAATGTCCATATCTTACATATCTCTTTCCCTTTTGGGTATATCCCTTGTTAATTCAAACGACATGCTTTTTTTTTACCTATTTTGGAGTTGGATAATTTATGAAATGTACACGGAACCCGCTCTAAATAAATCAAAACATAGAAATTTACATTCCAAGTCAGTTAGGGCAACTTAACTTACAACCCAATTGTCAATCTAGAATATTTTCATAACTTTACCAATATTCTACAATTAAATATTCGAGACTGATTTCAAATTTTCAGATTAGATTATACATACTATTTCTATTTTATTCATATCTTAAAACTTTTATCTTGCCTTACCTAGGTAGTGATCCCTATCTACTCCATAATTTTTTTTGCATAGTTCTCACCATTCTTAAACCAAAATTTCACAATTATAAAGTAACTTATTTGAAACCTTTATCTTTAAAATATAAAATTGGAAACCCTTTTTGTCCATTTCAAAATTTCCTTAATTCCCAAATGTAGGCATGAAATTTTTTTCCTTTTTCTAACCAACTTTTCCTTTTTAAGGACTTTCTACGACAAAGATTTATTTCTTGAAAAGTTGGAGTTTTAATTCAAAACATTTAAAACTCAATTATTAAACTAAACTATTATTAATTCAAAAATTGCTTAATTCCATAAAGGAGCAAAATAATTTCCTTTTTCAAAAACTTTATATAACATACAAAATAATTTTCAATAAATTGTTTTCATACAAATAAACTTACTACATTAAATTCGAAATCAGCATTTATTACACCATTAATTTATAAAATCATTGCCTATACTTATGAAAACATTAACTACAATTTTAAGGATACATTATTATTATTATTGTCAATTTTAACTCCTTTTAAACCTATTACAAAGATTATAACTTCGATATCATTTCAAAATAATAGATTTTCCCCTATTAGACATTTATTATTTCAAAGATAATTCTAGTTACAAGACAATTATTTTAGTAGACTTCAAACCACAATCTATTAACATGCATGCCAAATTTCTAATATCAAGTTGTGATACTATCCCCAAGATATACATCAACACCTATTGCTTTATTCTTAAAATGTATAGTCACTTGACTAAATACTTTTTATAACTTTATTTATGTCTTATTTAAACTCCTATAATCTTTCACAATCCTTTTCTTATCAATTCCAATTTATTCCTCTTTCATTACCATTTTAATTCAATAATATTTTATTCTTATTCAAAACAATTCTAAACAGAAAAATGTATATATAAAATTCTCATCCTCACATAAATGCTTTTCCTTATAACATTCACAAAATTATCCCAACTCATTTCTTAATCATCATCATTTAAATCCATCCAATTGTTAAATATATTTTTTCAAAAACATATTCTATAACCTTAAACAATGAAAATTTGAGTAGACAAGGATAACTTGTATCCTACTATTTTCTAACTAGACTACTGATCCTATTTTATATAATTCCTAATGCTATTTCCATCAAAATCTCCCAATATTGCCTCTATTTATATATCTCCTAACTAATTGGCTCCTACTTCAGCTGTTACTCTCCATATTTTCCTTGTACGGAAATGTTCCTTCTATCCTAGTTATTCTTATCCTTCTATTCCCTATTCCTTAATTTAATTAAGTTCCATTTCCATTTGTTCAACCTTTTGAGAAAGAAATTAGAAAAGAGGAACTTTGTGACGACCCGCCTTTCTCACCACAGAAAGACGCATCATCTTTAAGAAAGAAAGGGATAGAAAAGAGAAAAGATAGAGAAGAAAGAACTGAACAACATCAGAATCTCACAGCGGAACGAATAAATTATATTAACCACATAAGATATTACATAGTATCATATACATCGGAGTTATACAACTTATACATCACATACTAGACAGTTATAAACACCTGTCTAGTCATTACAACTCAAATACAATACAGAGATACCAACACAGCGGAAAACTATATATCTACAACGCTGAAGCCTCCTGCTCCATACCTCCTTCAGAATTCGTCAAAGCTAACCTGAATCCCCTGGCTACTCATAAAAATTTGAGTACCCAAGAGTTTAAGAAAATAGAAAATAAACTCCGGGTTAGACATGGGTCCGGTGTGAGTAACAGGTTAAAGTTGCTTAACTTTGAAAAACCTTTGAAAACAAAAGGTATCTCGTAAGACTTCCTACACATAAACACGGAAAAGTTTTTACCTTACGATAACCAAAACATTTATAGGAAATTCAGTGATATTATAATAGGTGTTTGTACCAAAATTGGGCACAACACTCTTCGGAAGTTTTTGAAGAGATAAAAGTGAAGAAGAAAAATTAAAACTGTGGATTATCTAACAAAAACTCCAAATAACAGAAAATAAATTGCAAAGACAAATGATTTAGAGTGGTTCGGCGTTTCGCCTACGTCCACTATGAAGTTTGATGATTTTATTGCTCGATTACTTGAAGATTACAGTAGTTGATAATGTAATACGACTGAATTCAAATGCTAAGTGTTAATCTAAAGCAGCGGCGGTGTTCTGGAGTAAATCTGGCAGAATCTGGACGCTCTTCAGTACTTAGAATTCTCCGACCCCTTTTCTGAATGACCAGGGGGTCTATTTATAGGTGTAGGAGGCTGGTATTTCGCCCAAAATGTGGGGAGACCAGTTCCGGTACGTCAGGGGGCCCACATGGCCGAAATTTAGAGACCCGGGCCCACTTTGGGATCGATTCGACCCTTGGTTCGAATCGATCAAGAAATCATCCAATCGAGCTGAAATTTGGTGTGTACATTCTTCATCATGTATTTGAGCTTCTGTGAAAATTTCATGGGATTTGGACTTGTAGAACTCGAGTTATGATCGATTCAAGTTGGTGCTTTTCGTATTCTGGAGTCGTTCGAATCGATATGCTCGAATCGATTCGTTCGAATCGATCTTCCTGCTTGTGAGGATGGTGACGTGGTGCGCTTTCTTCGAATCGGTCCGCTTTGCACTCCGCTTTGACTGGGTCGAATCCACGACATGGATTCGAAGATGGTGGAGTCGAGGGCAAGCTGCGTCTCCCGGATTCGAAGTGAAGCTATCTCTTATCGATTCGAAGTGAAGCTTTGTCTTATCGATTCGAAGGTAAGCTTCCACGATGGATTCGAAGTGAAGCTATCTCTTATCGATTCGAAGTGAAGCTTTGTCTTATCGATTCGAAGGTAAGCTTCCACGATGGATTCGAAGTGAAGCAATGTCTTCTGGATTCGAAGTTCCCTCTCTTGATGGATTCGAATTGTAGAAAACTCCAATCGATTCGAACTCAAGGTATCGTTCGAATCGATTCGAAGTACAGCTAACTACTTGGTCCGGCTGGATTCGAACGAGAGCTTCTAGGCTGATGGAGTCGAAGCAAGGGAGAGCTGCTGGAGTCGAGGCAATGGTAGTTCGATGGATTCGAACTGTTTCCTGGCTAATGGATTCGAACATAGGCGAAACCTATGGATTCGAACTAAAGGTGCCCTACTCCATCTTTCGTCGACGATATCTCGAGCATACGAACTCGGATTGACTTGAAACTTGGATCGTTGGTTCCCAAGGCTCTGCTTGACGCGTCTTATCAATTGCAGCCCGAACTGGACTCGGACAAAATCCATCGATATCCGTAGTGATCCTCACGTGTAACCGACTTCCGAGACAATCTGTTACCGGTATTTAGTTAAGTCCTTGGTGTCACGGCCTTGCCAAAAGGCGGGATAACATTTGCCCCCCAAAGTACGTCTTGTGTAAACATGACGTGCTTTGAAAAGTCGCAGTCTCTCACTGGACAGCTATGACATGCTTTACCGAAAGTTGCATTCTGTATCGCTGTAATCGACCGTCGTACAATAGTGACTGGCCGTCAGTTTTTTGAGCCATGACGAGATGAACATTCGATCCCTGTAAATGATAGAGATCAAACATTAGTCAGAAATACGTGCATACGTGTATTACCTTGGCTTTGATTAACGTTGCGTGATCGCAAGTCGTTGTCAGTTCGGTTTACTATCGAAATCTGCATCGGTCCTCTCCTGGACCGATTTGAGATTTGAGTTAGAACACTGCTCTTATGATTGTCTACGATCACCCTCTCGTACTGATCCTCTCCTGAATCAGTACAAGAGTAGACAAACAATTTTAAACATTGAGACTATTCGTCCATTTTCATTAGTGGTTGGCGATGGATTCGAGGGTGTGCCTCTTCGAATCGATATGGCGTGGATTCGATGTTCTCTGAGTTGATGGAGCCGAAGTTGTGAGTGCTCGAATCAATGTTGCTTTGTTTCGATGCTACTGGAATGGATTCGATGTGGCAAAGGATTTGAAACCGGATGGATTCGAACTAAAGGAGGGATTCGAACTGGTGGAACGACGCTGCGTTGTGATGGATTCGAACTAAAGGTTATAATGGATTCGAAGATGTCGCAACGAATCGATTCGAGTCGATTATCCCACCTATAGAAGCCGGTCAGATATACCGGGAGGCGAATCGCCACATCTCCCCTATATATACCGGGCTCCTATTCATTTCTCACTTTTCACTTTTTACTGTTACGAGAGCTTCTTCTTCGAATCGATTTCTCCTAGGCCAAGACAAACGTGCTCTCTTCAAAACAATCGATCTCTTCCACGCTTTTACTCGAAATCCAAACAGGTATTCAATGGATCGATTCGAGATGAGGAAAATAGAACCATCTTCGCCTTAGAAAATTCTGAGAAGTGACGAGGTCTGAATGAAATGGGTTGACTCGATGGAGTCGAGGAGCGATGAGATCTGAATGGATTGGGTCGCCTCCCGTTGCTTCGCATCGATCCAGGAATGACCGGTTCGAATCGATTTCGAGGGCAAGATTTCGAATCGATGACTTGGAGGGATTTGATCGATTCGAAGTGATGTCATTTAAATCGATTCGAAGGGATTGAATACTGATTGATTCGAAGCAATGCGGAGCCTACGGATTCGAAGCGCTCCTCTATCACTCAGTTATTTCGAGTCGAACCATACGGATTCGAAGTACCTGGAATCGAACTCCATCGATTCGACCCTTATTGATTCGAAGCAATGCGGAGCCTACGGATTCGAAGCGCTCCTCTATCACTCAGTTACATCGAGTCGAACCATACGGATTCGAAGTACCTGGAATCAAACTCCATCGATTCGACCCTTATCGATTCGAAGTCGATGGATTCGAACGTCTTCATCCTCTGATACCATTGCTTCCTGACTTGCTCCATCATATGAACTACGACCAGTTTTAAGTTTTTCTCTGATGAACTTAATGAACTTTGGCATAATTGACTCCGACGAGCTTCGGCCTTGCATAATCGAACTTGATTAACAGACTTGAACCTGAATTTCCTTTGAAGCTCGTCGATGGAACCATGACTTAACCAATAATACAACTGACTTATACTTGAAGTCGGTCCGTAGCGTTTGGATGGTGCGGAAATGACGGTCAGCGATGACGGTCACTTTCTTTCTTAAATTCCCAAGTTGTGTTGTACGAACATCTCGCTTCATTCTGTTAAATTTGCTCGAGTGATGTATAATACTTGCACTGCACGACATGTTCACACACACTACACTGGGGCATGCACGGGCTTGTTCATAAACTTAATGCTGCTTTCTAATGAGTTAGCTAATTATGGAATCTTCGAGCTCCCAACAACAAGAGGTGCAGAGCTCGACTCCTCCCGTGCTTGAGATTCCTGACATCCCTGCCGACGTAATCGATCCGGCTCCAGATGAATTGCCGGAGGCGATATTTATTGAGGACCCTGTCGACTCGGTCCAGTCCAACATTTCTGAATCTTTATTGGGACGAATATGCTTAAAGCATAACATATCTCTTGGTGACGTTCTATTGCCCAGCACCACCGATAGACCGCACAATCCGCCTGAAGGATATACAGCATTTTACCATCATGCTTGTGCGGCTGGAACTCTTCCTCCCTTCAATCAATATATCCGAAGGATGCTATCATATTTAGGGATCGCTCCTTCGCAACTTCATCCCAACGGTCACGCGTTGCTGAATAGTGTCTTCGTAATATTCATGGACTGTCTTTTTCGCCCGCCGAGGCCCTCTGAAATCAGACATATATTCAACTTCAAGAGCAGGGGTGATAGCCCGTCGTTTACATTTTTGGAGGCAGTCAGAAATTGCCAAGTTGTAGTTGGAGCTTGGACGCGATTGAGCTACTTCAAGAACGAATGGTTCTACGTTCGATGCCCTCCGGGTTTTGCTAGGCGATGGTTGTCTAGACGTAAGCGCCTTAACCTGTTTCTTTGACCAATTTCTCTTCGGTGTTAAAACTGACATTTCATTCCCTTTTCAGCTATTATCTCTAGGCCCGATGGAGGGCGTTTCAAGGGTACTGTCCGGAGTCTTCAGGAAGTCCCAAGCGAGCTGAGGCATATTGACTCGGTGCTGAACGACTATAACTTAAGAGTTCTGGGTTTGATTGACATTAACCAAAGCATAGTTGTTGAGGGATTTTCAAAGTCCGTCTCCAAGAAGGAAAATGAGAAGAAAACCAAGGAGAGAAAAGCGAAGAGGTCACTCGGGATCAGAATAATCGAGGCGAGTGACGAAGAAAGAACCCAGACGGATTCAGAGCCTATGGCTGACCTTTCGGGAAACTTGGAGGAATCGGGAGAAAAACGGAAAGGCAAGGCTGCCGTTTCCAAAAAACTTAAGTCACAAGGGGGAAAATCTGTAGATGTGTTTCTTCCCGCTTCCGGAGTTATGATTTCTGAGGCCGCCCCTTCTCACTCGAGAGATTCTCTCAAAGGGCTTGACGATATTCCTATCCCAGATTATATATCAATCTCTCATAATCCTGGGTTGGAGGAATTACAAGATGTCTTAAATATGAACGAGCCCTTTCCTTTAAGTGCGGTCAACACTTCCGGTCGGTTTGGGGGTTTACACATTTACACACACTTTCACGGCACTTCATGACTTCTGCATAGTAAACATTGCTTTATGGGATTTTAATCCGTAATTCTTTCTTATCGCAGGTGAGATGTCAGGACGTGGCTCCACCCTAGATAGGCTTAGGAATGTGCGCCAATCTTCTCCATTTTATGATTCCCGTAGGAGAGAGACGGATAGGGACCATGGGCGAGGCTACTCGAGTCAAGAACGTTACGATAGAGACAGAGATTACTCGCGTAACCGTTCTGGCTATGATTACTCTGACAGAGATCGGGGATACCAACACCGACCCCGATCTCGCTCTCCTCCGCCTCCCAGGGCTCCAGTAGACCTCCCAGGGCCATCTCATCAGCAACAGTTGCCTTCTCAGTCTTCTCGGCCTGATGCTCAACGGCCAAGAGTGGAACCAACAGCAGCTGCTATAATTGAACAAGCTCCGGCCGAGCTGACAAGCGAGGGAGCTGTCAAACTCGCCCAGATGAAAAACGACTACCCGGAGATTTGCATGGACGGCTACATCTTCCCGCCTAACTTCAAAAGAATTCCACCAGAGGCTGAGACCACTGCTCATAACTACATCCACGACTTCTACGCTCAGTACAAGGAGTGGTATAAGGCAGCCGTGAAGGCTTCTAGAGTAGCTTTCGACAGGGCGAAAGTCATTGCCGAACGTGACGTCGACATTGCGAAGCAGAAACGCATTATCCAAGTTCTTCAATCCGAAGTGGAGACGTCCCGAAAGTCAGAGCTTGAAACTCTTAAGAAACACGAGGGCGTCGTGGCCAAACTAGCGAGGATGCAGCAAGAACACTGTGCCACAGTGGAAGAGATGGGCCATCGCAATACCACCGTTGCAGCTGAGCGAGACTTAGCCGTTAAAGAGCTGAACGAGCTCAAGGCCAAATTCGCTGAAATGGTGAAGGAGAAAGACGATGCGAACGCTACTGCTCAAGAGGCTTGCGACCAAGCAGTATCCCTCAGGGCCGAACTTGCTGCGGCGGCGGTCAAGGCTAAGTCTGTGGAAGCGGAGATTCAGGAAAAAATCTTGGAGGAGAGGTCCAGGCTAGATGCTGAGTTTGACGATCTCCTGGTTACGTATAACGCTAATGTGCTGGAACACAGAAATCTAGCGTGGCTGGGAGATGACTCCATGATCTTGTATAATGCCTGGACCCGGCTGGTGAACGAGAAGAGAGCGGCGCATCCAGATGGATCACTTGACGACTTTGAACTGGAGATGCGCCTGCTTACTGAGGATGAGAGGAAGGCCCTTCATGAGGTGGTAATTTCTATGGCGAAAGAAAGACTCGGCGTCCAGTCATCAGAGACAGGCGAAAGTTCGGGGACCGCGCATCACGAGGCAAGTGTTGGAGCCGTAATCTCAACATTGCCCGAGACTACTGGTGCGGTAGACCCCCAATCCGTTCCTGCATATAATCCTGACCAACCGTTGTTATCTTCCGCCGATAATTCTACCCATGTTTCGGTCCAGACTAAGGAAGGTATTTGAACGCTTCTCGTAGTTTTGTTGTGAAGATCCTTAAGCAACACACTTGGCTAACAGTCTTCGTTTTGTCGTATTTCAGTGACCGAAGTTATAGTTTCTGCGCCCCTTGCTTTATCAGTTCCCCAGCGAACACAAGGGGTAGTTTTTTCTGAAGCTATCACGACTTCTACTTTGATTGGCGAGGAGGGAGATGCAAATATGTTTTCTTTCAGCGCTCAGATGATTGAGGAGCTTCTCAATGAACCCATCGATCCCTCTGCTAACCCGTCCGATGTTGTAAGTGAGGCTGCTCCGGCCGCTAGTTTACCTATGCCAGCCATTGGCACATCTGATGCGGCCCTAGCATCTCGCGAGGACGACGTTTTAGCTGAGATTGCTGCCGAGATGACAGCAGGGAATGTTAGTTCTAGTCCGCCCGGGCCCGCCCCGTTAATGGTGATTTCGCCGGGTGGTACTGTATTGATCGAGACCGCTCCTGGCCCTCCCCCTGCTACTACTCCTGTGCCCCCGGCTCGTCCTCCTAGAAGAACTTCCGTCGCCTCCAGCTCTGAGGAAGATGTCGACATCATATCGCTGCCGGAGGGCAAGCCTGAAAAGAGCAAGCGATCGAGGAAGAAGTCGGGCAGCGGATCAGGTGGAGCTACTCCAAAGAAGAAGATAAGGAAGAAGAAAGAATGAACTTCTTTCCCTAAATCTTTGTTGCGTAGGGTAGCATTTTGTCGATTTTTCTATAGCCGTGTATAGATGTGTACTCGGCTCCCACTAGTAGAATTTTTCATAAACACTTTGTAATCAGATTCTTTTTGTTGATAATGGAAATGAAAATCTATTCTCTTTCTGTCTTCAACTTGTTATGTGTTATGGTTCTGCCCCCTGTATTGGGGAGAAGTGTAGAGTTGACGTATGTTTATACTCTGCCTTGTGTACTGGAAGCACGGAGTTAGTTAATGTTTACACTCCAGTTCGCGTTCTCGGAAGCTGGAGTTCGTTAATGTTTATACTCCAGTTCGCGCTCTCGGAAGCTGGAGTTTGTTAGTGTTTATACCCAGCTCGCGCTCTCGGAGTTCTCTGGGGTTTCTAGGAAAATGTTTATACTCCGCCTCGCACTCTGGGAGTACGGAGTTAGAAGAATGTTTATACTCCGCCTCGCGCTCTGGGAGCACGGAGTTAGAAGAAAGTTTATACTCCGCCTCGCGCTCTGGGAGTACGGAGTTAAGTAAAAAGCTTGTACCCAGCTCGCGCTCTCGGAGTACTCTGGGGTTTAGGAAAAACGTTTATACTCCGCCTCGCACTCTGGGAGCACGGAGTTTAGTAAAATGTTTATACTCCGCCTCGCACTCTGGGAGTACGGAGTTAAATGAAGGGTTGTCGTGTATCAACCCATTTTCGTGGCTTGACGTGATGGCTTGCCCCTGAGCTCGGGTTTCATTTAGCGAGTGGTTGATTGCTTCACAGCCACTCCCTATTTGAATAAATTCCACTGTATGATGGAACTTAGCTCTTCGTGCATCGTGATGTTGTACATTGTATTTAATGAATCACAGCTCTGGCTCGAAGAGATGGCATTTTATTGCTGAAATAAGAAAATATGGCAAATCAGTTGCCTTATTACAAATTCTAATTTCGAAATGCAAAAGTAAATTGCTGAATAAAAAACATAATGAAATGAATAAAGCCTGTCATATGTAATAGCGGCGGAGACTCTCGCTGTTCCAGGCTCTTGGCAAAATTAGACCGTCCACGGTAGATAGTTTGAATGTGCCATCTCCAAGTCGTTGCGTAATCACGTACGGTCCTTCCCAATTTGGTTTCATGTGTGAAGGAACCGGATATACTCTCTTGAGGACCAGATCGCCGAGATCAAAGGTTCGGGGACGAACTTTGGTGTTATATAATCGGGCGACCTGACTTCGGTAAGCGGCCGCTCTTAAATCAGCTTCTTCTCATTTCTCGTCCAACAGATCCAAAGACTCAGCGAGTAATATAGCGTTTGTTTTCGGATCGTAATAGGTTACGCGGTGAGAAAATACTTCTGTCTCCACTGGAATGACGGCCTCCGAGCCATAGGATAAGGAAAAGGGGGTGTGTCCAGTTGCGGTCTTGTGAGTTGTTCGATAAGCCCATAACGCCATAGGAAGTTCATCGACCCATTTGCCCCCAGCCTTTTCCAGTCGCTTCTTTAAGATGGATTTTATAACTTTGTTAACAGCTTCGACCTGACCATTTGCTTGTGGATGTGCGACTGCAGAGAACTTTTTATGAATATGAAATCGTTGGCAGAAACTCTTGAACTCTGAACTCTCGAATTGGGTCCCGTTATCGGTGATGATGGTGTGCGGGAGTCCAAATCGGCAAATGATATTGCGGACCACAAAGTTTATCACTTTCTTTGACGTAATCGTTGCGAGTGCTTCGGCTTCAGCCCATTTCGTGAAGTAATCAACTGCAACGATGGCATACTTCGCACCACCTTTTGCCAGAGGCAAAGCGCCAATGATATCGATACCCCACATAGCGAACGGCCAGGGACTGACCATTTGAGTTAACTCGGTAGGCGGGGCTCTCGGAATTCGAGCGTGTTTTTGGCACTTGTCACACTTTCTGGCGTAATTGGCTGCATCTCGATTTACTGTCGGCCAGTAATATCCATATCGGAGTATTTTCTTAGCAAGCGCTTGTCCACCGGTGTGATCGCCACATTCTCCCTCGTGTACATCATGTAACACTCGTTTGACTTCGTCGTGAGCGATACACCGGAGGAGTGGAACAGAATAACCTTTTCTATACATGATCCCGTCCTGAATGATAAACCGCGAAGCTTTTCGTAGAATTTGCCTTTTCTCATTTCGGTGCTCAGGCAATATTCCATTCTCAATATAATTTCGATATGGAGTCATCCACGATTCTCTGCTGGGAAAGGTCTCTAACACATCAGTTGTTTTGATTTGATCGATGCTCGGGGAAGGCAGAGTTTCGACCGGGACGAGCCCCATTTGCTGTGCTTCACCTGTGCTGGCCAACTTTGCCAATGAATCGGCCTTTTGATTGTGATCTCGTGGTATGTAGTAAATAGCATAATAATCAAATTGATCCAGCGCTTCCTGAACTTGGGCTAGATAAGCAGCTAACCTTTGATCTCTCGCTTGATATTCTCCTCGTACCTGACACACAACCAACTGCGAATCACAATAAACTTCTATAGCGATAATTTTCAGATCTCTGGCAAGCTTTAACCCAGCCAACAGGGCTTCATACTCGGCCTCGTTGTTGGTTGCGTGAAAATTGAACTTCAGAGCATAGCATATGGATCGACCTTCGGGGGTTTCTAGTACAACTCCGGCGCCCGAACATCGATCGTTTGATGCACCATCTGAATAAAGTTTCCATATATATTCAGGAGACTCGCTGGTTTCAGGTAATTCGTCAGGAATAGTAAATTCAGCTATGAAGTCAGCTAGGACTTGCCCTTGAATGGCTCTCCGCGGAGCATAAGTAATGTCAAATTGGCTTAGTTCAATATTCCACTTGAGTAACCTTCCAGACGTCTCAGGCCGCGCGAGGACCTGTCGTAACGGCTGATCGGTATACAGAGTAAGCGGATGTGCTTGAAAATAAGGACGAAGCTTTCTCGAGGCAATGACCAAGCAGTAAGCCAGTTTCTCCAACCTGGGGTAATTTCTCTCAGCTCCGGTCAGTCGTTTACTGACATAATAGACCGGTTTCTGCATTCGATCTTCTTCCCGGACCAAAGCAGCACTGATCGCATGCTCTGATACCGCCAGGTAAAGGTATAATTGTTCGTGATCAATTGGTTTCGACAAAATCGGTGGCGTAGAGAGGTGATGAACCAGCGATCGGAATGCGCCTTCACATTCCTTGGTCCATTCAAAGTTTCGTTTCCCTTTCCGGATTAGATCGAAGAAAGGAATACATTTATCAGTGGATTTTGAGATGAACCTGCTTAGCGCTGCTACCTTCCCGTTGAGACTCTGGACTTGCTTGATGGTCTTTGGAGTTTGCAAATTCCTTATCGCCCAGATCTTCTCGGGGTTTGCCTCTATCCCACGAGCGTTAACAATGAACCCTAGAAACTTTCCGGATGCGACGCCGAAATGGCATTTTAGCGGGTTAAGCTTCATTCCATATTCACGCAAGATACAGAACATTGAATTTAAATCCTTGACGTGATCTGTGGAAAATCGGGACTTAACTAACATGTCATCCACATAGACTTCCATGGTCTTCCCGATTTGATCAGCGAACATTCGATTAACCAAGCGTTGGTAAGTTGCTCCGGCATTCTTTAAACCAAAGGGCATGACTCTGTAGCAGTAGAGTCCCAGATCGGTTACGAAACTAGTATGCTCTTGATCGGGTAAATGCATGGGTATCTGATTATAACCTGAATAAGCATCCATAAAGGATAACAATTCGTGACCTGCAGTTGAGTCAACGAGTTGGTCAATTCGGGGAAGTGGAAAACTATCTTTTGGACAAGCTTTGTTTAAATCAGAGTAATCGACACAAGTTCTCCATTTCCCGTTCGGCTTTCGAACCATTACCGGATTTGACACCCACTCTGGGTATAGAGCATCTCGGATGAAACCATTCGAATGTAATTTGTCAATTTCTTCTTTAAGGGCGGCAGATCTCTCTGGATCCATACCACGCCTCTTTTGCTTGACCGGAACATGTCGTGGATCAATATTTAAAGAGTGACTTGCAATGTTCGGTGAGATTCCGCACATGTCGGAGTGCGTCCAGGCAAAGACATCAAGATTCGCCTGAAGAAATTCAACCAATTCCTGTTGTACCTGTTCTCCCAGTTGAGATCCAATTTTCAGTACTTTCGAGTCGTCATCCTCACTGACCGGGACGTCCACAGTCAGTTCGGCTGGAGACGCTTGATTCTCTTCTACTTCAGCTTTATCTTCGCTATCTCTAGGGTCGAGATCTCTAAGGAATTGGTGGTGGTGCCCGGGCCGGGGCCCAGGCGTTAGCTGTCAATTATCAGAAAAACGAACGCAGAGAGATTCCTCTACGCCCTTTCCTTTCTCCTTCTTCTGTGCTTCTCGCAATTCAGCAACATAACAGGCTCTTCCTGCTGCCTGATCTCCCTGAACGATTCCTATAGCATGATCGGTTGGGAATTTTAAAGTCAAACACCACGGGGCAATGGCTGCCCTGAATTCAGCGAGAGCTGGTCGACCTAGGAAGGCATTGTATGGTGAAGCAATGTCAAGAACAACGAATTGCAGCAGTCGAACTCTCCTGCGCTCTCCGATCCCCAGTTCCACTGGTAGTTCCACTATTCCAGTAGGTATCGTTGCACTGCCATTGAAGCCATGAACCCGGGATTGGCAGGGTTTTAGGTCTTTTGCCTCCATCTTCATTAAATCATAAGCTCGCTTGAATAGAATGTTTACAGAACTCCCACTGTCAACCAGGATCCTCTTCATCCAAGCAGGACCAACCTGGGCAGATATGACCAGTGGATCAATCGTTGGAGCTTCGATTTTGTCAGCATCTCTGCTTCTGAATATGATATCGTCAGACATCGTCTTTTGTTGCTTAGCCGGGGTTCCATCCTCACAATTACTGCAGCATTCGAAGCTCGCATGCCTGACAGAGCTAGCATACGACTCCATTTCCCTCCAGCTCCTGTCTGCTGGATGAGGACCACCACTTATGGTATTGATAACTAGCCTCCCGCCTGTACGAGCGGGTTCCTCTTGTCTTTCCTGATCTTGCACACGGTTTGGATTCGATGGGCCCGCACCACCAGACTGCGGCGCCCGCACGAATTGATCTAACTTCCTTTCCCTGATCAACTTTTCTATCAGATCTTGCAAATGGCGACAGTCATTAGTATTGTGGCCATAGCTCTCATGAAACCTACAAAACTTTCCCGTCTGAATCTGCCTTTCTGACGACCGTTTTGGAGCGGGTTTCTTATATTGTTCGGTGTTGCAAGTCTGCAGATACACATTCTCCAGTGATGTGTTTAACGGTGTATAACTTTCGAACATCGGAGCCCTTCGCCGTGGGCCCGGATTCGGGTCTCTCTTCTTATTCTGACCATTGCCACCTCTTGGCTGAGCTTGCTTGTTCTGTATGTTTAACTGGACTTTTCCGGAATTGTCACCGGACTGTTTAACTGCGACATTGCTTTGTATTTCCTCACTCCCGGGTTTTGCATCGTCTTGCTTCCTAGACTGTTTCGCGTCCTCTTGCCGTAAGAATTGAGCGGCTTTGGAGTAGAAACGGTCCAACGATGCGGGGGGTTTTCCGGCTAACCAGTTTCCAAATTCAGAATCGGGATCAATTCCCTTTGTCAATGCCATTAAAATTGAGTTGTCATTGGGATTACTTATTTCCACGCATGCCGCGTGGAACCTCTCCAAGTAACGCCTTAATGTTTCCCCTCGAGCCTGGGTAACATTGGACAGGGTGTTAACATCTTTGGGTCTGGCAACATGCATACGGAACTGTTCAACAAATTTCTTAGCCAACTGGTCGAATGACGAGATAGATCTTGGAGGTAGTCTTGTAAACCACATTGTTGCAATTCCTCCCAGTGAAATGGGGAAGCTACGGCATTTCACTGCATCGTCGGCCCTTGCGGCGCTCATTGACCACTCGTATTTCAGTATATGCTGATTGGGATCAGAACTTCCCTCGTACATAGGGAGAGTCGGCATTCTGAATCGCCGAGGAGGTTCAGCGTATAGTATTTCGTCCGTGAAAGGAGTATGGCTTCGAGAGATTCCCCAATCGTCATTGGTAAGTCCCTGGCTTTCACGGATCATTTGACGTATCATAGTCGGGATGTCCGGCATTGCTACATTCTGAGCCTGCTGAGCTAAGGTGTGGTCGGGCTCCACAATGCGAGTTTGGACCGGGCGCTGTCGACGGTCCAAATTTCGCCTCCTTGGCTCAGCGTCTTCCTGGACGTATGGTTCAGGAGTACGTCCTTGCTGTTGATTACCCGAATCTGGAAGGTATCGGGCATCGACCCTTGTTTCCGCGGTTGCAGCTGTGACATGATTGTCCGTAGTGTATTGTGAAGTGCGGCCACCCCGTGCTGATGGCCCAGCCTGGAAGCTGGTTGATGGTCCTACCCTCAATTGCCCGACAGTCAGAGCGGGCTGATATCCCGTAGTCTGAGCATAATCTCCGTCTAATCGGGGACGGGTAGATCTACGATGATAGTCAGATGAAGCAGAACTTTCAGTGGGTGAACGGGAAACATCATCCCTCCTGGACCTCCTACGGCCCTGGCGATTCAGTTGATTTGTCAACTCAATATTGGCTCGCAGCTGTTCGGCTAACTGTTGCCGACTCTGAGTCAATTCTTGGAGTAACATCTGAAATTCTTGTCTAGTGACTGCCCCAGATGGATCTGAGTGGGCAGTGTTGTCTTGATTGGGTGGCTGCTGTTGAGCAGGATTTTGTCCATCCCTGCCTTCTTGTCCTGGAGCTGCAGAAGTGGTTCTCATGCTAACCATTTTGAACGATGAATCCTTTTCCTAGATTTTATGCAAATCTGAGTAGAATGGAAGGACTGTGATTCGAAGATCTGGATCTTCCTCTTGGATTTGTGCAATCCGGTATCGATGGTAGATCCAAGGAGCAGGAGAAAAAAGCTGGTTTTTTCTCAGTGAAAGCACCAAAGTGTTTGTACCAAAATTGGGCACAACACTCTTCGGAAGTTTTTGAAGAGATAAAAGTGAAGAAGAAAAATTAAAACTGTGGATTATCTAACAAAAACTCCAAATAACAGAAAATAAATTGCAAAGACAAATGATTTAGAGTGGTTCGGCGTTTCGCCTAAGTCCACTATGAAGTTTGATGATTTTATTGCTCGATTACTTGAAGATTACAGTAGTTGATAATGTAATACGACTGAATTCAAATGCTAAGTGTTAATCTAAAGCAGCGGCGGTGTTCTGGAGTAAATCTGGCAGAATCTGGACGCTCTTCAGTACTTAGAATTCTCCGACCCCTTTTCTGAATGACCAGGGGGTCTATTTATAGGTGTAGGAGGCTGGTATTTCGCCCAAAATGTGGGGAGACCAGTTCCGGTACGTCAGGGGGCCCACATGGCCGAAATTTAGAGACCCGGGCCCACTTTGGGATCGATTCGACCCTTGGTTCGAATCGATCAAGAAATCATCCAATCGAGCTGAAATTTGGTGTGTACATTCTTCATCATGTATTTGAGCTTCTGTGAAAATTTCATGGGATTTGGACTTGTAGAACTCGAGTTATGATCGATTCAAGTTGGTGCTTTTCGTATTCTGGAGTCGTTCGAATCGATATGCTCGAATCGATTCGTTCGAATCGATCTTCCTGCTTGTGAGGATGGTGACGTGGTGCGCTTTCTTCGAATCGGTCCGCTTTGCACTCCGCTTTGACTGGGTCGAATCCACGACATGGATTCGAAGATGGTGGAGTCGAGGGCAAGCTGCGTCTCCCGGATTCGAAGTGAAGCTATCTCTTATCGATTCGAAGTGAAGCTTTGTCTTATCGATTCGAAGGTAAGCTTCCACGATGGATTCGAAGTGAAGCTATCTCTTATCGATTCGAAGTGAAGCTTTGTCTTATCGATTCGAAGGTAAGCTTCCACGATGGATTCGAAGTGAAGCAATGTCTTCTGGATTCGAAGTTCCCTCTCTTGATGGATTCGAATTGTAGAAAACTCCAATCGATTCGAACTCAAGGTATCGTTCGAATCGATTCGAAGTACAGCTAACTACTTGGTCCGGCTGGATTCGAACGAGAGCTTCTAGGCTGATGGAGTCGAAGCAAGGGAGAGCTGCTGGAGTCGAGGCAATGGTAGTTCGATGGATTCGAACTGTTTCCTGGCTAATGGATTCGAACATAGGCGAAACCTATGGATTCGAACTAAAGGTGCCCTACTCCATCTTTCGTCGACGATATCTCGAGCATACGAACTCGGATTGACTTGAAACTTGGATCGTTGGTTCCCAAGGCTCTGCTTGACGCGTCTTATCAATTGCAGCCCGAACTGGACTCGGACAAAATCCATCGATATCCGTAGTGATCCTCACGTGTAACCGACTTCCGAGACAATCTGTTACCGGTATTTAGTCAAGTCCTTGGTGTCACGGCCTTGCCAAAAGGCGGGATAACAATAGGGTCTAGGGTTTTCAAGTAAAATATAGAAATAGCTGGAATGCTTACATCTCACGTTCCAACATAGTTGGGCACAATCAATACGTACGACACTTATTGGAGTTTGGATTCCATACAATGGCAGGGCTACTGGGGTACCGCCCGTCACAGTACGTGGCCTAGATCAACGTACCGAGGATCACTCCCAATCCCCTGCAACACAAGGCCGGAACCATCCCTTACTGGATAGTCCCGAACAAGATAACCCCGCTGTTGTTTGCAACCAACTGCCCACACAGCCGAATAAAAAGGGACTTCTAGACGGGGAAAATCTCGTCCTACTTGGGTGCTACCCACTTAATCTTGCTGCACCTCCCCTGTTTTAGCCATTCCCGGTTGATGAGGCTTGAGGCTACGATTACCTTATCAGAACACATCACTTAGAATCCTCATCGTCCACCTGACGATGTTCTGAATGCATTCAATCCATACAAGTTCGTTCCGGGTTCGAACGAAACCGAAGGCATTATCTCGTTACACTCATTTTGGAGTCACCCTTAGAGTTAACGACAATAACCCTTGCACTCTGAATCTTCATCTTCACTTGAGATTCATGACCTATCGTTTAATTTGGATCGATGTGGTTTTCGGACTTCCAAATCTGGAAACCCGATCCCGGTCTCATCGAAATCCAAAACGCCGTCTTTTAAGGTCAAGTTGTTTTAAAGTTAAAATAATTCAATTCATTATCTATATTCACACAGATAGATAATTCACATATTCACAGATAAAATCCATATCATCACAATTCAACCAAAGCATCTCATATCACAGATCAGTACAAATCTCATATCAGAGATATCAACAATCTAAGGCATCCAACCTTATTCAAACATTCATAAGCAAAGGTTAAATAGTCACACCATTCTAATTAATTCAAAGTAATTTAAATTAATTACTTCATTATTATAAATCCTGCTTACTTAACATTAATTAATTTCAAACCAATTAATTAATCATCTTCTAATTATCCATCTTAATTAATCCTCCTTGATTAATTTTTCTTTAATTACATTAAGTAATTAATCTTTAATTAATTATATAAATTAATTATCCTTAACCATTACAGTAATTAACCTTTAATTACTTCATTAATTATTTATAATTAATTACATTAATCCTACAATTAATTAATTACTCTATAATCACTTATATTAATTAATTAATCTTAATTAATCATCTCTTAGTTACATCATTAATTACTTAATTAATGATCCTTAATTACTTCTTTAATTAATAACTCAATTTAAATTAATTACATTAAATAATAAATTTTTAATTAATTATTCATTAATCACCCTTGATTAATCACAATCAGTAATTAGCTACCCTTAATTACTTCATTAAATAAATTAATTACTCCTTAATTAATTATCTTTAATTAATTCCTTGATTAATTACAAAAAATAATTAAACTTAAATTACTTCATTAAATAATTACCCTTTAATTAATTACATCCAGTAATTACCCATTAATTACTTCACTAAGTAATTACACTTAATTGGTTACATTAAGTAATTATACTTATCAAATCATCAAGTGATTATCTTAAATTAATTAAATTTAATTAATTAACTTAAACTAATCTTATTAAACTTAAACAATTCCACAAATGATTATCCTTAATTAACTAATCTAATTAATTATCAAAATTAATTACATTAATTAATCATTTATTAATCCCAAGTTAATGATCTTCATTAACTATTAACAATTCTTTTAATTACTTTTCTAAAGTAATTAAACTTACATTAATCATTATTAATTCCAAATTAATTTATCTTTAATAACCCATTTATTAATCTCTAATTATTTAATTAATTAAGGGCTTAATTATAACTTAATTAATCTTTAATTACTTAATTAATTAATTTCTAATCATTAATTTAAAATCTTAACTTATCTAATTAATGATCTTTAATTACAAATTAATTAACCTTTAATTAATTTAATTAAACCTTAATTAATCAATTTAAACCCTTAATTACTAAATTAATTTATCCAAAACATAAATTAATTAATTATCCTTTAATTACCTTAATAATTTAATTTATCCCAAATCATTCAATCTTAATTTACTTTAAGATAAAACATTCTTCTTATTAATGACTAAATTATCATTTACAAATGCATTTGAAAACATTTTACTTTTGAATTTACTTTTAAATTCCATTTCAAATTAAGATTCAAAATAAATACAAAATTTAACTTAACAAAATTTGAAAACAATTAAAAAAAAACTTTTTAAATCACATGTTAAGAAACACTTATCTTATAAAAGAAATTTAAAAGAGTTTTAAACCAAATTCATTTTAAATCATTTTAAAATACACTTTAAACATTTTAAAGTTGTTAAAACATTTTATTTTTATAAAACTTTATTTATATTTCAAAACTAGGATAAAAATTTCAGTTTGAATCCATCCTTAAACTTGATTTAAAACTCTGTTTTAAATCTGCTTGCAAAAATTCAAATCCATTTTAAATTTTAAACCAGACGGGTTTAAAACCTGAAACAAAAAGATTGACCTGAGCCAACCCTAAATGACTTCGAGTCGAACTCCCCATCACTCCGAGCAAAAACCTAAATGACTCGAGAAAAACCCCGAGTACCACTTTCCTGCTCAACCCATACTTCACCAAAAAATTCAATTGCACCGTGCACATGCACGGTGGCTCCGACCACCTACGGTCATCCACGACACCTCCATCACATCGTCGATCATCACTTCACTTGATCCTGACCATCAGAACATCATCACAAACTCGAAATCAAAATCGAGCATTTAGGCCTAAACTTGGAACAACCATCAAAACCTGGAACGAGCTCGCACACACTCCTCCGACCACCGGTGTGTCAGTACCTCCGGCCACGCCTTCGACAACCTCCAAGCTTCCAATTCCCAGAGTTCGGTGGATGTAACAACCCTAGATTTTTGCCTATATTTTTTAAATTTGACTTTAATTTTTTTTTGTTTTGAAATTTATTTTAAACTTGTTTTATTTCAAACATTTCATTTTTAAATATAAATTTTGATTATTATGTAAATTATAATTTCAAACTTTTATAAATTGGATATTTTACTGAAAAGTAAAATTCTGTTCAAATTGGTCAAACTTTGACCTTTAAATTTTAAATTCAAATATTTGAATTCTTAAATTTTATCTTTTATTATGAAATTAGATTTTATATCATGAATACTGCTTTTCGTTTCATTGAAATTGGATTTAAATTGTGAAAGTTATACCCTTTACAATATTGTGTGTATATTGAATTATTTAGCAATATTCTTCATTTTAAATTATATAAATAATATTTTTATTTGTCATATCTCATTCTAATTTGTATTATATGTTATTTTACTTATATTTTTGTCTTTTAAATATTTTAAAGTGATGATAAGATTTTTCGAAAGCTTATTGAATTTATTTTCTATTTTTAAAGGCTAGTTTCTATTTTTCTGCTATTTTCTTCAATTAAATTATATTTAATTTAAATTTATTTATTCATTTTTGTGAATGCATTTTTATTTTATGTTCTTATCTTTATTTATAAATATTTTCCCAAGTCCATATGAATTTTCCAAAATTTATTCTGTTTATTTTCAATTTTTCTAGACTAGTTTACAATTCTGTGCTATTTTCTTATTTTAACCTTATATAATTAATAAATATTTATATATTTTTTATATTTTGTTAAATTTTCGAAATTGTGACTGAAATTATTATTATTTTCAGTAATATAAACTTATATAAAGAAATTAAAGGTAATTTGAAAAGTTTATGACTTTTGATTTTCCTATGGCTCTTTATCTTCCACCTTTTCACATTTAACCTAACTTTTCATTCAATTAGCCATAATTTCTCACATCTTCAGCTAACCACATCTATTTCCCATTCACGTACTTTCTTTTCTCATTCCTGAACAAAAAAAATTCGGCCTTTGCTTTGAGGAAAAAGTTTGGTAATCTCCTCTTTCTTTTGTTTACTTTTATTGATTTTTGATAATAATTTGCACTTGATCTCCTTCATCATAGGTTCGGCCACCACCATCACCATGCCCTGCCGCCTCCACCATCACTTGAGAACACCTCCAGCACCACCTGGACACTCTGTCACATCATCCCCTTGGCTGCTACATTGAAGGCCGTGACCCTAGTGGCCTTGACCGAGCCTAACTATGGCCTTGAATCCATGTATGTTGCCTTGTTAGTGTAGTTTCCATCACCACCACTTTGCATCACCTTCAAACCATGATAGGCCGACCCTTAGGAACCCAAACCCGACCCAAAAACCTTGCTTTAGCCCTGTACTACACTTATGGCTGAGCCCAATGTATGCTGGAAGCAAGTGCAAAGCAATTCCGCTTTGATTTGTGAAGTTGATTCTATCTTATTTTATCGTATTTGAATTTAAAGCTTATAATTATTGTATTGTATTGTTTTTTTTGACTTGTATTCAAGGGAATTGATACTTTGGCTCCCACTTATCTCTATGTTATCGTGCTTATGTGGATCTCTTTCGTGCATTCATCGTTGTGTCTCCAGCTCAAACCAGTGAGTTATTCTCACCAGACAATATGTAGATATATAACTAGTGAATTGACCCCTTTTGAATCTGTAAAATGCATTATCATGTTACATGTAACGACCCAGAATTTTTGATAATTAAAATTTGAATATTTAATTGATTTTAAATATTAATAAATGAATTTAAGAAGTCGAATAATTTATTATTCGAATATTGGATTTAATTTGGTCAATTAAATCAATAATTTAATGATTGAAATTCCAGAAATAATTGAAGTATGGGTTTAATGTGCTGGAAATGATTTATAAAGTTATATTAAATCATACTGGAGTTATAGAAAGGTTGTAGAACTTTTAAAATTGAATTTGGAGTTAATCTGTGAAAATTTAATATTTTAATATTTAATTATCGACTGTAAAATTAGCCAATTTTCGAACAGTCTCAGAATTGAACGAAACTTGTTCCATTGGATCCGTAATAGTTAGTTATTATCGGATTTCAATTTTCGTATCCATCGGAGTTGTCGTTTGACCGTGGCAGCTCGAAACGCATCGATATCGTTTTAATTTTAAATCGTCGAGTTAAAAATAGTCATTTTTCAGACAGTGTCGGATTTCGACGAAACCAGTTTCATCGGATCCATAATGTGATATTATTGTAAGATTTCAAATTTCTTAATTTTTGGATTTACCATTTGTCCGGTACAAATTAAAACGCCTCGAAATCGATTTAAATTGGTTTAATTTAAATTGATCGTTTAATTGCATATCTCGCATAGACGACCGAATTAGCTTTCGAAACCTGTTCCATTGTGTCCGGAATGCGGGGTAAACCCCAGAAACGCCAGTTACCGCGCGTAAATCGGAGTTTGGAAATTCCGGATGAATAGTGTTCGATATTTTCTATAAATAGCCCCCTTTATTCACAAAATTAGAAAAAATTTAAAACCCTAACCCTAATTTAAAGGCAGCCGCCACTAATGGTTTACACGGCCAGAAATGCTCGATCTTTCTCCCTCAAAATCTTCCAATCTATGCGTTATTTCAAAAAATTCTCAACTAGAAAAGTGTAGTCAACGCCGAGATCTTTGAAACCAACGGTCAAGATTGCAAATGGATTGATGGTTTGACGGCAACTGGGGCCGAAATGATGGCCGTTCGTGCTCGTCTAGGAGGAGCTAGGGTCGACCGGACCTAGCCGCGACTTGGGCGTGGGTGGGGCTCGCGTAGACGGAGGCGGCAACGCTCTCTGATCGAACTCCGGGGCATCATAGAGGCGTGCGTTTTTAACCCTAGGAGGAGCATGTTGGGTTCGTCTTCGTTCATTTCAAACTGGGTGTCTTCGCGTGATGGAGGGAAGACGCAATCCATGGCCTAGATGCGATCGAAGAAAATGCACGGCCATGATACTGTAGGGTTTGAAATTAAAATTCAAATTGTAAATTAATTATATAAAAAATTCGTTAAAGTTTAAAATGTGATATCTCTTTCATGCGAGATCGGAAAATGACGAAACCAGAAGCGTTGGAATCGCAGCGACGCGCTCTACGCTGCAGTGCAGATCTGGGCGTGTTTGGAATCAGTGAAATTTTTGAGCAAAATTAAACGGCCGTTTAATTTTATTCGAAATAAACGCTGGAACAGAATTTAAAATCAAGGTGAGATTTTCTCACTCAAGAATTGAAAAGTGGAATTTTCAGTTATTTATTTGATTGTTGTTGGATGTGATATTAGATATAGTAGGATATATATATATATCTATATATAGCAATATATACATATTGGCATATGTATATATTGGATTGATTGATTTCCCGCCTCGTATAGCGGATGAGACCCTATTGCGCCGTTAGTAAGCGGATTTTTATAAAACCCATATACCGCGATAATTCCGTACTGGAGCGGAATTGGTATTGTGCTAACGTCTTTGGATGCAGGAAAACAGGTTGGAGGGATCCAACTGGATTCCTCAACTGTATTTATTTATGTACAGGTATTGATATATATTCTGTTCTCATATGATGATATATGATGTTTGATGTGTGATGGACTAATTGATGCGTTGCATCATTGGATTCAAATTTTGAAGTTTAAAAATAACGATTTTAACTTTAAAAGAGAAATTGAAGTGATTTTTGAAAATATACGTTTTATGGAATTTTTGAATCGATTTATAAACGTAAAATTTTAAAGTTATAAAAGTTATAATTTTTAGTGAAATATAACCGAAGTGTCGTTTTTGAAATAAAAGTCGATTTATTTGTAAAATGGTTTAAGTTGGGATTTTTGAATAACCATAACGATTTGTATAAAAAGGTTTATAAATTTGATAATTTACAAATCAAAATATTGGACTTATAAAACGATTTTTTTTTAAGTGTTAAAAAGAAGTATAAGTGAATGAAATAACTAGATTTATAACGTGAAGTTATAAAGTGAATAGATACTGTAGAATAAAGGATTTATAAGAAATTTACTTATAGATTTGACTTTTACACTTAGATGAGATATGAATAGAAATTGCTAAATGAAATGATTTTATAAGTGGAAATTGTTATAAAGTATAAATGCGATTTATAAACGTTGTTTATGAATCCGAAATCACTTATCTTGATAAGTAAATTATAGAAGTAAATAAAAGAAAATTTATAAGTCGAAGTTGTTATTAAAATAGAAATAGAATTTATAAACGTGTTTATAAATTCAAAATCAGTTGAATTTGAGAAATTAAATATAGAAGATTTTTAAAGAAGATATATTCGCGATTTTGGATAGCGAATTTTTATTGAGATAAAAATGTGTAGAAATGATTGAAATTGGGTTAAGTGAATTATATTCACGATTTTGGACAGTGAATATATTATTAAATAAATGGATTTATTTTTGAAGAAGTGATATTAAAAATGAAGTTAAACATTTTAAAGATGTTTTAAAATGTATTATGAATCGAAAGCATAGATTTCCGCAGTTCTTGTTGAAATAGACGTTTTCGAAAATATAAGGAAATGATGGACTATAACACTGTTGTTATAGTAAATGATTTCCGAAAGGAAATGTTTTGAGGTAGTATTGGGATTTATATATCTATCTAAATTTCGAATCCCTATACTAGTGATTTTGAGTTGTCGTAACGATGTTTTACGTAACATTCGTTTTGACTCAAATAAAATGTGTATAAAGAATGATTTCCTTAAAGAATGAATATATACTTAATTTGATTTAAGTATATCGAATATTTTCCAAATGTTGAAAATAAAAGATTGTGAAACACTTATTATTAAATAAGTATGGAATGTTTTCCAATATGAAATGAAACGTTTGAGATGTTATCTTCTTAAAGATAAATAGAAAGTGAATATTGAAATCGATTTGAAAATCGTATATCAGTAGATATTTTTGAAATATAAATTCACTATGGAATTTATAAAAGAAAGGGAAACTGTTTAGAAAAATAAACGTTGATTTATTTTTGAAGTGTGGAAATTTTATATCTAGTAAAGATATTTTTGAAGATGAAATAATTTGGAAAATTATTTGGAATCTGATGATGTTGCGCATCTTTATTGATAGTTAAATAACCGACTATCAATAATTACCTTTAGATAGGTATTTGTTGTGAATTGGATGAATTTGAATGCCACACTTATTTTTGAATAAGCGCTCACTATTCGGGTTAGCCGGGAAAGGACCATGGGGTCGTATAACCCATTCCGAATATGTGATACGTCGTTATGAATTGCATTCGAAGACCGGTGTTGAAGACCGGATATTTTTGAAAACGGAAGGATTACCGTCGAGTTACTCTACATCGGCTGATCTCCGATTTAGAGGTTTTATCACCCTTAGTGACGGGAAGTCTGGACGTGATTAGAAATTTATCCGGATATGCAAGGGCTTCGTGAGAAGTGCCTTCGGTTCTGTTCGATCCCGGAACAGACTTGTATGGATGTGTGTCTGACGTTACAATTTGAGATATAAAGCTGATTTCTTTCAAATACATTTCTGTTGGTGGCGGAGAATTTATTCTCTTAGCTTAACACCCTTCTCTGAGACGTACGAGCTCAGAGGTTATGTAGTTGAAATTTATCAGCGATATACTCCCAATTTGGTAACGTGGCATACTGAGTGTTGCTGTGAAATGATCAGTGTTTGATCATTTGTGATATGATCATTTGTTTGATCTTATATCTTTGTGATCATAGGTTGATCATTTTGTTTGACCCGAAGCAGGGCTTTTTGAGAAAGCGTAGCTTTGTGGACGAGACTTCGTCGAGCCTCACACCTCGGAAATGGTCGAAACAGGAAGGATGCGGCAAGGTTCTAGGGAGTAGCGCCCCTTAGTGTATGTCATTCCTTCTGGATAAAGGTGGTATCATGGTATGGAGCCCAGATACTTAACCTCTGTGGTTGCTGCACAGTTATTATTACTTTGTGGTTTGTTGGAAATCGGGGATCCTCGGGAAGATCGGTGACGATCGGGGGATGGCATACGCGTGTCAGTAGTTACCTATTTTTGCAGAGGTAACCCGGCCTTGTGTTGGCAGAGATCTAACCGTAACGTTAGGTTCTCGGGTCGTCTATTCCAGGGACGTACCCATCGTGGATAGGAAGTTCCTTAGCCTGACCATTTGTTGGGAATCCAAAGAAACAATACGTGACTTGTACGGTTTTAGTTGTAGAACCTATCATTCACTTATGGTGGCGCCCCACTGTTTGGATGGTAGCTATAGTAGGCATAGTTCGAAATGTCTATGCTGGCTAAGATTAATATTATACTTTCGAAATGATTTCTACACTATGCACTAATAATAATATCAAAAATAATTTGATTTTTGCGTAGTAAGCATCTTTGACTATCATAAGAAGAAATCTCCTCCAATTCTACGTTTGCATTGTGTGTGTGGTGGGAGGTCTTATGGTAGTTTCATTTTCCAAAGCATTGCGAATTTGTTTTATTTTCCTTATGAAAAATAACTGTTTTACGATCTCACACCAGTCACCATGACTGACTCGGAGTTTATTGTTCCCTTCTAAACTCTGGGTGCCCACCAATTTCCACACGGGCAGCCTAGAGTTATGTTATCAGGATATTCTGGAGCTTTGGAGATAAGCTGGATGACGAGACGTAGTATTTGTATCTGATATATTTATTCCGCTGTGTATTCTGTATGAGGACAAGTTTATATAACTATCCATTGTTGTATATTGACTCTGATGATTGATGTATGTATAAAATGATATAGTTCTTTGTTTTAAAAGACTAGTAATTATCTATTGTATATTGTTCCGCTGCGATATGTGAGATTCTGATATTGTCTCTGTTCTGTATCTGTTGTTCGGTTGTTCTCCTTCTTCTCTCTTTTTCTTCTATCTTCTTCTTCTTCTGCCTTTTTCTTCTATTTAAAACCCTCACTATTGGAGTTTCCGGCACTCGATTGCTCGGCAGTCGATAAAGGGAGTATCGATGTCGAATTTTCGAAAGTCGAAAATTTCGGTTCGTGACATTACACCTGCTATGTTATGATTTTATGATGTTCACCCATGCTTAAACACCTATTATATTATATGTTACTGTTATATTATGTTGTTCTATTATTTTTATCAGTTTATCACACTGCAAGTTCCCTTTAGATTAGAATCACTATGGGTTGAAATGATACATACCCGAACGGACTTTAGAATATGAGAAAATTGTTATGGGCTGAAATGATAGGCCTAAATGATTTTCAATTATTTTTCATTTACTTGGGATTGCGGGTTTGAAATGATCAAACCCAGGTTTTCTTTGTAAATTATGGGTTGAAATGATATATTACCCGTATCACTTTACCTAGGCTAGAAATGAAATACAGACCGGTTGTTAAAATATGTTTTTCTAAAAAATTTAAAATATTTTAGAAATGTAAATATTTTAATATTTTGATTTAAACTTAATTAAAAATGATTTTTATAAAGTATTATTGATTTTCTGAAAATTTATAAGTGAAATAAATTATGGAAAGGTTAGAAAATTTGAATGTAAGTTACTTTGGAAATTTTGATTTAATTTTAATAGAATTTAAATTAAATTTGAAAATATGATAAATTTATGATAATTTGGATAAAAATGAATTTAAATGATTTTATAATATATTAATGATTTTTGAATAAAGTTAAAATGGGAAATGAATGAATATTTAAGTTGGAAGTTTGGAATATAACTAAAATTGGAAATTTGTGAATTTGGCTTAAAAGTGAATTTTAAGTTAGGTAAATAAAAATAAATTAAGTTATAATTGAAATTTTAAACTTAAATGTTAAGTTAAAATTTAATTATATGAATTGAAATTGAATGGTGGAATTTAATAAGTGAATTATTATTTAATATTGATTTTTGAATGGAAATTTAACTTTATAAAATCATGAATATAAGGGTATTTGAATGATAGTTATAAAAGTGAAAATATGTGATTTTATAAGTTAAACATGATTTAAATAAAAATATAATTGTTTGTGAAATTATATTGAATATTTGAAGTTAATTAACTGCATTTTTGAAATGCTATTATTTCTAAAGTAAATGATAATACAGCATTTTGTAATGCTGTAGTTGATATAAATGAACCAAATCGCTAATTTTTAAAAAAGGGATATTATAACACTTTGTAAGTGCTATAATTATTGAATTTAAATAAGGTTTTATTTGAACTAATGTATACAACATTTAAATGTTGTCTTTTGTTAAATTGAACTGTTTTGAATGTAACTTTCTGTAGCATTTTCCAAATGCTGTGAAAGGTGAATTTTCATTGTTTTGATAAATTTAAGTGAATAAATGAAGTTTGAAAGATTAAAATTTTGGAAATTTAATAATTTAATTATTAAATAAAATAACTTCATTTTTATGATTTAAATGAAGTAATTTGTTTTGAAATATTAACTATTTGAAATGTGTGTTGAAATGGTATTTTAAATAAATGATTGTGGTTTGGAAGATAAGATATTTTGATATTTGGAAATGGAGTTTTGAATGATAATGAATTTTGAAATGATATTGGATTTCGAAGTATAAAATACCGTTTTGAAATTTTAACCACTGGATGTATTTAATTTATAGTTTAACTGATCCTTAAAGCTGGATGGGCGATCCCAAGCATTCTTTAAGTTATTGTGCATTACTGCTACAGTTCACTTGAGTTGTTTACATTATATAAGTATATATTGTGCTGACTCGAGTGTTTTGTGTTTTACTTTACGCTCGGGTCAGCCCGAGTATTCACAGCTTTGGATTTTCTTTCTGGAGCTGGTCTTTGCTGGAGTTTCTACTTATCTACATTTATATCTACTTTCTGTTTCAGCTGTTCTAGTTTATCTCATGTATTAGTGAACTTCTATGTATTTGGGATTTCTATTATGTTGTTTTCAGACTGTATTATGTATTTAGTTTGAGACTCTACCCTAGTAGCTTCATGAACTACTATGTATTTTATATTCCGCTGCGAGGTATTCTGTTTGTTCTATGTCTGTGATTCTGTGATTTGTATTTCATTTGCTCTAAATTTTATTACAATCTGTTATTTTGAATTATTCAAGTCCGACATGTGTGGATTATTGTCGATTTGAATGGTCCAAAATAGTGGGTCGTTACATTTGGTATCAGATGTTTGGTTTTAGGCAAACCTTAGCCTGCGGAGCAAAAACTCATTAGAGATAGGGTAGAAATACCCTAGAATGAGTGAAATCAATCTCAGAATCATTCCTTTGTGAGAGAACGTATTTTCAAAGTATAAAATGATTTTCAAATGATTTTCAAAGGATTTTTTTAAAGATTATGTTGATATAAAATTTTCTTGTTTTGAAAGAAATTTTCTGAACTTTATCCCTTTCATATCCACCTTGTTAAAAATTTTGTTGATTAGGATTTCCTTAAAAATTCTGAACTTCTATCTTGGTTGGGATTTCTTCGATTAGGATTCCTTTGAATTTTGGAACACTCCCACTTGTTCTGAAATCCATCACTGTCTTCCCTAATTATATTCTTTGATTTTGGAGCATTCCATAACTCCACTTTGGAATAATTTCTCTAAAGATCGGTGATTCCGTAAATCTTTGAATGACTAGTGAGTGGCCCGTGCTACGCACACGGGCAGTTGTGAAGTTGATAATTGTGGATGCTTATTGTATGATTATATCTTTATTTCCCGTATTTATATGTATAGAGTGGAATAATATATATTTGTTTTGTACTAAATTTTCCTTTTTAAAAGATGTGCTCAAATGTCTTGGATATGAGGATTAGTAGTTATATTTTTCAAATTTATGGTGGATGTTAGTGACCTACCAAGGACATGGTCGTAAAATACAGTGATTGTAATGTAGTGTATGTGTGAAATTTTTGTATGATCACCTATACGTTTTTTGTGCATGACTATATAAGTTGTATATATTGATGTGCATGCATATCATACTTTATAAAACAATTGTGAAAAGCATGTAGCAAGTGGTTCAAAAGTAAAATTATCAAGTATTGTACTGTGATTTGTCTAAAAATAACAATAAGAAACTTATGATCTAAGCATGGCATATCTTAATTTTATACAGCCTTCATTTACATCGGTTTACATGATACAATTTTTCATTCTTTTCATGTATGAAATTTTTGCACATTGCTTTTAGCAAGATATTATCCCCATAGCGATCTATGGAGTATCCAAAGGGTTGTGCCTCCAATTATAATATGTTGAACTCAGTGGAAATACTTTCTGCTTGCTACCTTCCTTAATCAGTGGATAACATAGGCAAAAGGACGAAACCTGCATAACCAATGTATGTAGAAGTGAGATCATAATAACTAAAAAGGAATTAAATACAATGATAGGATTAAAGAAATCAAAATAACTTTTACCAAGACACAATCTAAAACCGTGGAAACTTCATGCAAAATAATATTGTTCTCCAATGGATGAGAATATTCAGAAATACATGGCCCAAATTTACTTATATTCAGGAAAAGAAACATGAACATAAGAACTTAAAAGCTAAAAATATCAACATAGTAGTAAACACAACTTTGAGAGGCGGACAAATGATTGGGGCATTCTAATCCGTAAGGAATTAAATCTACGAAAGACTATTTTAGTATAAAGGCACGAGGAGAGCTATACTTGAGTAGGAAGAGAGTCTTAGTAAATAAACTGTCTACAGCCAGTTTTTGCATTGACAAACAGATGATTACTTCATTCGTATTTTTAGATTGGCTTCAGGCCTAAGTAGCACTGTCAAGGTTCGCAAATCCGTACCCTTGATTAAACACTAATCTCCATTGATTAACTCAAGAGGCATGGAAATACGAACCCTGAGGGGTTTTAAATAGAAGAAAAAGGTAGAAGAAGAAGAAGATAGAAGAAAAAGAGAAGAAGAAGAAAATAGAAGAAGAAAGAAGAACAACAGAACAACATCAGAAACAGAAACAATATCAGAATCTCACATATCGCAGCGGAACAATATATAATAGATAAATCAGTAATCTTTTAAACAAAGAACTATATCAGTTTTATACATACATCAACAGAGTCAATATACAACTCAATACAACAATGGACAGTTATATAAACTTGTCCTCATACAGAATACACAGCGGAATAAATAATTTCAGATACAAATACTACGTCTCGCCATCCAGCTTATCTCCAAAGCTCCAGAATATCCAGATAACCTAACTCTAGACTGCCCGTGTGGAAATTGGTGGGCACCCAGAGTTTAGAAGGGAAACAATAAACTCCGAGTCAGTCATGGTGACTGGTGTGAGATCGTAAAACAGTTATTCTTTCACAAAGAAAATAAAACAAATTCGCAATGCTTTTGGAAAATGAAACTACCATAAGACCTCCCGCCACACGCACAATGCAAACGCAGAATTGGAGGAGATTTCTTCTTATGATAGTCAAAGATGCTTACTACGCAAAATCAAATCCTTTTTGATATTATTATTAGTGCATAGTGTAGAAATCATTTCGAAAGTATAATATTAATCTTAGCCAGCATACGACCAGTATCGTATGCCTACTATAGCTACCATCTAAACAGTGGTGACCACCGTACGTAAATGGCAGGTTCTACAACTAATACCGTACAAAGTTCGTATTGGAGTTTGGATTTCCAACAAATGGTCAGGCTAAGGAACTTCCTATCCACGATGGGTACGTCCCTGGAATAGACGACCCGAGAACCTAACCGGATCTCTGCCAACACAAGGCCGGGTTACCTCTGCAAAAATAGGTAACTACTGACACGCGTATGCCATCCCCCGATCGTAACCGATCTTCCCGAGGATCCCCGATTCGCAACAAACCACATAGTAAAAATGCAGCAACCACATAGGTTAAGTATCTGGGCTCCATACCATGATACCACCTCTATCCAGAAGAAATGACATACACTAAGGGGCGCTACTCCCTAGAACCTTGCTGCATCCTTCCTGTTTTGACCATTTTCGGGGTGTGAGGCTCGACGAAGTCTCGTCCACAAAGCTACGCTTTCTACAAAGCCATGCTTCGGGTCAAACAAATGATCAACCTATGATCACAAAGATATAAGATCAAACAAATGATCATATCACAAATGATCAAACACTGATCATTTCACAGCAACACTCAGTATGCCACGTTACCAAATTGGGAATATATCGCTGATAAATTTCAACTACACAACCTCTGAGCTCGTACGTCTCAGAGAAGGGTGTTAAGCTAAGAGAATAAATTCTCCGCCACCAACAGAAATGTATTTGAAAGAAATCAGCTTTATATCTCAAATTGTAACGTCAGACATACAATCCATACAAGTCTGTTCCGGGATCGAACAGAACCGAAGGCACTTCTCACAAAGCCCTTGCACATCCGGATAAATTTCTAATCACGTCCGGACTTCCCGTCACTAAGGGTGATAAAACCTCTAAATCGGAGATCAGCCGATGTAGAGTAACTCGACGGTAATCCTTCCGTTTTCAAAAATATCCGGTCTTCAACACCGGTCTTCGAATGCAATTCATAACGACGTATCACATATTCAGAATGGGTTATACGACCCCATGGTCCTTTCCCGGCTAACCCGAATAGTGAGCGATTATTCAAAAATAAGTGTGGCATTCAAATTCATCCAATTCACAACAAATACCTATCTAAAGGTAATTATTGATAGTCGGTTATTTAACTATCAATAAAGATGCGCAACATCATCAGATTCCAAATGATTTTCCCAAATTATTGTATCTTTCCAAAATATCTTTACTAGATATAAAATTTCCACACTTCGAAATAAATCGACGTTTATTTTTCTAAACAGTTTCCCTTTCCTTTATAAATTCCATATTGAATTTATATTTCAAAATATCTACTGATATACGATTCTCAAATCGATTTCAAATATTCAATTTCATTTTATCTTTAAGAAGATAACATCTCAAAACGTTTCATTTCATTTTGGAAAAGCATTTCCATACTTATTTAATAATAAGTATTTCACAAATCATTTATTTCCAACACTTGAAAATATTCGTTATACTTAAATCAAAATTAAGTATACATTTCATTCTTTAAGGAAATCATTCTCTTAAGCACATTTATTTGAGTCAAAACGAATGTTACGTAAAACATCGTTATGACGACTCGAAATCACTAGTATAGGGATTTGGATTTTAAGATAGATATATATAAATCCCAATACTACATAAAACATTTCCTTTCGAAAATCATTTACTATAACAACAGTGTTATAGTCCATCATTTCCTTATTTCTCGAAAACGTCTATTTCAACAATGAATGTTGAAATCTATGTATTCGATACTTGACACGTTTTAAAACATCTTTTAAAACAATTAACTTCATTTTATAATATCGCTTTCCCAAAACCATATCCATTCTACTTAAAAATATATTCACTGTCCAAAATCGTGAATATACTTCACTAACCACATTTCAATATTTTCTACACATTTTATTTCAATAATAATTCGCTATCCAAAATCGCGAATATATCCCCTTTAACAACCTTCTATATTTAATTTATCAAATCCAATTGATTTCGAATTTATAAAACAACGTTTATAAATTCTATTTCTATTTTCTAACAACTTCAATTTAATAAATCTTCTTTATTAACAATTCGATTCATAACTCAAATCTTATACCAACAATCCATATTATAAGTTAAATACTTATAATTCCTTTATTTTACAAAATCATTTCCATTTATAAGTTCCCAATTTATAAATTTCATTTATTTATAAATTCTTAAAAATTCATTTTAACGCTTATAAAAACTTGTTTTATAATACCAACATTTTAAAGTTTAAAATATCAATCTTGTACATCTTTTACATACATCGTTTTAAATAATTCAAAAATTCCCATTTAAAACCATTTTATAAATTTCTTAACTATTTATTTCAAAAGAAATTACCTTTTGGTTATAATTCACAAATCTTAACTTTTATAACTTTAAAATCTGAACGTTTATAAATCAATTCAAAATTTCCATAAAACGTATATTTTCAAAAATCACTTTAAAAATCCTTTTTAAAGTAAAAGTCGTTATTTTTAAACTTCAAAACTTGAATCTGATGATGCAACAGCACCAATTAGTCAATCACAACATTCAATATCATATATCAATATGATAATCAACAAATATCACAATATCTGTAAATAAATAAATACTGGTGAGGAATCCAGTTGGATCCCTCCAACCTATTTCCCTGCATCCAAAGACGTTAGCACAATACCAATTCCACTTCGAGGTGGAATATCGCGGTACATGGGTTTTATAAAAATATCCGCTTACTAACGGCGCAATAAGGTCTCATCCGCTATACGAGGCGGGAAATCAATCAATCCAATATATACATATGCCAATATGTATATATTGCTATATATATAGATATATCCTACTATATCTAATATCACATCCAATAGCAATCATCAATAACTGCAAAAATTCCACCTTAAATTTTGAGTGAGAAGATCTCACCTTAGCTTTTTATTTTTGCCATCCAATCCAAACTTGACTCAATTTTCTTGACTTTAACCTTGTATAACAATTGTACGATATATCAAATTTTGAATAATTCGAATTACCAATTATCGTTTAATAGATTTAATTAACTAATTGTTTATTTTAAACCAATTTCTTTTAATAGAATTATTTAACAAGAAATTAAATTTAAAACTAATTTCTCCTTTAACAAAATATTTTCCAGTTACTAAAATAATTACATAAGTTAATTAATTAGTAATCCGTACTTTATATTTATTTTATTTTTTATATAACAACAACGGTTTATCTATTTTTCTTTTGGAACTTCATATATATATATATATACTTATATAACACTCCATATAGATTTTAAAACTCAAACTTTTAAAATATCATTTATCTATGTTATTATCACTACTATCATTATTTTATTTCCTCTTCATTAAACATATCAAAACTAAATATATATATATGTTAACTGTTTTCGATTAAAAATATGAGTTTATATACTTTACTGTAAAAATAAATCCTGCATGTTATATTTTTGTTTTTAAATTAAAACATGTCTACGAATATACCCGTGTATAAATTAAATTAAAATAAAGACAAAAATCAAAATACCCTCTACCTTCACGAATTTGCCAGCAACCTACTGCCACCATCAACTCGGCAAATTTTCCAGTCGAACGAGAAACCCACAACATCCTTCGGTCGACGTTGCCCCACGCGATTGCCTGTCGATGCTCAACGAACTGCTGCCGTGCCTGGCTCCTCGCACCTACCTCCACAAATCTGAATCGAGCCTCGCGATTTGATTCGAGAATTTGAATCTCAGAAGAGAACGAAGGCCACCAGATCGCAACCCAACCTCGCGCGAGCACGCGCCTCCACTAATGGCCACGCGAATCCTCCCATCGCCTCCCCTTCATTCGCGACTTCCCAGCTCGACTCCCATGGTGCCACCATACGCGTCGCCTGAACGCGAGTGCCCCCCTTTTACTCGACCACGAAATCGACATCCTCCACAAGTCGCGAAACCCTAGGCACGCCTCGCGATTGAATTGGAGACGTAGGGTAAGGGGTTCGAATTTGATAATAGAGGAGAGGAGGAACGACCATTGATTCGATTTAAAATTTTTTTTCTTGTTCGTTTAATTTTCAACTGAGAAAGAAAGGGAGTGCTCGGTTCTATTTTTAAACGGAAAGGGTTGCGTGATTTTTGGCTGAAACAAGGGAGAGTATCGTGCCTGCACGAATTTTTCTTTTCCCACGATTTCAGGCGTGATTTTTGGGATGCTGTCTTTTGCTCAAATTTTAAAATTTAACTTTAAATTCATTTTGTTCCGGTACAATTTTCAACGCGTTTTATGTGTCGTATTCTCACCCAACAACTCCGAACGATACGAAATTTAAAATCCGGTGATAATTTGACGTTACGGACCCAATGGAACCGGTTTCGTCAAATTCCAAGACTATTTAAAAAATGACTATTTTTAAATATCGGTTAAACGATATAAATTTCAAAACTGAGCAAAACAGTTTAAATTTCAATTCTGAAGCTGTTGTTATCTTCAGTGTTATCAATATAAATTTTACAAGCGTTTGAAATATTTTTCTTCGGCTTAAAATTAAAGATTCAAATTTTTATTCGACTATCAATAGATTAAATTTTATAATTTAATCGTCAAATTCAAAGTTATATCCGGGATTCAAATTAAATCATCGTTCAAATATTTAAAATTAATTAAATATTTTCAATTTATTTTGTTCAAAATTCTGGGTCGTTACAAGCACCAGCATTAACTTTGTTGTTGAGCTAACCTCATGATATTGCAACACCTCTATATGTTGGTCTTAATGTTGACATGTTGCTTTTATTAGTTTTTACCACAATTGAGACTATCACTTTGGCTTCATGCCTAAGTAGCACCATCATTAACTTTATTGTTGAGCTAACCTCATGATATAGCAGCACCTCTATATGTTTGTCTTAATGTTGACATGTTGCTTTTAACTTATTAGTTGTTACCACAATTGAGACCATCACTTTCTTTTACTTATTACTGTACCAATTTTATTTGCTCAAATTCTTTAACTTCTAAACCTTTAGTCTAATATGGTTTGATGGTTATGTTGTAGAGGACCTTTTATTCGGTCATTATGAAAGATACTCGCCTATAATATGGAATAATGACTGTATTTATAATGAGCATTTCAGTTAGATCCTCGCCTATATATGGCATAGAAACTATATTTATAATGAGCATTTCAGTTATATCTTCTGTTTTATAAACCGTCCCACAATAAAACATTTTCACTGGCTAAGTAGCCAACGCTTCAAATATTCAACTCATTCCCCCAAAAGAACCTGCTACATATATTCTAAATGGCTCAATGGCTAGTTTCTCATCAAGTTTGGTGTTGTTTATTGGTTTTTTTCTAGTGGTTCAATGCTAAATATAAGGTAGACCATTCTAAATCAAAAACTGCCTTCCACTATATAACCAGTGCTTTTTTATTTATACTTTGCATTAAATATTTTGATCATCTCAATTTTTGTGAAGATGATCTTGCATGATATAAGAACATATGTACAAATTTTTGTTCCATTTTTTATTGTATAGCTCACTAAATTATCAAGTGTAGCGTAAGAGGCATGATCAATCCCTTAGAAATTATAATGCATATGTACATGAGTAAGTTTCATGGTACCCTCTTCTGTGGCATCAATTTAGTGCATCTAATATATTTTGAGCTACACTATCTCCAAGGACATAAAATTTTATGAATATGATAATATCATACTTAAATCATTTCACAAGAAGATGGACTTATTCTAAAATTTCTAACAGAACAGAATTGATATTTCAAATTAGTGCTTAAATTATATGGTTTAATGGTTCGTATTGATTTACAATTTTGAAGAATTATATACTCAAAGCAGTTTTTTTTCCATAGAGGTGACATTCGTAATATTGGTTAAAAATATCCAAAATTATGTAGCATTCAGAACAATGCACTTCAATATATGCACAAGATCTACGGGCGCACACGCTAAAGCAGTCAATTCAAAATAAGCATAGCTAGGCACAAGATTTGCACCTTGAGCTTTTTGCATCTTGCACCTGGCTTCCACTTTTTTCGTGCAAAACTGCAAATGTTATTTTGTTTTGCGTATTTGTTAATTTTATTCTGGTAATCATGGTAATAAAAATTTTATGTTTTTTATGCTGATTTTGTATTGTTATTTTACCAATCAGCTCAAGATTTCAAATCTAAAATTAGAATAGGTTAATAACAGTCAACACCGACAATTAATAATATTTTTTGAAATAATATAGACTGCAGAATTTTATTGTAACAGATTAATAACATTCTAAACGGAAATTTAAAATCATAAAAGATGAAGTAAAAAAAAACCTAAATTATAAAGTTAGACAAATCATTCCTTCAATCAATTCATCTTCTAAGTCAATATGCTGTTATGAGTTGAATGCACGTATGTAAGACCATTATTCTAGGTGTCATAATGACAGGATAACAGGGTCTGAATGCAGATACTACGAATTCAAAATTATTTTGTAAAAACGAAAATGAGGCTGATATGGAATAAATGTAACATTGCATGTTAATTTTAGCAATATGTTAGAAATAAGATGTTATTGAGTTTGTATTTAATTCAACTGTGCCTAAAGGATGTGGTTTAGCGTACAGTGTAAATGATTAAAAATATGTTAAATTTTGGTGGTCAGTTTCCTCTCTTCAAAATAGTAACCGAATAAAACAATTTTGTTCCTTTGTCAATGTATGCTTTTAGTTATTTGTTAATTAATTGCGTGTTTGTACGGCTGATTTGTGTTTTACGTCCAATAATCAGTAAAATATATGAAATTTATATTGTGAAAGAGTCAAAATGTTCCCAAAATTGTATATACAGTACAGTGGATGTAAATAGAATTTATACTTCGCAAAACATAATATTTGTGAACCAAAACTAATACAGTCAAAATGATAGGTTATACACCATCATCGTAACTTTCATATTAAGTTGAGGAAAAACGCGTGAAAGCATGTTAAAAATAAAAAAAATAAAATAGAAATGAAATTAAGTTTTCACAATAGTGCATTAAAATTCTACTGGAGAAACTATTTCAGTTAGCATGGAATAAATTGCAACAAAATAGCCAACTAAAGCACATAAGGGTTGATGATGCATGCATGCTGATGTTAGAGTGAACATCTCATGGAAGAAGAGAAATATCACCAACCTCTGTTTTTGGCAATGGAAATTATAGTTAGAAATTTTATAATAGTCAAAAAGTTGTGCCTAGTTGGATGCAGCAAAAGGAATCTGGTATATTAAATGCATATGAAATGCTTAAAGAAATGAAATAAACAGCTCTCTTTGTTATAATGTAAATTCGGTAATTTGGATGTATGTATTTGTGTGCGTGCATAAATAATCGTAGAAAGTAATAGCAAAATTTTCATGTGGATATATTGAGCCCATTAATGACAACACGTAATGGTAACACAACTTAAAAAATAAAACCTCTCAGCAGAAAATAATGAGTTAAACATGATGAAACAGCTATATAATTTACAAAACTAAATTGAAACTAAATAAGCAAATGAAAAGAACTTAAATATTGATATTATGAATAGTAATCAACATATCATAGAGTGTCACAAAAATTTTGGACGACATAGAATATTTTAATTCAACAAATTCCTATGGCTTCATTCTGAATACAGACAAAAAATACATGAATTTTAGTTCTCGCGATTAGTTACATCTAATGAATTTAAAATGCATTCAAATACCAACCTCTTCGACATCAAATAATCATAACTGAATAATCACAATCGAAACTGTAGTAAAATATACGTGCAAATTCTGTATGATAATATAGAGGAATTATAAATACCACTGTCATTTTATCTTTAGTATGTCGACTGAATCAAATCCAACTACTGAGTAAAACATCAACAAAGAATTCACATAATGTCGAAGCAATTTATGTGTAAATGCATAATAACATATTCGTAAATTAACAGTACTAAGTAAATCAAACAAATTGAAGAAAGTTTGAGAAGAGGAATTATAAATACCACTGTCATTTTATTTTCAGTATGTCGACTGAATCAAATCCAACTATTGAGTAAAACATCAACAAACAATTCACATAATGAAGCGGTTTGAGTAAATGCATAATAACATATTCCTAAATGAACAATACAAAGTAAATCAGAAAAATTAAAGAAAATTTGAGTAAATCGCTACCTTACAAGGAGGAGATATGATTTTCCACTTTGAGTTGAGAAGGCATGAAGTCGCGAACGAAGAAGAAGGAGGCGCCTCCATTGAAGTGATTGCCACTGTCGCATCCATAAAGTTATAGGTTTTAGTTGAAGTCTCCGTATAAAAGGAATTTGCTCATCAGTAATCTTCAGATTTGTGGGTTAGAGATAATGAGGAGGAAAAACGAACAGTTATGGATAAGAAATTGCAAAATAAAAAGTATGTAAATGATGATGATTGCAACTGTCGTGGATATTTTAATCTGGAAAAAAGAGAACAAAAAATGACGCGGACGAAGGTTCGATTCGATGACACGTGTCAGTTAAGTAGAGCGTTGGTTTCTGCTTTCCTATTTAAGTAATAGATAGATTTGTAAAGGGGTGAAACTCCTTTACAATTGGCATTGATTCACCGAAGATTTCTGTATCCTCGGTTTACGATGTTTTCTATCTTCTGCTATATTTAGATTCTATCTCTGGCGATCGAAGGTCGATTTGCCTTAGATTTCGCATCGATTATATTCCTGAAGTCACGGTTGACCCTGTTAAGGTCGCCCGCGATTTATATAGGCGTATCCATCTTCTATTTGGTAATTTAATGATCTTATCTTCGTTCGAGTTTATCTTCGAATCAGAATTCTATTTAATTGGAGTCTCTCTAAATTTAAATCTTTGTTTTGCTTTGAAATCCATCCTTGAATCATCCCTTGAAAAATTTAAGGTTGATTGTATTTTGGAATTTGTGTATACATCGAAATTGTTATTTGATAAGGATGACCATATTTTATATATAAAGGTGAAATGTTTTCGATAAGGATTATATACCATTTTAAAATTGAGAATTTAAAGTTTTGAATGGACTTGAAATTTTGAAAATTTATAAGGAATGGTTTCATGTAAATTGATTTATAACTGAAGATTTTGAATCTGAATTTGAGTGATTGAACTCCGGCATTTTTGAAACTGGTTTTAAGATTTTGAAATAATAAATAATATGATTTTAAAGTATTTTCCGAATATGAAATGTTTCAAATGATTTCGAAGAAATTTCAAAAGAAGTTGAGAGAATAGAAGTCCAGAACCCACTAATGTCGCTGGAAAATAATTTCGGTGATGAATGCATGCATCATCGACATTGATTTTCGAGTTTATGAGTAGGGGAGAGGCCACTTCGGTAGCTTTTCTATGCGATTGATTTGTGAAACCAATTTTGATTTCAAATTCCGAAGTGTGATGTGATATTCGAAAGATATATGTATATATATTTGAACAATTTGAAATGAGCCGGTGTTCAGTCCTTGAGTTTTGAATTTGATTTGATATAACCCTATTTTTGGAATTGATTTACTGATTTAATTGTGATTTCCAACTCTTGGATTGAAATATGATTTCTTCGACTATTTTGAAGGTTCGAGCACTTCCAAATCAAGGTTAACTTTTCAAAAGCTAAGAATTTTGAAGTAAAGTATATAAGTTTGGTATGTATGTTTAAAGTATGTAGTAATCTGATTTAGATAAGTTGAAACTGTTCTGTTAAGTAAACGAATAAAGCTATTTTGAATTTTCTAATATGAAATTTAGATTTGGAATGTTTGAAAATTTGTCTTCAAATATTTTGAGAAAAATATATAATTTAGTTTAAATGTTTAATTTAGTAACATCTTTATGAAACTATATATTTAACAAGTTGGAATAAATACATAAGTTGTACGTATGCTGTTTTATTCGCATAATTAAATTGATCCAAGTTTGAGTACACAAGTTCGAGGTGAATTACACCATTTCGTGTTAGGATTTTTCATTTGATTCTTGATGGCGAATTTTTGATATGGATTTTGGGCTTGATTCTAGAATTCTCTATCATAATATATGGCTATGCAAGGAGACTGATGGTTTCTAGTCGAGAAACCATATCGAAATCCGCATTAGGGAAGTCGAATGGACAATACTAGTTCGAAAGCGAACTTGTGTGATCGAGCGAGCGATCGAATGTGATTTTGTGAAATGATGACATATGTACATCTTATATTCTTATGTCATTGATATACTTGCCGCTGAAATTGGAAGTTGTTGGGTTGGATATCTTTGTAATATAATTGGAATTCTTTCTTTTATGAAAAACTACTATCAATTTAAAACCATTTTTCAAAACTATTTTTCTTTTATTCTTCTCAAACAAACTGTTTTATTCTATTTTACATACAAACTATTTTACAAACCATTTTATTCACAAAACTATTCTACAAACTATTTTTCTTTTTTATACAAAACTATTCTAAATTAAAAACCTTTTAGTAAGCAAAGATGTTCAATCCCATATAGCTCTTTGTACAGCGAAATTTATTTTTGAAAATTTTGATCTTATATAAGATGGACTTTATGTAAATATAAGATGATTTTGGAAATGAATTGTTTGACTTAAACTATACTGATTTGGAAATTTGGATTATTTTCTAAATCTATTGTTTTAAGAAATTTTGAAACTGAATATATGTAAATTGTAGGAAATGATTTGGTGAAATCATATATGACTTTGAAACTGAATTGATATTGAAATGGGTTGAAATTGAGAACCTTGTTTTGTTTAAATACTTGATTTGGGAGTTATCGAACTTATATAATGGATTTGTATAAGTATGAAGTTGATTTGAAAAGGTACTCAATTTGAAGTGAATTCTTATATAATCGAAGTCTATATAAGTATGATTTGATATACTATTGATTTAGGAAAGTATTCGATTTGAAATGAAATCTTATATATAATGGACTTTATATGAGTATGATATTTGAAAGTGATTTTGTAAGGTACTATATGATACATATTTTCGAAGTAAAGATATGGAAAGTGCCTTCTGCTTGATATCCGCTTTGTGGCCACACTGTGGATTCATTCTATCGATATTATTCTCTTTGATTTGGGTTTTTCGGATATGATACTCGAGTTTCCATCGAATTCCCTGGCGTTACCCATGGTCTTACGAGCGCGACTGTATAGCGCAACAGCTTGGCTGAGATAGCCTAGGGGTATGGATTGTTTCCTGGGGGATCCAGGCGTAATCATTGTGTATCCTGCACTCTATGTAGGTCGCATTAGTAGCGAAACTGCCTGGCTGAGATGGCCTGGGGGTACGGATTGTTTCCTGGGGGATCCAGGCGTAACCATTGTGTATCCTGCACTCTACTAGTCATCATGGCATAACTCTCAGGGCTGAGAAATCTTACGGATACGGATTGTTTCCTGGGGGATCCTGGCGTAACCATTGTGTATCTGCGAACCATGATCGGACAAATGTTGGTTTGGTTGATTTGTTTGGATTGTACTTTCCATATCTGTTTTAAAGGTTTTCAAGTATTTTTACTGGGTGTTGAACACAAGTCTACTAAGACCTGGAGAATTCTAGCTTTGCGCCTGATCAACGCATGGCCAGAGTCTGTAGGAACGAAAGTAAACTTGTTAAGACATCGAGTTAAAAAGTATTTTGATGAAGTACTATATAAAGGATATTTTGATTAGTTATTTTCCCTTCTAAAGATTTTAAATGTTTAAAATGTTATAAAATTTTAATTGAAATGTATAATGGTTTAAATAATGGTTCATCCTTGTCTTTCAACCTGTTTTCCCTCCTAGCTACTTTTTCCCTACCTTCTTTCGGAATGTCTTCCAACCTATTGTTCTTTCCAGTTGTTTCTCCGCTTCCTTCCTTTTCGAGGACGAAAAGATTTGAGTGGGGGAGAGTGTAACAACCCTAGATTTTTGCCTATATTTTTTAAATTTGACTTTAATTTTTTTTTGTTTTGAAATTTATTTTAAACTTGTTTTATTTCAAACATTTCATTTTAAATATAAATTTTGATTATTATGTAAATTATAATTTCAAACTGGTATAAATTGGATATTTTACTGAAAAGTAAAATTCTGTTCAAATTGGTCAAACTTTGACCTTTAAATTTTAAATTCAAATATTTGAATTCTTAAATTTTATCTTTTATTATGAAATTAGATTTTATATCATGAATACTGCTTTTCATTTCATTGAAATTGGATTTAAATTGTGAAAGTTATACCCTTTACAATATTGTGTGTATATTGAATTATTTAGCAATATTCTTCATTTTAAATTATATAAATAATATTTTTATTTGTCATATCTCATTCTAATTTGTATTATATGTTAGTTTACTTATATTTTTGTATTTTAAATATTTTAAAGTGATGATAAGATTTTTCAAAAGCTTATTGAATTTATTTTCTATTTTTAAAGGCTAGTTTCTATTTTTCTGCTATTTTCTTCAATTAAATTATATTTAATTTAAATTTATTTATTCATTTTTGCGAATGCATTTTTATTTTATGTTCTTATCTTTATTTATAAATATTTTCCCAAGTCCATATGAATTTTCCAAAATTTATTATGTTTATTTTCAATTTTTCTAGACTAGTTTACAATTCTGTGCTATTTTCTTATTTTAACCTTATATAATTAATAAATATTTATATATTTTTTATATTTTGTTAAATTTTCGAAATTGTGACTGAAATTATTATTATTTTCAGTAATATAAACTTATATAAAGAAATTAAAGGTAATTTGAAAGGTTTATGACTTTTGATTTTCCTATGGCTCTTTATCTTCCACCTTTTCACATTTAACCTAACTTTTCATTCAATTAGCCATAATTTCTCACATCTTCAGCTGACCACATCTATTTCCCATTCACGTAATTTCTTTTCTCATTCCTGAACAAAAAAAATTCGGCCTTTGCTTTGAGGAAAAAGTTTGGTAATCTCCTCTTTCTTTTGTTTACTTTTATTGATTTTTGATAATAATTTGCACTTGATCTCCTTCATCATAGGTTCGGCCACCACCATCACTGTAACGACCCAAAAGTTGGCCTTCGAAAATCGGCACCCGTACTCCACTCGTACTCAAAATGCCGTAGATTCAAATGCCAAATCTGGTTCTCCGGAGCTTATAACAACATTAAGTAAATAACACAGCGGAATAAAAAGAATAATATATTGATATACAATATCTGATACAACAGAGTGATACAATGAATATCAATATACATCAGAGATATGATACAACAAATAGCAGCGGAAAAGGAAAATAGATAACTAATATCAGCAGCGGAACAAATAACTCTAAGATAGTCTTCAAAAGAGAACTCCAGCAATAGCTCGAACTCCCAATAACGATACACCAAGAATAAGCAAGTGCAGTCCGATCCAAAGACTGAACTAGCTCCAGATAATCTACTAAATCTGAATATCTGAAAAACCCAACTCTAGACTGCTCGTGTAGAAAATTATGAGCACCCAGAGTTTAGGAAATGAACAATAAACTCCAGATCAGTCATGGGACTGGTGTGAGCAACAAAAACAGTTTATCTTTAAAACAAATAGCAGAGAATTTTAAAGTAAATTCGCAATGCTTTTAGAAAATGAAACTACCATAAGACCTCCCACCACACACACAATGCAAACGCAGAATTGGAGGAGATTTCTTCTTATGATAGTCAAAGATGCTTACTACGCAAAATCAAATCATTTTTTGATATTATTATTAGTGCATAGTGTAGAAAACATTTCGAAAGTAGAATATAAATCTTAGCCAGCATAGACATTTCGAACTATGCCTACTATAGCTACCATCCAAACAGTAGGGCGCCACCATAAGTGAATGATAGGTTCTACAACTAAAACCGTACAAGTCTCGTATTGGAGTTTGGATTTCCAACAAATGGTCAGGCAAAGGAACTTCCTATCCACGATGGGTACGTCCCTGGAATAGACGACCCGAGAACCTAACCGGATCTCTGCCAACACAAGGCCGGGTTACCTCTGCAAAAATAGGTAACTACTGACACGCGTATGCCATCCCCCGATCGTCACCGATCTTCCCGAGGATCCCCGATTTCCAACAAACCACATAGAAATAATAATGCAGTAACCACAGAGGTTAAGTATCTGGGCTCCATACCATGATACCACCTTTATCCAGAAGGAATGACATACACTAAGGGGCGCTACTCCCTAGAACCTTGCTGCATCCTTCCTGTTTCGACCATTTCCGGGGTGTGAGGCTCGATGAAGTCTCGTCCACAAAGCTACGCTTTGTTCACAAAGCCATGCTTCGGGTCAAACAAATGATCAACCTATGATCACAAAGATATAAGATCAAACAAATGATCATATCGCAAATGATCAAACACTGATCATCACACAACAACACTCAGCATGCCACATTACCAAATTGGGATATATCGCTGATAAATTTCAACTACATAACCTCTGAGCTCGTACGTCTCAGAGAAGGGTGTTAAGCTAAGAGAATAAATTCTCCGCCACCAACAGATATGTATTTGAAAGAAATCGGCTTTATATCTCAAAGTGTAATGTCAGACATGTATCCATACAAGTCTGTTCCGGGTTCGAACAGAACCGAAGGCACTTCTTACGAAGCCCTTGCAATTCCGGGTATTCACAATCCCGTCCGGACTCCCCATCACAAAGGGTGATAAAATCTCTATACCGGGGACCAGTCGGTGCAGAGACATTCGACGAGTTGTCCTTTCGTTTTCGTAAATATCCGGTCTTCAACACCGGTCTTCAAATGCTATCCATATACGACGTATCATTATTCGGAATGGGTTATATGACACGAATGTCTTTTCCCGGCTAACCCGAATAACGAGCGCAATCTTCAAAAACATATGGATATTGGGATTTCAATTAAGTCACAACTTAATAATTCAACTTCTTTTCTTCAAATGGTTTAACAAATTACCATTTCAAATCTTTTAAACAAAAAGATTTATTTACAGAGTTCACTTAATTTTCACAAAGATTCATTCACAGTTTTTCCAAAACAATTCCTGTTTCAATTGGATTAACTCGTTAAATCTTTAAAACAAAGATTCAACTTATAGCTTTCAAAACAATTTCATTTCGAATGTTTTAAACAAAATCATCATTTTAAATCTGTTAAAAATAAACATATTCAATTCATAACTTTCAAAAAGAATTCATTTATAACTTGGAAAACCATCTTTCAATTCATACTTGAAATTCCTTTAAATTGGAATTTCATTTCTTATATATACGAAAGCTTTTATCATTTGAAAACAAACAGTTTTTGTTTAAGAAAAATCCAATTTTATTTGCACGGGTTAAAGTCCTTGAATTATATTCACATTCCAAAATCAATGCTTTTAAAATAGTTTAACCCATATATAACGGGTATAACATCTTTAATCCCTAGTTTCAAATCATAAAATTCAATTTCAAATCTTGAATTTAAGTTTAAATCAATTGTTTAAACTTCAAAACTTTATCAAGTTATTTAAAATAAATTTCATCTTTAAAATTCCATTTCAAAAGCTTTTCACATTTAAACCTAAATTTCTAATTTCAAAATCAATTGAAAATAAAATTCCAATTTCAAAACATCAAATTTTAATTATCTGTGACTTAACCGATTTCCACGTGAAATCCATATTTGTGTGTGTAAAGGTGTAGTCTGGGGGTTTTACACACAATAGTGCAACATCAATCATCACAGATATATCGATAAGCGGTATAATTGATAACGCTCATTTTCATTCACAGATTCATAGATAAAATAAATTTATCAGTCACAAAGATTCACTTTTATAATTCGATGTGGGTTTCGGATAACCAACTGGAATCCGACTCCCTGTCGCATCGAAATTCAAGTGACGATTTACGGGTAAAGGGTTTCATATTAATATAACAATATATCACAGAAACAGAAATCACAGATCATGACATAAATCAGGACGTATCACAAAGCATCATATATCAGGGATATCAAACAATTCCTACCATTCAACAGAATCCAAACATTCATAAGTAAACTCAATAATTTATCTGATCATAATTAATTTATCAATTAATTATTTATTTCATTTCAAATTAGTTAATTAACAAATCAATTCTTAATCAATTATAAAGTCTTAATTACTTAATTGATTACCCTTAATCATTGATTAATAATCTTAATTATTATTTAATAAAATGTAATTACTCATTATTAATCATTAATTACTTAGTTAACCAATTATTAATTCATAATTAAATTTCTTAATTAATTAACTATTAATCATTCATAAATTAACTTAAGTAGTAAATCTCCAATTGCAATTGTAAAGTAATTATTCTTAATTCCTTTCTAAAATAATTTATTAATATTAATTGTTCAACTTAATTGACATTTTAAAAAGAATCCTCTTTAGCTTTGGAAATCAATTTATTACTAATTACAAACTTATATGTTAATAAGCTTTATACTATCTCATATTAATTACTTAATTAGAATAATAATTAAGGGTTTAAAATATTTAAAGTATTCACTAAAGTAGTTAACTTGTTTCTAAGTTTCTAACTTAAACTGTTAAATACTTTTAAATTTTACAAGGTTCAAAGCTAGTTGGTAGAAGAGAAACCCGAGACTCCCTCATGTTGTCTCGAGTGTGACTCCGAGTCTCACCTGATTTGCCCCGTATCTCCTCTCTCCCTCTCGCGTTCTTCTCCTTCTTCTTTTTTTTTTTTCTCTTTTCATTTTAAATTTGTAAACCACTGTATGTATTAACACTAGCAAACAACACGGCAGCGAACTCGAGCAAACGACTCTCTTCCTCGAGCGAACCCCTTCCTTCCCCAACACCTCCAATCGCTGATACACGCGATGACTTCGTGCACGTGCACATGGATGCGGCGGCGCTCCGGTCCTCGGCGAGACCTCCAGCGAGTCGCCGTCCATCCTCACATCAACCCCCAACCATCGAATCGCTGCAATCTTCTCAAATTCGAAATCAAGACAAAAGTCGAAGCCTGGAACAAACGAAATCCTCCTCAAACCCAATCCTGTCATCGCTTCGATCCCACCGCCTCGTCCACCAGAACGTACGAAACTTCGGCCATCACTTCGTCATCGACCCTACCACCATCTCCCAAAGGCGCGAGCCACTCGGTCCAACCATGGTGGCGAAAACCAAAATTTACAGAGCATAAAAAAAAACGCGAACTAAACCCTAAATTCGATTCGAACCCAGAATCCTCACATTCGAAAATTTGTTTAGCATTTTTCCTGAATTGATACATCATAAATCTAGCCTCTCACCCAATTTCAGAAATTAAATTTGTTTAAATCAACTGAAATTGGAAAAAATGCCTCTAGGCTTCATGTTCGAACTGCACCTTGGACCCTCTCTTAAAAATCATCAACTTCATTTTAAAAATCATAGCTTGAGGTAAGGATCTAAGTTATATTCATGAATCTCTGGTTTGTTGAATTCGAAATTTCCAAATCTTAAAGTCTCGTCTAAAAAAAATATTATTTCCAGCCTGTATATATATATTTATACCCCTTTGAATTTATTTTTAAAACATCATTCTTACCTAAATACATATATTTACTCTAGACATCTAAGCTTGAAATCGATTAAAACTAGAGGTATTGATTTGTCTCTAGGTTTTGTTCATTCTGAACTATATGCAGAGTAGAAATCAGTCTCTGTAGTGTCAACAATAGTATATATACAGAGTTTAAGAAGATAACTAATTACATACTAAGCAAATCATTCACAGATCATACAGAGTTTGAGATTATATTTACTTACATTAATTTAGATGGAACATAAATGTTTACTCACTGGTGAAAACAAAGAAGCCTAAAAAAAACAAAGTTGCTCACCTTGGAATTGTACAGAGAACAGAAAGCAAAGCCTGTATATACATTATTTTTTCCTTGCTTCAGGTTGATTTGCTTTCAGATCTTTGGATTTCAGTTTTGATCTTTGTTTAAATCTTCTTGTTTGATTGTTGTTGTTAAGATAATGTTTACTTTAGTTGTTTCTCAGCTTTGAATGGACGAAATGGAATGAAGAGGCTTGATGTATATAAGAAAGCATACAGGTTATTTTATATTGTTTGTACAATACAATAGGATAATATCATATAATATTTTATACAAGTGATTATATTGCTTTGTACAATCATCAGAGATTTTTTTCTTGTCTTCGGCTGACCATTATACATGATGATATACTTTGTACAAGGTGATATCTTTTGTTGTACTAAGGGGCTGACATGGTTTCCTTTTTATTTATTTTTATATATATTTCGAATGATCAAAACATGGCAAGCATTTAATGCATGTCCTTTGTGTTTTCATGTGTACATACTTATCATATGCTTTCTTTTGTTTAGTCCTCACTTCTTGCCTTGCATCTCGGCTGTACAAATGAATATGGAGATACTTGTTTATGTGTTCTTCTTATGTTTCCCTACTTATCTTCTTTGTCTTGCCTGTACATAAATATTTGATTTTACTTTAGTATTTATTATCTTATATTTAATTTATAAATTCAAATTATTATTATCACTCTAATTACAATATTTATTATTATCATTTAATATTATTAAACCATTCATTTACAATTTTAAATTCAAGTCAAAATATATATCTATATATTTATTATTTTCAAATTCACCCGTATATGCCCAAATACAAATATACACATATTTACAATATTTTTAATTTAAATGATTTATACAAAATATACTTGAATCCGGGGAAACTCGCTTCATTTTATCGATTTAATTTCACAATTTTTATTCAAAAATTTATTAAATCATAAATTTAACTCAAAATTTCATTTAATCATAAATTTAAATAAATTCAAAATTTCAGGGTCGTGACAAACTTCCCCCCTTAAAAGAATTTCGTCCTCGAAATTCGCAGGCACGAAAACAAAGACAGATAGATCAAAGATAAATTTGATCTCCTATAATTCCTCAAACATAAGATACGGATTCCGAATTCAAGTCGGAATATCTCAGAATACATACCAATTTTGTCCTTCTTCGGACTTTGGTATTCACAGAAATTATAATAGGATTTCAAAATTTGGTTTCAAACGATATCGTTTTATTGATTTAATTCAATTTTATCCTTCATATTCGATTAATCAATTTAACTCCATTTAAAATTTCCAATTTATTTCAAATTTCTAACTTCAAATTTCAAATTTCAAATTCAATAAAGTTTAAATCGAAAAGGCTGATAAGAACTGATGAAAATACGAAGTAAAAACTTCCTACAACGATTCGTAGAGCCGTCATCATACCGAAACTTCTTCTTGTAGTTGATACGAAGCAATCAAAAGAATTTGGAAACGAATCAAAGAAAATTGATAAGAAAGTTATTTCCACTGTTGCAGGGTATTGACCATTCATAGTCGTATTCCCTTGTCCCCTATCTCGTCCTCTTCTTGTACTCATACTCACTATCAGTGGATAGCAAGAGAATTTACTGAGACGTTCGAACGGATATCTGAGAATTACTCATTCTAGAGTTTACTTCACTCTATCTCTAATGAGCTACTTAACGTGTTATACTCCTGAGCTAAAGTTCAACCTTAGCTCTGATACCAAATGTAACGACCCAAAAGTTGGCCTTCGAAAATCGGCACCCGTACTCCACTCGTACTCAAAATGCCGTAGATTCAAATGCCAAATCTGGTTCTCCGGAGCTTATAACAACATTAAGTAAATAACACAGCGGAATAAAAAGAATAATATATTGATATACAATATCTGATACAACAGAGTGATACAATGAATATCAATATACATCAGAGATATGATACAACAAATAGCAGCGGAAAAGAAAAATAGATAACTAATATCAGCAGCGGAACAAATAACTCTAAGATAGTCTTCAAAAGAGAACTCCAGCAATAGCTCGAACTCCCAATAACGATACACCAAGAATAAGCAAGTGCAGTCCGATCCAAAGACTGAACTAGCTCCAGATAATCTACTAAATCTGAATATCTGAAAAACCCAACTCTAGACTGCTCGTGTAGAAAATTATGAGCACCCAGAGTTTAGGAAATGAACAATAAACTCCGGATCAGTCATGGGACTGGTGTGAGCAACAAAAACAGTTTATCTTTAAAACAAATAGCAGAGAATTTTAAAGTAAATTCGCAATGCTTTTAGAAAATGAAACTACCATAAGACCTCCCACCACACACACAATGCAAACGCAGAATTGGAGGAGATTTCTTCTTATGATAGTCAAAGATGCTTACTACGCAAAATCAAATCATTTTTTGATATTATTATTAGTGCATAGTGTAGAAAACATTTCGAAAGTAGAATATAAATCTTAGCCAGCATAGACATTTCGAACTATGCCTACTATAGCTACCATCCAAACAGTGGGGCGCCACCATAAGTGAATGATAGGTTCTACAACTAAAACCGTACAAGTCTCGTATTGGAGTTTGGATTTCCAACAAATGGTCAGGCAAAGGAACTTCCTATCCACGATGGGTACGTCCCTGGAATAGACGACCCGAGAACCTAACCGGATCTCTGCCAACACAAGGCCGGGTTACCTCTGCAAAAATAGGTAACTACTGACACGCGTATGCCATCCCCCGATCGTCACCGATCTTCCCGAGGATCCCCGATTTCCAACAAACCACATAGAAATAATAATGCAGTAACCACAGAGGTTAAGTATCTGGGCTCCATACCATGATACCACCTTTATCCAGAAGGAATGACATACACTAAGGGGCGCTACTCCCTAGAACCTTGCTGCATCCTTCCTGTTTCGACCATTTCCGGGGTGTGAGGCTCGACGAAGTCTCGTCCACAAAGCTACGCTTTGTTCACAAAGCCATGCTTCGGGTCAAACAAATGATCAACCTATGATCACAAAGATATAAGATCAAACAAATGATCATATCGCAAATGATCAAACACTGATCATCACACAGCAACACTCAGCATGCCACATTACCAAATTGGGATATATCGCTGATAAATTTCAACTACATAACCTCTGAGCTCGTACGTCTCAGAGAAGGGTGTTAAGCTAAGAGAATAAATTCTCCGCCACCAACAGATATGTATTTGAAAGAAATCGGCTTTATATCTCAAAGTGTAATGTCAGACATGTATCCATACAAGTCTGTTCCGGGTTCGAACAGAACCGAAGGCACTTCTTACGAAGCCCTTGCAATTCCGGGTATTCACAATCCCGTCCGGACTCCCCATCACAAAGGGTGATAAAATCTCTATACCGGGGACCAGTCGGTGCAGAGACATTCGACGAGTTGTCCTTTCGTTTTCGTAAATATCCGGTCTTCAACACCGGTCTTCAAATGCTATCCATATACGACGTATCATTATTCGGAATGGGTTATATGACACGAATGTCTTTTCCCGGCTAACCCGAATAACGAGCGCAATCTTCAAAAACATATGGATATTGGGATTTCAATTAAGTCACAACTTAATAATTCAACTTCTTTTCTTCAAATGGTTTAACAAATTACCATTTCAAATCTTTTAAACAAAAAGATTTATTTACAGAGTTCACTTAATTTTCACAAAGATTCATTCACAGTTTTTCCAAAACAATTCCTGTTTCAATTGGATTAACTAGTTAAATCTTTAAAACAAAGATTCAACTTATAGCTTTCAAAACAATTTCATTTCGAATGTTTTAAACAAAATCATCATTTTAAATCTGTTAAAAATAAACATATTCAATTCATAACTTTCAAAAAGAATTCATTTATAACTTGGAAAACCATCTTTCAATTCATACTTGAAATTCCTTTAAATTGGAATTTCATTTCTTATATATACGAAAGCTTTTATCATTTGAAAACAAACAGTTTTTGTTTAAGAAAAATCCAATTTTATTTGCACGGGTTAAAGTCCTTGAATTATATTCACATTCCAAAATCAATGCTTTTAAAATAGTTTAACCCATATATAACGGGTATAACATCTTTAATCCCTAGTTTCAAATCATAAAATTCAATTTCAAATCTTGAATTTAAGTTTAAATCAATTGTTTAAACTTCAAAACTTTATCAAGTTATTTAAAATAAATTTCATCTTTAAAATTCCATTTCAAAAGCTTTTCACATTTAAACCTAAATTTCTAATTTCAAAATCAATTGAAAATAAAATTCCAATTTCAAAACATCAAATTTTAATTATCTGTGACTTAACCGATTTCCACGTGAAATCCATATTTGTGTGTGTAAAGGTGTAGTCTGGGGGTTTTACACACAATAGTGCAACATCAATCATCACAGATATATCGATAAGCGGTATAATTGATAACGCTCATTTTCATTCACAGATTCATAGATAAAATAAATTTATCAGTCACAAAGATTCACTTTTATAATTCGATGTGGGTTTCGGATAACCAACTGGAATCCGACTCCCTGTCGCATCGAAATTCAAGTGACGATTTACGGGTAAAGGGTTTCATATTAATATAACAATATATCACAGAAACAGAAATCACAGATCATGACATAAATCAGGACGTATCACAAAGCATCATATATCAGGGATATCAAACAATTCCTACCATTCAACAGAATCCAAACATTCATAAGTAAACTCAATAATTTATCTGATCATAATTAATTTATCAATTAATTATTTATTTCATTTCAAATTAGTTAATTAACAAATCAATTCTTAATCAATTATAAAGTCTTAATTACTTAATTGATTACCCTTAATCATTGATTAATAATCTTAATTATTATTTAATAAAATGTAATTACTCATTATTAATCATTAATTACTTAGTTAACCAATTATTAATTCATAATTAAATTTCTTAATTAATTAACTATTAATCATTCATAAATTAACTTAAGTAGTAAATCTCCAATTGCAATTGTAAAGTAATTATTCTTAATTCCTTTCTAAAATAATTTATTAATATTAATTGTTCAACTTAATTGACATTTTAAAAAGAATCCTCTTTAGCTTTGGAAATCAATTTATTACTAATTACAAACTTATATGTTAATAAGCTTTATACTATCTCATATTAATTACTTAATTAGAATAATAATTAAGGGTTTAAAATATTTAAAGTATTCACTAAAGTAGTTAACTTGTTTCTAAGTTTCTAACTTAAACTGTTAAATACTTTTAAATTTTACAAGGTTCAAAGCTAGTTGGTAGAAGAGAAACCCGAGACTCCCTCATGTTGTCTCGAGTGTGACTCCGAGTCTCACCTGATTTGCCCCGTATCTCCTCTCTCCCTCTCGCGTTCTTCTCCTTCTTCTTTTTTTTTTCTCTTTTCATTTTAAATTTGTAAACCACTGTATGTATTAACACTAGCAAACAACACGGCAGCGAACTCGAGCAAACGACTCTCTTCCTCGAGCGAACCCTTTCCTTCCCCAACACCTCCAATCGCTGATACACGCGATGACTTCGTGCACGTGCACATGGATGCGGCGGCGCTCCGGTCCTCGGCGAGACCTCCAGCGAGTCGCCGTCCATCCTCACATCAACCCCCAACCATCGAATCGCTGCAATCTTCTCAAATTCGAAATCGAGACAAAAGTCGAAGCCTGGAACAAACGAAATCCTCCTCAAACCCAATCCTGTCATCGCTTCGATCCCACCGCCTCGTCCACCAGAACGTACGAAACTTCGGCCATCACTTCGTCATCGACCCTACCACCATCTCCCAAAGGCGCGAGCCACTCGGTCCAACCATGGTGGCGAAAACCAAAATTTACAGAGCATAAAAAAAAAACGCGAACTAAACCCTAAATTCGATTCGAACCCAGAATCCTCGCATTCGAAAATTTGTTTAGCATTTTTCCTGAATTGATACATCATAAATCTAGCCTCTCACCCAATTTCAGAAATTAAATTTGTTTAAATCAACTGAAATTGGAAAAAATGCCTCTAGGCTTCATGTTCGAACTGCACCTTGGACCCTCTCTTAAAAATCATCAACTTCATTTTAAAAATCATAGCTTGAGGTAAGGATCTAAGTTATATTCATGAATCTCTGGTTTGTTGAATTCGAAATTTCCAAATCTTAAAGTCTCGTCTAAAAAAAATATTATTTCCAGCCTGTATATATATATTTATACCCCTTTGAATTTATTTTTAAAACATCATTCTTACCTAAATACATATATTTACTCTAGACATCTAAGCTTGAAATCGATTAAAACTAGAGGTATTGATTTGTCTCTAGGTTTTGTTCATTCTGAACTATATGCAGAGTAGAAATCAGTCTCTGTAGTGTCAACAATAGTATATATACAGAGTTTAAGAAGATAACTAATTACATACTAAGCAAATCATTCACAGATCATACAGAGTTTGAGATTATATTTACTTACATTAATTTAGATGGAACATAAATGTTTACTCACTGGTGAAAACAAAGAAGCCTAAAAAAACAAAGTTGCTCACCTTGGAATTGTACAGAGAACAGAAAGCAAAGCCTGTATATACATTATTTTTTCCTTGCTTCAGGTTGATTTGCTTTCAGATCTTTGGATTTCAGTTTTGATCTTTGTTTAAATCTTCTTGTTTGATTGTTGTTGTTAAGATAATGTTTACTTTAGTTGTTTCTCAGCTTTGAATGGACGAAATGGAATGAAGAGGCTTGATGTATATAAGAAAGCATACAGGTTATTTTATATTGTTTGTACAATACAATAGGATAATATCATATAATATTTTATACAAGTGATTATATTGCTTTGTACAATCATCAGAGATTTTTTTCTTGTCTTCGGCTGACCATTATACATGATGATATACTTTGTACAAGGTGATATCTTTTGTTGTACTAAGGGGCTGACATGGTTTCCTTTTTATTTATTTTTATATATATTTCGAATGATCAAAACATGGCAAGCATTTAATGCATGTCCTTTGTGTTTTCATGTGTACATACTTATCATATGCTTTCTTTTGTTTAGTCCTCACTTCTTGCCTTGCATCTCGGCTGTACAAATGAATATGGAGATACTTGTTTATGTGTTCTTCTTATGTTTCCCTACTTATCTTCTTTGTCTTGCCTGTACATAAATATTTGATTTTACTTTAGTATTTATTATCTTATATTTAATTTATAAATTCAAATTATTATTATCACTCTAATTACAATATTTATTATTATCATTTAATATTATTAAACCATTCATTTACAATTTTAAATTCAAGTCAAAATATATATCTATATATTTATTATTTTCAAATTCACCCGTATATGCCCAAATACAAATATACACATATTTACAATATTTTTAATTTAAATGATTTATACAAAATATACTTGAATCCGGGGAAACTCGCTTCATTTTATCGATTTAATTTCACAATTTTTATTCAAAAATTTATTAAATCATAAATTTAACTCAAAATTTCATTTAATCATAAATTTAAATAAATTCAAAATTTCAGGGTCGTGACAATCACCATGTCCTGCCGCCTCCACCATCACCTGAGAACACCTCCAGCACCACCTGGAAACTCTATCACATCATCCCCTTGGCTGCTACAGTGAAGGCCGTGACCCTAGTGGCCTTGACCGAGCCTAACTATGGCCTTGAATCCATGTATGTTGCCTTGTTAGTGTAGTTTCCATCACCACCACTTTGCATCACCTTCAAACCATGATAGGCCGACCCTTAGGAACCCAAACCTGACCCAAAAACCTTGCTTTAGCCTTGTACTACACTTATGGCTGAGCCCAATGTACGCTGGAAGCAAGTGCAAAGCAATTCCGCTTTGATTTGTGAAGTTGATTCTATCTTATTTTATCGTATTTGAATTTAAAGCTTATAATTATTGTATTGTATTGTTTTTTTGACTTGTATTCAAGGGAATTGATACTTTGGCTCCCACTTATCTCTATGTCGTGTTATCGTGCTTGTGTGGATCTCTTTCGTGCATTCATCGTTGTGTCTCCAGCTCAAACCAATGAGTTATTCTCACCAGATAATATGTACATATATAACTAGTGAATTGACCCCTTTTGAATCGGTAAAATGCATTATCATGTTACACGTGCTATGTTATCATTTTATGATGTTCACCCATGCTTAAACACCTATTATATTATATGTTACTGTTATATTATGCTGTTCTATTATTTTTATCAGTTTATCACACTTCAAGTTCCCTTTAGATTAGAATCACTATGGGTTAAAATGATACATACCCGAACGGACTTTAGAATATGAGAAAATTGTTATGGGCTGAAATGATAGGCCTAAATGATTTTCAATTATTTTTCATTTACTTGGGATTGCGGGTTTGAAATTATCAAACCCAGGTTTTCTTTGTAAATTATGGGTTGAAATGATATATTACCCGTATCACTTTACCTAGGCTAGAAATGAAATACATACCGGTTGTTAAAATATGTTTTTCTAAAAATTTTAAAATATTTTAGAAATGTAAATATTTTAATATTTTGATTTAAACTTAATTAAAAATGATTTTTGTAAAGTATTATTGATTTTCTGAAAATTTATAAGTGAAATAAATTATGGAAAGGTTAGAAAATTTGAATGTAAGTTACTTTGGAAATTTTGATTTAATTTTAATGGAATTTAAATTAAATATGAAAATATGATAAATTTATGATAATTTGGATAAAAATGAATTTAAATGATTTTATAATATATTAATGATTTTTGAATAAAGTTAAAATGGGAAATGAATGAATATTTAAGTTGGAAGTTTGGAATATAACTAAAATTGGAAATTTGTGAATTTGGCTTAAAAGTGAATTTTAAGTTATGTAAATAAAAATAAATTAAGTTATAATTGAAAATTTAAACTTAAATGTTAAGTTAAAATTTAATTATATGAATTGAAATTGAATGGTGGAATTTAATAAGTGAATTATTATTTAATATTAATTTTTGAATGGAAATTTAACTTTATAAAATCATGAATATAAGGGTATTTGATTGATAGTTATAAAAGTGAAAATAAAAGCTTAAACTCGATCCACCCCAGATGCCATGATAACCCAGATTTCAATCAAGCCTAAAACTAGGTTTACAAACTAAATCCGATCACCGCCACCTCCACAATGATTAGATCATCATTCTGACAATTTTCCCACAGTCTTCGATCATCCTCGCATCTCTAGTGAGAACCACGACATCCCAAATCGACTTGATCACCAGAGTATACCCAAAGTACATTATCTGATCAACTTCACATTGCTCATTCAAACCCAAACTATAAACCATGATTTTACTTCCAAAAATCAAAATTTTGGATAATGTTTCAGATCATATGCCTGAAACAATAAATTAGGATATTTAAATTTTCACTTATATTTAGCTTTCTCTGTTCTTTTTGGTTTCCAGAGACATTTCCAGTTTGTTTTAGCTTAAATAAAATTTTAATCTTTAATATATGATAAAACAAACAATTTTTGTTTGCAACTTAAACCCTAACAAAGATTGGTTCAAGAGATAATGAATTATGAACAAATCTTGAGCCTGGAAAACTAAAAATAGGATAACACAAAATACAACAGCATGCACACACATCTATTCATTCATATATATATATATATATATATATATATGCAGAACTTCACCAATATATATTCACATAAAAAAACATTCATTCCAGAACTTAACTTGCAACCAGAATCATACTTAAGTTTTTAAGAAAAAGTGTTACTCACCAAAGAACTTGAAAACAGAGACAGAGCCCTTTTTATTTTGATTTTGAAAAAGCTTGAAACTTTAAAACTTGAATTGCTGAAGCTTGTTACTAGAAGCTTGCAAATTGAAATCACTTTGATGCTGAGATGTTCTAGCTTTCAAAACAGAATTGAAGTTGCTTTTTAAAACAGAGAATGAATTGCTTGCTTTTGTATGAAACTCAGGTTGAAGAAGAAGCTTTGCGGGCTTTTGAAAATCTTCAGATTTGAAAATGTATAGGCTTATTGATTCAGATTGAAGAAAATGGTTGACGGATTTTTAAACTGATCTTGAAAATGGATTATAGGTTGTTTCATTTTGATTTCTGATTTGAGGAGTTTTTAAGTTACAGATTTTTATGTTTTTCTTAGCTTTTGAAAAGAAAAAAATAAGAAAAGGAATGAAAACATGTTAATATAGGCTGAATTGATTTATTAATATAAAAGAAAACTAAAATTAAATGACACTTGTAAAATCTCTCAACATTTGTCATTACTTCTTGTTAATCAATTAACACTTGTCCATTAAGTAATTAATATTTATTTTAAATATTAAATGAAAGCTTTTACTTAATTTATTAATTTACAAATACTTATTTATATATATAGATAACTTTTAAAGAAATAACCAATTATACTTATAAATAAAAGCTTATAAAAATATCTATAAAATCCAAATATTTAAAATATTAATCCTTTTGAATTTCAAAATTAATTTAAATTTAAATTCAAATTATATTTAAAAATCCAATTTAATGTCAATTTATAACAACACATTCAATTTGAATAACAATTCTATTTTATTAAAATCTATTTATATAAAAAAAAAATTCAATAATAATATTGTTTGAAAATAAAAATTTTTCAAATTTAAATAATTCATAAAAGAAATTATCATATTATCAAGCAATATTAAAGAAAATAAAACAAACCCTTTTGAAATCTTATTTGAATTTAAACTTAAGCTAAAATTAAATTAAAACAATTAAACATTTACCTTAAGTATTTTAAAACTATATAGTTAATTTATTTAAATAATCTTTAAGAAGTTTTATATTAAATTTAATTATCATTTCCAAATTACCAAAATACATTAGAATTTGAAAATATGATTTTATTTGTTTATTAGATGTAAACCAAAGCTTTTCTACTTACAATATATACAAATATATATATATATATATATATATATATATTATAAATAGAAAATATTTTATTTGCTTTAAAAGATAAAATTTACCATTTAAATATTTATTTGCTTTTAAAAGAATAAATTTGCCAATTTAAAATTAAAATTATAAAAGAAATTATTAAATCAATTTAATTATTAATGCAGATTATTAAATTGATATTGCCCAAAATTCTGGGATATCACAAACTTCCAAATTTACGAAATAAAAGAAAAATCATCAAGTCCAAATAATGCTCTATTTTACATTTATTTTTAAAACGAAGAATCCCTTTCTCCAATAATCGAAAACTTTTTGACTCAACCAATTTTAAACTAGAATTTCAAAAATGAAAAATCCTTTTACCAAAAAACTTTTTAATCAAAAACTTTTGACTAAACAAATTTTTTAAATTATGAGTTTTCAAATTTCCTTACTTTTTCAAAAAAACTTCCCAATAAATCCTTTGAAAAACTTATTCAAAATAATTCAAGGAATTTTCCAAAAATATTTTATCAAATTCTTTCATATGGGTTTGGATTTAAAAATTGACTTTAATTGTCCTTTCTTTTGAACTTTCTTTCTTTTCTACTAAGTCTTTATAAAAATCTGATTATTTCTTTGTGGTGATTAATGTATACCTTCTTGTGGGATTTTGCACCATTACATCTTCACATCTTACTTTACTCCTATCATTCCTTACTTCCGGATGTTCACAACACATAGGTTCTTATCTCCCATCTATTTTTATGTATTGGGCTAGGCCCGCTAATCTTTGTCTGTATAATTAAGGTTATATAATTGACCATAATAACGAATATATTGCCTTAGAATATTTAGTTACCACCTAACATGTTTATTTTCTATTACTATAAATGTAAATTGCCTGTAATAAATGATTATTATTCTAATAGTCAATTTTTAAAGACATTTATTTATTCATTCAAATTTTACCGATTATGCCTTCCTTATCTTTCCATAATTACTCTAATCTCTTTAGTCGGTCCCATTAATCCATTTATATCCTTTTTAAATTCTTGTAACTACTTATGTATTACACTATTAATTTTGGAGTTATAATCCTTTCCATCTACATTTCCTAAGATAGTAGTATATGCTAAAGTAAAGATTTGCCCGGTGAGTTTGCATATGTTTAAAATTAGTATATATATATTTATTTATTTATAGTAGGATTATTGAAAAATGCTTTAAAAAATAACTAGTACGCCACTCATACGTATACATATCCCCGTTGATCGGGTAACCTAAGCTTTGTTACCAAGTGTAACAACTCGAACCGAAACGGACCTAAATTCCGACCCAAAAGAGACACATCAAAACTTAGACTCATTCCAAAGCCGGATTTTGGTTGGTATAAAGAACTATACAGAGCTATTTATCTACACATCAGAACTCACAGGGGAAGAATAAAATATAATAACATAAATAGTACCTATTTTATTTAAAATCCAAATGTCATAAAATCCATAACACAATACAAATAACAACCGTCACATATACGTAGTACAACATTTTCAAAATACATCATTGTTATCTAATGGGTATATCATAAAATAACATAAGTAGATAAATAGGTAAACTGCCACAAGTTTCCTCCTTGCCTTTGCCTTCGGCATCACCTTTCCTATCATGTGTTATGATAAGGAGGGAGTTAGAACAACATATGTTTGGTGAATAAAATCTTGAGCCTTACTATAACAGTACTTGGGTAGTATAATTTAAATAGAAATATGTCTTTTTTATATTGGATTTATTCTAAGTCTTTCCAACTTTAAGCCCTAAGGCTTTTCCCAATTCCAACTTCATAACCATTACTCTTTCAACCCAATAACTCATATCTATCGTCACTAATGTCCTATCAATGTAAGAGATAGTGCCGAAGTCATTTAATACCATTTCAATGGGAATTAGAGAGACTCTGACTATTTAATATCTATCCTAAGGCGGACTCATCACCGGTACATTCTCGCTAACATTGCATAGAATATCTTCGGTCACTTAATACTTCATATCAAAGTGGACTATTCCTAAGATATATCCACTACCATACCTAATTATTAACCCCGACCATTTACTACTTCCTACATGGCGAAGAGGCGGGCCCTTACATAACCACTTAATACCTTCAATCCCTAAAGCATGTCCTCTGTATTATGAACCGTACCCCCATAGTGACGTCTCACATTAGTTCGACTATTCGTAGGTACTGGTAGCCAGATTCGCTGGATAGATTTACCCTACAGAATTTTGGACTAACCTCGCGTCATCCGTACTTACTTATTATAGGCGATGTCTCACATCAGCCCTAAAGTCACACTGTTGGTAGCTAGATTAGCTGGGCAGACTTCCGTATGCTTTTGATTGACCTCGCATCCCTATAACTTAACATATTATCACACATCCCATCGTATCCAATATTAAGGCCTTATAAGAAAACTTCTTATTTCGCCTCTATAATTAATTACTTGTCTAAGCGAGATTCAATAATAATTAATAACATATTAGCCATGTATTTAATACTTTATAATTACATGTTATTTACACTAATACACACACACATGCACCTAGTAAAGTTTTAAGCATGGTGAGATTACGCCCTAAAATAGCATTTAAATGTCAAATCATCAAAAATTATAAAAGTCCCATTTCCATATTAACAAGTATACCATAAATCTAATATCCATAATTCAATTAACAAACTTGTATAAAATAGAATCCAAACCCAATTTATTTTATACTAAAACAACAGAATAAATCAATACTAGAAACTTACAATTTAAATACTTTTACACTCAATTCAACTTCTTTTTACATGAAATTAGACAAAGGGAATTTCTATTCAAATTGTGGAAATAGGCAGTGCAAACTACGAATAACAATTGGTATCTTACATACTATTTCCTAATCAAAACCCTTAATCGGATCTAAAGAAAATGGTAAGAAATGTAATAGAAGGTAAAACATCGAAATTGTAAAATCTACACGAATTCCATTATTTTAATATATAATAACAATTGAGATTCCTACCTAAAAATTGGCATTTTGCTTTGGGGAATTTTAGAGTTTTTAATGTGATGTTTTCGTAAACCAAAATCCCCCCATGCATATATCAAATCCAAACTGAACTATTCAATTACTAAATAAGAAATACTAAGATTTCCACTCACAAGAGGTCTTTAGCTCTTCCTTTTTTTTCGAATTTTCCATGCCTTCAATAATCTCTTTTAGATCTCCCCTTTTTGATATATACAACAAGGGATTTGTGTATAGATTAGATCCAGAAATTTAGGGATTGGAGAAGAATAGAATTAGAAATAAAATAATAAACATCTAGAATCTATTACTCAAAGCCCTAAAGAGTTTTTCAGAATCTTTGAAGAGAGATACCGACAGAGCTTCGCTTGATTCTCAAAATAATTTGTAAATAAAAGTGAGTGGGCTAGGCTCTTATTTATAGTGGTTGGGATGCACTAGAACCATTGGATTTTAGTCAGTTAAAAATAATAAATTTGATACATCCATATATTCAAAACTCTAGCCTCCACCTTCGTTGACCGGTCCCCCCACCCTACTGGTCAACCGCTAGTGGTTGACCGGCCTTGGTAGGCGGTCGACCGGTGTAGTTATTTGGGAATGTTTATATTACCATTGATTTATTTATTTTATTCCTTAATTACACCTTTAACGTCAACATTAATTTTAACAATTAGTTAACCCCCAAGCCTAATTACTGTTACTTTTCAAATTTCAAACTTGAGAATTATTTAGTTATTTGAATTTTAATTCTATTTAAATTATTTTGAATTCAAAAACTTCAAATGTCTATAACTTTTCCGTTTGAGCTCTCGTTTCAATATATTATATATAGAAATTGATCAGAAAATCATCTCGAACATAATGCCATAACTTTTGTGGTCAAATTCCGACTTTTGCAAAATTTCTATTTTTAGCCTTTTCTTCTTTAATTAATCTATCTATTTTATTAATTTTTACGGGTATTATAGGAACTTACTCTCTTGCTTTCTAAAACTTCTTTGTTACTACTGTTTTCAAAAAGGTTTTCATTACTTATTCAATCAAAATACTCCTTCCACTTCCTTGATCACATTGCACGCATTATTGGATCATCAAAGGAGATTATTGGAAGTTTGTAACAAAGGTCAAAATCCATGTTGATAGAATACAACATTGTCAAATCAGTAAACTTTTGTAATGCCTATTCTTCTGGGCTAAGTGAGGGTGATTGGTTAATGGAAATCCGAAGCGAAGCTTTCGGACTAGACATAGGTTGGGAGGTCCAAGCCAATATAAAAATCTCATTGTAATCGTTTTTACTTTACTTTACTTTATTATTATTTAGCTTGGTTATAGTTATAAACACATTTACAAAAGTTAGCCATATTAGAGATACTTTGCACTTTCTTTGGTATCAAATTTTGGTGTTCTACCAATCGTAACAACATCCTAGAACAATAATGTCTAGAAGAAGATCCAATCAAAGCATTACAAGTAATATAGACTGCCATGCATGTTACACTACTACAAACATAACTACAAGTGACGTCGAGGCCGAATGCACCACCACACTAGACATTGATGAGGCACTAACTACTTATAATCAATTATATGAGTTTTGTGGTATTTTACTTAAAAAGTTTAAAAATAGAACATGAAGATTGTTTGGATAAAATAAATAAATATGAGCTAGAAATTATTACGTTGATAAATGAAAAACATGTTTTAGAAAATGAAAGTAGCTCCTTAAAATTTTCTTTCGAAATTTTCTTTCTAAGTTAGACCATCTTGAATATTTGAGTAATTCCTTAGAAATGGAAAATGAAATTTTTTTAAAGAAATTTGACGATTTGAAAAATAATTTTGAAATTTCTTTAAATAATTCAAATTCTCAATTTTTGACCCTTGAAAAAGAGAATTATGATTCAAAGAATGAGAATTTGGAATTAATTAAAAAATAATATTTTGAGAAATAAAATTTAAATTTATAAAATAGTGATTGGTGACAATAAGGTAAAGTTTGATAAAATTAACGAAAAAGTCACAAATTTCAATAAAGGTCAAAATGATTTAAATTCAATTTTATCAAATTATAAACCTTTCAATAATAAAAATGGTTTAGGATATAATAAAACTAAGTGTAGAAATAGTACTAGATATGCTTTCATGTATAGTGAAAATGCTAATGCTAGTACTATATTTCAAGTACTTTTATGACCAATAATGTTTATAATATCTCTAGAAGTACAAAATCATTCATAGGAAATATGAATACAAATTATCTAAGTATTTGGGTTCCTGTTAATTAGAAAAAAAATACATTGATGATTATTTTGATATAGTAATTAATAATGAAAATTTTATTTCCAACGGTTCCACCAAACCCTCTTGGTTATGGTTACCTTCGATTTAATCCCTTAGACCCTAACGTAGGAAGTCGGCACCAAAATATAGAATTTATTTTTGTAGGTACCCAAGAAAGATAAAAGGTGAGATTGTTTTCAAATAGCAAATGTTCCGTACATATGATGGAGAATGCGCATTTATGGATAATGGAACTGCATAAAATTTGGTATATCTAACTCATTTTTTAGTAAATAATTTGGGGTTGTTATTTTTTATTTGAGAGTATCACCAAGTAATAATCTTAAAAAAATAAATTAGATACTCTTTTTATATAAGACATTGCTATCGAAAGTGCTAGAAATATTTAAAACTTTTTCCATTATGCTAAATGAGTGTGACAAATTATTTCAATAAAAAAAAATATTTTTTGAAAGCAATAAATATTTTTTGAAAGGTATAACTATGCTTAATATTGTATAAATTGTCTATGTGATCTACTATTATATTTATATTGTTGTTGCTTGTATGATTACTTCACTTCAATTCTATATTTATATATTTGGTCATCATTGATCTTGTACATAACAACTTACAATTAATATCGATCGATGTATTTATGCATTTACCCTTGTGACTACATCTTTATATATTTCCATATGCATTTATCCTTATCTATACTTCTATTTTATATATAGTCTTATGAGAGTATATTCATTTTGTGTTCATTCTGATATTTATATGTCTTTTGTTTCCATTCTACTTTTAGTCTTTTTTGTTGATGACAAAGAGGGTGAAAGTATGGTGAAAGGGAGAGTATTCGTTAAGAGGGAGATTTTACATACATATATATCATACGTATTATTGTCATCATCAAAAAGGGGGAGAATGTTAGAACCCTAATTATATGATTGTTTTAATGATGACAACTATATATAGAAATCTCTTGTAGCATCTTTTATATAGGACTTTGAAGGGATCGATGATTCGAAGAGACAATAAGTAGAGGAAAGAAATATTCGTCTACAAGTCAAAAAGTATGTTCTTTTGTCCTTTGAAATAATTTGTAAAATTTCTTAAATGATTCATATGCATATACACATGTCACTGGTACATAGGTTTTTCAGAACAAAGACTAAAGGTAATTAAAATTAATTTTTTACAAAGCTTTAAATAAATAAAATAAAAATATAGAGTAGTTGACTGAAAGTGTTCATTGGTCGACTGAGTGTGTCATCTGAATTCACTTTATGTCGACTGAACAAGTTGACTACTCAAGCCTGTTATCCTTTTGTTTTTGGTCTTCTTCTCTGGAATGATTTTTTTATGAATATCCAGTCGACTTTTCATCATTCCCAATCGACTGAATGAACAGTAACGGCTACAATAACCGAATTCTCTAAAACAAAATTTAGAAGAGATATAACTCTTCAGTGGTTCTTCTTCTAAAGGGTGTGACATTCTGAAATTGAACAACTTTTCAGAATGACTATTGATTACTATAAATAATCCTAAAACAAGAAGTTTTGGATTGAACTTATTCTCTTGCTTTCTAAACTTCTTTGACTATTGCATTCAAAAAGGCTTTTATTACACATTCACTCAAAAAAACTCCTTCCAATTTCTTAATCACATTACACGCATCATTGAATCATCAAAGGATATTATAAGAAGTTTGTAATAGAAGTCAAAATATGTGTTGATAGAATACAACATTTTGAAATTAGCAAACTTTTGTAACGCATGTTCCTCTAGGCTAACTGTGGGTGATTGATTAGTAAAAATCCGAAGGGGAGCTTCGAGAATTGACATAGAACAGATGGTCTGAACCAGTATAAAGATCTCGATGTGATCATTTTTTACTTTACTTTATTATTATTTAGCTTGATTATAGTGATATACATGTTTGCATAAGTTAGTCATATTAGAGATCCTTTGCACTTTCATTTGGTATCAAAAAGAGGGAGAATGTTAGAACCTTGATTATATGATTTTTTTAATGATGACAACTATATATACATATCTCTTGTAGCATATTTTATACGGGACTTTGAAGGCATCGATGATTCGAAGAGACAAGAAGCATAAGAAAGAAATATCTATCTACAAGTCAAAAAGTATGGACTTTTGTCCTTAGAAATAATTTGTAAAATCTCCTAAATGATTCATATGAATATACACATATCACTGGTACACAAGTTTTTCAAGACAAAGACAAAAATTAATTACAATTAAATTTTTACAAAGCTTAAATTAAAATAAACAAAATATGAAGGAGTAGCCGACTGAAAGTGTTCATGTGTTGACTGAGTATTTTGACTGAATTCACCTTTTGTCGACTGAACAAGTTGACTACAAAAGCCTTTTATCCATCTTTTTTTTGCCTTCTCCATAACAATTTTTACAAATAGCTAGTCGACTTGTCATTATTTCCATATGACTGAATGAACAGTAACGGCTATAATAACTGAATTTTCTAAAACGAAATATTGACGAGATATAACTCTTCAATGGTTCTTCTTCTAAGGAACATGACTTTATTGAATCAAAACAACTTTACAGAATAATTGTTGATGACTATAAATAATCCTAAGACAAGAATTTTTGAATGGAACTTACTCTCTTGCTTACTAAAACTTCTTTGTGACTATTGTTTTCATAAAGGCTTTCATTACTTATTCACTTAAAATACTCCTTCCACTTCCTTGATCACATTGCACGCACTATTGAATCATCAAAGGAGATTACAAGAATTTGTAACATAAGTCAAAATTCATGTTGATAGAACACAACATTGTCAAATTGGAAAACTTTTGTAACGCTTATTCCTCTGGGCTAAGTGAGTGTGGTTGATTGGTTGAAATCCGAATGGGGAGCATCGGGACAAAACGTAGGCAAGGAGGTTCGAACCAATATAAAATTTTTGGTGTAATCATTTTTACTTTTCTTTATTATTATTTAACTTGATTATAGTTATATACAAATTTACATAAGTTAGCCATATTAGAGATCCTTTGCACTTTCACTCTTCATTTCGTGATTGCCCAAGGAAAATTTTGTAACACTTGAGGGTGCTCAACCAAGTTACAAATTGTTCTGTAACATTCCCTATTTGGAGGCCCGAAGCTAAGTGTTACGGATGCTGCAATCATCCATAGTATTAACTTCCGGTGACCAAATACGGTAATGTTAATGGTATACATAATATCAAAAGTAATTGAATATGAAATAAAGCATCACAAATTAAAACATTTTTCTGATTACATTTCAAAACAACAATTCATGTCCAAGTTACATAATCCCAAACGTTTCCTAGGTTCAGATAAAATATAATTATTACATAAAAATGCCAAGAGCGACATATGACGATGCCCTCGTGGTTGACCAGATTACTATATAGTCAACACATAATGGAACAAAAAATAAAATAGCAACTCCTAAATAGCTATCCGTTAGCCACCTACTAAACCCTGAAAATCCTCAACCCTCAGCCTACTTAAATCAATTTTGAGAACCCGAGAGTTTAAGGGGAAAAACATTAACTTCGAGTCAGACATAAAGCCTAGTGTGAATAATACTATACATCTCGGTTATTTGATATTAAGTGAGACCACACCGCTTAACGGAACGGGTTTCTCCTCACAATATCCTTTTTAAAACATATCTTTTGCAAATTATAATCCTGCAACCAAAACTTGGTAAATTTGTAAAGCAATATCATGTTTATGTACATATCAGTTATCAATTGGACTATCTACCTATACACTATAGTTTTGTTTGGCTAACTACTAACCCTTGGCTGACTCGAGCCTATCCAAAAAACATAAAAATCTAACATCTGTTAGATACTCCTCTTCTAGACGTTCTATCCTTACTTACTTCTCTAGGTCTAACCAGAAAAACCATAGGAAAACCTTTCCTTTTAAACCTTTCGAAACCATCAGGGAACCACCCTTTAGAAATCTTTCTTTAAAACCTTTCTAAAGCATTAAAGCATCAAGCCTTTCGAAAGCATTTGGGTTCAATTTATAACATGTGGAAACACCTTTTGAAACATTAAAACTCTCTCTTTTGAAACCATTTAGGTTCTACCTTTTATAGAGCAAAAGGGTCATTAAAACATTTAAGTCAAAAGCATCCCTTTCGAAAGCATTTCCTAAGTAAAGAAGTGATGGTGTCGAACTGTCCCTTCGAAAGCATTGGAGAAGCGGCTAAGTTTTAAAAACAAGGTACCCCTTTCGAAACCAATCTGGCTCAAAAGGTAAAAAGCGGCAGTCATGGGTTTTGACTCCTTTGAAAGCATTCATTTAAAACAAAAGGCGCAACCCATTCAAAACCTTTCCTTTGAAACATTTGACTCAACCGAAAGCCAACAAAGTCGAAAGCACTTCCTTCGAAAGCAAAAGCAGGCACATTTTCAGTTTAAAACAAAGCATGCTTCGATCCCCTCGGAGCCTTTTGTTTCGACTCAGTACCTTCCGTCTATATCAAATTCACTACGTACCAGGTATCTGATACCATGTGCATTGGTATCGAAGGAGTCGGAGGTGGAGGAAGGAGTCGAAAGCCTGGCGCTGAAAGCATTGAAATAGGAAAAAGCATGTTGATTTGACTTTTTAAATTAATTCTTTGTACCTAACCTGCCTTGTTTGTCAAATTATGATTGGTTGCAAAATTTCTTTTCTAAAAGTACTACCGATTTTCATAAACAACAATTTGAATTATTTACAAAATACCCCTTCTCCTTTATATAAATATATAAAACATTTAAGTCCCATACCTTAAATAATTTTACATATCCATTAAAACACATAGGAAAATTTTACAAAAATTCATGTAAATCACTTTTAATATATTTCCAACGTATATAAATTTCAGACCCTAAACCAATATAATTTGGCCGAAATAAATTTTAAACCCAAAATAGCATTTTCTTTAGTAGAAAATTCATTTAAAATCCATATTAATTCAGAAAATTATGAAAATTGAAATCCATTTCTAAATTATAATTTCTAATCTAAATCTAAATTCGCAAGGAAATTGGATGTCATATAATAGGGTTTTCATATCAAAACATATCACAAAATCTATGTGAATTAGCATAAATCATCAACAACATATAGATATACATTTTATCATCCAAAACATGGCATAACATTTGCAAATAATTTCGGATTTCATACTAAAAACCAAAAACCATTAAAAACTTGAGATGTAATCATTATTCACCTTAGCTTTTTGATTAAGGAGTTCGGATTTGAGAATAGATTTGATTGCTTAATCTTCCTTCTTTTAATTTCTTTATCTTCTTCTTGTTTTTCCTTTAATGGCGGCCGACCTCAATGGTTTTTATTTGTAGAAAATGAACATGTAAAGTGGATGAGTGTAAGGGTTTAGGGTATAAGGATGTATCCTTTCCTATTTTGCCTTCACCTATTTTATGTTCAAATCCCCCTTTAGTTCATTTATTAACATGACACGGCTACCCTTTTTAATAAAAAATCTCAATCCCATAATCGTTACATTATTTTATTTAATTTAACTAATTAAATATCCTAAATCATGTTACCAAAAATTAGGGTCGTTACATACTTCCCTCCTTAAAGAATTTCGTCCTCGAAATTACGATAAGGTACACAACAAATCAATCAAAAAGGTAAAACATACCATCAAACAAATCAGGATAAGAATCTCTCATCCCGTTTTCAGTCTCCTAGGTACAGTCTCTCTCATCCTCGCTCCACTGGACTTTAACTAATATAACTGTCTTATTTCTGAGCCTCTTCTCATCTCTCGCGACTATGCGAACTGGCTTTCTAACTATAGTCAAATTCGTCTCTACGACAAAGTCATCTAACACAGTTGGTACTATAGCAGTCTTCGGATCTCGAATATACTTTCTTAGATGAGAAACATGGAAAACATCGTGGACTCCTGCCAAACTGCTCGGTAACTCTACTCTATACGTGAGTTTCCCGATCCTCTCTTTAATAGGAAATGGTCCAACGAATCTCAGTGCCAACTTCCCTGATTTCCCAAATCGAATCACACCCTTCATCGACGACCTTATTGAAAACATGCTCTCCCACAGAGAACTCTAAGTCTTTCCGTCTTCTATCCGCATAACTCTTCTTCCTAGGTTGAGCTTCCTTCATTCTTGCTCGAATCAACTCAATCTTTTCTGCAGCTTCTCTAACCAAATCCAGACCAAGAACTAATCTATCCTCGGTCTCTAACCAACAAACTGGAGATTTGCATGGTCTTTCATACAAAGCTTGAAATGGTGCCATTCATGTACTACCCTGATAACTGTTGTTATAAGAAAACTCAACAAGATGTAGATGGTCTTCCCATGATTCCCAAAATTCTAGAACATAAGCTCGTAACAAATCCTCCAAGACTTTGTTAACTCTCTCTGTTTGCCCATCAGTCTGTGGATGGTAAGCAGTACTCAACTTGAGCTTAGTACCTAAGGTATCCTGTAGACTCTTCCAGAACTCACTAGTGAATAAAGAATCTCTATTACTCACTATACCACTAGGAATTCCATGTAGCCTAGCTACATTCTTCATAAACAACTTCGCTAACACAGGTGCCGTTCTGGTTGACTTAATGGAATGAAATGGGCACCCTTGGTCAACCTATCCACAATATGCTTTCATTTCCTCTATTAGAACTTGGCAAACTGTCAATGAAATCCAAAGAAATAGAATCCCACTTCCATACTGGAATGTCCAAAGGCCGAAGCAACCCACTTGGATTCTGATGTTCGGCTTTTATCCATTGGCAATTCAGACACTGCTTCACCCAGAAGCCTACATCCCTCTTCATACCTTCCCAGAAGAAACTTCTCTTCATGTCCTAATATATCTTAGTTCCTCCCGGATGAATAGTGATCTTCGAACGATGACATTCCTCCAAAACTTCCTTCCTAATGTTTCCCACATTTGGAACACACAATCTTCCTTTCTTTCTCAACCACCCATTCTTGTCAAGACTAAAATCCTTTAAGTCATCGCTCTCTGTTCCAGCTCTTAACTTTCTAATTCTTTTATTCAACATTGGATCCTCTAGCTGTTTAGAAGCAACCTTTTCGATCTTAACTGGTTGAACTTCCAAACATGATAACAAAGCAGTTTCTACACTTGAACTACTCTTAGTTCTTCACTGTACTCTGCAAGTCGCTTACGCTTCCAGATTTTCCACTCAGCTTCATTGCTAACACCGCATTCTGATGTTTTATGCTAAGTGCATCTGCAACTTTGTTGCCTTTCCCCGGTGTGTACTCAATACTGAAATCATAAGCAGCTAAGAAATCTAACCACCTCTGTTGTCTCATGTTCAGCTCCTTCCAAGAAAAAATAATAGTTCAACGACTTATGATCCGTATACAACTCAAATCATTCTCCCAAAAGATAATGTCTCCACACCTTCAGCACAAAAATCATCGCATCTAACTCTAAATTATGGGTTGGGTATCTGACTTCATGCGGTCTAAGCTGTCGAGAAGCATAAGCAATTACTCTACCCCTCTGCATTAACACAGCTCCTAACCCAGTCCCACGTGCATCCGTGTACACCACCAAATCCTGATTCCCCTCTTGAACAACCAACACAGGTGCATTAGTCAATAAGTGTTTCAGCTTCTGGAATGCCTCCTCACACTTATTGGTCCAAATGAACTTCACATCCTTTCGAGTTAGCTTGGTCATTGGTGCCGCTATCCGTGAAAAATCCTTAATAAACCTCCGATTGTAATCAACCAATCCAAGAAAATTTCTTATCTCAGTCACTGTTACTAGTCTCTTCCAACTATTCACGGCCTCGATCTTAGATGGATCCACTGATGACACTTTCTCTGAAACTACATGGCTATGAAACTTCACTTCTTTCTTCCAGAAATGACATTTCAAGAACTACGCCTTCAGTTGATGCTGCCTCGGCATTTCAAGCACTACTCTAAGATGAACTTCATGCTCTCTTTAATCTTTAGAGTACACCAAAATATTATCTATGAAAACCAATACGAACCTATCCAGGTGCTCTCGGAAAACCTGGTTCATCAAATTACAAAGAAAGCTGGCGCATTAGTCAGTCCGAACGGCATCACTAACCATTCGTACGATCCATATCTGGTTCTAAACGCCGTCAAAATAATACCATCCTCTGCCACTCTAAGCTGATGGAAACCTATTGCTAAATTCAACTGCGAAAATACCTTGGCTCCACTCAACTGATCGAACAAATCGTCAATCCTAGGCAACGGATATCGATTCTTTATCATTTTCTCATTCAACTTACGATAATCGATATATAACCTTAACGATCCGTTTGGATTCTTAGCAAACACTATGGTTGCTCCCCAAGCTAAACTACTGATTTGATAAAATTCTTGCCTTCCAAATCCACCAACTGCACCTTGAGCTCCCTCATTTCAGTAGGTGTCATCCTGCTTGGCGGTCTACTCACTGGTTCTGCTCCAGGCACCAAATCTATCCGAAACTCAATGTCTCGTTTCGGTGGCAATCCTACTATGGGTTCAAAAATATCCGCGAATTCTCTAACCACAAAAACTCGATTCAGCTCGTCTACTATCTCCATAACACCCAACAAAGCAATCACCTCACAGCTAAGGTTTTTTATGGTATATACAATTCGCTCCCCACAGTCTAGGTGTCTAAGAAATATTTTCTTATCATGGTAAAATATCCTAGCATCGTACTTACTTAACCAATCCATACCCAAAATAATTCTGGTATGAAATCAAACACATGCAAACTGCAAACAAAGGTATGACCTAATAAGTCAAACTCTAGGTCTTCATATCCCATCCCAAGTGTTGCATACTCTCCTATTAAATTTGCAACCCTTAAGGAAGTAACTAGGTATGAGGTTTCTAGGTCAAGCTTATTTACCAAACAATGAGATATAAAAGAATGCGATGCACCGGCATCAAACATAACACTAACTTTCATACTAAGAATCATAAGCATACCTCCCAACACTGCTTTCCCTTTTTCCTGTGTCGTGGGCCTCGAGGTAGCTGGCTCCAATGCATATACTTTTCCCTTTCCATTCTTAGCAGGCTCCTTGCATTGGCACTTGTAATGACCCATCTGATCGCAGTCGAAGTATTTGATATTCTTCTTCCCGATCACCTTCTTTGCCTCTCCAGAATGACATTTATTCGCAAAATGCACTTTCTTGTCGCACTTAAACATGCAACTTCTGACTTTCCCTTCTTCACGGCTCCATCCTTCTGGGCTCCCTTCTTAGGAAAGAACTTCCTTTTCTGACTCTACCCCACCTGGACCTCCTTCACCTTATTCTTCTCCACAGATCAATCATTTCATCGTGTCTTAGACCCATCTCTACTACAAAATCACAAGGATCCCAGATATGAGGTAATGTAGCCCTTTCCAATTCAGGTTTCAACCTCATAATGAACTTCTCGTTCCTCTTAATCACGGTATCCACAGTGACATAACCATATCTTGCCAACTCCTCAAACTTTGTAGCAAACTCTAACACAGTCAACTTTCCCTGCTCTAACTCGGCAAACTTTCTGAGAAAGGTAGATTTCGCCATCACAGACATGAACCTCTCCTCGAAACTCCTCTTAAACTTAGCACATGTCATCATTCCTTCATCAACTCCAACCGTCACACTATTCCACTAGTATAAAGCTACTCCTTGAAGCTGCCTCGAAGCGACCCTTCTTTTCTTCTCATCACTGAGCCTTAATTCTGGAAAAATCCCCTCACAATGCAGTAACCAGTTCTCCACTTCTGTGGTGTCTTCAGTCCCAATGAATGGTTTTCCTCCCACCTGGCATAGTCCCTACTCAAAGCAGCATAATTGTTGACTACTAGAGGTTCCTGGGCTCCTTCTCCAACTACTCCAGCAATAACCCCCACTTACATCATTCACGAAAACTGATACATGGCTCCCATGTCAACATGTGGGACTTCAACACCAATATTTCCAGCTCGTGCCTGACCTTGGTTCCTTCTAGTATTAGGTCTGACATTTCCATCTACAGTGGTGCTTCCTCCTCCAACATTATCTCTTCGAGAATCCATATCTGCATTTGAACCTTCGTGAGATATAAAAAAATAACCTAATAGAGATAGGAGACTACAGATAAAGCGCATACTTATATATAGCAAATACAAGTACGTTACTATAACGTTATCCCTTACCCCAATCTTATCGCTAATCCCTTAGGATTATATTTTCAAAAATCATCTTTTTGTTTAAAATTTTTCATAAAACTATGCTCTGATACCAAGTTTGTAACATCCCCTATTTGGAGGCCCGAACCTAAGCGCTACAGATGTTGCAGTCATCTACAGTATTAACTTCCGGTGAACAAATATGGTAATGTTAATGGTATCCATAATATCAGAAGCACTTGAATATGAAATAAAGCATCACAAATTAAAACATTTTTCTGATTACATTTCAAAACAACAATTCATATCCAAGTTACATAATCCTAAATGTTTCCCAGGTTCAGATAAACTATAATTATTACATAAAAATGCCAAGAGCAACATATGACGATGCCCTCTTGTTTGACCAGAGTACTATATAGTCAAATTGACATAGTACAACACAGCGGAACAAAAAAATAAAACAGCAACTCCTGAATAGCTATCCGTTAGCCACATGCTCGTCTTCGAAAGCTTTATTCGCCAACCTACTAAAACCTGAAAATCCTCAACCCTTAGCCTACTCAAACCAATTTTAGGCACCTGAGAGTTTAAGGGGAAAAACATAAACTACGAGTCAAACATAAAACCTGGTTTGAATGATACTATACATCTCGGTTATTTGATATTAAGTGAGACCACGCCGCTTAATAGAATGGGTTTTCCCTCACTAATATCCTTTTTAAAACATATCTTTTGCAAATTATAATCCTATAACCAAAACTGGTTAAATCTGTAAAGCAATATCATGTATATGTACATATCATTTATAAAATGGACTATCTGTCCATACACTGTAGTTTTGTTTGGCTAACTACTAACCCTTGGCTGACTCGGGCCTACCAGAAAAACATAAAAATCTAACATCTGTTAGATACTCCTCTTCTGGACGGTCTGTCCTTACTTACTTCTCCAGGTTTAACTGATCCTAATGGTTTTGCATGCTCACCAATAACATGTCTTTCCTTTTTAGATTCCTTTCCGTGGGTGACATAATTTTAGTCTCACATGTGACAAAGCCCTACACACTGGAATTTTGGACCTATTTTTGCTAGGGGCTACTAGCTAAAGTATAGGGCGCGACCACATACCAATCCCATCTGGTATTCTAATATCTGACTCATTTTACTTAGGGTTATGTACCCATAAAATTTTCCTTGAAAACCTTTTCTTTCAAATTGATTTAAAACTTTAAATCATTCTTTAAATAAGGAACTTATTTATATATACTCTTTGCTTTACTCAAATCACTTTGCCATGTTACATATTCTTTACACGAAACCTTATTGATAAAAATGCTTAAACATTCGAAAGTACCCCTTTTGAAACCTTTGAAAGTATCCCTTTTGATACAAGTAAAACCTTAGGCCGAAAGCCAAAACATACCTTTCGAAATCATACCTTTCGAAACCATTCATATTTATCCTTCGAAAGCATTGAAAAACATCTCCTTCGAAAGCTTTCAAACCTTAGACATCCTATCTTTAAAACACATAAACATTGCCTTTCAAAAGGAAAACCTTTCCTTTTAGACCTTTCAAAAAAATTAGGGAACCACCCCTTAGAATTCTTTCTTTAAAACACTTTCAAAAGCATCAAGCCTTTCGAAAGCATTTGGGTTCAATTTATAACATGTAGAAACACCTTTCGAAACCATTAAAACTATCTCTTTCGAAACCATTTGGGTTCTACCTTTTATAGAGCAAAAGGGTCATTAAAACATTTAAGTCAGAAGCAACCCTTTCGAAAGCATTTCCTAAGTAAAGAAGTGATGGTGTTGAAACCATCCCTTCAAAAGCATTGGAGAAGTGGTTAAGTTTTAAAAACAAGGTACCCCTTTTGAAACCAATCTGGGTCAAAAGGTAAAAAGCAGCAGTCAGGGGTTTCGACCCATTCGAAAGCATTCATTTAAAAAAAGGCACAACCCATTCGAAACGTTTCCTTTGAAACATTTGACTCAGCCGAAAGCCAACCAAGTCGAAAGCACTTCCTTCGAACGCACAAGCAGACACATTTTAAATTTAAACCAAAGCATGCTTTGATCCCCTCGGAACCTTTGGTTTCGACCCAGCACCTTCTACCTATGTCCAATTCACTATGCACCAGGTATCTGATGAAAGTGTACGTGCAGTACTAAAGATCGTGTAATATGATATATAAATGCGGAAACTGATAATAGCAGTAAAATAAAAATTAAAGTAAGCACACCAGGAATTTTTATACTGGTTCGAACTTCCCGTTCTACGTCCAGTCCCAGAATACCCTCTGGATTTAAACTAAACCCCTCACTTAACCCGGAGGAATAGGTATACGACACCTGAGCAGCCGAACAGGAATTTTTCCGCCTCAACAGCCGAAGAGGACTTCAACTTAATACAAATAGTTTGTTGACGAATGTGTTCTGAATAACACTGATTGTCTTTTGATAGTACAACTTTCCTATAATCAAATCCTCAAGAGTATGTATGTGTGTGAAGATTTAGAAGGAAGATGATCACGTAGAATCAAAGTATATGAATTAAATCAAGGATTCTAGTGATATTGAATAAGAATGATTGCTTTTATTTGCAGAAATGAATAGAGAATAGATTTCAGAATTATAAACAAGAATCGGTGATTGTAGAAGTGAATTGAATATGTTTATATAGTTGTAGAAGAGTTATAATCTTTCATGAAGAGTTTCAGTCAACAGTTGTGTCCATATCTCTTGAAATGGAGGACATTCCTCTTCATGAAATGATCGCATCTCTTCAGTAAACTAGCCGTTCAGCTGAGTTCGAAATCGTACACAAACCAGAGAGTACCTGTGCACATAACACAGGGTCGGTCGACCGAGGATCCTGGTCGGTCAGCCGACCTGATGTTATTTGCACAGTGTACACTTATATATGTATAAATTAACATGGATCAATTTGTGTGTGTGTGACTACTTGAGGAATGATTTTAACAATATTCTAAGACTCAATAAAATAAAATATTCATACTAATCTCTGGATTGTAGTCTTGTCTCCTTTGTAGTTCACAATATACGTTTATTCTCTTTTTGTCGCTTTCATATAGTATTCTCTTTGTATTTCGTCGTATGATCTCTGAAGCTTGTGTCATGAATCAAAACTCATGAATCAACATCTGATACCATGTGCATTGGTTTTGATGGAGTCGAAGGTGGAGGTAAGGAGTCGGAATCCTGGTGCCGAAAGCATTGAAAGAGGAAAAAGCATGTTGATTTTACTTTTTAAATTAATTCTTTGTACCTAACCTACCTTGTTTGTCAAATTATGATTGGTTACAAATTTTCTTTTCTAAAAGTACTACCGATTTTCAGAAATAACAATTTGAATTATTTACAAAATACCCTTTCTCCTTTATATAAATATATAAAACATTTAAGTCTCATACCTTAAATAATTTTATATATCCATTAAAACACTTAGGAAAATTTTACAAAAATTCCTATAAATAATTTTTAATATGTTTTCTAACATATATAAATTTCAGACGCTAAGCCAATATAATTTTCTCGAAATAATTTTTAAACCCAAAATAGCATTTTCTTCACTAGAAAATTCATATAAAATCCATATTAATTCAGAAAATTATGAAAATTGTAACCCATTTCTAAATTATCATTTCTAATCTAAATCTAAATTTACAAGGCAATTGGATGTCATATAATAGGGTTTTCATATTAAAATATATCTCAAAATCTATGTGAATTAGCATAAATCATCAACAACATATAGATATACATTTTATCATCCAAAACATGGCAAAACATTTGCAAATAATTTTGTATTCATACTAAAAACCAAAAACCATTAAAAACTTGAGATGTAATTATTATTCACCTTAGCTTTTTGTTAAGGAGTTGAGATTTGAGAATAAATTTGATTGCTTAATCTTCCTTCTTTTAATTTCTTTATCTTCTTCTTGTTTTTCCTTTAATGGTGGTCGGCCACAATGGTTTTTGCTTGTAGAAAATGACATGTGAAGTGAATGAGTGTAAGGGTTTAGGGTATAAGGATGTGTCCTTTTCCATTTTGCCCTTGCCTATTTTATGTTCAAATCCGCCTTTTGTTCATTTATTAACATGGCACAGCTACCCTTTTTATTAACAAATCTCAATCCACTAGTCGTTACATTATTTTATTTTACTTAACTAATTAAATATCCTAAATAATGTTACCAAAAATTTGGGTCGTTACATGTTCATACCAATCTATGGAAAATTTAGTCATCAGCATAAATATTTTATGGCTTTTATATTACTCAACAACCATAAGTATGTATAGTACTCTATAAATATTGTAAATGATAGAGAGCTGCATTATTTTAGACTTGTAATCTCAAAATTATAATAATGAGTATTATGATTTCTAGGGAATAATGAGTATTCACTAAATGACATCATTCATCATATATATACTATTATATACATATATGTATTTGCTCCTTGTACATATTATGGGTTTTACTTCAATTTCCACTTTTTAAATGGCATCCCTTTATTTTATTTGATACACCATATAAGATTCTTTAATTCAATTATAACATTTATAATATAATATTGAACCTTATATTTATGTATATATTATTATTAATTAATAATTAGTTAATATCTCAACTTTATTTTAACCTTTTATGAAGTATAACATTTATAATTCATATTATAATTTAAAATTATTTTTAATTAATTTATTTATTTATAACTTAAATTCAAAGCAATTTTAACTTTTATAAATTAAAATTTAAACAAGTTTAAATTTGTTTATTTATGTACCTTATAATAAATAAAAATTTAAATAATTTTAAATTTTATTTATAAATTTTAATTTTAATTTAAAACATTTTAGATTAATTTATGTATAACTTTTATTAATACAAAATTTTGACGTGTCTACTGGAAACTACTTGACCATACTAAACTACCTCTTCAAGTAGATGTGTTAATTCAGTATTTTGTCCATGTTAGACCATTATTAATTTTATATTGCTACATAATTGTATAGTGCTTTCATGCATATATGCTTCATCAATGTATTCCTAATATCCTCTTCTTTTCTTTGACTTCGGTTAACTTTGACTAATCAATCTATTGTTATGTGTTTCAATTATCTCCATTATAAAAAAAATAAAGAAGAATCCCTTTGCTTATGTATGAAAAACGTGTTATTCAACATTCAAACATGCAAAAAATTCATTTCCCATCCTTTTATTAATTTTCTTTATCTTCCTAAACATAAATTTTCCCCCTATGTTTTCGGCCAGTCATACCCGACATCTTCTAAATACCCGAATATGGTAGCACAACCTTCACCATCTCCTACTTACTCCAGATAGACATGCTACACAACTATTGCTGTAATTAGGCTAGTCGAAAGCGGGTTAAATGGGTTAATTCTGAAATTTTCTCCATTTTGGATCTTTGCTGAGCCTATGAAGTCTAATTGATTTTAGGTCTAATCAATAATATGTTTCAAACAAATTTGATATTTGATATTTTATTTAATTTTTTTAAAAGGACTTTAGTTAACTAATTAAATTCAATCAATTTGATATTTATAAAAAAACATAGTATATCAAATAAAATCGCATGTGTATCTGTGTGTAACAGTTACTTATTGTGAATATTATTATTTTGGTAAGTGAAGAGTAAAATTATTGTTTACGGTGTACTAATTAATGTCTCGTAAATGTCATGAATATGCAATTAATTAAGAACTACACCTACTAATTTTGCAAACATTCTACTAAAATTATGACTAGTCATTTTTCAAAATAACATGTTATAATAAAATGTTCAACACGACAAATAATAACAAACGACAACAAGGTTAACATATACATGTGTAGATATTAGGATTTATGTCTATCATGTATATATTCGTCCTTTATATGTATATATCATTGCCTCGATTTAATTTGAATTCATAAGATGTATGTTTGATTAAAAAATATTATGAGATCTTAAATATTAATAATAAAATTAATTATACAAAACCTAACATAAATAACTAATAGAAATTTCCGAAATCCAAATTTAAAATTAGAATCTAAATTTGATTTGGCAAGTTTAATTCATGTTTATGATCTAGATTACATTTGATAAATGAAATAACTTTAATGAATTAACTGTTAAGTTTAAAATGAATATTTATATTTGTATAATTATCAAGTTGAAAATAATTTCGATTATTCAAAATATATATAGGCAAACACATTTAAATTTAAAATTTTATTATGAACGTAAGATTTACATATTTTTAAATGTATATATATAAATTTATAATATATGTAGATATATACATATATACATACATACATATATGTATGTGTGTGTCTGTGTGTGTGTGCATACATACACACACAGATATATATATATATATATAATGTTTAGTTTTTATCGCTCCAAATTATTGAAATTTAAAAACAAAACAATCGAAAGGAATTATAGAATCAAAACATACACATAAGTTTAGAAAAGGATGTTAATGTATTTCATGTTTCAAAATGGTTCAAATCAATATTATTTAAATCAAAACATCCACAAACAATTTCAATTTTGATAAATGAATTAAATCGAATTGCATCATCCAATTATTTGTTTAAATCATGGTTCATTTCTAAATCATAGCGAGGCAATGGGGTGTGTGTGTTTATGTGTGTGTGTGTGACGCAGCGGATTAATCAAAAACAATGTAGATCGATGAAAGTTGCAATCGGTGGATTGATGAATACTGAAATGCCCAAATTCGTTGATCCGAAGATACCGAATTCTAGCTATCCCGAACTCGTTGATCGCGCACGATACCGGGTTCAAAGATCTGCGATTCTTCGCACGTTGATCTAGCGCACTAGATTCCGTGAATCGGCTTCTGCAGTCGTTGAATCGAGCGCACTCGATTAACCGAATGAGGAGATAGGAGATTACACTCAACTACCGATTTGGTGAAAGCACAAAGCTAACAAAACAAGAGTTTTATTTCAAATCAACTAAACTATTACAAATGACCACACATGCCTATTTATAGGCTACAACTCACACGCCAAACAGAATCAAGATTTCAACACAACTCTTAGGTCGTGAACGACCTACGACCTAAATCCCAGCGACTTAGTATAGGTCGTCAATGACCTAACAGGCTTCATTACAACACAACCATATTACAAAACATAACGACTCAAACAGTATACACGGCTTACGACTTAACAAGCAGAAAATACAAACAGAAAATACATCCCTTAGGTCGTTGCCGACCTAACAACTTCTCTCGACTCAACTTAGGTCGTACGCGACCTAACTTCAATGCTCCAGCTTCCATCAGCGACTTAAAGAATCAACGGCAGAGATTAACGCGGCATAAGATTCAACGGCATCAAGCTTCAGCGACTTAGAAGGGCACTTCATAGAACTGCGCGACCTAAGCCTTGCGACTTAAGACTTCGCGACTTATCTTCCCAGATCACCCAGCGACCTATCTTAAGTCATTCCTGTTTCCTGCGACCTATCATAGGTCGTGACTGTTTCTTGCGACCTAACATAGGTCGTGATTTGTTAGGTCGTAGCACCCCGTTAGCTCGTTCCAGCAACCTCTTTCTTATCTCGTTAGGTCGTACACGACCTAAAAACATGTTAGGTCATTCCAGCGACCCATCTCTTTGCTTTAGCTCGCCATTCTCAAACCCGTTAGGTCGTAGCTCTTTTCCTGGTGATTTGTTAGGTCGTTCCCACGACCTATGCCTTAGCTCGTTAGGTCGTATGCGACCTAAAAATAAGTTAGGTCGTTTGCGACTTAAACTGTCTCCATGTTGCACTGCCAAGTTAGGTCGTTCGCCTCCTATCACTTCCTTAGGTCGCAAACTCGAGATAACTTCTTCCCCTGGTTTCCAGTTAAGTCGCAGCTCTTCCTCTCGTGACTCCTTAGGTCGAGGACGACCTATAACTTCTTCGTTAAGTCGTATGCGAATTAAATCCTTAAGTCGTGTGCGACTTAGACCTTCACTTCTGTCCTGAGCTGCATCATCCTCCCCAGGTTGAGAAAAATTCGACCTCGAATTTGTAAATTCTTCCATATTAGCTCGTTTATCCCCATGATATGGTACGAGATGCTTAACATTGAACACATCAGAAGTATACACATCCTCTGGCAGCTTCAACTTATAAGCATTTTCATTAATTCGTTTCACGACTTCTACAGGACCAATTTTTCTGGCTTTCAATTTGTTATAAGCGCCCACTGGAAAACGATCCCTCGTTAACACAGCATATACCATATCTCCTTCATTAAACTCAACATTTCTTCGCTTCAAATCTGTAGAACGTTTGTATTTCTCATTCGCCCTTTCCAATCGCTCTTGAACGATTCTATGACACTCTGTCAATCCTTCAACAAAATCTACAGCTCGTTTGACTGTCTTCTTTGGTTGTGGAATGACGGTTAACTCCAACGGCCCCTTTGGCAAACTAGAATATACAATCTGAAATGGACTGAACCCCGTACTACGATTTACTGCATGATTATGAGCAAACTCTGCCTGGCATAACTTCACATCCCAACTCTTCAGATTGTCTTGCACAAGACATCGTAATAAATTTCCCAATGATCTGTTCACAACCTCGGTCTGTCCATCCGTTTGTGGATGATAAGCACTGCTAAAGTTCAACTTCGTTCCCACCATCTTCCACAAACTTAGCCAAAAATGACTTAGAGAACGAGTATCCCTATCCGACACAATCGATTCTGGCAATCCATGAAGTCGATAGATTTCCTTGAAAAATAGCTGAGCAACATGAACAGCATCCGCCGTCTTCTTACAAGCAATAAAATGTGCCATTTTCGAAAATCGGTCAACCACCACATAAATGGAATCATTACCACGCTGCGTTCTCGGCAACCCCAACACAAAGTCCATACTCACATCAACCCAAGGTTTGGTTGGTACAGGTAACGGCATATATAATCCAGCATTGGTTGCAGTTCCTTTCGAAACCTGACAGATATGACATCACTCCACAAACCTTTCAACCTCTTTCCTCATTGACGGCCAAAAATACGATTGTGAAATCAACTGTAATGTATGGTCTCTCCCAACATGTCCTTCTTCATGTAGTTCTTTTACAATCTTCATTCTCAAACTACAATCAGGTATGCATAATCGATTTCCTTTGAACAGAAAACCATCTACCATCATAAACTCATCCGTCTTTCCCTCCTTGACTTTATCAACAAACTTCGCAAAGTAAGGATCATCGACAAATAATTCCGGTAACACATAAAACCCTGTCACCTCAACTTTCAGTGTAGTCAGCACATGACTCCTCCTACTCAAAGCATCAGCCACACGATTCGTTACTCCTGATTTGTGTTTAACAACAAAAATAAACTGTTGCAAATATGCAATCTATGATGCATGTCTCGTTGAAATCTTGTCTTGCCCTTGTAAATGCTTCAATGCTTCATGATCAGTGTATAGAACAAACTCTTTCTGAAATAGATAATGTCTCCAGTGTTTAATAGATTGCACAACAGCATAAAATTCCACATCATATGTACTGTATCTCATCTTCGCTCCTGATAACTTCTCACTAAAGTATGCAATAGGACGTCCCCTCTGACTCAACACCCCTCCAATTCCAACCTTTGACGCATCAGTGTGTAGCTCAAACAACAACTGAAAATCTGGTAACACTAGGATTGGTGCAGACGTCAGCAACTCCTTGATCTTCCCAAAAGCATTCCCTGCTTCCTCTGTCCATGCAAACTGCGTACCCTTCATGCAATCCGTAACAGGTGCCATCACACTGCTAAAGTGTGGGATAAACCTCCAATAGAATGAAGCCAACCCGTGAAAGCTACGAACTTCCGTTATCGTCTTGGGTTGCGGCCAATTTCTAACTGCTTCAACTTTACTCTGGTCAACCTATATACCTTCTTTCGAAACAACATACCCCAGAAATAAAGCACTATGCGTCATGAACACGCATTTCTTTGTTGCAGCATAAAACTGTTCCTGTCGCAATACCAACAATACTTCTCTCAGATGTTGCAAGTGTTCCTCTGCGCTTCCACTGTATATCAAAATATCATCAAAATACACCACCACAAACTTCCCAATGAATGGTCTAAAAAACTGATTCATCACCCACATAAATGTACTCGGTGCATTTGATAAGCCAAATGGCATTACCAACCATTCGTATAGACCCTCCCTGGTTTTAAAAGCAGTCTTCCACTCATCACCTGGTCTGATACGAATTTGATGATATCCGCTCTTCAAATCAATCTTCGAAAAGATAGTAGCCCCGCTCAACTGATCCAACAAATCATCAAGCCTCGACATCGAAAATCTATATCTCACAGTAATCTTATTCAATGCTCGACTGTCAGTGCACATTCTCCACGTCCCATCCTTCTTGGGTACCAATAAAGATGGTACAGCACAAGGACTTAGACTCTCCTGCACACGCCCCTGTTCAAGCAATTCTTCTACCTGCCTCCGCAACTCTTCATGTTCCTTCGGACTCATTCGATAATGTGGTCTATGTGGCAACACAGCACCTGGAACAAGATCGATTTGATGTTGAATGTCTCTTAGTGGCGGTAAATCCTTCGGTAACTCCTCGGGAAACACATCATTGAATTCCTCCAAAACTGGTTTTACTTCCTCTGGAACTTCAACCTCTTCACTGCTCTCACGCCCAATCAACAAGAATACTTCCGGCTCTTCCTCAACCTCCTTAACAAACTCCTTTAGAGATAATAAAGTTTTCAGCTCTTCAATTTCTTTTGACTTACTTTCTCCTTGTTGTCTTTTCTTTGGAACTAAGATAATCTTCGTACCTTCAAACATAAAGCTGTAGCTATTGGTCCGACCGTCATGTTGTACTGCTCGATCATACTGCCATGGTCTTCCCAAAAGTAAGTGACAAACATCCATCTCTACTACATCACACCAGATCTCGTCTTTGTATTTCTTCCCAATAGAGAATGGAACACGAACTCGTCTATCCACTTTCACTTCTCCTCCTTTTCTCAACCATGCTAACTTATATGGATTTGGATGTTTCTCTGTCTTCAACTTCAATTTTGTCACAGCCTCGGTTGAAATGATATTGTCACAGCTTCCGGCATCAATCACAAATTTACACACCTTCCCCAGTATAGTGCATGTCGACTGAAAGATATTACTCCTCAACCAACTAGCTTCTTCCTGCTTCGGTGTCAAACATGATCTCCTCAGCATTAGATTACAGCCTTCATCTCCTGATGCAATATCCTGTTCATCCTCCTCAACTAGACTAGAATAATCTCCCTCAACATCCTCATCTTCAACTTCTGCAATCATGGTTCTCTTCTTTGACTTTGGACACTCGTTGCTTTTATGACCCAATTCCTGGCAATTATAACATTTGAAACCATTGTTAATCCTCGCCTTCTCAGCCTCCTTCACCACTGGTTTACTGATAGGTTTAGAAACATTAGAACTCCCACCCTTCACCTGATTGTTAGAATTAGTAAACACACCACCTCCTCGTCGTCCCTGCTTCTCCCAAGCCAACGCTTTCTGATGTGCTTCTGCCACAGATCTTGGATCGAACATATTCACCATATCCTGGATCTGCATCCTCAATCCCCCAATGAATCTAGATGTCAGCTGCTCTTCTGTTTCCATAATATCATTCCTGGCAATCAGTTGATAAAATTCGTCAGCATAGTCATTCACAGATTTCGTCCCTTGTCTCAAGTTTTGCAATCTCTGATACATAAGCGACTGATAGTTATAAGGTAAGAATGTGGCCTTCATCATTTTCCTCATCTTTTCCCATGATTCAACCTTTGAATTCCCCACCCGTTCACGTGTAAGTTTGGTTTGCTGCCATCATGTCAAAGCTCTACCCCTCAACCTCGTAGCAACCAACTTCACTCTACGATGTTCTGGAACTTCTTTGAAGTCAAAAAACTTCTTCAATATTAGCCACCCAATCTAGAAACTCCTCTGCTTGCATACCACCTTTGAATTCAGGAATTTCAGTCTTCATTCCCGACTCCCACTTGTGATCATACTCAAAGTGATTTCTTCCTTGTCCTCGTCCTTGTATACTACCACCATCATACTCCTCTTCAAAATCAGATGTATATCGTTGTCGATTCTGACCACCAACATCTCTACTACCATCACGTCTTCCTCCAACATCCCTTCTATCGACATTCCTCCGTTCTTGATCATTCACGTTCCTCCCGCGCCTTTGATCATCATCAACACTTCTTTCTCGATTGGAATGTGGCGAGACTCTACTTCCCCCATGATTAGATTCAGGTGATACCCTTCTCCGATTCTGATTCATCTCTAACATCATTTTCTCTAACCGACCAATTCCTTCATTAAGCTTTTCACTAAAGTTTTCATTGATTCTTTGCTCCATCTCATCAGCTTCTTCTCTTCGATACAATGCTTCAACGTTTTGATGACGATTTGCTCTCCTCGGTGGCATGATTGTAAATTTCACAAAACTCTTCAACACTTCAAATTCAAACACCTTTCGAACTTTGATCCAAAATGAAATGGATCGAAAACTTCACACTTGTTGCAAATTGCGATGAACACGATGAACAACCCCTTCTTCAAAAGATAAAATCCGATCACCAAACTTCAAAAATATGTACACACTTCAACTAGTTGCTTTCGGCCGTGATCAAATCTATACTTCGACTTCAAATTCTTCAAGATGATTGGCTCCAAGACTCGATTTAGCTATGATTGGCTAAACAAGCTCTGATACCAAACTGACGCAGCGGATTAATCAAAAACAATGTAGATCGATGAAAGTTGTAATCGGTGGATTGATGAATACTGAAATGCCCAAATTCGTTGATCCGAAGATACCGAATTCTAGCTATCCCGAACTCGTTGATCGCGCACGATACCGGGTTCAAAGATCTGCGATTCTTCGCACGTTGATCTAGCGCACTAGATTCCGTGAATCGGCTTCTACAGTCGTTGAATCGAGCGCACTCGATTAACCGAAAGAGGAGATAGGAGATTACACTCAACTACTGATTTGGTGAAAGCACAAAGCTAACAAAACAAGAGTTTTATTTCAAATCAACTAAACTATTACAAATGACCACACATGCCTATTTATAGGCTACAACTCACACGCTAAACAGAATCAAGATTTCAACACAACTCTTAGGTCGTGAACGACCTACGACCTAAATCCCAGCGACTTAGTATAGGTCGTCAACGACCTAACAGGCTTCATTACAACACAACCATATTACAAAACATAACGACTCAAACAGTATACACGACTTACGACTTAACAAGCAGAAAATACAAACAGAAAATACATCCCTTAGGTCGTTGCCGACCTAACAACTTCTCTCGACTCAACTTAGGTCGTACGCGACCTAACTTCAATGCTCCAGCTTCCATCAGCGACTTAAAGAATCAACGGCAGAGATTAACGCGGCATAAGATTCAACGGCATCAAGCTTCAGCGACTTAGAAGGGCACTTCATAGAACTGCGCGACCTAAGCCTTGTGACTTAAGACTTCGCGACTTATCTTCCCAGATCACCCAGCGACCTATCTTAAATCGTTCCTGTTTCTTGCGACCTATCATAGGTCGTGACTGTTTCTTGTGACCTAACATAGGTCGTGATTTGTTAGGTCGTAGCACCCCGTTAGCTCGTTCCAGCAACCTCTTTCTTATCTCGTTAGGTCGTACACGACCTAAAAACATGTTAGGTCGTTCCAGCGACCTATCTCTTTGCTTTAGCTCGCCATTATCAAACCCGTTAGGTCGTAGCTCTTTTCCTAGTGATTTGTTAGGTCGTTCCCACGACCTATGCCTTAGCTCGTTAGGTCGTATGCGACCTAAAAACAAGTTAGGTCGTTTGCGACTTAAATTGTCTCCATGTTGCACTGCCAAGTTAGGTCGTTCGCGTCCTATCACTTCCTTAGGTCGCAAACTCGAGATAACTTCTTCCCCCGGTTTCCAGTTAAGTCGCAGCTCTTCCTCTCGTGACTCCTTAGGTCGAGGACGACCTATAACTTCTTCGTTAAGTCGTATGCGACTTAAATCCTTAAGTCGTGTGCGACTTCGACCTTCACTTCTGTCCTGAGCTGCATCAGTGTGTGTGTGTGTGTGTGTGTGTGTGTGTGTATAATCACAAAAATGAAAAGTAATTTAACCTTATGGATCTAGCCAATAAGTTACATCTTGATTTGATATTTTTCATCAGGTCTCCAAGATACACACCCAATCCTTGTAGGAGGTGGATGAACCACTTATGTTTTATTTATTTTATTGATGTTTTTTTTATTTCGAGTTGTTTTAGGTTTGGAAGGGAAGATGATAATTTTGGCAATGGGGTGGAAAGAAGGAGAGAAAAATGAATGAGAATAAAATAAGTGAATTTGTTTTAACAGAAAGGATGGAACATTTCCAATTCATTTAGTTAAAACTTCCCTAATTAACCCCTCTCATTTCTCTTAAATGGACGACCATAATTTATCATTTATGGTGCACAAAATTACAGAACTCTTCAAGTGATTATTTCTCATTTAAACCTCATTTAAAATTACACCGAAATCGTATATCGATGCACGCAAATATAAATTTTGTATATGCGTTCAGATAATTACAAACAACTCATAACATCAAATAAATTAAATAATAACTAATATTTATCAACTATTAATTAATCTACAACATTTTATAAATTAATTAAAACATGCGGTTTTTTTGAGAATTCACAAATATGGTTGTGTGACTCGGAGATGTGAATTAAGTTAGCGATTAATTTTAAACAATTCAACTAATAACATTCACAAGTTACCTTAGCCAGTTGTGTGATACTTTGGTCGAATTCATAGCTTACAAACCTTTATAGTAAAAATCATATTTTATATTTTCTTAAGCAATTCTTTTTAATAATTATTATTTACACTTATTCTCTTCGTCAAAACTGTATCATTTTAGGACTTATGGAATTTGGTTTTTGGTCAAAATTCCAACATCATCCAAATTCAACTTGGTTAGTCCAAATAGAAAATCCCTGGTTCAAATATAACATTTATTATTAACCGTACCACTCTGATCAGAGACTTTGACTTTGAGTTGACTATAGTTGACTGTGATACTAACCTCTTATAACTGAGGAGATGAATTCTCTATTGAATAGTGTTTCACTGTAATGTTTCACCTAAGACTAATGGTCGCTTGATGGATCGCCATGCCATAATTTAACCATAATCAAAGTGGAGTATCCACATCAAAGTTTTATCGTATTCTCAAGTCGTGGGAACTGTGTAACATCGTCACTTCGAGATCTCCCGTTTGATCCTAGTTATAATTAACCAATCGAAAACTCTCGAGTGAGTCAATCTATAGTTATCCTATAACCGTTAGTACATAACCTCTTGATATCCCCAACAACCATGAGTAATACAATGTCCAACATTTAGAGAACGTTACGTAATCTAGTCCCAATGGATGAATTGATATCCTTTCTCAAAACATCTTGACTAGGAATATTTAAAATAATATATTATTTCGTAATGTGAAAAATTATCATGATTAAGACCATTTGTAATTATTATCAGATAACATATCATTTATAGATTTCTATTTATATAAAGATTAAATTAATCACTTAATTAATCATATCACAATATAACAAAGTATATTATAGAAATCAAACATCTTTATTCTGAACAAGATTGGTTATTGAGTTAGATATATATAAAATAAATTGCATAGTTTCCCCTAGGATATACTCCTAACTCTATCAATCTCCCACTTACACATAAGGTCAACTATGAGATCTTATTCCAACTCCTTCAATCAATTTTCTCAAAACTAGTCGGGCTAGTCCCTTAGTGAACTTGTACGACATTTTGCTTTAATTATCTACTCTATTAATTGACTCTCTTCGATGTTGATAAACTGCATTTATCATGTGAAACCCTTCAGAGTTTGTTTTTTGGCTTCTAGCGAGCTTTAAGTTCATTTACGAACTGTATCACAACACTATTATCATAAAATAATGTCATGGGATCCTCAACATTTGAAATCACCCCTGGCTCATTATAGTGTTAGGGTATGCCCTAGGGTTAATTATGTAATTTGTTACATATAACTAACAATGCATTCATGGACAAGCATTTTAAAGGGTGGACAACATCCACAAATTTTACATCCGACTTAAGTCGGACGTAAATGTTACGTCGCCTGCTTGGGAGACAACTGTTGAAAGCTTCGACTCCCAAAGGTTGAATGGGATGTAATTTAAGTCCGACGTAAAAACTATTTTACAAGCATGTCGTGCTCCATTCTTTCTCACTCCGAATCAAAATCAAAAATTTTATTCTCTTACAAAATCTA